>JARGCU010000020.1:10017500-12432157 GCA_029227775.1 Morpho helenor | reverse complement strand
ATCTGCGCTTATGCCCCGAGCGATATATCAATAAATAGCGCCCTACCATGTTCAGAATGTAAAGCAAACTATAAACTAAGCGATTTTTGTCATTGTCACTTGGCAATATTTTATTTCATTTAGTTTTTATTTCATTAACCAAATAAAAGTTATAATAAATATATCTATAAATAAAGTTAGGTAAATATAAATAAATAATAAAAGTTATGATATAATTATTTTGCTATAAACCTATAATATAATCGCAAAGCGATTTGCGATTTTATCGTGGACCCTATCACTAGTGTGCTGTTGGTATCTTGTGATACATGTTGTAAGTAATCATGCCTGTAGAAGATATGATAACGGTTATACTTCCGACATTTAGCATCAGAAAATGATTCCTTAAGCCATCTGTGTGACCATGTGTCATGTAATAACGTGATCATCATATGGTGTGACTTTTTACAAATTTCCATGATAAAATCACTATCACAAACTCAACAATCGTTTCGTTCCGCAACCAAAGCATCATCAGGAGATGTCCATTTTAGTCAAGACACTTAACTACACCATGACAAAATCGCAAATCCTTTGCGATTACGGAGTTTATTTCATGAAAACAGAAAGTTAATTACGTATTATAGCAAAATATTTTTATTATTCCTTGTCCTTTTGGATTATGTTTAATGTATTTTTCCAGATTAACGTGTTTTCATCACTACATATTATAAAACAAAGTCCATATTTCCGTATGTACGCATAAAACTTTAAAACTACGCAACCGATTTTGATGCGGTTTTTTTTAATGGATAGAGTGATTTAAAAGGAAGGTTTGTACGTATAATAACATTCAATATGAAGTAGAGAAATACTGTGATTTTTGAGGTTTCTGTAAATAATTACAATTTTTCCGCTTACATTGCAAACGCAGGCTAAACCCTACGAGATTTATCAAAATGATGTACTAAGTATTTGTACACCTTAAAAAGGTCTACAGAAAAGTCCGCGATGGTATATGTCTATCTCTTATGGATAACCCACAATAGCAGTTTTTTTCATTTACTTTTTACGAAAAATGATGCCTTATGTTCAAAGCAATTTTTATACAATACAGCATTAATCCTTATCCAATTGAGTACCTTAAATAAATTGTTGATTTAATATAGATCAATATTGCCGTTTACAGCATGTAATTTAAGTGAACATTTTCGGAGATATTACAGATTTAAAATCCCGCGAGGAGGCCGCGCTTCGACCTATAAGCACTTCGAATTTAGCAGCGACCGGAGGCGCAACTAAATGTCCTTCTTTCAAGTTTATATTGTCTAATGATAAGAAAGCTATGAATGTTGTATGTAAAGACATTGTCTAATCAATTGTAAAAATAAATAATATCACTACATAGTATAAAACAAAGTCGCATTCTCTGTCTGTCCCTATGTCCGTATATCCCTATGTATGCTTCAATCTTTAAAACTATGCAACAGATTTTGATTCGGTTTTTTTTAATAGATAGAGTGATTTTAGAGGAAGGTTTACATCACTACATATTATAAAACAAAGTCGCATTCTTTGTTCCATATCCCTATGTATTCATAAAACTTTAAACTATGCAACAGATTTTGATGCGGTTTTTTTAAAAGATAGAGTGATTCCAGAGGAAGGTTTGTACGTATAATAACATTCAATACGGAGTAGAGAAATACTGTAATTTTTGAGGTTTCTGTAAATAATTACATTTTTTTCCGCTTACATTGCAAACGCAGACTAAACCCTACGAGATTTATCAAAATAATGTACTAAGTATTTGTACACCTTGAAAAGGTCTACAGAAAAGTCCGCGATGGTATATGTTAATCTCTTATGGATAACCCACTATAGCATTTTTTGTCATTTACTTTTTACGAAAAATAATGCCTTATTTTTGAAGCATTTTTTATACAACACAGCATTAATCTTTATCCAATTAAGTACCTTAAATAAATAATTGATTTAATATAGATCAATATGGCCGTTTACAGCATGTAATTTACGTGAACATTTTCGGAGATATTACAGATTTCAAATGCCGTGAGGACGCCGCGCTTCGCCCTATAACACTTCAACTTTAGCAGCGATTTCGCTCTTTCAAGAGTTTGTTTAAAGACATTCTGTAATTAATTGTAAAAATAAAATACATAGGGAAAATGTAAAAGTAAATAAGTAAAAATGTACTATATGAATTTAGATATTCCAAAGATAGCAGGAAATCTTCCTGGTATAGGGAAAGGAAATTGTTTTTCTCCAAATTTAACGCTTGCGGGCCACGGGCAATAATGAATAAATCAAAACTACTGGATCGATTTTAATCATTTTTTTTTTACAGTGACTGACATGGGATATATATTTTATACCCGTGCGAAGCAGGGGCATGCCGCTAGTCTTAGACTAAAACACTTACATTCTTCCATGAAATTAGAAACTTACTTGTCAGTTATAAAAGCGGACTTCATTTTTAAGTATCAGAAAACACAGACGTTTTGAGACGTTCGTTCGTTTCACGCAAAATGAGGAAAGAAGAATACCAAAAAATTTGATGACATATCATTGTCCGAAAATATACTTAAATACTTATTTGTTCTAATGGCGGTTGACTTCGACTTGTATTTTGGATCTTATTATAGTTTTATCGAATATACTAAACTAAATAATTATAGACAGACAGCGACGCGACAACTTTTGTAAGATGAAAGTATGTAATCGCCCTTATGTCGACATCCATCTCAGAGGGCTTGGGGTCGCGCTCCTCATGAATGAGAGGGCCGTTTTGTACCACTATATAACGAAATTATATGCTACATTCTCGCACCTGTGTATCTCATTCTAATATAGCTTTTGAGGTCATAAGTTTATGAATGATTTTCGATCGTATTAATTTTAATATTGTGCCATAAAATGTAAAACACTTCCGTCCTACTTTACGTCGTGTTTGAGGAATTTATATTAATACTGACGAGTGGTAGCATCTCATTTGTCAAGTTACATTTTCGCGTCTGTTATGTATATTTAACTATTTATTGTCTGTGTTTGGCGCCATTGGCCGTTCACAGATACGAATGTTACTAGTCAAAAAACAATTTGATATTTATATAATAAATTTTCTAAAAAATATTTAGTACCATTATTATTCGAAAAATATACTGTTAGTTCTAACGTGAAAAGTCTGTTTACTCTTTCACGGCCAATTCGCTGGTCTGTTATTGATTAAATTTCACACAATTAAAGCTCATAAACCAATCTAACATCATCCTCTGCTCTTATCCCACTAAGTGGGGTTGGCACAACATGTTATAAACATAGTGTCACATGATTTGGCTTCGTATTTTACGACCGGCCGCCTCCTTGACGTCGACTTATCGTCTTATTTTACGAGACCTCGGTAAGAAAAAGGGTGGTCTGTTCTACTCAACCGGCTACCACACGGGGTTCAACCTAACTTAGTCGCCTTTACGAGACCTCGGTAAGAAATGAGGGTGGTCTAGTCTACCACACAGCTACTCAACCAATCTAACATAAGAATAAAAAAAACCATATCTCTTTCGGTAACAAGGAATACATTGGCATTAAGGATTCTTAAATTAAGCTTACAAGAAGCTACAGGCATGTGTAGTTTCAAATATTGTTATCTTATACTTATGAGAAAATAATAATTAAATCGATGTTGTAATTTATATTTGTATTAAAATATTTTTATCTTAATGTTATATTGTACAAGTATGTCACTAGATCCAAATGCTCATGAATTTTCTGTTTCTTTGTACCTGCAAAAGAATATATTTTGGTTAGTAATATCTTTTATTACCTAAGTCAGGAATGATGATTGACTTGAACTAAATACAGTTGAATAAGTAATGACTCAGCTAGATTTATCTATCTCGACTAATCAATACAAATTGTGACAGGGTCTAAGCACGTAGGTGTTTAATGACCATCTGAGTCGAGTTGTACTACAAGAATGGCGTCGCTACGTCAAAGTCAGCCATTTATAGAAGTCAAACGAACCCCCCTTCACGTCACGTGATTATCACATTGTCGGTACATCCAGCATACATAGGTAAAGAGATGATATTTGACTACTACCATTTCTGATAAAAATAACAGTACATTACCAATAATATCTCACATTTTATTGATTAATTTATTAATCCGCAATAGTTATTTCTATGTTATAGATAAGCTACATTAAAGGCAAGTTCAAAGTACTTGCAAAAGCTTACTTGAATATAGTTTTGTTTTTATTTGATTTTAACTATGATGATTATACAAATCGCAGTTCAAAAAGAAAAGGTATACTCACTTGCAAGATACACACGTATAAAATACTGTTTGCCCTTCATCTGCTGACCTCAATTGAAGTGTCGCATAAGACATTCTGTCATTACCACATTTAGGACATCGCCTTTCCACTACAGGCCCTTCAGCATTATCCAGGTTCAATAAATTGTCTATGTTTAGATTGGAAACTGTGTTGAAATGGATTGTGTAATTAAATTTGATATTCGCAAAGGCTGAAAAATGAAAATATTCTAATTATCTTGTTGTTATTATATTATAATGAGAATATCATTTTGCTGTAATCCACAATAAAATTATAATATGATATATGGGACACTCACATACACGGACGTCCGTCCCCAAAGTAAGTAACCTAATACTTGTGTTATAGTAGATAGACAACTAGTGAATATATACTTATATATTTTTTAAAATACATACTTAAATACAGATATCCACCCAGACTCAAAGACCAACAAATTCATTCATAGAAAATGTTGGCCCTCGGCGGGTATCGAACTCGCGACCCGCGGAGCCGAAGGCAGGGTAACTACCCACTGCACCAACGAGCCAGTCGTATAATTATCGCGGACTATAGCTAAATAATATAATAGTTTTGTATTATGGACCTTCGCAAAAGTAACGCCTAATTCTATAAATTATTTTATATTATGTATTAAAATAAGATTTATATTATGTATTAAGATAAGAAAATATTAAAAAAATATATATAATTTTATTCAATTGCACTCACCATCAGGATTATATATTGCTTTACATGCATAACATTGAACAGAACCAAACTCTTGCAATAGAGGCAGTATGGAACCGCACTTTGAGCAAAATGCTTTACTGCTATTAAATGAACCAGTTTCTGACATTTTTGCCCAAAATATTTAAGAAAATACAATATATCTTGTTGTTATCTTAAGTACTTGCAACTTAAATCAATATGTGTGATAGAGAACAACAGTATAACCAAATATATATCTTTTAGTTTATAAAGCGTGTACTTTGAAGTCTAAAGTCATAAAAAAATCCAACTTTTTATTGAGATTTGAGGTTAGAATTTATATAAAATAAAAATCTATCCAAAATAACTAGGGACAGGGCGGTTTTACTACAGGCGCCAAGTGCCAACACATGTTATCTCGCATCCCTCTTGCACATGTACGTATTTATGAATGAATCGTATGAAAATAGTCTCAGCTGCATCTCGCTCCACTCCTACATACATATTTTTACGCATTCATTCTCATTTTGACTATCTATCATATAACAAGACAACAAGTTGATTTTATTAATGAATGGGCGGTGTATTAAATTTTTAAATTTCCCGTTGTAAAGTTCTAGTACTTTAATTTTTACTAAAATGTATAATTTTGTTTTAATTTAGTTAGCAAAATTCTTGAAACAAATATCACTAGAAGCAAATTAAATGTATCAAGTCTTATTTCACCAGTAGCTGTTGAGATATTTCTTAAAATGAGAAATATAACAACGAAGAAACGTGCAGTTATAAAACAATAAGAAGAGGATTTACTTAATCATTATATAAATGTAAGTGTTGAGTTTTAATGAATTTTGTGCATCTCAATAATAGTAAGAGCTTTCTTAAAATTTACATTCTCACATCTAAATATAATAACCTAACCTTGCATGGATAGCCTAAAACCTTTAACATGCAGTATAATTTTTATTTCATATTTGACTTAGTTATCGTTATATAAATATTATGATATGTACATTAATTTCGATTGATGAATTAGCTATATTCATTATTATATTAAGGATATGTCTTGCGATTTTATATAGCTTCTAGTGTCTTGTAGTGCAATAAATGATTAATAATGGAACATTAAAGTGAAAGTTTTTTAGAAGTTGTTCTAATTGATCATAAGTGTGTATCTATCTTAGTTATGAATAATTTGGACATAACTTAAATGGTCTACTTAATATTTTTTTTTAGAAGTATTTTTTAATTGAAGTTGTATACTTCATTGTATTATATTAGAACTTTAAAAATGATTGTCAAGTTTTTTATAATGAGACTCCGATGAAAAGGGAGTAAATAGCAAAAGAGAGCAAGTTTATTCTGTATAAAGCAATATAGGGTATATTGCTTTATATAACACTATTGTTGATTTTTAATTAAAAAGCAAAAGCAAAATTTAAATTTACGATTGATTAAACGATTGATTGATTAATTGCAGATTCAAGAATCCTCAGATCCAAGATTAAGAGTAATTTTTTATTTTAATATGATTGTCACATGATGTTATTTATAGTTATGATTTGAGATATCTTTACATTTACAGTGCTAATAAAAGATATAATAGTATGTGTAATGAATGAAAGAATAACAGCAATATTAAAAGACTGTTCTATAAAACTGAAAGTAAATATTTATGTAATTTATAAATAACTTAAAATGTGCAACTGTTTATATCTAACAGAAATTAAATAACAAACAATATTTCTCCTTCATACTTATGCAATAATAAAAAGCAATTTTTCTAAAAGTGAACCCATTTACTCTTTCTTAACAAATCAATGCATAATGACACAGACAACATTTTTTTTATATTATAGAACAACTATTCATATAGATTCAAATACAACCTTGTTCATAAGAGGTTCTATTTGAATAGTAACAATTTTTAATTTTTTAAAATTATTTTCAGAGATGGAATAGCACTAGACTAAGTGCAACTAAAGGAAGGTAACTAATACTCAAGTGAAGTCTGAATTTATGAAGCTAAGTTAGATTCCCGTAATTTCAGCCACAGATGTAAGCATGCACTCAAACATCAGTAGCCAAAAGCGACTGGGAAAAGAATTAAGGTTTTACATGTATTGCAGGTGCCAAATACCGGCTCTTTGCCAACCGCAACACATTACCATTACAAAAAAAAAGTAAAAATTAATGGAATGAATGAAATTAATGGATTAATTTTACAGGAGGGCAGTCCGACAGCTGGCCTCGTGACTCCACGAGCTACGCTGGTCTGGCCTCGCTGCTGCCAATGGAGACGTGCCGCCGCCCCTCATCCCAGGCCGGCCCGTCCGGCTATGCCGCAGCTGCTGTCGCTCAGCCGTCGCCTCGAGCGCTCGAACAGCGCCAGGCCGAACAGTAGCGTCAACCACCAGAACCTCTGTAATTTGAGAAAATGCATTTGAGGTAACTAATACTCAAGAGAAGTCTGAATTTATGAAGCTAAGTTAGATTCCCGTAATTTCAGCCACAGATGTAAGCGTGCACTCAAACATCAGTAGCCAAAAGCGACTGGGAAAAGAATTAAGGTTTTACATGTATTGCAGGTGCCAAATACCGGCTCTTTGCCAACCGCAACACATTACCATTACAAAAAAAAAATGTAAAAATTAATGGATTGAATGAAATTAATGGATTAATTTTACAGGAGGGCAGTCCGACAGCTGGCCTAGTGACTCCACGAGCTACGCTGGTCTGGCCTCGCTGCTGCCAATGGAGACGTGCCGCCGCCCCTCACCCCAGGCCGGCCCGTCCGGCTATGCCGCAGCTGCTGTCGCTCCGCCGTCGCCTCGAGCGCTCGAACAGCGCCAGGCCGAACAGTAGCGTCAACCACCAGGACCTCTGTAATTTGAGAAAATGCATTTGAGGTAACTAATACTCAAGTGAAGTCTGAATTTATGAAGCTAAGTTAGATTCCCGTAATTTCAGCCACAGATGTAAGCGTGCACTCAAACATCAGTAGCCAAAAGCGACTGGGAAAAGAATTAAGGTTTTACATGTATTGCAGGTGCCAAATACCGGCTCTTTGCCAACCGCAACACATAACCATTACAAAAAAAAAAATGTAAAAATTAATGGATTGAATGAAATTAATGGATTAATTTTACAGGAGGGCAGTCCGACAGCTGGCCTAGTGACTCCACGAGCTACGCTGGTCTGGCCTCGCTGCTGCCAATGGGGACGTGCCGCCGCCCCTCACCCCAGGCCGGCCCGTCCGGCTATGCCGCAGCTGCTGTCGCTCCGCCGTCGCCTCGAGCGCTCGAACAGCGCCAGGCCGAACAGTAGCGTCAACCACCAGGACCTCTGTAATTTGAGAAAATGCATTTGAGGTAACTAATACTCAAGTGAAGTCTGAATTTATGAAGCTAAGTTAGATTCCCGTAATTTCAGCCACAGATGTAAGCGTGCACTCAAACATCAGTAGCCAAAAGCGACTGGGAAAAGAATTAAGGTTTTACATGTATTGCAGGTGCCAAATACCGGCTCTTTGCCAACCGCAACACATAACCATTACAAAAAAAAAATGTAAAAAACTAATGGATTGAATGAAATTAATGGATTAATTTTACAGGAGGGCAGTCCGACAGCTGGCCTCGTGACTCCACGAGCTACGCTGGTCTGGCCTCGCTGCTGCCAATGGAGACGTGCCGCCGCCCCTCACCCCAGGCCGGCCCGTCCGGCTATGCCGCAGCTGCTGTCGCTCCGTCGTCGCCTCGAGCGCTCGAACAGCGCCAGGCCGAACAGTAGCGTCAACCACCAGGACCTCTGTAATTTGAGAAAATGCATTTGAGGTAACTAATACTCAAGTGAAGTCTGAATTTATGAAGCTAAGTTAGATTCCCGTAATTTCAGCCACAGATGTAAGCGTGCACTCAAACATCAGTAGCCAAAAGCGACTGGGAAAAGAATTAAGGTTTTACATGTATTGCAGGTGCCAAATACCGGCTCTTTGCCAACCGCAACACATAACCATTACAAAAAAAAAATGTAAAAAACTAATGGATTGAATGAAATTAATGGATTAATTTTACAGGAGGGCAGTCCGACAGCTGGCCTCGTGACTCCACGAGCTACGCTGGTCTGGCCTCGCTGCTGCCAATGGAGACGTGCCGCCGCCCCTCACCCCAGGCCGGCCCGTCCGGCTATGCCGCAGCTGCTGTCGCTCCGCCGTCGCCTCGAGCGCTCGAACAGCGCCAGGCCGAACAGTAGCGTCAACCACCAGGACCTCTGTAATTTGAGAAAATGCATTTGAGGTAACTAATACTCAAGTGAAGTCTGAATTTATGAAGCTAAGTTAGATTCCCGTAATTTCAGCCACAGATGTAAGCGTGCACTCAAACATCAGTAGCCAAAAGCGACTGGGAAAAGAATTAAGGTTTTACATGTATTGCAGGTGCCAAATACCGGCTCTTTGCCAACCGCAACACATTACCATTACAAAACAAAAATGTAAAAATTAATGGATTGAATGAAATTAATGGATTAATTTTACAGGAGGGCAGTCCGACAGCTGGCCTCGTGACTCCACGAGCTACGCTGGTCTGGCCTCGCTGCTGCCAATGGAGACGTGCCGCCGCCCCTCACCCCAGGCCGGCCCGTCCGGCTATGCCGCAGCTGCTGTCGCTCCGTCGTCGCCTCGAGCGCTCGAACAGCGCCAGGCCGAACAGTAGCGTCAACCACCAGGACCTCTGTAATTTGAGAAAATGCATTTGAGGTAACTAATACTCAAGTGAAGTCTGAATTTATGAAGCTAAGTTAGATTCCCGTAATTTCAGCCACAGATGTAAGCGTGCACTCAAACATCAGTAGCCAAAAGCGACTGGGAAAAGAATTAAGGTTTTACATGTATTGCAGGTGCCAAATACCGGCTCTTTGCCAACCGCAACACATAACCATTACAAAAAAAAAATGTAAAAAACTAATGGATTGAATGAAATTAATGGATTAATTTTACAGGAGGGCAGTCCGACAGCTGGCCTCGTGACTCCACGAGCTACGCTGGTCTGGCCTCGCTGCTGCCAATGGAGACGTGCCGCCGCCCCTCACCCCAGGCCGGTCCGTCCGGCTATGCCGCAGCTGCTGTCGCTCCGCCGTCGCCTCGAGCGCTCGAACAGCGCCAGGCCGAACAGTAGCGTCAACCACCAGGACCTCTGTAATTTGAGAAAATGCATTTGAGGTAACTAATACTCAAGTGAAGTCTGAATTTATGAAGCTAAGTTAGATTCCCGTAATTTCAGCCACAGATGTAAGCGTGCACTCAAACATCAGTAGCCAAAAGCGACTGGGAAAAGAATTAAGGTTTTACATGTATTGCAGGTGCCAAATACCGGCTCTTTGCCAACCGCAACACATTACCATTACAAAAAAAAAGTAAAAATTAATGGAATGAATGAAATTAATGGATTAATTTTACAGGAGGGCAGTCCGACAGCTGGCCTCGTGACTCCACGAGCTACGCTGGTCTGGCCTCGCTGCCGCCAATGGAGACGTGCCGCCGCCCCTCACCCCAGGCCGGCCCGTCCGGCTATGCCGCAGCTGCTGTCGCTCCGCCGTCGCCTCGAGCGCTCGAACAGCGCCAGGCCGAACAGTAGCGTCAACCACCAGGACCTCTGTAATTTGAGAAAATGCATTTGAGGTAACTAATACTCAAGTGAAGTCTGAATTTATGAAGCTAAGTTAGATTCCCGTAATTTCAGCCACAGATGTAAGCGTGCACTCAAACATCAGTAGCCAAAAGCGACTGGGAAAAGAATTAAGGTTTTACATGTATTGCAGGTGCCAAATACCGGCTCTTTGCCAACCGCAACACATAACCATTACAAAAAATTAATGACGTACGAATTACCAAAACTGCGCAATTTCAGAAATCAGTACGACACCTTTATAATGGCTAGCCCGTTAATAAAACGTCTTACAAAGTAGCGCGATTTTGAAGCTAATGTATATTTACTATACTATAATCTATATTTACCTAAGCTATGATTAAAACAGAGTAATTATGCAAAAGTAATAATAAAATTATTTTGCTATAATCGGCGATGAAGTAAAATAGAAAATGTATATAATGCTAAATGTAGAGTGGACAATTGGTTATCATACCTGATACATGCAGGATTCGTAAAAAACACATGCACAAACCTCCACCACCGCCACCACCATACACAAGCACTATATACATTCACTATCACAAACTCAACAACTCAAATGTTTGAATTTCAACAAACATTCTCGGATAAAATGTGAGTAGTTATCCAAAACTTAATAACAAATAAACTATACTTTTGCACTATTTAATACGAAGAAAATTGAAACGTACTGACTCACCTGAAACGTTCGTTATACGTAATATATAACTGTAATCACTTTTTACTTACGCAAAAATATATAAACCAACAAATGATTTTTAATTAAAATTAGACAATTCCATAAACTTCTTGTTAACGCACACTATGTACAATAACACGATATAATAGGAATACCACAATTCCCGTTCCGAGATGCACTTCTCTTGAATGACGAACAAGGACTGAATGTCACTGAAACGTTTTATCGGTATATATAGTAAGACTCCACCGGAAACAATAACGGCACAGTGTTGCCCCTATTTAATCAAAAAGGGCGCGATTAGGGTTGCCACCTTTTTTTGAAGAAAAATACTATTTTTCTTTTTAAATAAAAAAAATATAGTACTTTTAGGAAATTCAGGAAAAAAAATAGGACACATCTATTTTCAATCATTATTTATTTTTCCATGATTATTTTTTATTACTTTTCGCTGGATAATGACACGGAGTTAGAGCTACTTTTTTTTTTTTTTTTTTTTTTTCATTTTTAAGTGGTTATCTGTGGGGATTTTATTTACCACTGGCGAGAAACGCCCAAACTCGTCATAGGGCAGGGGGTGACGACTTCCGCTATTGGACACGTCCACCGCCACCCCGCCTATTTGAATAATGAACTCTGAACTTATTCTACTATTTACATAAAAATAATATAATAATATAAAATAACATAAAAATAACTTAAAATCCTCTGCTAATCTTATCATAGTTTATACATAAGTTAATTAATAATTTAATTTATGTATAAACTATGATATTTGATGCTAATCGGATGGGATAGTGCTGTGGATATAGTGGATAATAATTGGAGGGAGGGTTTTTGAGAAGCCGAAAGGTGTAAAAAAAAAATTAAAAAAAATGGAAGCAGCCAATGTGATTAGTGAATTAATGTGAATGAGAGGAGTATCGGCCTTAACTAATTAAGTACTAAACTTAAATTAAAATTTTAAAAGGGGAAGGAAGACTCACTTATTTGTTTGTGTTACTCGCTATTTGCGTGGGGTACCAATGCTGAGAGGGCTTTGTTGGTTCCAGTTTTCAGAATAAAGTATGTGTGTAGTGTTTGTTTTGTGATAAGGTGAGTGAGTTTTTGTTAAGTGTTATTAAATTGTTTTAAATTGTTTATGATGTGGCTAATGAACCTTATGAAAGATTCAATAGCCTCGTGTTTGTCTGTGAGAGTGGTGAGTTGATATGGATCCAACCGGAAGTACTCGCAGCGGCTCTCGTGCTCCAGCCTCTGTTTGGCAAATGCTGGGCACTCGCCAATCAGGTGCTCGAGTGTCTGTTTCGTGGAGTTAGAGCTACTAACTAACTAAGCCCCGTAAATACATGAATGAGTTTCGTTCCTACATTCCCTATGCAGGGCTGCGGGTGCGTTCCATTCACAGTTAATTAATAAAAGCACGACAATTGCAATTAGCGATAAAAATATAGTATTTTTCGTGCTATATTCTTTTTCTATAATATATAGTACAATTTAAGCTAGTGTTTTTCAATTTATATATACATTTATTAAAGCAGGGACCTCGAAGCATATAGCATTATAGTATATCCTTAGTGTTTTTATTGAACTGTGATAATATAGGGAAGTTTTATTTTTTAATTTTAAAATATAAGTAAAAATAAAACTAAAATAATAAAAATAAAACTTTTCCTTCTATAGTAATATTTATTGTGTATGCTTTATTGAAGTGTTGTATATCATATGTCATACCCAATATCAGTTATATTCTATGTTTTAGGTGGTTATTTCTGAATAGTTTTTATTCTTTCTGCGACAGACAATATGGATTACAGACATACTTTAATTATTTAACAGAAAGTTATTTGTTCAAGATACTTTAACATACTATCCCATTTAGTTATGCACATTTCAACTAGATTTTTTGTCTGAGTAACTGTGTCTGGTCAAGGCACTGCTACTGTTGTTGCAATGAATTCATTAATATCTGATACAATGGCTGATATTCTTCAAGTGAGTTAAAATGTTTCAAATATAAATCATTTTTGTTTGTAAACACAAAAATTGGCATGTGTATGTTTAAAGTAACGGCCTGTTATCCACCCCAGCAGTGGGAACCATAAGCTTCCTCTATCCGTTTTTTGGAGAGAAGTATTGTAGCAAAGACCTACCATCGCGTTGCTCCAATGCAGATTGGTAGGTTACGCATATCCCTAGAATTCGCTAGAAGTATGCGGATTTCCTTACCATATTTTCCTTCACCGAAAAGCGTGTCATAAATTGCAATTGTCAATTAGACATGTGCCTGCGCGGGGTATAAACCCATGATCGTCTTTACAGAGTCGAACGGCCTCACCGCTGAGCTATCCATAGCTTGTTCCATATTTATTAAAATGTATTTGCAATAATTTTCAGATGAACCTGGTCATAGCCAAAGAGAGTATTCATTGGGATGACGTCTAAGGGCTATATGCTGTTGATGCTTTATGTGATGAAGCACATGATTAGGTCAATTGATTTGACTAGATGAAGGCAAGTAAATATTTGATGTAAAGTATGTCAGTCTGTCCATTTCACTTTCTATTAAAACTGAAGCTTATATGTCTAATGGGCTAACTGCCTAATCCGTTTGAGATATAACAAAAAATGTTTGGTACAATTTTTCCTCTATTATAGTGATGCAAAAAAGTATGTGATATAAGAATAGCTTAAAAGACATATTAGTGATGATCATTGGAACTTTGTCACATACAATACAGTATTTGGAAAGCATAATATTTTTAGCCTGGTACTGCTAACAGTACAAAATCAAAGATATTTAACATAACACAAAGATTGTCACAGATACCCCTTATTTCTTATTATTAAAAAAACAAAATTTATAATTATAGTCTCTATTCTATACTTAAAATATAACTGTAGACAAAGTTATAGACACGAAAAAAATATTTTCCAGACACTATTTAAGACCAGTAGAAGCTAAAAATATATTTTTAAAATCTCTGTTATTTGTCAATGCATCATTCTCCTACCCTTATCCCACTCTAAATGGGGTAGGCACAACATGTTTTAAACATGTTATCACATGATTTGGTATCTTACGACCGGTCGCCTGCCCGACGTCAACTTACCTTAATCGGTTTTCGCGACACCTCGGTAAGAAATGAGGGTGGTCTATTCTACTCAGGGGATATCAATGCCAAGATTGTCTGTAAGACTACCTTTGCAAACTAATGTTCTATCTATACATTATTTAAGAATTACTTATTTATTACAGGTTAAATATGCTGCGAACTCTTCCGCCGGGAAGTGTCCACGAGCCCGATGATGCAGATGAACATATATGAAGAGCTTCAGTCGAATCATAATTATTTAGCCTCATTTATTGACATTAGTAATAACATTTTCACAGCGCGAATGCTTTTATTCACTAACAATTTATTTTGCCGCCTGAACCATTCGGAATTTTGGAATAAGGCTGTAAAAGTCCGCTTCCATGCTAGAGACTCGAGAGAAGGTTGTGTCTTCAAAATAGTATTCATATTAGTATAATTGACAAACATTATGAAGTTTGAAACTTCTTAACTAGGACCCAATGGATTTTTTCTCAAATCCGTGGATAAGGGGGCTCTAGCACACTAGAACGGATCATAATTTGGTTTCATTGTTTAAAACATGATTGGTTAATATTATTGTTTGATAGTTATAGTACCTTGTATTCCATCAGAAATATTTTCCAGACCCAAGCCATATCATATTACCGGTTCAGTATATTGATATATCGGTCATGTGCAGCAATAGCGGTACAACTCAAAAACTTATATTTTGAGATGAATGGGTTTAAAATTTTCATTACTCAGGAAAATGAATAACAATTGCTTAGTTGCTAGTTTAATTGTTAGTTTGCTTAAACGACGGGCTTATAATGAAATATGAGTTCTGCCTGTATTGCTGCTAAAAATTGTGTATTTTAACATTAACACCATTTATTCCTATTCAAAACACGTGTTTTTACTTGTGTAGCAAAACTAAAAACCTGAGCAATCCTGGGAGTAATATATTTTCAAAACAGGATTATTTAAATTGTGAAATTTTTATAATTACGCTATTGTCTAATAAAACTGAAAGATTTGATCTAGTTAAAATTATATTATCCATCACAAAAACTTATATCTTTGGAATGGCATTATATGGCATGTAAAGTGTTAATTAGTCAAAAATGTATATAACTTAAAAAACTATAATTCCTGGTTAACTTGCATTAATCATAAATATGATTTGTTAAAAGTTTTTTGCATAATCGTAATCATAATGCGAGTTAGACAACGGTGTATCAATTAAGGAGAATTCACAGTACTGCAGATACTTGGAAAACGATAATGGAAATGGAAAATTTTATCGCAAGTAAAGTTATAGAACTATGATACATGAGGCAAAAGTAACTAACTAATATTACTATTATTAACATTTAAAAATTGATTCAAAATTTTTATTATTTTACTATATATACTCCATAAGTATAGAAACAACAAGATGTAAACAAACAAAACCATGTGATTCAGGAGTGGCAAATATGTCATAACAATAATATTATTAACAAATGAAAAAATTGGGATTCAACTGCAGTTGTCAAAAGAATATCTCTAATATTTATAAATGTAATTTTCATAAATTGATTGTTATTTTCTAAAATTAAATATTTATACCTTTAGTATAGCAAAACAGCAATATATAATTTAATAAAATTCAGCAGATACAAATTAGCCAAGTAAACTACCTAAAATGGTAATTAGATTAACCAACGCAACATAATATCAATATTCTACGAGCTTCACTCTGTGATACTTAAATGTGTAGTAATTTAGTGTATTTAATATTATCCATCGTTTTCTTTAGAAATTTTATAATTCTTATTTATTGTTTCAAAGTTTGTAAAAATTATTGATAGCAATCACGCCATAATAAAGTGGTGCGAATACTATCAATAATTTTAAATTCTTTAAAAGAATTAAAAATTATATTAAATGTTAGTATAATGTGTTGTAATAAAAAAGGTACTTTATAGTAGGCAGATAATGCCTACTATAAACTACCTGTTTTGACATGTTTACATTTAGTTAAATACTTCACCCATGGAGTATAGTTCCTCATGATGTTTTCTTTCATCGAAAAGCTTGGTATCAATTGGCACATTAATTATGGCAAAATTTCACAATTTAATTCTTACTTTATATGTATAAATCCGAAGTGTTAACTGGTTTGATGGAAAATATTATACTTAGAGATAAAAACCACTAATATTCTATAAAACTACTACCAATATATCTAAAAAAGACTAATATTTATAATTTACCATCAAGTATACTCCTTTTAAGTATAATGTTTTTTCCTAAATACTAAAACGGTAAAAACGAAAGCATCTATTGTTTCAAATACTAATCTTGTAAATTTGTTTTCGAGTGAATACTTATAATTAATTATATTTAATAATAATATATAATAATTTAAATTACAATTCCTATATTTTCAAGATACATGATCGCCGATTCTGTTTCCTATTTAAAAATAGTAATCATTTTTGAAGTTGCACTTTTAGCGTGTTTAGGAAAAAACTTTTTTTTAAGAAGCATGCACATAGAAATGTAAAACGGCTGTTGAATATAAATTTTTTTATTACAGTAAAAGTCTATTAAAGAATTTCCTTAAATATTTTGTTTTATTAAAATCTAAAAATCATTATTAATATGTTACAGGAAAACCGGTTATCCAAATAATCGGTAAGAGTAAAATGTGAATCGATAAAACTTTGACATCACTAGTTACGGTTTTAGCGCACCAAGTACATCACTAATTTTACTACGATTTTACGTCATACGTTATATATATTACTACTCCATATGTGAGAAAGAGTCAGAGCTGAGACTAAATCCGTTTTTATGAATGAAACGGGTGAGAGGCAGATAGTTTTTTTATGAATGAGAATGTAAGTTGCTATAGTGCTACTCTGCACCCCCCCATACCACCGAAAATAGGCTCGCGCCAATGTATGAATCTCAACCATCTATTTTATAGTTAATAATCTATGAACTAGGGATGTCAAAAACAATCGAATTTTACATTATTCCATTATTGTATCACAATAAGAGATTTTTAATGATCGTTTATTTAACATTTTAAATTGATTTTTTATTAAAATCTATTACATTAATAATCCTGTTTTTATTCTTTTTCACCCTCTTTATTCTTGCCTTTTAATATAAAATATGTATTGTTCGATTAAACTAATGTAGTCAAACAGAACATTTTAATCTAATATTACAAACAGCACACCTGATGTTTTTTATTTGTAATTGACCACTTTAATTAATATTTATTCTAATTAATTGTTAAAATAGAAAGCAAATTATTTATCAGTCACTAAAATCGATAATTATTAAATCGATTTATTTTGAGGTGAGAAAAACGAACGAACAACACTTACATAGACTATTAAAAATAATGACATGTTAGAGATGTACTTTTAAAAGGATTCAGTCACACTTGTCTTGTCTATTAATATATAAAAACATGAAGCTACATAAATAAATTGTTCGCATGGTCGACTGTGAGATTTGGCATAATAAAAGTAAGAGCTCAGAAAAATAAAAATTTAATTATAATAATACATGTTAAACAAGTTTAACATAAATAACAATAAAAATAAAGTAAATAAAGTTGATTAGTATTAATTGATGTAATCTACACATAGGTACTTACATCTAATAAAACAGATTTAATTTTTATTTTAAATTATTAAGTTTATTGTACAACTGAATACTCCAAAGTAATTTAAAAAAATGTGAATACTTATGTCAAATAAATTTTAGTCTGTGATAAAAATCGTCTTTTGGATATTTATGTATATTTACAATACAATAACATTAAGTTTTTGTAATGTATGGTATATTATAATTTATAGTGACTACACTATCTGGTTTATTATCTTACTAGCGGCCTGCCCCTGCTTCGCACGGGTATAAAATATATATCCCATGTCATTCAGTGTAAAAAAATGATTAAAACCGATCCAGTAGTTTTATTCGCATATCGCAAGCGTTAAATTTGGAGAAAAACAATTTCCTTTCCCTATACCAAGAAGATTTCCTGCTATCTTTGGAATATCTAAATTCATATAGTACATTTTTACTTATTTACTTTTACATTTTCCCTATGTATTTAATTTTTACAATTATTTACAGAATGTCTTTATATGCAACATTCACAGCTTCCTTGTCGTTAAACAAACTCTGGAAAGAACGATATAGCTGCTGGATTAGAAGTGCTATAGCGTGAAGCGCGGCCTCCGCATGGCATTTTAAATCTGTAATATCTCCGAAAATGTTCACCTAAATTACATGCTGTAAACGGCAATATTGATCTATATTAAATCAACAATTTATTTAAGGTATTTAATTGGATAAGGATTAATGCTGTATTGTATAAAAATTGCTTCAAAAATAAGGCATCATTTTTCGTAAAAAGTAAATGAAAAAAACTGCTTTTGTGGGTTATCCATAAGAGATAGACATATACCATCGCGGACTTTTCTGTAGACCTTTTTAATGTGTACAAATACTTAGTACATCATTTTAATAAATCTCGTAGGGTTTAGCCTGCGTTTGCAATGTAAGCGGAAAAAAATGTAATTATTTACAGAAACCTCAAAAATTACAGTATTTCTCTACTTCGTATTGAATGTTATTATACGTACAAACCTTCCTCTGGAATCACTCTATCTATTAAAAAAAACCGCATCAAAATCGGTTGCGTAGTTTTAAAGTTTTATGCGTACATACGGAAATATGGACTTTGTTTTATAATATGTAGTGATATAGAATTATATTATTTCGAAAGTTGTAGAAAAAATGAGTAGGGATTGACTAACTGCCGCGTTTTTATTATTTATAGTTAAAAACAAATGTGAGTATATTGTTACTTATTATATCAACCTTGTCTTATCTTGGTTGTAGTCTGTATTTTTATATTGTAATGTATTTTTAGAGTGTCACACCCTTTTACATTATGCTTCGATATAGTATAATAAAAGTCTTCCCTTACTGTTATCAAATTAGCATTGATTCGTGACCTACTTCTTCATTCAAAGTAATATCTCTATATCTCTATATCTCTATGGTCTGTGATATAATAATAAAAAAATTGACACTGTCAAGTGTCAGAATGTATTTCTATTTCTATTTTCTGATTTGAACTCTAGAAATCAGCAATAACAACATTGCCAATTCGATTATAGGGTTTCTTAAATTCTTATACATTAAGGTTAGTAATTATAATAGTTCAATATATATTTCCGATCATTCATAATTGATTAAACATTGAATTAGCTAGCAACTGAATCTCATCTATTTGCTACTTGACGCGCATAATGCCCGGTGTAAGGTTTTTCTCCGAATATGTTAAATACCCTTATAAGTATTGTTGTTGATTGTTATATAAATATTCTTATATATCTGTGTAATTTAAATAGGAAAATGGAGTCGATAGATTTTCCTGCGTCCGACTCTGCTATGAGAACTGCTCCAATTGAGGGTGAAAAACCGAAATTCATGATTGGACCGGAAGGTGTCGGTCCTTCAAGCGGAAGACACGAAGAGTTCTCTGTGGAGAAAGTTCTAGATCGCAGAATTAAGAATGGCAAAGTGGAATATTTGTTGAAATGGAAAGGTTATTCTAAGTAAGTTTTTAGTTTTTAAATATTTAATTTGGAAAACTAAGTGACTATTCTATAGAAAATATTTTTACTGATATTTTATTTTGGAGTAATAATAGATAGTGTTTTATTTTTCTCAATCTTATTAATTTTATAGCATTATCAAATAGTGATGTATTTGAAACTTATATATGTATTTGATATAACTTTTTTCCACTATAATAGTAAATGATAAAATTTATCATTTAGTGCTATAGTGGAAAAAAGTTATCAGAAAATGTTTATTAGATAAATAAATGAAAACCACTACATATCTGCTCAATATGAGTCTCTCCCTTAGGGAGGAATAAGCAAAGGCATCCTTTCCTAATTTTTTCTTATTTTGTATATACTAAATTTGTGTAATAAATGTATTATTTCGAAATACAATGTAATTCATTTTATGAAAGTGTCTTATTTATTATGCACAAGTTTATTTAATTTTTCAGCGAAGACAACACATGGGAGCCTGAAGACAATTTAGACTGTCCTGAACTCATATCAGCATATGAAGATGCTCGTTTGAAAAGAGAAAGGGAAGCAGCTCCACCTGTGGAAGAGGAGGGCCAGTCAACTCGCAAAAGGGCTAAGAGAGGAGAAAAGAAGAAGAAAGTAGAGGTGTTTATTGTGGAATATTTTATTTGACTTTGGTTTATAAATAAATCTTATCCTGGGGCTATAAAACGCTGTGGTATCCGTCTGAATAGAATAGTACCACCCTTCTTTACGATTTCATACCGAGGTGTCGCAAAAAACGACTAAGGTAAGTCAACCCGCCGTGTGGTATGCTGAGTAGAATAGACCAACCTCATTTCCTACCGAGGTCTTGTAAAAGGCGACTAAGGTGACCCACCGTGTGGTATCCGGTTTAGTAGAATATACCACCCTCTTTCTTACCGAGGTCGTAAAATACGACAGAGGTAAGTTGACGTCAGGCAGGCGGCCGGTCGTAAAAACGCAGCCAAATCATGTGACAGCATGTTTATAACATGTTGTGCCGACCCCACTTAGAGTGGGATAAGGGCAGGATGATGATGATGACCTCATCTGGGGCCTGGGACACCTGGGGCTATAAAATAAAAATTAACGTAATTTAAGCAAATATTTCTCTGTGATATAATACTACAAAGGCAAAAAAGGGTTGTTATTTAGTTTGTTTGCACCTAGTGCGAACAATGTCTAATTAGTTAAAAATAGTCTATGGACTTTTCAAATTTAAAATCATAAGGATTCCTGGTGACTGACCCTGTGAGCAATAAAGAATAGTGTTAATACAGTACAATAATTACAGTATTACTCTTAATAGTAGATTATGATACTGTTGCATAATAAGGGTTCTTATAACATGAGTGTATTTAAACAAACGAGCCACAGGCAAGTTTTTTTTATAGTATCACATGAGTGTTATAAGACCAAGTTATGTAGAGTGTCATACACTACTTTATCTACTATCATACTATAATACGTAAAACGATATTAATAAAAACCAAACTTTGTTTAAAATATTGAAAAGATTTTTTTAATGTCAAATATCATGCACAAGTTTATTTAGCACCAAGTCAAAAACATCGATTGCGCATGCGTGTTGCGTCGCCGCGGACTCGTTCATTGAAACCTTTTTTTTTTAAGTAAAGGTTCAACCTCCTTGGTCCACCTGGAGGTTGTATAGGTGTATCGTTATGATTAAAAAGTTATATTATGATACAGGTGTCCTTACAAGACCTGTATCGTAATAAAACTTTTTATTTTTTATTTTTGGCCTGTATGTAATGTTTGTTATAAGAATTTTGGTTTCAGTTTAAAAATCTTTGTATTATAGTATCAGAGTAGATAAATATTGTTAATACATTTTGTGTTTTTATATTATCTCTAACATAACATAAACAATTTTGCAACAAATAATACATTAACAAAAATTATATATGTTACAGGAGATAGAGAAACCTCGTGGTCTAGCTAGAGGTCTACAGCCTGAGAAAATTCTCGCTGGTCAACTGTTCCATGGCACACTTTACTTTTTAGTTAAATGGTGTGTATATCAGAATTAATTTAGAAGTATTATTTTTTTTCATAAGAACTGACTGTTTGATGGTTTTAATTATTGACACAATGCAGTAGGTATGTAAAATAAAAAGATTAAAAGAAAAGAGTAAAATAAAATGAAAAGAAAAAGATAAAAGAAAAACATTAAAAAAAGAGCAAATTTAATTCAAAAAATAATAATAATATATATTTGATTTGATTATTCATTGAATATTTATATAAATGTACAAATAAAATGTATAAAATCGCTGTGTGGTAGTGGCGTAATTCATCCTTGCCGGCCTTTTTTAAAAAAAAGATATTAGCTTTATCTAGCTTATATATTTTTGAAAATGTTAGTTTTGCAAAAAAAAATTAATATATTCAAGCAGAAAACTCGCCGAAATAAAGTAATACTTGTGTTACTCCCACAAAGACTAACATTGTTCCAAAAAAATGTTTACTGCATGACGATAATGTTAAATAATAAGCTCTATGACGATCTAAAGAAACTACCTTTTACCCGATTTAAAACGAAATTATTTAATTATCTTTTGGAACAATGTTAATATGAATTTTTAGTTAATTGTAATATAATACCTGGGTGATGAATTTTTAAAATGATGTAAAAAAAATAACTAAAAAAAATATTAAAAAGTAATAGGACAGGTGGGGCTCGATCATAGGTATTTTCACCTCTCTAGACCGCCCGTTCCCCAAATGAACCACAATGACTTTACGTTTGACAGCGAAAAATTGTGTTTGTATTCAACGTAAATGTAAAAAAAAATTTTAGAGCCCGAAAACAGGGATAAAACGACATTTAAAAAAAAATTTATCTGGATCGATTTTTCTCCCCCAAAATTTTTAGATTTTTCTCCCCTCCCTACATGTCGAATTTCAGTAATATCGTTGAAGCCGTTTCCGAGATTAATTATCCCCATATGAATAGATCCTGCATAATATATTTTCCTCTTTCATTCTCTTCTATCATCCGTCATTTAGCTCTACTCCTTTTATATCATAAACAATCTATTGCTCTATTTTTTCGGCATCCTTTTTACCCTTTTTTTTTAATTTTGAAGGCATGGATGTTCAGAGATGGATGTGGTACTGGGGCACGAGTTAGGACAAGCATTCCCGGACTTTGTGATCAACTATTATGAGCTCTGTGCTCCCTTCAGTGTGAGATACCACACTGGAAAGGTCCCCAGGCCTGCACCGGAGGTAAATTTGAATTAATTAATTTTTTTAAGTAAGCGTTACTTTGAATTCTATAGTACAAAAGTAATGATAGAATTATTTTGATATAATCCACTTAAGAAAATTTATTTAATGCAAAGTGTAGAACAGTTCTCACACATTCACTACGACAATCTCAATGATTGTTATGCCCTGTACCGAAGCACCATCAAGATAGGTTCTAGAGAAAGCCTTCCATTGGGATTTTGTCATGGAGAATTAAACGTGTGATATAATTCAATTATGCTTTAATTGAATTATATTAAATGCAAAATAATTCTGTTATAACTTTTGTAAATCTCAATTATTAAAAGTTGCTTTTACAACAAGCAGATATTGTGATCAGTTTGATCTAAAAAATCTACATCATTGACCTAATAACCTTCTGTATTAATCTTGGAACTATTAACAGTTTATAATAGTTACAATTAACTATAGTTGAGTTGTACTTAATTAAATATGATGATATCATCTTCCTGTCCTTGTCCCTCTCTAAGTGGGGTCGGCGCAACATGTTACAAACATGTTGTCATATGATTTGGCTACGTATTTTACGACCGGCCGCCTGCCTGACGTCAACTAACCTTAGTCGTATTTTACGACACCTCGGTAAGAAATGAGGGTGGTCTATTCTACTCAGCCGGATACCACACGGCGGGTCGACTTACCTTAGTCGCCTCTTACGACACCTCGGTAAGAAATGAGGGTGGTACTATTCTATTCAGCCGGATACCATACGGTGTCTGAATATACTATTATAGAATACGTTAATTTCAGCTGCCACCATTAGAAGGGACCCCTGAAAGTACGGTCACTCCAATGGACACGAGTCAAGGATTTAGTCAACCTTCAAACGGTAAGAAAAATGTTTTTTATGAAATTTATTACAAATTCAAATTATTCTTTATTCTAATAAACTTGTAAACAAGTGCGTTTGAATCTTCAACTCTACTGCTGGTTCGGAAAGCTGTTCCTACCGAGAAGACCCAGCAAGAAAAGGCTGTTGCTCTTTTAAAAATATAATTCTTATGACTAGTTACATTTATATCCACACATTCTTATCTTCTAAGACTGACCAAAGTAAATGCTCCAACTCTGTCCATCCACAAAACTCTGTTCCCAAAAAATCTCATTGCCTTCATTGTCCAAAATTTTAACAACCCCCTATTTTTCACGATATTGTTTTTTTTTTATTAACAAAAATTTATTTGTGTACGTTGTCCTATTTTCTAAGAATCCCTATTTTAAATAATTTATAGAATGCGTTACTTTGCGGAGATCCATAATACAAAAGTAATAATAAAATTATTTTTCTATAATCCGCGATGAAGTAAAATAGAAAATATATATAATGCTAAATGTAGAGTGGACAATCGGTTATCATACCTGATACATGCAGGAGTCGTAAAAACACATGCATAAACCTCCACCACCGCCACCACGATACACAAGCACTATATACGTTCACTATCACAAACTCAACAATCGTTTCGCCCCGCAACCGAAGCATCTTCAGGAGATAGACTCCACGACCAAAATCGCAAAGCTTTCTTTCTCTTTTCGATTTCGATCTTTCGAGCGGGGCGAAACGATTGTTGAGTTTGTGATAATGAACGTATATAGTGCTTGTGTATCGTGGTGGCGGTGGTGGAGGTTTGTGCATGTGTTTTTTAGGACTCCTGCATGTATCAGGTATGATAACCGACTGTCCACTCTACATTTAGCATTATATATATTTTCTATTTTACTTCATCGCGGATTATAGCAAAATAATTTTATTATTACTTTTGAATCCCTATTTTATTATGATATCGTTTTGTTATCAAGGTCTCATGTTTTGTATAAGCTTTTATTTAACTTGCCATGTATGTGATAGTGGAATCTTGCAAGTTGAATTTGACCCACATCATTGGGTCAGATTGAGCTAAAATTTTACATACTGTCCCAATCCCGATGACAAGTCATGATTATGATAAGCATGATTTGATGATTCTGCCATGATTGTCTCTAGACGAGGGAACTCCTCAACGGTTAACAGTAGACAAGCAACAAACAAACAACTCAACAATCGTTTCGCCCCGCAACATCAGGAAAAAGACTTTACGACAAAATCGCAAAGCATTTATGGCTTTGCAATTTTGTCTACTAAGCATTTCATCAACAAAATCGCAAAGCCATAAATGCTTTGCGATTTTGTTGATGCTTCGGTTGCGGGGCGTAAAGATTGTTGAGTTTGTGATAGTGAACGTTTGTAGTGCTTGTGTATTGTGGCGGTGATGACGGTTTGTGCATGTGTTTTTTCGAATCCTGCATCTATTAGGTATGATAACCGATTGTCTACTCTACATTTAGCATTATATATATATTTTCTAATTTAAATCATGGCGGATTAAAGCAAACTTATTTTATTATTACTTTTGAATGCAAATAAAGAAATTTGAATTTAAAGAAATTTGGCGATGAAGTTTTAATAGTAAAAACTCATTGAGTCTGCCCGGGGTTTGAATACAATCGTATCTAGAAAGACTCACGGTCTCACCGCTAGGCTCTAACAGCTTAATATCAAAGCTATTATAGTTTGTAGTTTTTTGCAATTTCATGTTTTTTGATGTTAACCGTGTGGTATCCGGCTAAGTAGAATAGTACCACCATCATTTCTTACCGAGGTGTCGTAAAAGGCGACTAAGGTAAGTCGACCCGCCGTGTGGTATCCGGCTGAGTTGAATAGACCACCCTCATTTCTTACCGAGGTGTCGTAAAAGGCGACTAAGGTAAGTTGACCCACCGTGTGGTATCCGGTTTAGTAGAATAGACCACCCTCATTTCTTACCGAGGTGTCGTAAAAGGCGACTAAGGTAAGTTGACCCACCGTGTGGTATCCGGCTGAGTAGAATGGACCACCCTCATTTCTTACCGAGGTGTCGTAAAAGGCGACTAAAGTAAGTTGACTCACCGTGTGGTGTCCGGCTGAGTAGAATAGACTACCCTCATTTCTTACCGAGGTGTCATAAAAGGCGACTAAGGTAAGTTGACCCACCGTGTGGTATCCGGTTTAGTACAATAGACCACCCTCATTTTTTACCGAGGTGTCGTAAAAGGCGACTAAGGTAAGTTGACCCACCGTGTGGTGTCCGGCTGAGTAGAATAGACCACCCTCATTTCTTACCGAGGTGTCATAAAAGGCGACTAAGGTAAGTTGACCCACCGTGTGGTATCCGGTTGGTAGGGTGGTCTACACCCTCCTTCTTACCGAGGTGTCGTAAAAGGCGACTAAGGTAAGTTGACCCACCGTGTGATATCCGGTTTAGTAGAATAGACCACCCTCCTTCTTACCGAGGTATCGTAAAATACGACTAAGGTAAGTTGATGTCAGGCAGGCGGCCGGTCGTAAAAAATGCAGCCACATCATGTTACAGCATGTTTATAACACGTTGTGCTGACCCCACTTACAGTGGGATAAGGGCAGGAGGATGATGAACGTTTTGTTATCAAGGTCTCATGTTTTTAAAAGCTTTTATTCACCCCTTCATATATGTATGTGAAGGTGGAATCTTGCAAGTAGAATTTTAGCCAGATCCCGTTGTCAGATTGAGCTGAAATTTTATATACTGTGCCGATGACAATGGGACGAAACAATTGTTGAGTTTGTGCTAGTGAACGTATGTAGTGCTTGTGCATTGTGGTGGCGATGGTGGAGGTTTGTGCATGTGTTTTTATGAATCCTGCATTTAGGTATCAGGTATGACAATTGATTGTCCCGTAGTGGACATTTAGAATTATAAATATTTTCTAATTTACTTCACTGCGAATTATAGCAAAACAATGTTATTATTACTTTTGAATGTTTCTGCAAATAAAGAAATTTAATGATGATGAAGTTTTAATAAAAAAAACTCATTGGTGTCCGCCCGGGGTTTGAACACATAATCTTATCTAGAAAGTCACACGATCTGGGCTTATAACAGCTTAATATCAAACCTTACAAACTCTAGTTATTTCAATTTCATATGTTTCTTTGGTGTAGATGAAATCCCGCCCGCTGTCACTCCCTCTGTTGCTGATCCGGAAAGCCAATCCATGGTGGTACCTGTCAATTGACCTGAATATTGTTGAATAATTAAATAATTAAGAATTATATGTAAGGAATATAAATAAAGTTATTGTGAAATCGTCTATGTACTTATGGTAAGCCTGATTTTTATTTAACTTAGTTCAAGTATGGTTGTTTATTGTTTGATGATTCATGGGGAACTTTCCGCCGTGTGGTATCCAATAGTGTAGAATAGATCACCCTCAGTTATTGCCGAGGTAAAAGGCGACTAAGGTAAGCCGACATCAGGCAGGCGCCTAGTCTAAAAATAAATAGCAAAAACTTGTAACAACATGTTTAAAACATGTCACCGACCACGCTTAGAGTTGATAAGGGCCGGAAATGATGGAAAGGAGAATTCTATTCGCTTAGCGAACAATTGGTCCAGTTTTGTTTGAATTACCCTAAGCTTCAAAATAGTTATAAGAATCTATGGGATTTTTATAAATAAAATAATAAAATTGTGTATAATATTTATTAATAACTTATTATTACGTATAAATAATTAAAATAACCTTAAATTATTAAATGCTTTTGCGTTAAATTCAGAGTGAGAAAAATCTGACAAATAACAAGAGTATTCCATAGACAAAATTATTTCGACAGTACTGGTGGTATAGACAAGTAGAGGACAAGTTATTTTTAGAGTTTGTTGATAAATTGGGCGATGGACGCGAAGTCTTCGCATTCTGGTATCAGTTTTCCTTTATATTTGAGGCAGGATTCAGCGCATCGGGGACCTTCGAACCAAGCGCCAAGCATCTTTTTGCATTGGGCGCAATTTTCTATACAGATCTGCAATGGATCGTAGCCGGTAGCTGCAAAAAAATTAATAAACAAGTTTGTGGTTTTTAAAATGAGTGATAGGAAGAATAGTCAAAAATAATATCCTAGTAACATGCTAAACTACAAAATAATTTGGTAAAACATAAACACATAAGGCTCAGCTCATACAGAGCTCGTGGGGTGAGTGAGATAATCCTTTTTGCGTTCATAAATTATTTTCTACGATCATTAAAATATATTTAATAAGCCGTGTAGTATCGGGCTGATAGATCATAGACAGCCTTATTTCTTGAAATAAGGTGTCTAGAAATACGACTAGGCGTCGTCCTAATAATATTCCGCGGGATCCTGTTTTTTCTAAGAATATGCCATAATTTCTTTACATCTGTTAAAACGTGCATCGTGTGCAGTCTACGCATTGAGTTATTATACTTAGAATAGGAAAGCTAGCCTGGAAGGATTGCCAGGAATTTGTAATATGGACCATCCATATTACAATTTCTGTCTCTCTTTTTTATGTGTTATTAGACAAAGACGAGGTATACACACGCACTTAATACTTCTGGCTTCCTTAAGTATAATAACTCTATGAATCTATGCGCTTGCTATGTTTAAACTGTAATAGATTAAGGTTACTTATGAAAGTATAGGGTCCTGACTATCTCAACTAAATCAATAAACAGGAAAGGTACAAACAAAATTGATGATGCGCAATAAAATTTGCGTATTATTTCAAGCAAACATATTATCCTTAGTCCACAAACACTTACGCAAGTGGCTAATCTATTCTATATTGCGTAAAGAGTTCGTAAGTAACTCTTCAACCATTCAAGCTCGGACGTCGTCGAGGTCAAGTGTAAGCGGGTAAGGTGAAATTGCGTAACGATATGGCGAAAGTGAACCGGCTAAATCGCAAATTGGGGTCATTGCCTTGGTTCGCACGCGTCTCTTCTCATTGTTCGTGGTGTAAAGCTTAGTTTACAAGCTGGAAAATATTTGTTAATGGAAAAATCAGTCATAGTTTAATCTCCCAGTTATTATGTCACAGCTAATAGTCTATTACAAAAACAATGAACAATATCAGGTTCATTAATTTTACTAACATCACATATAGATCCCATGAAAGTAAAACATAAACGTAAATAATAATTCAATTATTAATAATATTTAATGCCGCGTGGTATTCGGCTGAATCTAGTCAGCCGAATACCACACAAGAAATGGCGGTGGTCTATTCTAATAGACCACCCCCATTTCTTACCGAGGTGTCGTAAAAGTCGACTAAGGTAAGTTGACCCACCGTGTGGTATCCGGTTGCGTAGAATATACCACCACCTCGGTAAGCAAGAGGGTGGCACTTTTTGACCGCGGTGTTGTAAAATAAGATTAAGGTAAGTTGACGTCAGTCACGCGGCCGGTCGTAAAATACGTAGCCCAATCATGTGACAACATGTTTATAACAAGTTGTGCCGGCCCCACTTAGAGTGGGATAAGTGCAGGAGGATTATAGTTTACTTCAGACGAATATATTAAGATATAAAGTATGGTATTTATGAGAAGTGACATTAAATTTTATATTCGTCACTGTCACATATATATACTTGGCATCTTTTTAAATGGGCTATATATTATAAAATAATTTAGGTACTTACAACAACGTAAAGATTTAATTACTCTCTTTAATTTTTGTTACTCTCTGTATATTTACAGAATATAGTATTCAAGGAATAAATTGCAGTCGTGCATCGGAACTTATAAATTTGTTTTTTTTTTGTATATTTTAAGTGTGCACTAAGCTTTAAGCAAATGTCATTTTGTCAAACCGCAAAGTCAAGAAAGTTGGATCTAAGAACCCGTACGACTCAAGTACAAAACGTAAACGCAAACATTTTCATCTGTAGTGAAATATAAACCGACTAGATTTGGCAATATTTCCACATTAATTGTATAACCAACCCAGTATTTGATGAAAGATCTTGTTGTGTTTTTAAATATAATAAAGATAACCTCATTAAAAATAATATGAATTAAATGCACGTTTTTAAAAGCTTTATGGTTTTTACATACACTACATAGTTATTTAATTATTGATTATCTGCCGAATGCTTACCGGATTCCTATAATTTAATTAAAGTCTACTTTATGACTATATTACTAAAACATGTTTAAAAGTTTTTCAAAAACACATATGCCACGCCGTGTGGTATCTGGCTGGATCGAATAGTACCACCCTTATTTTTACCGAGGTGTCGTAAATGGCGACTAAGGTAAGTCGACCTGCCGTGTGGTATCCGGCTGAGTAGAATAGACTAACCTCATTTCTTACCGAGGTGTCGTAAAAGGCGACTAAGGTAAGTTGACCCACCGTGTGGTATCCGACTGAGTAGAATAGACTAACCTCATTTCTTACCGAGGCGTCGTAAAAGGCGACTAAGGTAACTTGACCCACCGTGTGGTATCCGGCTGAGTAGAATAGACAAACCTCATTTCTTACTGAGGTGTCGTAAAAGGCAACTAAGGTTAGTTGACTCACCGTGTGGTATCCGGTTGAGTAGAATAGACCACCCTCTTTATTACCGAGGAGTCCTAAAATACGAGTAAGGTAAGTTGATATCAGGCAGGCGGCCGGTCGTAAAATACGTAGCCAAATCATATGACAACATGTTTGTAACAGTTGTGCCGACCCCACTTAGAGTGGGATAAGGGCAGGAGGATGATGAATAACACATATGCCATCTATACACTAAGCTTAGACCTACAATCAGTATAGAAATTCTATCCAATATGATTTTCATTTAGGGTCCCACAGCACCCCTTTGTATTTTATTTCTTTCGTGACAAAAAGTCAAACAATTTTACGTTTCATCAAAGTGAGAAAAAACTAACACGTTCCTTAGCCCCTTGAGAACTCCATCTCGATTATCCCACAGAAAGGAGGAAAGTAAATAAAATACCTAAATGAATCTGCTACAGATGATATTATTTATGAATTTATATATAATATACTTCGAAAAAATAATAATATGAAAACTTTTAACAAACATTAATCAAATTGTTACTTTGCGAGGGAAATTTATTTCATTTTTGCTCAAATGCTCATATTCATTTTCATTATGACGGTATAAATTTGACAGCATTCAATTTAATATTGGACTTTAGATTTACCGTTGATTTTATGAATCTCAGTTTACTGTAAGCAGTTTGATACTAATTTATATGAATCCTTTGACATTTAACTAACAATAATTTTTAAATAAGCAATTATTTAAAGATAAAGTTATCGTAAAATAGAATTTTAAGTAACTGCTTCCGTAAACATATTATTTTTAAATTCAATTAACTTGTCACTAATAAACATGGTATAAAATATTCAATCTTAGTTCCATTATTAATTTTTTTAAGTTAATTGACTAAAACATGTTTATTTACTATAGAAAAAGCATATGTAGGTATGTTAACAAATATAACCTTGTTTTGAGGATTAATTTACAGTCACAAAAAAGGTTTTTAAATTTTTCTTAACGGTGATTCAAAAAGTATAAAAGTAACGTTGGCAGTAATAATAGTTAGAAGGTAGAGAATCTTCATTAATTAGTGCCATGATAATATTTTAGTATGTACTTAAATCTTTCAATAAAAAAAATATTTCGATGGTTAGAAGGTTAGTTTCTATTTAGCTTGTTAGGTAAGGATGGTTTGAAAATGATCTATTTCTGAGAGGAAATCATCTCGCAGAAGGGGGCGGCGGAGAAGGTCCGGTAAGTCGAGTCCTTAGATCGGATACGGCGCAGGCGTGCGGGACGCAGAAGACTCGCCGAATTCCGTGGTATGCCGCACTAACAGGGACATGCCGTTCAGATGAGTTTTATTGGACGCCCAAAAAGAATAGGTCCCCGAGGCGGCCGATGCATTTATTTTTCCCGATGCATTAATTACCGAAGGGAGGGGCCACTTTTAGAGAGGTCCCGAGAGTTGCTGCTGGCAGGGTTGGGGGGCTATGTGTACAACTTTACTTTGTCCCCGCCATCAGCAGCGTAGAGCACTCACGTCAGTGAGTGTTCGATATACTCGCCGCCTTTCCCACGTAGGGCGGCAGGACCCATAAGGGGTATTTTCCTAATTAAAAAAAAGGTTGGTTCGAGGATTAGTTCCTAGATTCATTCAATGTCGATGTAGTTTAGTATCTTTCTTACCATATTTGAATATTTTGATCGTTTTACTAACGTGACGTGAGCGAGACTGGGGTCAGTAGGTACGAGTATAAATCCAAACTGTAATTATTCATCTAAAAAACTGTAAAATACTTTGAAGTCTTCTAAGAAAAGTTTCTTAACTTTTGAGAATGTCAATCAAAGAGAAACATTCGCTAACTGGAAATCCTTTGATGATTCAAAAGAGTTTGTGAAAGTTTGTTTGATTCGAACATTTATTCAATTGAATTTGAGTAAGTAATCCGGCTCCATCTAAAGTCTATTCAAAATAATGTTTTACAGTATCTCCAGTTAAATGTACACGTCCAATATTGAGTTTTTGTACTTATGTAAGAGTTACTGATTTAAAATTCTCTTACTTTCTGGTTTTCTTTTGTGAGTTACCTAACCCAATATTTGGCAAGTCACGAATGTTCCAAGAATCTCTAGAGATATCCAGGTTTCCTCATGTTTATCTTTACCGAAAGGCGTGATATCAATTATAATATCAGTTAGGATTATAAGCATTATGCAAACTTATTGGTGCCTTTTCAGGGTTTGAATCCTGTTTCCTTGGTAACAGTTAACCATGTTATCCTTTGGCTATCACAGCTAGATTTATACCTATAACTACGCATGTATTGTCGATGGATACATTTAAACTGACTCCAGTCACTCTATGCTCAAAATAGGTCTGCTCATCTCTATGCTCGCGGGCTATAGTGTGGTCTACGGACCTCAACTATTAATTTAGTATCGTAACAGAATCGGCATGTTACTATCCCGCTTCCGAGCATAGGCCTTCTATCTCTCCTTCATCCTTTTGGAACTTAAAACTACCACACTGATTTAATAAAATTTTGTCAATTATTATTCATGGCTAAAATCCTGTACTGTAGTGGCCCACCATAGATTTTTGTATCGTCCATTTGGCACAACCGTTAAAAAAGTTGAGTACGCCTGATTTAAACAGTACGTAGGAAACTCGTTAATTCAAATGTATCATGATTGTTAAAGGGCAAAATGTTTTGTTCTTAAGGAATATAATATAATACGATTTGGCGGATCATGTACATATATATATCTTAAAATACTCTTCCGAGATGCACAAATAACTTACCGAGGTTCATCTCCATCACAACGCCCGATGAAGAAGAAATATTTAACTTAAGTAATTTTGATTAAGCTATTTAGTAACTTACCGATAGCAGGGTTGGCTTCAACATAGTCTTTACTCATTATAAGTATTACGGCAAAGAGGGTGAACACAGAGAAGAATTTGGCAGCCATTTTGAATTTATCTGAAATATTACACAGTTTAATACGCTGTTTATAAATAAAGAAACATTATATTTTCAGTATTTTCAATAGAAATAGCTGCAAGTAAAAAGATTATTTGTAGATATTCTCTGTCTTCTTCTTTTTTCTCTGTCTGTTTGTTTGTTTGTTTGTTGCATCATTTAATGATGTATACCTTACCTACCTTAAGAATTAATAGATCAATATGTATCAAACTTAGTAGTTATTATACTAGTGAGTATCGGACTAAGACAAAGCTAAACGCTATAACGCGTGTTACATGATCTTATTTCTGCATCGCCTTTTAACGTACCATTAGGCACCGAGAGAGATTTCAATTCAAATTCAAATTCAAAATATTCTTTCTTCAAATAAACTTGTAAACAAGTGCTTTTGAATCGTCAACTCTACCGCTGGTTCGGAAAGCTGTTCCTACCGAGAAGAGCCAGCAAGAAACTCGGCGGTTGCTCTTTTAAACATATAATTCTTAATACTATTTACATTCAGACGTTACTGTGTTGTACAGGTTCTAAGAGAGCTATATCCACACATTCTTATCTTCTAAATAATCTTCAATAGTATAGTAGGCTTTCTGTACCAGCCTATTTTTAACAGTGTTTTTAAACTGCTGCAATGGCAAAGCTGAAATTGATTGCGGAATTTTATTATAGAATCTTATACCAAAACCCACAAACCAGTTACGCACTTTTGCAAGGCGCAAAGCAGGAGCCGCAAGCTTATGTCGGTTCCTGCTTTGTCTATTGTATACATCACCTATCGTTTTATAATTCCTTATATTTTTATGTACATAAATTAAATTGCTTAAAATATACTGTGAAGCAAATGTAAGAATACCTGTTACTTTAAACTTCTCTCGCAAGGAATCATGCGGTCTTAAATTATAAATGCCACGTATAGCTCTTTTTTGTAAAACAAACATTTTTCACTATCCGCGCATTTACCCCATAGCAATATTCCGTAAGACATAATGCTATGGAAATAGGCAAAATAAACAAGTTTTGCTGTTTCGACGTCTGTGAATTGTCTTATTTTTCGAACAGCGTAAGCCGCTGAACTCAGTTTCCTTGCAAGAGTTGTTACGTGTGTGCTCCATTGGAGTTTTGTATCCAGGGATAATCCCAAAAATACAGTTGAATTATCTGTTTTTAGTGGTACATTATTCAAAGAGAGCCTATTTGCTGTTTTTTTTGTTTGATCCCTACACTGTAGATATCCCACGAAGGCGAAAGAAGCGTTTTGATTCCTAATTTCTGTTGCGCACAGTATGGGAATGGAATTCTTTCCCGGCATCAGTCTTTCTAATATGGGTATAATAATGCATATAATATGGGTATTTTTAAAGCAAGAGTGAATAGGCATCTTCATGCGCGTTCCACCTTATGTATCATTGCAGAAGGATTGGAGCTAAGATCTACCACGCTACTCCAATGCGGATTGGTAGGTTACGCATATCCCCAGAATTATCTAGAGATATGCAGGTTTCCTCACGATATTTTACTTTACCGAAAAGCGTGTGATATATTGCGTAATCAGTTGGACACATAAGTTTTAACAGAAAAACTCATTGGTGCCTGCCCGGGGTTTGAACCCGTGACCTCCTTGAAAGAGTCACACGGTGTTACCACTGGGCTATTACAGCTACGTGGCGGGTAGTGCATGAATTTTTAGGAATTTTACATTACATATATTCATTTTTATCGCGGATTATAGTAAAATAATATTTTCATTACTTTTGGCTCATACTTTGCTAATTATAGGCAAGTTAGCAACTAAAGGTACAATCGGGCCTTAGTTCCCCATCATACTCCACTTAGTAACTAAAACTAAATTCTACGTATTCATTAAATATGTATAGAGGATATTTTCCCTTATCTGTTATTACTTAACAACGAAAAAAAATTGTTGGTCAGGAATGTTTATGGTGTTGAGAAGGCACTAATTTTTTTTAGCTAGCTGTGCCTTCGGCTTCGCCCTCGTGGAAATCGGTATGTCACAAAATGTTTTCATGAATGTTGAATGAATTGAAATGAACATTAAAGTAGTTATAGTAATTTAACCATAAGAGATAGAGACATGCTGTCGCATTATTTTTGTAGATCCACAATTCTTGTGAAAATTATTTTCGCGTATCTCTTTTGGTTTACGCGTTTAAAATCTCCCAGCAGCGAGTTTTGTTACAACTGCGCGACCTCTTCAACAGAAATACATATCATTATCACAATACAACCATCATCATCCTCCTGCCCTTATCCAACTCTAAGTGGGGTCGGCACAACATGTTATAAATATTATGCTATTTATGCAGTGTGTTGTAGTAAGTAAATATTTTTTATCTTTTTCTTTGTGTGCCGCCAAATTTTGAAATCGTTAAATATGTGCCGCAACAAAAAAATGGTTGAGAATCACTGCTTTATACAAACTCGGACCAATTTACTAAAATTTTCTCGATATATTTTCCACCCCATCATAAAAACTACCCACGATGCGCAAAGCAATAATTTGTATGTTTTGATATACATAAAATTAAATCTGAACACTTCCTTCTATTTGTCCTTTGTCACTGAACGCTCCTCACTAGATGCTAACACAAAATCGTCGAGTAAACAATGTGTTATCAATACTAAGGAAGCTAGGTAAGTTCTCGAAATCGTTACGTATAGTGCGCGACAGAAACACTTCCTATATTACAATCACTTATATTCTCACTTCCTTCATACCTAAATGAAATGTCATAAATATACACGAGCGAACCGGTATACAGCTTACAGTATCGGTGGACGTTGAAGTCCTAACATCATCCTCCTGCCCTTATCCCACTCTAAGTGGGGTGGGCATATGTTATAAGCATGTTGTCACATAGTCTGGCTACGTATTTAACGACCGGCGCCAGCCTGTCAAATTACCTTATCCGTATTTTAAACCTCGGTAAGAAAGAGTCGCCTTTCACGACAAGTCGGTAATAAAGAAGGTGGTTTATTCTAGTCAGCCGGATACCACACGGTGGGACAACTTACCTTAGTCGCTTTTTACGTCACTTCGGTAAGAAATGAGGTTGGTCTATTTTACTCAGCCGGATACCACACGGCAGGACAACTTTCCTTAGTCGCTCTTTACGACACCTCGGTAAGAAAAGAGGGTGTTCTATTTTATTCTGCCGGATACCACAGTCCCAGGACATTGGATAAAAAATGGTAGAGCCCCATCACCTAAATCAGAGTGCCATAGGCGTCAAGACCGTATAACAATTAAATCCCAGACCGGCTTCTCTATAGATGTATAGCCTCACTAATATCAAAATTTTCAATTTCTCCAAAGAGTAAGTTAAATTAGAAACAATTTAATACTTTTAAAAGATGTGGAATCTTCAATAATAGCACCAGCTGTCGATGTATATCCACTGATAATAACGTTCAAACACTCACCGTTTTATAATTCATAGAGACTTCAATGTATATAATTTAAATCGGGTAGTATAAGGAATTCACGTAAAAACCGCACTCTCAACATGAATACAAAATGTTTATATCACACGTACGGCCCTTATGCGTATGATTATTTGGTTGAAAATTCGCCTATCCGCGACCGGCCGTCAGTGATTTGTGCTTAAATATGAAGCGAGTTGACTATGCTCGCACAACCAATACAGAGTGGGGCGTAGGCTGCAGCTAGCGCGTAAGGAATATCCCAGGAAACGGATCTTGTGCTTTGCGAAAGCCGAAAGTTCTAAGTAGGAAGCGATAACGAGATAGCAGTATGGACATGCCCAATAATAATTGAATAAATTAATTTTATATTACCATACGAATATTCATTCATTTATTAATATGTTATATAATTAATAATATTATTCATAAGCTGTTATAGCCCAGCGGTAACACCGTGCGACTCTTTCGAGGTCACGGGTTAATACCCGGGCAGACACAAGTGAGTTTTTCTGTTAAAAATTATGTGTTTAATTGATAATTGCAATTTATCACACGCTTTTCGGTGAAGGTAAACATCGTGAGGAAACCTGCATATCTCTAGAGAATTCTGGAGATATGTGTAACCTAACAATCCGCATTGAGCGGCGTGGTAGGTCTTAGCTCCAATCCTTCTCTCCAAAAAAAAATGGATAGAAGAGGCCTATTCTCAACAGTGGGATAGTAACAGGCCGCTACTTACTTACTTTATACGAATATTCTATCAACTTAAGAAACGCGTCGCTTTAGAAACTGTATTTCTAAGTACGATGTTTCAAATAGGCCTGGTTATAGCTATTAATAGCATCTAGGCTTCTAGGCCTCACGATAGTTGGTGAAAAATTAGGTTTAGGGTCCGGATTGTTACTTCTGCTAATTATTTATGGTAGTAAAAATATATTTATAAGTTACAAATCCAAAATTGTATCCTGATTACCAAAAGTAACAATTTAGCCGTCATAAAGATGAATTGATCATTTTCTTGCGAAACCACCTCCACTGTTTTTGAGTCCCATTTAATAGTTATATATTTTAAAAATAGTATCATAAATTGTTGGCAACACGAAGCGTCGATATAGTTGATTGAGGACATTATCCTAAGTTTTCGAGATTATAATATTTTTAATTTAATTAAATGACGCCATCACCTCATCACCAAGCAAATTATTATTTCGGAAAAAAAAGTTGAAACAAATATCATTTATCATTTTATTCGTTTCGGTTTGGTGGTTAAACTATTTACTAGAATATTCCATGATATATGTGGATTTTCTCATTAGATTTTCTTTCACATCCTTAACTGAAAATAGAAATTATTTGTAAATGTTTTAATAGAAAACCGGAGATTTTTGCAAAAATCAACAATCTCTGTAAATTTATTACATACCTACAAAAGGAATTCATTCTTTGAATAAAGGTCACTAATTAACTGTATAAAACTTATTTAACTTAAAAGAATGGAAATAAATTATTTTGTTTTCTTTTTGTACGATAAATATATCTAAGCTATGTAACGATAACTTACATATGTTAGGTACACATAATTACATAACCCCATAATTGCACATTGCATCATGACATATGGCATGTAACGTTCGTCAACAAGTCTTATTTTTATATCGAGTTCACTACCAATCGGATATGGAATGGAAATTTTGCTATAGTTAAATAACAAGTACTTTATTTCTAGTATATAAATTTATAAATGATTGTGGGCTTTTCCTTCTAATAATGTACATTAAATTTTCAATAGGTTTGAGAATTAAAACAAAAATTTTGTGCGCATCGTATAGTTTATATCTCGCATAGTTTTAATAACGCTGCAAATCTGTACTGATAGAATATGATAGAAATGTTATAAGTATTTAATTTACATACTTGAATAAACTTCATACATGCAAAGTCTATATTTTTGATAGTTCTTCTTGCAAGTCAACGGATCAACACGATTTGTTTCATAAGCAGACATATAGTTTACTGTTTGTTATAACCTAAGTTCACGTAGATTTTGGAGTTTGGAGTTTAGAAGAAGGAGTAGGTAGACCCCCTAAAGGTGGACTGGTAACCTTAAAAAAAAACCGCGAGGAACCGCCGAATCCATGCGGCATGGGATCGTGTTGTATCGAGATTGTAGATCATATAGAGACCTATCTCCAGTGGACATAGTGGACGTCTATAGGTTTAAGATAGAGAGAAGTAATGTGAAGTTTTTTTTGGGATAATTATTTTCTGTTCCACTATCGATAGCTATTGCATACGAGCGCGAATTATTGTTACATACAATCCAGTTTTTGCATTTTGTTTCTCTTGCATATAAGGAAGATAATTTTCATATCGATTGTAGAATACCGGACAACAAAGAGCGAACTAATAAATACGCTCTCAAATAGGTTTGTTAAATCGTTAAATACATGTAGGGTTATGAAAAAGGATAAAATTTATGCAAGTTCATTAAAATAAATCCACATCATTCTTTAGTGCCGGTCCGAACAGACAACCTTCATTACTAGCCCCGGGGCATCTGAACGCCTATGTATTGATGATACTCTACGGACTACTCTATCTCTTTACTTATTAAGTCTTTAATATCCATTAGAACGATTTAGTTCATTTACAACCGTCGAATAGTGTCAATATCTAAAATATATGATTTATAGAAGAAGACGTTACTTTACAGAACTCGATAGTGCAGAAGTTACAATAAATTTATTTTGCTGTAATCCGCGTGTGTTATACATGTTGGACAAGTCCTGCATGTATAAGGTATGTGATTGTTGCCTGCTTCATACAATAAACATTACATATATTCTCTTAACACACGCGGATTACAGCAAAATAATTTTATTGTAACTTATATAAAATGTACAAAAAATTGTTTACTGCCAGTATTAGGTAAATCTTTTTGTTACATAAATATGTGATATATAACTTAGCTTAGTCGCCTTTTGCGATACCTCAGTAAGGAATGAGAGTTGTCTATTGTACTTAATAGGATACCACACTGAATAATTTTATTAATACCGTTGATTATTTTGATATCTATCCTGCTTTAAACAATATTAAAACTCGTTAACAACATAACCCTATATTTAGGATAAAGGCAATTTTTACTTCCGCGCCGGAGAACTAAAAGTCAAATGTAAATAACCTGTAGATATGAACTCGTACCACGTGACACGTTATCGACAATTAAACACACGTATTCTTATGTCACATGGCTTGCATACTTCGCACCTCAACGAGGCTTTACTAGTTACAAGCCGCAATGGTTTTTGTCACGGCATAGACAATCAATTGCTAAACAGATCTCGATTTAGGAAGCGGTCTTTATCACACGATCTGTTTAAATCACAATAACTGTGATCCAAACACTTCCTAATACAAAAGATCCGTAATCCTGCCGGAAAACGAGACCAGTTATGATTAATTCTTTTTTTAATTTTAAATATTTCCGCATATGAAATCAGACGGACCAAAATACTGTCCAAAACATAGTATTAAAGTCAATTTCGAACTGGAAATGAATTGAATGAATTTTATTACCGTACTACATACCAAATAAAGCGTGTCTTGATATACGAAACGTTCGTCGTATTAATATATACTTGTTGTAATTTACGTATGTTCTTTTGTTGACATATGTAAATAAACTTGTGTTTTATTTGTCGTATTGACTCAAGGAGTTTATAACATGGAAACTTATAGAAGCACAGCCTACATAATTATTCTAATTACATGTTAATATGTAGACAGGTAAGATATTATTTATGAACGTGAATGGGGAAAAAACTTCCTAGTGTTAGATTGAAAGTTTTATTTTTAGAACCGTATATGATTATCGATTATATAATATTGATTGTCATTGATAAACCTTCGATAACATTTCTTATATACAATGTTTTCTATTCATGATATATAACGTATAAAAAGGTTATTATTTATGATTCAATACATGATAACCTTTATCTTTCACTACCTTAGTTATTTAAAAGATTTCGATTCTAATACCCATTCTCGAATTAGATGGTATGAAACATGACTTTATTATTGATTGTTCTTTTGTTTAATGATAACACCTTTGCGCTTGACTTTTTATTCTATAGGTATTCCTATTTTTAAAGAATCAAAAGCATATAATCGATTCCGGGACCTTTAGTTAAATGGCGGCAAAACTTCCACAGTTCCATAAAGGTCTTTAAGATATTTACATATTTCGTATTCTTTTTCGGGATACTGATAGAGAAAATAACCGAAAATTTTTATAGTTTTCACAATACAAATAATCGATACAAAATAGTTGAATATCTAATTTACCTAATAGCTGTTGTTGGTTGTGATGTAAATTGGATTCAAGAAGTTTTATCGATATATAGTGTTAGTTGTGATATGAAAAAGTATATATTAAAGGGTTTTTGAAAGAAGGAAAAAATTGACAATTTCGGAACAATGCGATGTGAATGCGATTTGGAGTTAAAGTTGGTTGGTATACATAGAGCATTTTTTACCCATATGCTACTGTAAAAAGAAAATGAATATAATATTAAAGAGAGGGAAGGGATTTTTTAAAATTTTAAATGCGAGTGTTTATTACTGGCTTTTACTTACCGCAGTTTGTTGTATGGAACCGATAGTTTCAAGATGTTTAATGTGAATCTTCTAACGTTGGCGGACATTTTATACTAGAATCTGTCCAATTTCTTAAATGAACCGTATCTGAAAACCACTGGAGATAGGACTTTTCCATTCGTATACTTTCCTTAATTAAGTTTGTAAGTGCCAAGACATATTTGCTGTAAACAGAAAAACATTTCGTTATCGCATTTATTCCTTTGAAATTGCCATTTTTAAAGGATGAAAAATAAACTTTTTTATTATTATGGCGTTTCGAACACTACGCCTTCGATTTTTGTAATTGTTATCTCAGATAAAATCAGTGAGCTATCAGTTTATACATAGTATTATAACATTATTGATTCGAAAGTAAGTCTGTCTCTCTGTCTAGTATCATTTCAAGGCATATCCGCTCGAGCAATATTGATGAATTAAGATACGATTAAAACTTATTTAACCGGCCAATATACATCTATATTAATATATAAAGCTGAAGAGTTTGTTTCTTTGATTGTTGGAACGCGCTAATCTCAGAAACTCTTTGAAAAATTCTTTAAATGTAAAATAGTACATTTATCGAGGAAGGCTATAGGCTATAAACATTACGCTAAGATAAATAAGAGAGGAGCAGCAATAAAAAAATATTACGAAAACGGCAAAATATAAAGCTTTTCTCGCGTGCGCTAAGTAAATAGTGAAATTTATTAAAAAATCATGTATTACAAAATTAATGTTAAGATTCCGGCTATACTCACGTCTTATTTTATCGGATGAGCCCGACTAGTTTCAAGCCCATACGGGGCTCTTATTCATGAGCTCTTTACGCGGCGTTCGCGCGGCAGAGTTCCCGCCGCGATAACGCCGCGTAAAGAGCTCATGAATAAGAGCCCCGTATGGGCTTGAAACTAGTCGGGCTCATCCGATAAAATAAGACGTGAGTATAGCCGGAATCTTAACATTAATTATGAATACCACTCACGATAGTTTAAATTCAAAAATATTACAAAAATTTTTCTTATCTTAAAGTTCTAAATAAAAGTCCGCGTCAGCATATGTCTAGCTTTCAAGGTTAACCCGCTTTAACCATTTTTATTGTTATCTAAATACTATGTTACGGTTTCAATCTTTCCATACGGCGGAGCCGCTCGCAATTGCTAGTATAAGATAAAATAATACCGTTTTTCGGTAAATAGTTAGTCCCATTTTTCGGTAATCGGTAAATAGTAGTGTAATGGAAGGAAAATGAGGAGAGCGAAAGTTGTAGCATAGAGACGTGAATTATACAAGTAAAGTGCATGTGCAGTGCAAAGAAGTTACAACAAGGAACGAAAATTTATTACCCGCTGGGTCAATTTAAAGATTGTCATAAAGTTTCATTAAAATCGGTCCAGCCGTTTTAGACTATATAAAGAACATAATACATACATTCCTTTATATATATTATTCACGACGAAGAATATCATATTTCTTTGTTTTTTATTATTACACAACAATAAACATAAGTTACGAAATCAAAAATGGCGACTGTTGCGGAAAGTGCCAGTATTATTCTAATGAAGTAGTGGAATGCTATAACTAATATACCTTTTAGATGCTAGAGATGTAGTGAGACAGCAATTATATATAAACATCACTGAATTGTAATAAAATGAGGATAAAAATGTTATCTGTAGTAATTAATAATTAAGGATTAATTTTACCATAGGAAGCAAAACTGATTCTGCTTATACTTACAGGATTACCGCATCTATCACAAAGCACGACCACCAACACACTACATAAGCAGTACACACAAGCACTACAACAATCTCAACGATCGTTTCGCCTCGTAACCCTAGCATCATCAGGAGATTATAGCAAAATAATTCTATCCTAACTTTTGTAGAGTAAGCTGTGCCAAAGTAAGTAACTTAATACTTGTGTTATGGCTAAGAGACAACTGGTGAATATATATATATATATATATATATATATATATATATATATATATATATATATATATATATGTCGACTCATCAGTATTTTGGGCATTATTCTTAGACATTGGTGGGCGTAATAAGGGTATCGTGCATATGGAAAAGTACAACGCTTATCTTCAACTTTATATTCTTCTTAACAATTTTCACAACTGCGCCATGACAAGGATCTGTCTTCATCTCACACATGCGCCGTCTGCATTCTGTCACCGCTGCGCCTTCTATTTTCAATGTATATTCAATATATTTTTAATGATGGAATGTTGGTTGCCAGGATGCGACACGGCCATCCTGCGAGACACACGTCCCCGTGTGTTGATCTGTAACAAACAAACGAACCCAGAAATTCCGTTCGGCCTATCCTACAACATCTGGGTCATTGAGGTCTAGATCTTTTTAATAAACGAACAAAACAAGGAAAATTATATCTCGTCATAAGTTGATCATTGAATTATGAAACCCAACAAATAAAATGTAAGGGCATGCCAAACCCATAATGTATACGAAAAGTACTGAGGCAGAGTACCATTGACTGACACTCACCATGACATTACAAAAATAAACAGAAAACCTATCAGAATTTACTTCAAAAACAACCCAGGTATCTTGTTCGTAGTCTACCGCTTCTGTCTCAGCAGAAGGGTCTTCCCCCAGGGATAACGAGTCCACATGACTCACGGCCATCGCTACACAGCTAGACCCGACTATACCACCCAGAGCTATCGCTCCCTGCGTACCCACGGACTACTCAGAGCAGATACCGATTTCTACCGGGCTACAGACGATACCCTGGTGTCATCGACCCCCAGAGCTATCGCTCACTGCGTACCCACGGACCACCCTGAGCAGATGCCGATTTCTACTGGGCTACAGACGATACTCTGGTACAGTCACCGACCCACCGAACCAAGAACCCGTCTGTATAAACATCAACACAAATTACGTTAACACAAATCTTGTCATTATCAATAGGTACTTGACTCTCAGGTATTTTTGTAAAACAATAAGACACATTATGTTTTTGACTAAAAGAGCTGGATTGGCAAAAGGTGAACAGTTCACCCTCTTCTTATAATTTCAGTTGCAAAACCGATTACTTTTACTTGACAATTATTTGAAAGATACTATAAACATTCTTGTTAGCCATCCCTATTAATGACAACATTATCAATTATTTCCGAACTAAATTTTTTAGCTATAGTCTCTTTTATGAGAGAACATCCAGGTCCAGAAACAAATCAAAGTAATAACACCTACCAAATTATGTGAAAGCTCCTGATGGCGGTTTGACCAGACATTGGTCTACAGTCTACACGTCGGTGTTCTGGTACCTCAAAGAGCAGGTCTATTGGCCATGCAGCGACTCGCGACGTGGCCCAGCCTGCTACACCTGTAGCACACAAATAATTTGTAATCTGCTTGTCGTCGTTGTCCAGAGCTTACCACAGTACCACAGACAATAGTCTTTTGGTTCCAAAATCCGTTTGCGACACTCCATTTTTCTGCGCACTGCTGATCGCAACTAAGACGCTTGAATTGGGATCGCGTTGAATCTGCGATCCTCTATAAATAACTTTCGTTTCAAATAGGAGTATACTTGTAGTTCCTGGTGCAGCTTTTGAAGCGAAGATATCTCCGGTGTGAACGCAAGCCATTGCAGTCATATATCAATTTTGTACCAAATGCGTAATCACCGTTCATGCTGCTATTTGCACTATATTTAAATTCTTCCAACAATTCAACAAATACGTAACACGAAAACAGGCATATACAGAATGATTTTTAATCATCCACTGATCTATCATTGCTTAAATTAATAAGTGCAACCGCAGAAATTTCCAGAAAATGTATCTTCTTTTGTTTTTCCGTCCAAGTATAAGTCAGCTGTAGTACACCACAATTTTACGTAAAATCATTATTTATCGGGTTTAAACTTCGGCCGATTGATATTATTCGTCTCACTTGGATTTTTTTTTCTTTTTGTTTTTGGTGTTTGAATTGTTTTATTTCGTAACTCTTATAGTATCCGCCATTGTGAGTCATCATAGTCCCTTCATACTATCCATCCATTTGCACGATTGAATCCCACGACTGATGTCGACTCATCAGTATTTTGGGCATTATTCTTAGACATTGGTGGGCGTAATAAGGGTATCGTGCATATGGAAAAGTACAACGCTTATCTTCAACTTTATATTCTTCTTAACAATTTTCACAACTGCGCCATGACAAGGATCTGTCTTCATCTCACACATGCGCCGTCTGCATTCTGTCACCGCTGCGCCTTCTATTTTCAATGTATATTCATATATATATTATTTATATATATATATATATACAGGGTGTTTGGAAGGTCGATGCAAAGCTGCAAACAGGAGCTAGTATAGACTATTTAGAACCATTTAAACTGAACTTATGTTAGGCGAAGTGCGACTATTTTTTTTTTATAAAATTTTAAAGATTTTTGAAGAAAAATCCGAAGTTATGTCATTATTTGCTAATAATCGGCCATTTTGAAGCCAAAGTCAATTATTTTTTTATTTTATTTTATTAAACTAATGTGTAAACAGTGTAATAAAACATGATTAAGGTATCTGTGTTAAGAGATATTTTTTTTTACAGATATTTGAAGTCAATCATTTCTTTTAAGATCAGAGAAAGCTGATTTTTGATGGCATTTAAAAAAAAATAGATTGTGCTTTTTTAGTTCAAACATTTTATTAAATATGCCTGGTCATTGTTCTTTATTTTGAGGTATCAACTATGCGGATAGCCCGCAAATTATTGAAATTAAGATCTACAAACTAAATTGCGAGAGAAAATTAAAATTTATAGGCGAAGTAATTAAAACAAAATTTTAATGAAAATCATTTATTTTTCGTGTTCAAAATGTCCGCCGCGGTGTCTAACACAGGTCCGGCCCGTCTTATTATTTCTGTTGTTGTTATTTTCAACTTACTTATGTATGGCAAAGCAGACGGCAATGGTTCTTTAGCACGAAGGATGTACCAAGAACGCTATCCTAATCGCAGAGTACCGAATGTGAGAGTATTTTACAACACATTTCGTCGGCTTGCTGAAGATGGGATACACCGTGTGGAACCTGGAGTCAATGCAGGTAGACATAGTACTGATATTGAGGATGATATTTTGGCGGCGTTTCAAGCTGATCCACATACTAGCACGAGAAAAGTAGCACGAAATTTAAACATTTGTCATTGGAAGGTGTGGAATACAATGCACAAAAACAACAAGTACCCGTTTCATGGTACGGGTGTTCAAGGCCTTGAAGAGCGAGATCCTCAGAGTAGGATTCAGTTTTGTCGTTTTCTTCTCAACTCAGACATTGAAGATGCATGGTTCCTGAAGTCAATCTTGTGGACAGATGAAAGTAAATTTTCAAGGGAAGGCATTATTAATTTCCATAACCTTCATCTATGGGCTGAAAAACATAATAATCCACATTGGAAAACGCAAAAATCATTCCAAAAGAAATTCTCGGTCAATGTGTGGGCCGGAATTATTGGCAAAATTTTGATTGGGCCTCATTTCTTACCAGATAATTTAAATGGAAATAATTATTTAGAATTCCTGCAAAATGATCTTCCAGAGCTTGTAGAGGAGTCTGGGGCCTTGATATTCGTTAGCGACCGAGAGCTCATTTTTCAACAAGATGGTTGTCTAGCGCATTGGACATTAAATGTACGGGAGCACTTAAACAATTGTTTCCCCAATAGCTGGATCGGCAGAGATGGGCCCATCCCTTGGCCCGCCCGTTCACCTGACCTGACTCCGCTTGACTTTTACGTGTGGGGTCGGGCTAAGGAGCTAGTATACACAAATGTGGAAATAAACACAAAAGAAGAATTAATTGACAGAATTAATTCAGCGTTCGCGACGATGAAAGTGGAAATGAAGTTAAAGATAACGACAACAGAAGTGAGAAGTCGGGCCCGTGCTTGTGTTAGAAACCGCGGCGGACATTTTGAACACGAAAAATAAATGACTTTCATTAAAATTTTGTTTTAATTACTTCGCCTATAAATTTTAATTTTCTCTCGCAATTTAGTTTGTAGATCTTAATTTCAATAATTTGCGGGCTATCCGCATAGTTGATACCTCAAAATAAAGAACAATGACCAGGCATATTTAATAAAATGTTTGAACTAAAAAAGCACAATCTATTTTTTTTTTAAATGCCATCAAAAATCAGCTTTCTCTGATCTTAAAAGAAATGATTGACTTCAAATATCTGTAAAAAAAATATCTCTTAACACAGATACCTTAATCATGTTTTATTACACTGTTTACACATTAGTTTAATAAAATAAAATAAAAAATAATTGACTTTGGCTTCAAAATGGCCGATTATTAGCAAATAATGACATAACTTCGGATTTTTCTTCAAAAATCTTTAAAATTTTATAACAAAAAAATAGTCGCACTTCGCCTAACATAAGTTCAGTTTAAATGGTTCTAAATAGTCTATACTAGCTCCTGTTTGCAGCTTTGCATCGACCTTCCAAACACCCTGTATATATATATATATAATTTTTCAATTACATACTTAAATACAAATATACACCCAGACTCGAAGACCAACAAATTCATTTACAGAAAATGTTGGCCCTCGGCGGGAATCGAACCCGCAACCCGCGGAACTGAAGGTAGGGTCACTACCCACTGCGCCAACGGGCCAATCAATTCGTCTAATTTATAATTGCAATGAGAATGCTTATTTCCTTATTACCGATTTGATCACGCGGAGATACTCCGAATATAGCTTACATGAGCCATCCCCCGCCAGTCCATTGCCTGTTGAGTGACTCTAATAGTCACTTTCCTGTGAGGCCCATAGTCAGCGACCATGTTTTGTATCCGTATGTAATCACTAGCATCATCAAACAGTTTGAAGAACTTTTTTTATTTACGTAAAAATTAATAACAAAATGAGATTTCCATTGGTAGTTATAAATCAATTCCACGAGGCGTGAACGTATAAGTAAATACAAAGCACGCCATCACTTCGATTAAAATATTATGATTACGATTTGAATACGAGAGAAATTAGAGTAAGTGTCGTGCGGCCTTTTTTCCAATATCCATATCGTAATCCCAGAAACTTGTTATCGCTCTTTGATATATACAAGTAATCCCGATGGGAAAACTTTGAATCGAAAATAGAACAGATTTTCATCTCGGCTAATGGGCTCGCGCGATTATGATATCAAAACAACAGCTCAGAATTCATCAATAGTAAATATATTGTTACAACATGTTACAAATACAACCTGCTTCAAATAATTAGGCCAATAACATTGAAATCATTTGTGCGTGCGGGCTCTCTCGATTATTCTGGGCTAATGAATACACGGAATTAGGGGTTAGTTTGCGGAGATCCATAATACAAAAGTAATAATAAAATTATTTTCGTATTTATTCGTAAAAACACATGCACAAACCTTCACCACCACCACCACATCTATCACAAACTCAACAATCGTTTCGCCCCGCAACCGAAGCATCATCAGGAGATAGACTCCACGACAAATCGCAAGGATTTGCGATTGTAATAAATATCTCTATGAAAGTGGTAGAATAATCAGTTAATTTCAGTAATATTAAGTACAGGCTTATAAAAAAGGTTTTTTTGACTGTCAAATCAACTGCCTCGTATAAAATTTAGAATTGATATCTTTTTAAGCTTACTCATTTTCTCAGGCCATCAGCAATGCTTTGAGTGATGAGCACAAAACGAAATCAAAGAATTACAAATGTTATATTGAGTCCACCTATTTCAAAAAAATGTCATTAATGTATAGTTCATGGTATGTTATCTTAGAACTAAAGGTCCTGATTCGGTTTTCAGCGACATCAAGAGTTCAGTTTTTGAAACTATGCAACAGTGTTTACATATTTTTAATTAAAGAGTGTAGTGTTAACATATTAAAAAAATAAAAATTTATAAATTTTATATTTGTAATTATTTTTTTAATGTTATGTTGTTTTAATTAAATAATTTAACAAGAATAAGTAATATTTTATATAATTTAAATAGAATAATTTTTCTACATAAAAAAACTATAGCTAAACTTGTCTTTGACCATAGACAATACACTATAATGAGTGCTTGACAGATATCTGTTAAATTTGAAAAATTACGATGAATATTTGTAATATATGGACTTTGACTTCAATATTATTAGTTTTTGTATGTTCCGTAGAAAAAAATGTTGCAAAATGTTTTTTGTCCAACAGTCTGGTAAAGGTGAGTGCTTATTATTAAATTAATCAAAACTCCTGCCGCGTCTATGGCAATGACGTTTATACTTAGATTATCGAATAGTATTAATTTATATCTGCTTAAAATAATTGTTGCAGATCCTCTAAGAATATGGATTTATTCCAAACTTGGGTACGGAGGCTTGGAGGTCCGCTAAATATAATAATTCGGAAGCATATTACGTGTTCAGAAACCGACGTGTTTTGGCGCAAACATGTTTACATATATCCGTTTTTATTTCCTTAAAAATTTTCCATTTCATTTTAATTTGTTCGATTTGTTAATGTTGTTTTGGTGAGTTATTTAATACACAAGGCAAGTAGTAAAGCCAAGACTTTTCTATATGCATCATTGCTTCTAGGTGTAATAAACGATATAATATCAGATAATTTACGTATGACGTTCTTTTGTTAATGTTTAAAATACATACTTTATTATTATCTGGACTGGTCCGTTGGCTCCGTGGGTCGCAGGTTCGATTTCCGCCGAGGGCAAACATTTTCTATAAATGAAGTTGTTGGTATTTGAGCCTGGGTGTTTATTTGTATTTAAAATTATATAAGCATATATTCACCAGTTGTCTGTCACCCATAACACAAGTATTAAAATTAAGTTTACTTGCATTGGGGACGGACGACCGTGTGTGTAAGTGTCCCATATATTTATTTATATTTATAATAGCTTGATTTGTATTTATAACTTAAATTTATAATTTGTAGATATTACTTGTTTATTTTGTACATAAATAATATAATTAGCTTTATATTATAAAGTTAGCTTTTCGCATATATATTTATAAGCCTGCAATACTAAAGTAATTGTAATTTTCGTTATATTCAAATCAAAAGTAATTTATTGTTAAAACGACTGTATTATTTATACAAAATAGATAACTTTTCAATAATTTTGTTTTTTCATTTGTTTTGTATGTATAACCCGCCCTAATGCAAAAATATTATATATATATATAGTATATATAGATATATATGACCCTTTTGACCTTTTTAGTACAGTCACTGATCTCTAGATGGCGCTATTACGGATCACAAAAAACGACTGCGAGTTACCCATCTATTTCATTATGTACACTGTAATCTTTGGTATAGTTATTTACAGGATGAGAATGTTGCCATAATTCAGAAATTGTAGCCAAAATGAAAAATTTATACTATTTAATTTTCAGATTTATTGCGAGCACACTAACTACATCAATTGTCTCGTTCAATTTAAATAAACGCAATCGAGTGTGACAGAGGTCTACAAAGTTTTATAAATTAGAGAGGTATGATTATTCCAAGATTATTTTAAAAGGTCAAACAGTACTGTTGTTCATCGACTTTGTAAAGTTAGAGAGTGAACAAACGTCTTATAAAATAGATGCCGAATTTTATTATTTTGTAATGTTAGAACAATAAAAATATATCTATGGGTATAATACGCGGTTTTTAAACAAAATACGCATATTAAAGCCGAATAATTCTATCATTACATTTGTACTAAGGAATTTCGCAAAGTATTTTTTTTTCGAATTGACTGTAGCCTTACAGCTTTTACAGCGTCACCGGGCAGAACGGGCGAGCGCAAAAGCATCGCGGAGGTTGCAAAATGCAGAGAGTAGAGAACGTCGTCCTAAGGGTGCCTCCTGTGAGGCCGAACCACGGTTTAGGGCGACATGTAGTGGAGGGCTGATGGTGTGACTTTGATTAGACATTACTACGTCGGAAGAGTGGCAAGAAGCCACGACCAACCGACGTCAGAAATCTCGGACCTCGTCTTCGCTGCCGACTCTCTGCAAAGTAACGCCTTCTATATATTATGAAGGACGCCTTTTATGACCTACCTTCATCTTCTTAACACCTTATAGTACATCTTAACAGAAGGTGGAAGTAGTTTATTTACTCGTACCATCTCACTCTACTCCCTAAGTTACGCCTCCTGCTCTACTTTATACGTCACCATCAACGGCACGCATAGAACAACATTCTCCGAGGCTAATAGAGGTTTTACACTCTTAATTTTGACCGATGTTTGTCCACCGCTGTACATTGTTCTGTTCGAGTGATTTTCACATTACACGATCTTGCGCTGTTTAGATCTAACTGCCCAGAACCTTTTTGAGGTCGTCAGTCCACCTCGTAGGGACCAACGCTGTATTTTCCGAAGCATCATCAAAGCTCCTTAGGTTGCGCCCAACAAAGTAACTCAACGTCATAATTTCTCCGTACTTTTGTGCTCTACTCACTACATTTCACACCCTTTGTTGGCCTCATGTAGAGGCCTCTATCTGGCCGTTGCAGCTCATATCTGGTCCGTACATTATATTATCTGCAGCCTTTTTTTTTAGGAAAAGTTACTTTAATGTCTATTATTTTTTTTCGTTTTCCACACCTTTTAGTCTTCTTTTAAGTTTTATTATTTAATGTCTAAAACTACAACATACGTGTTTGCGTTTATAAAATTAAATACGGATCTTTATATACATGCCAAAACTTTGCTAAAAGCGTTAAGCTTTTAGCTTATAAAGCGGTTTAACCTTCCTTTGTGGATGGGTAGACTAGTTCTTGCTTTGAATGTTCACAGTAATGACATTAATTACTATGAGCAAATAACTAATGTTAGAAGTTTCATACTCTTTTTTAAATGTATTACTTATTTAATACAATTTTGTCGATGTTATAAGGTCTTTTTAAAATAATATTAATAACAATAAAACATATTTTGTGTTTAAAAAAAGCTAGTGACTATTTAGGTCCTCAAGAGACACACAATCAACAAACCAATAGTTTTCTATAAATATCTTCTTTTTCTTCAACCTTAGCATTGGCCCTAAGGCCCGGAGTCCGCTTTTGAATTCATTTTCTTCCACTTTGTTCAGTCCTGAACATCTGATATGCGTAAGTTGTTAGTTTTCTGACAAAATTAATATAATAAAACGACGATATTCCTCCTTTTTTTCTTATTCAATAAATAAAAAGCAGTTTTCCCAGAGTCAACCCATTTACTCTTTCGCTACAACTCAATGAATGACACATAAAAATATGACAGCCACAATGCTTTTTCATATTAATCGCCAACTCTATGAAGGAGGTTATATTAAAAACATGTTGTAACAGTCGACCATCCTGACAACATTTGCGACCCCGCAAATCTCATAAGCTGACTTCTGGGAATGAATCTACCACCGATTCGGAATGCTGATTGTACTGAGAAGAATCGGCAAGAAACTCAATACTTGCTCTTTTAATCTGTAAAAGAACACCGCACATGCCATGACATGACAGGACTACGCTCACGCTTTATGCTCAACTCTAAGCTCACGCTTTATGCTCAACTCTTTAAGCTCAACTCCTCAACTCCTTAAGCTTTTCGCACCATAAGCATTTCGCACCTCAAGCTCACCCTCAATCACTGTCATGGCATAACACAGCTCAATTAGTGGCAACCAACTCAGCAGATACACACGTAAACAGACTCGCAAATGATAACGCTCAAAGAACAATCACCACATCTAGGCAGAGCCTAGCTGACAGTCGTTGCAGATGTCCACAGTCTAGAAAACAATCGTTACATAAGGAAAGATCCAGAGAACAATCGTCATTCTAGCTGACAGTTCCATCGAACAAAAGTCACGGGCGCGTCTAAGGCCTCACATAGCACATCGTCACGTTGATCTCACAGATTTAATTAACCGAATACCAATTACCATCATTAATCTCCAATAAAAACTCCCTTTTTTTATTCCATAGCATCGCATATCGCAACTTTCTCTCAAATTATACGAAATTCGCACTCTCCGCGTTGTCTCAAGATATTGATCGTCATTTGTCTTTTCTTTAACCTCTTTAAATTTCCAGATATTCCTTATGTCCACTCTATTTGTGAGTTTAGGTTACATCCCACTTCTGAATATAAAAAGCGACGATATTCCTCCTTTTTTTCTTATTCAATAAATAAAAAGCAGTTTTCCCAGAGTCAACCCATTTACTCTTTCGCTACAACTCAATGAATGACACATAAAAATATGACAGCCACAATGCTTTTTCATATTAATCGCCAACTCTATGAAGGAGGTTATATTAAAAACATGTTGTAACATTAATGTAGCTACTTTAAATGTGGAGGGATAACTTATCACACTAATCCTAGATTAATTAGGTTATTTGAAACGAACATAAGCCGGTGGAACAAAAAATAGCGGTTTTATTTTGGTTTTTCAGTGCGGATTGTTAGGTAACCTATATCGCAGGAATTCTTCAGAGACATGCATGTTTCATCGCTTTTTCCATTAACATAAATGTTCGATTCTAAATATAAATTAGGGATATAAGTTTTCAATTAAAATCACATAGGTGTTTGCCCACCAATAACCTAACCTTTTCAAATCATGCTTCCTCAACGAACAACTATCACACCTATAGAAACACCAAACACATTATAGGATACCAAATTTTATTAAAACAAAAGACAAATGAAAGTTTTTCAGATATAGCAAACTGCGCAATTTTGTATTATCTTCACACTTGTCTAGCCTTCGATTTTCGGTACTTCATCCTTCATGCTGGCAAGGACTAGGTTCTTGTCCGTTCCCGAAGGGCGTTTTGGTTCTAAAGCCGTCCGCATTTCGAGAGCCTGGGTGTCCGTTTCAAGAGACTGCTCCTTATCATTCAAGTCTATAGTGATTTTAATAGAAGCCGCTTCTAACGCGTTGTATGTTGCCCTGCAGAAAAAAATATTCAGAAGTTTAATGACAACAGACATGGACAACCAAACAAGAGATATTTTCTAATTCCAGGCACCTTTGAGTTTTCTATATGTAGAAGAAGGACAAAGATAAATTAATGTGGGTAACAATGGACTACCCAACAAAGATCTTTACCATATTGGGTCAGTATTAAGTCGACAACACTATTTTGTATGTATGTCACTTAAGACTTATATCAAGACGAATTATTACAAAGACGATAGTCGATCAAGTCTGCGTTTAGAACGAGACTGACTTGAATAAGCCAATCTCTTTTTCCTTTAAAATTTAAAAGGTATCATTGGCTTTTGCAAACTGCACATTCACTATTGAATAATAATTTAAAAGCATGTTTGACTATTTCTTACAAACAATACTTAATCTGATGGTCTGAAATAGAAAATCGTCGTGCTTGATTGCGTAATTTTTATTAAAAAAATTACCTACGAGTACTTTGCTTTAGTTATTAATATGTTTATCTACACAATTCTACGCTCCAGCAGTTCAATCGATATCTGATATCACGTAGTTATGGAAAAATCACAGTTAATCAAGAAGCGCTCTTGGGAGCACCCAAGTGTAATTTCACGGGAAAACAAGTTTATTATACCTTACCACTTACGCCACCAGTTTATATATACCTTATATTCAGAAAATATTTTTTCATAGAAGAAACCATTATAACCAACATAACAAGTAAAGAAAAAGTTAACAGCAGTCTAGATTCTTAGTCAATATTACAGTATATAATTGTTATTAAGTGACATTTACTGTATCGTATCCAACATATTTATACACAATATATATGTGCAAATATTTTTCCAATCTTCGAAATGGAATCCTAAATATCGAATAATATACAATTTTCTCATAGGATTCTTATCTTAATTATTTTTCGCTATTGGCTGACAGCCGACAGGCCATAGCTGCAAGGCAATTGTCTTTTCTGAAGAATTTTTCTGCCTAAATATTAAGACACAAACATAGCTCTTCTAATTAGTAATGTTTTTGAAATTACAACAGAATTCTTTCGCTGTAATTCCCGTTTGTACAAATGCGGATTACAGCAAAATAATTCTATTGTAACTTCTGTACTATGGAATTCCGCAAAGTAACGCCTGCTTCTATAAATCAGTAATGTTTCTAGTTAGCTTGAAAATTTTTTTTTACAAGAACAATTATCTATCATTCTGAGTTATCGTTATTCATCATCATGTCAACAGTTTTTCCGACCCATCATTTCAGATTACTATGATCAAGGTTTTTAAGAATTGTCACTTTTATTCAAAACTTTGAGTCAAATACTCTGCAGAAATTTTATGTATACTTAGACAAAGAGTTTAATCATTTTAGACTAAATCAGTGTAAGAAAAAGAAATGTACCTTCAAAAGGAAAGGCTTGACAAAAGTCCAAACTAATATAAAGAGTGCAACATTAGGTTTGATTGGTTTAAGTTCTAACAGAATAAAGGATCCACAATTTTGTTTTGAGATTTCAAAAGAATTTCTATCTAGTTCACGCAGGAGAAGTCAGGAGCAGAAGTTAGATATATAAAAGGATTTCATCTACTCGTATCTAATTAAAATCAAAAAAGGTTAAGTTCCTTAGATAACTCAACAAAATATAACACAAACGTTAGAAGAATTCTTCAGAGATAAGGCGCGTAACTTTATCATCATCATACTCCTGCCCTTATCCCACTCTAAGTCGGCATAACATGTTTTAAACATGTTTCTCAACTTACCTTAATTGCGTTTTACGACAACTAAGTAAGAAACGAGGTTGGTACATTCTACTCTGCTGGCGTCTATCAACATGGCGGGTCAACTTACGTTAGTCGCCTTTTACGACACCTCGGTAAGAAATGAGTTGTCAGGCGTATAACATGTCATTGTTATTGTCTTTATAGACGCGTAGAAAGTAGGTAGTTTTTGGTAAAGAGAGTTTAACTAAATATACGAAATATAAAGTAAATGAAAACTTTTTTAACAAAATAATTTTAAAGAAAGTGTTGAGAAGGATAATTGCAAAAAGCAACACACGACCAAAGTGTAAATAAAAGGAAATCCACTACGAGCAAACTGCTTTAGCTCGAGATTTTGGATGTATTCCAAAAAAGGACACAATTCCAGGCATTTCATTACGTAAACAAGTGCAAAGCTCAGAATTAATGCTACTACATTAGTTTGTATGTAGTCTGTACTGTTCTCGCGGAATACATTAATTACTGCCCGGACTGGGATGTGTTTTTGCTTGTGACACATTGCCCAAAAATCTAACACACGAATACTAAATCGGACAAAGCTAAATATTGCTCCCAATTATCCAACCACGTTTAGCATAGACATTTTTATACTACTGTTGATGGCTATTTAGATGATTATCTTTAATATTTAAATATATGTATATGAAAATATTTAATGAGTAAATCTTGTATAAATATATTTTCTGAATCTCGAAAACGGCTCGAAAATGACTTTTGTAAAATTTAGCATATCTTCTATAATCTATATGCTGAATTTCACAGTTCAGTTTTAGGGGAGAAAAATCGATCTAGCTAGGTTATATTTAAAAAATCTAGTTTGTATCTCAGTATCTGTGTGAAAATAAAAAAAATTACCGGGTGTGGGAAACGGACCTAGGTTTGAACCTTTTTTGGTCCGCTAACATTAGGCTGTCACAGCTTTGCATTTGACAGCTCAAATTATGAGCTGCTATCTATTCCTATTTTCGTGGTTTTTTTAAACGAAACCACCTCATGAAAATTGTTGTAATAGGTATAGACTCTTTCTGCAAAATGTTATTTTACGAACAATAATATTCTCTACGCGAATACACAATGCTGGTAAAATAAAATCTAAAGCAAGCAACGTGCAATTAAAATAACGCCAGAAGAATAATGGTGGTATTTAACCTATTTACATAGTAACAATATCTACTGTAGTATTGTAGAAATAAGCCCAGAAAACTGTGCAGTAAAGCGACGGATAATTAAAAATAATGATAGAAAAAAAATATACCTGGTTAATGTATAGAATCGGCTATACTCACGTCTTATTCTATCGGGATAGCCCGACTAATTTCGAATCCATCTGCCAGTTCCTACCGCGATAACCTCCTAGAAAGAGCTCATGAATAAGTGCCTCGGATGGGCTCGAAACTAATCGGGCTAACCCGATACAATAAGACGTGAGTATAGCAGATTCTATACATTAACTATGAATACTACACACGATATTTTAAATTTTAAAATAAACCTGTAAAAACAATAATTTAATGAATAGAGGTACAAGTTCTAACAAGTCTGATCATAATTATGCAGTTACCTATTAGCCAACACCCAAGAGTTTTGAGAGTCAATTTCGAGGTAGTTAAGAATCTTTCTCATTAAAGTTATATTGTATTCTAGTTTTATAAATGCAAGCTACATATATTGCAAAATTTGCTTTAAAACATAAATGGTCAGAAAGTTGCTTACACGTTAGTTCTTTTGGCTTGTAAAGGTAACTTAGCCATAACAATAATAATCATTATTCATTTATCATCATCATTCTCGTGCCCTTATCCCACTATAAGTGGGGGTCGGCACAACATGTTATAGACACGTTGTCAAATGATATAACTACGTATTTTACGACCGGCCACCTGCCTGACGTCAACTTATATTAGTCGTCATTTTACGACACCTCGGTAAGAAAGAGGTTGGTCTATTCTACTCAGCCGGTTACCACACGGCGAATTACTCTTTGATCTATAAGAATCGTATATAAGATATATTTAAAATATCCTTTATATTAGTGATAAAATATTTATTTTTACATTCTAAGAATTTAATTATAAATATATTTGTAAAGGCTTTGAAATCAATGTTGCTTAGTGCGCATCATATATTTGTGGTAAAGGGACGTAAATTAATGTCGGGTTGGTGTATTTTCGCTCTAGAGCATTAACCAAAAAGCCCGCCCACGAATGTATTCGTTTTTTAATTATCAGAATATATACGTTTTACTCAACCCTTATTTTAAATTTTCTACAGATATATACTGCGAAAGTTAAAAAGGTTTTATAGATCTGATTAACTATTTACAATCAAGGAGTTTAATAACCACTAGCTGATCCAGCAAACTTAGTAAAGCCTTCAAGACAGCCTTACGTTATCATATGGGCGATGCTGCTGGCACATCTAGTATAATATATAGATAATTAAAATACAGAAGATATATGTAAAATTAGGCAATATCAAGAATCATTGTACTAACTTGGCACAATCCTGTTTTTCTTGCAATTGACGAATAGTCTCCCGCAAGTTCCGAACTTCCTCTTTAAGTCCAACGTCAGCTTCATCTGATGCCAGTTCTATTCCTGGTCGATAGCCTCGTGTCTCCAAACGAGTTTCAGCCACTTTCAAAGCGTTCACTTTATCTGCGAATTGTTCGCCAATCGTCTTTAACTCTGTAGCAAGTTTGTCCATGTTCTCTTCCATCTACGAAACATTGAAAAAGTTGTGCAATTTGAAAACAATACCAGCTTATTTTATTGTAAGCTTATTTCATTGTTAGAAGACTTTGGAATATGGCCAACGTTATGTGAGATTGTTTCGATTTTGGCACATGTACACTTACTCATATAAATCATGAGCTTTCCCAAGATAGTTACCCTCATAAAATTATCTGTGAATAACTATGTAATAACCGTTCCCTATTATCAGTAGAATAATTAGACTAGACGTAATGGTTTTCTATGATGTTCTAATTATAATAAGTTATTATTAAAAGTTACATGGTTGTTAGGTTTCAGTACGGCCTCACCTCGATGATGAATCAATATCTACCTATATGCAAGTTGCGTTACGATTATTTCATTCACCTAAAAGGGACACATTTTTGAAGAAAACTCTTAAAAACTTGTCCAGTTTTAATACAAGTGACAACCTGGACTACTTCGTCTAATCGCTCGGTCCATCAATGGAGATTGTTCATTCTAGTTGCTGATATAACATTTTCATAATTATTTTAATCATAAACTAAATAATTCTTATCATATAATATTTCTACCTTCATTTTCTGCCATTGCAACTCATTCCGTGCTCTTTGCGTATCATAGATTCGTCTTCTCATCATGTAGTTGGTTACATCGGTTTGGGCACGCAAGGCGTTCCTTGCTCGCCCTCGAGCCACGAATAAAGATTCACGAAGGCGCAGTGTATCTTGAAGCTCATCTATAGCCATTTTCTTTGTTGCCTCACACTTTTCCAACCATTGTTCATATGTGATCATTCTGAAAACAGATTTTACATAATTTAAAATGTTAACGAGATTTCCTACACCAAAATCTTAGAAACTATAAAAGGAAAGTAACAGTTTCTTTATATCCCACTTTTGAGCATAGACCTAGTCTTTTCTTTTTCGGAGAGAAGGATTGGAGCTCAAAACATCCACGCTGCTTCAATATGGATTGTTAGGTTACAGGAATTCTCCAGTGATATGCGAATTTTTCTCACAATAGTCTCTTTCGCCGAAACGCGTGTGATAAATTGCAAACATCAATATTATCAAAGATTTTTTTTTTTTCTATACAGAGTCACACACTCTCACGGGTTTGTTATCATAATTCTTTAAAAATTACTTACAAAAATCTAGTAGATATATTTTATGTGTATAGCAATAAATATAGTTAAACCGAACTAAACATTCAATGCCTAAGGGCTAAAAATATGTATTGCAGCTGAATAAATGAGTTTTTAGAATCTCACCTGTTTGGATTCTTTAAAGAGTCGGTTTTATAGGTTATATTTGCGCAATCTTTATCTAAGTTAAGCATGTCCTTATCAATTTGTAGCGCTTCGTTTTTGTCATTAAGATCAAGCTGTAGTTTGAATTTCACCACTTCTAATTTATTAATTTTCTCCCAGGCAGACTGACATCGGTCTATTAACATTTTCTTGTTACTCTCCGTTACGCAAAGTTCCTAGAATAAGAAAACTAGATATTTTAAATGTTTAATTAATGTCCGTTTTCTATTCCGTGAATTGATTTCCCCTTAAAGAATTTATAAGCCGATTCGAATAGCAAAGCTTAAAAGTCAAGATTGCTATTTACTTCACTACTTACTTACTTTTACTTTTTCATTAAGTTACTTCTGAAATAAATGTTATTTTCCTCAAGAGCGAATCAAATAGCTAAAATTATATTTTACAAAACTTCGAGGTCTTGATTCTTAATATGAAATACGAATTTCAACTAGGCTTTAATGACTCTAATATTTTATTGTAATTCAAATGATTACTGATTACCAGCATTGATTCCATTAATTATTAATCATATGTCTATGCCAGGGATCGGTAACCTGTGGATCATTCGATGTAAAATCGCGGCTCTCCAGTTTGGCACTAAATATAACAAAAATTTTACACCAATGGTCCCATTAATGTAAAAATGCTAAAATATGATTAGTGATAAAATATTTATATTTGAATAGGAATTCATCACTCTCCTGCCCTTATCCCAGTAGGGCCAGCACAACATGTTATAAACATGTTGTCATATGATTTGGCTGCCTATTTTACGGCCGCCTGCCTGACGTCAACTTACCTTAGTCGTATTTCACGACAACTCGGTAAGAAAGAGAGTGGTCTATTCGATTCAACCGGATACCACACGGTGGGTCAACCTACCTTAGTCGCCTTTTACGACACCTCGGTAAGAAAGAGTGATCTATTCTACTAAACCGGATACCACACGATGGGTCAACTTACCTTAGTCGCCTTTTACGACACCTCGCTAAGAAATGAGGTTGGTCTATTCTACTCAGCCGGATACCACACGGTGGGTTGACTTACCTTAGTCGCCTTTTACGACACCTCGGTTAGAAATGAGGGCGGTACTATTCTATTCAGCCGGATACCACACGGCGTATAATACAAATACTATATTATTAAAAAAATATATTGGCTTTTCAAGATCTACAGTTTTTTATATTGGAAAGTTTCCGACCAAAAAGTTTTCAATACAAATTATGGTTACTATTAAAACTCACTTTCTTCAACTCAGTATCTGCTAAATCGTAAGTCAGCTCCGAACTTCTCCTTCCATCTCTATTGGATAAGCATTCAGAACAGACTAGTAAAGGCATGTTTAATTGTTCAAGTTCTCTTTCAGTTGATGCCTTTTCTTCCTTTAAAGCAGTCATCTCTCTATCTAAGCGATGTAATAATTCCTGGAGAGTTGATTTCCATTGTTCTATTTCATATACTCTGAATGTTACAAAAATTAAAAAAATATCGATAAGATTGTTTGTAAGAGGAGATTAATGAGATGCGATCGATTATTTTAGAATTTAATTTTAATTTTTATTTGTTTTGTTTACCCTGAATATTATTTTTTTACCTATTAACTTTATACTATGCTTTAATTTCTTATCTTAGCCGTTTGGTATCCGGCTGAGTAGAATAGACCGCCCTCATTTCTTACCGAGGTGTTGTAAAAGGCGACTAAGGTAACTCGACCCGCTATGTGGTATCCGGATGAGTAGAATAGATCAACCTCCTTTCTTACTGAGGTGTGGTAAAAGGCGACTAACATAAGTTGACTCACCGTGTGGTATCCGGTTTAGTAGAATAGACCACCCTCTTTCTTTCCGGTGTCGTAAAATACGACTAAGGTAAACTGACGTCAGGCAGGCGGCCGGTCGTAAAAACGCAGCTAAGTCATGTGACAGCTTGTTTATAACATGTTATGCCGACCTTACTTAGAGTGGGATAAGTGTAGGAGAATGGTGCTTTAATTTCTTATGTATATCGTTTAATAATTTTTTGGTACATACCTTTAATAATTTGAACATGTTAAATTATTTTGTTGTTTCTATTTTAATTATATGTAAATTATATATGTAGCAACAACTAGCTGTCCAAATAAATAAATAGACAAATAATAATTAATGTGATAGAAAAGCAAAACAATCGTAAGCAAATATCTTATTTGTAATTAGTCAATATTAATATCAAATTTCTTTTCTTTGAACTAATTAAGAGTAATAAGAAATTAATAACTCTCCTCTTTGCGGAAGCTAAATTAATACACAGTGTCTCAAATATCAATTTCAATTATTTCAGAATAGCAAATTTGAAGTCCTAATGACAATTAGGTAAATTTGCAAAGCGAGTTGCGAAAACATTAACTGTTAGCATTTCAAATTGCGACATACAGAATTATTACTAATTTTTGAATTTAAACTATCGTGAGTGGAATTCATAATTAATGTATAGAAACCGGCTATACTCACGTGTTATTGAGTTCCCGCCGCGATAACGCCGCGTAAAGAGCTCATGAATAAGAGCCCCGTATGGGCTTGAAACTAGTCGGGCTCATCCAATAAAATAACACGTGAGTATAGCCGGTTTCTATACATTAATTATGAATTATTACTAAATTAGTTAAATTTTAATTCAGTGGTATGGAGTACTATTTTAGTTTTACCAAGGTGATTTCTTACCAATGTGTCCAGGTAAAAGGTGACTAAGGTAAGGCGACGTGCCCTGTGGTAACTGGCTGAATAGAATAGAGCACCTTCATTTCTTACCGAGGTTGCGTAAAACGTGGCTAAGATAAATTGACCCACCGTGTGGTATCCGTTTGTGTAGAATAGACCACCTTCATTTCTTACTGAGGTATCGTAAAAGGCGACTAAGGTTAGTTGACATCAGGGATGCCGCGGGTGGTAAAAAATGTAGCCAAATCATGTGATAACATGTTTATAGTATGTTGCGCCGACCCCACTTAGATTGAGTTAAGGGCAGGAGGAATTAGAATTTTAGTCTTATTACCTAGCTCTAAGTCTGTTATTATTGTGGTAGCTATCCCATTGAGTCTTTATCCTGGTTTCATTGCGAAGTTGATGGGCACCGTGTCGCAGATCAAATGCGTCAGCCCTTCTTGTATCGGAAGTTACCTTTAAGTAAAAAAAAAGAATATTAGAATTTAAACTATCGTGAGTGGTATTCATAATTAATGTATAGAAGCCGGCTATACTCACGTCTTATTTTATCGGATGAGCCCGGCTAGTTTCAAGCCCATACAAGCCGGTTTCTATACTTAAAAAAAGAAGTGAACAGTTGTATGAAACTCTAGACAATCGTGTTACAAATCTTATCAAAACATGATTAAGGTAGTTTGTAAATTAGTAAAAAACTTGTAATAGGATCTTTTTCAAAAGTTGTTACTATGGATATAAAACAAAAATCAACACAGTGTCTGGCTGAGTAAAATAGACCACCCTCATTTTTTGCAGAGATGTCGTTAAAGGCGATTAAGGTTACTTACCTTAATCCCTCCGTTTGGTGGCGGGCTGAGTAGAATAGACCAACCTCATTTCTTACCCAGGTGTTGTAACAAGTGACTCCACTTTGAGTGCGATAAGCGCAGGAGAATGATGACGATAAATTAAATATGAAATACAATAATAAAAATATACCATATTAGCATGTATATTACATAATAAAAACAATTTATAGAATTAGGCGTTACTTTGCAGAGATCCATAATACAAAAGTAATAATAAAATTATTTTGATATAATTCGCGATTCATCACGGATTATAGTAAAATAATTTTATTGTTACTTTTGTATAATAAAAAATAGGTATCAATCAAATCTCTGTCAATCATAATTTTACAAAATAAGCAATAGAATTTTCTGGTCAATAACATTATACTGTGATAGCGAAATCATTTCAACTTTTCAGTGAAAATAAACTTTGTCCGCATGAATATTTAAGGAGGGGCGTAGTAACTTTTGAATAAAAATCAATGTTTCTTTCAATGGAAGACAAAAGTTTGAATCATTTAAACCACACACTATGGCAATCTCAACGATCGTTTCGCGTCATAACCGAAGCATCATTAGTGTGCTAATTGCGAGTTCTTTTACCTACTTGATCGCGCTACCGTAACGCTAATTTGTATGGCGCTTGAGCAGCGGTCACTAGATGTCGCTTTTGCAGCGTGATACAATTTAGCGCTAACGCGATAGAGTAGTTTAAAAAGCTCGCACTAAGCACTCAGGAATTTAGGCTCCACGACAAAATCGCAAAGCATACATACAGACGTGAAATACATTTGTCTTATATCCTAACAAGCAATTGCCAGCGGCTCCGCCCGCATGGAAAGATTAAAGCCCTAATGTAGTATTTAGATAAGCATAAAAATGGTTAAAGAACGCCGTGTGGTATCCGGCTGAATAGAATAGTACCACCCTCTTTTCTTACCGAGGTGTCGTAAAAGGCGACTAAGGTAAGTCGACCCGCCGTTTGGTATCCGGCTGAGTAGAATAGACCAACCTCATTTCTTACCGAGGTGTCGTAAAAGGCGACTAAGGTAAGTTGACCCACCGTGTGGTATCCGGTTTAGTAGAATAGACCACCCTCATTCTTACCGAGGTGTCGTAAAATACGACAGAGGTAAGTTGACGTCAGGCAGGCGGCCGGTCGTAAAAACGCAGCCAAATCATGTAACAGCGTGTTTATAACATGTTGTGCCGACCCCACTTAGAGTGGGATAAGGGCAAGAGGATGATGAAAAATGGTTAAAGAAGTTTATGCTAAAAGCTAGACATATGCTGTCTCAGAATTTTATTTAGAACTTTTAGAAGGGACCACTTTTGTAATACATGATTTTTTTATAACTTTCACCGTTTACTTAGCGCACGCAAGGATAGCTTTAAAATTTGCCGTTTTCGCAATATTTTTTATTGCTGCTCCTCTCCTATTCTTCTTAGCATGATGTTATATATAGGCCTATAGCCTTTCTGGATAAATGGACTATCTTAGACGCAAAAAACTTTTCAAATCAGTCCAGTAGTTCCTGAGATTGACGCTTTCAAACAATCACTCAAACAAACAAATTCTTCAGCTTTATATATTAGAATAGATATAAAAACGTCCGTAAATACAACACGAAGCAATTGCTCAAGATTTCGAGATACGTCAAAAATTGTCGGAAAACTTAGTACCGCATTATTCAAAGTGAAAATTGAGAGCTACGAAGATTTCCCGCGAAAAGGGCTTACCGGCAATTTGGCATTACGAGGGACAGGTAAAACTTTTCTAATTTGCCAGAGAACAAGCGCCCATAAAATTATTAAAGGTCGTGTCGGTGGAACGTGATATAAAGCCGCGTACCCAGTTTAGATACAGGATGGTCAACAACTTTTATTTTCCCTCATTAAAAATGGAAAGTTTGAGATTTTATTTGTGTATAACGATGTTTTTTTTTACGCCGTGTGGTATCCGGCTGAATAGAAAAGTACCACCCTCGTTTCTTACCGAGGTGTCGTAAAAGCCTACTAAGGTAAGTCGACCCGCCGTGTGGTATCCGGCTGAGTAGAATGGACCACCCTCATTTCTTACTGAGGTGTCGTAAAATATGACTAAGGTAAGTTGACGTCAGGCAGGCGACCGTTGTTTTTAAAACAACTATCCTCTTCAGAATCTTCAGAGAACTATCGCGAAGTTGACGTACTAGCATAATGTGGTATGGAATTAGTGTGACGTATGTATGGAAAATAAATATAAATAAATATATGGGACACTTACGTACACGGCAGTCCGTCTCCAAAGTAAATAACTTAATACTGTTATGGTAGACATACAACTGGTGCATATATACTTATATAATTTTTAAATACATACTTATATACACACAGACTCGAAGACCAACAAATTCATTTATAGAAAATGTTGGCCCTCGTCGGGAATCGAACCCCCGACCCGCGGAGCTGAAGGCAGGGTCACTCCCCACTGCGCCCACAGCTGTAAGTGAATAATATAAAACATTATTTGTTTTTCATTTACATTTATTATTTATTTACACAAATATAATTATTGTTATAAATATAATTATTATTTATTACACAAATAAAATTAATTAATTTACACAAATATAAGTTACTTTGGGTACGGGCGATCGTGTAAGTATCCCATGTATTTTATATTTTTTATATAAAATATATGGGACACTTGTATATTTATTATTTGTTATTATATTACGTAAAGGTTATACATATATGTATAGCCTTTACGCTTGATACAAATTTCATTTCATTTTTTCCAGTTTCGATAAAACCAAAAGTAATTCGCTTTCCATCTATAATTGAGTTTATCTCACTTTTCATATGACGATGTCGCGTAAAAAAAAATTATTCACGTTATGATGTATCCATGTATCATAAGATAAGAATCATGTTATACACAATACACGTGACCTTTTATTTCTATGAAATCAGAACACCTCATCTCTTACATATTTCATATTGTAATATAATACAAAGCTGGGGATAATTAAATTAATTTGGGCTTCCAGACCGAAATGGCAATTTGTTTTTTGTCATAAGCACGAACACAAGTCATTATATTTTATGTACTTTAGCCTGAATATAAGTTTAGATTAGATTGCCCTTTATAAAATAATACTGAACTAAATTTATTTTATTCGTTATTATTTTATACCCTCAAGCTGTAATGTTTATTTATAGTTGTATGTTGTTTTTTGGGCTTTAATGTGTACTTACTGAAAATATTCTATTCGGTCTATTCTACTTAGCCGGATACCACACGGAAGTAAAAAGTATTATTTAGTTTGTGTAAATAAAGTCGTAAGTAGAAATAAAGTCGAAAATATTTTAACAAATGCATACAAATCGATACAAAGTTCTAAATGGTTTATCTACTATTGTTAGGATCAATTACTTATTGTAGTATATTTACAATTAATATGGATGGAGTATGAATTATAAAAACAGTATTTGACTACTAGCGCCATTGGCATTACTTCCGGCAGCGATAAATGTTGTATCATAAATCAACTAAATAATGTTATTTGAGTGTTTTGTCAATAGTTATAGTAATATAATTACTTGATTATTATAATAATGTTATTGCAATATAAAATGTATTAAAATATATCTTGGTAATTATGATATAATATATATCATAATTACTAAGAATCTTTCTTGGTTGCATGCGTTTCTGTTCGCGGGATATTAAAAAGTATGGCGGGTTTAAGAAAAGGACACGGAAAAAGGAGACGTGAACGTGCAAGCTCAAAAGACTACATTAGTAAGCGGATAGGTTAATAAATAAAGCGAATTTATAAAGTACAAGTGTTTCTCTTCAATACTATGTACTGCATTACACTTAACCGTGAAACAGAACATATAAGAAATGTATACAAACTGAAACAGAATTCTTTAGTATACGAGAATCGTATATGTAAATAAAGTCGTACTTAAAACTAAAGTCGAAAATATTTTAACAAATGCATACAAATCGATACAAAGTTCTAAATGGTTTATCTACTATGTACTGCATTACACTTAACCGTGAAACAGAACTTATAAGAAATGTATACAAATTGAAACAGAATCCTTTAGTATACGAGAATCGTTCGCCTCACTCCGCTTTGAAAGTAAAGCTAAATTACCTGCAACCCGTAAAGGCGAGCGTCCCAATCTGGCAGACTTAAATGCGGTAATGGTTTTTCAAATGTAACTACTGACTGCATCCTGAAAATTTATTTTTCAATTCCCTGCAAAAGCTTTTCACGGGTAAACTATGATTGTAAAACGTCATAACTATGACATATTAGACGCTTTTGGTTTTAAATTAATTCGAAATTCAAAAACTTAATTATGTATTGCCAGATATTATAATTTATATTCCATTTGCCCGTAAAAGTATTCTAACTCTTGATTTATTTGATCCAGTATAAAATGTCATCATCCGATTTACGACTGGCATACCTGACGGCAACTTACGGTAGTCGTATTTTACGACACCTCGATAAGAAAGAGGGGGTCTATTCTACTCAACCGGATACCACACGGTGAACCAACTTTCCTTAGTTGCCTTTTACGACACCTCGGTAAGGAATAAGGGTGGTCTATTCTATTGAGCTGTACATTATGTATTGGCACATATTATAATTAATATAGTTTTTTGGGGCTATAATTGTCAAAAGTATCCTAACTCTAGACTTGTAAATAATAATGAAATAATTATAAATAATAATAAATACTAGGGTAGGGTATCCAGTATAAAATGTTTTCGTCGAAAAAACTATTATCAAGATCGCTTACTTTATTTGTTATGCTTAATAATTCTACTGTATCAAAATCATTATGATAAATTTCATAAAAATATACTCGTATCAGATCCTTTTAAATTATAATAAGGTTATAAGATTCATTAAATGGACGTTCTTAAGACTTTTATTATTTGGTAAAGAAAGAAGCGTTATATGTGATCAAACGAGCTTCACAAGTGAAGTTCGATCGATATTATATGAGTCGCTTCATTCGAAGATATTATTTTTACTAAGTAGTCCCTTTAACCTACTAGCAACTTACGCACGTTAAGAGATTTTTTTTTTTTTTTTTTTTAATGGTAACCCCGCCTCCCCACCTCCCGTTGTCAGTCCACCTTTACCAACCTTTACTTGGTTTTAGTCATTTGTTTTAGAGACAGGATCTTGCAAAAAATAAATAAATATTGCAAGGGTTGGGAAGGGTAGGGATGTTATATATCTTCGAATGAAGCGACTCATATAATATCGATCGAACTTCACTTGTGAAGCTCGTTTGATCACATATTATATTTCGTCGCTTCATTCTTCAGATATTATTTTTACTAAGTAGATGTTTAGAGAAAACACTTTATTTTTTTTTTATTTTTTTTGCACTATACGTACATATATATTTTTTGTTCAGAAAAAACATTAAATAACACAAATTGATAATCAGTTGAACAGTAACAATCACAGTAAACAATAATCTTATTTATTGTTTGACAACATTACATTTTTCGCGAATTCGTCATCTTTACAAACATTTAACTTGTAGAATCTTGCGAAGGTGTGAGAACTTGTCCATCCAGCCGCCTTGCATATGGTGTCAATACAGACACCTGCGGCATGAGCTTTAGATGTAGAAGCATGTCGTGTGCTGTGTGCACTGAAAGTCGATATATCAATGCTACATTCGGACAACACTAGTTTTATCCATCTACTTATAGTCTGCGAGGTGGCATTTTTATAAGGTTTCTTTGTTGTAATTATTAAACGAGTGCACTCTTCGTTTCTAAAACTTTTACTAATCGATATATAATCCAAAAGTATTGTGGCTGGACATATATTCGGTGTGGTCGTAAAGAATGGAAGAAATAAAATGGGTTGGTCTCGACCTGGCGCAGAAGTTTTTATTATGTCTGTGATCGAAATACTTATGCCATTAGGCTCAACATGTACGTTACAAATTTTAATTAGTGAAAGAGTTTGAACTCTCTGCGCCGTGCACAATGCCAACAAAACTACTAGTTTCTTAGACAATTTATCAAAGCTAAGGTCTTTGTTTGGATACCACTCCATCATATGGTCGAGAACTACCTGTGGATCCCATGTGTGCCTATATTTAGGTTTGGATGGTTTCAATTTAAAAGCACCTTTTAAAAGCCTCTTAACGCACTCGTCAGAACCTATATTGTTGCCTAATAAGATAGAGAGGGCTGATCTATGCGTATTCATTGTGCCATAACTAGCACCGTTGTTAAATTCTTCAGTAAGAAAAGATATTACTTGTGCCACTGTACTTACATAATAATTGATAGCATTTCTATTACAAAACTGCCACCACCGCTTGAGACTGACATTATATTGTTTCTTAGTGTTGTGAGAAAGGGATGCCAACATTAGGTCTATTGCGCTCGCCGGAATACCTCTGTACTGGAACGCTTCCCTGAGAGTATCGCTGCAGCCAGCGTAAGGTGTCTGTGCAGCCGGTGTGGGAGACGGCTGCTGAAATCGTATTGAAGGACTTTGTAACTGGGTTTAAGAAATATAATATTTGATACTACTAAACTTTGTAGCAGCGGGAACCATGGCTGTGAAGGCCATTGTGGGAATACAAATATACCACATGCTTCTTCATTAATTATTTTTTGGAGGCATTTCAGAATTATTGAAAATGGTGGAAATGCATAAAAATATTTGTTTTTCCATGTAATGGTAAAAGCATCGACGTATGAGGCATCTGGGTCGGGTAACCAAGATACATAGACTTCACATTTTGCATTAGTGCGAGAAGCGAAAATATCGATCTCTGGTTTACCAAAATTACTAGTTATTTTCTGAAAGGCCGTACTAGTCAAACCCCACTCGGTATCCGGATTAAACTTTCTCGATTCATAATCTGCTTCTTTATTCTCTTTCGTGTTAATGTATGAAGCGAAGATTGTCATATTACGCTTCTCGCACCATTGCCAAATGTCTCTGGACAAATTGTTTAAGTGGGGAAATTGTATCCCCCCCATTCTATTTACGTAGCTTATGGCAGTAGTGTTGTCAATACGTAGCAATATTGTACAATTGGCCATATCATATGCGATAGTCTTTAAAGCAAGAAATACTGCTAAGAGTTCTAAATAGTTTATATGGAACTTACGCTCGTTGTCTTTCCATGCCCCATGCACTCTATTGCAGTTGTAAAATGCTCCCCAACCAGTTCGGGATGCATCTGTAAAAATTTCCATAGCAAACTTAGATGGTTTTATGTCATTGACCGTTATGGAAATATTAGTAATCCACCAACTAAGATCGTCAAGAATGCAAACTGGAAGTTTTATTTTTGAATCGTAATTATTGTTTTTTAATAACATCAGGTACTTTTGTCTCTCTAATATTTTCGTATATAACCATCCATACTTAATAGCTGGACATGCTGCTGTTAGAACGCCTATGACTTGCGAAAACTCTCTAATAGTGCATATAGGCAGGAAAGAAAACTTTCGTATCAATTGTGCAATTTTGCTTCGTTTTTCGGTCGGTAAAGCCATTGTTAGATTTTCCGAATTAAAAATAAAACCTAGAAATTTACATTCTTTCTTAGGTTCAAGTGAACTTTTGCTAAAGTTAATAATGAAACCTAGACGTGTTAGGGTCTTTAAAGTTTCATTTACGTTATTGAGACAGTCACTATAGTCGTTGCCTATACAAAGAATGTCGTCCAAATAGATAACGGATTTATGACCTTGATATCTCAGAATCTTCACTACTTCTTTTAAGATTTTGGTAAAGATTCTTGGAGCCACTGAAAGTCCGTAAGGCATAGCGTTAAACTCATATGTAATACGCTTCGAGTGTTTGTCTTCAAATTTAAAGCGTAAATATTTACGAAAATTTACGTTAACAGGTACTAAAAGATAAGCTTCTTTTAGATCTATTGTAGCTAAATAACAATCTTTCTCAATTAATTTAGTTGCAGTTCTATAGTCTTCCATTTTGAAGTGACACTTTTTAATGAAATTATTAAGAGATTTTAAATTTAAAATAAATCTCTTTTGTCCATTAGGCTTTGGTGTTAAGAAAATCGAGGAAATAAATTCGTTATCTACCGGGTTGCATATTGATATAGCTCCTAGGTTTAGAAGCTTATCTATGGCTGCAGACATTTCTAGTTTTTCCTGGTTTGTCCAGGCATAATATGATATATGAGTTTGGACAGGTTCTTTTGTAAATGAAAAATCTATGCCATCTTTAATCCATTTTAGGATTAAAGGATTGTCAATAACTCTGCACCAGTAATTATAGTAACGCGAAAGTCTACCAGCGTGTACCTGTGCTACTGCCGTGGTGCTCCGCGGGTTTTCATCGTATTCTTCGATGTGTGAGCTGGTTGATAATAATGAGGCCGGTTTGTTCTCTTCGACCCTCCGCGACTTCCCCTGTTTGACGGAAAGCGAGGAGGGCCTTGCCAGTTTTCCGGCTTGGTACTACGGTTTGCTGCTTGCGAAGAGGATGGTTTCGGCGCTGTTATAGATTTTTTTATTTGCTGGCTTTGAGTATTTATAGCTTTAGAAGCTTTAATTCGGTCTGGCAGTGTTATACCGAATAATGTCTGGTCACGTTCTGAGGTTTCTATTAATTGCAAAAAGGACTTGTCCAACCCAGGTGATATAAATTTTATTCGTGATTGTGTTTTCTGAAAATGTAGATCCGATAAAATTCGGTTTCCATCACAGATAAATTTTAATGCGTCTATTTTATTGTCACCCGTTAATAAAATGTCGAGTCCTCTATTTATAGCTGTAATACCAACCCCAAGTTGTTGTTGGTATGTACACAATTTCTTATCCCGGAATCTACCCGACTCTGGTATGGCTGCAGAGATTTCTGGATTCAGAGTCGGCGCTTTCAATAAAGGACAATTTTCGGGAATAAGATACTCCTTTAGTAGCCTTTCCCGGGATTCCTTTGTTAAGCCTTTTTTTTAACAATGGCATCCATATCTTAGCAAGATTTTCATGGATCTTTGCGCCAAATTCTGGAGAATCGTCTGTAATTTCTCCCAGTGCCGCTAGAATATCGGGATTTAAAACTGGGACTGTTGGTGTAACAGTCTTTTGTTCAATCACCTCTGGCAACGACGTGAGGGTTTGAGTATTGTTTATAGGGTCTGTTGAGGCTGGTTCAAGCCCAAGCAGAGGCTCAACCTCAAGTTCAGGTTCAGCCTCAAAACCAGGCTCAGCCATCCCTGGCACACATTGCACTTCGGGTTCCAAAACCGGTGGCATGCCAGAGATTAACGGATCCTCTATACCTGCGCCAAACAATTAAAAAATGTTAACGCGAAAGTCAAATGTATAACATAACCTCAATTTGAGGTTCATTACAATACTAATAAACCTTCGTGTTGTTATCTCGAACAACCTCCGGGTAACGAATAGTATTAAGACCAGTAATCGCCTTTGTGTTGTCATCTCGGACAACCTCCCAGCTTTTAGAGAAGTCTTAACCTTAAATATAAGTGTAGTTTGGCACACAGAGGATTTTGGTTTTATTTTTTCCTTCGTGTTACCATCTCGGGCAACCTCCAGGTAAACCTTTATAAAATATATAAATAGCTTTATAAAATGTATATAAGAATGACTTACTGTTTTCGGAATCCGATCTGATGCGACATCTCATACGCCCTTGTTTCTCCTCTAGTTTTTTAATTTTTCTTCGGTAGTGAAGGAGTTTCTCCTCCGCACTTCTCTTAGGCATTATTCACTAGTTTCGAACTTTAGTAGGAACGTCCGTTCGTTGCTACGCACGAAAAAGGAATGACTAAAACCAAGTAAAGGTTGGTAAAGGTGGACTGACAACGGGAGGTGGGGAGGCGGGGTTACCATTAAAAAAAAAAAAAAAAAAAATCTCTTAACGTGCGTAAGTTGCTAGTAGGTTAAAGGGACTACTTAGTAAAAATAATATCTGAAGAATGAAGCGACGAAATATAATTAATATTATAAGCGTTATTGCCAATTTCAATTTTATTGTTTTGAACGCCTTGGCAGTTTTAAGAGCAATCACACTTCATTATGTTTAAAACTTTATATCAATGTTATAATCAAGGAGATATAATCAAGGATCAGAATAAACGATGCAATGAAAAATATAGCTGTGTAGTTGAGAGAATGAGAGAAGATATGGCGCGAACTTAATTAACTTGGACATATTGGATAATTGTCATGTAAAGGATGATAGAAGATATGGCAGTAAGAAATGCATATGATAATGGTTTGTTCGTCTAATGGTTCGTCATAGATATAGCTGAATAGATAACTTTAAATCACATATAGGAGTATGTCATCATTCTCCTACCCTTATCCCACTCTAAGTGGGGTCGGCACAATATGTCTTTTTTTTCCATTCTCCTCTATCATTCGTCAACTCTGGTGCCACTCCTCTAACATGCATATCATTTTTCACACAATCCAACCATCTTTTTTTCGGCCTTCCTCTAGCCATACATCCTTCCACATTCATATTTAAAACTCTTTTGGTCACATGATTTTCATCCCTCCTCATTACATGACCGTACCAACTTAGTCTCGCACTTCTCATCTTTTCTGTAATGGGCGCAACTTTCAGACGTCCCCTAACATACTCATTACGTATTCTATCAAGTTTTGTCACACCACACATCCACCTTAACATTCTCATCTCATTCGCATGCACATTTCTTTCATCCTTTCCTTTTATTGCCCACATATAGGAGTATGTATGTATCATAAATGAAAAGTCTCAGGAAACCAAGTGAACTTAAAATTAGATTCACAACAACTCTTTTTTCATATCATATTATCAAGAATATTATAAAAACGATAGATTATAAATGTGTGCGAGGGTTTTTTGTTGTATGTGTGTTAGTATATAGGCCTTGTCTCACTTCGTAGGTTAGCTGGTAGAGATCTCTGTCTTAGGGATAAGTTGGCCTTTATACAGTTTTTTACCAATAATGTTTTTTCCAACTTTTTTTATGGTACATAAATAAATATTACGGTCATTATTTTTACGAATGGATACGAAGAAGACATTATTTTTGTACATTAATTACTATGTACCATACATTCTTTGTGTACAAGCTGTGGTAGCCCAGCGGTATCACCGTGTGCCTCTTTCGAGAAGGTCTAGGGATCAAACTCCGGGCAGGCACCAATGAGTTTTCTAGTAAAACTTATGTGTCTAATTGATAATTGCAATTTATCACACGCTTTTCGGTGAAGGAAAACATCGTGAGGAAACCTACATATCTCTAGAGAATTCTGGGGATATGTGTAACCTACCAATCCGCATTGGAGCAGCGTGGTAGGTCTTAGCTCCAATCCTTCTCTTTAAAAAAAAAACGGAGAGAAGATGCCTATGCCCAGCAGTGGGATAGTAACAGGCCGTTACTTACTTACTATACATTATTTATAGAGGTTATTTACAAACTCATACCACTCTAATGTATTTAGTACAAAGTCTCCCTAAATTGAACTGAGCATCGGGGATCCAATAAACTTGGTTGTTTATATTTGAGTTGGGAGTATGTAATTAATAATGTCGATCCATAAGATGCCATATTTCGCAGCATTCGCCGACTCGTGAAGGACCCTTATCTTCGCCTATTAATCATCCATTTATTGAAGTGTGTATAATTTGAATTATTGTCTTACCTTCATCAATAGAGAAGATAGAAGATCAACAGAAGCTAGTGTAACATTCGTAACTAATGACATCGTCACATTACTAAAGTGACCTAATCTAAAATCTTAGCATTTGGAATCCAACACAAATTTATACTAATATTTAAAAAACTGCGTTTGTTTGTTGGTTTGTTTGCACGAGCTAATCTCAGGAACTAGTATACCGATTTAAAAAATTCTTGTATATGTTGATTGTAGGACAGTCCATTTATCGACGAAGGCTATAGACTATATAATATTACGCTAAGTTGAAAAGGAAAGGAGCAGCAATAAAAAATATTGCGAAAACGGCAAAATTTAAAGTTTTCCTTACGTGCGCTATTACTATATTTAAAAATCTCTTATAATTAACTCACGATAACTACGTTTCTGTTTAAAATTTCAATTTGGGAACAAAAATTGTGACACACTGATTTCCTTGAAGGCGAAGCTGCTGGCACTGCTAGTAACAGAATAAATACAGTTACTGGCTGAGACAAATTGATTCGTTACTTAATATCTACCGCGGTGTCGTAAAAGGCGATTAAGGTAAGCTGACGTCAGGCAGGCGGCCGGACGTAAAAGAACTAGCCAAAACTTGTAACAACATGTTTAAATATTGTGCCGACCCTATTTAGAGTGAAATAATACTAAAAGAAAGAAATAATTCTAATCTAATCATCGTATCGATTAAAGATAACGATAAAAAAACTTATGGTATTTTTGCTATTTTATAACTTAGATCACTTTAGTGTTTGAGGAAGGAAAACATTTGTTGATTTTGTCGTATTTTAGTCATTCCTTAACGAAAATCAAAGGTTTGTTCATTTCTAGTTTGTTTTGTTTGTAACACTGAGTGTGAACAACTTTTCGTACCAATGCTCGAAGAGTTGTCTACTAATGCACTTTTAAACTAAGAATAGCATTCTTGTATCGGAATCAGGAAGCATTGTTAGAGAGAAAAGCTCGTTCTTTTTTACGTTCCATCTTATTATTTACATTATATTGCGTTACTATGCACTCCTAATCATCATTCTCGTATCCTCATTCCACTCTAAGTGGGGCCAACATATTGGTTTTGATTTGGATAATTATTTTTTGTGACCGGCCGCCTGCCTTTTTTTATACTGAAAAAAACCCCTTATGGGTACGGCCGCCCGACGGGGCAGGCGGCGGTTATGTCGGACTCGCACCGACACCTCCTTCAGGTAGGGACCCCTTGAAAGAGAAGACCCCCTCCGCTAACCAGTGCATCGGGAGCACCAGGCCGCCTGCCTGACGTTAACTTACCTTAGTCGCCTTTTACGACACGGTATGAAATGAGGGTGGTGAGAGATATTATAATAAAACATACCTGTTAGTGTTATTCGTCACGTATAACAACAATTTTTGACCCAAGTACCCGCCACAGTATATAGTAAATTTACACACTACAGGTGGTCTCAAGGCACTGTGATCGTTTATTAAGAATGATAAATGTAAGGAACTGATACAATCTACACCATATCTCCTTAGGAATAGAAGCTTAGATTCACTATTGTTACTCAAATCCATATTGTCTGTTAAATTTACTTTTTTACTTACTTACTTACTTTATTACCTTAAAGATCCGCACGCTTCATTACGATCTTTTTCTTCACCGAAAAACGCATCATAATGTACCTAATCGATGTTTGCAATTCGATTTATTACGATATAAGAAAAGAGTATGAAGCCTACAAATACTTGTGTAGTTTTTGGGATATGTGTTATCATAAAATCGACATTGGAGAAGCGTAATGGTTTTAAGCTTAACCATATCTCTGAAAAGAGACCGAAGATGCTAAGCTTTGGGAAATAAACATAACAATAAAGACTCTAAAAAAATTGCACCTTCGACTTCGGCTGCGTCTAGTGTTAAAAAAATTGAAACTATAAATTGTGGTACAACAACATATATGATAAAATTTAGAAATTTTATCATATATGTTAGCCCAATATAAAAGCTTGCATTGCACCAAATTTCACTAATATTGCTCCAGTCGATTAAAGTGAAAGTGTTATAGACAGCTACATATACACACTTTCGCATTTATAATATTTTTAAGCAATATTGCAAATTCCAAACTTACATTCTAAGTATGTAAACAAAAAATTATCAATAATCCTATATCCGAATTACCCTGCAGTGACCTTATTTGTATATCAGTCAGGGACTTTGCAGACGATGGGAAAAAGCCTGATGATCGTAAAATTTATTAGTTTATGGTTTTGGACCGAAGCCAATGTACTACATAGTTACGACTAATGTCTATGGTTATATTCCCACGAAATCAAGAACTGAGTAATAGGCTTACTTATATAAGCTGTAATTAACTAAATCCACTTCAGTTCACATAAATCGAGGTTAAATGAGATATTTCATAGTTAATGTATAGAACCGGCTATACTCACGTCTTATTTTATCGGGTTAGCCCGACTAGTTTCGAACCCAACCGGGGTTCTTATTTATGAGCTCTTTACACGACGTTATCGCGGCGGGAACTGCGTCCCGCAGCTCGCTGGGCGCGACTCGTGGGTGGCGGGGGTGCGGGGGGACACGGTGGCGGCGGTGACCGCACCTCTTCCAAGTGTTCCCTGTCGCTCTGGTCTTCGTCATCGCATGCACGGATGAAGTTTGTGCACGCGACGCTTACGGTGTCGGGTTCAAAGCGGTCTTTATATGAACCAGTAGTGTAAAAAATCGGTTTCCACGCCGGAGATAGTGTCCATCCACCGTCTCTGTTAAAATTCGGGTACCGGCCAATTTCAATGGCTTCTCGTATTTTTCTAGGTACTAGAAATTTTTCCCTGGATAATACGGAAGCCTTGTCGAACCTGATGTAGTGGTTAGTACCCGAATCGTGGATATGCTCCGCTATGGCCGAACCATTGGTGTCCATATTCTTGACACTACGAATGTGCTCCGATATCCTCGTACTGATGTTGCGACGAGTTTCACCTATATAATTCCTCCCACAGCCGCAAGGAATCCTATAAACACCAGGTACGCTAAATGGGTCCGGATCTTTCGGTGAGCGCAGCAGGCTACGTATTTGACCAGGAGGACGGAATATCCGTAGCCTGCTGCGCTCACCCGATCGGGCTAACCCGATCGGGCTAACCCGATAAAATAAGACGTGAGTATAGCCGGTTCTATACATTAACTATGAATACTACTCACGATAGTTTAAATTCAAAAAAGAGATATTTCATTACTACTAAATATGAAAACGTATATTTATGTCTTTTGTGTAAAAACTTGGCCGAAATGATGGCCTGAACACAAAGCCATCTAAAGTGAATCTATGTAAGGAAAGGCACTAGTAATAATTGACCATGTACTACTGGTTGACTGTTTCGTATGAAATTTTAAATAATAAGCTTTTTGTTTATTGTAGCTAATATTTGAATTATTTAATTGAAACTAGTTCATTCTACAATTAAAATTCAGCTACCTAAGCTGATTGCTTAAGATTCCTATAAAAACTAATGAAATTACAACCTTAATTCAGATTCATTGAATGTCATGTATTCTCATTAAAATCTATAGCCTATATTGACGTTAAATAATACGATGGGAATTTTAATCTTTTCTTTATACTTAATAAAATTCAAAAATTCAAAATATTCTTTATTCAAATAAACTTGTAAACAAGTGCTTTTGAATCGTCAACTCTACTGCTGGTTCGGAAAGCTGTTCCTACCGAGAAGAGCCAGCAAGAAACTCGGCGGTTGCTCTTTTAAAAATATAATTCTTAATATTATTTACATTAAGTCGTTACTGTCTTGTACAGGTTCAAAGAGAGCTATATCCACACATTCTTATCTTCTAAATAATCTTCAAGAGTATAGTAGGCTTTCTGTATCAATACATACTAAAGAGATATCCGCCCATATTACAGGAATTTTCTTGCCAAGCTGCGACCTCATTTCATTCTATTGTATTATAAAGTTCAAGGTCCATACAGCGGGATGTAAAATGTATAAAGGAAAAATATATGACGCACAATACGTTGAGCCCGGATCATTAAAATACTACGAAAGGAATTATATTTTGCTGTAATCTGCGATGAAACAGAATATTTTAATGTTAAATATAATAGCTGTGCCAGCAAGTTCGCCCGCGTGGAAATCGGTATGTGACAATTTTTTTTCCAAATTTTTAAATTTGAACGATAACTTAGTTATCGTGAGTTAATTATAAGAGATTTTGGAATAACTTTTACCGTTTACTTAGCCCACGCAAGGAAAGCTTTAAATTTTGCCGTTCTCGCAATATTTTTATTGTTGCTCCTCTCCTATTCATCTTAGCGTAACGTTATATAGTCTATAGCCTCGATAAATGGACTATCTTAGACTCAAAGAATTTTTCAAATCAGTCCAGAAGTTCCTGAGATTAGCGCGTTACAAAAATCAAACAAACTCTTCAGCTTTATATATTCGTATAAATATATGTGCATTGTTCGTTTTAATAACTCATTCTTGATGTATTATTGAACAAAAGAACCCAAACAACTCTAGTTTCTTATTATATAATTCTAACTATGTATACCAATCCAATGATATATAAATATGTATAATCATTTCCTAAATATCGTAAAGCCTTTGTTTGTAAAACACGTATTTAAATAAAATACGTCACCAAGGCATCAAATAATGATGTCTATGACATTCGGGTGATTAAGATTTTAATATTCTTGGGTGGGCTTGTTCTTGGTTAACAATGTAAAGTATCTCCTATTTGTATCTTCTTATTTGTAAAAGAACATATCCGACATTGTGCTTATTATGGTAGCTCATTAAAAGTTTAGTTGTCTTGGAGAAGTGTTTTAAAGTGAGGGTATTTTTTAACATCATTATTCATCATGGTTTTTTCATGATTACAGATTGAATTCTTGATTAATTATTGTCATTTTGATCGTGTTTATTTTTCATAAACAATGATAACTTATTTTATTTTCTTTTTTTTATTTACAGCAAAAATGTACAAGTTATATCTATCTTAAATTAATTAATTTTTATTTTTAAAATTTACACTAATTTTGAGGATATTGTTGTGAGTATTTACAGAATCTCATTATATATTAGTGTCTTTCCTTTTAGTAAATGATCTGGCACGTATCATAAAGCAACCGAATTCTCGTAATAAGTGCGCAGTAGAGTACTCTTAGATAAAGTAATATGTGAAAGTGGTATTTAACTACCATATTCTACAATTACGTACATAATTTCATCCATTAAAAGATTAATTACTGATAAACAGAGGAATTACCATGCGACGATTCCCATGCCATAAAGCATAAATAAAGAACTTAATAAATATATGGGACACTTACACACGCGGTAGTCCGTTTCCAAAGAAAGTAACTTAATACTTGTGTTATGGTAGACAGATAACTTGTGAATATATACTTATATATTATTTAAATACATACTTAAATACAAATATACACCCAGACTCGATCAACTAATTCTTTTATAGAAAATATTGGCCATCGGCGGGAATCGAACCCGGAACCCGCGGAGCTGAAGGCATGATCACTACCCACTGCGCCAACGGGCCGGTCAAACGCTTAACGCATGTTTTGTTTATTTGTTTAAGAAACACTAATAATTTTATAGAAAGATTTTAAAAGACCAAATCTCTCATAAATAAAATACTTAAATTTAATATGGAAATCCAAACACCAATTCTATTTTTGGATTTAGTTATACAACGGGTACAGAACTGTGAACGCGCAAATAGGGTTTGCTACTAAGTTGATTTAAAAAGCAGTTTTGTTCAGTGTTTCTAGTACAAAATTTAAAACTCTTAGAAGAATATTAAGACGCTACTTTATACTTTATATTTTTTAATACTTAAAAATTAAGAAGCATTTAAACTTTAAGAAAAATCGACTTCATAAATTTGTAAATACCCTTAAGATGTTTTTGTATTCGATTTTAATAAAGCTGTGACGTATTTTAATAATAGCAAAGCAAGAAAAAAAACACCAAAGTAAGCTCGTTTCTAAAACTTTCCGCTCCACTTAAATTTTACTACTGTTTTCCGCAGTTAAGGAAACCTTTTATCGTCCACCCCTTTGCGAACAATTTATGGAACATAATACATAAGTTAAGATTCACAGCAGGCATAATAGTTATCCGGCATTCGTCTTTTGAACTACATGTTTACATGGGAAAAGGTGAATAGGTAATTACGAAGAAATTTCGCTCGTCGATGTTGACCGATAAACGTCCAAGGTCATCATCTTCCTGCCCTTATCCCACTCAAAGTAGGGTCGGCACAACATGTTATAAACATGGTGTCATATAATTTGGCTTCGTATTTTACGACTGTATATTATATGATAAGAAAGAGGGTGGTCTATTCTATTTAACCGGATACCACACAGTGAGTCAACTTACCTTAGTCGCCTATTACGACACCTCGATAAGAAAGAGGGTGGTCTATTCTATTTAACCGGATACCACACAGTGAGCCAACTTACCTTAGTCGCCTATTACGACACCTCGGTAAGAAATGAGGGTGGTCTATTCTACTCAGCCGGATACCACACGGCGGTTCGACTTACCTTAGTCGCCTTTTACGATACCTCGGTAAGGAAAGAGGGTGGTACTATTCTATTCAGCCGGATGGCGTCAATGTGGAAAATCTAGAAATTTGAACGTACTTAAATCTAGCCTATAATCTTTTGAGGTAATCCGCTGATCTAGTATTTTGACAAAACTTATCATTCCTTACCTTGAGAATCTATCAGTTCTACAGTATCAACCTAACTTATATATATATATCCTTTTTGATTTGCCTAAATTGTTAGTATCTTCATTTATTTTATTTTCCACCTTTTCACTAATTTGATAAGGTTGGCATTCGCTGAATGGCTTCAATAATTCTAAAATACATTCCATTGACAAAGCATTTTACAAAGTTTATATAACATACTGGCAATTTTACTGAATGAAACTTTATTCAAGGGATAAGCAGGTCCTTCCTCCGAGGTCAATAAATTATTACAATAATTATGCCGAAACATAATTACGGCATTTCAAAGCCAACCTAATCCACTCTTAAGAAGATTTTACTGACCATTTATAAAATAATTATGCATACAATTTCAAGAGGTAATTTAACTGAGAGAATGCGTCATACGTTTTTATCTAGTAAACTATTTTAGCAAATTAGTATGTCTAAAATTAATACCCGTTGGATGAAAGCGATGGATCGTTTCGATTAACAAGCAATTCGAACAAGTCTTAAGTCTGGAAACTTGCTTCATTTTGGGGTTGGCACTGTTTCAGCAAGATACACTTTAAGCTATCACTTTGTTGCACAGTATAGTTGATTTTAGTTAAATCTGGAGCAAGTAGTTTCTAATCAACCAAACTAATGTTTCATTTTTGAGTTAATCAGTGACCTATGTGCGGACTACGGTTATCTGTTATATCTGTTATTCTTTATCTCTACTCTTTTGACTCCCTTAATATTATTGCACCATTCAGAGAATATTTTACAGAATGTTTGTTGATTTTCTCTTGTAGCCATCATCATGTTTAAGCTCGTCGTCTCCCTCACGTTCTTTTTGGTTCATGACGTGACAATACGAATGCTTTCTGTTTCCATGAAGTATTTTTCACGTATTTGAATGAGCTTGTACGATTGATTATTCTGCAATTGATAGGTCGCTAGATACAAATGCAGTAATTTAATTGCTAAACTAATAAGTTCAGTAACTGGTAAATATGTTGCATCATCATATAGGTAAAATATATATACCCAAATATACTCATATATTAACGATCATAAAATAACCATCGAAGTTTCTACCAAAGAGGCGCTTATTTGTTGATTAATTGCTTGTTTGTAGCAAGTTTGTGTATGGAAGCTGATATAAAATCGTTATTGGGGAGTTGCTAATTTCCCTGTAGTGTATTTAAGAGAAGTTTCGTTTAACCGCTCTCGTACGATGGTGTATAGAAATCAATTAAGGGATGTGGTGTTACATACAATCGCTATACGTATCTTTTAACTTGTTGTATAATATAATTCATGAGAAGTTAATAGCTTAACTATTAAATTAAAGCAACAAGGCTGTGGGCTAGTTTTATTAAACTATATGCCTTTTTCAGCTCTCTTAATCTTATTGAGGATTTTTTTTACAACCAGTTAAAATACTTACACGCTAGTTACTATACAAATCATGGAAACCAGGAATATATATACATACCAGGAATGCTGCAGCGTTTTCGCGTTGAATCGCTAAGCTAATTCTTTGTACGAAAAAGGAGCCAGCTATCTTGTCACCTGAAGAGGCAATCACCCGAGGTGTTAAAACGGATAATCTGTCACCCACAATCTGTTTCGTTCATTTTTTTTTGGTTTTTTATTCGTTTCGTTCATTTTTTTAGATCGTTTAACTAAAAGTATTTTATTACATCTTTTTTCACATATAAATACACTTATCCCAAACTATTATATAAAAATGTATTTGAGATAAGTTGTCGTATATTTTTGTGGGCATGAATAGAACGTAACGACTACAATTTTCTTCTAGAAACGTATAGAATAAATATGAATTTGTCTTCATCTTTAAGTCATCAAGGAAATATATAACGTGTACTTATATTGAAATTCAAAATCTTTATTCAAGTAAACTTCAAAAGGCCATGATAATTAGGGCACAAAAGAGTCCGAATGCAGACCTGGGCAAGTTTATACTGTGTAGTGCCCTGCTTCACTTTGGCTGAGTTTTTAACACTCATAAACGCTAGGAACTACCTATTCCCTTAGGACTTTGGTCTTGGGAACTTAGATCCGGTTATGTGAGATTCGTACTCAGTAAAACCCCCTGATGTCATGGTCATACTCTGCACTTGTACTTCCACTAGCGCTTGCACTTTCACTTGCACTTGCACCTCCACTTGCACTTCTTTGTTTAATGGTATTTATAATTAAATTAATTTTAAATTGAAAATACTAAATATCCTACTAATATTATAAATGCGAAAGTTCGTGGGTATGGATGTATGTTTGTTACTTTTTATGGCGAATCCGCTAAACCAATATCGATGAAATTTGGCACAATTATTCCTTATACGCCAGGGTAACTTATAAGTTAGAAATCCTGTTAATTTAACAGAAATAGGTTAATATTGAAAGCGCCAGGTATTATCAACCTATCACCTGACAACAGTCCACGCGAACGAAGTTGCCGGTAAAAGCTAGTTTGATATATATATATAAAAAAATATAAAAATCGTGTTTGATTAATAATACAGAAAGTATAGAGAAACTGTATAAAATGCACAAATATTTTGAAAGTATGTTAAATATGTTCTGATAAGTTTCTCATAAGTGTTTGAATTAAGAACGCTCCATTAATATTTCTCAGCGCATGTGTGTTAAGACAAAGATAAAAACATGTTTCTTATCTTCCCTCTCTTATTATTTGTCGGACGCTCGCGCTCACAGACGTGCCTACGGTATAATACTATGGTAATATAACTGTATGAATTTTTAACTAAGCTTTTTATATAAAACATGTAAAAATAAAAGTGACTCTAAAATGTAATATTCGAGAGTTTTCCCATACAAAAATAGAGTAAAATTATTGCCCATAGAACTATACTGCTAACGCGTCGTCCCGGTAACCGAATAGTAACCTCATAAAGGCTTCATTACGCGAACATGATGTCGCATTAAGCAATTCACGTTCACGTTTTACATTCACTGCTCATTATTTGAATTTGGAACGTGAGCGAAGCTTGTCTACGGTGTCTAAGCGAATTTAATATCGAAAAAAGGAATCGTTTTTCCTTTTTTAAAAATTCCATCTATTCTTTTTAATTTTTATTTAACTTTACACATATACTTCACATGTCAATATGTTTGGTATAGATTATATAAATGGATATGCTTTACAAAATCCTATATTTTTTATGTTATTATAATTATTATTATTAATTTTTTAAAGTTACTAGCAATTTGGGTTACACATTACTAATTTATAGAATTAGGCGTTACTTTGCGGAGATCCATAATACAAAAGTAATAATAAAATTATTTTGCTATAATCCGCGATGATTCATAGCAAAATAATTTTATTATTACTTTTGTTTTTTTTACACATTACTGGTAAACTTGTAAACCCTTCCAGCTAAGCTATTGCTTTGCTTATGTTAGAAGCGGGTTTACGTCTGTAGTATAATGGCCGGGATTCGAACCAACGACCTCTCGATCGCAAATCCGTTGCCCTAACCATACCGCTACCGTATAGATAGATAACGTAGATGTGCTGTTTCCAAAATTCGATTTCAATATGTAGTATGTATTACATCGGTTTAAACCAAAAAGCATATCTAATCTTAAAAGAGAAGAAAAAAAGACTATAAATAGTAAAATCAATTTTTTATTCGGATTATAATGTTTAGAAAATCGACTATTAAAAATCGTTTAGAATAAAATAATCGATTATTTTTTCCCGTCCCTATACTGTACACGGATTACTTATCTTTAATAGGAAATCCGCGTTTCATATCTGACGAATTTAATAACTTTAATCTGCAATCCGTGTCCTCGGTCACTTAAAATTTTGATAACGTCAAAGCTGGAGTGATAGGATTTACATCAGGGTCTTATTTAGATCTTAAAGCAGTTTTTTTTTAAATAATATTAATCTGTTTCAACACAATATATAGTTTAAGTGTGGCCAACCATAGACAAAACTTATATTGGAATTATTCATAAGTACGTCTTACAATAAATCTTTGGACCATCACGAGAAGACAACGGCATGTGTTGTAGACGAAGAAACACAAATTGAACCAGCTGATTTATAGAGGGTCAAGTTTTGCAAATCGCAAAGGTTAAGAGAGCAGGTCACTTGAAAGGACCTCAGGAAAGGTAGGATGATGACACTGCTGTTAAATCTATTTCCAAGTGGACCATGCAGCAGAAAAGACCCAGAGGTAAACCCAGGAAGCGATAGAGAGCCTTTGTCGAGAAGGACCTCAAATACATGTGCAAAGTAACATCTTGAAAGCGGGAGGTCAGACCGAAATGGAAAAGAGTCGTTGAGGAGGCAAAACCCATAAAAAGTTGTATTGCAACAGGAAGTAAGTAAGCCAACAATAAACCTACTAAGATGTGAAGAGATTTAAAGTGACATAATTGTGAAATACATACCGGAAGTAAAAATACTTTAAATTTAACAAACTGTTTCCAAAGTAGCGACCAAAGTACTCGACTATATCATAGGAACAATGAGTAGGTAATAGCTACCAGTTGATCGCCGAAAGCGACTGTTAACCGTTCCCAGTTAAAAGGTTTAGAAACCCTGACATTAGCAGGTTCACGCCTCGCTGGCTGCAAATAATGATTGCCTTAAATTGCTGTCGACGTTGGCATTTCTGTTAACTCCTTTTGGTTCCGGAACAATTTCCGTTCCAATGGTTTTGAACTTCTGGCTCACGTGTTAAGGGTAAATACACGTATGTTGAAATTTTAAGGTATTTTTAAATTTATTATTTCACCACCTTTTATCAGGCAAATAAACCCCTTATGGCTCCCGGTCCCGACTCGCACCAACTAAAACAACCTGATAGTGCTCCACCATATTGTTGGTGGCGGGGATAGGGTACCGTAGTACACATTGCCCCCGTCCCCGCCAGCAACAATTCTGAAACCCAGAGTGCGGCACCTCTGGGTCGGGGCTTCTCTAAAAGTGGCCTCTACCTCTGCTAGATGATGCATCGGGTGAAGCAGATCAAGAGATCAAGATTATTCCTAAGACATTATTTTGAATGAAAGAATGATTTATTTATTTGGTACTAAACACTATACTACTTAAAGTATTAACAAATAAATTAAAATAAACTATTATTAACTTAATCAAAACAAACAAACAAACACGACTATGAGTATAAAGTAATAATAAAGCTTAAAACAGTACAGCGTGCTGTCAAAAATGGATGATCTACTCAGCATTTTCAAGGGGAAACTTTTGACGCTGATTTTCAGAGACCACCACGGAAGGCAGTGACAACTAGGGATGTTGTAACATGGAGAAGAAAAAATCGATTAATAAATAATCATTTTTTTCCTTTAAAATAAATCGATTTTTACAAATTCGATTATTGTTATACGAAACATTAGATTTTTTAAATCGACGGCCTATTTGAAAAGATGCCTTTTTCAATATAAATAATTTATTACAATAATTTATTAAATAAAAGTGGACAACTAGGTACCAAAGAATTTCGATTAAAATGTGTAGTTTGGCTACAATAACAAAAAAACAAGAAAAATAGTTTAAAATGAAAAAGGGGATACCTAATTAAAATAGTCGAGTTATAAAAAAAAATAAAATCCAAAATCGATTATTTTAATTATCAAATTTTTTCACATCCCTAGTGATAACAACATAACCTATTTATTAAAATAGTCTAATATTCACATTAGATTTACATTTTGATGGTATATTTAACGAAAAATTTTACCAGCTGCTATTTAAGATCACGCAGATGACTCGCGGACAGAAGTCTGTACATAATAAAATGTTTATTTGTATTGACCCGAGACTCTTTAACCCTGTATGTAAATAACAAGTATCCATTACACCACAAAATTGCAAAGGTCCTAAATAAATAAAGTCGTAACAAAGTCATACATCAACGAGTTCTGTCAAAGTAAAGTCGAGTTAATATCGTACCTCAAATATTTATGGTATAACTTTCAATCATTGATATACAATCTCTCTAGATTCACAAATACGCGCAAAAAGTGTCCGCGGCAAAACTCAACACATTTCATCAAATGTGTTGACTTTTATGTTAGTACTGTTTTGATCGTCTATGAAGAAACATCCCAAACTGTGCAGCAAAAAAGTGTAAATTATACACAAAACGTACAAAAAAGGATGGAATATCGTATTTTAATTAAGTACAATTTTTTCAATATCAATTTTTACAAATATTTGTCTCTTTAAAGGGGTTTTTTAATTAATTTCAGCATTTAAATAAAAAATAACAGCACGGCTTTGGAAGTGTTCCATACGCGCCTATCTCTTTTTCTCATTCACCTAACGCTGTGGAGTAGAAAGAGTACAAGCATTGTTTCTGGTTTCATCTACGGTTACGCTATTCAAATTCACCTAGAACAGAGTCGATACGCTAAGACAATGGAGCGCTTAATTTTCATTTTATTATTAGTTTTGTACTGGGTGTAATTTATATTATATTATATTAATAATGAAAATATTTTTAAAGTTAATTTTTCTTCCAGATTATTAACAAATATGGCGTCAATATGGATGATTAGTTTCTGGTTAATCAAATAATGTCATTGGTAAAAGAACGAACTTTATAATGAAAACTTAAGCTTACTATCGAAGAAAATTAATTTGTAGAAAGAAATAAAACCTTATGTATATTTTTTTTGTTTTAGATATATTAAGATCTTTTTTTAATATAGGATATATTTTAGACACACCTAAAAATACTGTATTGAAAAGAAGGCTAAACTTATGTAAAAAATGATTCAGAAATAACAAACAGATCAATAGACAATGCAGAAAGAGAATAAAAGGATTAGGTATTTAAAAAACATGAAAGGAATGTTGATTCTTCAAAGGAATGGAATTGATATGTCTTATTTACCGAATTATCCGACAATATAGAAGTTACAGAAACGTTAATCTTTATCTTAAAAATATAAAAAGAAAAAATGATCATTAGCTAAATATCCACACGGCGTATGGAAATTTGTGATCACATTTTATGTTTATTATCCTTTGGTATAACAAATACGTGAGACGTCTTTACTTAAGATTTCATCACATTACATGCAAAAAAGAGACTGATAAAACTTACTGTCTTGCACATTTCTGTTTAAGACAGTTATATAATAAATTCGCATTATTCCAGAGTATTATATGGCAGTAATAAATAATTTATATTTTTTTTAAAAACAACATTTCCTTGTACTAGTTTTTATGGTGAACATAAATTATCAAACCAGTCAAGTTAATTAAAAACTTGTAAAAAATGGTTTATTTAAGTTTTCTTTAGTTCCTACGTATCCACGTCCCAACTCCACTGCTTTCTATGTTCCGGTTTGAAAACTGATCTACGTGTAAATAATTCGAGATTTGCTTTTGATAATAAGTGTGTGTATATACAAATGACTTTCAATTTTATATCTAAAGAGTTACGTCTTAATTTGTGTGACTAGTTTTATTTTAATAATATAACGATGTTTATAGGTACGTATAGTAAAGTTCGGACATTTTTTGGGCGAAGTTTCTTCGTGATTGTGCATCTATGGTTTGTATATCAATGCTTTCAATAGATTGATTGCTTTCATTTTATCTTCGTTAAATATACGTGGCTTCGTGAGATAAATATTAATTTTCGAGTTCTATAAATCTTTAATATTTAAATTAGTTAATCTTGTATGTATATACCTACACCCACACACACACACACACAGATAATATAGCATGTAGGGGGTTTTGGGGGAGAAAAATCGATTTAGATAAGTAAAAAAATGTCGTTTTATCCCTGTTTTCGGGCTCTAAATTTTTTTTAAATTTACGTTGAATACAATGTCATGGTGGTTCATTTAAGGAACAGGCGGTCTAGAGGGGTGAAAATACCTAGAATCAAGCCCCACCCACCTGGCCTATTATTTTTTAATTTTTCTTTTAAATTGTTTCATCATTTTAAAAATAACTGTACATTATACCGTTATTATATTCAGTATTTTGAACCGTGTGGTATCCGGTAGAATAGAATAGACCACTCTCATTTCTTACTGAGGTGTCGTAAAAGACGACTAAGGTAAATTAACCCGCTGTATAGTATCCAGTATTTTGCCCTTATCCCACTCGTTTCCAAATGCCAACCCATCTAACATGTTTTAAACATGTACCTACAAGATTCGGCTAGGTATTTTACGATCGGCCGCCTGTCTGACGTCAAGTTATCTTAGTCGCCTTTTACGACACCTCAGTAAGAGAGTGGTCTATTCTACTCAGTCAGATACCACACGATACCACACGACAGGTCGACTTAACTTAGTCGTCGTTTACGACACCTCGGGAAGAAATGAGGGTGGTCTATTCTACTTAGAAGGATACCACACGGCGGGTCAACTTACCTTCGTCGCCTTTTACGACACCTCGGTAAGAAATGAGGGTTGTCTATTCAACTCAGCCGGATGCGGCACGGCATAACTTTCCCTTTCACAAATGGAAACGAAAAAAAACTTTGTCCACCGTGCGATAGTTCCTTCCAATAAAAATTAGTGCTTGCTAGATATAAATACGAAATTTATAAAACCACATACAGACCTAAATTCTTTCCTGTATTATTGCGATAAGCCTGTCTTTATATAATCTTATCTCATAGATAACATTATCTAATCTGAAAGTGACTTTGTGAACACTATAATAAACTAGCAATCGCCAGCGTCTCCGCCCGCGTGAAAAGATTGAAACCGTAATAGTCTTTTGATAACCATAAAAATGATTAAAGTGGGTTTACCTTAAAAACTAGACATATGCTGCCGCGGACTTTTATTTAGAACTTTTAGAGGGAAACAATTTTGTAGTACGTGATTTTTGAATTACTTTCAGCTTTTACTTAGCGCACGCAAGGATAGCTTTAAATATTGCCGTTTTCGTTATATATTTTATTGCTGCTCCTCTCCTATTCATCTTAGCGTGATGTTATATATAGCCTCGATACACGGACTATCTTAAATTCAAATCGGTACAGTAGTTCCTGAGATTAGCGCTTTCAAACAAACAAACAAACAAACTCTTCAGCTTTATATATTAGTATAGATTACTATAATTTCCATATTGCCGGTACTAACCGCTTAGTGCCGAAAGTAATTTGCCTTGTCACAAATCTCGCTTTTCATTCATTCAACAACATTCGCTGATCGGCGATCGCTCGCTCAGTCTGCGAGTGATCGCGGTGTGACGTGGATGTGTATATTGGTTTATCGTAACAGCGCCGCGTTACCGATTCTCGAAAGTATTCGAAACTTTTAACAAAACCTGTGATGTGTTTTTGTGTTATGATGACGAGATTTTGTGTTTTTTAAATTGTGATACACTGTTAACTGTGCAGTTTTGTTAAATAAGTTTTGAGGTTGTGCAAACAGGCCACGAGTGGATTTACCGGCATTTTGTTTTACATAATTGTAAGTAACTATGATTTATTATAACTCAAGTGAGGTTTAGCGTGTACGGAATTATTGTTTAGACTTGTTTATTGTATAATTGTAATGTATTAATGCATTAAAGATAAACGTGTTTATTCACCGATAGTAATCTAGGGTCAAAGACCAGTCTTTAACGGTAATTCATTCATAGAAAATGTAAGTAATCGTTCGAAAACGATAAAATTTTAAATTGTTCTAGAACATGATTGTTAGAGGGTAACCCACTTTGTATTATTAAGTTTATTCCTCACAGGTAATTCACAGATATACGAAAGGTAAAAATGTATTTTCATCCATTTTTTACGATAATTTCGTTTGTAAATAATTAAATTTTTGATGTTGATGTTGAAAATTTCCAATTACTTTTTTTTATATAAAGAGCTTTAAGTAATAATGTTATGTATGTATTTTTTGAAATGTACTGTCACTTTAATATATACATTTGTTATATCTCCCTGACATTTCATTGTTGGGTTAAAGTTCAAGTTTACATGTTTCATTAAGTTGGTAATAGGTCCTAACTTGATTATTACGTATTATTGGTAGGTGAAGACGTTGTGTAAAGTAAACAAATTTATCTAGAAGTACAATATTTTTTACTGTTTAAATACCCTCGTTTATGTACTAAATGTTTGGTCCTGTTTCTCTTTCTTATCGAGGTGTCGTAAAATACGACTAAGATAATTTGACGTCAGGCAGGCGGCCGGTCGTAAAATACAAAGCCATATCATATGACAACATGTTTATAACATGTTGTGCCGACCCCACTTAGAGTGGGATGAGGGCAGGAGGATGATGGATGATATATATATATATTCACCAGTTGTCTCTCGACCATAACACAAGTATTAGGTTGCTTACTTTGCGAACGGACGATCATGTGTTTGTGTCTCACATATTTATATAGATAAATAAACAAACAAAACTATATTACATTTTATTTGGATTTCGAGTAAAACTGCGGTGTGCAGCTAGTGGTATAATAAAAATCGGAATATCGATGAATATAAAGAAGGAAAAATTAAAGATTCAGTTTTAATTTTATTCCAGAGAATTTTACTTTCAAATCGCCAAGAAATGAATTTATTATTGGTTCGGAATATATATAGGAACAAGGCAATATAGTATATAAAAAATTCCGTTTTCTTCTAAAACTTATTCTTTGAGGGTATTTTTACACTAATTTCGTTACGATCTTAGTCGCGGGTCACTACTAGTACATATTAGTAATAGATTTATAGAATTAGGCGTTACTTTGCGGAATTCCATTGTACTAAAGTTATGATAGAATCACTTTTCTATTATTTATTTATTTATTTTTTTTATAAGGTAAAGCCAACAGCATGTACATAAAAAATACTTAGCAAAATAATACTAGTGTTATTTCTAATACAGTATGTCACACTAATTACAGGCCTACACAACATTTCAAAATTAATGAACAACGTTAAAAATTACAAATAGTGGTTACCTATTTAAAAGATAACCAACAAAAAAAACTAAAATACTTAAGAATAAAAGGTAAAATAAAAGGTAAAAGGTAAAAGGTAAATAAGGTTATCTACGTTTGTTACGAAAATCTATGTCATGTAGAAAATAGAAACCGCTCACATACCTTATACATGCAGGATTACTTACCACATGTATCATAAAACTTCACCAATAACACACCATTAATACCACCAACAACACACACATTCACTACGACAATCGACTTATCGTACTTACGATTTGTCGTAGTGAATGTGGCGGTGTTTTGTGATACGTGTGGTAACTAATCGCGCTTTTCACGCAACTTCGTTTGAGTGGTACTGTTTTCGCGTGATAATAGATGGCGCTTTTCAATGCCATCATATTCCTGTAGAATTAACAGGACTTCTATAGCCTTTATGTTATTCCAGTGTATAAGCAACAATTGTGCAAAATTTCATCGATATTGGTTAAGCGGATTCGCCGTGAAAGAGTAACAAACATACATCCATACTCACAAACTTTTGCATTTATAATATTAGTAGGATAGGATCATCATCCTTTTGCCCTTATCCCACTCTAAGTGGGGTCGGCGCAACATGTTACAAACATCTTATCAAATGATTTGGCTTTGTATTTTACAACCGGCCTGACGTCAACGTACCTTAGTTGTATTTTACGACACCTCGGTAAGAAATGAGGGTGGTCTTTTCTACTCAGCCAGATACCACATGGCGGGTCAACTTACCTTAGTCGCCTTTTACGACATCTCGGTAAGAAATGAGAGTGGTACTATTCTATTGAATTATCGAATATATTCTAGTGGTATTAAAAACTTACGTGTCTAATTGATAATTGCAATTTATCACACGCTTTTCGGTGAAGGAAAACATCGTGAGGAAACCTACATATCCCTAGAGAATTCAGGAGATATGTGTAACCTACTGTAATAAAACTCCCTTTTCTTTACTCTTTTTATTAGCATACTTATTAACAATTACTTTTATTCGCTGGTACAGTACAAAGACATCCACCAACTTAACACTTTTTCTTCTTCTGACGTTGTATTTTAAAATAGTACCAACATACCGAACTTTTGTTTTGAGACCACAAATTATAAAAATAGACAATAACATGTTTACCAACATTTAAGACCTAACACTACCAATCCGCATTGGAGCAGCGTGGTAGGTCTTAGCTCCAATCCTTCTCACCAAAAACAGAGGGAAGAGACCTATTCCCAGCTGTGGGAGAGTAACAGGCCGCTACTTACTTGTCTATTGAGGCGAATACCACAAGCCGTGACAGTAGGATACGATGTGAACGGTAAGTAACAGAAATTAACTGTAATTAAATATGTTAAACCAAGAATAACAGGCGTAATTATAAGACCGCAACCTTACGACAGCCGTTAAATAAAACTGACCTTCATTTGAAGGTGAACTTTTGAATCAGTCGTAGTTTTTAATAAACAACGAATTTAAAATGTTTACTAAAGCAAGTTTTATAAAGTTCAAGCTGTAACCATGACATACAGGACGTCTATCTATCCCCTTTCATCTCAGCTATTTATGCTCCACGTTATGTAGATTTTTCATTAAGAGTTCTCTTTTCTCGTTAATGTTGTGATAATAACCGGAACCAGTAGCTTAATGAGTTCATGAGTTCACAGATATGTCAAGAAATTGTTATTCTATGGAAATACTATTTATATCTATCTTTATATTTAAATGGTTTAATCTTGTATGTATATATATAATTTTTTTTTAATCTCTGAAACGGCTCCAACGATTTTCCTGAAAATGTATTCAGCCGGGTTTCGCGAAAGAAAAATCGGTCTAGCTATTTTTTTTTAATTTTATTTATTTCAGCCAACTAAGGGGCCATAAAAACATAACATTACATTACATAAAACTAATATAATCTAATTAATCCTAAGTTTTAATTTAAAAAAATGTTTTATCCCTGTTTTCGGTTACTAAGTTTTTTTTAAATTTACGTTGAATACAATCACAATTTTTCGCTGTCAAACGTTAAGTCATGGTAGTTCGTTTGAGGAACGGGCGGTCTAGAGAGGTGAAAATACCTAGGATCGAGCCCCACCTGCCCTATTATTTTTTAATTTTTCTTTTCAATTTTTTTAATTTTTTTTTACATCATTTTAATAATTACCGAGCAAGGTTCACCCAGGTACTATGTATTCTGAATTTCGAAAACGGCTCCCACGATTTTCATAAAATTCAATAAGCTTAGCTGTCATTTGTGAAGTTGTAATAGCTTAGTCAGGGGCCACACCTGCCACATTATTATTTCGTTTTTTTTTAAATTTTCATTTTTTTTAATATCTTTAAAAAAAAATTGCCGAGCAGATTCGGTCACCCAGGTACTTCTAATAAACTTATAAGCTATTAAAATAAAAGTCTTGTCCACGGGAAATGCACCCAACAATACTGGTTGTCCTAATGTTTTTGCGTTGAATCGCTAAGTTAATCTAACTACAAAATAGAATTAGGCGTCTTGCTGTTTAATATGCAAAATTGTTATAAAAAAAGATCAAGATTTTTGTGGTTTTAATAAATTTAATGTGAAACTCATTGGTGTCGCTTGGGGTAAGAACCCATGAAGTCTAAGTAAAGTTTTCGAACTTCCACAGCTCAGCCATTGCGTATCACATCTTATGTGATAACAAGATATAAGATAAGATAATATTAATACCTAAACATAACATAATATTAACGTCATTATTAATGGCACGCTTGAATTCCTAAGCGTCAAATTAAGCGTTTAAGTACCCTCAACAACGCAATATTTATTTTTCCAAGTCCCGAAAGTAAAAGGGAATTTTTGTTCTATTTGTGGTTCTGGTGTTTTGTGTCATGTGTGTTTATGGATTAGCCTTGAAAGTGTTACTGACTGACACACATTTTAATATTAGTTTAGCTAATCGTTAAACTATTTGAAAATAATCGAATCGACGATCTTCCATGGAGACGGTCCGTTAATAATGGAATCGTGTCGTTACTACTGAAAAAAATTCATGATGTAGGGAACTAATAAAATGGCCACAAAAAGCTACAGAAGTCATTGAGCGAGTCATCCTATAGCGAGAAAAAACCTATTGTTATCTGTACGCATGGATCGACAAAGGTCAGATTATAACGTTAGGAAACGTTTCTGTACCAAAAATATAGTTGTTAGGTACCAATTGTTACCTTGCATCTATCTCATCATCCTCCTGCCCTTATCCCGCTCTAAGTGGGGTCGGCACAGCATGTTATAAACATGTTGTTACATGATTTGGCTGCGTTTTTACTACCGGCAGCTTGCCTGACGTCAACTTACCTTAGTCGTATTTTACGACGCCTCGGTAAGAAAGAGGGTGGTCTATTTTACTCAACCGGATACCACACGGTGGGAAAACTTACCTTAGTCGCCTTTTGCGACACCTCAGTAAGAAATTAGTGTGGTTTGTTCTACTCAGCCGGATACCACACGGAGGGTGGACTTACCTTAGTCGCCTTTTACGACACCTCTGTAAGAAATGAGGGTGGTACTATTCTATTCAGCCGGGTACCACACGGCGTACCTTGCATCTATCTATCTTTAACATTTAAATAAGTTAATTTTGTGTAAATATATGTATATTTGCTGAATGTCGGAAACGGCTTTAACGATTTTTATAAAACTTAGTGTATAGAGGGTTTCGGGGCGAAAAATCTATCTAGCTAGGTTTCATTTAAAACAAGCCTTTTTATCCCTGTTTTAAGCGCTGAAAAACTGGTATAATATTATTAAAAAACAAAGTCTAATTACGCCGTCACTTTCATAGTTATAGCTCAGTTGGGAACGGACTTAAAAAGTGAAGATACTCCGAATCAAGTCCCACATATGACCATCACTTTTTTTTCTTTTACATATTGAATCTTTTTTTATATCTTCTTAAAATATACCGATATTTTGTGAAGTTGGTATAGCTCGATAGGAAAATAGCGGACTAATAAAGTTAAAATACCCGAGATCAAGTCCCAAATGTCGAAATGCGATAGAGTAATTACATAATAAAAAATATTCTAAGTACATAAAGATCTATAAAAAGATCCTAAACCTATGGAGTATTCCATAGGTTTAGGTAATTAACTAAATGTAAACGAACAAAACCATATGACTCCTGTGTGCCTTACATTTTATTGCAATAATATGATCTACAAATACAGAAATTGAAATAAAATTAATATTTCCATTGTTTTCTAGAAAAGATTTAAAATACCTGCGTGTTTCTCATGTCACATGTCAAATAAAGTTTCTAAAAGTAGACAGATTACAATATATTACATTAAATAATATTATTTTTATTTTATTTAAGTTTTTTAAATTATTAATAGCAATCATACTATAATAAAATCGCGCAAATACAATCAATATTTATTAATATTAAAAAAATATATAAATAAGTATGATATTAAGGGCAATGTAATGTTTTGAAATCTGCGTACTAAAACGAACCTTTTTTTACATATTTACCTTTAGTCAAGTACCTAAACCTACAGAGTATATACTCATATGGTTGTTTTCCCTAATTAATTATTGTTTATAGCAAAGTTGGCGACGTATCCTCGGCGCTCATTATCCAGCAAATATCATAATGCCGCTATATTACATTACATATGATTGATGTATTAAGTTTGTCACAATGTTTGCTCCTGAGGGATTAAATCTACGGGAGCCTTAATAAAACATCCCCTGTCCGAGCTTTGTTTTTGTCCAACGATCCATCCTTGTTAAATTCGTTTTTATCAGTAGGAACATAAAACTGATAAATATATCTGTTTTATTTAGAGGGGTAAAAATGATGCTTTTTGAACGAATTCATATCGAAAATTGAGTAAAAAACAGTGATTTTCAAATGATGGGAATGTCCAGAACATTTACTAACTTACCCGCAATTTCATTCGCGTGGACTGTTGTCGCGTCATAGGTTGATAATAGATGGCGCCTTTCAATGTCTTCCTATTCCTGTAGAAATAACAGGATTTTCATAGCCTATATGTAAGCCCGATGTATAACGAATAATTGTGCCAAATTTTATCGATATTTGTTCAGCGGATTCGCTATGAGAGAGTAATAAACATACATCTATATTCACAAAGTTTCGCATTTATAATATTGATAGGACGTATTAATACATTTTAAGTGCATTGGTATATATCGCACGCTTACTATTAAAGTGACCAAATTCAAAAAAAGTTGTATAGCAAATTGCAATATAACGTAGTGTAGCATTAACAAAACTCGTGAGTGTTAAAGACCCCTATAACTTGGAAGATCAAGTAAAAACTAACTTTTTTAATGGATTATTTAGCAATCGACTTTTTTCCACTTCTTTTCACATCCCCAGTTATAGAGCACTTAGGTGCCCGGGATTTTTCTACGCAAACTTGGTAAGTTCTAACCGTTAACAAAGAAAATATGAGCATAGAATAATATACTACAAAATCCGATCCGTAGCGTTAATAAAGTCTGCATTCATATTTAAGGATTGAATACATTTTATTCGAACATAAGCAATACTTTCAATAGCAGCCTAAAAGAGTAGTCCCGCAGAGTATGCCGTTTTTTATGGTGCAATAAAAAACCCTCTTGCTCCTGTCAAATCGCGGTTACGTACTTGATTGTTTGTCCAGATAGTAAGGTCTATCTGCCCGAGTGGTAAATATGTTTGTTTATCGTTACCCAGAGGGTGAAGGGTAGCGTAATCGTATAAAATATAACCTTGTTTTGTATATACATTGCAAACAAAAAGGTAAGTATATTGTCTAATCTTTGGACCCAAATTATCCCAAACTTTTACACGTCAAATGTTGATTAGTTATTATGATAAATAACTAATCTGCTATGTATAAATATTATGCTATGTTCCATCCTAAACTTTTCGATGTGCAAAAGTGGGTCCGTTAATGAGATCTGTCTAAACTAGTTTTAAATTTTCTATACTGTTAGTTTTAACGCTTTTATTCGTTATTAGCTCGAGTTTAATGTATAAAAGTTACACGCCTAATTGATGTTTTTAATTCACTAATCTTTGGACTAGACATTTGTGTTTTGTATTACCGTATTATTGTACTATGTATTATGTATTCAGATTTCGTCGAGTCTACATAGAGGGTAAAATGGTCATGGAGTTTGTTTTAGTGCGTGTGTGCAGTGCTAATGTAGTGTGATGATGGTGGTGTAGTTAGTGCCGTTTACTAATTGCAAATTATACTTATATCACGTAAAAGACAATCTTTAGATTGACCTAACGGATAATCCTGTATGTTTTGATGACGTTCGGATCATATGTTTTTTTCAGTTTCGAGGAGAAATTGATAACTAAGCCCCAGCAACTCGTAGTTGGATCGTCCCTTATAAAATGTAATGCTTACTACTTTATTAACATATTGTAAATATATCGTATATATATATATATATATATATATATATATATATATATATATATTCTGAGACATTTTATCGTACTACCATTAATATTGTAAATTAGAAAATCCGTCTTTCTGTATCTGTCTTTTAGTTTGTTTCACTTTCACAGCTTAGCGTAAACTTCAACAGGTATTCAACAGCTTAATTTGCAGCAATATTAATGAAATTTGTTATAATAGAAGCTTATATAGGGTAAAACAATCCCGCTTTATCTTCGAGCAAAGAATAAAAATACGTAGTAAAGTAATTTAACATTTAAGTTGACTTAAAACAGCTAACTACTACTACTTAGCGTTGTCCCAAAGACCCGGAGTCCTCTTTCCGATTTATTTTCTTCTACTTTGTCCGGTCTTGAACATCTGATTCCCCTAATTCGCTGATTTTGATGTCGGCATTAATAATTTCGAAACAGCCATTTTAATATACTTTAAATTTAAATTCAGATACAACCGTTACGCTATATGGATCAAACTGAAAGAGACTTATTTGTCGGATGCTCCGCGCGATATATTCAACGAAACTGTCCAGACTCAGGCCAGTAGTAAACGAGAACAATTCCGGGAATACGTAATGCACTGGCTCTACTTCTACGTAAAGTGCATCTGAATGTGTAGGATTACATCTGCGGTCCCAAACAACAACCTCTAATTTTGTAAAGCTAAAACTTTTCCAAGCGAGGGTGGAAAAATTTAAATGTTTTGAATGCAGTGCTCTAAAATGTTTCCATAATATTTTCTATTTGAGGTTATATTTTCATATAGAAAATAAATAGAAGGAACAATTTTCATGCATGTATTTGTCTTTATATGTTTGTGATCGGAGTATATTAAATTTGATGCTTAACTTCACAACAATTATTTAAAATGGGTAGTGCGGATATCTGGAGTATCAATACCTAGTTTTATTCTAATATCGATTATTCTAGTAAATTTAAGTAAATTTATTGTTCTGTCTGGGCAAATACATTAGTTCATAACTGATTTAAGAAATTAACGATTTTAAACTGTAATATTTAATAGTTTTCAGTATATAATTCAGACTATTCTATCAGGGTGTGCTACAGAAATTATGCAATGTTATTATGCCATGTTTGCAAGAATATCTCAACTTAAAGTTCTTTTAAATTGGCAAATTTGGATGTATTTTATGTTATGTTGTAAATATTTACTTTGGTATTCATATAGTGCGCCTTTACTTGCGACGAGGAATCTCAGGTTATTTATGTAGATTGGTCATGATTTGCATACTATAGTGTGATGGCTGGTAACCATACCATTTATCCAATACATATCACCATTAAAAGTCCGGCGTCATAAGAGGCATCCTTAAAACGAAATTCCTCGATGCTATTAGAACTGCACAATAATTCTTTTGTCAAGTGCCTTCCACGTATGATGTTTTATAAAGGCCCTAAGACTGCCAGCATATTCGCTATTTAAAAAGAAACATCTTTAATGTGTTACAACAAATAAATGTATATTTGACTGGCCCGTTGGAGCAGTGGGTAGTGACCCTGCCTTCTGCTCCGCGGGTGGCGGGTTCGATTCCCGCCGAGGGCCAACATTTTCTATAAATGAATTTGTTGGTCTTTGAGCCTGGGTGTATATTTGTATTTAAGTATGTATTTAAAAAATATATAAGTATATATTCACCAGTTGTCTCTCACCCATAACACAAGTATTAAGTTACTTAATTTGGGGATGGACGACCGTGTGTGTAAGTGTCCCATATATTTATTATATATTTATTCATCAAATCATTTATTTCAAAATATCACTTTACCATTAATAACAGCACCTTGCAAAATTGAGCCTTTTGTAAGGCGAGAGACGCTAGAAAATTTCTTAATTGCACCAGTTCTTAATGAGTTCGCGACGGAAGGTTCAAACGGGTAAAAGTGGGATTGCTTTTGCACGATGTTGTTGCTTTCTCAATTTCACTTTACTTTCCTTTTGAACGCGACGCAAATTTTTGTGAACTAATGCAGTATTAAATCATTATAATATTATTTATTTCACACGATCGTAAGAGAGGCAATGGATCGAAGCAGATGGAGGCACATCATCGACGCCAGACACAACCCTGATGCTGACCACGATCCTCAGACATGAGGGACCGACTTTAGAGAGAGAGAGAGAGAGAAGAAAATACTCTACTCAAAACACCTTTTATAACCTACGTAATCAATCGTAATCGTTTAATATTATTTATTACAACAACAACGATTTTTCAGAATATAATATATTAACACATATGTTTTGAAAAATTTTAAAACACATTTTAAAAATGATGATTTTTGAGCTTATGCACATTTGAAACTGTGAACAATAGAATATAAACAATATTATGTATAAAAACATTAATATAATACACTTAATACTATATAATATATACTATATAAACTATTTAGTAAACTAAACTGAAGTATGTAATTATATATTATAATAACTATTACAAATAATGTACGCCGTGTAGTATCCGGCAAAGTAGAATAGATTACCCTCATTTCTTACCGAGTTGTCGTAAAGGCGACTAAGGTAAGTTGACTCGCTGTGTGGTATCCGGCTGAGTATACCATGTGTATTCTTACCGAAGTGTCTAAAAGATGACTAAGGTTGGTTAACCCGCCGTGTGGTATCCGGCTGGGAGAATAGACCACCCTCGTTTCTTACCGAGATGTCGTAAAAGGCGACTAAGGTAAGTTAATATCAGGCAGGCGGCCGGTTGTAAAGTATTTGAATCAAGTTACAACGTGCTTAAAACATGTCGTGCCGACCCCACTTAGAGTGGGATAAGACCAGGAGAATGACATTTAAAAAATGATATAATATAAAAAAAGCTTAAACTTTGAGAGATTGTGTTAACATGGTGCTCTAAAATGTACATAAAAAAAAGAACTTCATAACTAACGAAAAACATCATGGTTTTTGAACGAACAAGAGAATAATTTACATTTTCCGATTCCAGATCGATCTACGGTTTACGGTTTACTGTTTACGTTTTACTGGCTTAAAAGATTGGATTAAAACGTAGACCAAAGGTGTATAGACTAGCAGGTGAATACAATAGGCTCTTATCGTAAAATCTTATTGGATAGAGGAAACTGACGTAGTATAAGATTTATCTGAGTCCGTACTGGTATATTTATTGGATCCCCTGAAAATGTACGGTAGTATATTAAAACATGGACAGAACTGTCGATGTAGGTTATAAAAGGTGTTTTGAGTATAGTATTTTCTTCATTACGTCAAAACCATACTCGTATTTACAAAATTTCTATAACTTTCTCAAATGGAACTGATTCTTATTAACGCTTGGATCCAGTGGGTCTCTGTGACCTTTTTAAGGTAATCTGATTCTTGTCCTTTACCATTACCATTGTTCCTTTTAAGGTAATCTGCCACCCTTATGATGGTCTACAAGGCTGATTTTTTTCCCGTGCAGGATTACAATTGCAACGGAAGTAGGCCAAACGAAAAATATATTCACCGATATTTCAAAGATATTTTTATCAATGATTTTCTTATAAATATCTTTATATCATCATCATCTTCCTGCCTTTATCCCACTCTATGTGGGGTCGGTACAACATTTTATAGACATTTTGTCACATGATTTGGCTTTGTAATTTACGACCTGCCGCCTGTCTGACGTTAACTTACCTTATTTTACGACATCGCGGAAGAAAAGGGGTGATCCATTAAAATAGATCACCGCTTTTCTTCCGCGTACCTATGTGGTATCCGATTAAGTAAACTTAACCGGATACCACACTGTGGGTCGACTTACCTTAGTCGTTTTTTACGACACCTCGGTAAGAAATTAGGGTGGTCTATTCTATTCACACGGTGTATAAATATCTTTATAATCAAAATGATAATGCGTTGTTAGGTAAAAACCATTCTAAAAAAGAGACATCGACAGCAAAGACAGAGACAGCAACAATGTTTGATTAACGAAAGTCTTGAGTTGAGGTGTTAGGTAGAATTAAAAAGTCCCTCTAGAACATATGGATAGATGCAGAGTTATACTCATGGTATCGAACTGGGAATTTTTCGCATTGCGACTATAATTACGTATACGATATTCCAAACCATCGTTATTGTTTCCACAGTTCCAACGTCAATTGTTTTTGAGTTATGCCGGTGTTATTTGGCGATTACGGTAGCATAAGAAAAGTTTTTATGGATATGCTACTTTTTCATAATAAAGCCTAACATTTTTTATTAGATCTACGATGAGATAATAGCAGTGATAGTCTAACGGTGAGACCATGAAAATACTTCGAGAGGCCTGGTCAAGCCTTGGGTGGGCATTTATTTATTTATTTCTTTTTATACATATATTTATATGTATAAAGGCGGACTTATCCTTTGAGTAACAGAAGGAAAATGACAAGAATTGAAGAAGAAAGAGAATACGAGTAATGTAGAGAAAAAGAAAAAGTTTATATAAATTTAAGTATTTAACCTATTAATTAATTTTGGTAAAATAAATAGATGAAATTAATTAATTAATGAGTTCTTCTATAAAAGTTACAAGACACATAAGACATAACAGACATAAAAGTAAAAGACACATTTAGGTGTCATCACATGCTTTTCGAAGAAAAATAACTAAGGAAGGACATTGTAACACGTAAGGAAACCATACCTCTAGAAAATTCTGGGGATATGAGTAACCCTCCAATCCGCATTGGAGCACTGTGGTGGCTCCACCCTTTCTTCTCCAGAGATACCTATAGTATCTCTTCGCTTTTGGAGACAAGGTCTGGACATAGGTCCAACATTGGGATCGTAGTAGGCTGTCACTTTGTTTAAAAAATTACATCTAACTTGATTATATGTCTGAAACTTTCTTATATAAATGAGAGAAGGCATGGGTCTTCGCCACCCTATCTTCTTCAAAAACGAAGAGAAGACACCTATGCCCAGCATTGGTATATATATTACCATTAGGTTCGTTAAAGATTTAAAGTATTAATGTTTGTATTAGGTTATTTTATATGTGTACTTCCGTGTATCACAGGAAGTAGAAATAAATGTTTTTTCTTTCTTTCTTTCATCGGGAGCATTATAGGCTGTCACTTTTTTATAAATTACATCTAACTTGATTATATGTCTGAAAGATCCTTATATAAATGAGAGAAGGCATCATTTATTTTAGCAATATGACAGAATTTCTCTTATATTGAAAACCATTACGTGTACTGGATCAGCTTATTAGGATTCAGCTCCATATTGCTCACTCGAATCAAAAAGTAGACGTTTCTGCGAAGTTAAGAAATAACCTAATTGAAATTCCTTTAGTAAAGTTATTATCGACACATTTCGAGGCTGAATTCTAAAGAACAGAACATTAAATGTGGCCACGCAATATCGCTATCAATATAAGAAAAATCGTATTATTATATAATCGTTTTTGTTTCGATGCTCGTTAACGGTTGATTCAGAATTCATATTACGGAACATTGTACGTCTCTCGCATTATATAGATCTTAGGTTCTTGAATGGGCTATTGCGGCAATTTGTAGGATAAAGTGTAACGATTTGCCCCAAGTACATGTAGACGTAAGCCTTCGGCATGCGCGTGCTCCCAGCATCATCCGCTAGACTCCCTTAACCATCTATGTCTGGCGCCTGTTGTGACGTTCGGCGCTAATAGAAATTTAGTAGGGAAAATTTTTATAAACATATTTTTATGAAAAATGAACAAATATGTAACGATTATCAAATACTAATTCTGAAAAACCACATTACATGACAAAACAAAGTCCTTTTTTATGTATAATTTTTTATGTATAGATGTAACCTTGACTTCGTTCTATCACCACCCTAATCATGGGCATATATTACTGACTAGCAATTCCCAGCGGCTCCGCCCGCGTGCAAAGATTAAAACCGTAATATAATATTTTGATAATCATAAAAATGGTTAAGGTTAACCTTAAAAGCTTAACATACGCTGTCACTGACTTTTATTTAGTACTTTTAGAAGGGAACAATTATGTAATACATGATATTTGAATAACTTTTGCCGTTTAATTAGCGCACGCAAGGAAATCTTTAAATTTTACCGTTATCGTAATATTTTATATTGCTGCTCCTCTCCTATTCGTCTTAGCGTGATGTTATATAACCTATAGCCTTCCTCGATAAATGGACTATCTTATATTCAAAGAATTTTTCAAATCGGTCTAATAGTTACTGCGATTAGCTCGTTCAAACAATCACTTAAACAAACATACTTTTCAGCTTTATATATTAGTATAGATTTTATCGTTTCCCAATCGAGGTCAATTAAAAAGTACCGCTCAGCAATATAGGTCTATAAAATCCATATATTTTACAAAATTCAGTCAGTTCTTGTGATCTAGTCGACTTGCTGCCCAGATTGCTGACCTCGTTCTGCTTGCCGGCTTCAGCAATATACTGATGATCAAATACTCTGGTTCATACAACCCGCTACAGCAGTGATTAAAGTAATTAAACTAATATTTTTGTATAGACAAATAAAAGTGAATAAGTTCAGTTTGTGTTTTTTTTAATAAACCAATCTGGACGATCTAACAGTTCGTCAACTTAAGCGTTTAATTACTCTCAATATTGCAATGTAATTTGTCCAAAAGATAAACTGGATTTTTTTCTGATATGTTACCCCGGTGTGTAAGCCTTAATTGTTCCAAATTTCCTTAATATTGTCCTTAGTTGGATTGGTCCAGCGGATTTGCCGTGAAAGCGTTAAAAACAGACAGACATTCGCATTAATAATGTTAGTATCGACAAGATATAGTTTAGATGTAAAAAATAAGGATAAAAATAACTCGTTACTTTTAAAGATTTTAAGGTCTCTATTGAGAATTATCACAAATTAATTAAATGAAATTTTGATTAGTTTCAGGTAATAAATTTCGTAAATATATGTGTTTTGGCTATCTCAATTTGTAAATCAAGTAAAAGCTTAAATCTCAAATAGGTAGTTTAATAGGTCAGTATGTGAAAAACTCCGTTTGACCCATCCGTGAAAACAACAATACAAGAATAATTTTTGGAACTACAATAGACGTTTCTTCGAGAACTTCTCTATTTCATATTTGTTTTATTGTTCAAACACTAGCTCGCAATCTTCGTTGCTTTTGTGAGGAAAACACTACGCTAATTGCAATGTTCGCAGAGTTTGTGTCAGAAAAATGTTTAAAGCTAAAGACTTAATGAATGTTTCAAGACTAAATGCCCTTGGTCAGAAAGTATTATATTTAATTGTTATATTAAATATGATATATTTTTATTTTAAGTATCAAAAATTCTTGTTATTATTATTTTAGTTTTATAAATGTAAAGCGAGTTTTATTTAAAATTATTGTCTATTTAATATTTTCCCATTGGAACTTTTTATATAAAACTTAAAGATAAATCCGCCATATTTCTAGAAATAATGCCTTGTACCGTATTTCTTAATAAAACTTTGAAGCGTCTAACGAATACATTAGCTTAAAAATGTTTATTATAAAACTTTATTTCTGATTTGGAATACGAAATTGTAGAAATTTCTTTTGTTACTTAAATGTACAAAGAAAAACTCATGTGAGGATAAAATTGAGGTATCTTCTGAAGTAGTATTTGAATTTATGGAATTGTATTTGTTTCTTTGTATTGAATAATGTTAAAAAGGTTTCGGAAGTTAAATTATTTGACGGTTCTTTGTGGAGTTTCATTTCTTTAAGATGAGAGAGTATTTGAAATGTTTGCTTTAGTTTTTTTTTATTGAATAACGTTGAATAAGGTATTTTATTGATTATACTTATGTCAAGGTTCTTCGTACATTGAGTTTATTGAAGTATTTAGTGTTTGTACCTGGGTGACCGAGCCTTGCTCGGTAAATTTTAAAATGATTTAAAAAAAATAAAATTGAAAAAAAATTGAAAAGAAAAATGAAAGAATAATGAGGCAGGTGGGGCTCAATCCTAGGATTTTCACCTCTCTAGACCACCTGTTTCCCAAATGAACTACCATGACTATACGTTTGACAGCAAAAAATTGTGATTGTATTCAACGTAAATTAAAAAAAAAAATTAGAGCGCGAAAACAGAGATAAAACGACATTTTTTAAGATATAACTTATCGAGATCGACTCTTCTCCCCTAAAACCTCCTACATGCTGAATTTCAGGAAAATCGTTGGAGCCGTTTCTGAGATTCTGAATATATATATATATATATATATATATATATATATATATATATATATATATATATATATATATATATATATATATATATATATATATATATATATATATATATATATATATATATATATTATACCAACAAATTCATTTATAGAAAATATTGACCATCGGTGGTAATCGAACCCGCGAACCGCGGAGCTGAAGGCAGGGTCACTACTCACTGCGCCAACGAGAAAGTCAAATATGATTGCTCATAATTATTTAAACTCTTCTATATTTCTATACAAACATCGTCATAACACAATACCCTAATTATGATAATCAAAAGCGTTCGTCGTGTAGGTTGAAATAATTATGTCAATGGATGCATCGGTCGAGACTAATTACCACTTTAATGACAAAGCGTACCGCAAAATTACTGTTCCCATACAATGTTTAAAAACCTACCTCGACTACCTCTTAATATGTTATAACTGTATCTTAGGTGTAATTAGGTTAGAAGACAGTAGAACAAGTTGCATTACCCATTTTGTAAAACCGCTCTCAGCTCTAAGAGTTGCTATCATATAATGTTTCGTATATATAATAAATTGCCGCAATCTTTAAAAGATAAACTCAATTTAAAAATCAAATACATTACTGGTTAATAGATAAATGTTTTTAATCAGTGAATTGAATTTAATATATAAAGGAGCATTTTATAATATTAATATATAATAATCATACAATTTAAATTAAATATTAAAATCTTTATGACAAAATAATTCATAAATATTAAATGTATAATTTGCATGTCAGCTAAAGGACTAAATGTTGTTACTATTTTATTACACCATTGTTACCATGTTTTTTTGCAAATGAACTAATTTGAATTTGAATTGGAATTAAAAAAGGCATGCACTTTCATCTACTTCTATCTATCTATCTAGTTTCGGGGATGCCTGTCGGTGCAGGGCTGGTGGTCAGCTCCTATTCTGGAGTATTCCACCCATTTCTCCTTGTTGGGACAAGGGTTTCACTGCTGTCCCGATAGTGTCACCTGCTCTTATCTACCCGTTGCTCTTACGGACCTGATAATATCTCTTAAGGGTATATATGTTAGCTCCTCAACTTCAATTTCATCCTTACCTAGTATCTCCCGTCTTACCAGCGAGTATATAGGGCACTCAGCCATAAGGTGAAGATCGTCTACTTCCAATCACATATCTTTCTGCCACATAATACCTTATCGTGAACCAACAGGTGATATTAGTCATTCTCGCTAATCATTAACGAAAATCTAGCTTGGTATTTCATTGCCAACACTTTATCTTATCAGATAAATTATAAAGTTTATGTTGAAATGAAGTCACTAATGTTTGTTGCAACGTAGATAAAATGAAACTTTGTATTTAGATTAGGATTGCCATCTTTTGAATGTTGAAATAAGGACCGATGTGCTCTGTACACAAATTCACACAATTTGAGATATCACGATTGCTATTTCATTGCGATAAAGGCCGGTAATTTAGACAAGTAAACAAAACAAATAAAATTTAGACTTTAGTCAAATTAATTTAGACTTTGATCGCCGTCGACTTTTAGTTTTTGTGTTCACATTAAACCGATCGTTCATTGTACATTTGGCAGTACATGTGAATCTCTGCAAATTTTCGATGAAATTTTCCTGCTCTTGTGTGCTTCGTTACTTGCAATGTCTTTAGAAAGGGAACTTTGCTTTTAACCATCCACAATTTCTGGTAAAGCTCTATAAATTCTCACATGATTAATTACGAAACTCCGCCATCTTTTTTCAGAAATTCGGACATTTCTGTATTTCTGAAACCGGTGACGCTGTAAATTTGAGCTAGCACCAAATGATCAATTCGAACAATAATTTGGTCATTGATCTCATAAATATTTGTTATTTATGAAGGTTTTTGTTATTATAACAGTCTAGTTTAATCAATAACAGCACAGATCATGCTTCGCAAGCGAGATTGTTATTTGATTTTTGTCTGTGGGCTTGAATAGTTTTGTTATCATTTACCGTAAACCGCGTGATGAATTCATAGAGTTGTTATAATATAGATTAGGAGAGCCACATTCAGACCTGTAAGTAAGAGTGTCACCATAAATGATATGAGGGTAGATGAAACTTGTATACTTCTTTGTCTAATCACATAATTCAGGCTAGTTCACTATTATAGTATATTAACTCAATGAATTGTAAATATAAAGTTAACATAAATGCTTTTATATAGGTATAATTTTAATTCTTAAGTTCTAGTGATTTCACGTGTTCTTAGGCTAAGGCTACGCTGTAAAGCGACGAACTGCGTTTGGTACAAATTTATATTTTATTTATTCAGAACAACCAGTGACAGTTACATTAAAACATTAGATTAAACTAAATACACCACAAAAGGCATTAAATTTAGGTGCCATATCATGCAAATCGTTATATGTAAGACAACAATTAACTAAAAATAAATGTGACATTAAGGCTCAAATGTCTGGAGCTTAAGAATTATTTTTTTAAACTTAATAAATGTATCGCTGAACGTATCGATAGATTTGCAAATACACTGTCAAATATGTGGGCAGCTACACTTGTCGCTCCATGTCGCTAGTGAATTTTGATTAGTGAGCGATTCGCTTTACCCGTCGCATCTCAGATCGCTGCTTAGTGTAGCCGCGCACTTAAAGTTTGGTCATCGCGACCTTCAAGTTAATTTATTAATGGACATTACACATACAAATATACTGAGAAATCTTGCGGTATTTTGTTTTTGATTAAACCCTTCAATTACTAATTTTGATTCATTCGTAAAGGTCGACGCAAACAATACGTGATGTCAGGAGCTATAATCAGAGACATTGACCCACTGACATCAGTTCGAATTCCGAGGAACTGTTAGAAAAAATGAACGCGCGTGTGTGGTTTTTAGCACAAACGATGGTATAAATAGTAACCTCATTATGTGAGTAAAGCTGACCGCACATTGTCTGACTGTAATGTAAAATTTTTAGGTATGTACCGTGCTTAGTATTAAAGTGACCGAAATCAAAAATGTTTTGCGGCAACAAAACTCGTGTTTGTTAAAGAGACCCATAATAATTAGTATTAGTGAATAAATTTATGCTACCTATTAGTTTAGAATTTTGATTCATTTCCATAATTATTAAAGTAAAGCAATGATAGAATTATTTTGCTATTATTCGTTTCCAAAACTAATCGAATGTTACGCTAAAGACATTTTTTTTTCATAAGAACCTTATCCAGAATTTTTTTTTTAAAAACGACCAAAATGTATAACCGATTACGTATATGTGATGACTAAGGTAAATAGAGATTGATTTTATATCATAATTTTATTTTGTTTTTTAAAATTTGATATACTTTTGGTTACGGTTACGTTGCTTTATTCACAAGCTCATTTAGCAGTTTTAAAGGTCGGAATAACAGTTATTAAGATTTTGTCATCAGAAGTAAGACATTTTGAAAATATTCAGATGATTCTTTCCATTGCTAACTCGGTGAAAGCTTTTTTATAGGGCCCTATAAAGTTTCAAATCAAGATGGGCATGATTGTCAATTGTTTTTCCTGATGAAATTGGCTCCAATACTTTCTAAATCTAGAGATACCAGATAAATTGTTTCTAACCAAAACAATACATGTTAGATACATATTCATTATCTTGTAATTTTACACGATGTATAAAAATGGCGGACGCGCTCTAGGGAATGCGTTCCAAGAATTGCTATGGAGGTCGAATGACGGGACATCTAAATCGCTTACGATATGGCGAAGATCTCTAGACGGCTTATTTGTTCTTATATTCCCTTGTGGTTAATACTATTTTAATCTCGATTACTTATTGTGTAGCTGGCCTTCATTGCTTGGTCAATAAAAAGCGTATTGCCAAGTTTTGGATAGTCATCTATAAATTATTTTGCCAAATATCAAACGTTTATCAAGTAAAGGATATCATAACGAAGAGACTTGTATATCTCATAAGGATTTTGGATATGTGTTACAGTAAAACATGTTGGTTTTTATGTATATTTTATTCATTTTAATTGAGCACCACAATGTACAAGAAGTGGTTATGTTTTTGGTATGATAACGCGCAACTGTTTAAATCTTGTTCTGCAAAATATGGCCATTTGATTCGACAAAGATTTCAATTGAGATTTAATTATTTTTTTAGCCCGCTGTCCTTTAGAAGAAATAATTGGAGCTTAGATATACCTCGCTGCTCTAATACGGATTAATGGACTACACATATCCCAAGTATTATCAGCTTAAAAGATTTTACTATGATATTTTCCCTTACCGAAAATTATAATTACAAGTATCGACTAAACACACATTTTTTTTGTCCCAAGTCCCATAAATTCCTACTTGGAATTTTGACCAGTGAAATCATCGTGGGAAAATTCGACGAATCATGTTTTCAATTTAATGCGGATGAAATTAAATGAAATTAATGAAATTGTTATTTAATTTTTAAATAGAAATACAAATCTTAATTGTACAAAAAAACATTCTTACATAAGTATTCTTGCGTACCAACTTTTTCTTAAATATAAATTGTCTCACTTCGTAGGTTAGCTGGCAGAGAGCTCTGTTATAAGTTGACCTTATTTTTACACTTATTTTTACCAATAATGTTTTTTCAACATTTTTTATGGTACATAAATAAATATATAAATAAATGAACAGAAAAATATTATTATCTATACAAATTTATCTTCCCATAATTTAGACTCTGTAACCGAACTAGGTTCCGCTGCATCTCGGTATACAGTATGGACAAATGGTAAAGTTAAACGCGTAACGTAATAATGATAACGATATCTGAATAATTAGAAACTTGATAATTTTATATAATGAAAGCAAAGCATAACGTATCATACTGATAACGCATTTGGGTTATCGATTAGTGTATTAGGGCGATATGAATGGCTATATCGGCATTGGTTTGTCTCCAGCTAAAAAGCCGTAATGAACGCATTAGAATATATGAGTTTTGCTATAGTTATATTTGTTGATACAATTCGTATGAGTTTTTGTTCTGAACTTATTCTGTATTTTCATTCACATGGTTTCCAGTATTCTTTTATTTAACCAACCATAACCAAAGTATACATGTTGCTTGTTCCCTTTTTTTTTTCTTTACGGGGTAGGGGGAGGAGGTGAGATCCGGTTATGTAGGATTCCTACCTACTAAAATCCGCTCGATGGTCAGTCTCCGCACTAAAAGTAATAGAGAGTATAGTATAGTAGTAGAGAGACTCCGGGATCTTTGACGTACTGCAGCGGTGTCTCTCTAGAGCCGTGCTACGTTTTCTCTCAGGGTCAAAAGGTACACCCCCACAACCTGCATGTTCGAATTTTTACTGTGAGATAGAAAATTTACTTTAAACTCACCATATGTAGGTATTATTACAACAACCTCAAAGATTGTTTTACCCTGCCATTAACGTGTGACGCGTTTTCATCCTTGAACCATTACGAACATGATTTATTTAAAACAAACCTTATTATTTTCAGCATAAGTTTTTTCCATCACGAGGCTTAACCACCATTTTTGGATTTTGGAGACGTACGATATGCGTAAATAGGTATTATTCTAAAGTTTTACCTCATACAGTAATCGCATATGACACAATTTTATGAAAAAAGTAAAGAAATCTCATTTATTCATATTATACTATAAGCATACTCCTGACGATTGTGGCCTATATAAATATAGGCCGTGGAAAAAAAATATGGAAATTAATTTTGATATACGAAAGAATTTGCTATGACTAATTCATATCTTTCTAATGAGGGATGGCCTGGTTCAAATGTTCTAATTAGAATGTGGAGGTAAAAGTGAAAGTTTGGTTAATTTTAATAAGGAAGGTACATGAGTGGTTTTAAATCCGACATTAATTAGGACTGTCACTTGCCAGACCGACCCTTGACGTGGGCTCATCCTATTTTCACATCAGTGAAAACCACTACGTACCTACTCTAATTTTGTGTGGATTTAAATTTCACTGACTTCAAATAAAATATTTGGAAAGCTTTGTCATACTTGATTTATATCCTATCTTTATTGAGGAGTTTAATGTTTGGTTATTGTAAGGTGCAAGCTTCTTTCTACAACTTCGTTTATTTCATGAAAAACGTCGGAGCTGTTTCAAAAATTCAGAAAAATATATACATATATACAAGACTAGCAATCGCCAGAGGTTTCGTCCGCGTGGAAAGAATAAAACCGTAATATAGTCTTTTGACAACCGTAAAAATAGTTAAAGTGGTTTAGCCTTAAAAGCTAGACATATGCTATCGCTGACATTTATTTAGAACTTTTAGAGAGGGACAATTTTCTTTTTTATTTTTATTGTTTGAATAACTATTTACGTTTACTCAGCGCACGCAAGGAAAGCTTTAAATTTTGCCGTTTTTGTATTATTTGTTATTGCTGCTCCTTTCCTGTTCATCTTAGCGTGATGTTATGTAGTCTATAGTCTCCCTCGGTGAATGAACTATCTTACAATGAAAGAATTTTTCAAATCGGTCCAGTACTTCCTGAGATTAGCGCGTTCAAACAATCAAACAATGAAACTAACAAACAAACAAACTCTTTAACTTTATATATTTGTATAGAATCACTTATTTAAATATTATCATCATAATAAAGTCAGTCATTCTTATCAGTCAGCCTTGAAGTCAGTATTATTGCTGTGTGTGTTAAATTCATGGTAGCGCGTGTAACGATGTTTTATTGATTTATATGATTTATATCAGGCGCTAATTTACGGAATTCCGTAGTACAGAAGTTACAATAAAATTATTTTGCTGTAATCCGCATTTGTTAAGAGTATCTATGTAATGCTAAGTGTATAAAGCAGGCAAAATTGACATACCTTATACATGCAGTGATTGTGGTAGTGAGTGTGTGTAGTTCTTGTGTGAAGTGTTAGTGGTGGCGGCGTTTGATAACTGTGGTGGCTTGTCTTGCATGTAGTCATTAGAATGTCATTATGCATCATCTACATCATGTAAAATATCATGCATTGTCATTATACCGAAGATATAAATTAGTCATAGTAAATTCTTTCGTATATCAAAATTAATTTGCATAATCGGAGTATGAAGTATGAGATATGTGAATGTTGACTACTTCATACACTTTAGTATTTAGATTCTCTTAACAAGCGCGGATTACAGCAAATAATTTTATTGTAACTTCCGATGTTTTATTCATTAAATGTATTTTTTACGCATTATATTTAAAAAAAAATTTGCAGTTGAGGTTGCAAATATAAAAAAAAACACGCTATTTAAATTACTGTGCCAAAATTCATACTACTTCGTCAGTGTAATTTCCATAAAGAGGTGTACTAAGTTTTGGCTTCACATATTTAATATATAGATTAATAAGTATATAATTAAATTACAAAGCAAAAGCGAGAAGTGACTCATAATTAGTTTTCGCGTAGAGCCTAATTAGTATTAGGCCGATGATACTTAACTTGTACCATCTAAGTCTGGATCGTCACGTTCACTGAAAAGATTAATCCGCCCTTTGTCTGCGTCCAATTTAAGATAAATCTGTATATCTCATGTTAAGAAGGAAATTAATTATGTCAAGTCTTTGAACTAATATATACCGTAATTCATAAAGTAAAATATATTAAAACTTAGGTAAATGATTCTCTTCTTAATAATTAAACTAAAAAACTGATGAACGTGATGAATTTACAACTCGTAAGCGATACAACCCAAAGTCATGAAAATATACCCAGATTGTGCGAGAGAACATGTAGATGATAGACTAGAAATCAGTTAATATTAAACAGAATTGTTGAAAACCCAAGAAATGGTTCAATTTCAATTTCTATAGTTTTACCATTTTAGCAAAATACAGATAGATCCCAAACACTCAGAAGAACTGGCAAGTAACTCAATGGTTGCCCTTATCAGGAATATGGTTAACACGGAAGTAGATTTAATTAACACTACAGTGCTTGCCCAAGCAATTATATGTCTTACAGAGTCCACATTCAAAGCAGAGTTATCGTACTCAGAAACCCCTGATTGTAAAAATTTATACGGCCGCTACTAAACAACTAGATTACCTACCAAAGTCAGTTGGCTCTGTCCAGTTTCAAAAAAATCATAACTCTGCAATAAAGAAATTAACGTACCGAAAGTATTGAAATTAAATATCCATTATTGAGTCTATTTTAGTCTTATCAATAAGGTCGTGTGTTTTTAGGTATTTGACGATATTTATCTTGCTAAGGCAAACAGGTGCAGTTTAGTTGGGTCTCGACACATCGGCTTTGCGTGCTCAGTGGAGTATCATGTTGCTAGGTGTCGTATAGTTAGTCTAATTGGGTCTAGTTGCTCATGGCGTTACGTGTTCAGTAGAGTGTCCTGTTGCTTGTTGTCTTAATTTGAATGCTGTTTCTGTAAATTGTAAGACTGTTTGAGATATTTTGTATTTGGTACCGAATTTAGTTTTGTCTTCTACAATCATTATTTCATTGTGAACTATGAACTACAACTGAAGAAGTGAAGAAACTTCTATATCTCCAGAAAATTCTTTGGTGTAGATTGTAAGTCCCTTCCTTCGTAAAATTTCTGTGACCTATTGACATTATCAGTTCATCAATCGCGACCCCAACTTCTGTGTTATTCAATGTACGTACCCCGTACATCACTTCTTGAAATTTTACTCATTTGACTATTCCGGAACTGCTGTTATTTCTACACATCTCTTTATTTCTGCTTCAATCACATAGGAACTCCTAGGTTAGATATATGCACCGTCTACTAAGTGATTTTTGTTTCACAGATACTTACAATCATCCATCAGGTTCGGGAACATGTCGACACTCCATGCAATTTTTGTATACACACTTTAATTAATATATACCTAAGCACTGAGTAATTTTGGTTGAAAAGTAGATTATGTTGATATTATACGGATATATAAAACGAAAAATCCTGCTCGTGAAACAAATAATTACAGTACTGCGTTGAGGATACTGTACAAATGTATTCCCTAAAATAACAATACCAAATCTTCCTAAAGTGTTAGCTGAGCTAGTCACACAAAAGAACAATAGAAAGTATGCTAGCAACATCATACTACCTTTTCACTGTCATTTTGGTATGCAAATTTCGTTGTTTCATATCCGCCATTTCTTCGTGGGCTAGGTATTGTGATATTTTGGGACTATTATAGACAATCGTTGCCTATTCTGTAATTAGCGCCGGCGTCCGTTTCCGAGACATAAAATATCCATGCATAGACACGAAATACGTGCATTTTGCTATTAATTAAATTTTTTACACTTAGTATGGAGAATATAATATTTTTTACTGTTATTTATTTTATTCTGATTGGTAAGTAACATACATCCCAGGAATTCTCCAGAGATATGCAGGGTTTTCTCAAACCGTGTGAAAAACGTGGGAGAAATTATAAATATCAATTAGACACATAAGTTCTTATGAAAACTCATTGGTGCCAGCCCGGGGTTTGAACTCGTGACCTTCTAATAACAGTGACACGGTTTTACCGTTCAGCTATTATTGCCTATTATTTATATGTGCCTCAAATATTAAACTTACAGCTTCTAAATTCCCTTACATAATCCTTTAGCTATTAAAAATATCGAATTAGAACAAAAAACTTGCGAAACATACCTAGATCTAAGAATGGACAATTACTTAACATGGAACAAACAAATTAATAATATTAAAAATAAATTATCTTCACTAACTGCGTCACTTTATAATATAAGCAACTATGTACCTAAAAAAGTTCGTTTAAATATATACAATTCCCTGGTTAAATCACATTTATTATATCTAATAGAGATATGGGGTAGTGCTAATAAAACTAAGTTAAAAGAATTACAAAGATCGCAAAATAAGATTATAAAAATACTTTTTCGGTATCCATACTACACATCAACACAAAAATTTTTCTCAGAAACTAAGCTAATGAATATTAAGCAACTATATATATATAATACATGTATTCTAATTAAAAAAATAATTGATAAAACCATCCATACTAGTTTATCCTTTAAAAAAAAATTTCAAATATCTAAACGTAGCCTTTGTCGACCAAGTTTACTTGTATTGCCCAAATTCAATACAAATTATGTCAAGAAAAATATTACTTATGCAGGAGCACAATTCTTTAATAAAATACCTACTAATATCAAACATGTAAGCTCGTTAAACTGTTTTAAATCACTTCTCGCAAAATACATGTTTGAAAATTACACATATTAAAAGTTTAAGAATAATGAAAAATCTAGTATAGCTAAAATAATTTACAGTCAAACGATAATTAAAACCGTTTAACGAGCAGGTCTTTTAGTGACCGCCTAAGTTAGTTAAGAGTTTATGTTCTCATGTAAGTGGCCATTGGCTTTTTTTGAGAATAAATGATTTAAACCTAAACCTAAAAATAAGCCTCGGCTAATACTACCAAAATTCAACTAATGTTCTTTGGAAAAGGCAGACAAATTTGACATTATTTAATAAATACTTTGTACCAGGGGGAATTCTAGTTTCAAGTGTCAAAACACCTTACCTTATATTATTGTTACTTAAATTTGACCCACTTCCCTCTCAAATTTTACATACTGCTCTAGTCCCTATGACAATGCATGTTTATGATAAGCATGACCTGATGCTACTGCTAGGATTGGCTACAGACAGGGAACTCCTCAATGGTTAATAGAAGGAACATGAAATTTGTTAAAAGCTTTTTTAAAAGCCTTGACTTGTAAACTAAGCTCGACTTGTATACCTATTACATTATATAATACCTGAAATATATGTTCGCTGTTCGTATGAACAGTTCGTTTAGACAATTACGCGTCCATGTTGGCGCAGTGGGTAGTGACCCTGCCTTCGGCTCCACGGGTCGCGGGTTCGATTCCCGCCGAGGGCCAACATTTTCTTAAAATGAATTTGTTGGTCTTTGAGCCTGGGTGTATATTTGTATTTAAAAAATATATAAGTATATATTCACCAGTTGTCTGTCACCCATAACACAAGTATTAAGTTACTTACTTTGGGGACGGACGACCGTGTGTGTAAGTGTCCCATATATTTATTTATTTATTTATTTATGTTAATAGTACCAAGAAAGCAAGTTGTTTGGATAAAATAACTAATGCGTAACATAAATCAACCAAAGATTTTAAGGTAGAGATTGCACAAACTTAATTTATATTGAGAGTAATGGTATTAGATTTAACTGGTAAAGGTATTATTATAAACTTACCGGATTTAAACATTCGGAGTTATCACCTTATTATTAGTATATAATAGCGATAAATACGTGAGTCATTTTTCCTTGTACTTTGGATTTCGTATCACGTTCACTATCTCATTAATTATTTGAGTGTGTGTATTAGATGGGTTTAATAACAAAGGTCATATTACCTACTGGCATGTTTTAGTCGTTAATGTTGGATTGAGCTAATCTCGTATATATTCATATTGCCCTATCCAAAGAATAAAGTCATATGTCCCATGTATAAGCACAGTCGGAGCAAACCGTGGCAGCCGAATAGTTCGAGCGTGTAGCGCTTCTTATTTATTTATGTATCATACGCTTATGGATATTATTACTAGGAATAAAGATAGATTGTGTGAAGAATGATATGCATATAAAGGACTAGCACCAGAGTTGACGAATGAAAGCAAATGATGACGCTACTCGGTGATGGAAAACGCAAATAAAACTGCATCTATTTGCAAAATGCTAATCCACATTGGACCAGTATTGTGGGTGTAGGTTCTACATATATCGTTGTCTTTAGCTGTTGCACTTGTCGTTAATCGTTACCGACGGATATCTACTGCTGAACATAACAGTCATCTTGGAAATAAAGCCATGTAATAGGTGTACGGCCTTGTTGTGAACGAGTATCTGATGATTGTGTTGTTGTCGGTAAATTAGTGGCCCTTATTTAAAGGAGCTACATCAAAATAATATTTTTCGCATGTTTTTGGAGTCTATGTGACGCTTTGGTTACGGGGCGAAATATTGTAGAAATGATGGCAATAAATGTGTGCAGTGGTTTCAAATTCAAATTCAATTCAAGCAGTTGTAGTGTGGCGGAGGTTTGTAGTGCATGTGTTTTTACGAACCCTGCATGTATTAGTTATAAAAACAAATAGTAAACTCTACATTTATCGTTACATATATTATTTATTTTCTTGTATAACAATTTATAGTAAAATAATATTATTATTACTTTAGTTTTATGGATCTCCGCAACTTTACATCTAATTCTATAAAGTATCTATCTCAGTTATTATTTATACAGTTATTTCCTCGTGCTCCTGATTGATCCCAAGAAAAGATCAGACGGTACTTACACAATGTCAAAGTAATTTGCGTTCACACACAGTATTTAATAATAACCGAACCCTTGTTTAACAATGGAAACATAACACCTACGTTTTATAATCAAAAAAAGAAAATTGAGGTGCGATTATACTTAAAATTCAAAAGGGAAAAAGTACAATGAAAATAATCAAGTTCGTTCTTCATTTATTGGTTTTGTTGTCTTTATTCTAACAAGTCTCATTACTCTGTACACGAAACAATACCTTTTGTTACAACAAGAGCGTAATTAGAGAAACACGTATCGCATCAACGAGTATCTTGTAAATTAAAGTGATCTCGATTTACCCTGGAAGTCTTTGTTTTAATATGTAGGGCTGTCAGCGCACAGAATGCTTTCGTATTCTTCATGCTTAAACAAACATGTACTATTGAAACTATTACAACGTTGTAGCCCCGTAAGGTAAGTTACTTTATACAATTACTAGCTTTTACCCGAGACTTCGTTCGCGTGGAATGTTGTCGTGTCATAGACCGATAGGTGAATAGATGGCGCTTTTCAGTGTCATCCTATTCCTGTCGAATTAACAGGATTTCTATAGCCTATATGTTACCCCGGTGTATAAAGAATAAATATGGCAAATTTTCATTGATACTGTTTCAGCGGATTGGCCGTGAAAGAGTAACAAATATACATCCATACTCACAAACTGTCGCAATTATAATCTTAGTAGGATAACTGAAATTTTTTAAAAGCTAGTGCTAAATGTTATTAATGACTTATTAATGGACATGAATATGTTAAGAATTTAATTTCGAACAAAACATAAACTTTGACATACAGTAATTCCGTAAGAATATTTAATGATTATTAATATTTAATGAGATATGGATAAAATCAAAAATGTTATTTTCTTATTAGTAGTTTAACTGAAAGTGACTGTTCAACTATATTCGTAACTATGATAGTGGTTATTATACTTTTTCATTTTAAATATATAGACATTTAAATCAAAATGACAATTTTCCATGTCTTAGCAACCCTACGTACATTTAATATCTGCTAAATTATTAATGTTTGTAGATGTGCCGATATTTATGATTTGATGTTTGAGAAGCTCCATTCCTGATCATGAATTATGTGTAGTCTGGTTACCATTTGATAATGTTAGTATTATACTAGCTGCGACTTGCAGTTTTGGCAGCGGCGCTAAATTAGATTTAGATTATATACCAAAGGCTACAGACTAAAACAGAGTTTCTCATTATCCCCGAGACTAATGATTAAAGATTTTGAATGATGAGATTCGATTGTTTTAATTATTTAGATCAACTATTACTGTTGTTGTATTTGAAAAGCTGTTAAAAATTATGGAACCAATAAAACCTTTAATTTAATGTATGTATGCGAAATGCATCTGGAGCTGGTATTTTACCATCAATCTGCCTTTGATATTAGTTAATTGATGGTCAGTTATAATACTACATCAACTATATACTATCAACGTGGTTATGGATAAAAATGTGGTAGACTTCATATTGATGCTTGTCTTTTCCACAGAATAAATGGGTTATGACATCACGTCCGCTGACATGACAAGTATCGAAGAAAATATAAGAATTTATCACGAAGTTAGCAATTTTAGACGAAAGTTGTTAGCAGCAAAATTTATAAAATGACATTTCACTGGGTACTATCATCGAAATTAAGTTTGGAGGTCAGCAAAAAAAATATCAACTCGGAATCGTGGAAACTTTGCTATACATGCATGTTCTTTTTGCCTTTACTAGCCTTCTTCCCTATGTACCTACTCTCTACTTAAGATATTATTTGTTCTTAATACAATACTGTTTTCATTACGGGTAACTGATGGTGATAAAGTTTAGATACTTGTTAACAAAGCAGCTCAGGAATAGATCAAAGAAATAATAAGTAAAATTAGATTTTTTATATCCGTAACTTTAAAAGAATATGAAAAATTGTGATGACGATGAAATAACTATGATCCACTCAAAATGAAGGACTTAAGTCCTATAGAACGTCTTAGTAGGAGTTACTAAGTGGTAGGCGTTAATTCTCTTTGAGAATTGAAGTTAGCTAGCAGCTTTGAAATATAATCCTACTGATTATAGAGTTAGCAGTATGTTTGAAATAGAGATTAACGTTAATAATGTATTAGATTTAACTGATTATTTGTAAGCCCAGCAAATTGATAACACCACACACTCAAGAGTCGATAAATTTATAGACTCTCTTCAATATTAACTAACTATGATAGAATTTTATATAATCCGCGTTAGTTAAGAAATTCTATATAATGCTAAGTGTAGGAGGAATACATTAGCATTACATATATTTTCATAACAAACGCGTATTATAGCAGAAAAAAATTAACATAACTTTGTTCTATGGAATCCCGAAAATGAACGTCTACTTCTATAAATTACTAATTAATTGTTCATTCAAAGTTCAATGTGCAATAACTTACATGCGATATGTTGTCAATGTTTATGCTTATTTGGCATAGAAACGCTTAAGCCTATGCAAATTGTTCCTAGATCCATAGTCAGCGATACGTTTCTGTTTAACTGGCAAGCACTGTATGAAAATAAATCTTCAGGTTTTTATGCCGAATAGATCTCATGTTTTAAGCACCTTCGACTCAAGGTATCATAGACTAAAAGATGAAATATTAGTAGCTACAAAAGTGTTTATTCATTCTTCTGCCCTTCTGCCCACTCTAAGGTCAGATCGGCACAATATGCTGTAAGCATGTATCTTACATGTTTGGCTAGTTACATTACGACCGACCGCTTACCTGTCGTCAACTTACCTTAGTCGCCATTTACGATACCTCGGTAGGAAAGAAGATCGTCTATTTTACTCAACTGACTACCGCGAGGGTCAATTTGCCTTAGTCGCGTTTAACAACACCTTGGTAAGAAAGAGGGTGGTCTATTCTACTCACCCGGATACCACACGGCAGACTTTTTTTTATATTACTATTTAAAGTTTCAGTAAAGGAAGTATTTCAGAAATTACTCGTATAGTTGTAGTCTTGCTACAGTTTAACATTCAAATTTATGCACATTTTTACGTACATTTTCCTTTGTGCCGCGAAGTACTGAAATGACTATAACTGTCTTACATGAAAATTTACCTTTTCATTGTAGTTGTATTTGTATGTGGAACAGTATTTTTGTTTAATTTAATCTTTGAATAATTTTGTCTGTTTGTAAATTTTAATAGAATCGCTAACTAATGATAACTAATGACTAAACAACTATGCACTACTTAACAGATTCTACATCATATCGTGTAATGTCGTTTGGTTCGTTGTCTGTATTATCTTCAGCAATGATACTTTTATATACTATATCTGATTCATTAAGTAACAACCCTCTTGAGGTGTTGGAAGATAACAATAGGAACTGTAAAGTGCCATATATAATTCTATTACATATGGCAACGGTTTGGTGAACCATTTGCTGAACCGTGAACATGAAGAAAGTTTTTATAGGTAATCTCTGTTTTCTGGTAATGGTCTCCGTTTTATTTTTTATGAGATTAATTTCATGTGGAATAGGGATATCAACAATAATTGGCCAGTACTCTGACCGATCCACTAACATAATATCAGATTATTTGGTTCTCTTATTTATTTATTTCCGGCTCCTTTTTCGTACAAACAATCAGCTTAGTGATTCAGCGCGGAAACACTGCTAGCATTCTTGGGATCATTCTACGTGGGCATGATTTGTATAGTCCTAGGCTGTAAGTAATTAAGATAGATGTAACTTGTACATTTTTGCTGTAAATATAATTATATCAAATTATTACATTATTTTCCAACAACCAGTCAGTGATGATGAATTTGTTTAAGGAGCGCACACCATTGTCATCTTCAAGAACTGGTTAAGCTGATGTTGTTATACGGGTATTCACTAGGATAAGAGCATATTGTTGAGGTATAATCATAGTCAATTGATTGACGTGGCACGCAAAACTACATTACTTTTAGTATGTCCTCTGTTTGATATTGTTTTCCTGAGTTGGGCTACTATAGATTTTTAACCTTTGTTATCTGATTTGCGTTGTTTTAGTGATTACTTATTGCCTTTATTATTTAAAACCGATAGTCATAATTTCTTCAAGTACTGTGACTAGCCTAATACTACTGCAGCTTGATTGATGTTAAACTTACTCAACTCTGTCTCCATTGTTTCGTAACAGTTTTTTTACGAATTACAACAGCAGCGATTAATTAACTGCGATGCGTCGAAATTTCGTGTTTCGCACAGCTGGCCGCGGTTCACGTCAATTAAGGGAAATGAAAGTCGACCATTTTGGTTTAATCACTGTCGCATGACAATGGCAGCATTATTAAGTTTAAAAAAAGACAAGAGTGATATGTACGGAGCTATATCTTTTTAAATTACCTCAATACATTGATTACTATAGCCAAATTTATACTATGTGTGTGAATTATGTGTATGCTAAACTGTGTTTATTTATACTTCTTTCACGACAGAATTTAGTAATGTAAAGGTTGAAGGAAGAATGTTGCGCTACCGCGGCGTCACCTGAGTTTTTCTTATTGTAAAGTGCTTCAATACACTTTTTAGAACAATTTCTGAATCCAAACCATCTGTGATTATCTTATAACTTGATGCATTCAAATTACAATTTCGATTTTACCGTTGAATTGCTTTACTTTGTGGTGACCTGGTAAATTCAGTAAATTCATTATCTCTTCGATACTGTATACGACAGAGTAGGTTTCCTTTGTCGTTTGTATTGCAGTATTAAATGGTTCTGAAAGTCTATAATGCAGAAGATATTGGTTTTCATCGTATGATATAGGCTCGGTATAATATAGGTTTAGTATTGTTAAGAATATGTAGAAAATGTTTTAAATCACAAACTAGTTTTTGCTAAAAGGTATTTAATAGGCAAGAAAAGTAACGGCCTGTTATAATTCCACTGCTGGGTATAGGCCTTCGTTCTCCGTTTTTGGAGAGAAGGATTAGAGCTAAGACCTACCACGCTGTGGATTGGTAAGTTACCTATATCCACCGAATTCTCTAGAGATAAACAGGTCTCCTCACGATGTGTTCATTTACCATAAAGCGTATGATAAATTTTAAATATCAATTACACTCATTGGTACCTGGTTGGACTTGCCTAGGTAAACACGTGTCCCTCTCGAAAGAGTCACACAGTCTCAGCGCTTTGTTGTCGCAGCTTGCTGTATATAAACATCATCCTCCTGCTCTTATCCCTCCACTCTAAGTGGGGTCGGCACAACATGTTACAAACATGTTTTCACATGTATTGGATACGTATTTTATCGTCCGCCTGCCTAACGTCAACTTACCTTAGTCGTATTTTACGATACCTTGGTAAGAAAGAGAGTAGACTATTTTACTCAAAGGGATACCACGTGGTGGGTGAATTTACCTTAGTCGCCTTTTACGACATCTTGGTAAGAAATGAGGGTGGTCTATTCTACTCAACCGGAAACCACATGGTATCTTGTTATATATAAACGTTAAATAAAATATAAATTAGCATTCACGTTAATATCAAAAGCTTATAAGTCAATGTTCGTGGACAAATACCCTCATAAATAGAGAACTTCTAAGCTATATAAAAATATGTTATTTGGACATACGTTTCATGAAATATTTTATTTGTAACTAAAATTGCCTCGATAAATTGATCGCGCCTCATAAACTGCGAGTAACTACAATAGTATATTATCTTGTTGTTGAACAGTTACTTTTAATGGTGCGCAAGATTTTTTTTTATATTTGATAATGCTTTGCAAAAAGTTTTCCTTTGTAGTGTAATAGGCCAGCAACCCGAGTACAAAATAATTTTATCTAACATCGACTGTTATTTGTTATTGCTTTCCGAAGAATCATCATCTTCCTGCCCTTATTCCACTCTAATTGGGGTCGGCACAACATGTTATAAACATGCTGAAACATGATTTGGCTGTGTTTTTACGACCGGCCGCCTGCCTGAAGTCAACTTACCTCTGTCGTATTTTACGACACCTCGATAAGAAAGAAGGTGGTCTATTCTACTAAACCGGATACTACACGGTGGGTCAACTTACCTTAGTCGCCTTTTACGACACCTCGGTAAGAAATAAGGTTGGTCGATTCTACACAGCCGGATATCACACGGCGGGTCGATTTACCTTAGTCGCCTTTTACGACACCTCGGTAAGAAATGAGGGTGGTACTATTCTATTCAGCCGGATACCACACAGCGTTCCCGCCGAAGGCCAACATTGTCTAAATACAATTCGTTGGTTCTTTTATTCTGGGTATATATGTGTATTTAAGTATGTTTTGGAAATTAAATATGTAAATGTAACGTCTAATATAGAAGAATTACAGATATGGTTTATATCTGTCGTCGTATTTAAATTTTCAATTTATTTTAATTCTTTATCAAGTTTTAAGTTTGTTTTATTTTTACATCAAGTTTTTATTTTTATGCTAGTTATTTTGTAGTAATTGATAATAATATTTAAACACTTAAGGTGATGCGAACTAAGTTGCGACTACACCAAATTTCAATATATTCAACACGCTGTTTTATCCTTACGTATGAAGTTCTCATATTAAAAAAAAAATTCAAACAGTACGAATCCGCGAAAATTCCACTGGTTTATATAAGCTTCTTTGAAAGTATGTGTTGAATTTCAATTGAGCTCATACATTCATCTGCGGAAATGTGCGGCACGCCAGGAATAATTACTTCTTTTAATATTCCCGCACCGTTTGTAATATTTCCGAATCATTTCGCGATCGGATGTAATTTATATGCATCGCCATAAAGATTAAATGTGATTGCGTGCAAAATTATTCTGCACGTCGATCCCTATGGGATATATTGCGCATAGATTATATCCAGTATCAGAATAATTAAAGGAAATTTTAGTCGAAAAGTTGTTCATCATTCTGCTCTTATCCCACTCCAAGTGGGGTCCGCACAACATGTTTTAGTTAGTTGTCACATGATTTGGCCAGATATTTTACGACTGGCCGCCTGTCATTTTATACGATACTTTACATCTTGATAAGATAGATCGGTCGATTCTACTCAGCCAGATACCATACGGCGGGTTAACTTACCTTAGTCGCCATTTATGACACCTCGGTAAAAAATGAGGGTAATATATTCTTCTCGTACCATATGGTGGATCAACTTGCCTTAGTTGTCAACTTGCCTTAGTTGCTTAGATATTTAGTTGCTTACGACACCTCGGTAAGACACGATGATGGTCTATTTTACTCAGCCGGATGCATACCAGAGTCAAAAAGTTTTTAAAGTATGTTAATTAATAATCGCGGAACTTATTAATATACTAAAACATTAAAAGCAGTAATGGCCTGGCGAGAGTGGAAGCGGTGAAAAACCTTCGAATGATTCACGGGTTTGACCTCAGGAACATATGAGTTTTATCTAATAGCTTATTAACTTCATTGATATTTAGAATTAACCATGCGCTTTACAGTAGCGTCGTAACCAGCATATCCCAGAAGAATCCTGGGACATATGTTGACTGGAAGTCTATATTAGTGATGGACCCAAGCCTCGTCCTTCCCCCCAGTATAAGGCTGCATGTCCACCGCAGCGGTGCGAGGCTGCAGAGCGGAGAAACGTAGAAATATTAACCAATAGGATTGCACAAAATCTCCGCTCCTATTCAGTGATCAGGGACAAAAGCGAAAAGTTTAAAATTCATACAAAACCGGGAGGCGTTGCGAAGAAACGAAACGGAGCAAAGCAAGTTTGGGTGCGGGCCAGACCCCAGAGCGTACGCATTTAAGCAACCGCCTGCCACCGAGAGCTTAAACTGACTCGTCGTGTGCTCGCGGCCTAGCTCCACATATTGAAAAACACACTCAACAACTCCGCTCCGCATTACTTTATCGCTCCGCTCCACCTCCTCACTCCACTCCGGTGGAAAGAAACATTACGCAACTCTTCTCCGCATTACTCCCTCGCTTGATTCCGCTCCATTGGACGGGCAGCCTAAATTAACTAGAAAAATGCCTAGTAACAAATAACAAAATATTTATAAATTTTTATTGAATAAAATTAAAGTTGTATTAAAAAAAATAGTTTTGGAATATTCCCATGGGAAAGAGATTCTTTAACATATCCAGAGCTTTGAGTGTTTGTAAAGAGCTTTGCCTTGGGGCGAAAGCAATTGGATTCGAGCCTACAATCGATTTACTGTCGTAGTTATTGGTTTACACTGTATTTACATACTTTTTGGGCACAATACACTAGAGAGCTCTTAGAGGGCTCTTGCTTTATAATATGTAACGTGGTTCTACTTGCGCTTATTTAGTTTATTCAGGTTGTCTTATTAGTAAAATCCGTGATAGCTGTATTGTTGCAAGAAATGCATTTTTCGGACAGAAAGTCTTTTGAGAATTATTTATATTATTCCTTCCTTATATCCTGAATGTATGGTAAAAATTTGTTTGTAATTTGTGGGACACGAAACCTTTTAATCGTTAGATTAGGTCGTTGGTGCAATTTACATGATAACCATATGAAGATTTCTGAACTTCCGATTTACGAAATCGGTCGTCCGATCTAAAGTCCGCCCTTACCCATAAGGAGTGCGGTTTTTTAGGTACGGTTCTGCTAAGGGGGCTAGGACGATTCTGCTAAGGGGGTAAGTCATAGGCAAAGGTTTTAATCGTTGCGAATTTTGCATCACACCTTCAGCCACCTGTATGTGGTGCCCATAATGGATTTTATGAACTCATTTCGTTTTTGATTACTGACATCAATTGTCATCATCATTCTATGAATATTGTATATAGCTAACTAGTAACGAATATTATATTTTAATAGTTCCGTATTAAAGTATTAGCACATGGATTAGAAGAGTCCTATTTTTAAATATATGGAATACTTACACAACCGTACGTCCGTCCCCAAAGATATTAACTTAATACTTGTGTTATGGGTGACAGACAACTGGCTACTTAGATAATTTTAAATACTTACATAAATACACCCCGACTCGAAGAACCAACAAATTGTTTATAGAAAATGTTAGCCCGCGGAGGGAATCGAATTTAGCTAACCATTCAGATCCTTGTACTGCAAATTCCTGCAGCTCTAGGTTGGGGCTAAAGCAATTTCACTTGAGCCTACAATCGCACTTATCGCCTTACTTTGCACTTACCGATGCTTTAAAAGGAACCGTTCTCGGAGACTCGATTATGTTCGGGGAAAAACATGCTCTGTATATTAATGGGTATATATATATAATCTTTCTAACTTAGGTACCCTATACATATAGGCATTTTTAAAGAGTCTAATGAGCGATGTAAATTGCTGGAAATAGGTCTCTAATGGATAAACACAAAATACGTTCTTTTAGCGCTTTGATTCAGCAGTTTCTTATTCGCTTTTTTAAAGTCATCTGTATGTTAGTGGAGAGTCTATCACCACTTTAATTTCTAATTGGGTTCGCGTTCAGACATGACTTTAAAAATGCGAGCTCTGTCGATATTTATTGCTTCTGTAAATAATTTTGTTTCTGATAGAAGCATCCAAAGGTCTCGTAGAGATACAAGAATAGCTTTTTCCATCACCTGCCGAGAGTCTGTAATATCTTTGACTTATACTTAAGGACCAGGTTTCGGAAGTTTGCGTTATTTGGTTTTTTCCATAAGACAAAAGTGAAGATCTAATAGAAGTTCTACTAGGTCTCTTATTTCTAGGTCTTTAGGTAAGATCAAAATTTATGTAATTATTAATTTGACTGGCGTATTTGCACACTTGTTACATATACTGTTCAAACTCCTGCCCTTATCCCACTCTAAGTGGGTTCGGCACAACGTGTTATAAAAATGATGTCACATGATTTAGCTAGTTTAGTAGTAGTATTCAGTAGTAGATTTGTATTTTGCGACTATCCGCCTGCCTGACGTCAACTTACCTTAGTCGTATTTTACGACACCTCGGTACGAAAGAGTGTGGTCTATTCCACTCAACTGGTTACCACATGGTGAGTCAACTTACCTTAGTTGCTTTCTATGACACCTCGGTAAGATATGAGGGTGGTCTATTCTATTCAGCCGGATACCTTCGACACATCCAACAGGGACTAAAATTATGGGTAAAGCTGAAGTATTGAATTCGGGCCTACGGACGATCCGATGGCACTTATCGTTTTAGATTGCATTTACATAAGCTTTGAAAAGACCGACGACTGTCGAGAACACGATCATTCAATCCAAATGCATTCCATATACGCTCACAAAACGGACGAGTATTAATACGAATTTTTACAAAAGAATTTTATATTGGAAGTTGTGGAACGCTCTTTTTAAACGGGCATCTAAGAAATCTAGAGCATGTAGACTTTCTTTGAACCTATATAGCTCGTGTTATTACCGCTAAATTTTCTTTAACGTGACCCACATCAGAGATGTATAAAGTACAAATATTTGCCACTGATATACAAGTTTTTGAGTGAAAATTATGGATATTAGGATCTTATGTTCTTGGCATTGACTCAATAACATTTTTAGTTTTATTGTTCAGAAAACATAGGCATGGTAGCCACTCGTTATCTACCGTTTTTCAATTCTCTAAAACAATGTCCAATTGAGTTTTGAAAACTTTCCTCATTTTCTTTCAATTTTAATTTGAAATCTTTTCTGTTTCAACTTAGATTATGCGGATTGTCTGTTAAGGAAATGGAATTTCGCTTCTTGACGTTGGAAGTTATTTCTAATTGGCTGCCTGAATGATTTATGTTCATGTCAACTTAAAATATATTTTTCTCCTATAAAAGTTATGTGTCTTATTAACATCTTTACATTATTGCACGCTTTTCGGTAAAGGAAAAACATCGTGAGGAAACCTATCTCTAGAGAATTCTAGGGTTATGTGTTACCTACCAAGCCGCATTGGAGCAGCGTGGTTGGTCTTAGTTCCAACCCTGCTTTCCTAAAACGGAGAGAGGAGCCCTATTCCCAGCAGCACGATAGTAACAGGTTACTTTACTTTACTTTTATACTAAGAGTAAATAAGTAAAATGTGTAAAAACGATGTCAAATTTAGCACCGTGCAACAAGTCTAAATATAAATAGTATCTGAACAAAAATGTCATATGACGGTAAAGCATAAAATCCCAGGGATCATTCCGTGAAACTTATCGGCTCTGCGAAGATTTATTCTTTCCTAAACGAAGCCTCATTTTTCGATAAGACATCACTGTTATCGGCTAAAGAATATTTCGCTGAACTTTTTATTTCTACCGATCATGTTTCATCATTGTGTATGGAATTAAGTTAAGTGACTTTTTCCGGTTCCGACATGATAAATGAAATAGATTGGACTGAGTCTTTGCGTATTAATTAATTCACTGGTTAATGCGAAATTATGAATTGTTTATCAAAGACGCATCGTTGCCAGACGTTGTTTGTATTGTATTGATTTCGGTGGGTAATTTTATCCATGTATATACAATATATATAAAAATGAAATGGCGTTTGTTAGTCTTGCTAAAACGCGGGAACAACTGAACGGATTTGTCTTATTTTAGTTAAGAAATATTTATGGAAGTCCATGAAATCATGCAAGCTTCAAAAAATATGAACAAATTGTAAGATCCAACTTTTCGTGTCTGCCAGAGTGCTTTCAGAAATTAAAAATTAAGCACGGAAGATTTTCGTAGCTACGACTGTGTAATATTAAAAGACCTGTAAACACGCTTATTCAAGGCGGTACGAAGTTCCCCAGGTCAGATAGTGTATTACAAATATCTCTGCAGTGCGTACAAAGCGTTTCGGTTCGTCGTCTCCTATACATCGCACGCTTAGTATTAAAACAACCTATTCAAAATAAGACTTAATTGAGCTAGATACATTGTAATCCTTATTTTAATGACATCCCGCTACGAACTCTTAAAAAAATTGTGGTTTCTTTCTCAAGGTATGGGTCTCTTTAACACTCACGAATTTGGTTTTGGGGCTACGTTATGATTTATTGCAATTTGCAACAAAAAATTATTAGGTCACTTTAATACTAAGCATGCGACATATCGCTTATATATGGACTATTTTACTGTCCTTCTACAATATAATGGGGCAGACACCAATGAATTTTTCTATTAAATTATATTGAGTGACATAGTCAAATTGACTAAACTTCTTAAAAAAAAGGTGAACGAAAACATCGTGAGGAAACCTGCATATACTATAGAGAAATCTAGGGATATATGCAACCGACCAATCCACATTGGAGCATTGTGGAAGGTCTCAGCTCCATCCTATTCTCTAAAAACGGTGAGAGGAGGCCTATACCCAATGTGGGTTAGTAACAGCCCGCTACTTTTACTACAATATAAAGATAAGAGTGAATCTTCTAGGTAAGCGCCTACTATTTTAGACGACATGATGACCTCTCAATAATTAAGTTGCAGTAAAGCGCGTTTGTGTCATAAATAAAAGTATTGGACACTGGAATCAACTCGTGACTTTATTGTTATTTGAAACGTTAAGAGATCTGATACGTAGGTATCACGAGATATCATATGACCGTTATTTTAAATTGACAACTCAACAATCTCGCTAGAGTCAATTACGCAGTTCAAGGATTTGATTGTAAACAATGTTTAGTTATCATTACACGGTTTGGAATAATGAATTTGTTTTCGATTAACAAGATAATTTGAATAATAGTTTTCGGAATGAATAAGTTATGGTTTATAGTCTGTAGTCGTTATAGGTGTCTTAATAACTAAAAGCCTAAAAATAATGTCTTTTTGTTCTTCTTAAATACGTGTTTTTTTAGGGAATATTCCATAATCCAGACAAAAGCAGAGACCATAGATTACGTCTATTTTATATTTAATGATTGCGTGTAATTTATATTTCTGTACTATCCAATATAAATACAAAAGTCTATCTATCTATCTGTCTGTTACTCTTTCACCGCTAAATAACTAGACCAATATTAACCCACTGCTGGCATATACCTCATCTTTTCGTTTTTGGAAATAAGGATTGGAGCTAAGACCACCACCACCACGCTGCTCAATCTGTATATCAATCTGCATTGCAGATTGATATGCTACAGAATTTGTTCCCAGGACTTTACAGAGATATGCAGGTTTCCTTGCGTTGTTTTCCTTCACCGAAAAGTGTTTATGCAATAACTAGAAATTAGACGTAAGTTTTAACAGAAAATTTATTGGTGCCTTTCCAAGTTTGAATCTCAGGGTCTCATTACGATTCTTTACATCAAAACTAAAACTTCTCTAAACCAAAGATTACTACTTAGGTTAAGCCCCCTATTATAATAATCGGAGTCAAGATTGTTCCTACGCGTGTTGAAGTGGATGCAAATTGTAGTGTAAGTGTCGACAATCAAATCAATTACTTGTTCTACGTGGAAGCTTCCACTCAATGAATGTTATATAACGTTATACCTTGTACTGGCGGAATGTACATATTAGAAGTGAAGTCTCTAGGTCCAGTCTGCTACACGTGTGCGAATGCAAAATAAATGGTGGAGGTTGAACCAATCCAAAGTTTTATTAAAAATGCCATTTCATTTCTATCTATACGCATTTACAGCTAATCCAGTGAGGCAATATTGATCAAATTTAGGATCCGGATACCACACGGCTGAATTTAAAGAAATAGTTGCGCACAGAATACTCCCTAAAATTATATTTCGCTTTCGCAATTATTTCCAACTTTGAACCGTATAATTTTTATTTCCTCGACAAATTCAACCGATTCAACGGTCGGTCGTTCCCCTAATATCATTGAAATTTCGGTTACATAGAGAGAAAGGAAGTCGAAATTTAAGATCCAATAGATTTTATTCCCTGGGTGATTTGGGTAGTATTTTTTATTCTCTTAAAAGCTGCGATAAAACCCTACCATTAGGCGTATGAATTTTTTATAAACACCTGCGCTAAGTTATTTACAATTTATTGTCTTTACGTGGAGGAATAAAATCGCTTTGACTACTTGCATTAAGGAGCGGTCTGTTACTATCCTATTGCTGGGCGCAGGCTTCCTCCCACCATTTTTGGAGAGAAGGATCAGAGACCTACAATTCTGCTCCAATGCGGATTGCTAGAATTCTTAGTGAATTATCTAAGCTTCAATCTTTTTGACCAAGGCAACAACAATATTTTTTTAACTTTAACGTCTTAAAAATGTTTTTTTTTATTGCTAGAACATAACAAGATAAAGTTTTATCGTTATAATATCATCTTCAGCGCTACAAAAATTGCTTATAAAAATAATTATGAGTCCTATAGGATTTGTTTACAGGATCTCAAAGGAGGCACACCTGAAGCTATGGTGCTATATCAACTTATTAAGACTACGATTTTGCTACAATACGTCTTATATTTGTGGAGGTGGCAATATTAAAGTTAGGCAAATATAAATTTTCCGTGACAATACAATTTTATTCTCAAATAATCTTTTATTTATTGGCTTGTGCTTATTACTGTATATATTAGCATAGATGTGTTACACTTTGAAGGTTACACATATTAGATTATACTATAATAGTGAAGGAAAAATTATCGCGATTGAATCAGTACTAGTTAAGAAAATCTGCTGTTTAGATGCTTTACCTTACCTTATGAGAAGCGATGGTGTGAATAAAAAAAACTATTCAGATATATTTAAATACAAAAATATACATCTCGGAACTGAAAACCAAGCAGTCTAATTCGCTGATATAAGCCAGTTACTAATAAATTATTTTTGTAATAATAAAAATAATGTAAATCTTGGCAAGAGACCAGACAGCTTGACGCTAGTTTTTTTGGGAATGGGCCGATCTTAATGTGGGATGTATGTTAAAATGTGAGCCTTGACCCACAATAGAGAAACGCGATTAGAGTAGATTATTTAATACGTCATTGCAAATGAATATTTGATTAACAGTAAATGCATTCAGAATTACAACAGATATTTCTGTCTGTCGGTTTTGTCAGTGTCTCAATATCTTTCAATGGAAGGATGTCCATTCTGAACCTGTCATGTTAGGAAATAGATATCATCATCGTTCTTCTGCCCTTATCCCACTCTATGCGGGGTTTTAACCATCGTGTGCTCTAATTTGACTAGGTATTTTACGACCGTCCGCATGCCGGGCGTCAGCTTACCTTAATCGTTAGTTAGTACACATTAGTAGGAAATGAAGGTAGTCTATTCTACTCAGCCGGATACCAAACGGAGGGTCAAATTACTTTAGTCGCCTTATATGAAACCTCGGTGAGAAAGAAGGGTGGTCTATTTTACTCAGCCGGATACTACACGGCAGAGCGTCATTATAGACAAGTTGCTAATTTTAAAACTTAAAATTAGCGTAAATATTATTTCTCCAGATCATAGATAACTTAAGGTAATCAGGTAATAAGGTACTCGACCATTGTACATAAGTTGAACTGTTACTGTATTCGAATTTCTATATGAATTGTGATTCAAACATTAGTTTTGTTAAATACCGTATTAACCGTGGCTCAAATGTCGATGCTCAAAACTGTGACCTTTCAGATTTCAGCCCACTTCATCGTTGACCTATAAAAGCAGGTTCATAAGAGCTCCCGGCGCAAAAATTACTGGAAATGAGATAAAACTTTCGTCGGTGTCAGAAAAATATTCAAAAACAAAGTTTAATTTACCTTCACGGTCTTTGGGGGTTTATTTTTAAAGAAAACTCGCCGAGCTGTATTATTAAGTTCAGGAAACCAACAAAGCAATTTCCAAACAAAAGGAGGTTTATTAACCGTTAGAAATACATTTTGGAAGTTTCTGCATAAGTTTCCTGCTTATATACTCCGCGTATTATGTATACCAAGGTTGACATTCCACTGCCAATAAACACAAACAAAATTACAAACCTTGGCAGCCTATTTTAAAAAATTCAGTTCATTTGGTGAAGTAATTTAGCTTCAGGAACTATTTTACGTTTTGGGTAAAATATACATGATATAGAAGGGTGAATGACCGTACCCCACTAAGTTTCACATGTAATACATAACTTTGACCGAGAGACTTATGTGTGTTACAACAAGTGCGAAGGAGACAAAACGTCACGTTATAGACCATAGCCAAGAAAGCTTCATTTTTAACGCACATCAATATTTTAATGTTATTTCAACTTACTATTAATATCTCATTGCCTATAATTATATGGTTAGGTTTGCTAATTTAGAGTCGACCACAGTTGCACTCGACCATAAATACATTTACAAAATGTTCGTCGAGCGTGAAATACTCGTAATGAAAACAATATCCGAAATCAGGTCGAAATCCGAAATCAGGCGAAATCAGGAATTTTGAATCTAGGCGCTATAAATGTTAGTTACAATGGCCATCCGGGTTTTTTCAATTTAGATGAAGTTTTAAATTCATTTAGATTTTTTAAATGTGTGTAATTGAATCATCCTCCAAGCTTAAAGTGAGTTTAAAATCATCTAGAAATTAATTTATAATTTGATTAAAAAAAAACGTGATTCAAAGATAGTGAGGTCTTAAGATTCTCCTTTGTGCTCCTGTTTAAGTAATAAAAAGTTATTCCATTTAGAATTAAATAATTATTTATTTACAGCAAAAATGTACAAGTTATATCTATCTTAAATTACTTACACGCTAGGACTATACAAATCATGCCCACGTGGAATGGTCCCAAGAATGCTGGCAGCGTTTCCGCGCTGAATCGCTAAGCTGATTCTTTGTGCGAAAAAGGAGCCAGCCCTCTTGTCACCTGAAGAGGCAATCAACCGAGGTGTTAAAACGGATAAAATTGGATCCCATTATCACGTTATATTGCAAATCATTATGATCATTTTAAGTGTGTAAAAATTTAATAGTAAATAAGTTCGTTATGCTTGTTATTTTTGTTCTTATCATTCAATTGACCGCAAACATTATTTTTTGTTATATTTCTTTAAGATATACAATAACAACCACCCATAATTAATTTTTATGAGAATTTTAATCAGTCGTTTATGATTCTTAATAGTGCGTAAATTACGTAATTCAATTTATGGTATCTTTATCAAAATGTTTATTAATACATTCAATGTCACTTGCCCCATTTGATAAATCTCACATGCCGTGACGTAAGAAGACATATCAATGTGGCCGAATAATTAAAATGCATAAAAATAATACACTATCAAATGTCCGTATTTAAAAGACTAATCGCGCGAATCCAAATCCATCACTTGTTTTATATATAACGATACGTCAGGTGTATGGGTGGTGTACGTTACGTACCAATGGCTGAAGTCATACTGATACATAGAAACAGTTGAGTCATGATACACGGCGCCGTGTATGCGGCCGTGTATCCGTGTACTCGGGCATGCATTTGTCAACGGTGCCGTGTATTTGTCATTGAATATGTTAAAAAAATTTAAGGTTATGTACAAAAACGATTATAGAATTGTGATAACTGAAAGGCGAAGGAGCGTGAATGTTACCGATGATTTTGTAGTTCAAATCGTAGACACAATCTATGAGATTTTTTATAGGTTTTTTTTTTGATAATATTAAAGTTTTTGAATATATACTTTATTTCTGTTTCAGGTAAATAGTTCAATAAACCCCAATAAAAGTGTAAGTATTTTTCAAACAAAAGTATTACTATTTTTTTTATATTATAAAGAGACTAAACTATTTTTTTAAATATCGGATTTATCTGATTAGTGTCAGTCCTTTTGCAAATATTAAGAATAAGGACCTCGGATAGTTCGAAACTAGTAAACCCGATATTAATTGGAGAAATAGTATAAATTTCCTAAACATTTATCAAGGTTTTTAAGTACTTCTCTGTATTGAATACGATCTGATGGATGGATTGTTACAAATTATAGTCAGATTGCAGTAACGTTATTACGTAGAGTCAGAACATCTAGATGTTTGTGTCAGTCATCTAATTTGAATACAATTTGGCACATAGATACTTGATGTCCGTAATTTGTATATTGGATATATTGTAATAGACAAGTTGTAGGCAGAAAGAAACTAACTATCTATATTTTAGACGATCAGATATGGGTTTCAGGAAAATATATTTAAAGCAAAATGACATTGACTGGCCCGTTGGCGCAGTGGGTAGTGACCCTGCCTTCAGCATCGCGGGTCACTGGTTCGATTCCCGCCCAGGGCCAACATTTTCTATAAATGAATTTGTTGGTCTTCGAGTATGGGTTTATATTTGTATTTAAGTATGTATTGAAAAATTATATATGTATATATTCACCAGTTGTCTGTCTACCATAACCCAAGTATTAAGTTACTTACTTTGGGAACGGACTATCGTGTGTGTAAGTGTCCCATATATTTATTTATTTACATTTTTGACTCTCACTTCTCTTCATAAATTAAAATATACGAGTATATTTAACATTGTTACTCCTAACCACTTCAACGGTTAAATAAATAACTCGTTAAACAAGCCATCTTACACTATAAGAGCTAAACTCATTTACCTTTAGCAATTCTTTACTTATGTAAATTTAGACCAAACCGCTTGTTTACTCAATTTGGTGAAACCGTTGTCTAGAATTCCAAGGCGTACTTACTTTGTATTTACGAAGATCACAAGATAGCAATTTACATCCTTGCTCTACGGTAAGCCTGTTTTCAGACTGGGTAACAAAATATTGCGATTGTCTGAGTTTTACTAGCGTTTAAAAACAGCTATCAATCCTAATTATTGATGCTTATTTTTGTTGTTGTCATAAGTAAATATATATTTTTAATAATGCAAGGTCGCAATGAATATTCAGCAAACTGTTGTGATTGAAGATTCTACTTGTCTGAGTTTTACTAGCGTTTAAAAACAGTCATTTGCTTAATTGATTCTTATTTTTGTTGTACTCATGAGTATTTTTTTTAAATAATGCAATCTCTTTGTAATGAATATTAAGCAAACTGTTGTGAGAAATAAAGTATAATTTTAGAAAATCACAGCTGAAAATTAGCCGGGTTTTAGGGGCACACGCAAAGCGTTACTTTCAGTTTGGTGTAATATACATTTCATACGTACATACGTATCATATGTACATACGTAGGACATGCAAATCATAATTAAATAATAATAATAATTGTAGCTTTACCTAAACCTAACCTAATAGTTGTAGCTTAACTAAGCTATAACTATTAGGTAACTAGGTAACTATATAGAGCACGATGTGCACGGCACTAGAGAGACCTCGGTGCAGTTCGTCAGAGATCCCGGGGCCTCTCTGCTAATGCGGAGGCTGTCCATCGAGGGGGTTTTAGTGGGTAGAAATCCCACATAACCGGAACTCACCCCTAATCTTTTTGAAGATTTCCCCATCGTTAAAAAAAAAAAGGTAACTACCTAGACATCGGATTACAATGAAGTCTGTTTAAAAATGAGTCCTGAGTCATGCCTGTGTGAATGAATTCGAATTCGTAAAATTAAAATAGATAATAAAATTTGCATATCTTTTATATAACTAAACAAGTTACTATTATAAAATCGTTACTCCTTTTGTTACCATGCTTTCCGCAAATAACTAATTTGAATTCGATTATCGTGTACGTGTATCTCCAATTTTGCATATACATCGTATAGTAATACCATGTATGTCAAAAAAAAAGTCGCAAATTAATAAATGATTTATTAATCTCCAATATAAAGCAGCCTTAGCTTAATTTTACTGATTGTAGATTGTTGATATTCAATATTTATTCATATATTAAGTCAATGGGATATTCATAACAATTTGTTGGCAAAGAGGAAAATTATATTCCATCCAACGAAATTGCTTTCGACTTCCATAATAAGGTAGCTCGAATTTTTGCAACGTAATAATTCCTTTCCGTAACTTGTATTTGGGAAAATAAGATTAGGATAACAATGATTATATTTCAAGTTTTTGCGACTCCTACATTAACGGAATGCGAATATTTCGTAATCGCTTTCGTCGCCTCTATAAAATGGCGTGTAATTAACGCTATATCTACTCGTATACATAATATGGTCTTGTATTTGTAAGTTTAACGGGTTTTGAACAATAATAACCTTATATTATTATAGCATTTGTAGAAGTGGTTATATAGAAGAAATCAAGTCGTAAGGTAAGACAGAAACCTATATAGGAAGGAGAGTATTCGGGGTGTGGTAGTGTGCGGTGAACATGGAGACTGAATATATTATTGACTAGCAATCGCCAGCGGCTCCGCTCGCGTGGAAAGATATCCGTAATGTAGTATTTTGATAACCATAAAAATGGTTAAAGTGGGTTAACCTTAATTAAAGCTAGACATGCTGTCCCTGACTTTTATTTAGAACTTTTAGAGGGGAACAATTTTGGTATACGTGATTTTTGAATAACTTTCACCGTTTACTTAGCGCACGCAAGGAAAGCTTTAATTTTTTCCGTTTTCGCAATATTGTTCATTGCTGCCCCTCTCCTATTCACCTTAGCGTTATGTTAAGCTATAGCTTATGTTAGCTACCTATAGCTACAGCTAAACATAAGCTATAGCTTATGTTAGCTATAACTATAGCTATAGCTAACATAAGCTATAGCTTTCCTCGATAAATGGACTATCTTACACTCAAAGAATTTTTCAAATCGGTTTAGTAGTTCTTGAGATTAGCGCGTTCAAACAATAAAACAAACAAACAGCTTTATATATAAAGGTATAGATTACATACCCATTAAATTAAGCGACGTTTTTGAGGTCTTGTACGAGCCTAAAAGCGATATATTTTATTTTAAGTATGCTACGTCAATTCATTCATCTTTACCTTGTCATTACATTGGCCTGCCCTTATCCAACTCAAAGTGGGGTCGGCACAACATTTAAACTCGTTATTGCGTGATTTGGCTAGTTTTTACGACCGGCCGCCTGCCTGACGTCAACTTACCCAAGTCGCCTTATACGACACCTCGGAAAGAACGAGGGTGGTCTATTTTACTCAACCGGAACCACACGGTGGTTCAACCTACCTTAGTTGTCTTTTTATATAACTTTTTTAATAGAACTGAGATTAAAATATAGCTTATAACGTTTCTTTATAGGGTTTCACGTCACTCGGCCTTGTGCTGCTTAAATTTTAACACTCATTTGCTAATCGTTTGAAGTTGTTTGTCAAACTTATAATACTAATACTTTTGTTAATATTTTCACAGTATTATTCTATAGTATCTATTACCTTACCTATTATCGTGATCTATTACCTTAGTATCCCTACATGTCGATTAATGTTTGACTGGTCCGTTGGCGCAGTACTGCCTTCAGCTTCGTGGGTTGCGGGTTCGATTCCCGCCGAGAGCCAACATTTTCTTCAAATTGTTGAGCTTCGAGTCTGGGTATATATTTGAATTTAACTATGTATTTAAAAATTATATAAATATATATTCACCAGTTGTCTGCCACCCATAACATAAGTAGTAAGTTACTTTGGGGACTGACAATCGTATGTGCAATTGTCCCATATATTTATTTATTTATTAAAAAAAAATATTACGAATCGGAACCGATCTTTCTTTACCTATATATCTCAGCCGTAGCGTTGGCGTCAATATCACAATAAGATTCACGGTAGGTCGCAAAATTACGGGGGTTGCCGGAAATAATAGAAATAGTTTGGGCAGAACTTCGTATACTATAATATTGTATGTATATATATATTCGGAATCTCTGAAACGGCTCCAACGATTTTCCTGAAATGCAGGAAGTTTTTGGGGAGAAAAATCGATGTAGCTAGGTTTTTTTTAAATAATCGTTTTATCCCTGTCATTAGGCATTAAACTAACTAAAAGACTAAAATTAACATTAAATAAATAAAACACTATTTTTGCCGTTAATCGTCAAGTCAGCGTAGCTCATTCGGGGAACGGGTGGTCGCGAGAGAAAATACCTAGGATCGACAACCACCTACCCTATTATTTTTTTCTTTTTTTTGAAGTTCCTTTTTTTATTATGAAAAAAATTACCGAGCAATTCAAAAGTTATAAGAAATATTATTTTGCTATAATCCGCGATGAGTCATTCATCGCGGATTATAGCAAAATAATTTTCTTATTACTTTTGTATTATGGATCTCCGCAAAGTAACGCCTAATTCTATAAATTACCGAGCAATTCTTATATTTAAAAAAACAGTACCGAAACTTAACCGAAACGTTAAACAAATTAGACTTATATAAACTCGCGGCCTTCGCAACCCGTTTAATATTTGTCGGTTTGATAACGCAACAAAACCATGAAACTAAGAAAAGATCCTTGTTTAAGGAGACAATGATCGAATGCAGACAGATAAAAAAGTTGAAGCACCAATGAAACTTTATGCTTTTATCCCTTTTGCAAGCTATCAAATCTTGCATCGACTGGTATTACGACGTTTCAAGAGAACAATTTGTCGAAGCGTGTAATAAAACAGACGTATCGCTTTACGAGCATCAAAAATTATCGCAGTTCCGTATGATGTGACGTCTAGCTATGCAGTTATGACCGTCATGAAATCATGAATACGTTAAAAGTTTTGGTTTAATATAAATTTTTATTGCTTTCCAACTTATCACGTTAGCAAATAATAATCATCCTCCTGCCTTTATCCCACCATTACATGGGGTCGCTACAACATGTTTTAAACATATCGTTACATGATTTCGCTGCGTTTTTACGACTGGCCGCCTGCCTGACGTCAACTTACCTTAGTCGTATTTTACGACACCTCGGTAAGAAAGAGGGTGGTCTATTCTACTAAACCGGATACCACACGGTGGGTCAACTTACCTTAGTCGCCTTTTACGACACCTCGGTAAGAGGATGGTCTATTCTACTAAACCGGATACCACACAGTGGGTCAACTTACCTTAGTCGCCTTTTACGATACATCGGTAAGAATTGAGGGTGGTCTATTCTACTCAGCCGGATACCAAACATATTAGCAAATAATGTCGAAGGTACTCATAGTTAATACTCATACCAAATTGTAATACGTGTAAATGTGTAATTAAGTAAATGTTTGCGTGTTGTTACAGTATTACATTGATGGTCAATCTATTTATTCGTACGAAATAGGAATGACCAGTAGGGATGTAACATGGAGTAGAAAAAATGGATTATCAAATAATCGATTTTAAAAAATCGATTTTAAAAAATCGATTTTTTCTCTGGCTATTTGAAGTTTCCTTTTTTATATGAATTATTAATTACAATAAACCCTAATTAAAGTGGACAACTATCAAGAAATAATAACAGACGCACTGGTTTCATCCAACAATGCATATCTAATCTTCAAAAACTAAAAAAAGAGTAAAAAATAAAAAGAGGATAATTAAAATAATCGATTTTTAAATAATCTATTTTTCATCGAAAAATAATCGATTATTAAAAAATAATAATTGATTATTTAAAAATAATAATCGACTATTTTTAACATCCCTAATGACCAGATATCTACTAGTACCTTAATATTTGTTTTTTCAGATAAAAATTTCACCCTTTTTAAAAAACAATTATCACTATATAAGTCCATTTTCTTATTTGCCTTAGTTAAATAACAAAACACACTGTATGAAGTTACTCATAACAGCAGATATGTAGTAGTGTGGGTGTAATTAATTGCATAAGGTCCTTGGAACATTTCGAGCAGTTATTAAAGCATACGATTGTATTGGATGGGGGGAAACTAAAGATGAATTACAGTATTTACCGCTTAGACGTGTACGAGTGCTTGTGCGTATGTGTGTATGTGTGTTTGTAAAGCTTTATCGTCCCACCTGGACGTTTGTATAAAATTTTGCCTAGAGATAAAGCTAAGCCTAAAATAACTAATAGGCTCTTGTTCATCATCCTCCTGCCCTTATCCCAGTATAAGTGGGGTCGGCACAACTTGTTATAAACATGCTGTCACATGATTTGGCTACTGACGACCGGCCGCCTGCCTGACGTCAACTTATCTTAGTCGTATTTTACGACTCCTCGGTAAGAAAGAGGGTGGTCTATTTTACTCAACCGGATACCACACGGTGGGTCAACTTACCTTATTCGGCTTTTACGACACCTCGTTAAGAAATGAGGGTGGTCTATTCTGTAGAATAGTGGTAGTGGTAGTGATATCCGGCTGTACCCAGCTGGATACCACACGGTGCGTCAACTTACCTTAGTCGCCTTTTGCGACACCTCGGTAAGAAATGAGGTTGGTCTATTCTACTCAGCCAGATACCACACGGCGGGTCGACTTACCTTAGTCGCCTTTTACGACACCTCGGTAAAAAAATGAGGGCGGTACTATTCTATTCAGCCGGATACCACACGGCGTATAGTATATAATAAGTATACTCCTAAATATATTATTAAGAAATTTAGTCTCGAAACTTCGCACAGTAAATAAATAAAATCTGAAATAGCTTCATATTTTACGTCGGTGAGGAGATAAAGTCGCTGGCATCTTCCAGTAAATAATAGTTCTAGATTCATCGCACATCCCGGACGCCATTACTGAGGCTTCAGGAATCCACAAATGAAAATTTTGGTATGTAGGGTATCGCCTATTGTCTAATAATGACTGTTATTTATTAGTAATCGCACAAACCCTACTGTACAGTCTCGATATTGCTAAATATCAAATTTTTAGTGTTAATTTTTCTAACAGATTTTAAGTTGTTTCAATTCTTACAGCTTTAAATTCAGCATTTTTCCGCAATCAATTTTAGCTTTGCCATTACATCAGTTTAAAAACACTTAAAAAAAGACTGATCCAGAAAGCCTAGTATACCGTTGAGGATTATTTAGACGATAAGAATGTGTTGATATAGCTCGCTTAGACCCTGTACAAGACAGTAATGACAAATGTAACTAGTCATAATAATTATATTTTTAAAAGAGCAACCGCTGAGTTTCTTGCTGGCTCTTCTCGGTAGGAACAGCTTTCCGAACGAGAAGTAGAGTTGACGATTCAAAAGCACTTGTTTCCAAGTTTATTTGAAAAAAGAATACTTTGAATTTGAATTTATATTAACACTTGCTACACCTAGTTCTTCATAGTGCAAAGTTTCTGTAAAAGTTAAGATGCTGCGAGTGAAATTTCATTTCGAGGATTTAAAAAAGTTTAATATAAACCCATTATTTTCCCGGACAAACCTATTCAGTTTTTTTATCAGTAGCAGATTTACCTTTATACGAAATTTTGCACAAATCTTTTAAGCCGTTGGTGTTTTAAAGCGGTACACACGTACGCACAAACTACCCTTATCCCACTCTAAATGATGCACAACGTCATTAAAACACATTGCTACGTAATTTGGAGAGTTTCACCACCGGCCTGACGTCAGCTTACCTTAGGCGCCTTTTATTACACCTTGGTAAGAAATAAGGGTGGATTCTATTACTCAGCCGAATACCATACAAACTTGTCAACTTACTTAAACTCTATTAATACACTCATTATTTTCATGTTCAAATCAATTCAGATGTAACATCATTATTACAGTAAAAACATTGATTATATTCCAAAAAAAACAATCTTTTCACTTCAGAATTCCTTTATACCTCTCCGTAGCTGTATTTGGTACGCATAAATGTATGAATATATGAATATAGGAATTTTTGTTATTTAGGATATCTTATTTAATTTGTAATATTTACTGTCCTTGTTATTTTTATGTCGCAATGGCCTCGTAAAGTTTTATATATTAGATATCCCACAACTTATAAATAATCTTCGGTAACCATTTACGTTGTTTTTATGTAAACGTTTATCTTTAATATTTTATGACATAGTTGTTTTATGTCCGAAAAATATCTCTAGCGGCCTCCTCCTGAATTCTGAATTTAGCTTTTTTAGTATATTTTATCATTTTTATCGACTTTCATTTCATAGTTACAACCACAATCAACGGTCGTTTTCCTATATTTAGGTAATTTTCATAATAATATTATTAATTCGAAATTGCGTGTATGAAAACAGATCGATGTCGAAATAAATACCATAAAAAACACTACAAACCCGCTTTAATAGTACAAAGTGAAAAATAACACAAAATATTAGTATTATCGTGAAAAAGTGAATCTGTTACATACATTTATACAGCTGGAAGTAATATAACGCATGGAATAAAAAGTGATAATTTTTAAATCTATAATGAAATTCAAGGATCCGGATTAGCAATTAGATATTTCATTAATAATTTAAATAAATAGTTCCTCATATCAAAAGTGTATAAAATAATTTACTTGTATGAGAAATATTGTTTTCACTCTTTAAATAACGGCTTTATTTCCGATGATTATGTATAATTCATTTAGCCCGCTTAATTCCTAGCTCATACATTTAAATAATTTCGGTCGCCTTTGTTTCGGTACAACCACTTCGCGCCTACAGTTAATATTGTGTTATGAAAGGATCATTTATAATTTCCAAAACAATGTGCTCGCTTGTTTAAATTCTGGAATAATTTAAGCAAACGACTGCGTAATTATATGTTTACTTTAATTAATAGATGTATTAAGTGGTTCAGAGCTTTCAGTTTATTCAACATGGCACGGATGATTTATTCTATAGATTTTTATTATCGATGTTTAATCTAGGATTTCTATGATTGGCGTAAGTTTCAGTATTTGAACAGTAAAATTCCGTGAGTCTTGGGGTTGGATGTTCAAATACTGTACAGGCAAATATGTTCTTTATAAAAACTCTTAACTAAATCTTAAAAAAAAACTTAAGAAAAAAAAAACTAAAAAAAATTAATTATATTTACAATTCCTTACCTATACACTTTAAAAATGTCTAAGCTATGTGCTTTTTCAATAATAAATTAATATATTGGACACTTACAGACATAATAGTCCGTCCCAAAAGTAGTACATACAACTTAATTCTTGTGTTATGGGTCACAGACAACTGGTAAATATATAGTTACTTATGTATTTTTAAAAATTCATACTCAGATACATAAACACACCCAGACTCGAAGAACCAACAAATTGATTTTAGAAAATGTTGGCTCTCGTCGGGATCGAACCCGCGACCCCTAAAGCTGAAGGCTCATTCATGGTTCATTGCCGCTTGCGCCAATGACCTAGTCAGTCAGGTGTCTGCAATTAGCATTGGAGTTGTATGGTTTCGTTTCTTAATTGTTATTTGGTGAAGTACAAAAAGTTCGACTTGAGACTAAAATGTATGTTTTTTATATATTTGTGTATCTTTAATATTCGGATCGCGGATTTTCCTGAATTCATCTTGTAGAGGGCATTGGGGGAGAAAAATCGAACTAGCTAGGTTTAAAAAAAAAAGTTTTATCTGTTTATGCTCAGGTACTAAAATATAAAGTATGTATGTATGATTGTTATACACTCCGAAGAAATCTGCATGAAGTTTAATAAAACCTTTTAAAACTTCTTTTTTTTTTGCAATTTGAGCATTTCAAAAATCTGTGATAAACAGGTTTGTTTCAGGGTAAATCAAAACAAGAATGGGCCACAGCAACGAGTGGCAAGGCTCTAGCAAAGCGTAGTATATAGAGACTATTCACGAGTCGTCAAGTTAATAAAATAAAAATCATTCTTCCATCGACTGTGGATCGGAATTTGTCTAGCAGTCTTAATAATTACTAGCAAAATTGTTTTTAACGAGCGTTTTACAACAGTTCAAGACGTCGTTACGTTAGATGCGTTCACATGTGCCGTTTAAGTGCTCAATAACCGTAGTGTAATCGTTAGTTTAAGGGACACTTCACATTTGATGTTGATCTCGATGTCGATTGTAACGACTTGTTAAGGATTGTCTTTCGTTTCTGTAATAGTTATGTTATCTTTGTACTTTTTATATTCATGTTATCGTAAAACTAAATTGAATTGATTTTTTAAAGCTATTTAGCGAAATCTATCAAGCATTAACAATAATAAACTCTTTATTGCACATCAAATACATAGGAAATACAAGATAAAATAAATAAATATAAAAAGGAACACAAACAGAAGTGCAAAGGCGGTCTTAGCACTAAGAGTGATCCATTGTAGATACTAAACAATTTAAAAATGATTTGATGACTTTATAATAGGCTAGAAACATTTAAAAATAAAAACATATATAATCAATTAAATATCGCTAATAATTACCTATAACTGAATTGGAGGTTCCCAGAAGAACGAGGTCGTTCTCTTGGACTCTCTGTATAATGTAATTCATTGATTTTTCGAAGGAAAACCGTATTTTGTAAAAACACTATTGTTATTAAATTATATTAATTAAAAAAAATTTTAGACTTTTATATTCTTTTTATTGTTTACTTATGTCAAAAAGATATAAAAAATGCAAACCTTTAACTACCCTATATTGATGTGTAACTAAATTTCAATAGCGCCGGTGTTTATTGGCTAGGTTTGAGTAGATATTTATTATTAGCAAATTTAAAAATACGTTGTTCCTTACGTAAATAATAATAAAAGACCTGTAAAATGTCGCACTATTCGCTACTACAAATCCTTTCTTTTTGTTTATATTAAAATAAAAAAAAATCCTATTTGTTTTCCAAAATAAATTATTACTACAAAGTCATCATCTTCCTGCCCTTATCCCACTCCAAGTGGGGTCGGCACAACATGTTATAAACATGCTGTCATGACATGATTTGGCTGCGTTTTTACGACCGGCCGCCTGCCTGACGTCAACTTACCTTTGTCGTATTTTACGACACCTCAGTAAGAAAGAGGGTGGTCTATTCTACTAAACCGGATACCACACGGTGGGTCAACTTACCTTAGTCGCCTTTTACGACACCTCGGTAAGAAATGAGGTTGGTCTATTCTACTCAGCCGGATACCACACGGCGGGTCAACTTACCTTAGTCGCCTTTTACGACACCTCGGTAAGAAATGAGGGTGGTACTATTCTATTCAGCCGGATACCACACGGCGGAAATTATTACTACAAAGTATTATTACTTAAATGTGAATATGCCTTTAGTGTAGAGTTTATTAACCGCTCTCTTTTTATATGATGTTTGAATGATTCATTAAAGTAGTTTCTTTTTGTATTGGTTGAAACTAGTATGAAGTTATTTACTAGTGCCTAATCTTCTTCTTCATATATATAAAAATTAATGTTTGTCTGTATGTCTTTTATTGACTCCAAAACATCTGGACCGATTTTTAATCTATTTTTCAGACAATCTTCAGAATGACCCAGCGGATACTACTGTTAAGTTTGGTAGCGGTCGAAGCATTTTTTTGCTAGTACATTATAAGAAGAAGCACGCATGCCTGATATTTTTTGTCTCGCATTCCTATATAAAGAAATAATGGGCGAGAATTTTGTTTTACAAGCTACGAGTAGATAAAGATTTTTATTAAGCAAGAAAAATTTATAAATCGAGATCAATAGATTGTTAGAGAACTAGTCGGGCTCATCCGATAAAATAACACGTGAGTATAGCCGGTTTCTATACATTAATTACATTAATCAATAGATTGATTAATTATTGGACAAATAAATCAAACGGATTGCAAGTTGCTGTTAAAATTGAAAAAAATAATACCCAATTTGTGTTCTATATTCTTGTGTTTAATTCTTTTTCTCTTTTGATATAGATATTAATTTTTTTTATTTAAAAAAAACAACTACCACGGTCTCGTTTGTTGAATGTTTTATTATGAAATAATTATGATCCGTAAAAAGTAAAGAGGCATTTTTAATTTCTCTAAAGGTCGTGTAAAGTACACGTCTTTGGTAATTTACATTGCCCCCAAGCTAATGTCAGCCGCGTTCATTTTCACCTTGCCGACCTATATTAATAAGGTTAAATGAAAAATATAACGCAAAATAACTGAAACAGTTCTTTCACATATTTATTTGAATTACGTTCTAGTGCAAAATTTCACATGTCCATTAAGTACTTTATCTGTTTATGTCAAGCTTACTTGTAAGAATATAACACGGTAAAAGTAAAATGCCTTTATATTTTTTTGAGTTATTTTCCCCAACATACAAGTTTGTTAGTATATAAAAAATAATCCTAAGAACTTACTTTCAGTTAAGTATCCATAAATGTTATTTTTTTTTATTTACAATAAAAATGTACAATTTATATCTATCTCAATTTAGTTACACGCTAGGACTATACAGATGATGCCCACGTGGAATGGTCCCAAGAATGCTGGCAGCGTTTCCGCGCTGAATCGCTAAGCTGGTTCTTTGTGCGAAAAAGAAGTCAGCCAACTTCATCTGAAGAGGCAATTAACCGGGGTATTTATAATTATTATTAATAGTTAAAATTCTTGTCGTTACACAATTTTTTTCAACTTTGAAGCGAAAAAAAACGGTACGAAAATCACAAAAAAAAAACAGAAAATTTCAAGGAATTTTAAAACGCTTGGTAATATTCTTTTAAATTAGGAAATTAGATATTTTTTCTATGTTTTGATTGTGACTTTGGTTTTTAATGTTTTTAGTAAACAAAATGATTACCTATCATTACAAAATCTACTAAACATAAAAAAAATTACGATAATACTGCAAATAGATAATGCAGGTAAAGTTTATTAACATTGTCATTTTTATCAATAATTTTGTATTATTGACTGGCCCGTTGGAGCAGTGGGAAGAGACCCTGCCTTCAGCTCCACGGGTCGCGGGTTTGATTCCCGCCGAGGGCAAACATTTTCTGTAACTGAATTTGTTGGTCTTCGATTCTGGGTGTATATTTGTATTTAAGTATGTATTTAAAAATTATATAAGTATATATTTACCAGTTGTCTGTCTACCATAACACAAGTATTAAGTTACTTTGGGGACGGACGACCGTGTGTGTAAGTGTCCCATATATTTATTTATTTATTTACGTTCATTTCAAGGAATAAAATCAATTCTATATAAAATATTTAAATCAAAGCCCTTAAACATTTTTCTGCATTATTACTTGCTACTATTATTGCAGACGTTCATTTTGAAACCTCTTCGCTCTATCAAGCTGCTGAGGTAGAATAAAAGAAAGACGCAAAATACTAGAGGTAAAGTTCTTAAACATTTCTGCTGCATTATTTTCTTTGTGTTGGTAAAGAAAATAAAAGTAAGAAACGGCGAGCGCGTAAGTACGGTAGTACTTTCTTCTAGTTATTGTTGACTTTAACGACCTCATAACAGGTTTAGCATTTTATGTTGTATATTGTGATATTATTTCAATATTTAAAGTAAGTTTGTGCAGTATAATAACTTAAGTCTGAAGATAGACCTAAGATAAGATATTTTGGCTCTTTGGAGCTATCTAAGAAAGAAGCATATAAGAATTTTAGAAAGGATATTTAGAAGTTTTTTACATTTATTATTGTCATTTTTTAATGAAAATCCTTTTTTGTATCTCAATATTAACATTATAGATTTGTATTTAGCTTAACTATAGATATGTTATTATTTATAATTTATAAAGAATTAGTCGTTACTTTGTGGAGGTCCATAAAGCAACAGTAATAAAAATACAATTTAATCCACGATAGAGGAATTTATAATATAGAATCTGAATTTCGGAAATCGCTCCAACGATTTTCATGAAACTTATTATGTTCGTGTTTCGGGAGCGATAAATCGATATAGCTAGGTTTAAAAAATGCTTTATTCAACGTAATCGGTAATTCGAATAACAAAATATTTAAATATGCTTCTATGACAACTAAACAATTCTTTTTTCTTAAAATTAAATAAGGTTTGTATAAGTACTAATTATAATATTACTTAAATGTTAGCTATGTTTTTGTCTGTTTTTTTTTTTATATTAATTATCTGTTAGTTGTAATGCAATTGTCACATGACATTTTGATAAGCACTATTTGAATTTACTATTGTAAATACTCTCAGTAATTCTTTACATAAGAAAAGTCAATGTTATTTTTTTAAGAGATCGTCGCGCTTTATGATTAAACTATTTGATTTTTGTATTTAAATAGCAATTGAATAAAATATGAATTTGTATTCGTATTTTATTTAAAGCAAACGCTTTGAAAGAGTATGACCCTTTTATAATTTATCCTCTAGACTGTATTATACTGAGTCACTGACATTTGTAATCCTAGTCAAAAATGATAATGTTTGTTTGTTCGCCAAGTTGTTGTTTATAGGTTTAATACTCAAAAGACGGTTAAATACATTTCAGAATCGCATGCTAAATTGAATCCGGGACATGCGGAGTTGAAGGCAAGGAGTACCCGCTGCGCCAACGGGCCAGTCAGTCTTTGATTTAACCATGCATCATATGCATGAAAATGTAACTTTCGTTATTTATAAAACACTATAATCTATCTATTCTAATTCAAAATATTCTTTATTCAAGTAAACTTGTAAACAACTGATTTGGAATCGTCAATTCTTCTGCTGGTTTGGAAAGCTGTTCCTACTGAAAAACTTGGTGGTTGCTGTTTTCAACCTATAATTCTTATTACTAGTTACATTTAGTCATTACTGTCTATAGGGTCGAAGAGTAGCTATCTATGTCCACGCATTCTTATCATATATGTAATCCTTAACCATATAGTAGGGTTCTGTATAAGCGTTTTTTTAACTGTGTTTTTAAATTAGTGTAACGGCGAAGCTAAAATTGATGTGGAATTTTATTATAGAATCATAAACCAAAAGCCATAAACGATTTACGTACTTTTGCAAAGCGCAAAGCAGGAGTCGCAAGTTTATATCGGTTCCTACTTTGTCTATTATATACATCGTCAATCTTTTTATAATTATGTATATTTACTGATTTTACTGTATAAATAAATAAATTATTTAGCATAAAAATTAAATTGCTAAAAATATACTGTGAAGGTAATGTAAGAAAACCTATTTCCTTAAACTTCCCTCGCAGAGGATAACATGGACTTATTGTACATGATTTCACCATAAATTTGTAATGTGGTTAAAGATTACTTACCATGGTTTTAATCCACTGCTACGTCAACAACCTAATTTTATGGGATAGTTTTACTTACCACGGTAAGGCTTCTTGTGGTTACAACCTTATCTTATTTCTAAGGTTTCAAGGAGTATGTATATTAAATTATTTAATGGCCAGTAAGTAAATCTATACTAATATTATAAAAAGAAAAAAAATGTATGTATGTTTGTAATGTATCCACACAAAAACTACTGGACCGATTTGAAAAATTCTTTCACCATTGAAAAGCTGCATCTGTACTGAACAACATAGGCTATATTGTGATATATTAAAAAAAATCGGGATCTGTATTAAAATGTAATAAGGTGTAAAAAATTAGACAAATATCTGTTATCGCATGCGCTGCGGAAACTTTTATATATTGATATATTGATGACATATTTAACAAAAATAAATCTATAGTCTGACTTAGTAGACTTTCCACTGCCATGAGATCGGAATGTATGCGGGTGAAACTGCGGAATATAACTAGTAATATATATGACTGCCTGTGTTATATAACATCATCCTACTGCTCTTATCCTACTCTAAGTGGGGTCGGCAGAACATGTTATAAATATATTGTCATATATATTTATAACATATACTTCATTGACCAATATCAATGAAGTTTGGCATAATTATTCCTTATACACCGGAATAACATTTAAGCTATAGAAATCCTGATAATTCTACAGGAATAGGATGACATTAAAAAGCGCCATCTATTATCAACTTATCACGCTACAATAGTTCACGCGAACAAAGTCGCGGGTAAAAGCTAGTTCTTACATATACATATCTCTGAGACTCTAATATATCTTTAAATTGTTCAATTCGGTTATATTCTAAAGTGTAAAAGTAATGCTTCTCTTGTGGCATAGGAAATAATAGCATGAAACCGCAAAGTGCAGTGAAGTCGTGAAAATAATTTCCGGTCTCTGCAATATCATTCAGAAACGGGTCTCAATTTTCTTGATAATATCTTCAATATCGGTCGCCAATTCATGTGTCTCAGAAATGTTGCCAAAATGAACTCCGTGATGCGAATATGTATTAAAAGTTTTTTGCAATAACCCGTGAAAACTAAGGAAACTTTGTCCTGTTGAAGACAAACGTGTTGTCAACTTAATAAAAAATATTCAAAGAAACGTACTGAGATGGTTCTCATCCCAATATTTAGATACCTAGTTTAACCTAGGTTAGTAGTTTAACCTAGGTTGTAATTTTATAATATACTAGCAGTGCCCACGGCTTCACCCGCGTGGAATTCAGTGTGTAACAAAGTTTTTATTGCGTTTATTCTAGACCCGTGGAAATTTAACCGTAATGTTCTACTAACCTAAACCTCCCTCAATCGACCTATATTTTAATAACATCTTTAAAAAATCCATTTTTACTGAATTTTCAAATTTTCAAAAGTAAAAATGTAAATTTTTACTTTTGGGGACTTTTTTTTATAATATGTATAAATAAAGTCTATTTAATAAACATTTTTATCTTATATTATCTTTTATTACCTAACGGTACTTCATTAGCAATACGGCCGAACGTAAAATATTTAGCCAAATCATGTAACAACATGGTTAATACAATATGTTGTGCCCCACTTTAAGCGGGATAAGGAAAGGATAATGATGATCTTCTGTAAGAAGACAATTGTGCACTTTAGACGCTTTGCGATGGCCATAACAAATATCCGAATCATATTCAAGGCATAATAATTTTTTAATTATGTTTGTATAACAGTGTAATAATAATTGTTAATTAGTTCACTCGTTTTCCTTTTAACCATAACTAAGGAAATTGCGACACAAAAAGTGGCGCGTGGTTTTTTTAACATTGATAAGTTAAGTAAATAATTACCGTCTCATTAAAATGAATATAAAAATAATTAAGCAGTGTCAAGTAACGGTCATCGTACATTGCAGGATAATTTGTAAATATTTGCATTAATCTTAATTTTTTGAAATGAAAATTTCTACGGGCGCGTTGTTTATAGGCACTGAACGAGACCGACACGCTCGGCTATGTAACGCTGGTTCGGGTAGAGTCGGCTCGTTTTAATGAAGTTAACGCTTCTGCCGTGTGGTCTTAGCACTGTTTTTTGTTTAAATATAAAATGTTAGACGTTTATTGCGTGTAGTATCCGGCTGAGAAGAATAGACCACCCTCATTTCTTACCGAGGTGTCCTAAAATATGACTAAGGTAAGTTGACGTCAGGCGGGCGGCCGGTCGTAAAATATGTAGCCAATACATGTGACAACATGTTTATAATATGTTGTGCCGACCCCACTTAGAGTGGGGTAAGGACAGGAGGATGATGATAAAATGTTTGACGTTTGCAATATTAACCCCTCACATGTCGAGCGAGGACCGCGTGCACTAATCGTTTAGAATTTTTCACATTTATTTTTAGATATTTTTTTTACTATATAATAATTATACCTATTAGCATACAATTTTCTTTGTTATAAAATTCCCAATCAATAAATAACATGACCTTTAAATGAATGTCAAAAGTCGTTTTATCCCCTAAGCGTTCAAAGGGTTAAAAAGTTTATAAATATAGAAAAGCTCACTTTTAAAAGACAATTCAAAAAAAATATTGTCCTTGACTGTGAATTATCTGTTTTGAAATTAATAGCACATCAACGGGCAAAATCGATCGCTGCTGGTAAATACTGTAACTAATGCTTTTACCACTAATCCCTTTCAGTGTGCAACCGCTACCGTGTTACTTTGTTGAAACCACGCGCTGCTATGGGATTTGATTAATATACTCGCACCGAATTAGCTTTGTTAGTACTGTAACAGCAAAGTTATGTAACCGATGATAGGCGAATTAAAATATTCAATATTCTATCGCTAGTAAAATAAGCGGTTATTTTGACATCATTAAAACAATCGGTCCATCTGGCCTCCCTTGTATCACACCTACGCCAAACTAAAGATAATATTCAATAAACTTATTAAACTGTTACATAAGTGACAGACAAGGAGCAGCTCCAGCCGATAAGAGTTTTTAATGTGTTTTGAAATGTTAAAAAAATCTGCAATTATTTTATTTTTACGTAATATTTATAGGTTTGCAATATAATAACACTAGATCTTACACATCCGAAATAGCTTATATATCGGACTAACAGATACATATGTTAAAAAAGTACGTAAAAAGGATATTCGAACAAAAGAATATGTCGCGAACGAAATAGCGGGTACCACCAGTTAATAATAAGAAACAAAAATGTTAAATCTATTATAAGTTAATCTATAATAATATATAATAATAATATAAAGATGAAGAGTTAGTTTGTTTGTTTGTTGGAATTTGTGTCCGAATAAATTTCTTTCTTTCTTTCTTCTTTCTATTAAAATACTATTATATATAACAGTTTTAATCTTTCCACCGAATTTGAATTTTGAATTTGAATATTCTTTCTTTAGACTTCCTATATAATGTAATGTAATGTAATGTAACGGCCTGTTACTATCCCACTGCTGGGCATAGGCCTCTTCTCTCCGTTTTTTTTTGGAGAGAAGGATTGGAGCTAAGACCTACCACGCTGCTCCAATGCGGATTGGTAGGTTATCCTATATAAACCTTTCCTTAATTCATAATTTCTGTTATTAAGTTTTTAGTTCAAACAACATAGTTACTTAGAGTAATATAATATAATCATTAAGCCAGCACGTCTTTCATTGATAATTTGTAACTAGTAACTATGTGTGTTGTTTAGTGTTTGTAACACTGTTAGTCCTAAGCACGTGTAATTCCAAATAGACTGGTAATATAAACAAACATGAACAATCCGTTCGAGTTATTGTTATTGTTGCTACACCTCCATTGTTATGAATTGTATGCAACATGTTACCTACTAGAGTTATTATAATAGAGTAGAGGAGTCAGCTTAAAATGAATCCATTGAAAAAAGAGAAAGCAATGTGTTACCAGTCTCTTTTTATGTGTGATTTAGAAAACGATAAATATTGGTCTCTTATCTTCTCTCATCATTCTCCTGCCTTTATCCAAATCTATGTGGGGGCAGTCAAACATGTTTTAAACATTTTGTTACAAGTTTTGGCTAGTTATATTACGACCGGCCGCGTGCCTGACGTTAACTTAGTCGCCTTTTACGACACTTTGGTAAGAAATGATGGTGGTCTATTTTACTTGGCCGGACACCATACAGCGGTCTCTTATCTTCTCTCTCTTATTGTTTGTTTGGACACTCGCATTCACAATCCCGCCCATAGCTCCTCTACTCTTCGTGAAATAACTCTATGATTAGATACTAAAGATTAATAGGAGCTGGACAGGGCTTTATCTTGTTTAATTTGTGATCATATAGTATAGATAGGACACAATAAATCGATCAATAAAACAAATATCAGAAACACGAAACGCTAATCTGGTGGAATAATGATGAAATGTCGTACAATTGAAGCTAACCCGCTTCTATAGGATAACAAATTCTCATGTTTTCTAAAGGAACAGGAAAAAAAATAGTTGCGGGTATATTTAGTATATGCAAATCGAAAGCGCTGTACCAGCATGTGGGATATAGACACAAGAAACATTAAGATTCAATGCAAGTCTGTCGTCATGTATATAGTTGGCTTAAGATTTCGAACAAGCAGATCCCTGGCATGTCTCGAAATAACGCAGCCGAAACCATTAGAGGCAATCGTATAACACAAAAAATAGTCGACAAGTATTATTTTAGGATCGCTTCGGTTAGTCGCGGTTTATGACTTTGATAAATGCCTTACCAAGCAAGCTCAGAATTATCTAAAATCGTGTATAACTACCTACAAATGTATCGAATATTGCATCGACTTAACAAACAAAAGCGTGTTCTTAATTGAAACAACGTGAACGGAACAGAGCCGGTACGTGCTGAAGTGATGTCAGAATTTGAATAACAGCCCTTTAATAAATGAGACCAAGCAACAAATCACAAACTTGTTTCATCATTGGTAACAAATTAACATTGGTTCGTTCAATTAAATGCCAGTTATCGACTCCAGACGTGATCTCGAGGTCAAGTAATATATTCCAGATGATATCGAGAGCAAACACAGCTTGTTTCTAAGAAGTTTATCGTATCTGCAATAAATCTAGTAAGGGCTTTTAATTTAATGCATGTATTTTGATTTATAAGAGTTAATATAATATTATGAAGTACTACTAAATATAATATCTAAGATTTATTTTCATCTATCTCTCCTTGTATTTAGTAGTTTTGTTATAAAAGCATAAGTGAGTACGAAATTATTACGCTATCAAATTTGTGCGCGACCTTAAGATGAAATAGATGAACGTTTGTATTAGAGTTATAATTATAATAAACTTCAGATGACTTCGGAACATGTCCTTGTGCGTCCCAAATTAAGGCCCGTCCGCTTTCTCGAAGAACTAGTGTCAAACCATCCTGTCTTTATGATCCTGACTTATACCCGAAGACTCAAGAAGAGCAGGAATATCGATGGCGGTAAATGCCCTTCATCAGATCAACTTTGGATCTAATTACACAGTACTTATTCTGTATGATTTAGTACAAAAAAGACATTTAACTATTCATTATAGAGTAATTATAGTCCACTTAACAGACAATACCGTAAGAAATAGAAATCGGCGTTATCTATACTAATATATAATGCTGAAGAGTTTGTTTGATTATTTGATTGTTTGAACGCGTGAATCTCAGGAACTACTGGACTGATTTCAAAAATTCTTGAGTGTAAGATATTCCACTTTTCGAAAAATATATTTATAAGCTATAGTCTATAGATTATATGATATCACGCGAAGATGAATAGGAGAGGAGCAGCAATAAAAAATATTACAAAAACGGAAAAATTCGAAGTTTCCATGCGTGCGCTAAGTAAACGGTGAAAGTTATTCAAAAATCATATATTACAAAATTGTTCCTGTCTAGAAGCTCTAATTAAAAGTCCGCGACAGCATATCCCTAGCTTTTAAGGTTAATCCACTTTAACTATTTTTATCAAAATACTATATTACGGTTCCAATCTTTCCACGCGCGCGGAGCCGCTGGCAATTGCTAGTATTGATGAAAAAGACGACCTTGAACTTTGCGATATGATTTGCATTGAAACTAAAAGTTATGTACGAGATAACAAATAACATTCCGCTTAATAAAATCCACACACAACAAAGATGAAATGCAATAAAACTTGTAGTAGTCCTATATTATTTTTGGATGCGAGCCAGATATGGGGTTTGCCGACAGTAACGTTATATGATACGCAGTTTTGTTGACGTGGCCAAAGTTAGGGCATCCCCTTTGTTGTCGCTAATGGGCTGTCATTAAGATCAGATAAGAAGTATTATATTTTCAACATCATATACTGTGACAGAAGCAGTTAACTATATTATTTTTCCAGGAATATCATCTTACTTTATAAGATTATTCTGTTCGTGTTTTGAACTTTTTCAGATAGCTGGAATGTTTTTCATGAAAGGTTTGGTTGATTATGAAATGGTTCAGGTTTACAATTTTATTTCATAGAAATGTTTATCTTATTACTCATATGTTTTTAAATTGTTTAGGTTTTACAAATGAAACTTGCAGTTAGTTCGACAATAGCATTCTAGATATTTTAAAAATAGATGTCGTTGAAAATCGGTTTAATTACCATTCTTTTTTAGTTCTTAATTTTCTATAAGCACGTAGGGGGCTTTGGGGGAAATAAAATCGATCGAGCTAGGCTTTCTTTAAAAAAAAAACGTTTTATCCCTGTTTTGGGCACTAAAAAAACTACGTAAATAGGAACAGAAAGCAATAGATATTTGAGTTATCAAATGCAAAGCTGTGACAGCATAATGGTAACGCGTGATCCAATAAAGTTCAAATCTTGGGATCAATTCCCACATGTCACCCACCGCTTTTTATTGAATTTCACCCAGGTACTAGTTAATAATAAGCTGTGGTGGCCTAGCGGTGCGACCGTGTGAATCTCTAGAGACGATCATGGGTTCAAACCCGGGCAGACACCAATGAGTTTTTCTATTAAAACTAATGTGTCTAATTGATAATTGCAATTTATCACACGCTTTTCGGTGAAGGAAAACATCGTGAGGAAACCTGCATATCTCTAGAGAATCCTAGGGATATGTGTAACCTACCAATCCGCATTGGAGCAGCGTGGTAGGTCTTAGCTCCGACCCTTCTCTCCAAAAATGAAGAGAGGAGGCCTATGCCCAGCTGTGGGATAGTAACAGGCCGTTACTTACTTTTACTAGTTAATTACGTCGTACTCCGATGTCATTAAAACATCAAAATTCTTGTTTACAAAAATAGCACGCTAAGCAGGATAATCTCTAAGGACCAGTTAGTATAAGCGATGAATGTATTTCATAACGAAAAACGTTATACTTAATTCGTTAACACAATTTTCCTCTTACAAGTCAATTTCCTTATGCTGGTAGTATCTAGTTGTAATTGACTTTGAGTGTATTGTAACAAAGTATTAATACAACGGTATTAATATATCTTCCCTTATCAGACAATCTTTTTCAGAATTAGAAATATATTTTTAAGTTATTTAGTAGCTACAGGAAAGGGGCCGGCAACTGACCAATATAGTAGTTTAAAATGCCGAGTCAAACGATAGTTCAAATTCAGTCATTTGTCGGCTGGGTCTTATTTTCTGTTGATATCGATAAAGTCTTATAAGGTTGATAATGACCTGAATATATGTTTGTTAGTCAAATGTCAGTGTGTTACAACACTTTGAATATTTTTCGTAAAAAAATATTGTATACTATAAGTATTTCTCTTTTCTTATTTAAATAATTCCTATTATTAAGTATTCTGCTAGAATAAGGACATTTATTTATCCTCTAAGGGTTGTTAAGAGATTGCTTTTAGCAATAAGACTGTTTTAAAGTCCTATGCTTTCACTTTAATGCCGATTAACAGACTGAGCTTAGTTCTTGATTGCCTAACTCGATATTCGGCTGACGTGAATACAACTGTTAAACACGCTCGTAAAAATCGACTTTACTATTATTTCATGAAAAATATAAGTCATGATCATAATGAAATATTGTGACTATAACAAATATTGTTCTAAAAAAGTAATATATGTCAAATATATATGTCAAATTAATAAATATTGCATTTAATAAAGGTAATTAGATACAGACGTCATAATCCCAGTCAAATATTGCCACTTCTAACTGTAAACCTGTAATCTGGTGGCGTTAGGAATATTACGAGGCGAACGGACGTTGCGAAGGATTTATAAGTTAGTGAATATAGAAAAAGGGAGAGTTTTATACAAAAAGTCTTATTTTAAAGCTAGTTTGAGATTAGTATAGGTATATTGAACAAAGAGGTCACTAACGTAGCGTTACTAGAGTTAAGACCGTTTCAGGTGACGTAGGAAGCGTCGCATTTAGTCCCTTGAAATAGCCGCGCAGACTTAAGACAGTCGCAAAGCTTTTGCCGCATAATTGCCATCTGCTATGCTTAAATTAGAAAGTTGGTTACTGAGAAACTATTGAAATTAAAACTTATTGAAAACCAATTTGTCTTTATTAAAAATTTATATTTTATGGACGATACTCTCATGTTAACTTTGACATAAAAGGTTTAAAATTAAAAAAATCTGGCTGACACATATTTAAGAAATTCAATAATTGACTATTGAATTTATTTACAACAATTAAATTTATAAGGTTTATTGTATCTTAGTTACAAACAGCGTCAAAGAGTTTAGTAACAAATTGCATCAAAATGTGCGGTAAAAAAGGACTCTAAAGTCATTTAATTATAATCATTAATCAAAGCAAAGACATTACATATTATTTTAGTCGAAGGTGTAAAATATAACTGTTTTTTCGATGAAATATTCCAACCAATTTTAAATTTCATTGATATTTATATAGTAAATACTGACTGATGCGTAACATATGATTTCGAGATTAACAGCGATAGTAGATCGTATATCACATTTAACGAAATGTTTTATTTACCCAACAGTACGAAAACGAAACGCAATAAAATTATTTTTGGCGATGAGCCAGAAACGAATTCATGACTCCCGTGCTATATTTTGCATAAATATTGAGGAAGATACAGAATTACTATCGTTAATGGGTTTCTATTCAAATTCAAATTCGGCTTATTGCGGACACAAAGATACTGAAATTGCAGGCAAAATTAAAGTAGTCCTTCAAATCCAAACATAATCTACACCTGAAGTTTATCAGTCATTAATAGTTATCCTGTAAGTAACGCAATATGAAAAACTTGTTTCGCTGAAGTTATGAACTTCTTCATTCCTCTTCAACCGATGGACGTCCACAAGATGTTTGCTCGCTATACAATCTGAAGTCGCTATTCCTTGATTGAAGTTATCTGTCCACTGTGACTATTCATCATTTCCAATACAATCATATCATTGCCAAAGTAATTGATCTATTACAAAATATAGACCCACTCTTTATTAGTCATTGATCCAATTTAAAATTTACTTTCTATTAATATCCCACTCTTAACAACTCTTGACCTCACCTCACCTCTTTCGAGAAGATAGATATTCCAATAAGCTACAGCTTTAGGCAATAATCTTTAAATACTGGCCTTCTGTCGATATTTTGTTTTTAAATATGTTCTAGAATAATTTAAAATTTCGTAAATAGACTGGATGCTACTCGCAAAAGTCTATTTCGGAGGAAAGAAATAACCTTAAAAAAAAGTAAAAAAATCAGTCTGTTGCTTTCCCACTGTAGTGTAAAGCCCTATTTTCCTAAAGCCCTAAATAAGATCGATATTGCGATCAATAAGTTATGCTAACTCTTAAAATAGTCGTACATGCTAATTATGTAGAATAAGTTTATTTTTATATTCATTTATCAATATATCATTATTACGATCAACTTGATATACTGCAAATTCTAAAATCTTCTTCAAGTTATTTGATAATAAAAAAACTTTTCACTGTCCTGTTTCTGGAGCTATTACGAATATGTGCATGTAAGATAAACTTGTATTCAAGTTAAGGGAGCAAATATTTGGAATTCTTGTTTCAGTTACAGCGCCTTCAAATTTGTGGTTAATGGGTCTTGTTTGGCTAATAAATTTGGTATCCTTAGAATTAGTTAAAGAACTCGATACGAAACGTAATAAATTTATTCAGTTTATTGTTTTTGGCGAGGATCCAGGGAGGGGTTATAAGACTTCTAATGCTCTGCGATACATATATAAACATTGATGGAGCCAATATTTGAATTCCAGTCTTTGTTCTTTTATGTATGGTGTGGCTTTTATGTTCCTATACTGGTATTTTTATGTTTTTCTTCTCATGCGATGTTAATTCCATTTAGAATATATGTCCTTACGGAATTACTACGATATGACGATACGATTACTATGGTACTTGCAATGCAGGTCCTTGCAACTACCAAGTAAATTAAAACATCTCTTTAAAACTAACTGGGTTACACTCTAAATACTTCGTTTTAAATAAGTTTCAAATCTACCAAGGAAGCCGTCTGGTATCCGGCTGAATAGAATAGACCACCCTCATTTCTTAGCGAGTTGTTGTAAAATAAGATTGAAGTAAGTTGACGTCAAGTCGGCCGGTCCTAAAATACGTAGGCAAATCATGTTATAACGTGTTTATAACATGTTGTGCCGAATCCATTTAGAGTGGAATAAGGGCAGGAGGATGATGAGTGGGATATTAATAGAACGTAAAATTTTAAATGGGATCATTGAATAATAAAAAGAGGTGTTATATTTCATAATGGATGAATTATATTGAATTACATATACCTATATCTCTATTATAAGAATTAATCTATACTCGCCACAAAAAAGCTTAACGAGCCGAAAGTGGCGTTAGATTTCGGGGAAAATAATTTAACGACACGTGGGTAAGAGAGGTAATGAGAGTTGTCTATTCTACTCAGCCGGATACCACGACGGACCATACCATAGGTAATGTGTAAATATTCTTTGTATTTTATTAGAATAATTACTAACTTAAAACCTGTAACAAGCACGTTTTTAAAATAAAATCGCTTTATTGTTTATAAAAACCTCGTGTTAGGATATTTATATCCATAGATGCTGGGTTATGATTGACCTGGCAAACCGCATCACAACGTCGTTGTATTTGGTAGACGTCCTATAAATCCATCCACATTACTCGAAGGAGATAGAATATTGCCCAGCATTAGGCTGGCAACAAGGCCTTTTTTTAAGATTAACCATAAAGTCATTAATCTTTCGTTTTTTTTTTATGTCAGGAAAACCCATTATGGGTCATCACCGCCCGACGGGGACGAGCGGCGGGTATGTCGGACTCTCACCGACTAAAAACCTGACAGTGCTCCACCGCGCTGCTGGTGGCGGGGATAGGGTACCAATGAAGACATTGCCCCCATCCCCGCTAGCAGCAGCTCTGTACCCCGGAGAGCGCCACCTCCGGGTCGGGGCCTCTCTTAACAGTGGCGCCTCCCTCCGCTAATCGATGCATCGGGAGCACCAGATGCATCGACCGCCTCGGGGACCTAACTCCAGCGAGCGTCCGATACCCCGTTCGGACCGCTCGGAGGTCCCCGTTAGGGCGGCATAAAGTCATTAATCTTGTGGTTAGTGCAATTTTCCCGATCCCACCGCCGCGTTTCAGTTCAGTCAAGTCGTCTAATTCTATTTCCATAATAAATTTATATGAAAAGATAGTTAAAACGTAAGCTCAAAATGTTGTAAAATCAGTGTGTCGTAAAGTTTTAATATAGCGTTTTACTATCTGAATACAGATGAGCTTTAAATTAAAGTTTCCTTCAACGGAAAGCGACATTGTATGACGTGATGTCCTGGAAACTATCTAACTATGGAATCTTTCTAACAACCATGTCATTATTTTTAATTTATTTTAATTTTTAAGGATTTCGTGGATTTATATTATGCTGTTCTTGTTATAGAATGGCTTTATGTAACTTTTATATACGCTGTAAATGAGCGTTAGAAATTTATTTTAACTAACTTAGGAGCCAGGGACTCGACAATTATAAAATAACACTGTTTTAACTTAGCCGTGTGGTTACCGGCTGAATAGAATAGACCACCCTCATTTTTTATCGAGGTGTCGTAAGAGGCGAGTATGGTGTCAACCCGCCGTGTGGTATCCGATTCTATAGAATAGACCAAACTCATTTCTTACCGAGGTGTCGTAAAAGGCAAGTAAGATAAGTCAACCCGCCGTGTGGTATCCGGCTGAATAGAATAGACAACCCTCATTTCTTATCGAAGTGTCGTAAAAGGCTACTCGGGTAAGTTGAACCGCCGTAAGGTATCCGGTTCAGTAGAATAGAATACTTTCTTACCGAGGTGTTGTAAAAAACGACTAAGGTAAGTTGACGTCAGGCAGGCGGCCGGTATTAAAATACGCGGCCAAATCATGTGACAACATATTTATAACATGTTGTGCCGACCCCACTTAATGGGATAAGGGCAGGAGCAATGATAACTGTTTTTGTCAGAGCAAAGACCAAATGCAATACAATTTTTAATTGAATTCAGCACGCGATGTTTAACTTTTTTCGCCTTAGACTTGCAAAAAACTGTCGTGTCGAATAAATGTGGTAATTTTGATTGTCTTGAATATTTTTTTAAGACGATAGAATACTTTGTATTATTTACCAGGTTTTTTATATTTTGTCTATATATAAATCTTTACTATTTCAATTAGTTAATCTTGTATATTTATCTAAATTTTGAAACGCGCCCCAGTAATTTTCATGAAAATCAGTATGAAAAATCAATCTAGCAAGGTTTTATTAAAAAAAGTTGTTTTATTTGTTGTCGGGCACTGAAAAAACTGCTATTTTATGAGAAAGCAAAGAATAATTTCGCTGTCAAGTACAAAGTCATGATAGCTCAATTGTGTGTATATTCCAATTTAGAATACTAGGATCGATTCCAGACAAAATCTTTTTTAATATTTTTAATTGCATTATTTTTGTTCAATAAAATTATCGAGCGAGGGTCGGTTACCCAGGTACTTCAAATCCTTAATAAGTCAAAGAGGTGATTTCATAATGGGCTCGTAAACTAAATCTCGTATTCCTTTGACTTAGCCCTTTTATATTTAGTTCACTATATATTTCATTATTAAAACGATTTATACAAGAAGTGTATTACGTAACTAGTCCAGTGTTTATTTAAATTTATATTACAAAACTTGCTCTATTTAAGAAAGGGTTTACTAACACTGTCCTTGTCGGTGTAAGAGTATGCAAAATTTTTAATAAAATGTTTTAGTATCAGAATACAGATGAGGTTAAAATGAAAATTCTTTTGTCAACATCAACATTGTATACTTCACTATTTTCTTCCATAACTTTGTTATGAGTAAACAAAAATGTAACTTCGGTGTCATCCTCCTGCCCTTATCCTACTCTAAGTGGGGTCGGCACAACATGTCACAAACATGCTGTCACATGATTTGGCTGCATTTTTACGACCGGCCGCCTGCCTGACGTCAACTTACCTTAGTCGTATTTTACGACACTTCACTAAGAAACGATGTTAGTCTATTTATTCTACTCATCCGGATACCACACGAAGGTTCGACTTACCTTAGTCGCCTTTTACGACACCGCGGTAATAAATGAGGGTGATCTGTTCTACTTAGCCGGATACTACACGGCTGTGTTTACATTGTATCAATTAGATATAAATCATAATAAGAGATGATTCAAGTTAAAGTAGAAAAAGAGCACATCTTCAGATACATACGAGTTCTCTTTAATATACTCGTTAATTAAAAAATTTGAATTTATAGTTTGGAAATTTTGCAATGATCTTAAATTATGATTGTGATTGATGTGTGAAAAAATTATGATATGATTGTATCATATTTTTTTGACTGGCCCGTTGGCGCAGTGGGTAGTGACCCTGCCTTCAGCTCCGAGGGTCGCGGGTTCGATTCCCGCCGAAGACCAACATTTTCTATAAATTATTTTTTTGGTCTTTGAGCCTGGGTGTATATTTATATTTAAGTATGTATTTAAAAAAATATATAAACATATATTCACCAGTTGTCTGTCTACCATATCACAAGTATTAAGTTACTTATTTTGGGGACGGACGACCGTGTGTGTAAGTGTCCCATATATACGTATATATTTATTCATTTTTTTATTTTTGCCTTTTTCAGATCATCTCCAGTCTACAATTATAAAGGGCCGAACAAGCGAGTTATTCATTGCTATATTTATTATCTATATATCATAAAAAGCAATCAAGTAAACCATAGACGTCGTGACAATACTCGACTTTAAACTTTTTACACTTGATTTATTTGTAACTAGCAATTTCCAGCGGATCTGCCAGCGTGGAAAGATTAAATCCGTAATTTATAGTCTTTTGATAACCATAAAAATGTTTAAAGTAGATTAACCTTAAAAGCTAGACATATTATGCTGTCGCGGGCTTTTATTTAGAACTTCTAGAGGGGACCAATTTTGTAAAATATTTTTTTTTGAATAACTATTACTGTTTTCTCAGCGCACGCAAGGAACGCTTAAAGTTTTCTCGTTTTCGTACTATTTTTTATTGCTGCTCCTCTCCTATTCATGTTAGCATGATGTTTATTGAGGAAAGCTAAAGGCCTATAGCCTTCCTCAATAAACGAACTATCGTACATTGAATAAATTTTTAAAATCGGTCCAGTAGTTCCTGAGATTAGCGCGTTCAAACAATCAAGCAAACAAACTCTTCAGCGTTATATATTAGTATAATTGTTTGATAGTTCTCTTATAAAGCATTCAGATCAAGTGGATTAAGCTTTACTTACAACAGGTTTAGGTATCTATGTTATATAGTTCATGGTGTCGCTAAGCTGAAGTGGCGATGCGTGGGGTATATAGTACGGAGAACCGATGGACATTAAGGTGCCGGAATACCGACGCCGTACCGGAAAACGCAGCGACGGTACACCCTCTATGAGGTGAACTAACGACCTTAAAAAAGGTCACCAGACGTCGCTGGATCTATAGGGGACAGGATCGTGTAGATCTTGTAACGAGACCAATATCTAATTGTGGACGTCTATCGGACGTTATTAAAGGAGAAATCTACCCCCCGAGGTCCCCGAGGCGGTCGATGTATCTGGTGCTCCCGATGCAGGAGGGAGGGGCCACTTTTAGAGAGGCCCCGACCCAGAGGTGGCGCACTCTGGGGTACAGATTTGCTGCTGGCAGGGATGGGGGCAATGTCTTCATGTTCTATCCCCGCCACCAGCAGCGTGGTGGAGCACACAGGTTATTTTAGTCGGTGCGAGTCCGACATAACCGTCGCCTGTCCCCGTCAAGCGGCGGTACCCATAAGGGGTTTTTTCCTGTCTACAAAAAACTATCACCGATTTTAGACCACGAAGTCAGATCATCAAGCGTATTTAGTGCAAAAGGCTGCGTCGCTTACGATAATTACATCGCCGTTTAGAGACAATTTGGATGTAATTTGTTGCCAATTATCTACTTCCCTTGCGTTTGCATGCAGAAAATTGGGATCGCGATGAGTCTTCTGTTTTATTTTTAAATTTATTGCTAGTTCTTAAAAACATATCTAATAATACCAATTTAAAGTATTTTACCGACGACAATTATTCAGTTCAAAATCTTATAAGACAAAAATGGTGCGATAGTCCACGTTTTTAGTGTAATACCTAAATACTTTACCAATTATTACCAAAACAGAAATTTTAAATTAAAAAAAAAGTAATGACGGAATTTAAAATAGCACACCAATTCTCCATACATATTATTCTTGTCTAATTATACTATTCCACTCTAAGACAATACTTAAAAATAACAAATACAATTTATGGACGTATGTAAAACCTTCCCAATAAAAATCTATCCTAATGATATTCAATATCAATTCATATTTTATCTGTGACATATTTTGAACGCAATTTGAATACGGAATTCAATATATTTTTTATCTGTATTCAGCAGACAGCTATTTCTTTAGCTGGGATGTGTTCTATTTATGAATTAATCAATCACGGACGCGTATTGAACAATAAATAAGCGTTATGAACGAATTATAGGGCAAAGAACTATAATCGTTCGCCCATCGTAAACTTTGATTGGATTACTATACTTTTAAAGTATTTTTACCTCGCTACAAGCAGCTATGCTATACGATACTATGCGGCGTAGAAGTTATTGGAAAGATTTACTATTTTAGGTTTATACAAAGGATTTTCTATTAAAGGACATAATATATTGACTAACTACATAAAAGAGGTGAACACGTAAATTTTGTGTTTGGTCAAATTTTAATATCTGCTTGTGTATTGTAAGTGCTTGTGTATTGTTGTGTTATCGGTGTCGGGTAGTGCAAAAATTCTTACAAATTCTGCATGTATCAGCCATAAGAACGAACACCTAGTACACTCTACATCTAGTATTACATATATTTTCTTTTATCGCGGATTATAGCAAAATAATATTCTCATTAGTTTTGATCAGTCGATGTTCAAAACATCTGCTCGTATATAATGTTATCTATTATAAAAGCAATGCGGAGGAAGATATCATTTTCATATTCCGGCGAAGCCTAAGCTATGACATGTGGTTGTCTCATTACCCTCAACTCTAACGACCCGCGGCGTATATAATAACATAGGCCGAGAGATAGACGGGCTGTTCTTACGCTAATAATATTTATTTATTTATTTTTGTAGGGGGGAGATGGATTGATTCGTTGATATCTTCAAAAACACTTGAAAACACTCTTTAAACTGACCTATTATAACTTATTTAATTCTTTTTACTTCTTTACAACACATCTTACACTTTCCTCTTTCGTCTCTTTTAAACACATCTTTCCTATTCCCTCACTCACCACTACGTTCCGCTCTTTAACAATTTCATCTTATTCTTATAACTATCTTTATATAATGAAGAATCAATATTTTTTTCGCCTACAATTATTTATACTTTTATTGTGCTCAAAACAATATTCAAAACCAGGCAAGAAAATGGAAACATACAAAATAAGAGGTACAATAATGTTAAAATAAAATCTGGCGGTCTTGGCATTACGGAGCAATATCTTCCAGACAACCAGGTCAATTAAAGGACAAAGTTTTGTAGATACCCTGTAGGAGGTCCATATACACAGGATATTATTGAATAATAACAATACAATACATTAACGATATAAATAAAATATATTGTTTTTACTCCGCGACTATTACAATTGCTTAAATTATAAAATAAATTATGATGATAACTAATTCACGTTAGTATATGATGTGAAATTACCATAGAATTATGATATTAGAGAAGAAAAAGCCAGCTGAAGATGTGCCCTATTACAATAAAAGTCTCTTTTTTATGTGTGATTAGACAAATAGTATACGAGTTTCATAATTATTTATTGGGACACTCTTACTTATATAGACCCTGGTTTTCCTACTCTAGTATAAGAACTCTATAGAAATTACACGATGAATATGGCGTTATCAATGTGAAGTACTCAAATATTTCTTTAAATTGGATTGCAGTTTTATATGTAGTAACAATATGGTAATAGATTAATTAGGTAATATTCAATAATAATAGTATTAGTAGATTAAAAAATAGTATTGGTATTCTTAATAGTAAGTGTATTGTTTTCTTGACATATCTTGCGACAATCTCTCAAACTATTTAAAGAGTTTGGGTGACGCATTAAGAAATCATACCAGTGCGTGCCATCATGGCGGGGCCTCTGTAATTTCCTTCAAGAAATACATTAGGAAATTTTTGTTCGCCATTGTAAGGATATAATAATGACCAGAAAAACTCTTGCGTTATTTTTGAGGCTTACGTAAACTTCCTATCACGGCTGTTACTAAATGGATACTACTTAAAACTATTAAGATAAATCTTTAGTGATTTAAGAATTTAGCCGTGTGGTATCCTGCTAAGTAGAATAGTACCACCCTCATTTCTTACCGAGGTGTCGTAAGTTGCGACTAAGGAAAGTTGACCCGCCGTGTCGTATCCGGCTGAGTAGAATAGACCACCCTCATTTCTTACCGAGCTGTCGTAAAAGGCGACTAAGGTAAGTTGACGTCAGGCAGGCGGCCGGTCGTAAAATACGTAGCCAAATCATGTGACAACATGTATAAAACATGTTGCGCCGACCCCACTTAGGGTGGGAAAAGGACAGGAAGATGACAAAGTGTACATAGTTTTGCTGACACAAGAACGTCTGTTAACAAAACTGTGAGCAAATTTTACTCTTCTAACTTCTATGGAAAAACTAAAGCTTAAAGCAAATATGAGTTATCTTTTTGGTACATGAGCTTCATTTTAGAACCTTTGCCAGTATACTGTACATATATTAATTCTGCATATATGAATGAATGCTCATAGCCGTGTGGTATCCGGCTTAGCAGAATAGAACACCCACATTTCATTCGGAGGTGTCGCAAATGGCGACTAAGGTATGTTGACGTCAGAGAGGCGCCCGGGCGTTAAATACGTAGACAAATCATGTGACAACATGTTTTTAATATACTGTGCCGACCCCATTTAAAGTAGATAAGGGCAGGAGGATGATGATGATAAGTCATTAGTCAAGCAATTATTTATATTTTTATCGAAACTATTTAATTGTAAATAATTTTGTAATTGTATATATTAATAGAGATTTTTACTTCCGCTGTCCGGAAGTGTTGTAAATAACATTCACTGAAGCTTTTAACCTAAACTACTTTTAAAAGTAATAATATTTAATGGAACCAACATGAAATCGAATGCGGAAGCTTCGTAAGCTAGTAATCACAGCACTATGCTTCCTAAATTATTATTGCTAAAGCTTTTACGTTCAACTCGGATCATGCTATAAAACTTTCGCTATTTTGTAGTTCGTAAAAACTGTAACAAATCTTTCAACGCTGGGATCGTTAACGGAAATATAGTGCAAGCTGTTCCAGACAATCGGCATATATCAATACAGTTACATTCTATTTTATATTTTAAAGTATATAAACATACAGTTCATACCGCGATAAAATGAAGTTACTTTTGTATAAGGTTCGGATATATAGGTCATATAGGTTATTATATAATCCTACTAATATTTTAAATGCGAAAGTTTGTGAGTATGGATGTATGTGTGTTACTCTTTCACGGTGCATCCGGTGAACTAATAGCGATGAAATTGGGCACTATTATTTCTTGTGTCTTTCAGGGTAATATGTAGGCTATAATATAGAAATCCAGTTAATTCTACAGAAATAGGGGGACATTGAAAAGCGCCAACCTATTATCAACCTATCACGCGACAACAGTCCACGCGAACGAAGTTCCGGGTTAAAACTATCATAGTAATAAGTATTAATCAAATGTTTTAAATTTTTTTGAGAGTGTGCAGGACATTTTATTAAGAGTGTGCAGGACAGTCTATTAGGTATGACATTTGACACTAAACAGTGACTTGAACATTTCTTAGTCTTTTAGCCAGATTTGACATTCCCTACACCCAATCAAGGAAAGCTACGTTTACAGTACTTTCGTCGCCTTTAGAATTGGGAATATACCTTAAAAACGTGCGGATATGTCGTCCGGCTCATGTCCGTCGTATATGCGGTACGACTTTGTGAATGATTACTTCAATCGTAATAATGTCTGTAAAACATTAAAATTTGAGGGAAAAGATGATTTAGCTTTTTTAACTAGATTTAAAATTTCCTCTATTCTTTAATTAAAATACTATGAACAGTATCGTCATAACATATAGGTCTAACCGTGCGGTGTAGTCGCTACGCCGTCGTATTGACATTTCACATAATTTTACTCTCGAGCGTGAATTCTATCTGAATGATATGTGGACAATATCATTCTGAAGAAAAACATCATCTTAGCCATTCTTTCGTTTTGAGTCCTTTTTTGAGTCTTTTTATAACTAGATTTAAAATTTCATGCATTTGTTAAATAAAATACCATGTACAGTATCGTCATAACTTATAGGTGTAGCCGTGCGTTTTTGCCGCTATACCGTTGTATGAACGTTTCACATAATTTTACTCTCAAACCTGAATCATGACTTATGGGCAATAAGACTAAGGAAAAACTTAGACAGCTTTTCGATTTAAATCTTTTACAGAGGGTACCGGTTGAAAACGATAAAGAACAGCTTCCGTGTACAGTATCGTCTGGAATATAATAAATGTGATCACGCCCGAAAAATATTGTTGATTAAACTTCCAGCCTTCGATATCAGAACGGTAGTAGGTAATATTATTTACACAATAAAGGTTCGGGGATATGGGGGTCAGTCGATTTTCTACTGGTCGAAATATTCATGATTTACGCTGATTGCTTTTTAAGGAGTTTACGGACTTATTTGGGTATGTAATAGAAGCGAAATGAATACTGACAAAGTTTGGATTCGGTCTTTGAGTCAGTAGTTTGAAATATATATATACAATTAAAACAATTTGCCGTGTGTAATTTGGCTGAGGAGAATAGACCACCCTCATTTCCTACCGAGGTATCTTAAAAGTCGACTAAGGTAAGTTGACGACAAGCAGGTGGACGCTAGTAAAATACGTAGCCAAATCATATTTAAAGCCAGACAACATATGTGCCTAAATAAAACATGTTGTGCCGACCCCACTTAGAGTGGGATAAGGCAGGATGATGATGATGTACTATTAATTACAATAAAATTTGTTTGAAATATTTTCGAATCAACGAAGTCTTCAAGTCTTACAAAGATTAATGATTATTATTATAACGTTATTATTGTTTTACTAAAAAAAGTATTTAATTGCGTTTGTATGCGGAATCTACATAATATCCATATAACAATGTCTGTTATTTAAAGCGATTATCTCAGCCGAATTCCCATTTCCGCTAAACCGCTAAAAGAATCACAAATATTTATCTTTTTCCGGCTCCCACATATACCTACATTATGTGATCATCAAACTATTTGTAGCACAAGATATAATGCAAAAAAAGTGCATTAACTCTAGACGTCTGTGAACTTCCAAAAACAAAGTTCGCTTGTTCAAACTTACGACGAATTTGAATAGCGCGCCTCGAAATTCCATCAAGATTAATTAACCACCCATCATAACTTTGTATACCGACATCCACTTAAGTTGAGAGGGCTTAAATGTATTGTTATCGTCTGTTTATATTATTAATGACATGTAATATTTCAGGTAAACAATATATTTATTGTTGTATTAATTAGGTTAAGTAAAGTGTGCTGAGAAACATTGGTCATTGAACAAGATTGCAAGGTTTATGACGTATACGTAGAAACATTGTTTAAATTTTGGATACTGCTAAAAAATGTTTATATAATGTTGGTAGAAATGTGCCATTAAATAGTGAAATCTCAGATCGGGACAAATAAAAAGCAAGAAATTTGCAACTGCTGGCCAAACTGCTGCAAAGCGCTTGGGCGCATCATATCTTAGAACAGATGGGGAATTCTAGGATAAAAAGTAGCCTCTATGTTGCTCCAGAACATTCTCTATCTTGCAGTGAAAGCGCCATTAAAATTGGTTTTGCCATTCCCAAGAACGTGCTATTACATACATAGGACTCTATACTAATATTTATATATTAGTATTGCTCAAGAGTTTGTTTGTTTGATTGTTTGAACGCGCTAATCTCAGGATCTACTAAACCGATTTGATAAATTCTTTCAGTCTAAGATATTCCATTTATTGAGGAAGGCTATAGGCTATATAACACCACGCTAAGATAAATAGGAGAGGAGCAGCAATAAAAAAGAGTACGAAAACAGAAAAATTTAAAGCTTTCCTTGCGTGCGTTGAGTAAACGGTGTTAGTTATTAAAAAGTCATGTATTTCAAAATTTGTTTTTCTCTAAAAGTTCTAAATAAAAGTCCGCGAGAGCATATGTCTAGCTTTTAAGGTTAACCCACTTTAACTATTTTTATGGTTATCAAAAGACTATATTGCAGTTCTAATCTTTCCACCTGGGTGGAGTTTTGGCGATTGCTAATAGTATATAAGTAAACATTCCTCAATAATTGCACCAACTTTTAGTAAAAACCGTACAAATGTTCTGTAGATTTTGAGAAAATCCAACACCTTTTACGCTACCTCGGTAAGAAATAGATACCCGCAATCTTTAAAAAAAAAACAAGAAAATGTCAATAATAATAAAAACTACATAGTAAATTATAGATAAAAAGAAAGTTGATGAAATTAAACAGACTATTCACACGCTGTTCAGTTTATTGTATTTAAGAGGCTTTTAAATACTTTTGCCATCCATACAAATTGTTGGGTTATTCCTCATACAAACCAACCGCCTAGATATGGAATTCTTACCGTTCGTCCTTTCCCCAACACTTATAACTTGAGTGCTTTCAAAAGAGCAATGAATAGGCAATGCTTATATAAGTGCGGCCCACTTTGTGTAGCATTTTGCTTTTCATGAAGGGAGGTCGCCTAAAAAAATATACAACACAATATTAGAAATATGATTTGAGCTATTTATGTTACAATTTTGAAATATTCTAAGATGAAATTTCTTATGAGAAAATTTGTGTTAGTTTTTTACGTAGTGAATGTTAGATAATTTTTAAAATTAGGCGTTATTTACAAAGCTCCATAATATTCCTCCATAATAGGGAATAGACGATTACAATAGCTTCTATAGTAATCGTCAATTCCTGATGATGCTTAGGTTTTTTAGTAAAGCGACTGTTGATATTGTTGTGTGTCAGTGGTAGATCAGTTTTAACGAATCCTGCATGTATAAGGCATGAGAACTAAAATTTCACTTTTCGTTTAGCATTACATAGATTCTATCTCATTGCGCATTATAGAAAAATAGTTATAATTATTTTGTGTATAGAATATTACTGACCCTTGCTTCGTTATGGATTTGTTATTATCCGTTCTCGTAAAAACTTCAGAATATAATTCCAATACATTTAATACAAAAATTAATTGCTGCTTGTAAAATTAATTGCTGTAATTGAAAACTCAAATATCATCGACGTCTTATGCAGAAAATGTATGTCATCAACGCTAAGGTAAATATACAACGAACAATATATTTAAGCACTCGCAACTTGAGTGGGTGCTGGTATACAAAGTTTTGACGGGTGATTAATTAATCTTAATGGAATTTCGAAGCGCGATACTCAAATTCGTCTTAACTTTGAACGACTGAACTTCTTATTCTTGGAATTTATCGACGTAAAGTCGTCAAGAATCAAATAAACAGTATTGGACTGATTTATTCTATAAGAAACAAATATTTTGCTTCAAATTTATGTAACACAATTTATAGTACAGTAGAAGCTCTTTATTGGCGGGGTATACGTTCCGTAAATATGCCGCGAATACAGAAACCGTGAACTTATATAGAGTTATAGGGGACAGGTTTCTAAGCGACTAAATAAAAAAAGGAAAATCATAAAAATCAGTTTCATTTAGTTGTTGACTTTACATTTTGATAAGTTACATATTATCTTCAGATTTAGACAATGGCAAAGGCAGGAGGTAACTATAGTAAAGTAGCGGCCTGTTACTATCACACTGCTGGACATAAGCCTCTTCTCTCCGTTTTTGGAGAGAAGGTTTGGAGCTAAAACCTACCACGCTGCTCAAATGCGGATTGGTAGGTTACACATATTACAAGAATTCTCTAAAGATACGCACGTTTCCTAACGATGTTCTCCTTCATCGAAAAGCATGTGATAAATTGCAATTATTAATTAGATACATAGTCCCGGGGTTTGTACCCATGATCATCTCTAGAGAGTCGCAAAGTCTTATCGCTGGGCTATCACAGCTTGCCGCGGGGTTATCACAGCTTACTTGAGGGGTAACTATAACTTCATACTATCCATTCATCTTTTTTCGGTCTCCCTTTAGTTACATATCTACTTATATTTAATACTTGAATGGTCACATGATTTTCATCTCTCTGTATTGGTACACCAGCTTATTCTTACACTGCTCTTATTTTATATATGAAAGAGTTCCCGCAGCGATAACGTCGTATAAAGAGCTCATGAATAAGTGCCCCGGATGGGCTCGAAACTAGTCGGGCTAACCCGATATAATAAAACGAGTATAAGCTGTGAAAACTACACACGTTAAACCAAAAAATATATTGAATATTTTTTTTAATCATATCATTAGGTTAAGTATGGATGTTGCTAGCAATTTCGAGAGAATTTTTTTACGTTTCAAATAATCAAGTAGCAGCGTCGGTTTTTGCTGAAAAATATTACTCGTTGGATATATGGGTCGTGATGCACTTTTATATAGGAGTGTTTACGCTCTGATTACTGCTAAATTTCGGTGTCTTCTATGCCACTGTGGCATAATTATTTACGAAAACGGAACGTCCAGAGTTTGATTTCAGAGCGAATAAATAGGAATTTTCATTAGGAAATCTGTAGTCTGCCTGCAACGAGGGTTTAATAATACAAAAACTTTTATTAGGAACAGTACATAGGACATAATACAATTAAAAATGGTGATCCTGCAGAAGTATAAACTGTGTCGCAGTGACTAACGCCCTCCACTTTTACAAAAAATAGTCGGTGCTCTTTATACTTAATTAAAAAAAAGTGATTTGCCTTTGTAAGTAATGGTTAACTGACCTGACGCGGCGTACTTGTTCAAAAAACAGGATAAAACAATAACTTTATAGTTCTGTCTCATTCGCATGGTTGTGTAGGTCAAGGTCAATGCATTACATACAAATTGGAATGGAATGAGGTATGGTCAATCACATATTTTTTATCATATAAATCATATAATAGATTTTTATATAAATCATATTTTTTATGTAGGCTTCTAGATTCTGTAGGTACCTGTAATTAAAAATAATGGCGTATGGTCGGTATCACCATACTGTACTGTATATTTACGGTGCACGGTACTATAAATTTACCGATTGTCTGTCACCCATAATACAAGTATTAAGTGACTTTTGGTGACGGACGATCGTGTGTGTAATGTCCCATATAATTATTTGTTTAGATTGAAAATCAGTGGTGATTCTACTGTTTAAAACATCATACTAAAATAAAATTATAAAACTTTTTTGTTACAAGAAATTTACTTAATCTAACTAATCCAAACGACCTTTTCCAAAAACACAAATATTATACAGGAACATGCTTGGTAATTCATTTGTTGGTTATTAACGAAATTTGGTCGGCAGATACAATTAAAAGTTTTATCGTTACAACTTTTGACATTTAAGTCCAAATTTTGCTTTCCAAATATTTAGGTTTTATTAATTTTTATAATTTATATTGGAGTATAGAGAATTCTAATATTAACTTTAGTAATAAAAAATGAAGTAAATATCTTGTCTAATCCATGTCGTATATGAGGACTATGTTCAGATTAGCCGTGTGGTATCCAGCTGAGTAGAACAGACCACCCTCATTTCTTACCGAGGTGTTGTAAAAGGCGACTAAAGTAAGTTGACCGCTGTTTGGTATGCGACTAAATCGGATAGATCATCATTTCTTACCGGGGAGTCATAAAAAGCGACTAAGGTAAGTTGACCCGCCGTGTGGAGTTTATTCTGTTAAGTAAAATAGACCACCGTCTTTCTTACCGAGGAGTCGTAAAAGGCGACTAAGTGAAGTTAATCCACCGTGTGGTCTTTGGTTTAATAAAATAGACCACCCTCTTTTTACCGAGGTATCGTAAAATACGTCTAAGTAAGTTGACGTCAGACAGGCGGCCGGTCATAGAATACGAAACATGTGACAACATGTTACCGACCTTACAAATCATATGACAACATGTTTATAAAATGTTGTGCCACTTAGAGTGGGATATGGGCAGGAGGATGATGTATACGTCAAATCTTAAAGGGAATTCTAATCTTTAGATGAATATCACATAGTGTACCTTTCTAAAGCGACAGAATATTATCTTGAATATATCCTCCTGCCCTTATCCCAGTCTAAGTGGGGTCGGCACAACATGTTATAAACATGCTGTAACATGATTTGGCTGCGTTTTTACGACCGGCCGCCTGCCTGACGTCGACTTACCTTAGTCACCTTTTACGACACCTCATTAAGAAATGAGTGTGGTACTATTCTACTTAGCCGCATACCACACGGCGGGTCGACTTACCTTAGTCGCCTTTTACGACACCTCGGTAAGAAATGAGAGTGGGCTATTCTACTCAGCCGGATACCACACGGCGGGTCGACTTACCTTAGTCGCCTTTTACAACACCTCGGTAAGAAATAAGGGTGGTCTATTCTACTCAGCCGGATACCACACGGCGGGTCGACTTACCTTAGTCACCTTTTACGACACCTCGGTAAGAAATGAGAGTGGTACTATTCTACTTAGCCGCATACCACACGGCGGGTCGACTTACCTTAGTCGCCTTTCACGACACCTCGGTAAGAAATGAGAGTGGGCTATTCTACTCAGCCGGATACCACACGGCTAGAATAATATCTTGAAGTTCTACTCATAAATGAATTTATCCCCGTCCTTGATCTATGTCTTGTTATATGACGTGAGTTTCAATATACGAGGTGTGTTCAAAAAGTATCGCGAATTTTGTGTATTTTCAAAAACTATTTATTTATTCGTGAATATTTATTTTGTCCCCTTCAAAGTAGTCCCCCAGGGATATTATACACTTGTGCCAACGTTTTTTCCAATCTTCGAAGCACTTCAAAAAATCATTTTTTTGTATCTTGTTCAGCTCCTCCTTCGATGCCGTCTTTATCTCGTCAGTCGTGGCGTAGCGTCGTCCTTTCATGGGCCTTTTCGATTTCGGGAACAAGAAAAAGTCACAGGGGGGCCAGATCTGGGGAATAAGGTGGCTGCGGTATCATTAGTGTGTTGTTTTTGGCCAAGAAGTCGCGTACAAGCAGCGATGTGTGAGCAGGGGCGTTATCGTGGTCCATTTTTTTGAATAAGTAAAAATCGAAGACGAACCAAAACACGTGCAAGCAAAGCAGCTGTCAATAATTAACTGAAAATTCAAATAGGCCAAACTTGTCAGCATAAGTGAGGGACAAATGTACCAACATAACGCTACAAAAAAAACAAAATTCGAATATACGTAACCCGAGAAAATTCAAAATTCGCGATACTTTTTGAACACACCTCGTATATCGTTCAATATTTGCTTGTGCTCGTTTTCTGCTCATGGGCGCGCATCTCATTACCCGCTTTAAGGTCATCCATCCATCATCATTAATCACTGTATCAATTTGCTACTTCCATATCAAACAGTGTCTAGTAATCTTATAGGAATTTCTCTTTTACAAGGCCCGATCTTATTTAAAAACGAAGATTTTAATCAGTAAAAGTTTTTTCACTGAACCAATAACATTACCTTCTTTTGTAATATTATCTTTAATTATGACTATTATATTTGTACTTCAAGCCTGTGGTATCCGGCTGAATAGAATAGTACCACCCTCAATTCTTACTGAGATGTCGTAAAAGGGGACTAAGGTAAGTCGAAACGCCGTGTGGTATCCGGCTGAGTAGAATTGACCAAACTCATTGCTGACCGAGGTATAGTAAAAGGCGACTAAGTAGTAAGTTGACCCACCATGTGGTATCCGGTTTAGTAAAATAGACCACCCTCTTTCTTACGGAGGTGTCGTAAAATACGACTAAGGTAAGTTCACGTCAGGCAGGCGGCTGGTCGTAAAAACGGAGCGTAATCATGTGACGGCATGTTTATAACATGTTCTAAAAGGGATCGGCCCTTTTAGAGTAGGATAAGGGCAGGAGGATGAATAAAAATATATATATTTGTACTTCAAGACATCTTATTTCCGGAACTTGATAAAAATTGACTTAACCTTCGCAGTTGCTTTACGCACTTAATCCATTCCAATATACAAAAATAATGAATTATTTGGTATAATCCACGATTAGAGAAAAATATTAATTTATAACGCGTCGTCGTATGCTGCGTTAGCCAAGCCAAGCCATAACCGAGCCAAAGCTGAGCCAAGCCAAAAGTGAGTCAAGCTATAATCGAGTCGTGCCAAAGCTGAGCCGCGACAGTTTGGAACTAAACTATTAGCCAAAGCTGACAGTTTAGCACTAAACTGTCAGCTAAAGCTGCGGGTGTGACGTCGGCCGCCATATTGCTTCCTATCGCTAAGAGATGCTTCAATATAAATCCAAGCCATTGCTGAATGTCTTTCGATACAGTAAAAGTGTATAAGTCGTAAATCTGGTTGATTTTTATTATATTACCGTTGCAAATGTTAAAAGTAGAGTTTTCTGTCCATATCATATCTTTAATATTTAAATGAGTTAATCTTGTATGTATATATATATTTTTTCGGAATCTCGGAAACGGCTCCAACGATTCTCCTGAAATTCCGCATGTAGGGGGTTTTGGGGGTAAAAATCGACCTAGCTAGGTTTTATTAAAAAAAATCGTTTTATCCCTGTTTTTGGGCATTAAAAAATTTATATTGAATTGAATTTTTTGCCATTAGCTCTCAAGTCAGCGTAGCTTATTCGGGGAACGGGTGGTCGAGAGAAATGAAAATACCTAGGATCGAGCCCCTCCTACCCTATAATTTTTTATTTCTTTTTTATCTTGTAAAAAATTACCGAGCAAGGTTCGGTCACCCAGATATTCTTGACCAAGAACATATGAACATATAGAAAGAAGAAAGAAAGATAGAAAGAAATTTATTTGGACACAATTCCAACAAAAAGAAACAAAAAAATATATATACATTTTTACATATGAGTTAATACTATTTCTCAAGTTATCCACCATAAGTAAATTCTTTATCAGATACTATTTGTACCCACGCACAATTATGTACTTTGCACAAATATGTACAATTTAAATAAAACCGTGATGTGCTATGACCTAATAATCCTTCTTGAAAATTGCATCTTTTAGTAAAAACCGCACAAAGATCCGATCAATAGATTTCGAGAAAATCCAAAACCACGGCAACTTTGTTTTATAATATGTATATTATATTTATAATATGTATATAGATAGGTAAACAACTTTAAATGGCATTTAATTTAGAAATCCTGAATTTTGATAGTTAAATCGAAAGAGGACTACAATACCTTCATTACAGGGCAACGTAACTAAAATGATTAACTTTTGCAACTCTGATATACCGCGAGGTATCCCTTTGTGAACCTTTACGGAGGCCCTCCTAAATTATTCGGTACCTTTGTTCGCGTTTTATATCACCTCAGGTGCTCGCACGTGATTTTCTAACAAAAGCTTGTTCTGCTTTATTCTTATCGGAGGCGTTTATTAGGTCATTCAAAATTCTTGTAGTGAAAGACATCGGTTTTATTCAAGCTTTTTTGAAAAGCTTTTATCCTTAACAAAAACCAGACTAGTACTTGTTTTTATAATAATATAAAAATATATGGGACACTTACACACACGGTCGTCCGTCCCCAAAGTAAGTAACTTAATACTTGTGTTATGAGTGACAGATAACTGGTGAATATATACTTATATATTTTTTAAATACATACTTTAATACAAATATACATCTAGGCTCAAAGACCAACAAATTCATTTATAGAAAATGTTGGCCCTCGGCGGGAATTGAACCCGCGACCCGCGGAGCTGAAGGCAGAGTCACTACCCATTGCTCCAACGGGCCAGTCAAAGTCCCGTAACCAGTCAAAGTCACCAGTTTTAGTTAAAGGTTGGCAACTCCTTTCCATTGTAAGAATCATTATCATTAGATGCTTATTAAAAGCAAATCCCAAATCCCTATTACAACGTCGAAGGGTTTGTACTATCTATTATACTTATTAAATAAATACCTATTTTGTACGTTTGTATTTTGTCGTTGTATTTTGTCTAACTCACCATTTTCGTGCCCTTATCCCACTCTAACTGGAGTTAGCACAACATGTTTTTACCTACCTACCTACCTCTGGCGCTACTCCCTTTATATGCATGTTTTACTTCACACAATCCAACCATCTCTTTTAAGGCCTTCTAGCCACATATCCATCCACATTCTTATTTAATTCTGTTTTCGCCCAATTGGTTTTTTATAAAAAATCTTTGTAATGATAAAAGTAGAGTGTATGTGTTTTGTACCTTATACATGCAGGATTCATAAAAAGCATGCCAAAGACACCACTACTACTACTAGTGTCAAGTGCACTGCACATATTCAATATTACAATGTAACTCACGTTACTCCGTGACCGAAGTGTCATCAGCAGATACATTCGACGACAAAATAGTGACATAAAATGGATTGTAAAGAATTATGTACGAAATTATTGAAGGCTATTGAATGCAAACATGTCCGTTTCAGGTAATATCGGGCGTATAATCATGCATTAATCATTCAACACGAGTAGTCTGTATGAATATTCACTAGGGCCCAAAATTAATGGATACAAATGCAAAGCGCATTATGAACTTTATATAAATACTAGCCGTCCCTGCGGCTTCGGGTGCTTGGAAATCATTGTATATTTATAACCTTATCCCACTCTAAGTGGGGCACAACATGTTACAAACATCTTGTCACATGATTTGGCTATGTAATTTTCGACCGGCCGTCTACCTGATGTCAACCTTAGTCATATTTTACGACACCTCGGTAAGAAATAGGGAGTTCTATTTTACTCAACCAAACACCACACGGTGAGTCAACTTACCTTAGTCGCCTTTTACGACACCTCGATAAGAAAGAGGGTTGTCTATTCTACTCAACGAGACACCACACGGCGGGTCATCTTACCTTAGTCGTCTTTTACGACACCTCGATAAGAAAAAGGGTTGTCTATTCTACTCAACCAGACACACGGCGGGTCAACTTACCTTAGTCGTCTTTAACAACACCACGGTAAGAAATGAGGGTGCACTATTCTACTCACACAGCATTTTGTATGTCTTAGGTACATGTTTTACTTACTTAGGTAGTCACATTGTCCATGGATTTTCCACAATAAGATAAATAACCTCCTTCTATGCTGTACAACGTTACGAAGTTTTAATAGCAATTCGCTAACGGAGCTGCATTGCGGCCCGTTTTGTCACAAAGCCGTCTAGATAAATAAATTAGTGAGCAAAGAGTACACAGTGGCAAACTGGATGAGTTAACGATGCTAGGTACTCAGTTCGCTCAGTAACTTGAGTTAAACTTTGAACAGTGTATAATCTAAACGAACAATAGAATAAGGTATTATTTGTTTTCTTACAAGTTATACTTTTTTGTTTCTATATCTTGATTGTACATAAAAACATAAACATTCGAGAGGTCAGAGAGTTAGCAACTCATTCGATGGTCTCGGTATTCGCTTCTACAATAAAATTCCGCAGTTCATATTAGACCAGTTTACAGAAAGGTTTAAATTAAGTTTAAGAAATATTCTTATACGTAAAGCATATTACAAAATTGGATGATAAAAAAGCCTAGATTTGAAAATCCTTTCAGCTTCATACGAGACTGCGGTTTAATAATGTAAAATTGAAAATGTTTAAGAGATTGACCGCCGAGTTTCTTTCTGATTCTTCTCCGTAAGAGCAACATTCCGAACCAGTTGTAGCTTCATTAATCATATTGATACTTGACGATTCAAAAGTGCTTGAAAGAGCTTATTTGAATAAAGATTATTTTGATTTGATTTCAACAATCATCCATACTACTTTTATAAACGTGTAAGTCTGTCTATCTGTGACGCTTTCACGGCTAACCAGCTGGACTAATATCGATGAAATTTAAGCATAATTTAAGTTTTTAAACCGGGGTGATATATATGATAAAAAAATCTGTTTTTTATTCGAGAACAGGTAAAAACGAGATTTCTTTTCCAAATAGAAGTGGGCGGAGCATTCAACAAAATAAGCTTGTAATAAGCTTATAATTATTTGTAAACAAATAAAGAACATAAAAACTTACGAAACTAAATAATTCAACCAAAATAAATTACAATTTTAAAACCGTTCCCATTTTCGTTTCTATATTGCGTTGCTTAAAAGGAAAAATGAATCATCAAGAATGAAAGCCACAATCTTTTTATGAATTGCGAGGTCTTTAATTTTCTTCTCATTGCAGCCCTTTGATAAGAACCAAGAATTCGAGGGCCGCCATTATTTCCCGGCCCTTTCATTAGCAAGCAGTTTTGTCTCTGTAACGGCGATAGTAGGATGCTGATAGAGCACAATAAAATTAGGCAATAGTCTCCTAATATTTCTGTATTTGAGAACCAAAAGGACCAATGATTTTTTTAACTGCTTGATAGCTTGATTCTTATGTAATTTTAATATTGTTTACTAATCATAGAGTTATTATATTTGGTATACTAGAGTTTGGTACCCCATAGCCGAGTCTGTTAGTGAGAGTGTCGGAACAAATAATAAGAAAGGACAGATAAGACTCACATATGTAGTTGTCCTTGTCTAAATAGAGAAATATTCTTGGTGCGTTCCTAATTTAAATATTTAGAACATTTTTCTCACTCCTTTAAAACTTTTATACGCATATTGCACACAATGCACGTCATTTTATTGGCTCTAATTAATATACTTAAAATGTAACAGTGTATTATTTTGACACCAATTTGATCTTATCTATTGATATTTTAGGTTAGCGTTCCAGCAAAAATGACGTTAGCAAAAAAGAGAGATAGATACGTAAAAGGTGACTAAGGTAAGTTGACCCGCCGTGTGGTATCCTTCTGAGTAAAATAGACCATCCTCATTCCTTACCGAGGTGTCGTAAAAGGCGGCTAAGTTAAGTTGATGTCAGGCAGGTGGAAGTCGTAAAATACCTAGATGAATGATGTGACGTGAATGTCTTAATAACATTTTGTGTCGATCGATGATGACGATCTATGTCGATCGCTTGCGGCTCCTGCTTTGCGCCTTGCAAAAATAAGATTCTATAATAAAATTCCGCAATCAATTTAAGGTTTGTCATTACAGGAGTTTAAAAATACTGTTAAAAAGAGGCTGATCCAGAAATCCTACTATATTGTTGAGGATTACTTAGAAGATAAGAATGTGTGGATATAGCTCGCTTAGACCCTGTACAAGATAATGATTAAATGTAACTAGTCATAAGAATTATATTTTTAAAAGAGCAACCGCCGAGTTGCTTGCTGGCTCTTCTCGGTAGGAACAGCTTTCCGAACTAGCAGTATAGTTGACGATTCAAAAGCACTTGTTTTCAAGTTTATTTGAATAAAGAATATTTTGAATTTGAATTTGTATTTGATGACATTTTAGGTTGGTTCCCCTACTTTAGTATAATAACTGCATGTTCATAACTTGAACCTAACAGTATAATTATACTAACAACGGTTTCTTGTCTTACAGTAGGATGCGGCCGACTCTTCCTCTTCTATGTATCTGCTTCTACACTCTCCTGTCAAGTGGAACGTCGAGTGGAGATGACAGACGATGGCTGATGCCTCTCGTGGACTTGGTAGAACTGGATTATCAAGACCACTGCGATCAGCGAGCCAAAGCCACATGGGATGAACTGTTAGGGGGCAGTAAAAGTCTTCCGCTCAAGGTGACTACTATGATTTATATATTTGTCTTCTAAAATTTATTTAACATATTAAAATTGAGAAAGTCTATCCGTCTTTCAGTCAGTCAAATATGTTATTAATCAAGGTGAGAACAAATGTAATTAAATCCTAATGAAAGGCAAAAGTTTTTAAAGCAACTGCTTGAACAATTGTTTCTTAAGAAGTTAATCTTTGAGATTAAATTTTCAGGGACAGTAACACTTACTTTTTAGACAAATAGTAATACTTTTGTAAAGTCTTCGTAAAAAGCTTTATTTATTTTACTTTTGTTTACTTTCCTTCATTCAAAAGTGAAAATTTTTCTGGCTTGCGTGTTAATTATCGCGTAATATTTTAATGTAATAATTAAGCGGTGTATATTTCTCAAATAAATTAATAAATAATAATGTCTTCTACTGTTAATTAAGCCGTGTGGTATCCGGCTGAGTAGAATAGACCACCCTCATTTCTTATCGAGGTCTCGTAAAAGGCAACTAAGGTAAGTTGACCAGCCGTGTGGTATCTGGCTGAGTAGAATAGACCACCTTTCTTACCGAGATGTCGTAAAATACGATTAAGACAATGCAGGTAGCCATAAACATATTTATAACATGTTGTGCCGACCCCACTTAGAGTGGAATAAGGGCAGGATGATAATATTATCTTGTACTGTTAATTTTGAGCTCAAAATAAGTAGCTACAGAACAAAAGTATATAATAACACTGTAACGGACAAAATAAGAATGAACTATCTGTACTGCGTTCAGACAATGCAGTGGGTGCGTTATAGGGGTGAAAAAAGGGGGTGGGGGGGGGGTTAAACAAACAGAACGTGAAGGCTAAAGCGAGGCCAATTATGAAACTTGCACACTTCTAACTAAGCAATTTTTGGAAAACTAAAACTGGCAGTGGTAGTGATAAAAAATTCGCTCCGGTTTTTAAAGAAATATATTAAATTTATATGTATGTAGATCAACCACTATGACACCGTATGGTATCTGGCTGAGTAGAACAGTACCACCCTCATTTCTTACCGAGGTGTCGTAAAATACGACTAAGTAATACCACACGGTGGGTCAACTTACCTTTTTTTTTACGGGGGGGAAATCTTCAATAAGACACCGGAACTCTTAAGGGTGAGATTATGTGGGATTTCTATCAACTAAAACCCCCTCGATGGACAGCCTCCGCACCAGCAGAGAGGCTCCGGGATCTCTGACGAACTGCACCGGAGTCTCTCTAGTGCCGTGCACATGTGTCCGTAACAAGCTCCGTTTTCTCTCGAGGTCGATAGGAACGGCCACAGCCCCCACTGTGACCGATCGTGACCCCAGGGGTCCCATGGGTCAACTTACCTTAGTCGACTTTTATGACACCTCGGTAAGAAATGTGGGTGGTCTATTATACTAAACCGGATACCACACGGTGGGTCAACATACCTTAGTCGCCTTTTACGACACCTGGGTAAGAAATGAGGGTGGTCTATTACACTTAACCGGATACCACACGGTGGACGATTCAGAAGCACTTGTTAACAACTTAACTTAAATAAAGAATACTTCGAATTTGAATCTTACAGAAAGATCACTACGTTTTTTAAATAAATTCATGTTTGTATGTGCCAACCACCACGCTGTTGCGTTCCTTGACCAATGTATCATGGAAGATAATTATTTCAATTTTGACCAGATTTCATAATAAATATCAATAAAACTCATATGTTCCTGTCCAGGATTCAAATTCGCGCGCTGGCATAATAGGTAATATACAATAGGGTGTATTAATATACTTTTGATTTGTACAGTTGGAGCGTGATAAAGCGTTCGGAATATTCGCACGCAAGCAAAAAGCTGAGGTGAAAGCTGCTTGCACGGCGCATCCGCTTGGTGCTGATGATGATGTGCTGAGGCGCAGAGTGAAACTCCTCATTCAACCAGGGGACACATTGCTCGAACCACACCAATGGATACGCGTAAGTTTTGTTAAAGTTTATATAAGGTACATATAATCTGAATTTCGGAAACGGCTCCCGACGATTTTCCATGAAAAACAGTATGTAGGAGGTTTCGTGGGTGATAAATCGATTTAGCTAGGTTTTATTAAAAAACTGTCGTTTTATTCCTCATTTAAGACATTCAAAAAGTACTAAAATATAAATGGAATACAAAGATTAATTTTGCTGTCATTTTTTTAAATAGCTCATTGGAGACGGGTAGACTAAAAAAGTGAAAGTACCCCGGATTGAGTTCCAGATATCAGCAACCCTCTCTTTCTTTTTTATATCTTTAAAGAAAATTAATGAGCAAGGCTCGGCCACCTAGGCACCTACAATTAATATAATTGGCGCAGAAGACAGACAGTTACAACACATTAAAAATCAACTTTTCCTGTAACTCAGCTTTTTTAATGGACAACCACGAGATTCACCATTTCAAAAGATTTCACCTCACAAAATTCTTCGATTGGATCCAATGGTTCTTTGTGATCTTTAAGATCATCCGTAAACCTCGTAGGTGTTCTGCTAAAGCCGCGGTTCATGGCGCTTATTCTTTTGTAACACGTTCAATCATATCATTATGGTTATTTTATGGATCTCCCAGTCGATTACGTACTTCAAGCATAGCTCACTCCAGTTCCCGCTAAGTTTTCTTATCAGAACCATAGTCAGCTACTAAATTTTGGATACATAAGTTATCACTGGCAATATGTTATGTTCGAAGAAGTTCGTCTTTTCATATATTTTGGGTGAAAAGATCTCGCGCAAGTTCTATGATTTATATTATATATTTGCCGAATGTCCTCTTTTGTAAAATTGGATCCACTTAACCAGATCGTATGTTCAAATTATGTATTATATGTTGTTTAGAATTTGGAGTGCCAATTTTTCAACGATGCTGCGATGTGAGTTAAACATGAGTTTTGTCTTCTTCATGTTAATTGTCTAGGTCCCCCGTTGATATCATCTCCTGAGATTCTTAAGTATCGTGCAAAGTCCGCTAGATAATTTATCTTTTACTTATTTGCACTAATTAATTAAAGTAAATTAGTAGACTTTCGTTATACACCGAGTTCGAAAAACTTCTAAATCATTAACCTTTAGAATTTCAAGACGTTGTAACAAAGTATTATGCAGAGTTATAACTCAGAAGGCGATATTAGATATTCAACTTGTTTCTCCATAAATTAAGTTCAGTCAAGAGTGAAGTTAGCTATTAAAATAAGACGAGGAGCTAATGGCATAAGTTTCAAAGATGTTGATACAAATCTTTTAACTGGTGTACTGGAAACTAGAGACAGTTTTGAAAGTCTTTGTATCTTTCACCTCCTTTACATTAGTACAAAATATATTAATTTTAAGATGAAGGTAAATATTGTATCAGGTATATTTGAACATGTTGCTTCATGTGTCAATTTGTTTCCAAATCGATAATCATCATCATCTGCATCATCTTTCTGCCCTTATCCCATTGTAAGTGGGGTCGGTACAACATGTTATTAACATGTCACATCAACTTACCTTAGTCCCCTTTTACGACACCTCAGTCACCTTTAGGAAAACAGTCTCCGAAATGATTATAATATTTTTTGAGATTAGATTTATTTGAGAAGATTTAATTTGAGGTAAAAAAGGCGATATTTTCTTTTGAAACTTTAATACCATGTTTGGTCCGCGATCGAGATAGTTGAAATTTTATGCTGAAGTTTGTGTCGAACATAATAGGAGAGAAGCAAATGAAAGTATGGACAACAAAGGCCAAAAAATAGACACCGGCTACGGTAAAGCAATGCCGAAAGGTCCTGCCGTATAAGGGAGAGGAAATGAGGAGGGGTTTTAGTCCGTGGGAGTCGACCATTTCTCTGTGGAAAAGTCCGCAGGAAGTCCATAAAGGATTTTCCCTCCTCTAGGGAAAGGAAGATTCATTTGTGAAAACCTAATCTCGCTCATTCAGGATTTAGGAATTTGTTGTTCACTATGTTTTGGCCACCACTTTCTCTCTGTGAACTTTAGTCTTCAGATAATAAACTTAGACACTCTTTAGCTTCTTTCTTAAATCAAACCAATCTTATCATATCTTAATACTAAAAATCCCACCAACGTTGCCGTAAGAAACCAACAAACCCACTTTTTATAAGTATGAATAAATTAAGTTAATAATTTATTATCTTGTCTATTTATCTAATAAGGTTTTCCATAGTACTAACTTTAATATTACATGCTGAAAGTTCCCAAATGAAAAAAGTAACGCAATTTTCCCATACACATTCCATCGTCTGCTATAATTAGTGAAATTGATATGGGTGCCCGCAAACTAATTCAGGCCATCTAAGATCGCCGCCATGACACCTCGGCTTCACTTAATTATCTGACATACCATTACGCTTAATTAATGCTAAGCTCTAAATATAGAAGGTCTTATAGTCAGTTTCTTGTATAAGTTTACTTTTTTTATAACATACACATCGGAGAAGGGAACGACAGAAAATGATTTTGATAATCCTTTTTTTTATTTCAAAATAAAATGAAGCAGTTGTAATATTTCTCTCTCCTCTTAACCTATAGACGTCCAATACTAGACATAGGTCTCTTCAAATTATCTCCATAAAACACAATCCTGTGATTATGTGTAGTGTTATAAGCATATAAAAGGACCAGCACCAGAGTTGACGAATGATAGGAGAGAATGGAAAATGAAAACATTTGCGCCGACCCCACTTAAAGTGGAATAAGGGTAGGAGAATATTAAATGAAATCGGAGTTTAATATCGAATTTTTTTTCATTGTCTTTGTTTTTAATTCAAACTAGCTGTGCCAGCTTCGCCCGCGTGGAAATTAGTGTTTTGATAATTTTCCCGAATTGAAATTTTGAACATAAAAGTAATGACTGGCCCGTTGGAGCAGTGGGTAGTGACCCTGCCTTCAGCTCCACGGGTCGCGGGTTCGATTCCCGCCGAGGGCAAACATTTTCTATAAATGAATTTGTTGGTCTTTGAGCCTGGGTGTATATTTGTATTTAAGTATGTATTTAAAAATATATAAGTATATATTCACCAGTTGTCTGTCTACCATAACACAAGTATTAAGTTACTTACTTTGGGGACGGACGACCGTGTGTGTAAGTGTCCCATATATTTATTTATTTATTTATTTATTTAAATTATTGTGAGTTAACAATACGTGATAGAGAGATATTGTCGAGGACTTTCTTGTAGTATTTTTATAGATCTACAATTCTCTTGTACATTACTTTTGTGTATAATATATCTGTTGATTTACGCGGCGTTCGCGAGTATAGCTCCCAGCGGGCAAGTTTCTTTACAACCTTTATATAAAACCGTAATGTACTATGAACCTAAACCTTCCGGAAGAATTGCTTCTTGAATTGAAGAAATCTTTTAGTAAAAACCGTACAAAAATCTGTTCATTAGACTTTGAGAAAATCGATCACATACAGACAGACAGCTTTTAGGGATTTTTTATAATATTAATTCTAATAAAGTGTTTGTTTCAGTTGGTTACATTTGGCGATACCGCGTTGAATCGACTACGCTTCTCGACGGATTATGACTGTGGAGACAATACTACTTGCACTCTTAGAGGTATTGTTACTGCTGTTAATTATTCTACTGTCTATACCAAATCAAATCAAATCAAAATAATCTTTATTCAAATAAGCTCTTAAAAGCACTTTTGAATCGTCAAGTATCAATATGATTAATGAAGCTACAACTGGTTCGGAATGTTGCTCTTACCGAGAAGAACCATAAAGAAACTCGGCGGTCAATCTTTGAAACATTTTTAATTTTACATTATTAAACCGCAGTCTTGTATGAAGCTGAAAGGATTTTCAAATCCAGGGTTCTTTATCATCCAAATAATCTTCAATTTTGTAATATGCTTTACGTACAAGTACATCTCTTATACTTAACTTAAACCTTTCTGTAGACTGGTATGGTCTAGAATGAATTAAGGAATTTTATTGTAGAAGCGAATACCGAGACCATCGAATGAGTTGCTAACTCTGCTAAGTCGACCAAAGAATAACAACCCTTCGCACCCGAGTATTTGTTTACACGGCGTTTCAGCATCTCTGCGGCATATTTATTGACAATGGTATCTAGCTGCTTCTAAAGTATTTACAATGTTGCGAACCCCAGATGATTTTAGCCATGACTTTCAACTATCCAAAAGTGTTTACAATATTACAACCCCTTTAGATACACTATATCTAAAGAATTGTTATTAATCGTTGTAACTTTCTTTAATAATTTACAGATATTCTAAAGCAAAAGTTTTTACAACTCTTATCTTTATAAGAAATATATCATATTAAATAAAGTACCTATATATTATTTTATTGTACTGCATTATATTATATTACATTGCTACTAAAATAGTAATTTAAAAAGTACACACTGCCTATATAAAACTTTAAATGATTCCATTATGAGCAGGTTGCCTGGAAGAGATCGCTCCTTTAGCGATAAGTTGTGCAACTGACAATAAGTAGGTTGTTAATAATTGTATCTCTCTGGTACATAATGTATTTTTTGTTGTTGTACAATAAATCATTAATATTTAAATGAGTTAATCTTGTATATATATATATAAATTTCGTTTTATCCCTGTTTTCGGAATCTTAATTTTTTTTTTAATTTACGTTGAATACAATAAAAATTTTTCACTGTCAAACGTAAAGTCATGGTGGTTCAATTGGGGAACGGGCGGTCTAGAGAGGCGAAAATACGTAGGATCGAGCACCACCTGCCATATTATTTTTTAATTTTTCTTTTCAATTTTGTTTTAATTTTTTTTTACATTATTTTAAAAATTACCGAGCAAGGCTCGGTCACCCAGGTACTAATATTTTATTTGATTTGATATATATCAATAAATGACAAATAAATGATTTGAATTCCATTTGTCTATCACATTAGAATTACACAACAGTATGGCGAGACAACCAGACGAAGAGATATTACGTCGGATGAAGTTATCTTGGGAGAATCATCTACCAAATCTTCAGAATTATCTTGAAAACATCCTGCCTTTACTGAGGAACGCTTCTAAAGAAAATCGTAAGTGTTAAACAAAACTTTCCATACAATTACTTTAATGAATCTTATTTATCTTATTTAAATTAAACAGTGTACAGAAGTGACTATATACTTAGTTAATTTATTTTATGAGGTGTTTGCTATTTGCCTAGATACTGTAAGTTAACTGCTTAAGTTAGTTATGTATTCATTGAGGATGGACCGCAAACCCGCAGTGTTGTTACTTACGTGATTTTATATTCTTTTTTATTTACTTGAACTACAATGAAAATTGTGTACAAACAACAACCCTGGCTTGAAGGTATATATAAATTCAAACTATAGTCATCATCCTCCTGACCTTATACAACTCTAAGCGGGGTCGGTACAACATGTTAATAACATGTTGTCGTGATTCGGCTAGGTATTTTACGAACTGCCTGATATCAACTTTCTTTAGACGCCTTTTACACCTCAGTATGTCAGGTTGTCTATTAGACTCTATTTTGACGTCTATTTTACGACCCCACGATAAGGAATGAGGGTGGTCTATTCTACTCATACTACACAGATGGGCAACTTACTTTAGTTGCCTTTATGACACCTCGGCAAGGAAGAGGGTAGTCTATTCAACCAGAATTCCAACTATAGCGAGTGTCAATAATAAAAAATAGGTAGTCCAAAGTAATATTATAATGCCATATCTATATGTCAGTGCTAATCCACAGAATTATTACATTGGTACACAAAAAACAAATGGAAAGTACATTTGACGTACTGAATCTTAATTCAAAGTCAGTTGTGAGTCAAGATTTAAGAATTATTTAATAAATATTTTCATTAAGGACTTGACCAATCTGAATTTTGTTTATAATATAGACTACAACCTAGTTGAGGAGTATTGGGACATGTTGGCGGAGTATGAAGGAGCTACTCTGGTCGCCCATGACATATGGCAGCATGTGCAACCGTTATACTTAAAGTTGCATAAGTATGTTACACTGCGGCTACGGGGCGCGGATGAGGTCGGGAAACCACTTCCTGTTCACTTACTGAGTAAGTTAAAGCTATTTTACTTATAACTTCTTATAGATGGAGACATAAAGTACATTGGCCATTCATGGGACCTATATTGGCGACTATATTTATGTCAACATTTTATTTAGTCTGGTGTCTAAAAACTTAAAATGGCTGGCAAACTAAACTAAACTCATTGGCCCGTTGGCGCATTGGGTAGTGATCCTGCCTTCATCTCCGCGGGTCGCGGGTTCGATTCCCGCCGAAGGCCAAAATTTTCTATAAATGAATTTGTTGGCCTTTGAGCCTGGGTGTATATTTGTATTTAAGTATGTATTTAAAAAATATATAAGTATATATCCACCAGTTGTCTGTCTACCATAACACAAGTATTAAATTACTTACTTTGGGGACGGACGACCGTGTATGTAAGTGTCCCATATATTTATTTAAAATATTTACAGTACTACGTACATCCGCTAACTTAACGAGGAAAATGTCAAGTGTCCTTTAAATCTTTCAGTCGTAAAGGTCCTGGCAAAGTGGTGATGATATATGCTGCACAGTTTATACACAAAATGATAGTTAATTCTTCAAGTTTGCATAATTACTATAGCAAACATAAAAAAAATTGCTTGACAAAAAGGTCTTGTTTAAACGGAAATTAAATTTCACAGGATCCCTCACGGGAGATGATTGGTCAAATCTAATCGAAATCCTATTGCCCAAGTATCCAGATATCTACCAAAAGGTCCACGCTAACTTACAACTGAAGGTAAAGTATTAGATAAAATTTTCTAATGCTTATAACTTTATACGCTAAACTGCAAGTTGCTTACACATGTGGTACCGACCATAAGACCAAAATTAAAATTTATATACATAAAAACCCTACAAAAACTAACATTTGTTAATTCATTGCATTATTTTAGCCACTGGAATTATTTTACATTTCTTTAAATAAACGCGATTTATAGATATCAATGACCGTACACGCTAACCTTGACCTAAAAATTCAAAATATTCTTTATTCTTAATAATTATCTTGTAAACAAGTATTTTGAATCGTCAACTTTACTGGTTCAGAAAACTGCTCCTTCCGAGAAGAGGCAGCAATAAAATCGGTGGTTCCTTCTTATACGATTCTTATAAGTTATAGACATTATGTCAATGGTATCTTGTGTAAGTTCGAATATTAGCTATAATCACGCATTTTATCATTTATGTAGTCCTCAGTAGTATTGTAGGCTTTCTGTATCAGCCTCCTTTTAATAGTCTTATTCAAATGCAGTAACGGCAAAGCTAAAATTGTTTGTGTTATTTTATTATAGAATCTTAATTATGTTATAATTAATTTATATTAATTACAGGATATCGGCGGCTTGAACTTATTTAAAGTAGCAAACGAATTACTAAACCAACTTAATTTGGGCGAAATTCCTAATGAAATTTTAGCAGAGTCAGCCTTTAATGGCACGTGTCCTCCGACTATAGTAGATTGGTGTCAACCTAATAAGCTAAGATTTATATCTTGCAAAGATATCAGCATTCAGAATTATATGGATGCTCATGAAACTGTGACGAAAATAAAATATAAAATCACAACAGCTTTACATAGTAACAACACGTACATTTTGAGAGAGGCTCCGCGTTATTCAGGTAATGTATTTTTTGTTGGACTTAAATTTATATCGTATTTAAATTATCGTAAATCATCATCTGCTAAATATTGATCACGCTCAGTGATTGTTCATTTTATAAAGGTTACAAGGTATATTATACATAGAGTAGAGCCATAGGCAGGCGAATGGAAGGAACTGCAAATTTAAGCAGCAATAACAGAGCGAAGATGAAAAACATATATTTATATTTGTCTAGTCACATATAAAGGAGAGAGACAAATAAGCAGCCTCATTTTCTTTCTCTTTTTTTATTATCTTTTTCAAATGTTTATTTAATTAAAGGTCTTTATTTACAGCTGTATATGAAGCAGTGCCTGGATTTATCTCCCTTTTATCACTAAATCCGTACACGCTTGACCACGCTGGCTTGTACCCCTTGGATAGATTTAACTACAATCGCAACCATCATCGTCTTGTCTTGCAGCTCATCATCGCATTAAGAGATTTACCCAAGTAAGTGTTACATTTTTGTTATCTTAAGAATTAATCTCAATGTGTAACCAAATGAAAACGAGATATCACGGTTCTTAGTATGGAAATTGATTTAATTTATAGAATCAGATGTTACTTTGCGGAGGTCCATAATACTAAAGTAATGAAAATATTATTTTATAATTCGCGGAATACAGCCAAATAATATTTTTATTACTTTCGAAATTGATTTAATTTATTATTTGGAAACAGACAATAGACTTTTCAAACTTTGTTCTATAAAAAGAATTTTCTACTTTTTATTACTTATCCTTTTTTTTCAGACTGAATTATTATTTGGCAGCTGATGAGTGGCGAATAAAAGTCCTAATGGGCCAAATCCCATTCCTAAAAATACAAGATAGTTGGAGTGAATTCAGAAGAAACTTTTCTTTGATTGACTCGTCAAGTGCTGATATTCTCGGGGAGCCATATATCTTGTTTAATAAACCATTTATTGGGTAGGTTTTAATATATTTAACTGGTCATTATCGTATAGTTTGTCATATCAATATAATTTTATTTTCATTTGCAGAAAATCTTTGGGCCTTATACTGAAGTATCAAATTTATCAGTCGTTTGCTGAAGAACTTACATACGATGATTCTGATTTGATTAAACACATTTCAGAAAACAATCACCGTCTAATGTAAGTAGTAAATATTTACACTTTTATACATTTTCTTCATTATATAATTTATTGCAATATTCTTATAATATATTCAATCATTAAATTTTTCAGAGATGTCATGATGCAAGGTTTTGGAGTATCGTGGTCTGAAATGGTTAGTGATTTATTAGCAAAACGTGAAAATGGCCTGGAATTTAATGCGCTTACAGACTACTTTAGGCTGCTTGACGAATATTTAGATGACCAATTAGATCCAAGCAGTGAACATGAGGTGGAAGACTATGTAGAACCGCCCATTGAAGTTAAAACAAGTGAAAACGAAATTCCCGAAGAAGTTGATTTATCGAAATCCATAAATAATGATGAGAAAACCGACATTGATATTTTTAAAACTCTCGCTGATATTCATGAAAACATTATAGACACTTACGAAGAATCTAACTCTAAATTCGAAACATCAACTGTAGGTGTTTTGGAAATAAAGAATCCAGTGGCAGCTGGCGATCAAAGTGATGGTCAACATCCCAAGGAAGCTTCTTACAATGTTTATTGGTGGATCGGTGTCGCAGTTGCCATAGCAGTCGTTGTAGTACTAGTGGCAATAATTGCGAGAAAACGTCAAAATCACAGAAAACAATTGGAAAAACAAAGAAGAGAGAATTCGTGTGCCTGATTTGAAGAATATCGGTTCTGAAATCGGAGCCGATATTAAAAACATTAGTGAAATTGTGCCAAAATTGCATACGAAGAGTGTAGAGTACAAACGAATTAATGGTTAAATGGTTAAAATATAGAACATACCGTAATCCACAATTTCGAAAGCTTATCCTCAGTTTTATTATAACGATTTTGATCATTAAAATAGTGGACAATATATTCAAGTGAAATGAGTAATATTTGATACCATTAGTTGATCATAATTTTTATATATTGCTTTAAATCTCAATATTTTTATTCAGTTCAGCTCAATTCTACTAAGGTTTTGAGGACAAAGGGTTGGTTCAAAGAGATGTAATCTCATTTGAAATTATAGTTAAATAATGATCCTTAATTTTAGTACTGTTTGTTTATCACTTTTATTACGGTAACGGGTCATAGTTTGTTCTATATTTTGTGATAAATATATCATGATTTGATTTCAGTGTGCTTAATTTGGTCTAGACAATTGGTGTAAGTGGATTATTTATTCTTATTCTATGGTGCTGCAACTCTTACATTTCTACTGTTGCATTTATTTTTAATATTATTTCAGTGTGTGTTTGTTTCTTTTGCAACTATAAATATTCTTAGATAGGTGAAGATGAAAAATATTTTTGTACATATCACAATTTGTAAAAATTAAATATAATGATGGTTACCAAGTGTCTAGGATAGGTGTAATTTCTAGTGTTAGATGTAATTTCGCCGTGCCTTAAGCGTTTCAATTTCGTATAAGTAAATACATATATAAATGGAAACGATCAAATTTTTAATAATTAAGGTAATTTTATAAATCTCTATTTACTCTGCTCTCGATGACCAAACTTATTTATCTGTTTTAAATTCACTTTTGTTTATGAATTTTATTTTATGAATTATTTTTAAATAAGTTACTATAATATAGTTACAGCTAGATGTTTATTAATATTTTAATATTTGATAATACATATTCTACTGTATTTTATTTGTTGTCATACTAACTTCATAGTTAGTAAGCATGGTGTAGTGAAATTGTCTCAGAATTTAATGAAAGTGAGTAAAATATAAATGTTTTAAACAATTCTTTTGTCTGATTTCTGTTGTTATGAAAAAACCATAGCATCATTCTCCTGCACTTATCCCACTCTAAGTGGGGTCGGCACAACATTTAAAACACGTTGTCATATGATTTGACTACGTATTTTACGACCGGTCGTCTGCCTGACATTAACTTACCTTTGTCGCCTTTTACGACACCTCGGTAAGAAATGAGGGTGGTCTATTCTACTCAGCCGGAAACCGCACGGCAAATATGAAAAAACATACCATCATTATAAATGAAGCTGTGATAGCCCAGCAGTAACATCGTGCAACTCTTTCGAGGAGGTCACGGGTTCAAACCCGGGCAGACACTAATGAGTTTTTCTGTTAAAACTTATGTGTCTAATTGATAATTGCAATTTATTACACGCTTTTCGGTGAAGGGAAACATCGTGAGGAAACCTGCATATCTCTAGAGAATTCTGGAGATATGTGTAACCTACCAATCCGCACTAGAGCAGCGTGGTAGGTAGGTCTTAGCTCCAAATCTTCTGTCCAAAAGCGGAGAGAAGAGGCCTATTCTCAGGCATTCATAACAGGCCGCTACTTACTTACTACTTACATTATAAATGTGAATGTCTGTCTGTATCGACCAGTGGTCAAAAAATTCAAATAATTAGTAAAAGTGTGTTTCCGACAGCAAATGTAATGTAACTTTGCTCTTGAATAATTCCAAGAATAATTGAAAAAAACCTATAAAACTAAGATATTTAAATATCTATTTTATCTATGATCTATATTTCGCTGAAGATAATTCGATTAGGTCTCCTTTATGTTTCCGTTAATATTTTTACTCCAAATTCATTTCGGTTTCAGTTAACATAAGCTTGATTTTCAATTTTCAAGATTTGTCTAAACTACTGATCTTGGCCGAAAATTGAACATAAAACTAAAAGTTCTTTATCATGAATCACCCTTACAGTTGTAACATAAGATAGGTTCTTGTAACAATGGATTTATTTATAAAGACTTGAAATATGACGATAACCACAGCTCTTGAAGGGTTTCTTGGAAGTTTACATCAATACAATAGGCTTATACTCGTATTCTAACATAAGGCATCATTAATACCTCGTGATGTCAGTAAAATGTATGTGAAAAGTTTGTCCAACAAGCTGTGATAACCCAGTAGTCAGACCGCGCTACTGTTTTAAGGGGCTCACGGGTTCATATTCCGGGGAAAACTTATGTGTCTAGATGATATTTGCTTTAAATCTCAATTTTTTATGATGGTGGGAAGATAATAGGCTGTTATTTTACTTTTTTATATATGTGTACACAATATAATATAGCCGTGTGGTATCTGACTGAGTAGAATAGACCACCGTCATTTCTTACCGAGGTCTCGTAAGAGGCGACTGAGGTAAGTCGACCCGCCGTGTGGTATCCGGCTGAGTAGAATAGACCATCCTCATTCCTTACCGAGGTTTTGTAAAATACGACTAAGGTAAGTTGACATCAGGGCGGCCGGTCCCAAAATACGAAGCCAAATCATGTGATTACAAGTTTATAACATGTTTTGCCGACCCCACAAAGCGGGATAAGGACATTAGAATGAAGTGTACACAATACAATAATATGTGTAAGTTATTAACGCCCTGTTACTATCCCACTGCTGGGCATATGCCTCCTCTCTCCGTTTTTGGAAAGAAGTATTGGAGCGAAGACCTACCACGCTGCTCCAATGCGGATTGGTAGGTTACACATATCCCTAGGATTCTCTAGAGATATGCAGGTTTCCTCACGATGTTTTCACCGAAGAGCGTGTGATAAATTGCAATTATGAATTACACACATAAGTTTTTAATATAAAAACTCATTGGTGTCTGCCCGGGTTTGACCCATGATCGTCTCTAGAGATTCACACGGTCGTAATGCTTTTTTTTTAACAGGAAAAAACCCCTTATGGGTACCGCCGCCCGACGGGGACAGGCGACGGTTATGTCGGACTCGCACCGATTAAAATAACCTGTGTGCTCCACTACGCTGCTGGTGGCGGGGATAGGGTACCCATGAAGACATTGCCCCCCATCCCCGCCAGCAGCAACTCTGTGCCCCAGAGTGCGCCACCTCTGGCTCGGGGCCTCTCTGAAAGTGGCCCCTCCCTCCGCTGGATGCATCGGGAGCACCAGATGCATCGAACGCCTCGGGGACCTTATAGGGTGGGCGTCCGATTAAAACGGTCGCGACGCTGGGCTATCACAACTTAATAATAATATGTATACACAGACATAATTAATTATTTATGTATACACAGTACCCGACTTACGAAATGTAAATACATACCTACTTAATTAACCGTCTAATTAACGCGTTTACTGAAAACACTTAAACAGTTATGTGTACAAATTTTATTAATTACGGTTAAACTTCTAAGTTCGTAACTGTTAATCGATACTAACTTAAAAGTTACTGTTTGTTATTTGTGGCCTATTTGTTGTTCAAAAGTAGGTTAATATTTAATAGAAGCAACATTAATCAATCATTCGGTGTTTTGTTTGCGCAGTTTCCGAAAAACTTCGTTAAATATTTTCCTTACATTTTTTTCGCATTTAGATGTTTTTTATTACGTTTTTATGTTATGCTATGTTCACATTAAACTATTTAAACCGAATCGTCACTATAGTAAGCAATATAAATTTCTATTTCACACGACTAACAGCGAACGAAGTCGCGGGTAAAAGCTAGTCTATACTAATATTATAACGAAGACAAATTTCTATTTATATTTGTAATATTTTCACACAAAACTACTGGACCGATATCAAAAACTTTCACCATTGGAAAGCTGCATCTTTACTGAGCAACATAGGCTATCCGTTCGATTCGTTATAAAAATGTAATAAAGTGTAAAAAAATTAATAATTACGCGGCTGAAACCACGGGATATTACTAGTACTTTATAAAGAAGCACAAAAACGCAAAAAATCAGGAATTTTTAAGCGCCATTCCTTAGTTGAAAGGGAGCACAGTAAAAGATACCCGTTATTCCCGTTATCGCACCTGTTTTCACTGAATTACTCATTACGCTTTCCACCATTCTTCGTTTTCGTTGTAATTAAAATTTTATATCCATTACGAATATTTAAATACGGTTTTATCGGGCTTTCGTTACTCAGCTATCGTATTTTAATCAAACTCACTTCTGATGAATTTTTTTCAGCAATCAAACAATCAGTTCGTTTCGAAATATTTAAAATAGACAGTATTTACGCATCGCTGAGGACTTTATAAATAGAAAGCGGTGGGTTTAAATTTGATTTAGAATAAAACATTCTCTTCGAAATTGTCCTAGATTGTTAACTAGTCAAGTTAAAAAAGCTTCGAACAAAATTTCATGTCTATTGTTACATGTTCAGGTTGCTTCGTCTGGAGCCAATCCTCACAATAGCATCAGGCCATGCTTATCATAAACATGCATTGTCATTGGGACTGGACTAGTATGTAAAATTTTAGCTTAATCCGTCAGCCGGAAGTGGATCAAATTTAACTTGAAAGATCCCACCTTCACATACATACTGCAAATAAATCAATTAAGCTCTCAATTCTAAAGAACAAAGCAGAGTTGGCTAGCTTTGATGTCTTACTCAAAACTCAAGGGAACGTTTTGAGTGATGGCCGTAGGAGTTTCATACTCGGAGCCGGGTATAAACATTTATTATATACAAAGCGACCCTACAAAGCCGTAGATTTGTCTTATGGGAGAAATTTTGTACTCTTATGATCCGGGTAATATATTTTATTGTTTATTTGACGTTTTACTTGCGTCTCTTGGGCGTGCTAAGTTTTGTAAACGAAGCTTAATATTATTTCCGTTAGTATTTTTATCTTGCCTTTACAAATGTACTAGTAGTACATGAATAAAATAAATGATTCGTCGTAGTCGTTCTATAAAATAGGAGACTTCATTAAATTGAATATAAAATTAATTTTAGCACTTGTAATAACGTGTTGGGTGTAGTACTAAAGGATCGCGAGTTCTAATCCGGGGTATATAAAAGCCGTATGTAATAATATGTCATGTATCATAATATAGCATTATGGAATAATATGTCATGTGTCCTTTAATAAAATTTTCAGGTACCATTTTTATACCAACATTGTTTTCAAAATGTTTTTATATGCTTTTCATTCTAGGGCACTAGCGGGAATTCGAAAATTTAAGTGTTATATAAATATTTATGCTTATATATTTCTGCCTTATGCTGCGTGAACTTCACTATGTAATGTCACAATATAATACGCCAACGTTACAAGTCAACGTCAAACATATCTTCATCATATCGTACCTTCAAACATCTTCATTAAAAATGACACCTTTCCTTGCTCTTTTCGAATACGAAAGAATTACAAAAAAACCACTTCGCATTGATTATATTAATTGGAATTACCAAAATACCTTGTACCGGTCAAAGCAATGAAATGTATTACCAATATTCTATTTCGGTGTTAGCTGAATCAATAATAAATCATAACACATAAAAGGGTCTCAGAAATACAAGCTGATTCCATTGAGGCGTCATTCATTGATACCATAAATGGGTCGACAATCTGCTACAAATGGGACCGAAAAAGTCACCGTGAGTGATCAGTTGCTTTATAACATAGAAATGGACACTTTGAAAAGGTCTATGAGAGTGTAGGTTATTATTAATAATCCGTTGATAGAAATCATGTAATATGACTTACTGCTTTTTATCAAATCTTTTCTAATATATCCTGTAGTATATCTTTTGCTATCAAATCACTAAATAACACTAAGAAATAAAACCAAGTTTTACGTGCTGCGTTTAATGCTTTTTAGTAAATGTTCAAAGCTTATACTATTGAAGTTAATGACAAGAAAGCTTACGTTTAAGTAGAAACCAGCTACGAACTAGATAATTCAGAGCATTCTTGTAATTTGTGGAATAATTATATCATGATTATCCTGCCCGTTTCACATCTCGTTTCAAGTCTTGGCACACCATATTATTCTCTTTCATTCTTTTCTACCAATAGTCAAATCTTAATTTTGCACTTTATGTTGAAAAATTATTATTAGTATATAAAAAATATTTTTTAAAGTAACCGCCGAGTTTCTTGCTGGTTCTTTGCGGTAAGAGCACCTTTCCGAACAATTCCAAACTTGTAAATTGTAAAAATCAACTTTAATTTATTTTAATTTAAATTTGCGGCATATGGTTTTATTAGTTCGCCCTATTAAACTTAACAAATTAAGTTCTAGGTAAAAAGTTCGAACACAAAGTGTCGCTGAAATGCTTAAAGTAAAGCGTCAAAGCGGTACTAGTATAACTATGAGACTATTATTATAGTTGTATAATCATGACTAAACATGACGCTGTCAAGTGTGTGACGGCAAGTTACAACCAACCTTCGTAAGAAAACTAATAGCGTATTTTGAGTAATGTTCTTTGAAGCTTAAAGCGCTGAATCAGACGTCGTCGGTCACATAACACTTTAAGATCCTTTTTTATTTAATATTTATAAACACCTTAACGATTTTCTAGCAACATATAGCGAGAGCCCTAGTCAGCGAACACGTTTCAGATGTTCCACGTTTCTGACTATGGGCCTCATAAGAAAGCTCAGAGTCAGTCACTCACATAGCCATTGATATAGCTCATCGTGTCGCGAAGCTTAAAGTGGTAATGAGTGGGGCATATAACGCAAAGAACCGATGGGCGTTGGGGTCCTAAGATGCTGGAATGGCGACCTCGCAAAGGAAAACGCAGCGTCGGTATACTCCCTACGAGGTTAGACTGACGACCTCAAAAAGAACACGGGGCAACCGTCGGATCCAAGCGACACAAGTTCGTAGGAGATCCCTTAAAGAGATCTATGTCCAGCAGTGTACGTCCATCGGTTAAAAAAGAAAAAGATATAGCGAGAAACTTGTAATGCTGCAAAACCAAAGATAGAACATTTGAATTTTCTCCGTACACAGTAAATTGAATCCATTTCCACAGTGCCAGTACGTCGTATGATGGATTGTCGCTTTCGTATAAGATATCATTTTACGTCTGTTTGTGGTAAAATACTCACGGCATTTATATAACGGCGAATGCACTATTTTTCCAGCTTGAATTATTATCTTAGGCTTTCACTTCTTACAGTGTTTATTTTGACATTGCACTTCCCTTTGATTTATATATAAAATTGCTATAATATTGTAATGCCGTGTAGTATCCGGCTGAGTAAAATAGACCTCATTTGTTACCGAGGTGTAAAAGTTGACTAAGGTAAGTTTTCTCACCGTGTGGTATCTAGTTGAGTAGAATAGACCACCCTCTTTCTTATCGAGGTGTCATAAAATACGAAGGTAAGTTGACGATAGGCAGGCGGCTGGTCGTATGATACGTAGCCAATTCATGTGACAACATGTTTATCATATGTTGTGCCAGTAACGGCAGGAAGATGATGATTGGTATAATGTAATAACCATGAAGCTATTACAAGACATTGGAATAGCGACCCCGCACCGGAAAATACAGCATCAGTAAAACTTACGAGGTGGACAGAACTTAAAAGGGTTTCAGACAGAACTCAAACTCAAAGGTAAACACTCTTTACCCCCTCAGACAGAACTCAAAAAGGTCGTGAGGAGCCGCTGGATTCACGTGAAATGCAATGTCCAGCAGTGAACAAAGGCCAATGGAAGAAGAAGAAGTTGGTATAATGTTGCAGAATTTTCTTGATATTAATAGGACATTTTAATAGGAGACGTGCATTATATTTATTAGCAGTTTGGGTTGCGAAGTTTCCGCCTTCTTAATTCCCGGTAATCTAGGACGTAGGTAATTTAAGACATAACTTGAGCCCAAAGTAAGGCTTTTTTGGGGTATTTAGTTTACCTAGTGGAAGACAGCAAATGCTACGCATTTAGGAGCTCTTTGATCTCAAAGATCTTTGTCAGTTTCTCCCATTATGTTTACCCAATAGTAAGGTTGCCGTCGATATCTGAGCTGCTTAAGCAAATAGGTAGTGTCTGGTTTGTCTCGTTGGGTATTGTTACTTAGCATCGTGCCGTTCATCTTTGTGTGTCGCATTGAAACTTATCAGATCTTGTTACAGCGTGCCTTGCTTTGTAAGCTCCCTATCAGATTGTTAGTGTTTAATATTGAACATGTCTTGTAGTAGTCTGTCATGCTATGTCAATAGTACAATATAAGTGATGTCATTGATGTTAAAATATATTTGCTAGGTAGACTTTTAATTAAATTTTTCTCTTTTCTGTCATCTAGATATAATTTTTTTTTTATAATTAATATTTATTATTTTGCACACTCCCACTGCTGATATTTAGGACCTCTGCCCTAAAGTTGTCTTTAGAAAGTTGAAAGAGGTCGCTTTAGCGATAAGCCTGCCTATAGTACTGATGCATTTTTTGATTATCTATTGTATTGTATTGGTATTTAATAAAGTTTATTAACTATTAATAAAATTTGGTAAAATTGAGCTTATATACCAGGTAACCAAATCGGTTGAAAACATCTATTTTTATATGGAAACAGGAAAAAAAACAACTGAGATGACACGACCGAAGTTGCGGGTACATCTAATATAACAGAAATAAAAATCTAGTGTTGAGATGGCTTTATCTTCTGTATGTTATTTTGCGGAAGTTAGTAATACAAATTGCCTTGTATTGAGACTTCTTAAAAGTGGCTTAAAGAAGCTTATATAAAATTACAGGATGTTCGGAATGCCGCACGGTAAATTGTGTTATACTTTCCGTGAACAGGGTTTTCCGTGAACAGAAATTCTTATTTTATCAAGGAAAGAAGCTAACGTAAAAGCGAAAATTTTCTTATTTTTATATTTTTACTTTCTCCGTTGGAAATATCTTATAATAATAGAGCTTTTCTTAATTAATAGTTATAGTTAAAGAAATAATAGATTAATTGTACTTAAAAACTGTTGTCTAACAACAATTTGTTGGTATTTCAAGTCTGGGTGTATGTATTTATATATACACCCAGTCATCATAATCGTCCTACCCTTATTCCACTCTAAGTGGGGTCGGCACAACATGTTGTAAACATGTTATCACATTATTTGGCTACGTATTTTACGACTGGCCGCCGGCCTGACGTCAACTTACCTAAGTCGTATTTTACAACACCTTGGTAAGAAATGAGGGAGGTTTATTCTACTCAGATACCACTCGGTGGGTCAACCGGATATCATACGGCAGTATGTACTTAAAATTATATAATTAAATTTTTACATTAAAATTATGAATTTAATTAACCAATTGTCTGACATGCAAATCACAAGTATTAAGTTACTTACTTTGGGGACTGATCACCGTGTGTGTCTAAGGGACTATATATTTATTTATGATTTTTTTTTAATCAGATATATTATCTCATTGCGCCAACATAAAATTTTTTTAAGGAGAACTTAAAGGAGCATCTGTTAATTTGAATCCACCCTTAGTCGTGTAATATAAGATGGTAGCTGGCAGCGTAATGAATATATTCATGCAGGCGACACCTTGAAGGAAATGTTTAACCGCAACGCAATGTTACACTTGAAAGGTTTCAGAAAAGATTCGAGAATATATAGGATTACCAAAATGCGTACATTATATCTCGTAAATCTCTTAAATATTGCAAATCTATTTTAATATTAGCATATTTTGTTTTCCTTTTATTTAACATACATATCTGAGGTATTTCTAATCTGTTTATCATTTTGAAATAAAAATAAATATATATAAGAGGTTTGAGATTTGAGATACCTTTATTTCACATTAATATTAACATTATTTACTTACATAAGATAATAACATAAAACAAACTCACTGGGCATTAATGTAATATTTTCTGCAATTACCCACATTTGGTTTAACTTATTTCAAAACAATAACATAGATACAAAACGCAACACTGGAAGTGATCTTAAGATTTTACTTCTTTATATACTTAAATTTATATTGGCATTGTAAGTTCTTTTCAATGTATCTATTTTACTCTACTATTTGCATCATAAAATATGTAAGATGCGTAAACAAAAGTTATTTGTAATAAATATATGTTTGATTATATGTTTTTATACCTATATTTTATTATATATTTTTTCATATATGAGTCAATTACACACACGCTTCCGCCCTCAAAGTAATTTTAAACTTGTGTTAGGTTAGACAGACTACCGATAAATTTAAACATATATAATTTTAAATACATATATACACCCAGACCCGGAGAACTAAGAAAATGGTAAAAAAATGTTGGCCCTCTACCATTCTTAATTATAATGACTATCTCATTTATTAATTATAGGCTATTAATGAGATAGAATAATATAAATATTATTTACTATATCATATTAATTTTTTATGCAACAATGACTTGTCCATTTATAAAAACAAATCATTTTTGTATCACTTTTGCATTGTTCTAATTTGAACGTATATTTCTTGAAAATATATATTAAGACGGTATCTTTTACAAGATAATATGGAATTCGATTTGGATACGTAAAGTCATGCTACTTCGTATTCATAAATTCATATTATGTAACATACGACGTAGGAAGGATCACGAATAAAATCTATTTCCCGTGTAACATTTCGTCGGAATTATGTACATGAATTTGGCATTTTGTGAGGGCATTACTCTCTAGTGAGAAACTTTTTGTATTCATTTCACGGAGAGGGGCATTTTTATTGTATAAAAATCACTTTCTGACTTTCAACTTTATCTAAACAGAAAGAAGAAAGATATGTAATTTCTTTTAAACTGTTTAAAATATGATAGAGCGATATTATAAAGGTCAATTAAAAAAGGTTACAAAGACGTAGAAGGGGAAGGTTGATGTAGTTATAAAGGTAGTGTGGTATCTTGCTGAATAGAATAGACCACCCTCATTTCTTACCTTGATGCCATAAAAAGCGATTAAGGTAAGTAGACCCGTGTGGTATTCGGCTGACTAGAATAAACCACCCTCATTTCTTAGCGAGCTGTCGTAGAAGGCGACTACGGTAAGTAGACCCGCCGTGTGTATCCGGCTGAGTAGAATAGACCAACTTAATTTCTTACCGAGGTGTCGTATAAGGCGACTAAGTAAGTCGAATATCAGGCAGGCCGGTCGTAAAATACCTAGCCAAATCACGTTACAACATGTTGTACCGATCCCAATTAAAGTGGGATAAGGACAGGAAAAATAAGAAATGATTACTAAATCTACATTCAAACAATTCAAATCTATATTTATTCAAACAGCCTTGAAAAGGGTAAAACTATTTTTGGCTCTGATTTTCAGCTGCAGCCTTTGTGACGGCATGGACGATATAATAAATAAAAAATTACACATTGCATCAGAATAAGAAAATTTATCAGTTTATCCCTTAGGCCTGAATTTATTTAAAGAAGTTGCTATTCAAGAAACTAGAGAATTGTGTGTCAAATCTTAAAACCAGTTTGCAAGATCGTAGTACAAGAATATGTCGACAAAATTAAGAGCGCAGAAACCGTATCGTAACACATCCTGACACTTTTCTGTTACAAATCATCATCCTCCTGCCCTTATCCCATTCAACATGTTATAAACATGCTGTCACATGATTTGGCCGCGTTTTAACGACCGGCCGCCTGCCTGACGTCAACTTACCTCAGTTGTAGTTTACGACATCTCGGTAAGAAAGAGGGTGGTCTATTCTACTAAACCGGATACCACACGGTGGGTCAACTTACCTTAGTCGCATTTTACGACACCTCGGTAAGAAATGAGGTTGGTCTATTCTACTCAGCCGGATACCACACGGCGGATCGACTTACCTTAGTCGCCTTTTACGACACCTCGGTAAGAAAGAGGGTGGTCTATTCTATTCAACCGGATACCACACGGTGTATTTTTCTGTTACAAATATTTACCAGAGACCTCGAAACAGAACGCTGTTCGTTTTGTAAAATCGTGATCCATACTTAACAGTAATAAAGTATTAAAATACTTCTCAAATGCAATGCAAAGTAAAACGCGTATAGTTTAAAATGGAATGTGAGGTTCAACTTTTATTATCATAAACTCTCGAACAACTGGAAAATCGCAGAACAGAGGTGCGAGCAGGAATAGTGGTTTGCGGTCTGTAATTTATTTTTATGTGAAGAAGAATATTCTATATGCACGTATAAATATGCAACCGAAACCATTTCGTGTATATTACAATTTTAGTATACACTTAATAACTTTTAATGTTTCTAATAGCAATACACGCCAAAATATTTTTTTTTCGGAATCTCGGAAACGGCTCCAACGATTTTCTGAAATTCAGCATGTAGGGGGTTTTGGTGGGGAAAAATCGATCTCGCTTATCTATTTTATTAAAAAAAAAATGTCATTTTATCCCTGTTTTCGGACTCTAATATATTTTTGAAATTTACGTTGAAATAATTTTATTTCTTTTGATATTTACGTTGTTTAATCACAATTTTTCGCCGTCAAATGTAAAGTCATGGCATGGTCATCATTTGAGGAACGGGCGGTCTAGAGAGATGAAAATACCTAGGCTCGAGCCCCACCTGCCATATTATTTTTTCATTTCTCTTTTCATTTTTTTTTTATTTTAATTTTTTTACATCATTTTAAATATTACCTAGCAAGACTTGATCACCCAGGTACTTATTAATAAGAAGACAATAAGAAAGGAAGCTTTGCAAAGTAAAAAAAGAAACAAAATCTTTTTTCATCTAAAGCATTCATACTACTTCGCCGAGATACGTTTGAGTATGCAAATAAGCATAGTTGGGATTGCTGTAACAATATGGTATTTACCAAGTTGCGAGCATGGCATCTTGTTGCTCGACAATGCCATTGTTCCCAAATAACATCCGTGAGTTCTATAGAATCTATTATTCTCCCCTTAGTCATGATACAAACATTCTCTCAGAAACGGTCACTACGAACTATTGACTAGCAGAAAAATAAACAGAGCGTAAACCAGCTTATTTTATGCTTGGAAATATATTTCTTGTTTTTCCAACGTCTTTTTGTATGTAACAAAAACTATACAATAGCTTTCAGATACTGGTCTAATTTAGCAGTAACAGAGTATGGGAATAAAGTTGCGCCACTACTTCTATTCTTTCCAATTTTAAGACAGCCTTTTGCAGTAATTACTCTGTCATGCATTTCATTCATTACATACTGTTAAAAAAGGTCCAGAAGTGAGTATTAATTAAACCCAGAACTATAATACAACTTGTATTATCGCACTCGTAATTAATACCATATCCCAAAGCAAGCGTCACATCACACAAGATGACTTGTTATTCCGTTGCCATCGCAACCTCCATTTGTTAGTGCGCATTAAGCCGGGACTCGGGTGTGTTCTTAGAACGCTCGATGACAGGGAACCGCGGTGAGTTTGCTATCCATCAGCTACACTGGTAATATGCACGATAGCAGCGACTTGTACTATCCTCTAGCGACTCTTGTAATATCCGTTTACAATATATAAAACCATAAATCATCACTCTCCTGTCTATTTCTTATCTAGGTGTCGTAAAAAACGACAAAAGTAAGTTGACGTCAGGCAGGCGGCCGGCCTTAAAATACCTAGCTAAATCATGTAACAACATATTAATAACATGTGCTGAACCAACATAGAGTGAGCTAAGGGCAGGAAGATGTAATTTCCATCACATTTAGAAAAAAGTTATAATTTTTAGCCAATCGTCGGCACCGAGTGACGATGTAAATTACTTACTGTAAGTAATAAAATAACTATGCTCACGACTTTCAGTAATATCTTTGTATTAGTTAGTAGGCACATAACTAACGCGTCTATCCATATGCAGTGTTCAATACAGTCATTAGCAGCATATGTTCCAATCTGCTTGATCTAAAAGCGATCCATATTAATTACGTATCTGACCTACCAATTTATATCAATACTAGAGGTAACTGCGACTTCTTTCGCGATAATCTAAACTTTTAAGTACCCTCAATAATGTTTTTTTTTCTGTTCCCAAAAGAAAAACGGTCCTTTTCGCCTGTATATATTCTGGTATACAAGTTTTAATGGTACCAAATTTCTTTGAATTACAACTATGGTGAGTGGTATTCATAATTAAGGTATAAAAACCGGCTATACTCGTGTCTTATTTTCGGATGACTAGTTTTAAGCCCTTACGGGGCTCTTATTCCTGAGCTCTTTATGCGGCTTTACCACGGCGGGAACTGCGTGTAGCAACTCGCATGGCGCGACTCAAGAGCGGCTGGGGCGGTAGCGGCGCTTGTCGCGCGTCTTGTATGCAATCCTTTTTTTATGCCAGGAAAACCCATTATGGGACATCACCGCCCAACGGAGACGAGTAGCGATTTTGTCAGACTCGCACCGACTAAAAACCTGACAGTGCTCCACCACGCTGCTGTTGGCGGGGACAGGGTACCGTTGTACATATTGCCCCCATCCCTGCCAGCAGCAACTCTGTACCCCAGAGTGCGCCACCTCTGGGTCGGGGCCTCTATAAGAGTGGCCCCTCGCTCCGCTGGAGCTTCATCGGGAGTACGAGATGCAACGACCGCTTCGGGGATCTTGTAAGGTGGGCCTCCGATAAACCCCGTTCGAAACCCCCTGAAGGTCCCCGTTTGGGTGACACACGACGCTTTCTAGCGAGTCGCCTACGGCGGATCGGATCCAACGACTCGACTTCTTCTACGCAATCCTGGTCTAACTAGTCGGTCTCATCCGATAAAATAAGACGCGAGTATGGTCTCTATAGTATACTTTCTATACATTGATTATGCGTACCAAATTTCGTTAATATTGGTCAAGTGGATTGAAAGCGTAATAGATAGACTTACAAATAGATAGAATTACATACAGACAGACTTTATCATTTATAATATAAGTAGGGATATGCAACATGCATTTATAGTCTTTTGCTCATAAGATCATTTCATCTTCATCCATTAAAATTTTTGGAAATCATGTCGGCGGACAGGTGGTTCAGTGGCTGAAAATTGTCACATAAGTCTCCCTTTCACTCTTTATAAACGCACTTGATACCGAGATATTATAAGAACGAATACATAATGCACTGACACTGGAAACTCAATTATATCCATTCCTCTTTATTACAACTTATTCTAAAGCCCGGACAACAGAGATAAAGTTTTTACGAGCGAACCACGTGCGATAAACCTTACACAGCGCGTGACCGCAAAACGTGCCGCGGTTACACTGATTTTAAATGGTAGGTAAGGAAACACTAAATGATGAATTGATGTCATGTTTAGTGAAGTTTGAATTTCGAACGTGTCGTGTTAAGTTTTGCCACTAAAATAAATCGCCTCTAGCTTAACGTAGGAAGTTTCCAATTAGGCATGTTCAAACTTTTTTACAGCGTTAGAATGTCTTGATAGATAGGATTTCGAACGTGTCTTGATAAGCTTTGACTCTGAAACAAATCGCTACCATAGTTTGACATAGGAAGTCTCACATTAGGCATAAGTTCAGAATTTTCGACAGCGTTAGTATGTTTTGATAGTTTGAATTTCGAACGTGTCTTGATAAGCTTTGCCTCTGAAACAAATCGCCACCATAGTTTGACATAGGAAGTCTCACATTAGGCATAAGTTCAGACTTTTTTTTACAGCGTTAGGATGATTTGATAGTTTGAATTTCGAATGTGTCTTGATAAGCTTTGCCTCTGAAACAAATCGCCACCATAGTTTGACATAGGAAGTCTCACATTATGCATAAGGTCGGACTTTTTTTACTCTATTAGGATATTTTGATAGATTTAGTATGTATGTATCATATCATCGAGTGTCTCTCTTTGAAAAAACATTAAAATATGGCGATTTGACGTTATTGTTAACGATTTGATTTCCGAATGTGATTTGGCAATCTTTATCACTATAACAGATGGGTATCCATATCTGGATGCAGGTCTTTTTACACGATTGTTAGGATTGTTAAGATATTAGAAAAAAATTATTTTCCCCTTATATTCAACGGCTCCGTGCGATATTAAATTTTAAAACTATTATAATATTTAAACATTACTTTAAAGTAGTTTTGCTTTAGAGTCAAGGTAAAAAGAAATTTATTAGTAGCAGTGTGAAGCGTAGCGTAACCGTAAAAGCTTAATATATCTACATTTTTTGAGAATTTTTTTTCCTTACTTACATTTTTTAAATAAAATTAATATAAGCTAACGTGTACATACACCCAAATTCTACATAACATCTCTTAAGTATCCACGTGAGCGAAAAGTCACGATACCAATATATTTACAATATCAACAAATCAAGGGATGAATTTACTTTACCCCAAAGGGTATATACCTACTTCAATGTTGGTAAGTTCTCTTAACCCTTCGTCAAGAAAATCCCTAAGGCTGTTATTTCGCAGGATACATCTGACAGGAGAGCTTTCGCACATATAAAAGGCAGGAAATTTAATTTTTCATTCCATTTGAGGTGCTGTTACGCTTCAATAAATAAATACCGCAGTTAAGGAAAAGCTCTTTCAACTAGGACGATCTAGTGGTTGGAAAAATGATCGTTTAATAATAAAATAATGAATAATAGATACTAAACATTATAATATATGGAACAATCACACACAGAGTTGTCCGTCCTAAAAGTAAGTAAATTAATACTGGTATTATGGTGACGTATCATTATTCCCTTATTCTTGCGGGTGAGTACCCTCTTATCATCGGGTGATAGGCTCCATGTATACTCATATTATAAAGAGAAAAAATTTGTATGTAACAGGCAGCAACAGTTTTGACTTCTGTCTACCCATTAGAGGTATGCATCAATTACATTGTCATCAGTTCTCACGAAATTGACTTTTTATACGGTATTTTTACTTGACAATCAACATAGTGTTACTTTGAAGTATTTAACTCCTAATATTAACCTCCTTAACCCCTGCCGAAGGTATATCATATATTACGCTTCACAAATCACAGACCCTTCAAAAACTTTCTCTAAGACATTGTTATTAGATCTCCGTCAGAGTGAATCAGTTCTTGGAGCCGACATAGCATAAGAGATAGTGATCTAAATCATGCACAAAGTGTTCCTATTAATAATCATCCTCCTGCCCTTATTCCCATTTAAGCGGGGTGGGCACAACATGTTATAAGCATGATTTGACTACGTATTTTACGACTGGCCGCCTGCCTGACTTCAACTTACCTTAGTTGCGTTTTATGACACCTCAGTAAGATATGAGGGTGGTCTATTCTATTCAGCCGGGTACCACACAGATAATGTCTTTAAAATTAAAGTAAAATAATACAAAATGTAAATTCTGCCCATATATTGAGAAGTATGTTTCAAGCAATATTTATGTAGTTGAAGAATTTAGATGAATTTTTAAACAAATTATAATGTATATATTTAACGCCTATAATAATGTATAACACCCACCCATAACAGAAGTATTAAGTTACTTTGGAAACTGGCAACAGTCTGTGTGATTAACCCAAACAAAGTTAATAGTAATTTTATTATTACTTTTATATACTTTTATATATAATTAATACTTATACTTATTAATCCGTGATAAAGTAAAATAGAAAAATATATAATGCTAAATGTAGAGTGGATTAGAGTGGGATAAGGGCAGGAAGACCATGCTAAATGTAGAGTGGACTATCCGTTTTGGCATACCTGGTACACGCTCCATTATCGCCACCTCGACCACGAAGAAAATATATCACTTTCCACCTCGTTAACGTTATTTATTCGTTTATTCGGTAATATTATACCTAAAAATAACAAAAAAAAATTTTTTTTTATGTTTTGGATCCTCAGGATTTTAGGCGGCTGTCTCTGAGACTAAAATACCATTAGCTCAATCCAAAACTTGTTGCTGTTACACAGTTATATCTCTATTCCCCAAAATTCGCACCACTGGGAGCGTCTCTTATTCGATGACTGTTGAAACTTTATCGCTAACGTAATTAAAAGTTTCTATTTCAACAGAGTTATTAACACTCATCTCAAGTACTCTTTTTGTAAATTATAAATATTATAATGAGTTTACTTCCCGTTTAATTTGATATCCCTAAATACTGATCTTTTTATAATAAATAACCGTACTCCACTAGGTTTTGGAGAATAGGTTATTATTTCATCATTAAGATATACTCAATTTCATTAGGATATATTCAATAGAAGCGGAATGGTTAGGATAACGGAGTTACGATCGAGAGATCGTGGGTTCGAATCCCGGCTATTATACTACTGATGTAAACCCACACCAACATAAGCATTTAGATAAGCTGGCGGGGATAAGAAGTTTACTAGAAATTTGTAGCCAAAATTGCTAGTAACCTTTGAAAAAAAATATAGTTGACTAGTTTTAACCCGCAACTTCGTTTGCGTTGACTGTTGTCGCGTGATAGGTTGATAATAGATGACGCTTTTTAATGTCATGCTATTCCTGTAGAATTAACAGGATTTCTATAGCCTATATGTTACCCGGGTGTATAAGGAATAATTGTGCCAAATTTCATCGATATTTGTTCAGCGGATTCGCCGTGAAAGACTAAGAAACATACATCCATACTCACAAACTTTCGCATTTATAATATTAAGTAGAATAGGATAGGGTGGGATGAATTTCAAAATAAATTTCGTTGCTTACGTTTCGGTGTTTAAAATATGTCTTTTATGTACTGTATATAATAATTCGAAAAGCAGGAAACTGCGTTTAAACGGTACAGAATTGATACATATTGTTTTTAGTTTTTGTTATTTATTCTTTATTTATTATATGTAAGTCGAATTTAACGCAATTATGAATTGACGTCAAACAAATATATAACAATAAACATTACAAAATTATCCGAACAAACAGTAATATAATATTGGCGTTTTAAAATAAATAATGAACAAACATTGTCAGGATATAAAACGGGAAATACGAATATTTCGGTCAATTTATATAAAAAAAGCCTCACCGACATTCGTTCCGTTATTCTAAATGATGATGAATGATAATTGACCGACGACCTACGTAGGGTTGCCACCACAACTGTGTGCCCGAAAATAAGGATTTTTTTAAAATAATAAAATTGACAATATTTTATTTTATGTCCAAAGTAGAATTATGACTTGCTTTAAAACACTTAGTGACAGCTTTAATGCTGGAGGAATCAACAGGTTTTTTATTTTATTAGGTGTTATGCTGAATATTTAAAATAGTGTTAGCTTTTTATACTATACCTACTAGAAATTGTCAGATTAAAACCGTAATATAGTAATTTGATAACCTAAAAAATGGTTACTACTTTAACCATTAAACCCTAAAAGCTACACATATGTTGTCGCGGAATTTTATGTAGAACTTTTAGAGGGGAACAATTTTGTAATATATGATTTTTTAATAATTTTCACCTTTACTTACCGTACGTAAGGAAAGCTTTAAATTTTGCCGTTTTCGTAATATTTATAATTGCTGCTCCTCTCCTATTCATCGTAGCGTGATTTTATATAGCCTATTATAGCCTTCCTCGATAAATGGACTATCTTAAAGAATTAAATATCCCAAAGAACTTTTTAAAATCGGTTGATTTAGATAAGCGCGTTCAAACTATCAAACAAACAAACAAACTCTTCAGCTTTTTATATTAATATAGATGACTAACCATGCCATCGGCTCAGTTGTCATGGAAATCAGTGTGTCACATAATTTTTACATGGAAATAAGTGTAAATTCCAACCCTGCCTATTGGTAGGTACATTTTCAGAAAATCGATCCCATACACACATACAGCTTTTGTTAACTATTTTATAATATATATAGATAAATCTTATTGGTTAGCTTTAAAATTGCTGCTACCCGCGAATTTATGTCATGGATTTATGGTACGCATATAAATTTGTTTTCATTACAAAATAATATCTGAAATAATTAAACCTTTTATTGCAATTAAAACGCGGATTATTAGCGCAACAATTAACGTAGCGTACTGTTCATTTTCATAATTTCTGTGAATTCGGTAAGGTGTGATTGTTAATTAAAATCCGGGTGCTGTATGTTTATATTTTATAATTAATTAATAAATAAATATATGGGAAAATTACACATGGCGTCCGTCGCCAAAGTAAGTTACTTATAATAATTACTTCTTAGAAGAACCAAGAAATTTTAAATAATTTATAGAAATAGGCGTTACTTTGCGAGGATCCATAATACAAAAGTAATAATAAAATTATTTTGCTATAGTCCGCGATGAATCGGATTATTGCAAGAAATTTTAATTAGAAAATGTTGGTCCTCGGCGGAAATCAAACCCGTGACCCGAGGAATGCAGGGTTGAAAGCAGGGTTACTGCCTCCTGCGCCAACGGGCCAGTCGAATTACAAGTAGACTATGATGACATGAAGCCGAGACCTATGCAAAGAACTAAAACTATGAGTTAAGATAAATTCATATTTTAAAATATTCTTTATTCAAATAAACTTGTGAACAAATACTTATAAATCGTCAATTATATACTTCTGGTTCGAAAAATTGCATCTACCCACAAGCGACAAATAGAAACAAAGCGGTGTTCTGTTTTCAAATAATAAATAACAAGAAATATTTCGCGCTATCTTTGTGTAAAGCTGAAGAGTAGTTTCCACGTAGTTTTAATAAAATAAAAGGTAATAGAATAAAATGCTTTTGATAGTGTTGTCGCCATTGACTTCCGCTTTGTATTTTATAGCAACACAGTCATGAAACAAGAGTATCGCGCCCTTTTTGATTAAAATGGTACCAACACTGTGACGTGTTGTTTCCGGTTGAGTCTTCCTATTGATAAAACGTTTCAGTGACATTCAGTCTTTGTTCGTCATTCAAGAGAAGTGCATCTCGGAACGGGAATTGTGGTATTCCTATTATATCGTGTTATTGTATATAGTGTGCGTTAACAATAGTTATTTTAAACAGGTAAAATGGCAATACAAAAGTAGTTAAATTGAGTATAACTTAATTGTATTAAAATTTTAGTTATATGTTAGTATAGAAATGTATAATATGCTGAGATATATGTAACCAGCGAGTCCATTTAAACCATTTATCATGTAGCCAAGGAGAGCTTTCGGCCAGTAGACAGAAACCAGAAGGTTGTTTCTATTACTGTAAGCTTACACATGGCTGTTTCAATATTGTCATGTTTGCAAATCCACATCATATGCTGGATTTTATTTCGTTAATATAAAATTTGATTGCTAAACAAATTTCATAATAAAACTAAAACATGTACGCTTTTCACACTACAGTAACAAAAATAATCAATAAAATAAATCGATGCCATAATTTTTGCTATTGTTTAATGCACGCTGGCTTCAATCTTCGATGTTTTCCAGCTTATACAAAATTACATATTTATGCCGTGTGGTATCCGGCTGAGTAGAATAGACCACCCTCATTTCTTACCAAGGTATCGTAAAAGGCGACTAAGGTAAGTTTACCCGCCGTGCGGTATTGAGCCGAGTAGAATAGACCGCCCTCTTTCTTGCCGAGGTATCGTAAAGGGCTAAGGTAAGTTGACATCAGGTAGGCGGCCGGTCGTAAAATGCCTAGCCAAATCATGTGACATGTTTATAACATGTTGTGCTGAACCCACTTAGAGTGGCATAAGGGCAGGAGAATGATGATAGAAATGGCATATTTATAAAAAAAATCACAATTCATTTGGTTCCAATGTATTCATGAAATTACATATTGAACGAAGTACAGGCACCTTTATGATAAAAGATGTAATCTCAGCAGATGGTCTGTATGATTAAGTTCTGTATTGCGCACTTTTTTATTCATACATTAGGTTCTGTTCTAAACTTCTTCGTTTGGATTTGAACAAGAATTTATCGTTAAAACCGAATAATTTACAGATTAATATTCTAAAGTATAATAATTCAAATTCAAATTCAAAATATTCTTTATTCAAATAAACTTGTAAACAAGTGCTTTTGAATCGTCAACTCTACTGCTGGTTCGGAAAGCTGTTCCTACCGAGAAGAGCCAGCAAGAAACTCGGCGGTTGCTCTTTTTAAAAAATAAAATTCTTAATACTAGTTACATTTAATGTTTCTATCTTGTACAGGGTCGAACAATATTTATATCCATGCATTTTTGTCGTCTAAATAATCCTCAACAGTATAGTAGGCTTTCTGTATCAGCCTCTCCTTAATAGTGTTTCTAAACTGCTGTAATAATAAAATTCTTAATAAAATTCTTTTGCTATGATCTGCAATAAAGTAAATAGGAAATATGAAGAATGGACTATCAGTTTTTATACCTGATACATGCAGGATTCGTAAAACGCAGGCACTACAAACCTCCACCACCGCCAGCCACCACGATACACAAGCACTACATTTACTAACATAACCTCAAAAATCGTATCGCTCCGCAGTCGGAAAAGCATCATCAGGATATAAAAATAGGCTCCAAATGGCAAAGTGACGCATCACCCATAATTACATAGATATTGATTCAACCTAAGTGTTTTACCTAGAACTTGCCTTATGAAAAATTGTGTTAATAAGTATGTTTAAAATGCTATTGGCTTGTCACAATAAATAAATAAAACCCTACCCTTTTTGCCGCAAGACACGTGTAACAAGCTTGAAGTTCAAGCATTTATCGTCACGTTAATGAGGGTGTCAATGTTATGTTTGATTATTTCTAGTTGTTCTAAAATGTTTTAAACGTACAGCTTAATTCTATAAAAATAAGTAATTAATATGGTGTTATTGACTTTAAAAACTATAAGTTAACATGTATGATAGATAACCTGAATAAACACCGGAAATGTAATTGGTTGATGATATAAAATTTCGCAGCTTACATAAAGAATGAAATTCCATATTCAGAGTATAGATTTTATTGAAGATTATTCGGAGAGCACCAGTAAAATTGTCTGTCAATATTTGCCGCGAATGTTTATAGTATTCCGAGCTTAAAAATATTTCTAACTGAATATAGACGGCTACGGAATTTTGATATATTAGGTATTGCAATATTAAAAATATAATTTTTTTTTGGTATCGCTCAAGAATATATTTAGACGGATTAGAAATTTACGAGTAGTTCTAAGTCCCGTAGTTTTAAGTTGTTGTAATTAAAGTTGTTTCGCTTGTATCAGTTTCGACCAATTGCTTATCGCACTAGCTTCCAACAAAATTAAAACAGAATATATTTAACTTATATATTGTACTACGCTTAATACATTGTCATACACTTGGGATATTTGGGGTAATGTGGTAGTACTTGACAAATTTTATTACACTCTTGGTATCCGGCTGAGTAGAATAGACTATCCTCATTCCTTACCGCGGTGTCGTAAAATACGACTAAGGTAAGTTGACGTCAGTCAGTCGGCCGATCGTATAATACGAAGCACATGGGTCGACACAACATGTTTATAACATGTTAACTTAGAGCGGAATAAGGGCAGGAGAAGAAAAAAGTATATTTAACTTATATATTGTCTTACGCTTGACATATTGTTTTGTACTTGAGACATTGTAGTGAATCCATGACATTTTAATACACTTAGGACAATGTGATACACTTGCCATAATGTGGTTCACTTGAGACTTAGCGGTTAACCCGAAGTGTTATATTACACTTGACATAAACTTGTACACTTAGGACATTGTGGTACACTTGGTACAATGTGTACACTGTGGTACATTTGGCACATTTTATTATTCCTGAGATACTTCAATATAGTGCTCTAAATTTTTTATTTTGTATTTTGGTACTTTAATAAAATAAATAAATAAAAATTGTTTATTTTCATAATAGCTTAGGCTCTTACACAAAGGTTTTTGAGATCTTCTGGTAAGTGTATAGACACTTGTGTTAGAAGACCTCGCTCTTCTATAACATAAATTTACAAATATTGAGCATATTTAAAAATAATCATAACAAAAATAGAAAAACAAAAGAAATAATGGTTATCTTTGTTATATGAGTAGTTGCGAAAAAGCGTGTGTTTGTGTGTGTGTGTGTGTGTGTGTGTGTGTGTGTGTGTTTGTTAGTGTGTGTGTATGTAGGTATGCTAGTTTTATGTATATATATATACTAACCAATAATATGTAAAAGAGCTTCCACTTCCTCATACTTTTATATTCTGTATAAGAAATACATAAAAAATCTTAAGAAATGAAATAGAGCATAAGTTTTACGTAATAAAGACTTACAATTTTGTCAACATAGATCTTTTTATACATTTAATAAAGTGAAAATAATTCTAGAAAATCGTAACAAATATTATGCAGTGATAAGTTCTTATTCACTATTTTAAATGCAAAGAATTTTATATTTTCTAAATTGGACCTTAAATCTTTGTAACAAGGTTTACTATCATCTCACTGTTAAAAAATTAGAAGCGTTAGAGCGAGCGAGCCCATAGTGGCCGTTTTGCGACAACGACTCTTTATAATTTTCCATTTAACTTAGAAAATTTAATTCATTTTATTGCTGTAGATGCAGTTATCTGACATTGTTAGCCGAGTACTGAGTTAGTCTTAATTGCTAGTTCTGTTTAACAGTATGCAGTTTTATAAAATAAAAAATGAAAAAAAAAGCTAAATGGGTGGATCTTGAGTAAAGAGTTTGTTTGTTTGATTATTTGAACGCATTATTCTCAGGAAATACTGGAACAATATGCAAAATTCTTTAAATGTAAGATAGTCCATTTATCGAGGAAGGCTATAGACTGTATTTATTTATTTCTTTTTATACATATATTTAGGAAAGAGAAAGAAAAATTAAAAAAAGAACCATACGTATAAAGGCAGACTTATCCCTAAAAGGGATTTCTTCCAGTCAACCTTTGAGTAATAGAAGGAAAAAGACAAGAATTGAAGAAAAAAGAGAGTACGGGTCATATAGCGAAAAAGAAAAAGTTTATATAAATTGAACTATTTAATCTATTAAATAATTTTGGTAAAATAAATAGATGAAAAGATGCTACTAATATATAATTACTTAAGATAAATATTTTCTAATCTGTTACTTAAATACTGAAAGTGAAAGAGATTTGGGGATTGATAACTGTATAACATTACGCTAAGATGAATAGACGAGGAGCAGCAATAAAAATACTAAATTAGGCAAAATTTAAAGCTCTTCTTGAGTGCGCTAAGTAAAAGGTGAAAATTATTCCAAAATCTCTTATAATTAACTCACGATAACTACTTTTATATTCAAAATTTCAATTCGGGAACAAAAATTGCGACACACTGATTTCTACGCTTCTATTATGGGTGAGAGACAACTGGTGAATATATGCATATATAATTTTTAAATACATACGCCGTGTGGTATCCAGCTGAATAGAATAGCCCACCCTCATTTCTTACCGAGGTGTCGTAAAAGACTACTAAGGTAAGTCGACCCGCCGTGCGGTATCCGGCTGAGTAAAGTAGACCACCCTCATTTCTCACCGAGGTGTCGTAAAAGGCGACTAAGGTAAGTTGACCCACCGTATTGTATCCGGTTTAGTAGAATAGACCACCCTCTTTTTTACCGAGGTGTCGTAAAATACGACTAAGGTAAGTTGACGTCAGGCAGGCCGCCGGTCGTAAAAACGCAGCCAAATCATGTGACAGCATGTTTATAACATGTTGTGTCGACCCCACTTAGAGTGGGATAAGGGTAGGAGGATGATGATGATGTTCATAATTTTTAAATACCTACATACATAATTACAAATATTGATATGAATCTATAAAATTGAATACGAATATCTTAGTAATTACCAAAAAATTAAAACAATCGCGCGCCAAAATATAATAACAGGAAAGCGAAAATTAACATGGGTTAGCTGGGTCTGCTAGTATTCATATAAAAAATCAGGCATTACGACTTCTGCTGCTAAAGGTACAGCTTTAGAATACTATAAATAGAAGTGAAATGGCAGAGGCAACGTAAATTATGGCAACAACTGTAACAGCCTTTAATTCGGCACATTTCGTTGGACATAAAATTTAAACGGAATAAGAGACGTTCGCGGCAATTACACTTTTACTGTTGACAGCGGGTTCTTTTATAGTTTTATTTTAACTTTAACTATACATATTTCGATATTTTTTTAAATCAAGAACACGTGATACACGTGAAACCTACCGTTACAAGGACTCAATTCATTTCAAACGAATTCTTATTGTATGGCTGTAACATTATTTAACAAACTCTCTGACAGTATCAAAAGTATAACAGTTCCTAATTTTAAGAAAATGCTGTTTAATTATTTATTGGATAAACTTTATCATAACATTAATAAGTTCCTAGCAGATTGTAATTTATGACATCTAGACATGACATTTGCTTATATAATTGACAAATTTAATTAATTTAATTAATTTAATTTGATATTCATTTTATTTATTGATTTAATTTTAAAGCAAGGCAGGATATGTAAGAGACACGTTGTATTTTAATTCTTAAGAACTTTGTTCTCATATTCCGCAAATAAAGAAATAAAGATAAAGATAAAAATTTAACGTGAATAATTCCTTTGATCGTTTTAAAAATTTAATTATACTAATATTATAATTGCGAAAGTTTGTGAGTTTGGATGTGTTTGTTTCTCTTTCACGGTGAATCCGCTGAACCAATATCGATTCAATTTGGCACAATTATTCCTTATACACCGGAATAATATATAGACTATAGAAATCCTGTTAATTCTACAGGAATAGGATGACATTGAGAAGCGCCATTTTCACAAAGTAACAACTAATCTTATTTATTAAATTTCAGTTTATTAAATAAAAATATTAAAACCCGAATATAATTAAAAACAATTCAGAAATAAGATTTCGGCTGTATTCCACTGTACCGTTGAAGGCTGCCAAGATACTCCAACAAACGACTAATTATACAGTCCTTATAACCCTTGCGAAGTGTCATTGAAAGGGTTTATTTGGACGCCCTTGACACGAACAAAATTAGGACAGATTTTTTGCGCAGCAGATTATTCCAAAAATTATATACCCAAAATCGGCGTCATAAGCTTTTGGTATCCTAGTTTTAGTCTTTCCAATGTCTCCTCTAATTGTTACATTGTTTTGATAGGAGTCCACTGCTGCCTCTTTAAGGAATTTCCACATTTTAACATATATATCATCGGCATATACTCGTACAAATGAGTGCTACTTTTCGTATTTAATTATTCTAGTAATACAGTTGGAATTGTATTTCAAATTTAAAGTCTAACTTCCGAAATTATCCTGTTGGTTAAGATTATTTTTTTTTTAAATCCACAATCTATTTTAGAATTGCCTTAACACTACTTCAAAAAAGCATTGAAAAATACACCTATCATAAAGATATGTTGAAGACTATATTGATGGTAAGTAAACTTGGATTTTAGTTGCGACTAGCTACGCACTAGATTATAATGTAATATTTGTTATGTAAACTATGATATGTATATGAATACATTTTTTTTAAAGAGTGACCGCCGAGTTTCTTACTGGTTCTTCTCGGTAAGAGCTTTTCCGAACCTAGCTAGCTTCATTATAATTTGACGATTCAAAAGTGCTTGTAAAAGTCAAATTGAATAAACAATTATTTAAATTTGAATTTGAATTTGTGTCATACTCTGATTTCGTGACATTGTAAAAAATCGTCCCACAACCTTGTTATTATAAATTATTCAAGATAGTTTTATTATTTTTGTCCTCCCTCTGTTATTGAATTTGTTTAAGTTCTGAATGTTCGATCTTTTATTAATACTGTAGAACTTCGACTTCGAAAATATAATTTCAAACCTCTTATATAAAAGTAGTAGGCGTTCTCAAGTTTAAGGAATAAATTTCGAGAAGAAATCCATATAAATGTTAAATAGTTTGACTTAATTTTCCATTGACTATTTTAATTTATACTCAATATAACAATTCTTTCTTGTAAACGCTACTCATAAATTTAACTTTCATATTAGTTTTTCAAAATTGACTGGAACAGATGTACTTTTTATACTTCGGGTGATAGGTATCACTACATATTATAAAACAAAGTCCATATTTCCGTATGTACGCATAAAACTTTAAAACTACGCAACAGATTTTGATGCGGTTTTTTTTATTAGAATGATTCAAAAGGAAGGTTTGTATGTATAATAATTACATTTTTTCCGCTTACATTGCAAACGCAGGCTAAACCCTACGAGATTTATCAAAATTATGTACTAAGTATTTGTACACCTTGAAAAGGTCTACAGAAAAGTCCGTAATTGTATATGTCTATCTCTTATGGATAACCCACAAAGCATTTTTTGTCATTTACTTTTTACGAAAAATGATGCCTTATGTTCAAAGCAATTTTTATACAATACAGCATTAATCCTTATCCAATTGAGTACCTTAAATAAATTGTTGATTTAATATAGATCAATATTGCCGTTTACAGCATGTAATTTAAGTGAATATTTTCGGAGATATTACAGATTTAAAATCCCGCGAGGAGGCCGCGCTTCGACCTATAAGCACTTCGAATTTAGCAGCGACCGGAGGCGCAATTAAATGTCCTTCTTTCAAGTTTATATTGTCTAATGATAAAAAAAGCTATGAATGTTGAATGTAAAGACATTGTCTAATCAATTGTAAAAATAAATAATATCACTACATAGTATAAAACAAAGTCGCATTCTCTGTCTGTCCCTATGTCCGTATATCCCTATGTATGCTTCAATCTTTAAAACTACACAACAGATATTGATGCGGTTTTTTTTAAAAGATAGAGTGATTCTAGAGGAAGTTTTGTACGTATAATAAAATTCAATACATAGTAGAGAAATACTGTAATTTTTGAGGTTTCTGTAAATAATTTCATTTTTTTCCGCTTACATTGCAAACGCATGCTTAACCCTACGAGATTTATCAAAATGATGTACTAAGTATTTGTACACCTTGAAAAGGTCTACAGAAAAGTCCGCGATGGTATATGTCTATCTCTTATGAATAACCCACAATAGCATTTTTTGTCATTTACTTTTTACGAAAAATAATGCCTTATTTTTGAAGCAATTTTTATACACTACAGCATTAATCCTTATCCAATTAAGTACCTTAAATAAATTGTTGATTTAATATAGATCAATATCGCCGTTTACAGCATGTAATTTAAGTGAACATTTTCGGAGATATTACAGATTTAAAATGCCATGCGGAGGCCGCGCTTCACCCTATAGCACTTCGAATCCAGCAGCTATATCGTTCTTTCCAGAGTTTGTTTAACGACAAGGAAGCTGTGAATGTTGTATAAAAAGACATTCTGTAATTAATTGTAAAAATTAAATACATAGGGAAAATGTAAAAGTAAATAAGTAAAAATGTACTATATGAATTTAGATATTCCAAAGATAGCAGGAAATCTTCTTGGTATAGGGAAAGGAAATTGTTTTTCTCCAAATTTAACGCTTGCGGGCCACTGGCAGTAATGAATAAATCAAAACTACTGGATCGGTTTTAATCATTTTTTTACATGGGATATATATTTTATACCTGTGCGAAGCAGGGGCAGGCCGCTAGTGATTTATAAATTAATTCGTTGTTGGATTATGCAACAACGCATCTCATCTTAGGAAATAAGAATAAAGAGTAAAAAAAGAGAATTTTTCAGAAATCGATTACTAAAAATCAATTATAATAATAAAAAAATAAATTACCATTAAATCGAATATTTTTCACATACCTACTTAAAGGGTTGCTATGCGCAAAACTCGAAATACAAAAGGCGTTTATTTTCAATAATCGTTAAAGCTCGACGAATGGATTTAATGGGGTAAAGAACTGATAAAATTTCATGGAAAATAGAAAAAAATGTGTTCATTTACAAAGTGACCTTTATTAAAAACAAAAGATGTTTAAAAGCGGCACAAACTTCGCCGGCTACTTTTGAATATAGTTCAGAACAGTTTTAATTACACAATACTCAAAGAATAAGTTTATTCTTAAGTATTCTTCTTAATAATTTGGGAATGAGTTTGCACCTGCAGCCGGTACACAAATTATTCCGTAAATCTTTTGAATCGTAGCATAAGAATAACAATTTATCTTGATATAATATTACTATGGTAATAGTTGTTTTTATAATAATTTGTTTGTAGATAATATATATAGGTACTTATAAATAGGTCCGGAACCAGCAAAAGTCATAAATAAAAATTCAGGTTTTTAACTATACAAAAATGCTCAGAGTCACTAATGCATTTCTGGAAGTAATTGAAATCATCTCATCTCGATGTTCTATGATGATTTCCTTACTATCTATCCTCATGCTATTATCCCACTCTAAGTGGGGTCGGCACAATATGTTATAAACATGTTGTTACATAGAAGAATCCGCAGTTTTATTGCTCCCGCTGTACCCATAAATATCCGCTACAGTTTCTTATGAATACATAATATGACGACCGGACGTCTACTGTTTTGAATTCAAAAAGACAACGATGACTGATGATGATGACATACAATCAGTGAAGTCAGAAACATTATATGCTCTAATTCCGTGGAAACTGCAAAAAAAATTCTAAAAGATCTCCAAAACAACAATCAAATAAAGTAGAACAAAAATAAATTGTGATAATGTAATGGTAAGCTTGTTAGTATCATCCCTACTAAAGTTTGCAAAAGTTACTTTAGTCGCAAATTGAACAACGCTAGGTGTGCCAACTTCAATTTACTAATTCCGCTCACGTCCGCCACCGCCTAAACAAGCAAAGCTACCCGCGGCATGATAACAACCGAACATTTACAAATAACAGATATTTTTGCTTAACTCCTCAAAAACTTATGAAACACGTCTGCGCAAAGAATAACACTTGTATGCTACAAGTGTTGTTCTTAAGGAAAATTGAACAATTTATGAAAGTCTGCTTATACTTAATAATGAATCACTGATCATTTGTATGTAACAGATCTCTTCTCTTGTCTTCGTTATCGTTCCCTTATTCCTGAGGATCGTGACTCTTAGTCAAATTGTCAACTGCCCGTTTCCATGAGTTGCGATCGGCAGCTCGATATAGTGCGGTACTGATGGGTATATCTAGTTGTTCGGATATTTGGTCTACCCATCGTTTCGGACTTCGACCTCTGGATCTCTTTACCTTTACTTTTCCTGATGTAACAGATAACTTTGGAATATTTCAATCGTCTTAAATATCGTTTAAAAAAATAAATTTTCGAAGACAATAAGTATAAATCAATTGAAAACTGGCTTTGTTAGTAACGGTTGACTGACCTGTCACGGCGCTTTTATTCAAAACACAGGAGAAAAAATAGCTTTGTTTCCCTTGCACTAGTACTATTTAGTTGAGTAAAGGTTATTTTTCCTTTCGCGTGTCGTAATAGGGAACGGTCGTTGTTCTGTATAAATCGTGTTTCCTCACCCTCCTGCTCTTATCCTACATGTTATAAATATGTTGTGACATGATTTGGATATGAATTTTACGACCGGCTGCCTGCCTTACCTTAGTCGTATTTTACGACACCTCGGCATGAAAGACGGTGGTCTATTTTATTCAACCGGATACTACACAGCGTGGATGTATATAAACATATATACAGTATATATATAATATTATATATGTTTATATTGACCAGTTGTCTGTCATCCATAACACAAGTATTAAATTACTTTGGTCACGGATGACCATGTGTGTAATTGTCCCATATATTTATATAAACATGAAGTAAAATGGAATACATTATTTTATTGTATTGTTCACTTCCTTCTTTGTGGAAACTTTGTTGGCATGCGTATTAATTTTATGTTATAATTTTTTGTAATAATTTAAGTGCTGTTTGTTTTCCAATTTATAAATAAATAAATACAGTACATTTCTCAAAAGAAAAAGGCACATTGTAACTTCTCCTTTAAATAAAGAGAACATTCTAAGTCGATTGATGTTACAACAAAAAGGCTGAACTTTACAATTACGCATACGTTTTAATTACATTCCCAATAAATTACGATGAAAAACAAACATACGTCAGTTAACAAGCGACGCACGACGTTTCTATAATTGTTAATTGTTTCTGAAAACTCCGTTTGACGTACTTCACCAAAATTAATTGTATATTTGTTCATGCAACGAATATTAATTTATATTTATATACATTTATAGGAAGAGCTTATAAAAGCAGAGACAGAGGGAGAAAATGGAACTATACTCCATGCTTCTGAAACTTAATCCCCATTCAACTAAAAGTCTCTTGTTTTGATATTACTCACTTGAGAACCGTCCATTTTAGGGAAGACATCTTAAACTAGGCCTACTTTTTTTCAAAAGTTTTTTGCCAACTATGTAACGATATTCAACAGATGTTTCATATCGTGCGTCGTTTAGAAAAAATGAGTTTTGAAAAGTAACTTCTTACGCCGGCTTGAACGGTTTTACGTTTTATTATTCCATAACGCGTTCTTTACATAAATGACTTTCACGAATATGGTTTTACACATTAACATAATATTGATTCTACTTGAATATTTTGTCATACGTTGTAAATGGTTCGAACATTTTACATGTGATTATATCGAAGTGCAATATAGATGAACTTAGAATACTAACAACGATAAGAAAGCCCAAAGTCACTTAAGGGGCGATAGAAACGGATATTCTCTATCTATCCTCTTTGTGATGAAAATAGTAAGGGACGAAAGGTAGGAAAATAAGTGTCTCATATAAATATAACCCAACGGGTTGCAAAGCTTAAGTGGCCTTGTGCAAAACACATAGTTAACAAAATACAAAGATTATGTTAAAAATTATAATAAATATATTTTAAAAATTATAAAAGTCATACCTTTTTTTCTATTTTATATACTTGACTGGCCCGACGACAGTAAATCTTCTTTCATATATTTTGTGGGAATGGAACGTTAGGTGAATGCATGGAAAATGGAGTGGAGAAATGAAATTAGTTTAGAAAAGCTACGTAGTTTTACTTTACCTTGGAAGTCTTACTGCATACACGAAGTACAAAAAAAATATCCCTGAAAAATCTTTAGTACGAACTAGAAAATCTGCTATGTAAATAAATCTTTAAATTTAGCATACCCCTAAACAATCTGAATTAATCAAATTAATTTTATGTTCGTTATTTTAAAAGCTACACATTTAAATTATTAATTGATAATCTAAATGCATAAAACAAATAGTGAACTAATTATAAACGAAGACAAAATTGAAGCAATCAACTATATATGATATTCATAAATGATATTCAAAATGTCGAATCTTCCACATATGGGCTAAAGCTGCTTTTCTTAAGAAAAATCATTTCATATTTAGAGTTTTCTTTTTATTGCTTTTCATCGGTTTTACCGGTTTAGAATCGGAAGCGGGTCATATCCTGTTTATAGACGGTGAGCACTTAGTTTCGATACCTTCTTAATAATTCGCAACAAGATCTTGGTGGGAATTTACATCTCTCACATATTTGTTATTAAGTTCCCTAGAGCATTTAGACGAATTTTGACCTAAATAGAGTTCATGGACTCTTTGTACCTTACAGTACGGAGACCACACAATATTGATAAATTGACATATTAGTATGTAGTCGCTGGCATCACTTTCCTAGGGTATTTCGAATGAAATACTGGTTACATTGAAGGCGGCGCCATCTTGAAATACGCCATTTTATAGTCTTAATGATGCGTTCAACATGACGGGAGTGGCATTCAGTGTTCACCAGTTAACGGAATACGAAGTGTAAAAATATTTCAGGTGTTAACGTCTTTTCCATAATAAGTATATGTCTATACTCATATAAAAGAGTATATTTTATTGATATTTAGCCTCTAAAAATATGTATAACTTGTGTATTTTATACCCACTTTATATAAAATGATAGTTGCAATATATGTAACAGTGCAATATTTAATTTATTTCGATATGATGGTACTTGAATTCATCGAATGTGTAAATTTTAATTCCCATTCATTCGGGTTGTAAAATTGTTTTAAAGCAGACTTTTTTTATTGTTAGAATATACTGCAATCGCTATCTTGTAATTATAATATAAATTAAAATAACTATCAACATACGCGGAGTTCTTTGGTTTTTAATGAGAAATTATATGTTAATTATATCTTAAAAGTTGATTTACAATAGGTATAGTACTTTAAACTGTTATACTAAGTCCACTTTTTAATAGGGTGAGCTATCTAATATAATATTTATAGTTTTATAAGCGCCGCAGCGGCAAACAAAACTTATGATCAGGTTTTAGGAGATCCCGAAGCTTAAATACTTTACTCGGCGTATTAACAGTTATCCCTTCATAGAGTGACACTGACATGGCCAGACCCTCGCTACCTTTTTTCGCCTCAGGCTTAACTTATTGTTCACTTCGTGTTTTATTCTCTCGAGAGGTAATATCGAGAAGACTCACCTGTATTTAATTTTACTTAAAATAGATGTTTTTAAAGGTTTTTGCTTGAAAAGGCCGCCTGCCTTCTTAAAAAAAGGATTGTACTTAGATCCACTATAATGCGTCAATGTCGATAAGCGGCTTAAAAATATTATGTGAATTCTCCAGTTATGCACGTTTCATAACGATGTTTTATTGCGTGAAAAGTACTTGATGGAAATATCTATTTTTACCTAAACTTTTAGCCCGGAGTTTAAAATGTGAATATGTGTGCCATTTCTATAAACAAAAGTGATCTTAATGCACTATAAGAATTAAAATGGAGTCGACATACGAGATGATGAAAATGACTAATTGAAGAATATCACCGGAGAAGTATAGATAGTAACAATCATGATCATCATATTATGATTGTTCTATCTATACTTCTCATCCATCATCCATCATAAATGCATCATCTAGGTACTTGGTAGTTTAACGTTGGTAACACAGACGTTATTTTCATGTATGAAATGTCTAGAGACAACGAATTTTATTGATACTATGAATTTAGGAATACTATCCTGATTTGAAAAGTTTTGAAACTCTATTCATAATTGCAAAATGTTTACGTCGACTAGCTTTTTGCACTTCTCTTGCCAACTTTCTTTTCACATCGTAAAACATTTTTTGCTAATGGTACGATGATTTAATTAGAATATTTTTTTGATTGGACCGATATTTCACTTTTCCGTTAATCAGGTTAAGACAAAAATATGATTGAATATATAAAGTTAAGAAACGTATAAGATTACAAATATGCATGGGCAAAAGGCGAATTTTATCACCAAGGATCAATCTCTTCGAGAATGGAGTCTGACGAGTCCGAAAAATAAAACGCATTGTATTTTTTAACGTAATTTACTTTTTATTTTATGAGAATATCTTCAATTCTTCTCTAAAAGAAATCACGTCTGCTTATAAAATTCTGTTGTTTTCGTTTGATCTTAGTATGCAAAAAATATCAGTCAAATTAAAGCAATATATCAAATGAAAGCCGCTTCTATTAAGAAATACAATATTATCATCTAAACTGAATTTGCTGCAAATGATTTTATTGAACTAATTTTGTAATGCATCGAATTACAATCATGGATTCATGACCAATTTCGCTGTGAAGCATATTAGTTCCATTGTATACATTAATTAACATAGTGTCAGTGTCCTAATTTATTAGCGTAGCGCCACCTCATATAGGGTAAAGGCGACAAAAAAGGTCACATTATCATGGATTGAGGGCTCATATGTCGTGTTTCACAAAGTTTTGTATGGAACCGTTAAATTATTAATAATGTATGTTATTAACAGTGTATTATTAATAATGGTAGCGACCTAGATCATAGAGCATCTAATAGTAGCATTGAATACACGTTCAAAACAGATCTACATTTAGAAGACATAATTCCATTGTCTATAGCATCAGTTTATACAAAATCAACCTCTTCATTTATATTTTCGCTATAAATAAACAAATAAAGCACTAACAACTTTTTTGTTTTTTTTAGTTTGTTTTAGTTTTAGTTCCAAATTTTTTATCGGTTTTAGTAATTTATTTATCAGTTTATCAGTATTTTGCTTATATTTATATAATCTAGGAGGGATTCTCTAGCTGCTATGATTTACATAATAAAACTATTTAGCGAAATGCGCTTTCGAAAATTAACTCTCTGTTTGTATTTTTGTGGTACATTATTATTGAAAAGTCCATTCGTTCTTTCTGCATCATTAGATACTTAGAATTCTATTTACTACTTCATTTAGTTTGTTTTGATTTCAATATTAGGTATATTTATTTTTTTGTTAATAACTCATAAATTATTGACTATTATTATAAGGTACCGTAGGTGTAAAAACATTATCCAATATTCTAAATGTTCTCAATTCACATCGCAAATGGGTAAACCCACGTTATAACGCGTGAACGCAATCATAAATTGAAATTCCCCTTTATAACGTTCATTATCATATGTCAACACACGTTCCGTGACTCGTTTGCTTGACATTTTTCAAGATAATACTGTTCCTGTTGTAATAGATGAAGTAATTCTGGAACATAAGCTTGGTCCATTTTGATAAGGATTGTTTATTTTGTAATCTTTGTATCAGTTATAACAGTGAAAAAATTAGATCAAAGGAAAAAAGCACATTTAATATCTTAAGACAAACAACTGTTGTATACATATATGGATTTTCGAATTTCAAATTGTTATGCAATTTAGTATACAGGGAGTTTCAGAAGTGATAAATCGATCTAGCTAGGTTTCATTTTAGAAATCATCATTTTCTCAGGCAATTAAAACTTCTTACATATTATTAGAATACGAAGGTAGATTTCACCACTAGTCACACGGTTTATAGGAAATCGGGTGGTTCTTAAACCAAAATAGCCTGTTTCTGTTCAAAATTGGAGATATTTTGAACGAAACGGTCCCATTATTTTTTCCTTTCAAGTTCCACTTTTTTAAAGAAAAACTATTATTTGGAGCCTATTCTTTCTCTATATATAAATCATCACATCATTTCTAGCTCTAAATAAAAATGATAATTACCAAGGTATCATGACTAATCACTACGAGTGGAAAAGATTGTATTGAATTGTGTTACAAATACGTTGGTAATTTGAATTTTGAGTTCGTTTCAAGAAGTGAAAGGAAAAAGGTTTTAATTAACCGAAATGTGTGTTTCTTTTTACATTAAAAGTTTATAGAGTTGAAGTTCATACATATGCTAATATGACATTGATAAATCTGTTGACATTACGAGTATATCTGATCCACCTCTCCCCAGTATTCCAGAGGCACTAGATTTAGGCTGCGGATTAAAATATATTTTTCCTTTGATAGGTTTGGGAAAGCCTTAAATTACGCTCATATTTTATTTATACCTATAAGACGAGGCTGTATCCAAAGACACAAGGCTTATAAATCAGGTTTTATGGCCGTTTTAGCCGCGCTAAAAGCTAGATTTCTGGAAAAAAGTGCTATCAGTATCGTAAAACTGCCTTCCAGATTTTAAGGTGTAGTCAAATATCATTGGTAATGAATGTATTCCTTGTTTTAGAGACTTCAGAAAACATTTGTTTAGGCGCAGGTTTTCTACAGTCCATATTTATTATTAGAAGCTGTGATAGCTCAGCGGTGACACCGTGGGACTCTTTCAAGGAGGTTATGTGTTCAAACCACGGGCAGGCATCAATGAGTTTATGTATTAAAATTTATGTGTCTAATTGATAAACGCAATTTATCAAACGCTTTTCAGTGAAGGAAAACTACGCGAGAAAACCTGCATATCTGTAGAGTATTCTAGGGATATCTGCAACCTACCAATCCGCATTTGAGAAGCATGGTAGGTCTTAGCCCCTCATTTTATAAAACGGAGAGGGGAGGCCTTTGCCCAGCAATGAGACAGTAAAAGGGCGTTATACTTTATTTATTAGTCTACTGATGTACGGTTCCTAAATATTATATTAACATTATATTCTAATCTGAGAGAGGCGTAATTTGTCAAGGGATTTGTTGTATTATATGAAAATAGGATTATGATGGTTTCCCATTTATGTTTAATATTATGCCTTTGTCGTTTATACCCTTTGAACTTTGTTTGTCTTTGTAAATTGCTATTAGTGTGTTAAGTTATTTAGGCGTAACCAGGTAAGGTAATCCGATATACAAATTAAATACAAATATATCTAAAAGATTTATAGACTTAGGCGTCGCTTTGTCTCCATAATACGTATATAAAAGTAATCGAAAGCAATTTTATCGCGGAATATAGCAAAATAATATAATACAATTTCAAAATCTAAATTACAGATATCCAAAAACTTCACTATATCAAAGTTAAAAAAGAAAATCATCTAAAAGACTTTCAACCCGCGATAAGTTTAATCAATCAAATTAATCAGATCAATGACCGTACACGCCAACCTTAGCCTAAAAATTAAATACAGTTCAACTGAAGAAGTGCGAGGGAGACAGAACTGTAATGATATTATTTTGTACTGTTTATAGAACAAAGGCGCCGCGCCAGGTCATTCGACCATTACTAACACAGCGAGATTACAATTAAATTATTATTTTTTCATCATAGATTTTTCCAAACTTATCTTATACGTTTAGGCATTTAAATAGAGAAATACCACTCATATAATCAACTGAAGGGTAAAACTTATATTTAGGCAAAAGCCGAAGTGAACAATTGAAGGCGGAGATAGCAAATTGTAAATAGCAGATATTTTCTCTTTTCCTTTCTCTTTCTCATCTTTTGTAAGTAAAGTTGTAAGTTAAGTTAGTTAGTTAGTAAGTTAATAAGCTAAGACTCTAGTTTTAATTCAAAATGTATTAGTCTAAGATCTCCCATCCCTATTACCCTTAATTTCTCCCCCCAGTGATGAATGGTTTCTCCATTTCCCAAGCACAGACGGGGCGGCGGTGGACGTATCTAATAGTGGAAGCCGTCACCCCTGATCTGCAGCGAGTTGGCCACAAGTTTAGTTTTTTGCCAGTGGAGCAAAAGACAGTCATAGAGAGCCACTTAAAATAGGAAAAAAATCTTATAACGAAATTATATTCATTTAACGTCGTGTCGTCGGTACTCTGTATATCCGCGGAGAGGACCAAGGTAGTATATATGTTTGTTCATTGAAACGCAGTAATTGTTAGTGATGTGAGACACGGGGGCTCTCACAGCGCAGAGTGAAATAAACCGCTCAATTTGCCACGGGATCACATTTCCACTTTATTCGGCCGAGTTCATTTATCATACGCACCTTGGCATACATTATTCGTTGGGGTTTTTCTGCGTATGATTAATGCGATCCATTTGCATACGTATAAAGTCCAAAGCGTATTATAAAAGGTTCTTATGCTTCTATAGACAAACCCTAAAAAATAAATGATAAATAAATAATATAATTTGAATGTTGTTGTATTTTTTTTAAAGCACAAGTTATCTTAGATTACTTACAGCCTAGGACTATACAAATCATGCCCACGTAGAATAGTCCCAAGAATGCTGGCAGCGTTTCCACGCTGAATCGCTAAGCTTGTTCTTTGTGCGTAAAAGGAGCCAGTCCTCTTGTCACCTGAAAATAAAATAAATTAATAAAAATAAATTATTTTGTTTATAACTGTATCAGCTTATTCTCTTTTTCTAGATTGAAATATTGACAATTACATAAATGACGGGTGTGGACGTGGCAAAAAGTAGGTAAAATAACGGCTGCTTAATATCCCACTGCTGGGCATATGCCTCTTTTTCCCTTTTTGGAGAGAAGGGTTGATATAAGACGCACTGCTTTATGCGGATTGGTAGGCTTCACATATCTTAAGGTCTCTAGAGATATGCAGATTTTCTTACGATGTTTTCCTTCAACGAAAAGTGCGTGATAAATTAAGTTTAAAAGAAAGAGACAAACGGTCTCACCGCTGGGCTATCACAGCAAAGGTGGGGGTGGGTATTAATGCAAATCTTTAATATTTAAATAAGTTAATCTTGTATATATGTATATATTTTCGGAATCTCGGAAACGGCTCCAACGATTTTCCTGAAATTCAGCATTTTTGGGGGTTTCGGGGGAGAAAAATCGATCTAGCTAGTTTTTATGTTAAAAAACATCGTTTTATCCCTGTTGTTGAGCATTAAATACTAAAAGTTATATTGAATATAAAACACTATTTTTGCCATTAACTGTCAAGTCAGCGTAGCGTAATCAGGGAACGGGCAGTCTCTAAATGTAAATACCTAGGATCTATCCCCAACTACCTAATTATTTTTTCTTGTTTTTTTTTTTTTTTTAAATTACTCTCGGCTCGGTCAACCAGGTACAAAAATAAATTATAAGTGATATAGTGATAACAGTGTCATTAGCTTCCTACCATATATGCCCGAGTGAACGATATTGTCCACAGCCAAAATTGTTATTATCTCCATATACTCATACTTTTATTACTTTAATTGCACTCATGCGAGCACTTAGAGGGATATGGTGGCAGTATAAAAGGCGCTTAAGATGTCCCTTTATAACATTAACAAAGGGCCTATTTTTGGTATGAGTATTTCACAAAAAAATATTTTTAGGAATTATTTTGTCTACCATATAGTCCTTACAATTGAAATAAATATTTTAAATTGCTTTGACCATATTTCGTTAAAACAAAAATCATGCATTTATTTAGTATATTGTATATATAAAATTTAAGTGCTTTATAAACTGAATGGAAACATAATCATTCTCCTGCCCTTATCCCACTCTACATGGGGTCGGCACAGCATGTTATAAACATGTCACCTGATTTGGCTAGGTATTTTACGACCGGCCATCTGCTTGACGTCAGCTTACCTTAGTCGTATTTTACAACACCTCGGTAAGAATGAGGATGAAGGATAATTGAGGGCGATCTATTCTACTCATCCGGATACCATACGGTGGATCAACTTACCTTAGTCGCGTTTACGACGACTCGGTAAGAAATGAGAGTGGTCTATTCTACTCAGCCGGATACCACACAGCAGGTCGACTTACCTTAATCGCCTTTTACGAAACGGTAAAAGATGAGGGTGATCTATTCTATTCAGTCGCATGCCACACGGCATCGTAAACTGAATGTAAACAATCTGAAAATCCAGAAAAAACATATGTATAAATTGACGACTGAACCTGTTGTATAGAACTAAACACGAATACTTACCAAAAACGGTTACAACAGAGTTAATATAATTAAAATTGTATAAAATGACTATAAAGTATATAAATTTATTTAAGAAATAAAGTCTGATAAAGTAAGATCAGAACCCATTATTACTAACCAATTTCCTAAATTGACTTTTTTTGTAGCGTTAATTTTGTTCGATAAACAAATCGGTAGCTTCCGTTCAGCATAAATTGCTGTTTTCTCACGTAGATCCACTTTGCGAGATCTTCAAAAGGTTGTTAGATCCAAGGTTTACAAACAAATGCTGTTCTTAAAAAGTTTCTGCGTTATCTCAGCGAATATTCAAATCCAAGTTTCCGGTCAATCTCCGGCTGTTTAATATTCATATTCTTTCTGAGAGAACCTTCAGAAGCCAATACTGTGTTTCCTGAGAGTGTAATAAACTTCTTGCTTTATGTCTGTACAAAGCATATTCTTAACATGCAATATTTATAACCTTTCGTTATTTTTTGTATGTATAGACGTTTGTTATATACATTTTATGTGATAATGTAACTTTTTAATCAATCGATTGTTTCATATTCTCACAGTCTATATTCTATTAAGAGAAAGTTGAATATATAGGCACTCTAATTATGAAGTTTATTGCTCTGATCGACGCTTAATAATTAAAATTACTTTCGATATCATCCTCCTGCCATTACTTTACTCTAAGTGGGGTCGGCACAACATGCATTAGACATGTTTTTATCACATGATTTGGCAACGCATTTTACGACCGGCCCCCTGGTTTACGTCAACTTCGTCGTCGTATTTTACCACACCTCGCTAAGAAAGAGGGTGGTCTATTTTACTTAACCGGATACCACACGGTGGGTCAAATTACCTTGGTCGACTTTTACGACACCTTGGTAAGAAATGAGGGTGTTGTATTCTACTCAACCGGATACCACACGGTGGGTTGACTTACCTTAGTCGTCTTTTACGACACCTCGGTAAGAATTGAGGGTTGTCTATGCCACATGGCTTGATATAGGAGATAAGATCAAAATTACTTTTGATAAAGATAAAAATTCAATAATAATTTTGACGAACGATAATAATGTAGTAATAAATAATAGTGTATGGTGTCTTGCGTATGTTTGATTTATTGATTAAACTTGATATAAATAAAAAAATGATAAATATTAAAAGTATACTAAAAATCAATCTAATGAAGTTGCAAACCTAACCGAATATAATCAAGAAGTAGGCCTTCAAATTTAAAACGTTTGTCGTATCAAAACTTGAAAAAACTTCTCAAAGACTAAAAGCAAAATTATTTAGAAAATATATGTAAACAATATGAATTTAGAAAAAGCAAAAGAAACGACAATAATAGCAATATATCACTGACAATTCTAATGATGACAATAAAAATGGTAAAGTATTATTGTTTTCGATAAAATTTTCACCGACTTGAGAATCTTCCGTGCAGAAAGGCTGCTTTAAAAACAAAACGATGTTGTCATTATCGTTAAAAAAGGTAAAAGGTAATAAAAAGAAGTATCTTCCAAGATCCCATCGGAAAAGACATTACGGTTTCAATCTCAGGTCAAATGTTCAAGAAGCAATGTTTATAATCTTTTAATCTTGTCCAAGATACTGAGAACAAGGGAAAAACTTAAAGCGAGAAATGTTTAGTTGTCAACTTATATAGTTTTATAACAACTTGCCATCTATGATGCTATCATAGGTAAGCCCTAAATTAAAAATTGAAGAGACAGCAAAATTTCATTCCATAATACGAAAGTTATGATATTATCATTTTGCTATTTTCCGCGATTAGAATTTGTACAGTTCCTGCTTTGTGCCATACTAAAGTACATAACATAGATCCAAAAACAGTAACCAATGAAAACCGTCCATTAACCAACCATTACCTAACCAACAGTAACAATTTTTTGTCAATTCATATTCAATTTTTCGTATTCGTATTTTTCAAGACGTATTTAGGAATTGCCGATACGGGCTATTGAAACTTATAATGATGGGAAATGTTGAAAGAAAGAAAGAAATCTTGTTACGGAAATCCGTTAATAGACGGGAATTACACAAACTCTTATTGTATTGCGAACCTTCATTAGATGGAGATGAACTTAAAAAGAAGAAAGTATATAAATTGTTTGTGGGTTATTACATCCACTTAAATTCAATTACAATTAAAATTTGGATGTAACAAAGTCCATTGGCAAAAGAATCCCCGAGAGTGCCAAAAGTGGTATTCAGTCATGTAAAATAGTTATATAAGTTTGCTGACATGTTTGTATAGATCTAGTTCTATTTTAAGCATCATCATCACCTTATCCCACTCTCAGATCCCCACAACATGTTGTCACATGATTTTGCTACGTATTTTACGACCGGCCGCCTGCCTGACATCAACTTAGCTTAGTCTCCTTTAACGACACCTTGGTAAGAAAGAGGGTAGTCTTGTCTCAGCCGAATAACACACGGCGTATTGACTTACCTTTGTCGCCTTTTACGACGCTTCGGTAATAAATAAGGATGGTTTATTATACTCAACTGGATACCATACGGCAACCAGTTCTATTTTAATCAATAACAATATTTAGAGTTTCTTCAAGACAATCGCTATAGCCTTAATACCCAATATAAGGTTTGGTCCGATAGATAGCAGCTGCCGTGTACACACTATCGCCCTGAAAATGAGATCACGCCTGAATAAGATTGTCTATAAAACGCATTTTTAGCTAGCAATATGAAGCCAGTAGTAGTTTTGATATAATTTTTTCTCACTTATTATTAATCTGCAATATGGGCAATCGTTGATATTATATTATATACCTAAAGAAATCTGTTACTAAGCTAAGTAGAGGTTCTTTTGGGTAGTTAGTACACTGATTTGTTCTTCTAATTGATTTGTTGCTTAAATAAAATAAATGAATTATTTTTCACAGTCAGTGATCAGAAAAGCAATTTGAAAATAATTGAATTTTACGTTAATCGATATTTCTTTTCTGCTTATCGATTTTTAATAATCAATTTTCTAGAGTAATAATCGATTTTTTTTAATTCCAAATTACATCACTAGATTAGTTTTCCTAATAGTGCATCTGTGTATTATAGAACTTTGCAAAGTAACGCCTAATTCTATAAATTGGAAAGGCAGAGAGTGTAAGTTGTAGCATAGAGACGTGAAGTTAGCTGTGGCGAGAAGCGGTGCGATCCAGAGAGGAGCGGTGCGATGAGGAGTGGTGCGGAGAGTAAGGTGGTAACGCCATTTGACCTAGACAGGATTTGTTAAAAAAGAATAAATTGATTGATTTTAGAGAAAATTGTTTTTTATTGAATAAGTGTTAAGAAAAAATATTGTTGTTATAAAATTATGTTTGCAATTGAGTTCGGTAGCTTTTTTGTTGAATTTAACCATTATCAATTCTACCATCAGTTTTCGAATTAAACATTAACTTACAATAAAAATAAATAAATCAAAACAGTCAACTTCGTTTTCATGGCTTTACTTGTAAACTTTTGTTTATTAAATATTAATAATTGCTTTGTGTGTATCAAAAAATATTTTCAACGACACCAAACCTGTAGTTGACGTGATACAAGATTTGCACAATAAAACTCTGGCTTTTATTGTGAAATAATATGATATATTTCAGCTTTTACAAAAGATTAAATTATATAGGCTTTATCTTATGGGCCTCATAAGAAGGCTCACGCTCACGCTAATCGCCCGCTGAGTCGGTCAGCGGGTAATGGAGTGAGCTATGCTCGGAGTTTCTCTACATGATCAAATCAAAAATGAGGGGATCCGTAGAAGGACCGGAGTCACCGACATAGCTCAGCGTGTCGCGAGGCTGAAGTGGCGATGGGCGGGCACATAGTGCGGAGAACCGATGGGCGTTGGGGTCTCAAGGTGCTGGAATGGCGACCCCGCTCCGGAAAACGCAGTGTCGGCAGACCACCCACGAGATGGACTGACGATCTCATCTGGGAGCCGCTGGGTCCAAGCGGCACACGGCATCGTGTATGGTGGAGATCCCATGAAGAGACCTATGTCCAGCAGTGGACGTCCATCGGTTGAGGAAGAAGAAGAAGAAGGCTTTATCATATTAGGCCATTTAACTACGTATATGTAAGTCGAGTAAATACATAATTGATTTTTCTTACAATCAGTTTGCTGTGGTAAAACATTTTTATTTATTTATTTCTTTGGACACCCGCTACGATATATGTATATCTTAAAAAATAATTAAATTAATACATAAAGTTAAATTATTTCAGATGTACAAATTTTTTAGGTATATCAAAAAGGTATTTATTTAATAAACAATAATTTTTCAACACATTGATAATTTATCTTATCCTTAGTCACCTTTAACGGCACCTCGGAAAGAAATGAGGCTGGTTTATTCTACTAAACTGGATACCACACAGCACTTACCTAAATCGCCTTTTACGATAGCTCAGTTAAAATTAAGTTGGTCTATTCTACTCAGCCGGATATCACATAGCGTCATCAATCAATACGTAATCGAATTGCTAAACGGAAAGTCTAGTTGCAATTAATTTAGGATATAAATCGTCTGCATTATTCTACCATCAGTTCGTAATGCTGTCATTCACTGTAGATAGCTTCCATTAACACGAATTACCGAACGTTATTAGGCATGGATCTAACGAGCCAACAAATAGACATCTATGACGTCACACATTACGCATACCTACTTGACTGTACCTAATTTTTATCATGCTCATGCTTAAATCTTTAAAACTATGTAACAGATTTTGATGCGGTTTTTTTAATAGATAGGGTGATTGAAGAGGAAGGTTTTATGGCCGCGCTTAGTGCTATAGCACTTTGAATTTAGAGACGATCGGATGCATTTATGTTTTTCACATGGCCAACTATATGTCGCTCTTTCAAGAGTAACCTCTAAAGAAAACATGTTTGTATTGTCTAATGACAATAAAGCTGTGAATGTTGTATATAATGACATTATGTAATGTATTAATTGTAAAAATAAAATAAATAGAGAAAAATGTAAAAAGTAAATAAGTAAAATGTAGTATATGAATTTAGATATTCCAAAGATAGCAGGAAATTTTCATGGCATAGGGAAAGGGGAATTGTTTTATTCCAAATTTAACGCGTGCGGGCCACTGGCAGTAATGAATTAATCAAAACTATTGGATCGATTTGAATCATTTTTTTTCATTGAGTGACATAGGCTATATATTTTATACCCGTGCGAAGCCGGGGCGGGCTGCTAGTAATCCATATAAAAACAATAGATGTCAAAGTAAGACTTTACTTGTTCTAATACTACTATGTACTTTTCACTCAACGGTTAAATCTTAATGGTTCTGTAGATATTGTAGAATTTGTCCGACTACAAATAAATGTTGTGATTGAGCGACGTAATATAATCAACTTCTTTCCTGGGTTCAATGCCATGAAAATATAAAATGTGACTCTCGATTTCCCTTCTGGGACAATATCTGTTTACCCTCGTAATCCTATTAACAATTCCAATGAGAATTTACAAGGACTAAAGTCCCTTATACTCGTGCAAATAAAATGATGTTCAAGGGTTCTTCGAACGGATTATCCTTCGGGGATCAAGTCCTAAGCTGTGTTCTAATAAAATTTGTTTGAAGTGCCTAAATAGTAAGTAGTAACTACTTAGAATACAAAACACTGAATGAATAAGAGTTAAATAAAATATAGTTGATCTATAAAACAAAGTTTTTTATAAATCAACTAGATTTTGACCACGACTTTGTTTGCGAAGGCTTTAATACCTTAATAACGAATACCTTTGCATAACAGTCGAATATCAACGAAGTTAACGAAAACAAAGTTGCAGATACTAGTAGTAATATATTATATATGACGACAAGAAATAAGTGAAATGGGTTAATTTTAATAGAACTTAAAAATATCCATTACATTTACAAATTTGATGAGATGAGTATGTATTTTGCTCTCCGAATAAATGCGTAGTATATCTAGTATGACAAGTAGTTGATTTATTATCTTTCGAAGTTTCGCTATATATCTTGGTAGTGTGTTTGACTTGGTTAAATTTGGTATTTTTCAAGTTATACTTCAGTTTTGGCGCTTTACGATGCTGCTTAGAATATATGGTTGTCAGTTCCCTTTAACCACTTCTAACTTAACATCTAGTGAATCTTTTAATATTATCTATAAAAAGAATTGCTATTAAAAGCCTGCCGTTTCTAATATTTCGCAGACTTTAAACCATAGAGTCATATCAAGAAAAATTGCTTTGATTTTGTATTCCTAGTATCATTTTTTTTTAATTTGTAATGTTTTTTCAATTCCCGTCGTGTGGTATCCGGAGTAGAATATACCAACCTCATTTCTTACCGAGATGTCGTAAAAGGCGACTAGCGTAAGTTAATCCGCCGTGTGGTATTCGGCTGAATTTGTTCTCCTAAAATGGAATGTTTTTGCTGGAAATTTTGTTGCAGTGGTAAAACATTCGAACCACGCAACGTGAGCAAAAATTAAAGTGCTCGTTGACTTTTTATTCCAGCATTGTCATTGCATACAAAGTTGTGTTCACCGATGCCTTTGCTATTCGAGAGCCATCGAGCCTGTAGCGGCTGTACAAGATACATTTGTGCCTTTGTAATTATAAGAGCTATCGAGATTGTAATGGGGAAATGATATAGCTTGCCTGCGGTTTTTAATGAAGAAGAGATTTAAATTTTGTGTAATATTCTGCTTGTGATGAAAATGTTTGGATATGCCAGAAGCAGTTTTGAAAAAAAAAGAACTCAGGTGTAGGTTTATAAACCTTACCTAACCTTGATAACCTTTATAACAATATCTTTACGACGTGAAGGTGTGTTAAGGTGTAATTATTGCGATATATTATTTGGTGTATGGTGTAGTAAAATTGCATAACATCATTATTCTCCTTCCCTTCTTCCACTCTTAGTGTGATCGGCACAACATATTTTAAACATGTTGTTACATGATTTGGCTAGGCATTTTACGAGCGGCCGCCTGCCTGACGTCAATGTACCTTAGTCGCCTTTTACGACACCTTGGTAAGAAATGGGGGTGGCACTATTCTATTTAGCCGGATACCACACGGCTTGAGAGATGCATACATGTATTAAAATTATATAAGTATATATTCACCAATTCTCTCACCCATAACACAAGTATTAAATTACTTTGGGGACGGACGACCGTATGTGTGTGAAATATAATATAGTGTGAAGTAGAGGATTGATTTCATGAAAACAAAGTGATAGAGTTAAAGATAACTTGTCGACGAGTTTGCTGAGATCGGACGATCTTGTTGCACCAAGAATATTAAATTTACTTTGTACAATCAGTATCATGAACTTCTAAAGAAGCTGGGATTTGTGTTCTGCTGTCCTCTTACCTAAGAACTTAGAGCATAATAAAACACGTAGAATAAGCCAAAAGTAATAATAAAATTATTTTGCTATAATTCGCGAAAAAGTAAAATAGAAAATATATATAATGCTAAATGTAAGTGGACAATCGGTTATCATACCTGATACATGCAGGATTCGTAAAAACACATGCACAGACCTCCACCACCGCCACCACAATACACAAGCACGATATACGTTCACTATCACAAACTCAACAATCGTTTCGCCCCGCAACCGAAGCATCATCAGGAGATAGACTCCACGACCAAAATCGAGATTTTGATATTTTCTATTTTACTTCTTCGCGGATTATAGCAAAATAATTTTATTATTACTTTTGTATTATGGATCTCCGCAAAGTAACGCCTAATTCTATAAATTACGTAGAATAAGCTTAAATTAGGGCATACAAAGATGTTCTTTGTTAGTAACCTAGCCCCAAAATGATGAGTCATTTGTAATTTTGACATATTTTGTTTCTTACCCATAACGTATGCGATATTTTCACAGGGTAGGTAGATCACATCAGCCTCCCTACTATGACTAGTTTCCCACCATAGCTAACCCTCAAATTGTAATTATTTTTTTGTTAAAAAGATTATCCGCCGAGTTTCTTGCTGGTTCTTCGGTATCAGCACACTTCCGAATCAGTGGTAGCTTCTTTAAAACATTTGACGATTCAAAAGTACTGTAAACAGTCCACTTGAATGAAGAATATTTTGAATTTGAATAGCATAGAATATATTTACTTACCACAAAGTATTATATAACAATATCGTATATGAAAAGCTATTAAATATACGTCTATATTACAAGTAAAGGTGTAAGATAAATATAAATAACATCAACATCCTCCTGCCCTTATCGCACTCAAAGTGGGGTTGGCACGACATGTTATAAACATGCTGTCACATGATTTGGCTGCTTTTCTACGACCGCCCGCCTGCCTGACGTCAACTTACGTTAGGCGTATTTTACGACACCTTGGTAAGAAATAGGGTGGTCTATTCTACTCAGCCGGATACCACACGACGGGCCGACTTACCTTAGTCGCCTACTAAGACACCTCGGTAAGAAAAGAGGTTGTTCTATTCTACTCACCCGGATACCACACGGCGGGCCGACTTATCTTTGTCGCCTTTTATGACACCTCGGTAAGAAAGAGGGTTGTCTATTCTACTAAACCGGATACCATACGGCGAATCGACTTATCTTAGTCACCTTTTACGACACCTTGGTAAGAAATGAGAGTGATACTATTCTATTCAGTCGAATACCACTCGGCTTAAGATAAATAAGGTTGAAACTAATATAATATTGTATCGTAAGAAGAGATAAAACTTACAAAGGTAATAAAAATTTGAATCAGCGTACCTATCGTGTTTTGGCATCATACCAAGAGGCAAGTTCCGATTCTTGTATTATATAATATGTTACCTAGACTACTTGCACAAAAATTTAAAATTCTTATATTTTAGTGGAATATCTGTAGCGTTTTCTAATATTAAATTTGGCTTACACAGAATTTTGAATAATCCAGTCTTATTGCACAGTAACAATAATATGTATAATAGACCCGTATAATAGGAAGCTTTTTTACTCTGGAGTCCTATTTTTATTTCGAACTGACTGTATGCCGTTAAACCTAACGACTTTAACAGCGTCACCGAGAAAGACGGGCGAGAGCAAAAGCATCGTCGAGGTTGCGAAATGTAGAGAGTAAAGTAGCTTAGGGCTATGTGCTGGAGTCTTAACCACCGGAAGCTTTGGAACTTTATATCCCTGTGTATAACATTTATATTTTCAAATGTTTTTGTATCTTTTTTTAATATAATACTATATTAAATATTTAAAACTTATGATAAATTTGTATGTAATTACGCCGTGTGGTATCCGGCTGAATAGAATAGATCACTCTCATTTCTTACCGGGTGTCGTTAAAGGCGACATAGGTTAGTTGACCCACCGCGTGGTATCCGGTTGCGTAGATTTGACTACCCTCTTTCTTACTGAGGTGTCGTAACTACGACTAAGGTAAGTTGACGTCAGGCAGACAGCCGGTCGTAAAGTACGTAAATCATCAAATCAACATTTTTATATCATGTTACACCGGATAAATTTGTATATTATTAAAAATTATGTTTATGTTTTATCAAAACAAAATTGTTAGTGGGTTGATGACACCACAAATTAATTTCTCCCTTGAGTCTTCCTGCCTTCATGCCAAGACAAGCATGCCAAGAAGATAAATACAACGTTTTGATACTTTTGAAATGAGAAACCCATCACTACACCATATTAATAAGGCATAAAATTATTTTGGACGCCACTAGGCCGAGTCGTTCCCCTCCGTCAATCCATTACGCTTTTGGATGAAGGAAAATACTATTTGGTAGGTAGCCTACGAGTCCCCAAAAAATTCTCGAGATATGGATATCTGCAAACCAGCATAAAAACTGATTCTATGCCCCTATTTTCCCGTCAATGATCAAGATATTCTATAACTGGATTTCATATTTTTTGTTATTTCAATAAGTATTAGATCTTGTACTAAATAACTTTGACCGAGATCAAAAACGATCAAAGACTGAATACAAAGAACCTTTGGAATAATTCTCACTTGTACAAGTCTATTTGCGTTAGCCAGTTTGTTGTTGTAACCTAGATGTGTAGCCTTATTTTAGTCCAAAACTTGTATTTTCACACATCTACAGACGACTGGTCGACCATCCGAATATATATCCCCAAAGGCATCCTAATTATCTCTGACGATTACGTCACCATCGCTAACTCCAATACACATAATATATACATCTTCGTTAATATATATGTCAGCATTACGTAAGATAATCGTCCTGCCTTTATCCCACTCTAAGTGGGGTCGGCACAACATGTTATAAGCATTTTGTCACATGATTTGGCTACGTTTTCAGGACCGGCCGCCTGCCTCTGTCGTATTTTATGACACCTCGGTAAGAAAGAGGGTGGTCTATTCTACTAAACCGGATACCACACGGTGGGTCAATTTACCTTAGTCGCCTTTTACGACACCTCGGTAAGAAAGAGGGTGGTCTTTTCTACTAAACCGGATACCACACGTCGGGTCGACTTACCTTAGTCGCCTTTTATGACACAACGGTAAGAAATGAGGGCGGTACTATTCTATTCAGCCGGATACCACACGGCTAGTCTTCATAACGCAAGATGAAGCTGGTTTTATAAAAGTGGTTAATCGAAGACTCTTGCATCCCGATTGTGCCTTGACTAGTCAAAGACAAAGTAACTGCTCTGCACCACGAATCGCCTTAAGCCGTGGTTGGTACTTTCAGGAGGAACCCATAGGACGGAACACTTAAACGTGTTTACTGTTGGTGGATCGACTTATCTGTAGGTTTACAAATATAAACAAGCAGAAGCCAAGGTCTTTATGTAACACATGTTAGCCAATTAGATGCTGGTGTTTTTACTATAGTAACGCTGTGCTTATATACAACTAGCTTTGCACTGCTTATGCACATTACTTGTATAATTCACGTCTCTATGCTAGAACTTTCGATCTCCTCATTTTCCTTCCATTACAATGCTATTTACCGATTACTGAAAAACGGGACTAACTATTTACCGAAAACGGTATTATTTTATCTTATACTAGCAATTGCCAGCGCACGCGTGGAAAGATTAAAACCGTAATATAATATTTTGATAACCATAAAAATGGTTAAAGTGGGTTAACCTTTAAAGCTATACTAACTTATATTACTAAGCTTTCATTTAGAACTTAAAGAGGAGAACAATTTAGTAATACGTGATTTTTGAATAACTTTCACCGTTAACTTCTCGCACGTAACGAAACTTTCAAATTTTGCCCTTTTATAAATATTTTCAATTGCTGCTCCTTTCCTATTCATCTTCGCGTGATGTTATATAGCATATAGCCTTCTTCGATAAATGGATTATCTTAGTCTTATCTTATCTGAGTTTTCTAAATCGGTCCAGTTTCTCCTGAGATTAGCGCGTTCAAACAATAAACAAACAAACTCTTCACCTTTATATATTAGTATAGAGCAAAGATAAATTACAAGTTACAAGTTAGTTCGTTGGCAAGAAGAGAGTAAATACAGTTGCCAATAGTAGAAATGACTCAGAATAAGGTTTTCCTATGTCTTCCTTACACCCTTTAATACAGTCCTTTAATTGGTGGTATAAACACACTCAATACAGTCAACTGTGGACGAATCACACGTTTGTAGATAGAAAAAAAATTGACGATCGTATTCTTGGCAACATTCCAACCGTCCTACTAAAACGAGTGACGCAACCGACTAAAATTATTCTTAAGGCAGTAAACCGAAGAATTACAACACAACTCCCCCTTTGTTTGCGTCGTTTCCGAAAAATATTACGGCTTCTGGTATAAGGAAGGTTTGTAACGAAATTCTTGGTGTAACCGCACGTTCAAGGTGAATTGCTTTTTGTAGACGCATTTATATAGTGTCACTTAATTTATTTGTTAATCTACATTGACAATGTAATGTTTAGGTAAAAGGATTTAACTCTGTTCCAAGGAAAATTAAAGGAGCATTTTTTGATGACTAAAATGTAACTATAATGGCAATCCTACTTACATTATAAATGTGAGTTAGTATGGATGTTGTTAGTCTTTCACGGCGAATCTGCTGAAACAATATCGATGAAATTTGGCAAAATTATTACTTTTAGACTGGAATTACATATATATAGGCTATATAAATCCTGTTAATTCTACAGGAATAGGATGACATTGAAAAGTGCCATCTATTACCGACCTATCACACGACAAAGTGCCAAATCTATTACCTATCACAGTCCGCGCGAACAAAGTCGGGGCTAAAATCTAGCGATACCATATAATAATCATCAAGTTATTATTGAGTTCAAGTTATTAATGAGTATAAACTTTTATAATAAAAATGCCCTTAATGAGTTTAGGTTTGCTTTCGCATTCATTTAACAAATTACTCAATAATTGTACTTACTGTATAAATATTTTTCTGTGTACAAAACTAGTCAGAACAGCTTTCTACCTTGTTTTTATTTAAATTATTTGGAATAAAAAATAACAGACTAGCTTGCATGTTCCTGCCGAAAACTTTATTTGTCTACATTCGCAGGTGCAGCTACGATATGCTGTTGGTAAAACGTAGCTGTGAGCAACATGATTAATTCGAATCCCATGTTCATTCAATGGGATTTAGATTTGGCTGGTCAATATTGAAAAACTACGTTTGATATTTCATTTCAAATCTCATATATTTCTATTCACAATGGTGACTAATATTATTCAAAATTTCATATTTCTAACACCTTCCTAATCCTGTACAGAACAGGACTATTGTACCAAGATTATAATAAGCTGTATCCTTTGACTTATTATTCATCATCCTCGTCATCATCCTCCTGCCCTTATCCCACTCTAAGTGGGGTCGGCACAACATGTTATAAACATGTTGTCACATGATTTGGCTACGTGTTAACGACCGGCCGCGTGCCTGATGTCAACTTACCTTAATCGTATCTTACGACTTCTTGGTAAGAAAGAGGGTGGTCTATTCTATTCAGCCGGATACAACACGGCGGGTCGACTTACCTTAGTCGCCTCTTACGACACCTCGGTAAGAAATGAGAGTGGCACTATTCTATTCAGCCGGATACAACACGGCGGGTCGACTTACCTTAGTCGCCTCTTATGACACCTCGGTAAGAAATGAGAGTGGCACTATTCTATTCAGCCGGATACCACACGGCGTCCTTTGACTTATTATTAGAAGCTTAATTTTTGTGCCTTTTGGTGTAGAGACCTTAGGTCCATGGGGCCCGGACGCTCATACGTTCTTCAACGAGCTAGCTAGAAGGCTCGTAGAGCGTACCGGGGACCCGAGAGCTGGCAGCTACCTTGGCCAATGAATAAGTTTGGCCATACAAAGGGGTAACGCTGCCAGTATTTTACTTAGGTTTTGATTTAGTGTAAATATATATATACTAGTGGCCCGCTCCGGCTTCGCACGGGTATAAAATATATAGCCTATGTCACTCAGTAAAAATCTATCCAGTAGTTTTGTTTCATTCATTACTGCCCGTGGCCCACACGCGTCAAATTTGGAATAAATCTATTCCCCTGGGGTGCCAAAGTGGTCGGCCTCCTCGTGGCTCACCCTGGGCAAGCTTAGTCTTGGCGAACGGACCACTTTGGGGTGGCCAATCCAGTTGTCCCTCTGATTTGCAGAGGGCAATCTGGCCGGGGACTCCGGGGGGGGGGGGGGTGTTGTCCCTAATGAGCGACGGGTCCGGTTTGGCTTACTCTAAGTCTGGCTGGACATAGTTCGGCCACCGTCGGCGAAACCCGGAAACCCAACAATGGGAACGGGGACCTTCGGGTTGCGAGGAAGAAAACCTCTATAAAAAATTACCCGGTGGTACCCCACCAAGGTCTTGGGGCCCCTATTTTGGGCGCGGTCTCTCCCTGTCGACCGTGACATAACAAACACGGTGGGCAGGGAGCGATCGTGGGCAGCGATGGCCTCCCTTAGCTCTGCGGAGGGGGGTGGAGGGAGGCGGCGGAGCGGTTCCACGAACTGTTGTTCTGGATTCAATCTGCTGCTGGTGAGTCCAGGTGTTAGTGACTCGCCCAAGCCCATCGTCTGCCGCCCTAACTGGGGACCTTCGGGTGTTTCGAACGGGGTATATCGAACGCCTGGCTTACAGGTCCCCGAGGCGGTCGGTGCATCTGATGCTCCCGATGCACCGGTTAGCGGAGGGGGGCTTCTCTTTCGAGGGGCCCCTACCCGGAGAAGGTGTTTGTTCTCTGGGATCAGAGCTGTCGGCGGGATGGGGGCAATATGTACAATGATACCCTGTCCTTGCCATCGGCACCGTGGTGGAGCACACAGGTCGTTTTAGTCGGTGCGAGTCCGACATAACCGCCGCCTGTCCCCGTCGGGCGGCGGTACCCATGAGTTTTTTTCTGAATAAAAAAAAACAATTCCCCTTTCCCTATACCATGAAGATTCCCTGCTATCTTTGGAATATCTAAATTTATATACTACATTTTTACTTATTTACTTTTACATTTTCCCTAAGTATTTTATTTTTACAATTAATTACAGAATGTCTTTATATACAACATTCACAGCTTTCTTGTCATAAAGAAAGAATCTTCATTACACAATACAAACATGTTTTCTTTAGAGGTTACTCTTGATAAAGCGACATATAGTTGGCCATGTGAAAAAAACCCGTCCAATCGCAGCTAAATTCGAAGTGCTATAAGACAAAGCGCGCAATCGCTATACCCTGCATTTTAAATCTGTAATATCTTCGTATGTTAAATGTTCATTTAAATTACAAATAGAGAAGAAAATGTCAATAAAATGCTATTGTGGGTTATCCATAAAAGATAGACATAATATGTATACCATTGCGGAGTTTTCTGTAGACCTTTTCAAGGTGTACAAATACTTAGTACATTATTTTGACAAATATTGTAGGGTTCAGCCTGCGTTTGCAATGTAAACGGAAAAAAATGTAATTATTTACGACATCACATTGGAAACCTCAAAAATGATAGTATTTCTTTATTCCATATTGAATATTTATAATATGTTAGATTGTACATATAAACCTTTCTCTTCAATCACTCTATCTATTAAAAAACCGCATCAAAATCTGTTGCGTAGTTTTAAAGATTTAAGCATACAAAGGGATATACGGACATAGGGACAGACAGAGAAAGCGACTTTGTTTTATACTATGTAGTAACGTTTAGCTATTATAACTAACGACGATATTTCTCCTTTATTCTTATGCAATAATAAAAATCAATTTTCCCAAAGTCAACTCATTTACTCTTTCTCAAAAACTACTCAATGACATATGACATCCACAATGCTTTTTCACATTAATGACCAACTCTGAAGGAGGTTGTATTAAAAACATGTTGTAACAGTCGACCATCCTGACAACATTTGCGACCCCGCAAATTTCATAAGCTGACTTCTGGGAAGGAATCTACCATCGATTCGGAATGCTGATTGTACTGAGAAGAATCGGCAAGAAACTCAATACTTGCTCTTTTAATCTGTAAAAGAAAACCGCATATGCCATTACATGAAAGGACTACGCTCACGCTTAAGGCTCAACTCTTTAAGCTCACGCTTTATGCTCAACTCTTTAAGCTCAACTCCTTAGGCTTTTCGCACCATAAGCATTTCGCACCTTAAGCTCACCCTCAATCACTGTCATGGCATAACACAGCTCAATAAGTGGCAACCAACTCAGCAGATACACACGTAAACAGACTCGCAAATGATAACGCTCAAAAAACATTCTCCACATCTAGGCAGAGTCTAGCTGACAGTCGTTGCAGATGGCCACAGTCTAGAAAATAATCGTTACAACTGGAACAAATCCAGAGAACAATCGTCATTCTAGCTGACAGTTTTATCAAACAATAGTCACGGGCGCGTCTATGGCCTCACATAGCACATCGTCACGTTGATCTTACAGAGTCAATAAACCGAATACCAATTACCATCATTAATCTCTCCAATAAAAACTCCATTTATTATTCCATAGCATCGCATATCGCAACTATCTCTCAAATTATACGAAATTCGCACTCTCCGTGTTGTCTCAAGATATTGATCGTCATTTGTCTTTTCTTTAAACTCTTTAAATTTCCAGATATTCCTTTTGTCCGCTCTATTTGTGAGTTTAGGTTACATCCCCTTCTGAATATAATAAACGACGATATTTCTCCTTTATACTTATTATATTTATTCAGTAAATAAAAACATTTTCCCAGAATCAACCCATTTACTCTTTCTCAACAACTTAATGACACATATGACAGCCACAATGCTTTTTCATATTAATGACCAACTCTAAGAATGAGGTTGTATTAAAAACATGTTATAACACTATTATTTTGATAACTGTCAAATTTTTTTCCATACTAAATCAAAGACAAAATTACGTTTAGCTGTCATTTATGTTTTGTTATTCCACTGAAATTTGCGTTTTATTATTTTACTGTCATAGTCGTTTTTGTTATACCACGTTTTATAGCGACTTGACGGGATAAAATAAATGCGGTCGAACGGGATAAAAAGTATCTTATGTCCGTCTCCTGGTTCTAAGCAACCTCTCCACCAATTTTCAGCCGAATTGGTTCATCCGTTCTTGAGTTATAAATAGTGTAACTTAGACCAACTTTCTTTTATATATATAGATATACGTCACCTATCGTTCTATAACTTTTTACATTTTTATGTACAAAAATTATATTACTTAAAATGTACTGTGAGTGAGTAGTACATCACGAGTGCAGCTAGCTGGTAGATAACGAACTCGCCGTCGTTCCTTGTCACCGAACGTCTTACGAACATTCCCGATCGCATGGTCGGAGTATACGGAATAATAAATGGAGGTTTCGATGGCAACGGAATAACAAGCCGTCTGATGTGACGTGACGTTTGCTTTGGGATATAGTATTAATTACGAGTGCGGGAATACAATTTGAATTATAGTTTAGGGCTTCATTAAACCTCCCTTCTGGACTTTCTTTAACAAACATAGAAAAATACTCAACCATCTATGCAGTGTATGCGAGTTGAGATGTGTAACCTACCTTGCATCTTCATATACAAGACACATATTATATGTTATACATACACGAACATACTCACACCAACACTGATGTACAAAGAAACATACACGGTCCCACGATGCACCACCACGTTAGGAACACCAGAGCCCTTGGTGAGAGCAAACCCGAAGTGACATGCGGTCACTTGCCAGTGCGTGTTTGAGCCTGTACCATTTCATACAACATTAGACTGCAATCATTACACTACAATCTACAATAAAAAAAATCAATTTAATTTGTCTGTCAACAATTTTCAGCCTGCAGTTGATTGGACATATCGGCAAAACTCTCGGGGTACTTTCATAATATTTCATGACACACGTACTGAACACGCCCACCAGCCACCGGCTCTACATTGCACCTATCATTATCACAGACCTCTATTATTTTGGAGGGATAAGAATATGTCTCATTTGGTTTAACTATTAATCTGGGGTTCATTTCGATAAAAACGATGTCGCCACTTTTGAAGGGACATATCCTAGCTGCCCTTATCATAGCGCACCTTATCAGCATAAACTTGCTCGTCCATCCTGAACTTTACCTCGCGTCTAAGTTCGTGAAGGTCAAATATATCCTATTTGTGTTACTACAAAAGGCATTTTTGGATAAGTAGTTAGATGTCCATCAAGTGCTATGAAATCAGTAGGCGTCTTTTTCAACAAATCTGAACGTACCTGAGTATCTAAAATACCTGAGATAACGACTGCCACCTTGTTAGTTCACTCCAAGCAGGCTCAAACCGGTCGATCATGGCAAGTTTGTTACTCGAGTACTCTATGTAAATCTTAGCTGGAACACTGGTATACTGCACTATATTAAAGATATATGAAACCATATATGTATGAGGTCATGAAACCTCTTGGTCGCCGCAAATTATCTTGACAAACGTTCCTTCGCTTCATTTCACGTTTTGCACAATGGGTAAGACTTAGAGGTCCATTTACGTGCTCGATCTCGTAGATGCGTAAACACAACGCTTCGCGTCTCGTAACCTGTCCACGAATTTTCAGTACGGTAATGCTCTATTTTGTCGCACTACTCAGCAACTGTAAACTCAGAATCGTCGGGATCGAACGACGGTATGCAAACGTCACACGGTTTCCTTGACTTCACGTTACTTTTTGAGATTGACACTTTGGTATTACTACGGCCTAAAACTGTCGGCCATGCCGCGAAAGAAAACAAAAAAACAAATGAGGCATACTTATCATTAGGCAAAGCCATGAAACGATCATCTATTTGTGAGGTCGTATTTTGATCATTATCTCTTAGCACCACCATAACTTTCAACACGAGGTGTAGCTGAACCTCGAAAATATTTACTTTGTGTAGCCACAGGAGGGTTGGTAAGCACATTAGGTAAATGCTGTTCCGATCCCACCGCTGCTGTCGGGGATTTAGATGGGTTTTTATTGTAAGCGACTTCGGCGTTCTCTATATTTCAAGTCGTAGAATCAGTGCGCACACCCGGCGCCATCGAGTCTCAGATGTCCAATCTGTCATGTCGCTTTGTTACCAGCGCCACCTTACCATGCATTTTACATATGCGTCAAATATCACAATCACAAGCGACAGCTATTAGACAACCTTGACTACTGACTCCATGATTCGGCTAAAGTATCCCAAATGATAACAGATGTAACGCCATCTGTCCGGCAGTTAAACAAGTCTATTATTATCTTCACTTCTCCGACATATATATATATATATATATATATATATATATATATATATATATAAATATAAATTTTTATTTTTTATTCTTTAAATTGTTTAATTTTTTTTAATGCTTGTATTTGTAAAATAGTTTAGTTTAAATAATTTATAGAATTAGGCGTTACTTTGCGGAGATCCATAATACAAAAGTAATAATAAGATTATTTTGCTATAATCCGCGATGAAGTAAAATAGAAAATATATATAATGCTAAATGTAGAGTGGAATGTACCTGATACATGCAGGAGTCGTAAAAAAAACACATGCAACAACATCGCGGATTATAGCAAAATAATCTTATTATTACTTTATAAGTTTAGTTTAGTAAATAGTATACTTATTATTATAATTTATTAATTCTAACGTTTTAATCATCAATAGAAGTTGGCAGTTATCCAGAGTCCGTTCATAATTCCAAGTGGCTCGAGATTTTATTTTAGATTGTTCCAGTTTAGTATTAGAAAACGGAAAAATTCATGTTTTGAATTTAAGCTTTGGAAATGGTATTTAAATTCAGATTTGATCAAGTTATCCAGCTATGATTAAATATTAGTATGAGCTTTTCAACATCACCAAATGGTTTATAGAATTAGGCGTTTGCGGAGATCCATAATACAAAAGTAATAATTAAATTATTTTGCTATAATCCGCCTGAGTAGAATAGACCAACCTCATTTCTTACCGAGGTGTCGTAAAAGGCGACTAAGGTAAGTTGGCCCACTGTGTGGTATCCGGTTTAGTAGAATAGACCACCCTCTTTCTTACAGAGGTGTCGTAAAATACGACTGAGGTAAGTTGACATTAGGCAGGCGGCCGGTCGTAAAAACGCAGCCAAATCATGTGACAGCATGTTTTTAACATGTTTTGCCGACCCCACTTAGAGTGGGATAAGGGCAGGAAGATGATGCTATAATACGCGATGAATCACCAAATGGTTAAAATAACTTAGGTTAATAGAAACTAATCGCTATTTCTCTTCTTACATAAATCATTTTTTCGTCGCATGTAAGCGATAGTTTACACACTACTTGGTGAAAACTATGCTTTAAATAGAGTGAAAAGTTTTTGATAAACTTTATCCTTGGAAACTTTGTAACAAATCATCAACAATGATATTATTTATGTTACTACATCATCATCATTCTCCAGCACCTATCCCACTCTAAGTGGGAACGGCACAACATGTTATAAACATTTTGGCACACGATTTGGCTAGGTATTTCATGACATGGCCTGCCTGATGTCAACTTACTTTAGTCGCCTTTTACGCCACCTCGGTAAGAAGGAGGGTGGTCTCTTCTACTCAGCCGTATACTATCGGCGGCTCTAGTTATCTTAGTCGCCTTTTACGACACCTAGGTAAGAAATGAGTGTGGTCTATTCTATTCAGCCGCATACCACACAGCTTTTATGTTACTTTAACAATAATACCTTTTTTTAATTTAATGTTTAAAATCATTAACTCTTACGTGTTAATTATCTTTGATCGCTATACCTAGTGAGAGTGATATAAATAAAATAAATATATATGGGACACTTACACACACGGTCCTCCGTCCCCAAAGTAACTTAATACTTGTGTTATGGTAGACAGATAACTGGTGAATATATACTTATGTATATTTTTACATACATACTTAAATACAAATATACACCCAGGGTAAAAGACTAACAAATTCATTTATAGAAAATATTTGCTTTCGGCGGGAATCAAACCCGCAACCCGCGGAGCTGAAGGCAGGGTCACTACCCACTGCGCCAACGGGCCAGTCATATAATAGGCGTACAGATAGCATCACGTTATTTTTACTACATCACAGTGATTTCAATGCCGATTAAAACTAAACGAGCCGTTATAAGTTCAATGTAACTATCAACCTATAAATTAACGATTAATCCAAAACAGTGATTGGACAGTTAAATCATTGATAAGGAAACATATGTTCTTAACTAATTGTATCGTAAATCATTGACATGTGATGAGTTTAAATACAATTAAGTTAGTAAAGTAGTAAGAGGATTTTATTACTCAAATTCTTAAAGATGGAGATAAAAAGATTCGTTAACTGTGGAATGATGTGATCAATCCACAAATCTCTAGTTACAGACTAGAAAATATTTATCTTAAGTATATATATATTAATAGCATCTTTCCATCTATTTATTTTACCAAAATTAATTAATAGATTAAATAGTTAAATTTATATCAACTTTTTCTTTTTCTCTATACGACCCTTACTCTCTTTCTTTTTCAATTCTTGTCCTTTTCCTTCTATTACAAAATGAAAAATCGATCTAGCTGTGTTTTAATTAAAAAAAAAATAGTTTATCTGTTTTTGAACATTACAAAAATACAAAAAATACAAATTTTTGTACCAGAAAAACCACAAATTTTACCGAAAACTGTGTACGAAATTCAGCGTAGCTTATTCGGGGAACGGGTGGTCTCTAGAAATGAAAATACCTAGGATCGAGCCGCACCTACTCAATTATTATTTTTTTTCTTTTTTTTTTACTTTGTAAAAAATACCGACAAAGACTTGGTCATCCAGGTACTGAGCAAATATAAGGGACATTTACACACACGGTAGTCTGCCATAAAAAAATTGCTCTCATCATCTTCCTGCTCTTATCCCACTCTAAGTGGGGTCGGCACAACATGTTATAAACATGCTGTAACATGATTTGGCTGCGTTTTTACGACCGGCCGCCTGCCTGACGTCAACTTACCTCTGTCGTATTTCACGACACCTCGGTAAGAAAGAGGGTGGTCTATTCTACTAAACCGGATACCACACGGTGGGTCATCTTACCTTAGTCGCCTTTTACGACACCTCGGTAAGAAATGAGGTTGGTCTATTCTACTCAGCCGGATACCACACGGCGGGTCGACTTACCTTAGTCGCCTTTTACGACACCTCGGTAAGAAAAGAGGGTGGTACTATTCTACTCAGCCGGATACCACACGGCTACCATAAAAAAATTGCTCTCGTGATAAAGATATTAAAAACAAAGATTTGATACATGAAGATCCTTCAGCACAATAGGTATGGCGGAACTACGGCAACGCGCACTGAACGAACTTACAGCGATAAGATATGGAAGCGAGAGCCGAATAACATTAACCTAAATAGCATCTAATATTGTGATAGATCTATGGAGGAAGCGAAACTTTCAGAATTAGACGAATATTTGACCCACATCCAAAGAAAGCATACAAAGTTTCGATTGCCAAACCAATAAACATCGAGAGGTATAAAAATTTATTAGACGATGAAGAAAAAATAAACATTTAGAGCGTAGTTCTGGCAATATTGCAACATTAACTGCTCAGAAAGTCCTAAATATGCCATTATTTTGACCGACCATTAAATTGTGGTAGCAGAGAACACGAATAGGTAATTTGGCCCATGTAATGATATAAGCTTCGTATATTAATCAATCAATATTTTCTTAGAACTATTCTCCGTATGGTACCAGCTGAATAGCATAGACCACCCTCATTTCTTACCAAAGTGTCTTGAAAGTGACTCAGATAAGTTGACCCGTCATCTGGTATCCGTCTGAGTAAATAGAGCACCTACATTTCTGAGCGAAATGTCGTAAAAAGGCGACTAAGGGTAAGTTGATGTCAGGCAGGGAACCGGTCGTAAAATAACAAGCAAAACGTGTTATAACATGTTTAAAACACGTGTGAGTAGTAGAGTGTGATAAGGACAGGAGAATAATGATAGTGTGCTCAATAGAGCTAGAGAGACTATCATTATTCTAATATAATTATTAGAATAATAAATTATATAATTAAAATAATTATATAGAATATTTTAAATAAGGTCTTATATAATTATAAACGGTGTATTCGCTTAAGCGACTTCGTTCGGTTTAACTTAAATATTAAAATAACCTTAATTTTTACCTATGTTTGTGGTTCGCATATTTACAGGGAGTTTAAATCCACAAATATACTTATATCATTGTTCTGACTATACTTTATACTAAACCAGTAGGTAAAGCATCGAGAGAACGTTCCCGAACTATTAACACCAATCATTATAAAGTTCCGATTACATTTTCGCTTCAACAATCACAAAACCTTGGCTAACTTTGACAATATCGTCGTAATTACATCACCAGTACTGAATGTCGATACACTATTAACATTGTTTAGGACTTGTTACCAAAGTTTAGCTATCGATTATAGTTTCATATGTTTGTATTGGTTGATTATAAGTACGGCACTATTGACTTCAAAGGCCTAAGTTTCTTAATAACTAATTGTTCACGTGACCGTTTTGGTTTTGTTACTGACTTTAAAAGAAATATGGAGTTAGTCAATTCGTTGTTTTTTTTGTTACCTTTGAACCTATTGTTAGTATTTGAAAAATCAGTTCCAATAGTAATGAGAATATTATATTGCTATAATCGGCGATAAAATCCGCAATTAATTAAAAGCGCGAGCAAAATAATATTCTCATTAGTTTTGTATTATGGAGCTTCGCAAAGTAACGCCTAATATCTATATCCTAATATAATATCTATAAAATCATTTCCATTACTTGGTTCTTACAATTCCAGATTTATAATATTTTTTAATAACGTGTCACTGAATTGCACTAAATTTATTATAGAAATTATTTCCTTTTACATGGATACGAAATGTCGACTATGTTCATTACACTCTTTTATATCAAATACTGCTTGACTGGCAATGACTACCAAAATAACCATAATTATTTATATTGTTATAATCAAGCATGTCTTAGAATAAGAGGATATGTATTGATTTACCTTTGAGTGTTCAATAAAAATTATTATTATTATTATTAATGAACTGACGCTCTCAAGTCTAAAATAATAAGTCTCTCTCTCACACGCACATACAAACACATGCACAAACAAACACACACACACACGCTCTCAACAAACACACATTCGTGTTTATAGTTATTTTATTTATTAATTATAATAAGAGTAACATAGACTCAGAAGAAATGGTTAGTAATAAAAAAATCTTAAATAATCGTATTAATAATCCAATGTAAAATTATTAATTTTTTTATCGAAATTAATTATAATTATTGTGTTAATTTGGTCTTTAATATTTAAATGAGTTAAAAAAAAAAAAAATTCGGAATCTCGGAAACGGCCCCAACAATTTCCCTGAAATTCAGCATGTAGAATGTTTTGGGGGAGAAAAATTCTGATCCAGCTAAGTTTTATGTAAAAAAACTAGTTTTATCCCTGTTTTTGGGCATAAAAAAATACTAAAATTATATTGAATATAAAACACTATTTTTGCCGTAAACTGTCATGTCAGCGTAGCTTATTCGAGAAACGGTCCCAAGTTAATATTATTATTGTTTTTTTTTACGTCTCTTTTTTTTATTTTCAAAAAAATTACAGAGTAAGGCATGGTCAACCATGGTCATGGTACTTATTTATTTATGTACCATATAAAAACGTTCAAGAACAGCTTATACATAGAACGTTTTATTCATATGCGCTTACAGAGGACAAATGCGATGTTGTAGAATTGAAGCTGTAAGAAGAAAACAAATATATAATCCAAATATTTGTAAGATAAAGCACAGAAGCATTTATATTACAAGTGTACAAATACATTAAATCTCAAGCTTACATTTCGTCGCTACTCTCATATTTGTTCAAAGGCTAAAGTGTCAAACATTTTGACATTAAGGGGAATTATCATAACGAATACGTTTTAATATTAAAATATGTACCGCAATTTGCATTCAAATGTTGCGAATGGTAGGTTTTTGGAAAATAACGACGCATTTAAAGCAGGTTTACCGGTTTTTATTGTTTCAATATGACGGTAAAGGAAAAATGTGCTCATTCGTATTTCTTTGAAAACGTTAACATTCACATTCGTTATTTATGAAGTGTTAAAGTTTTCTTTGGTATTATCATTTTCATGCCCTTATCGAACTCTAAGTGGGGTCGTCAACATGTTTTAGACATGTTTAAACGTTTGACGTTAACTAAACGTAGTCGCCTTTTCCTCGGTAGAACCGTCTTTATAATTTATAGAATTAGGTGTTATTTTGCGGTAATCTATAATACAAAAGTAATGAATCCGCGATGAAGTAAAACAGAAAATATATATAATGTTAAATGTAGAGTGGACAATCCGTTTTCCGGGATATATGTAACCTACCAATCCGCATTGGAGTAGCGTGGTGGGTCTCACCTTCCCTCAAAAATTGAGAGAGGAGGCCTATACCAGACCTTTTACTGAGAAATCAGGACGCCTTAATAAAGCAAAAAAATGATCAGAGTTCAAACTTTTCTCTTAAAAATTGAGAGAAGAAGTTTATGCCCAGCAGTGGGATAGTAACTATGTAGTATTTAGTATGAATTATCTACAAGAACAGAAGCAGAATCTGACAAAAACTATCTTATCGAATCTTAGGAAGTGATTGATCATAAATCTGCCATCGTCATATAAATATGACAAACATGTACCTCAATTCAACATAAAAAATATCACTGTGAGAAAAACAACTCATGCTCCACTTAACAATCTCTAAATAAATAACCAAATACAGAACAAACTTCTCACATTTCTACATGATTTATGTAATTCAATATATCCTATATTGAAAGTACGTCAGTTCAGGAGAGCATGTATTTGCAAATACTCAGTCACATATAGAAACGAAAAGACGCTATCCATCCTGGCTACAGCTGAAAAACAGTTATATGTGACAAAATTTTGTCACTCAATTCATACTGAGCTGTTTGCAATTTTCCTCTTTCTGTACTATTCAGTATATGTATTTATATATGTGTGTGTATCTATATTACTATTGGGCTCGTTAAAATTTTAAGGTATTAATGTTTGTATTAGGTTATTATATATGTGTCCTAAATAAATGTAGAAATAAATGTTTTTTATTTCTTTCTTTAAATAATTCTTAAATATTTTGTCTCTATCCTATTTTGACTACTTGTGTTATATAGAAAACTTATCATCCGTCTGCCCGTATCCCATTCTAAGTGGGTTCAGCACAACATTTTATAAACATGTTGTCGCATGATTCGGCTACGTTTTTTACGACCCGCCTGCCTGACGGCCGACTTAACTTAGTCGTATTTTACGATACCTCGGTAAGAAATGAGTGTGGTTTATTGTACTCAGCGGGATACGACATGGATTTTATGTAGAAAACTATTATATATTTATTATTAGATATACCCTCAAATATGCAGTTATTTCGCGTTTGCAAAGGAAAAACAACAATTCTGCCCAAAAATCAGAAGTGTATTTTACACAATATATACACACAAATTTATAATTATAGTAAGTATTCAATTTTTTTATCAGAACCCGTAAATTTAATATTCCAACCAATAAGCAATTATTTCCATTCAACACCGACATCTTGATTGGCGTTAATTGGACTGGAATTTTAATTTTTGCATCATAAATTTTTCCTTCTCCAAATAAAAAAAAACCTCTTAAAGTTTCGAAATAATTAAGTGCTTTAACGACAACTGACAAATCTTAGAAGAGAGCAGTCTCATAAGGAAAAAAAATAGCTGACTATTTTGAAATAAGCCATAAATAATAATAAACTTACCTTAGTGATGATGATGATGTGTAAGTAATAGCCTCTATGTTAATAACGAGTGTATGTATGTATATATGTATGCACGTACACAAATAATAAACACATATAGTCCAATATTTTAAATAGCAAACATTGGTTTACGTCGAAAAAATCATCGGTAAGCGGAAGATATGAACTGATTGAGAGTTGACCAGAATTACTCCGCTGAAGAATTGTTTCATCTTGCAAAAAACAGACTCACCCATAGTATGTTAACGGCCAACCTTAGTGATGAAGAGGCAGCAAAAAAACAGGCAAGATATTAGGGAAGAAGATATTTTTAGGATACACAGTTCCCGCCGCGATAACACCGTGTAAAGAGCCCATGAAAAAGTGCCCGGATGGGCTCTACTTAGCCGGGCTTACCCGATAGAATAGTACCCAATACCCGTGAGTATTCTCGGTTTGTAAAATATAATAAAATAGAACATTCTTTATTGCACCACATAAAATTACAATATACAATGTAAAGAAATTGATATAATCTTAATTAAGATACAATAACGCCTTATTACGGGCTAGATACATTAAATTTAGGGCTTGTTGCCCTAGTAGGTAGGTAATGTAAACATAAACTATGAAAACCACTCAGGATAATTTAAATTCGAAATCTAAGATACAACGGATGGGATCCCAATATTTTTTGGTTCTCGAAACTATGTATGTTTTAGCTATTCTTCCGCCATAAAGTACCTCGCTCGCCCAAGTAGTTTTGAATGTACTGATTGACCTCATTGACCATGTTATCCGACTTTATGCGCCGTACTGTTGTCGTCGAAAATGAATATAACGTTTATTCTATTTTATGTAGGTCATTTCGTGACAATAATACGGGACAGGATTTTTCTTAGTCATGAAAAGTGCTCCGTAGCTATCTTTGAGCACGTATCGTTTAAAGGAGCTCGATAAAACATATTCTGACTTTTGAAGGTATAATTTAATAAAAGTAATGTAATCGCTAACAATATTTTTCCAATTCAAGTCAATCAATTATTTACTAAGATTGTCTTGCTTTTATATTTTATAAGTCAATTATAGAATTAGCCGTAACTTTGCGGAGGGCAACAATACCATAGTAATCATAAGTTTATTTTGCTCGAGAATATCCGCTAGGTTTTTTTATATCGCGGATTATAGCAAAACAATATATCTTTATTTTAAAACATTCAAATATTATATGTAAATATAACTAATCTAATATTTGTGTATCTAATATAATGTATGTCACGCAAAAAATCGTTGAATTGATTTGAAAAGTAATTATACAGAGAGAAAGCCACGTTGTATCCGGCTGAGTAGAATAAACCTCTCTAATTTCTCACCGAGGTGTCGTAAAAGGCGACTAAGGTAAGGTCAATATTTTTCATTGTATGGTTATTTCTTAATATAAATAAAATAAGCAGGAAATGAAATGTTCCAGCATAAAAATCACAGACATGTTCTCGCTGCAAATAGCGATAAATCACAAACCGTGAGCTAAATAAGGCTCGAGATCTCATATATCTTCGTTAACCTTTAATAGTGATTGTTAAAGCTCTATACGTTCGCAGCTGATGTTATTTGTTCCACTCGACTATTGCTCTGTGGTCATTTATAACACAGATGGCTTTAGGAGAAATGTGTTGTTTTAAATTATATACAGCGTGGTATACTTATTTTACGTACATAGTTAACAACGTGCTTAAGCACATCAAACATCAAACAGCACAAAACTCCAACACGTGATTTATAAAACGCACCAAGGATAAGGTAGATTTAGTGCCCCTTAAGTATTAAGTGGCCAACTAATTACTCCGTGACATATGCGACCAGTGGCCAGCGACCATACATTGGCCACGCGGCCAGCTGAAATGTCGCGGCGCGCATGCGGCCAGTTGTTCGCCGCGACCAACGTGATTTACAATTTCACAAAAACTAAATCAGTATTCACGCACTTGCCGCAGCGGTTATACGCCTTTTTGCGTAGAGGATGGCGTTTGGTCGCTACGTAGCCACAGATAACTTAAGCTGATGCTAAGGTCCAACATTTTCTATAAACAATTTGTTGGTTGTTTTTCTATAAACAATTCGAGTTTGGGTGCATACCGTGTGGTAACCGGCTAAGCAACTTACCTAAGCCGCCTTTTACGACACCTCGGTAAGAAATGAGGGTGGTCTATTCTACTCAGCCGGATACCATACAGCGAGTCAACTTACCCTCGTCGCCTTTTACGACATCTCAGTAAGAAATGACGGTGTTATATTATACTTAGCCGGATACCACACAGCGGGTGAATTTACCTTAGTCGCCTTTTACGACACCTCAGTAAGAAATGAGGGTAGTCTATTCTACTCAGCCGGATACCACGCAACGGGTCAATTTACCTTAGTCGCCTTTAACACACCTCAGTAAGATATGAGGGCGGTTTATTCCACTCAGCCTACATGATCAGGAATAATAATTACAGTTATTTATAGTGTCTGTTTAATAAAACTGGCCATTACGGATCAATGGCTGAATGAAATCTGAAAGGATCCAATTTTGTAATGGATATTTTACTTTAATTAAAACGCCCGAGTCGTTCAGTTGAAAATTTCCAAGTAATCCATCCAAGTCAATAATAAAATGTGTTTAACAAGTTCGGTTCACTGTTTGTAACTTTTAATTGCGTCGTTAACTCTGAATTTTTTTACGAGCGTTATTTGAGATGAGCTTAAAAATTTCTTTTGTAAATTTATTTTCTTTTACGTAGAATATAAATTTATATCGTTTTTCCTAGTGAAAGAATTTGCCCTTTGACCTTATTCAAGTATTAATTGGATAAATAAAAATCAATCTTAATAGTTATTGGATTAAGTGAGCTGCTATATTTAGGTTTTAATGTCGAAAGTTCATGAATAAATGGTTGGTAACTAATAGGGAGATTTGATATAGCGTGATAATACCAGGTTTCTATACATATATAACTATGGATACGTCACGACAGTTTAAATTAAAAAAAAGTTTTATAAGAGCTAGTACCTGGGTGACCGAGCTTTGCTCGGTAATTTTTTTTAATAAATAAATAAATGCAATAAAAAATACCTTATCAGGGATTGATCTGAATTCTGATTTCCAAACCACCAGTTATTCAATCAAGCTACTATGACATTGCAATTCACAGCGTAATTCTCTTTTGCTTTCTCATAAAATTATAGCAGTTTTTTCGATAACAGGGATAACAGGGATAAAACGACATTTTAATAAAACCTAGCTAGATCGATTTTCTCCCCCAAAACCCTCCTACGTGCTGAATTTCATGAAAATCGTAAGAGCCGTTTCTAAAATTCAAACTATATATGTATGCTGTGATGTCAAGCTGTGATGGCCTAGCGGTGCGACCGTGTGAATCTCTAGAGACGATCATGGGTTCAAACCCGGGCAGACACCAATGAGTTTTTCTATTAAAACTTATGTGTCTAATTGATAATTGCAATTTATCACACGCTTTTCGGTGAAGGAAAAACATCGTGAGGAAACCTGCATATCTCTAGAGAATATGTGTAACCTACCAATCCGCATTGGAGCAGCGTGGTAGGTCTTAGCTCCAATCCTTCTCTACAATAACGGAGAGAAGAGGCCTATGCCCAGCAGTGGGATAGTAACAGGCCGCTACTTACTTACTTTACTTATATATGTATATATAAGATTGACTCATTTAAATATTAAAGATAAACAATATTACCCAATTTAAGTAGTCTATTGTTACTAAGTTATATTCTTGATAACTCTATCAGTGGATGATTTATATTGTACTTTGTACTCGTTTTATTTCTTTTTAAAGAAATAAATTCAATATAATCTCTACTCACGACATAAATATACAATTGATAAGACTAGTTCTGAGCCCATTCGGGGTTCTTTGTCATGAAATTTTTTTCGTTGTGTTGTTAAATAAATAATTATAAATATATGGGACACTTACACACACGGTCGTCCGTCCCCAAAGTAAGTAACTTAACACTTGCGTTATGGGTGACAGACAACTGGTGAATATATACTTATATATTTTTAAATACATACTTAAATACAAATATACGCCCAGGCTCAAAGGCCAACAAATTCATTTATAGAAAATGTTAGCCCTCGGCGGGAATTGAACCCGCGACCCGCGGAGATGAAGGCAGGGTCACTACCCACTGCTCCAACGGGCCAGTCATGTTGCGTCGAGAACTGAGTTCAGTTATTTACTTATGAAAAATTAAGTATAAAACATAAGAACTATAAGATATTGAATACACTTACATATATTTTGAGAATATTTATTTTGTTTATTGTGGAAAAAAAACCTTTCTAGTTCAGTCCTATTAGTTTCTAGAATTCTAAATTTAAAAATTGAATATGGTCGTAAAACTTTGTGCCAAATTTCATCGATATCGGTTCAGTGGGTACATTCATATTCACAAACTTTCGCATTTCTAATATTTAGTAGGATAGGATGTAATAGTTTAGCCAGCATAGAAAAATTGTGTTTCTGCTAAGAAAATACACAGCTTACAGGAGATATTCTGCCTTTGGAGGTCATAGGTTAATCGAGAATGATTAAAGTTTTTGATTATCTTAAAAACTGTGGTGATTAGCATAACCGCCGTCCTCGATGTAATAAAATGAAATTATTAAAATTATCATGTTATATAAGTGAGATAATATAATTTTGCCGGGAAATCTCCGAGCGCGCTTAAAAAATTAATGCAATCCTGTTGGAACTGCAGACGAACTCGATTTTCGCGACACACAACCATGGCGTTTGAGTAGCAATTAAAAATAAAATAATTTTAGTTTACTACAAATTTAAATTTATCAGTTTTATTAGAAACATACATGACAAAAGATATATCAGAAATTTAAATATATTTTATCAGGAAATTAAATGCTTAGTTGAATTTCGTCTTGTTTTTTACATTGTAATAAATATAATGACTAAAGTGGACTAGTGCGACAACGAAGTTGTAGTAAACGAATAAAAAAACAACGTATATCTTATTTTTTTAATCATCAAGAAAAAGAAGAAGAGAGTTAAAAAAGGAGACAAAGAGTATTATAAATATAATCGTTTAATTTTAAATCGATTAATACTAAAACAATCGTTTAATAAAAATCATTTTTCTTACATCCCTAAAAGAGAGATTATATTAGTTAACCTTTACTCAACCATTGGATAGTACTAGGATGTTACTTAATACTTAGACTAACATATAATATTTGACTGAGGTTAATATTAATAGGTGTGATAATTTATAAAAGTACAAAAATTATGTATCAAGATTAATAAACATTTGATAATTCCCTTTGCAGTGTATCACGAAAGTCATTAAATTTTTCTACGTGCCATATTAAAATAAGGTACGAAAATGGTGCGCTGTTAAGTAAATTTTTAAATCAACATTACGCAGCCAGTAATGGTTAGCAAGAAAAGGGAATCTAAAGGAAAAAAGGTACAGTTTAACAAAAATTCTAATTACGTAAATCAAGCTTATATTTCACCCTCTATCAAACAAATAGACTTCTGGGTTTGAACATGAGTCTGTGTACATACCACACGATCTTGTGTATTCATCAGCTCTCTGCAACCTTTTCGAAGTAGTCTACAAATCTAGCTAAGATCTATCTATCTATCTATCTATCTAATTTCGGGGAAGCCTGTCGGTGCAGGGCGGTCAGCTCCTATTCCGGACTATTCCACCCATTTCCCCATGTTGGGACAAGGGTTTCACTGCTGTCCCGACAGTGGCACCTGCTCTAATCTACCCGTGGCTTTTGGGAACCTGATAATATCCCTGAAGGAGATATTTGTCTAGCTGAGATCTAACGACACTACGTTATCTCTACCCAACTCAGTAACTAGCCCCACTTGCGCCTTTAAACTTATTTCGCAAAAGGCGAGTGTATAGGTAAGGAAGAGTATATAAGGTAAGTGCATGTCAGGCAGGCGGCCGATTGTTGTTTATTTATATAATTCTAAATGTAATATTACTACTAACATTGTAGCAGATCTTTTAATTTCTTGTACTATCAATTTTAAATTTACCTTATTGTATTAAAAAAAGTCTATTTTTTTTTTTGAAAATTTGTGAATTCTGACCCTACGATCGTATTATATCGTTTAACTTGTCACATACGACCTTATGCTACTCTGTATCTTAGTAACCAATCTGGATAGAAACATAATTCTTGATTGTTAGAAAGAGCTTGACGAAATTAGACCGGCAATGTAAAAAAGTGAAATTGATTTGAAGTTGACATTCGACCTTATGCGTTTCACGTCGAGATATAATATTAGATAACTTTAGTAACGTGGTTCATTTAATCAACCTGAATCTTCACGACACGAACACCGTTGTAGATTCTAATTTGCTTTAACTATACTTGAGTGTCGTAAGACGTGTCTTGGGAATTATTTTAAGTAATTAGGGAGACTTCGTAGGAATTTACCTAATTATTTTGGTATTAATTTCAGGCCTGAGAGTGGGTATGTCGTTAATGGTACGGTATAACGATGTTGGGGCCTCATGTGGGTTTATTTATATCGTTTCCACGGTAAGCGCGCGCATATGCCTTATAATAATCATACTAACGTCCATAACTTTATAAATAAGGTTTTGTTATGTTTTGCGGGGTTGGGTATAAGATTATTAAAATCAATTTCGGTTTTGCCATTACAGTGCTTTTGATAAGCCGTAAAGCGGTGAATATAAGGTTTTGAAAAAGAGACTGGTACAGAAAGCCTACTTACTATACTTGAGGATTACAATTACATAAATAATAAAAATGTGTAGATATAGCTCTTCTCCGACCTTATGCAAGATAACAATGATAAAATCTAAATAGTTGTAATAATATAAAAGAGCAAACGGATAATTTATCCGAATCAGCAGTAGAGTTGTCAAATCAAAAGCCATTGTTTACAATTTAACTTGAATGAATAATGTTTTGAATTATGGTATACTAGCGCCCTGCCCCTGCTTCGCACGGGTATAAAATATATATCCCATGTCAGTCAGTGTAAAAAAAATGATTAAAATTGATCCAGTTGTTTTGATTTATTCATTACTGCCCGTGGCCGTAGCGTTAAATTTGGAGTAAAACAATTTCCTTTCCCTATACCAAGAAGATTTCCTGCTATCTTGGAATCTATGGAATATCTAAATTCATATAGTACATTATAACTTATTTACTTTTACATTTTCCCTATGTATTTTATTTTTACAATTAATTACAGAATGTCTTTAAACAAACTCTTGAAAGAGCGACATCGCTGCTAAAGTCGAAGTGTTATAGGGCGAAGCGCGACCTCCTCACGGCATTTTAAATCTGTAATATCTCCGAAAATGTTCACTTAAATTACATGCTGTAAACGGCCATATTGATCTATATTAAATCAACTATTTATTTAAGGTACTTAATTGGATAAGGATTAATGCTGTATTGTATAAGAATTGCTTCAAAAATAAGGCATTATTTTTCGTAAAAAGTAAACGACAAAAAATGCTTTAGTGGGTTATCCATAAGCGATAGACATATACCATTGCGGACTTTTCTGTAGACCTTTTCAATGTGTACAAATACTTAGTACATTATTTTGATAAATCTCGTAGGGTTTAGCCTGCGTTTGCAATGTAAGCGGAAAAAAATGTAATTATTTACAGAAACCTCAAAAATTACAGTATTTCTCTACTCCGTATTGAATGTTATTATACGTACAAACCTTTCTCTGGAATCACTCTATCTATTAAAAAAACCGCATCAAAATCTGTTGCGTAGTTTTAAAGTTTTATGCATACATAGGGAAATATGGACTTTGTTTTATAATATGTAGTGATATGAATTTATATTTGAAAGTGTATTATGTATGTATTAGTTTTTCATGTTGGTTTTTTTTAATGTGTGTAAAATTGTTAGCAAATTCTACAATATTTTTACTAGTACATAATGATAAGTAAATTGCTTTTTCGTTAAGTATTAAGGTTAGTAAAGACAGATCTTCCCACAATTGTTATTACTTTTTAAATCTTTCCTTCTCTCTATACATTCTTTATACGCGACTGTCGTTTCTTCTTTTCTTTGGACTTTATACCCTATGTTGTTTTATATTCCCCTTACGCCCTATTTTATAGTTTTTTCCCCTTTATTATTTTTACCCCTTCATTTTCCTTTGTACCCATAACCTACCCTTTTATACTCCTTTCTTTTCCCCTTTTAATGCCAGAAAACTTGTCTATAGCGTCGTTCACACCTCACTGAATCCAGTGAGATATAGTAAATACTACTATTATTTTGGATAATACTAAATCTGTACCCTTTAAGCGTTCACATCGAAAATTTTACTCAGTATTCCAATGGATGCCAATTTTCACTATCTAAATTGTAATTGCGTCGCTACGATCTCCAAATTGTTCACACTTAGGCTTAAGTGGATACAAATTGCAGAATAAGTGTCAGCCACTCGATTCAATGATCATTCTGACTAGATGTTCTGCTTTCTCTTATGGACCGGTTTTTGGATTTCCATGTCTATTTCAATGAATGCATTAAAAAAGATTGTTTTTGCAAAACAAAATATTTTTCTAATCCATGATATATATTACTACCTGGATGACAAATATATAGAGTTGACGATTCAAAAGCACTTGTTTACAAGTTTATTTGAATAAAGAATATTTTGAATTTGAATTTGAATTTGAATATAATTGGTAATTTTTCTTGTTAAATAGTGTTTGGATATCAATGACAATAAATTATCTTACAAAAGATGGATAAAAAGGGGTAGAAATAATTTGACTGGAGAGATCCAGAGTCTTCTTCAGGTTTTGGTATTTCCGATTTCCCATCTGATTATAACCTTGTAAATATCATTAGAAATTTAGCTGCATAGTCAAATAAAATATTGTAGCAAGTTTTCATTGGCTAAAAATACGCATAAAACGGCGTTTTCTAAAGTAAAAGCTAGTTAAATTGATTTATCACCTCCAAAACTTCCTGCATCCTCAATTTCATATAATAATAGAAGCAGTTTCTTAAAAGAACAATAGCAGTACGATACTACTACTACAATACAATAACTATACAATCACAATATGGGGTAGATAACCTTAGGTTTGTTAGACAGCATCGCACCAGAACAATAAAATCATTTGGCGGTACAGTTTTGCAGATAGGAAGGAAACCAGCCATGGGCGCAGCGGCTTACCCAATTTCCAAAAGAGAATAATTTGGAAAATAAAATTTCTTTATCTTTACCTGCCTTTATTGGCATAATTATTATTGAATTCCGTCGTTCAATTTGAGAACCATTTTCACACGAAAATTGTACAAGAGCGTCTGTATTCAATTAATGCAGTAGCGCCCTCTGGTAATTATTTGACGACATTAATAATGACCCAATAATGACTTCGTGAATTCAATTTCCTGCCAAATGGCGTTTAGGCGTTTCCATTTCCTGTGAAATTGGAGACTCGTATCTTGATTCTAAAGATATGGTAACGTTGTAATTAAACAATCATTTATTATAGGAAAGTTGGATAATATCTGTTATGATTATGGTTTTCTAAATGCATAGTAAACGGGTAAGATTGGGCCCAATTATAACAAGTATAGTGTTTTTTTTTAAATTTAAACAAACTAACAATTTAAAATATGGAAATTTGAAAAATCTTTAAAAATGTGATTGGCTGAAATAAAATAAGTTATCGATAACATATCGAGTAAAATAAACGAATAGTTAAAAATATAAAAAAGAAGGCATGGAATTCATAACTATTTAGATAAAAACAATTATTAAGTATTTTTTTATTAAAACCATTAATTTCAAATTTTCTGAGTACTTAACAAATAAAAGAAGCTATTAATTGGCCTCATTTTCATCTTTTTACATCTCTGGCCCACAATTATATGAAAGTGTTCATTTAAAAATCCATCCTTAAAAAAGCCAGCAAATCAAGCCAGGAGAGCAACGGTTGCTATGGCACCCATAGATTTGCTAATAATTAACTTCATTCGTGCCGATAAGCAACCCCCCACCCATAACTTCTGCCGCCCATGATGAGCTAATTAAATGATCCAGCTATATATTCAAATATAAATATAGATATGATAGCTTAAATCCAATAGATGCATAAAAAATCTGTAATAGTCGCCCCATACGATACCGGATATTTGATATTTTAATTGCGACCCTCAAAGTTTTCAACAATGCTTGAAAAGGTACAAAATTTTCGTTCAATATTCCCAAAGTTACTTTATACGTACCGGTTAGTAAAAATTAATTAGAGTTAATAGACTTTGTTGATTTACTTTGAACTGTTTCTTTTGATACGAATTCCTTTGATGAATTTGTAATTATTTACAAACATACTTTGGGGTATTGACTTTAATTCAATTTCATTACATAATGGAGCTTGACCTAAATTCTTGGGTGCCGATGTTGAAAGATAGAACTCTTATTGAAAACATTCTCGATATTGTCCAAGCGGAATTAAACGACATCTCTTATTGAATATTGACTTGGGTGGTTTGAATATTCATAAGCATTTATTAGTATTAGTTCATTCACTTTATGTAAGTACGTTAGTTTTACCACCTGACAGATCCTTACGACCAATTCAATTAAGGATGATACCTAGCATCTTCATTTTATGAAGGAGAAACAATTGAAGGTTGTTCGATCGTTGTTGAAACTGTAGGGCTGTCATGCAACAGGATTTGGTCAAGTGAAATCGGACTACGCGTCGCCAAGCCGTGGTCCTGCGTCACAGAATGCAACCTAAGGACGACGTTCACCGACTCTAGTAGAACGTCTCTGCTCTATTCTCCGCATTTCGCAACCTCGACGATGCTTCTGCACAGGAGTTAAAGCCGTTAGGGCTAACAACATACAGTCCATTCAAAAAAAATGTGAAACCTGATCTTCATCATCATCAGATCATCATCAATCAGATCTTTGCTTGGAGTCTCGCCACAAAATACAATTTAATTGAAGAGGTATATCTTCTTCTGCTTCGTATTAATCGCAAAGACCTTCGCTGTCGGCTGGTCTCTTTATGGTACCTTCATACCACGTGGTTTTATCGCCTTTTAGATGTTGTCCGTTCACCTAGGAGATGTAACAACACTGCGTTTTCTAGTACAACGTACCTTAGCACTTTAATGACTAGTATTATATGCTCCGCTTACTGCCACTTCAATTTCTCGACTTGAGCTATATCGGTAGTATTTATTGGTAAATTGATCTCAGCCCTAAGACCTCGGAACATCCCAGTGACTCCGAGGTCTTATTGGTAAATTTATAGAAATGAACCTCAATAGACCCTTATGTTTTTTAGGTGAGAGTCTTCAGGTGAGAGGATGTTTAGTTTCTACCTTGTCAAAGAAGATCTAACTTCAAGTGAACTTATCTTCAAGCATTTTAACTTGTTTTTTTAATTGTTTATATACTGTTAGCCCTAATTGGTTTTACGACGTCACCGGGCAATATGAAGTTATGAAATGTGGAGAGTAGATCGTAGAAGACATGTATAGAAATTCATAAATCTATAGTGGAAAATACCTCTCTCAGCTCTCTCACAAGTTCAATGAAATAGGCATACAGAAACATGGCATAAATAAAAGAACATTCAAGCAAATCTAAAATTCAATATCGGTTCCAATTTTTTCAACGTAAAGTATAAAATCTATTAAATCATTCACGACCTGGGCTGGAACCTGATCCATAGTCAATTTTATGGTAACAGTATTATTGGAAAAGTTCAGTTTATGAGACCAAGAGTAACTCTATTCAGTTTTATTAAAAATGTTAGGACAGGAACATTTTGTGAGCGACCAATATTAGATCAAACCACTTGTGATATTTAAGCAAAATTTAAACGGTTTTATACTCATATTATTTTCCGCCGTGTGGTATCCGGCTGAATAGAAAAGTACCCACATTTCTTACCAAGGTGTCGTAAAAGACGACTAAGGTAAGTCAACCCGCCGTGTGGTATCCGGTTGAGTGGTTAAATACGATTAAGGTAAGCTGATATCAGGCAGTGGTGGTGGCTGACTGCCAACCTTCGCTAGTCGGAGAGGCACTCCAAGAAGAAGAAGAAGATATCAGGCAGACAGCTGGTCGTGAAAAACGTAGCCCCCTCTTAGAGTAGGATAAGGGCAGGAAGATAATGGTTTTATCCTCATATGTTGATATGTATTTGCTATTTTGACCTTCCTGTTTGAGAAATGATGGATACGCAAAAAAAAGGTGTTATTTTAGTTGTTTATTATTTTCCGACTCTGGGTTTGCAACTGAGTAAAATAAATTCTACAAATAGCGAAGCATGCCGTATTTAAGTCAGTCATACGATCCGAACGCGAAGTTAATACTACTATAAGATTGTCATCGTAAAGTTCGATATGGTGATGACAATTGACATTAGTGATCCGACAAGTTGTATGGTAGCTTATTATATTACGTTAGTCTATCCTTGAAAGCTCAAAGGTTGGCTGGAAGAAATCCCTTATTGGGATAAGACCGTCTTTGTACAATTATCTTATTTTTGATTTGTATGTCATGTACATTTTTATTTTCTATGCAAAAAAGAAATTAAAGAAACATCGTAGAATATTGTTCACATGTTCGATGGGCAGATAATAAATTACCTTATATATTTTTCTTAAAGATAGCTTGTAATTTGTTTACATATACGATGCCTGTAATAGCACGTTATCTAAAATCCTATTAGAGGTATACTGCGGACATCAATATCGTTAATATAAAGCTGTCCCAAAATGCATATATTCATGAGTAGCTAAGCTAGTAGCCGATATTACAAGTTTAAAGGGAATTGGTATCAAGTAATAAGTTTAAATTTGACGTGATGCCAAAAGGCTGTCGTGATATGACTCTTGGAGTTTATGAAGGGTTTTTATACACATAATACACTTACAAAGTTACTATTATGGAGTACTTAGCTAAAAATGGCTACTGGTGAGCCTATCGTGTATTACTGGGTGTATTTACCATGTTCATCTATTTTTATTCAAAATTTAATTTAATTTATTATTTTAACCGTGTGGTAGCTGACTGAGCAGAATAGACCACCCTCATTTCTTAGCGAGGTGTCGTAAAAAGCAACTAAAGTAAGTTGACCCACAGTGTGTTATCCGGGTGAGTAGATTAGACCACATCTATTTCATAGCAAGGTGTCGTTAAAAGCGATTATGGTAAGTTGACGTTAGGTCGTAAAATACCTTTCCAAATCCTGTAACAGTATGTTTAAAATATGTTGTACCTACCCCACTTAACGTGGGATAAAGGCAGGAGAATGATTTTATTTATTAATGGCGACAAAACTGTTGTGAAAAAGTAGCTCATATGTGGGAAGCCTATTGATTATACGATCTAAATGAAATCAAATCGTTTACCATTTATTCTGGCTAAAACTTTGCTTGACAATAAATAAGAGCAGCCTATTTATACTTTGAATTTTATGTGAATTTTTACAGGTCATTGTGTGCATAATCTTAACTGCATTACTTATTAAGTAGGTATGTTCGGTTTTATGTTATATAAGCCGAAACTTTACTACCGAATTACGAAAATCCTAATAATAGTCGAAATACGCGCGCTGTCTTCGTCTAAAAATATACATATTTGCTGATTTTGGACATTCTATTTTACTTATATATCTAAAAGCTTTGTCTATAAAATTTACCATTCTTCTTGGAACCTTAACCTTAAAAGCTAGACATATGCTGTCGCGGACTTTTATTTAGAACTTTTAGAACTTTTTAAATTTACTTAAATTTTGTAATACATGATTTTTTAATAACTTTCACCGTTTACTTAGCGTACGCAAGGAAAGGCTAAAATTTTACCGTTTTTGCAATATTTTTTATTACTGCTCCTCTCCTATTCATCTTATCGTAATAGCCTTCCTCGATAAATGGACTATCTAACACTCAAAGAATTTTTCAAATCGGTCTAGTAGTTTCTGAGATTAGCGCGTTCAAACAAAAAAACAAACTAACAAAGAGACAAACAAACAAACAAACAAACAAACAGACAAACAAACAAACAAACAAACAAACAAACAAACAAAAACAAACAAACTCCTCAGCTTTATGTCCTAGTATAGATTATATTTAAGCGTAGGACTAATGGTAAGGAGTGAAAAAACTCAGCAATGACTATGAAAACGTTACGTATAGTACTAAATTTTTGTATCATACATGTACACGAGGCGGACACTGAAAAGAAATGTCTGGCGGTAAAGAGGCGTAAAGACGTGAGATAATACGGCAACAGAGCAAGGATTAAGCCGTAAATCCCTGTGAGAGGTCTGATTGTGTCGCCACGTTGATGGATGAGTACGCTCGGGGTTTTCTTTTAGCACTTTGTGAAAAGTGTGAAATGATTGTGAATTTTAGCTTTGTGTGATTGTGACTTTTGATTAACGGGCCGTAATTGTATTTGTTTGGAATGTGATTTTTGCAAAATTTTGATGATTCCTTCGGTGAATGATTAACGATTTATTCTTTTAGATCTTTTTTTCTTAATTTAAAAGGTATTATATATTCGAATGAACTTTTAAATAAGTGTTGTAATATTGTTTTTTTTTCTAACTATGCTGTTAGCCGTAACGGCTTTTACAGCGCCACCGCGTAGGACGTTTGAGTGCAGAAGAATCGTCGAGGTTATGAAATGCAAATAAATCAATTCTACTGCTAGTTTGGAAATTGCTTCTAACGCGAAAAGTCTGCTAGAGACTCGGCGCTTCCTTTTTTCAAACATAATTCTTATAACTTTGTAATTATATTCTTCTATATTCTTATACATTTCGTCATAGTTATCTTATGTAAAGTAAGGATAATCCTTAATTAGCTCCTTTTAATATTTTTGAACTATTGTAAAGAATCGTTTAAAACATCCCAAAAATTATGAACGTACTTTTGTAAGGCAGAAGCCGCTTGCTTATGTTGGTTTTTACTTTGTCTATTTTGTACATTGCCAATTTGTTTATTATGTATAACATCTATTTCTAATGGTACGTATGCCTGACTCTTTTGCAAAGCATTAAGCTGTGATAGCCCAGTGGTAACATCGTGCGACTCTTTCGAGGAGAACACGGGTTCAAACCCGGGCTGACACCAATGAGCTTTTCTGTTAAACCTTATATGTCAAATTGATAATTGCAATTTATCTCACGCTTTTCGGTGACGGAAAAAATCTTCGGGAAATTAGCATATCTCTAGAGAATTCTGGAGATATGTGTAACCTACCAATCCACAATGGAGCAGTGTGATAGGTTTTAGCTCCTCTCCTTCTCTCCAAAAACGGTAAAAAAGAGGCCTATTCCCAGCAGTGGGAGTAACAGGCCGCTATTTCACTTTTTTTTGCAATTCTTTGTTATGTAATTACTATGTATACTCTGTTTATTTAATCCGTTTGATGTTTTTTATTTTATATAACAAAGGTTACATTTATTTATTGATTATTTTATTTATATCTAGAAAAGTGTATATAAAAAAGTACAGTAGTACATATTATGACTGAATCGTAAAAAAAACTAATTTGCCAAATGTATTGTGATTTCTACTTTTGTAATATTATAATTCGTACGAAATGGAGACTGCATTAATTAGGTCAAAACATTCGCAGAGACGTGAAAAGTGTCAAGGCCTTACATGTTTCTGCATATTAAACTTCTGACCTGATTTATTAAGAATTTTAAGTCTTGAACGCTAGTTTTGTAAAGTGAAAAAGATTTAATAGTTTGAACTAAATATTTTTGTATTCATACAGTATACGAATTACGAAGTTTCTTACATTAACATAACAATGCATTAACCACATATTACTAATTGGACTTTAGAGTTTTTAGTTTAATATAATAACAAACAACAATATTTCTACTTTACACTTTTCCAATAAATAAAAAGCAATTTTCCCAAAGTCAACCCATTTACTCTCTCAACAAGTCAATGATACAATAATTGTATGAATTGTATATTAATAAATAAAATAAGTTTTTAATACTCGTAGGATTTACTTTATTCCCCATTAGAGAAGCGTATGGGTGTAAGCTCCAAAGCTATTCTTCAAAGGCCTATCCCTAGCTCTTATATACCATATAATATGAGTTTGCCACTTTAATTTTTTTACTAGATAACTGCTAACAAAAATACAAATACATTTTTTCTGGTTTGAATTTCAGCGTTGTAACAAATCCGTGAATATAAATTTTAACTAATAGCACGCAATGCAAAATAAAATCGGAGGCTATAATAGTAATAAAGTTAAATTCAGATAGTAAGGCAATATTGTTTGGTTCGCTCATGCAAATTTTGATTAAACTTTTAGATATAAAAATTGTAACGATATGTTGGTGCTCTGTTGGTGATTGAAGATTATAGTACCTGGGTAACCGAGCCTTGTTCGGTAATTTTTTTTAAATATTTTTTTTTTTAATGAAGGCGCCCATGGGATGGGATTCAAGCCCGGGTTTTGAACATTTCGGTCCGCCCCTTACCCATTGGCTATCGAAACATTACATTTGACAACTGAAAAAATTCATGCTTTCAATTCTACATTTACTATTTTATTAATGCCCAAAAAACGATTTTTTTTAATAAAACCTAGCTAGATTTCTAGATCTCTCCCAAAACCCCTTACATGCTGAATTTCAGGAAAATCGGTGGACCGAAATTCAGAAATAAATTTATACATATGCATACAAGATTAACTCATTTAAATATTAAAGATATATGATTGGATATTTCAGTATATATAGTTAGGTTCTCCCGTCTTTTACCATAAGAGCAGTGCAACTTTGAGCTTAGTCGGACCTTAAGATGCAAATTTTTTTCGAACCAACTACGTTAAGCCGTAAGCCATTTACAGCGTAATCGGGCTGTAGGGGTGAACGCAGAAGCTTCGTTGAGGGTGCAAATATATGCTGTGGTTCAGTCTGTAATCAAGGGATCTTGGGATAAACTGTGACGGTTCTGTTTGTCTTGAGAATTTTGCGCCCAAAAACCTTTGTTTATGTCCTTTTAGTGAAATTTCTATTAAAATCGATTAAGCAATTTAAAAAAAATTCTGGATAACAGGAAGAAGAAAATTATTAAAACCATAGAAAGGTTCTCAATTTTATTTACATAGATTCAAATTGTGTTACGAGTATATTTATTTACTGTCCATTTAATATTTGTACATGTAATATCAAATGAAATTTAAATTATGTCGTATTTATTTATAGTCCAATTAATATTTGTGCATGTTTGTTTGCATGCAAAATTGTTTTAATCCTTATTATACTAGTTATTATTTGTACATGTAAGATCAGATGAAATTAAAATTGGACTATAAATAAATACAATATGTATTTATTTATAGTCCAATTAATATTTGTACATATAAAATTAAATTAAATTAAAATTATGTTGTATTTATTAATAGTCTAATTAATACAATTGTACATGTACAAAATTAAAATTCCTAGCTTAGCTGAATATCACAATGAGATAGATTCGTGTAAACTCTCAATTCAGCGCTATCGGATATTGGGATCACGTTTTGGTAATAAATAGGCGACTTATGAGCACGTATCGATGCCATTGGCAACAATACACCTGCAAAGGAAAATATTCGTACAATTTGTCAAATGTGTTCTGTACGAAATTTCACCACCGCACTAAAGTAAATAAGCAAAATATAGGTTTCAAAATATTGTGAAATAGATGATAAAGTGATGCGTTTGTTTTTTTTAACCAATTAGTTGTACATAAAAAACTGTGACAATTGCTTAGTTTGGTTTATGATTACAAAACTAGAGTGGTTTATTCTCGTGATATAAGCGTTAATTTACCATTCAAGAAACTAAAGATAGCGTAATTTTTTTTAAAAACCTACCTGTAGGTCCGATATCCTTAATAAGTTCATTCAGATGAACTGAATGAACTTATTTTATTTATAAACCTAATAATAACCTAAAATCACATGCTAATTGGGAATTTACAATTGTCATGCGAAACGAGTTATTTACTAATTGCCAACAATATATGTTTGTTATAATTTTTAAATACCTATTCCTGATTTGTCATTTAAGACTAGATTATTAGAGGAATTATGGCATCTAACTTTTTCATACATAGATCTACTTAATTTGGTTATTTCCACAAAGCGTTTCTCATCTTTCCTTATATCATCATTCATCATTCTCCTACCCTTATCCCACTCTAAGTGGGGTCGGCACAATATGTCTTCTTTTTCCATTCTCCTCTATCATTCGTCAAATCTGGTGCCACTCCTTTAACATGCATATCATTTTTCACACGATCCATCCATCTTTTTTTCGGCCTTCCCCTAGCCATACATCCATCCACATTCATATTTAAAACTCTTTTGGTCACATGATTTTCATCCCTCCTCCTCTCCCTCCTCATCTTTCCTTATATATACACCGAAAATCCGAAAGTCCCTCCTTGGATTTATTTTTCTGGACTCTTATAACTTCAACGTTTTTAAGAAAGATAGGTGCTATATTGGATTGCGGGGCCCACATTGGTCTACATCGTTCAATTTGCATCAGGCTACAAATTCTTTAAACCTGTTAATACTAATAATACTGTTAATTATACTATTAATAGTAGTTAATACTAATAATAATACTAGTAAATAATAACTTACGAGTATAGTCTATTTCTGAATTAATTTATTGACGGCATTTTAGTTTTGCTACGGTTACGTTATCTAGCAACTGCAGGCCAACAAAATGAGGAGAGCTTTGCAGTTTCAGTGAAATAGTATAAGTTCCAAAGGGCTAAGGTTGTTAATTAGTTCAATTCTATAAATTTTGTTAAAGATTCCGATCTTTTTTAATACAAAAAATTCTTCATCAGAGATTTTAGTAAGTCATGAAAAATAAGATGGGTGGTTTACAAAAAAATATTTATTATATACAAGTAAATATCCTACTCCAACTAATATTATAAATGCGAAAGTTTGTGAGTATGGATGTATGTTTCTTACTCTTTCAAAGCCAATCCACTGAATCAATATCGATGAAATTTGACACAATTATTCCTTATACACCGGAATAACATGTAAGGCTATAGAAATCCTGTTAATTCTACAGGAGTAGTATGACATTGAAAAGCGTCAACTATTATCAACCTACGAGTATCACGCGACAACCGTCCACGCAAACGAAGTTGCGGGTAAAAGCTAATATAAAATATATTCAATCGAAGACTAAATGCGAGTTGAACTAGCAATCAAAGAGTTCAGAACTTACCACATATACCAAAAGTATTATGTAATGTTAACCACATCAGTTGGGTCGATAAATAAATTATATCATTAGGTTTGTGTAGCTTAAAATCAGTGCTCATAAAGCAAACTCAATGTTCTTAAACGAATTACCCCGAACAAATTAAAACTACTTAATTGCTTAGCGGGTGAGTTGTTACAAGAGTTTGCTAAATTTGCTCGTTGTCTGTACTTTTTAATGAGGCATACACTTCTGAAAACTTTTAGTGCTATGATAATGGGTAAAAGTGGTTGAATGGCCGTTAAATATTAATAGTTATTTTAACTTCACGTTGGTTTTAAGTCGGTTTGTAAATATGCTAATCTTTAAATGGGAATTGCTTACATACGCTATTAAATGATGTTAATTTATATATATCTAAAGAACATAAAGATGCTAAAGTAAATTGGGGAAATTAAAAAGGAATTTGATTAAAAATCATCAACTGAATAAATATACTTAGCGCTTTTAAAACTTAAACATAAAGTGCTCAAAGAAATTTCAGTGCTGAAAGTAATTATAGCGAAATAATTATACAGGGTTTTTTAATAATATAAAGTTTGTTAATTTTATTTTTCTTGGAGCGTAAAGAGAAAGGCGGTAATTTAAACAAGTGCTGGGAAATTATAAGAGCAAAAGCTTAATGAGATTCAACAGTGGCTGTTTAATTTAAGCGTTAAAATTTCACTGCTTATCAATTATTAAATTTGCAAACATTGTAACTGTAAATTAAAATTATAATTTCGACTGATAATATTGTTGGTACTGTTGGTACAAAATAACGCCGTGGGGTATCCGGCTGAATGGAATAGTATCACCCTCATTTCTTACCGAGGTGTCGTAAAAGGCGACTAAGGTAAGTCGACCCGCCGTGTGGTATCCGGCTGAGTAGAATAGACCAACCTCATTTCTTACCGAGGTGTCGTAAAAGGCGACTAAAGCAAGTTGACCCACTGTGTGGTTTCTGGTTTAGTAGAATAGACCATCCTCTTTCCGAGGTGTCGCAAAATACGACTGAGGTAAGTTGACGTCAGACAGGCGGCCCGTCGTAAAAATGCAGCCAAATCATGTGACAGCATGTTTATAACATGTAGTGCCGACCCCGCTTAGATTGGGATAAGGGCATTAAGATTATGATGAAATTTGTTTTTATTGACATTGATTTGTTAAACATATCTTTAAATAAGTGAAAGTTAAAAGTCATACGAAGAGTTTCTTCCCTGCCCGTTTGTAGGTTTATGTAAATTTTTATATTCCATATTTGTTTTTCTTTTATTTTTATTAATTAATATGTAATTTGACTTGTGCGTGTTCTATTTGCTCTTTAAGTTTTTTCTTTTCTGTGAATACTTTTTAGTTTTATGTTTTTGTTTTGTTTCTCTTATAGTTATGTATTGTATAACTTGTCTTTGTCTTCTTAATAAATAAATAAATAAATATAGCAACAGGCTGGTACTTTACAGAAGTCATATTTATCCAGCACCTGACTTATTTTGATTGCAATTTGGTATTGGATTGGATTTGGTAACTTATTCCGCATGTTTGACTGGTTAATCAATTTAACAAAAGGATAAGTCCCAAATTTAAAATAGTATTTACAGATACTTTCTTCTCTAATTATCAATGTCGTATAATAACTATGAAATAATAAAAATAAAATAATTTAAAATTTAATTCAATGCGTAAACCGTTGAATACGTGTGGAATTTATTGTAATTTTAATCAACTCTGCAACTACTAATTTAAATTTGTTATTGCAATCAATTATTGTAATTAACTGTAAATGAATAAAACTGTTTAAAGAAGTTAAAGCGTTGATGTTATAAAATAACATTCCATTTTAACATTCATGATATTTTGTATTCAAAATATCATAAATGTATCATAAAATATTATATTTAATATAGAAAAAATTGAAAAATATTCCGTTTTTTCTACTACTTTCAACTAATCTCGTCTATTAAAGTGTTAGACTTGTAATTTGTTCGTATACAGTATATTAAATTAAATATACATTATCATATGACCGCCATGTGGTATCCGGCTGAGTTGAATATACCATCCTCATTTCTTACTGAGGTGTCGTAAAAGGCGACTAAGGTAAGCTGATGTCAGGCAGGCGAGCGGTCATAAAATAACTAGTTAAATCATGTAATAACATATTTAAAACATGTACTTTTGAGATATTAATACAGTATATTGGGGTGCTAAAGTCTGGTGTACACAAGAAAACAGCTTTGGTAGATCTAAGTATGAGTAAATTGTAAAAGTAAGTAAAGTAAGTAGCGGCCTGTTACTATCTCACTACTGAGAATAGCCCTCTTATCTCAGAGATGGATTGGAGCTAAGACCTACCATGCTGTTCCAGTGCGGATTTGTAGTTAAAACATATCTCCAGAATTCTCTAAAGATATGCAGGTTTCCTCAAGATGTTTTCCTTCACCGAAAGTATAACGATTCTCTAATTGCCATATTCTGGCTCACCAATCACGTCGATTGAAAATGAAAAACACATTTAAGCCACTATAATGTTACAAAAAGAGTTCTCACATTCAGATAATTAACTATTTTGGATAGTCGAACATCAACCTTATGATATTGTTGTAGAGATTAAAATTATGTGAAAGCAGCATGATAGTCATAATAATTAGTGGAGTGCGAATGCTTTGGATACAGCCACTACCGCAATAGGAAGTTTCCAAACTACAGTTTAGTTTAAGTGTTAATTTGTATTATAACAAGTACAATTGTTCTATGACACTAAATAAAATTGTGACTAACAGACAAAGGATCTGAGCGTTTCAAAAAATGCTACTGATTTTCTCTCCTGGTTACTTTTTAATATTGTTTGCCAAAAGTTCCCCATATTACTTTTCTGGTTAGGTGAGAATTCGCTTCAGCTGTGGCAAGCCAAATGATTTATTTTGTCTTAGGCTTCTCCTTCCAAGTAGCCCCGCATTTTTCTAGCTAAGCTTGCCCTTAGCCCGCGTGAAAATCAGTGTGTCACAAAGTTTTTCCCGCGTTAATAGTAATTTTATGTAAAGTAATATTGCTTAAACCTTCCTCAAGAATTGCACTACGTTTTTGTAAAAAGTGTTACGTACGTTTGTACGTTGTATTTTTTTGTAAAATTTTGAGGAAGTCGATCATATACAAATAAACTGCTTTTGAGACTTTGTTTTATAATAATATATCACATCTTCAATTATCGACAAGTAAGATCAATCAAGATAAAAGCTTTCTTATTACTATTGGAGATGTATAGAACTTTAAAAATTGTTTAACGTAAGCGGCTTTAACCTATAACATTGGAAATGACATTTCAGTAATTGGAAAACTAGACGATATGACGTCATAGCACAAGACGGTCGGTAGATTTAAAATGATATCCTTTTCCTGAGACTATCTCAAGTCTTTCATATAACAATAAAGATATTACGAAACTGCGCTTTTACGTATTCATGAGAAGTTATTTTCTGCAGATTCTCAACCTGGTCACGTTGTTTGAGCTAGAGATATGAAAATTCTTCGGCCAAGTGCAAGTATTATTTGCTTTAGCTAACATTTTCAATTTCAGTTACAAGATGCTACAGATGGGTTTATTATCTGCTATTTACAGCTTCAATTTATACTTATTATAAAACAAAGTCCCTAAACCCTGTCTTTACGTATAATCATTATCATCCTCCTTTTTTTATGTCAGGAAAACCCATTATCAGACTCTCACCGACTAAAAACCTGACAGTGCTACACTACGCTGCTGGTGATGGGGACAGGGTACCGTTGTACACATTGCCCCCATCTTCACTAGCAGCAACTCTGACCCCAGAGTGCGCCACCTCTGGGATTATCATCCTCTTGCCCTTATTACATTCTAAGTGGGGTCGGCACATCTCATAAACATTTGTAATGTTGTCACATGATTTGGCTACGTATTTTACGACGGACCGCCAGCCTGTCGCCTGCCTTAGTCGCATTTTACGACTCTCGGTAATAAAGAGGGTGGCCTATTCTACTCAACCGGATACCACACGGCCGGTCAACTTACCTCAGTCGCCGTTTACGACACTCCGGTAAGAAATGAGGTTGGTTTATTCTACTCAGCCGGAAACCATACGGCATATAAAAAGTTGTCTATCTGTATGTGATCAATTTTCTCAAGATTTTGCGCGGTTGTTACTAAAAAGTAGTGCAATTTGCCTGTAAGGTTTAGGTTAATAGTACATAACAGTTATACATAAACTGTGTTTGGTCACGCAGTTGTAAAAAAACTAACCTGCTGCGAGCTTTATTCTTGTGCGCCGCGTAAACAAGCAGAGATACATTAATTCCTGCAATGACCATGTGCCGCTGTGGGCATTACATAATAGAGCTTGAGAACCGTTCTCAGAGCCGAGAATACATTGAGTCTAGAGGGCAGCGTCTCTAGTGCATCAACTGAATCATCGCGTGCAGTGAACCAACCAAACTGCGCGAACACGAGTACGGGGATTTAGAACAGCTCCCCGCCAATACTGCTTTACTGCGTAGAAACGGACTCCCCATTAAAGTTATGTACTAGATAATTGTACATTTAAAAAAATACTACAAAAAAGTACGCAATTGCAATATAATAGAGACATATATCTCTTATGTTTAACCCACAATGACTACATTAATGTTGAATATTTCAATTCAGGACAAATTTGGGACAACCTGATTTTCGCGCCCGAAAAGTTATTTTCACAGCTAGTAATTATATAAATTTAAAAAAATCTAAATACTTCATATTCTGCTTTGTTCTCGTCTCTGTAAATTTGACTTTAACTCATAACTTCTATTTGTTGCAGAGATGAGTTCTAACAGCAAAAAGCTTTATATTTTTCAACAATATAAAACTGAATGCACGAAGCGTAACTAGATTATGTTGTACTCCAAACATAATTAAATTTAATGACTTTGTTGTAGAGACAACAGTAGTTGTTATGTTTTATTAATTAGCTGAACCATTCTGTTTATAGTCGCTACAATACTAACTTGTTATATGTCTACTAAGTTGAATTACAGTTATAACTGAACATATTAATAATTACACTTAAAAATATATCGGACCATAGAAATAATACTAAAGAAATTAAGAAGAACTGTTTCGTGAAGTAACTCTGGTAGACTAAAATGTTAGTATGACAAGAACCACAAAATACGTGCCCCATAATCTATACTAATATTATAAATGCATGAGTTTGTCTTTTTCTCTGCCTGCTATGTGTGCTATCCATTGATTAAATTAAAGTTGTTATTGTTACATTTTCATAACCTTCGATCCAATATTTTAAATAGCTATTTAATTTATTTTATTGCTTATAGCGTGACGTACCTAATTAGCTTTGCTGGTAAAAGAAAATACTAGGTTAAGGTATTCGGCTGTAGGACACACTTTGATAGTGGCGCACGCGCAGTTTAGCGTAGTTTAGCGTCTCTTTGTTTTAACTAGTGTAAGTTGCTTCTAATAATTTTGAATAACGATAACACCTCCTTAACTGGAGCCCCACGTTGGCCGCCGGTTAAGGGTCACCATCTTTTATTACATATCTTGCCGCAATGACTTCTTATGTCGCATTTTTCATTACTGAAAGTCATGTCCTGGATGAAAGTCCTTCATAGTGTGTAGAATTGGCCTCCATTTCTCTAGGTGTTCGGCTTTTGAAAATGTCAGAGGGAGCCCAGAAAGTGCGGTCACTTGGTCATGTCAACGGCTCGGTGATCGGGGATCAGATCGCGGGGCAATTTTCCTTCAACCTAGCTATTATCTTGTCAAGATTATTTGATCATTTGACCAATGTATCCTACAATTCTTTAATAACATATTGTTGAGAGCCAAACTTTCTCTACTTCATTTCCTAGTAATACCGGACAATCTAATACTTTAAAATTCTTTGGATACGAATAGTCTTGGATTTTAACAATTCAATTATCATAACGACGAAAACATCTCATGAATTGTTATCAATCTGTGCTCTACCCCATCCTTAAAACATGCTGTTCTGATGAATAGATAAACAAGGGGAAATACAAAAGGTTTTGTTTGTTTTCCTGTGTACACAAATTCTTACAAAGCGTGGTATATTTTATTCACATCAGGCAACCTTTTGTTTCAAACTGTCTGTCTGTTTTTGATATAATACCGTTTGTCGGCTGTTCCTAAAGATTTCGGATATACAATTCTAATGAAATATTTTAAAGTAATCGCTATTTTATATTTCGATACGATGGTTTACACATAAGTTGTTTATTGGCCTAAGAGTATCAATTTAAACAATTTGAATGCCCCGTTGGCGCAGTTAGCTGTAAGCCTGCCTTCAATTTCGCGGGTTGCAGATTCGATTCCCGCCGAAGACCAATATTTCCTACAAAAATTTTGTGGGTTCTTCGAATTCGGGTGTATTTAAGTATTCATTATCCCAGTCTAAGTGGGGTCAGCACAACATGTTGTTACATAATTTTGCTTTTTTTCGACCTGCCGCCTACCTGACGTTAACTTACCTTAGTCGCCATTTACTACGCCTCCTTAAGAAATCAGGGTGATCAATTCAACTCAGTCGGATACCGCACGGCTATATATTTATGTATTTATTTAACCAGTTGTCTGTGAGTCATAACACAAGTATGTAATACGTTACTTATTTTGTTGACAGAAGACCGTGTGTGTAATTCTCCCTTATATTTATTATTATTATTTACTAAATACAAAAGACTTTGATCTATCTGTCTTTCTGTTAATACTTCTAATAATATAATAGTAAAATTGATAGTTCAAAGAATAAAGTACTAATGTAAAAGCCCATAGAAACTACCTAACTAATTTCAGTTCTATCGACAACTCGTTTGAAAACGTGAAACGATTTACTTAATAACGTCGTCGATATCAGGCGTCGTTCCATCGTGTAGGCGCTGAACAAACAGGGCAGTAAAAACTTGCGAACTGTTCTTTATTCTTTGACTTATCAGACTTGGTGTCGCTACTGACTTTTGCACGTTTTTAACGTCAGTAAGAAATACGACGTCAGCTTCTTCGCTGACCTGATGAATACCGGAAAAAACGAAACGTTTATATAGGTGGATGTTCTAAACCTACCTACCGTAAGGAACAATTGAAGGTATCCGGCTGAATAGAATAGTACCACCATCATTTCTTACCGAGGTGTCGTAAAAGGCGGCTAAGGTAAGTCGACCCGCCGTGTGGTATCCGGAGGAGTAGAATAGACCAACCTCATTTCTTACCGAGGTGTCGTAAAAGACGACTAAGGTAAGTTGACCCACCGTGTGGTATCCGGTTTAGTACAATAGACCACCCTCTTTCTTACCGAGGTGTCGTAAAATACATCTGAGGTAAGTTGATGTCAGGCAGGCGGCCGGTCGTAAAAACGCAGCCAAATCATGTGACAGCATGTTTATAACATGTGCCGACCCCACTTAGAGTGGAGTAAGGGCAGGAAGATGATTATGAGTATTTAAAAATTGCAGGAATTTAGGCAGTATAAGTATTTAACCTAAACAATATTTTTAACAATTACCTATAAAATTCAATTTTTTTCATTAACTAGATTATAGTTTATATTCTTTGATATGTACTATTTGAAAAAATGCAGTAAACTTTTCCCAGTTAACTTTTATTGGCTTACTTTCTTCTTTGAGTTAAATTCTAGCTTCAAAACCACGTACCAGAAAGTTGCTTTCAAATTAATTCCAGTAAATGCTACAGATCCAATGAATAAATTTGCAAAGATCTTTGTCGAAACAATCTTAAATAGATAAAACAGATTGGAATGATACAATTCAATAACGGATTCATTAAACTCGGTCAAACAACAAATTACTGACTTGTTCCTCTGCCGAAATTAACATAGGACCGTTCAATTATCCCGCGGGTGCTAGCTGAGTTGTCTGGAGATTTACAAATTGACTATCCCCTATTGGTGTTTGTCTGATTAGGACCAATTTTATACAGGTTTTTTACGAATACTAAATAAAGTCCTTAGCCGTGTGGTGTCCGGTTGAGTAGAATAGTACCAACCTCTTTTCTTACCGAGGTGTCGTAAAAGGCGACTAAGGTAAGTTGACACACCGTGTGGTATCCGATTTAGTAGAATAGACCACCCTCTTTCTTACCAAGGTGTCGTAAAATACGACTAACGTTAATTGACGTCAGGCAGGCGGCCGGTCGTTAAAACGCAGCCAAATCATGGGACAGCAGGTATATAACATGTTATGTTAAATCTTATCTAATCTGTATTCTTTGTGCTATAATTTTTAATCGTTACTAGCGGGTCGGCCACGCGTTGCTTCAGCTCAGTCTGGTTTCTAACATTGACGGACCAAAAAAATGGTCCGATCACCAAACTTTTATTAAAATCGGTCCAGCCTTTTCATCTATCTTAATGATACTATACACTACAATAGTGATTTTTTAGTTGAGTTATGCAAAATATTATTTGCTTATAAACACCAGTTTGAACGACAGCACGGTGTTATTAATTTAATAAGAATCATAATGGATATTGAATATGCCTCATAGTTTAATCTTAACATACAAAAAATTGGGTAAAGGGATTTAGCAAAAGGATTGGGCAAGATGGGCCTGCGTCGAAAATCACAGATACAATATTTGACTCAAATATCTATACAGTAAAATCCGCACACAGCGTCGCCGGCTAAGACGAGATACCAGGTTTCTGACCGAGACGGTCGACCGTGGCTTTTCGCCACTACTCAAGGTCTAGTCTCAGTCACACCACTAGTCCTTCACTATACGTCGCTCTGAGCCATGGTCTGGCCTCACGGAAGGCACCCTTAGGAAAACGTTTCCCCAGGCTAGTCGAGCTTCTCGAACAGTATATATAGACAGTTCTAAAAAACAACTAAATCCACCTTTAAATTGAATGAAATTGCATAAAATATATTGTTGATTTAAAATAATTAAAATAATTTTCAATGACCGTTTATATTACATATAAAAAACACACATCAAATTTCACATGATCCCAGTTTTCTAACGTCGGTCGACCGTGGTGGCTCATCGCCACTACTCAAGGTCTAGTCTCAGTCATACTACTCGCGCTCCACTATACGTCACTCTGAGCCGTGGTCCGGCCTCACAGAGAGAGTTTCCAGCCCTTAGGAAGACGTTTCTCGAGATTAGTCGAGCTTCTCGAACAGAATATATAGAAAATTCGAAAAAACAACAAAATCTTTTAATGAAATGATATTCCTTGTAATATATTGTTGATTTAAAATAATTAAAATAATTTTCAATGACTGTTTATATTACGTATACAAAACACACATCAAATCAAATTTAATATTCAATATGTGTATGAAAAGACGACGCGAGATTTCTCAGTTGGAGAAATATATTTCTTAGAGAAGCACAGTTTTGAATAAAGTATGAGGCTGACGAGCTCTTCAGTCCGTCACACCTGCCTGATTTCATTTATTTTAGTTTACTTTTGTAGTATTTTTTAGCCTTTTATCATTTTTTCGTCTTTTGTTCTTAACATTTAGTACTTGATCTTAACAATGGATTTTTATGGCACACATCGCCGTACTTTCTTCAATATTTGTTATAGGTAACATATTTTCTTCTAAAAGATTATAACTATAACTAGAACCTCATAGGTTTAAACTAATTGAGTCAACTTGAACTTACGACCTCTTGACTATAGAAACAATTAATGATTTAGTTGGCTTATCTAAGCGAATGATAAAATATATAATAAATAATTTATATGCGTTTGTGATACATTTATTGATATATATCGCCCACTTTAGCTATATACATATTTTATTTGTATTCAAAATTACATACAGACAAGAAGAAATAATAGAAGATTTAAATAAAATATTACTAGTGTGCTTTAATTTGTATGTTAGGTACAACTGTTCGTAAACTATAACCTGTGATAATGATTAATGGATCTGTGTTAATTAAAACTTAACTGGGGTAATTAATGAAACCTTAGCGCTTTATTATCTCGTAGTTGTAGACAGCATCATTAGATAGTGTCAACCTTTGTTAGGTCGCGTACAGACACCACGAGGCGTGCGTCGCGAATAGTTCGTCACGCATGCTTCAACCTGAGGCATTTATACAAGCTTCCCAAATAACACATGCTCTAGTTGAGCGCACAAACAACCACGCATGGTATTCTATCTCTCTCTCTCTCATCAACCAATAGCCGTCCACTGTTGGACATAGGTTTTTTCCATGGACTTCCACGCTATACGATCTTGTGCCGCCTGGATCCAACGGCTCCCCGCAATCTTTTTGAGGTCGTCTGTCCATCTGCTGGGGGGTCTGCCTACATTGCGTTTTCCGGTGCGGGGTCGCCACTCTAGCACCTTGAGACCCCAACGTCCATCGGTTCTTTGAACTATGTGCCACGCCCATTGCAACTTCAGCTTCCACGCATGGTATTCGTCAATAGAACAATGATTACGACAAGGCGAGACGTGCAGATTGCAGCTGCGGTCTGTATAGTAATACATGAAATATTGAAAAAAAAGAAAGAAGAGAAAAGACGCTGTTGGACAAAAAGATTTTTAAAAATCGATTGCATTATAGGAATACATGGACTCCATGACTCATAAGTGTGCAACGCAAATAAAAAAATCATCTACACGGAGCGCGCGGCTCGCATTGAGGCAGCGTTCGCAACAATCGTATGACGCGAATGCTCACTGCGAGCACACACATCCACGAAGCTCGAGGCATACGATACTAACCATTCGAAACGCTCGCCTCGTGGTGTCTGTACGCACCTTTAGACTAACGTTACTTGAACATGTTAATTAAAATAGAAACAAAGCTGACGGGAGATAAAAAAACAAACGTGCCTTACAATACTTTAAAAAAAGATGGAGATTAGGAAAGGTTAATTAAACAGTCTGAGCATATCAGATGATTGCATTATTAAAACAGTCACAAACCCAAGTTTTAGCTTGTCAGTAAGTGTAGATTTACTACACTTTCATTTTAAACTATATATATCGCACGTTATATGTTCATACTTGACTAACTTAAGCGAGTCTGTCTATCCTATAACTTACTCCGCCGGTTTTTTCAGCAAGATAACATCATTCTTCTGTCGATATCGCACTCTAAGTAGGGTCGGCACAATGTGTTATAATTCATTCTTACATATGATTTGGCTAGGTATTTTACGACCGGCCGCTTGCCTGACCTCAACTTACGGCTATTTTTCAGAGAGATAAAATTTTCAGGAAAGCAGATCGCAAATTATCTTTCTCATACTCACCATAGCGTGGAAATATTGTATCGCAATACAAAAGTAATAATAAAATTATTTTGCTATAATCCGCGATAAAGTAATATAGAAAATATATATAACGCTAAATGTTGTGTGGACTATCCGTTTTCATACCCGATACATGCAGGATTCGTAAATCATATACATCACGAACTCAACAATGGTTTCGTCGCACAACCGATCATAGCAAAATAATTTTATTATTACTTTTGAACTATTAGTTATCTAATGGTATGGTTTTATGTATTCCAGTTTACCTCAATAAATTCATTGTCAGGACTAAAGCAGCGGGCATAACTCATCCTAATTATCAATTGGTATCGACATGGGGCCGTTAAATATCGTTTCACGTGTGCCTGAATTGGTTGGAGTATAGATAAAATTTTATCTAAAATATTTCCTTAAGTACCAGCCTTATCTGCGGGGTATCTTAAGGAAAGTCTAGAACATTCTGGCAACTGGAGTATTACCATTAATAACAGTAGGTAGTTAGGGGTATTGGGGGTTTCGTTGGATCGGAAATAAAATCCTGCTTCCTACTAATATTATAAAAGCCGTGTGGTATCCGGCTGAGTAGACTAGACCTCATTTCTTTTTGACCGGCCCGTTGGAGCAGTTGGTAATGACCCTGCCTTCAGCTCCGCGGATCGTGGGTTCGATTTCCACCGAGAACATTTTCTAACAAACATTTGTGGGTTTTGATTGGTTTATTTCTTCGAGCCTAAAATTATATAAGTTTATATTTACCAGATGTCTGTCACCCATAACACAAGAATTCATTGGGGACAGACGACCGTGTGTGTACCTAAGTGTCCTATATATTTAATATTTAATATTAATAATATCTGGGTGACCGAGCTTAGCTCGGTAATTTTTTGCAAAAAAAAAACTTAAAAAAAAGAAAAAAAAAATTATTTAGTTGGGGATCGATCCTTGGCATTCACATTTCTCGAGGCTGCCCTTGCGTTACCTGAATAAGCTACGTCGACTTGACGGCTAATGGCGAAAATTCAATTCAATATAAATGTTAGTGTTTTTTAATGCCCAAAAACAGGGATAAAACAATATTTTTTTTACATAAAACCTAGCTAGATCAATTTTTCTCCCCCAAAACCTCCTACATGCTGAATTTCAGGAAAATCGTTGGAGCCGTTTTCGAGATTTAGAAAATATATATATACAAGATTAACTAATTTAAATATAAAGATTAATTAAAAATTTAACGTTATCGAAGTCCCACACACCTTTAAGGAGGATGAAGAATCTAATAAACACTTGTGTTATTAGTCGTTACCCATGTTTATCTTAAAATTATTCAAGTTATTTACATGCTAATTACATTGGCTTTGGCTTAATTAGCGCCCAATAACATCGTGACGTAATAATTAAAGTCATGCATGATTAACTTCTAATTTTAGCAGATGAAGCATAGTTTGCGATAAATATGGATTTATTTTACGAGACCACAGGGTTTTAGAGTCAGAATTGCGTAGTTGTCAAGTTAATAACTATTTATTTAATAGGAACAACTTTACGGATGACCATGGGATTTCTTAATTTTATTTATTCATGTGTCGTAAATTTAAAAGAAAAAATACAGTCAAAAAAGTTGACATCTACAAAGGATAAATTATCTACCAAAATTAATGGTAGTTTAATTTTCCAAAATAATTCTATTATTACTTTTGTACTGTGGAATTCCGTAAAATAACGCCTACTTCTATACATAATTTAAATTTTTATAAAATATCTCTAAAAGAGATCTACGCCGTGTGGTATCCGGCTGAATTGAATAGTACCACTCTCATTTCTTACCGAGGTGTCGTAAAAGATGACTATGCTAAGTCGACCCACCGTGTGGTATCCGGTTAAGTAGAATAGACCACCCTCTTTCTTACCGAGGTGTCGTAAAATACGAATAAGGTAAGTTGATGTCAAGCAGGTGATAGGTCGTAAAATACATAGCCAAATTATGTGACAACATGTTTATAACATGTTGTGCCAATCCCACTTAGCGTGGGATAAGGGCAAGACGATATATATGTCTAAAAGAGATCTCTGCCAGCAACCCTCGGTGGTTCGTAAATTCGATGAAATATAGGTACCAAAGTGAAATAATTTTATAAAAAATGTACATTTACATAAACTTGTTTGGCTTATGTAAATATGCATTATATCTACAAACTACGGAAGGCAGAATATTAAAAAATTGACACAGGTTATAAATAACATCAAAGTTTACTATTTTGTATTAGAAAAGATTTGTTTTTCCCCGATTCCTTGGCGCCGAAATGTGCGGCGACCCTTAGGCGTCAACGTCACAGTAAAATAAATTGCTAGAGTTGTTGTGGGAACCGCTATGGATTGCCGCTTGGGATTTTTGGTTTGTTTAGTAGAATATTTGTACCGTACATACAGTATATGAGCCTATATTGGAACGTATATTTAACGTGTAGCTAGACGAGGGCCGTGCCTACTAGTTGTGTATAAAAATTTTAAAACCACCAAATTCAAATGCTGGGGATCTTTCTGTAAAATGAAACTACTGACGCGTAATTGTTGTTTTAAAAAGACCAAGTGATGTCTAGTTCTTCTCAACAGATGACCGAATTTTACACTAATGGTAAAATCAATCTCATAATTTCGAATTCAATTACTACTCAACTATTTTACGATACGCATGACTTAATAAAATATTAATCGATTGTGAAATTCATCATCATCATTCTCCTGTCTTTATTCTACTCAAAGCTGGGTCAGCACAACATGTTTAAAACATGTTGACAGATATTTTCGCTAATTATTTTACGGCCAGCCGCACGACTTCAATTTATCTTAGTCGCCTTTTAGACACCCAATAGATGTGAGAGTGGTCTATTCTACTCGGCCGGGTAAAACACAGCGGGTAAATTTATGTTAGTCACCTTTTACGACGCCTCTAAAATGAGGGTGTTCAATTCTACTTAGCTGGATAACACATGGCAGGTCAACTTACGTTAGTCGTTTTTTATGACACCTTGGTAAGAAATGGGGTGTTCTATTATACTCAGCCTAATACCAAACAGCGGACGACTGATTGTGAAAATATTGACTATAATTATAAATACTAATAAATATGTAAAATTTTGCAAAGTTAAATAGTAAAACGTAGATCTATTTATCCATTTAGTGACTAACCATTTACTGTGATGACATAAAGTAGAATTATTAAAAAAGACTCCGATAATGACAGAGGATTGAAAAATTGACTCATTAAATTCTATTCGAACTCGGTTTGCTTATTTTGGCTCCTCATGTTAATCCGACAAAAAAATATTTTTGTGTCTGTACATTTTCTAGACTAATAAAGTCCGTTGTCAATTTCATAAGGATACATTGGCATAAAAAGTGGTTTTGAATTGAACAAGCTATTTCCGGTACATTCAGTTCTGTTCACTAACTTTTAACCGCGCAACGCTACAAATTTTGAACATTACCAATAGGGTAAAAATTAAGGACATGCTATTAAGGTTGCAGTTCGACTTTTGTATTACTTTTACCGCTTTAGTTTTTCTTCTAAAATAATAAAACTTCACCGACAAGCGCCACTGACTTTAGTACTCGACTACCTTCTTTGGCATTTACACTGAACGTTCTTTGTTCTTTAACGACTTTAACACTATTAAAATCTTCTTCTAAAAATTCTATATAAAATTCTTTAGTTATATTAATATTAGTTCGCATCAACGTCACTTTTTGAATACCTTAAATATGTACTTAGTATTTTTCCTGTTCCGAAAGAAAATATTGGACTTTGTAATCTCTTCTTTTAGACTTTTGTAATGTTGGGATATATTAGCTGTCCCAAATTTCATCAATATTCTTATACCGGATCAGCCGTGAGAGGATAACAGACAGAAATTCAGACAGATAAAGTTTCAAGAGAGATATTTGTATATGGACAAAATATTTATTTTTCTATAGATTGAAATTAAATGAATGGGCGTCAAAGAATAATCCTACGTTAAAAAGGCATTTTACAAATAAAACTTTACGTATTATTTAGGTTATAGTTGACCGTGGGAATAAACTTCTTTTTACGGGAGCTTTTACTCGAAGCAATTGAAGACATCATTTATCTGGAGGTGAACACAAGCAGCAATGGTTCTTCTGTAAAAGAACTCAGAAGACTCATAGAGATGGCGAAAAAAGCGATGACCCAACTACAAGGAATATGGTGAGATTATAACATCTCCCGCAAAACCAGAACGAATTTAAGACCTTGGTAATCTCTATATTCAGCTACAAGGCCGAGACATGGACGTAAAAGAAAGCTGACCGTGACCACATGGATGATTTTGAAATGTGGTGCTTTAGAAAATGCTTCAAATCACATGGACGGCCTTCTGCACAAATACTTCGATTTTGCACGAATTAAATGTTAGGACCTAACTCTAATCTTTTTGCGTTAAGAGTGCTTAAGTTATTTGGACACATCACCAGAAAAGAAGGAAACAACCTCGAGCAACTTATGGTTACCGGAAAGATTGACGGCAACATACCAAAAGGACGAAACCCAATTAGGCGGACTGACTAGATACGAACTACATTGGACGTTAATCTACATGGTACTCTTTATTCAACCAAGGAGATAAACAAGTGGCGAGCAACTGTCCGGAAAATAATAGCACCACAACTAAAGAATCACGAACTTCAGTTTTGAGGAAAACGATGGGAGGAGGATATTACGGTATTGAAGTCTACGCACGCGAAGTTGTGACTCAATGAAAGTCTAATAATAAATGTTAAATTAAAGTAGAATATATTCTACTCCCGATTCATCCAAAATTGAATACAGAAGTTAAACGGCATTCATATAGAATCATAAAAATATACATTAGAGTAATAAGACATCAGTTACATACCAGCAATGCCTAGTCAAACAAAATAAATATGCACTTAGATCAAATTATTTTCGCTTTTTGGAACGTTATGAGTTATTAGTCTTTTGCGTGCGCCTTTTTCCTGCTATTTTGATGAATGAATAAAGTCATCCGTCATTTTGAAAGGGACGTTTGTGAGCATCTGGAAATTTGATTTGCAAAACTATGGTTTTTTGTGTTATTTATGGCTTAGAGCCATAAAGTAATTTTCAAAAAAAAGTCTGTTATATGAATAAGTTTAGTTTTTTATATATACTTTTATACACACACGGTCGTCCGTCCCCAAAGTTATTAACTTATTACTTGTGTTATGGGTGACAGACAATTGGTGAATAATATATACAAATAACAGGGCTGGAATCGAAACCACGACTCGCGGAGCTGAAAGCAGGATCACTACCGACTGCGACACTGGGGTAGTTAAATTGATATCAACTTTTGCAATTTCTGAGCAAATTCTGGTGCCCACAGACAAGTTTTATTAATTTCTCCTTATAAATTCCATAGAAAAGATGGTATAATAATATTGGTACAACCGTATGGTCGCTGTTGACAATAGAAAATTTCCCTGCAAATTAAAACAGGAACGTTATATATGTATATAACTTTTAGTGAAATTTATTAGTTCGGAGTTTGTCATTGCTTTGCTAAAATTGCACTGAATGCGATCTGATCGTGGAACTTTAAACTTTTAGTTTTAGTGGGAGCTCCGTGTTCGTTCGGACACTAGAAATTCATTTAGAAGCCGACTGAGTTTAGCTTAATACAATTTCCCAAATTGAAATGTAAATATGAGGGTTATCCGTTTTGCTACTGAAAATATTTCAAATGATATGTATAAATACATGGGACAAATTAAACACACAGTACTCACAAGTAGTCCAAGTATCACCAAAGTAAGTAAATCTGAAAGCAGGGTCACTGCCACCAACAAGCAAGTCAATATATTCACCAATTTAGTTAATATAGTGTAAACAGCTTGGCCTGGAAACGAGACCACGAGAATCCTTAAAAAAGGTCCGCGGTTTTAAACAACTACAAATTAAAAAAGACTAGACACCTAATTTGTTCCCGCAATCGAATAACCGTAAACAAAATTTGCTTATATCATTCCCGATTTCCCTATCATTCCTTTCAATTGAATTCCTTATATCCATCCTTTGATCCATTCGGTTATGATGGGACAAATTTTAAAATGAGTAGGTAAATCACTTTATTTTCAGGAGCGTACTAAAGCTAATAACAATCTTTAATATCTACATGAGTTACTCTTGTATGTATCTCGGATTCTCGAAAACGGCTTCAACGATTTCCCTGAAATTGAACATTTGGGGGGAAAAAATCGATCTAGGTTTCATTTTTTTTTAAATTTGTTTTTAACTCAGCTTTTGGGAAAATGATGAAATTTACGTTGAATTCAAAAGACAATTTTCACTGTCAAACGTAGTCATGGTAGCTTATTTGAGGAACGGGCGGTCTAGAGAGATTAAAATACCTAGGTTCGAGTCCTACCTACCCAACTACATTTTTTTTTCAATTTTGTTTTATATCTTTAAAAAAAATACTGAGCAAGGCTCGTTCACCCAAGTACTAATAATAAAGTGTATAAACATCATACGTTTCATAACAGGGAAAACGGGAATTCTGTTATCCCAGGACTATTAATTCAAAGTGATAAAGTTGAATTTATGGTACCTTCTTAATTGCTTATAACGACATACTCGCCACATTTCAGCTTTTGTTATCTAATACTGCAGAATGACGGGAGTCATTACCAACATTTAATGCATATAGTTACACATTAAAAGCTGTAATAGGTTATATGAGATAGCCATGATAATTTGTATAATTTTCGGTGTAAGAAATTTTATTCTCATAAGAATTAAATTCAGTCGCGCGCGAATTGCGTTAGCGAGCGCAAGTGTACGAGTTACTCCTTTCGACGAAGTAATTTTATTTTCTGTCTACCCGCAAAAATGGCGGATGATAGTACAAGTGGAGATATAAGTGATGACAGTGAGAAAAACCGGGATAACAGAGAAATTTACCAAATGCAAAGTAGTCAATGTGACGAATCTGAAAAGTCGATGAAAATAATAGGAGATAAGCGACCGAGGGAAAAAGGAGATAGTAGTGAAGATGGCTTTATAACTGTTACGAGGCGGAGACCAAAGAGATTTATTAGAAGCGAATCGCAAGGTAGTGATAAAGAAATGTCAGAAAGTCAAATGAATGAAGGTATTTGTGAAATGTATGAAGTAAGTTTATTCGGATTACAAATTTTGCCCAAACAGATGGCTTTTGCTAGACTACTAAGGGAAGCGAATATTCTACATGTAACGAAGATAAAATATAAAAGTCCATATAAAATATTTATACAGTTTAGCGATAAAAATCAAGCGGAAAAACTTATAAATTTACAAAAACTTATGGAGATGGATATTAGGGCTCAGTTTACAAATCAAGGTAATTTGTCTTACGGAATTATTAAAGGAGTTGATTTAGACACGACCGAAAAAGAATTGTTACAAAATCTAAAATGTTCCGTGGATATAATTTCAGCAAAGAGATTAAAACGCGTTAATAAAGAAGGAAAATGGGTTGACAGTGAAACAGTCAGACTGTGTTTTAGAAATTCTGTAGTACCCGCAACTATAATTGCTTATGGATTTAAATTTGACGTCGAACGATTTATGTTTCCAGCAACTCAGTGTTCTGGGTGCTGGAAGTTTGGACATATTAAGAAGTTTTGTTCGTTAAATAAAGTAGTATGTCCAAAATGTGGAGAGGATCATGAAAATTGTGAAATAAATGTATTTACATGTGTAAATTGTAAAGGTCCGCATATGGCACTAGATAAGACATGTCCGATTTTTATAAAAGAGAAGGAAATTCGACGTATAATGAGTGAACAAAATGTTACATATAAAACGGGCTTAGAGATATATTCAAAAAGTATAAAAGAAAATAAGCAGAAAATAATACAAGAGGGAAACGTATGCAATTTTGATGTAAACTATGGAGAAGATTGTGTACAAAATAATTCTATGGATAGAATGTACAGTACTGTCGTAAAAACAAAAGCAGTTGTGCATAAAGATATGGATAAAAAAAGGCAAATACAGGAGTTAGATGTACAAAATATGAATAATGATGTAAAAACTGACAAACGAACAAAAGGTAATGATGATATAAATTGGTATATGGATTATGCAGAAATTCAGGAAGAAAGGATGGAAGATAATACACATGATGAAGACGATTGTAAAACGGAAGAGAATAAAAATAAGAGAAGAAGTTGTTTTGATTTTTGGTATTTTATCAACAAAATTAAAAAAATTATACTATCCGAGGAGAAATTACTTGATAAGTTGCTGTTAGTTCTAAAGGTGGTGTTTGAAGAATTTAAGTTGGTAATAGTTAATTTTTTGAGTGAAGGAAAGTTATTTGAAGTTTTTAGAAAAATTATTAATGGGTAAAGACTTTAATCTTAATATTGTACAGTGGAACGCACAAAGTTTGAAACATAAATTGGTAATGTTAGATCATTTGTTAAAGCAAGAAAAAATACATATAGCTGTCATTTCGGAAACTTGGTTAAATGAAAATATTGCACTTCATGTTAGTGGTTATAATATCTATAGGAAAGATCGTCGGGACTCATATGGTGGTGTGGCCATTATTATTCATAAGTCATATAAATCTCATATGCATAACATAGAATGCAGTAACACGCGCATAGAAGTGATACACATTAAAATATTGAATTGTAAGAGTATAGAGGACATTATATCGGTCTACTGCCCTTCTTCAGTACAAACGCGTCAATTAGAGTGGGATAGTATTTTTCGACAAGCAACAAAAAAAACACTTGTTTTAGGAGATTTTAATGGCCATCATACAAACTGGTCCTGTAAAACGAATCAGAGAGGGTTGCAAATTTTTGAGGCGGCTTTAGAGCAGGGTTTTTTTTCACTTAATAATGGAGATGCTACAAGAATTAAATTAGTAAATGGCGTCCTACAAAAGTCATCTCCTGATATAAGCTTTGCTTCATCAGATATAGCAGTTAATTTCAAATGGCAGGTTTTAAATGAAAACTTTGGCAGTGACCATCTCTTAATTAAAATGTCTTTTAGTAATGGAGATAACTTTCACTATATCCAACGATTTAATTTTAAAAACGTTGATTGGAAATTATACAGTAGTGATTTAAGTCGTTTATTTCCAAAATTAGATGATTTTGAATGTTCATCAGATACTATACAACATTACTATGATATATTTTTAGAAAAAGTTAATACAGCAGCCCATAAGAATATTCCTAAAGTCAAATTTTGTTCTAAATCAGCTAGCGTGTACAAACCAAAACATTATTGGTCTTCTGCTATATCCAAAATAGTTGCAGAGCGTAGACTAGCCTTAAAATTTTTTAGAAAAAATCCGACCCCATTTAACCTTAATAAACTGGAGGCGAAAATTAAGGAATCAAAAATTTTAATACAAAGGGCGAAATGCTTAGAATGGCAAAAATTTTGTACTAATATTAATGAAACGACCTGTACTTTAGACATGTGGAAGAAAATGCGCTGGTTTAAAGGATATCAAAATTCAAAGTTGTATGTTTCCACTGATAAGGAAAGAGAATTGCTTCATAATCTAACGCCGGATTCAGTTATTAATCGCCCACCCACATTTGAATCTAATAATGAACTTTTACAAAGGGTACTTACCATTCAAGAATTAGAATATTGTATAAAAAAGAAAGATACGTCTCCTGGTAGTGATGGGATAACATATTCTATGATATATAATCTGCCTTCAGTTGGGAAAGAATATTTGTTAAATATATATAATGCCATATTTAGGGTAGGTATTATTCCAAATCAATGGCGTAAAATTGTAATAGTTCCGATTCCAAAGGTTAATTCGTACATGAATACAGATTCAAAACTAAGACCAATATCACTTATGTCATGTCTTTGCAAAATATTTCACAACATGATTGCCAAAAGAATTGAATGGTTCGTCGAAAAAAGTAAAACATTGTCACCGAGTATAATAGGTTTTAGGAAAGCCCAGTCAAGTTTAGATTGCATTGCAAGGCTTGTAATTTATATTCAACTAGGTTTCGCCAAAAAAAAATCAACAGCAGCATGTTTCTTGGATATAGAAGATGCTTACAATAATGTGTTGATTCATAAAGTTATTAAAGTTTTAGATGAATTAGGTTTAGGTAGAAATATTTGCCGATACTTGTGGTCTTTCTTAAGTGATCGCCAATTGATGATTAAACATGGAAAAGATGGTCAAATATCGGAGGGTAGATGTACAAATAGAGGACTTTCGCAAGGAGATCCCATATCACCATTACTCTTTAATATTATCACCCATAAAATATGTCGTGATATTGAAAATGTGGGCATTCTGCAATATGCAGACGATTTGGTAATATACCTTAGTCATAATAACTTACAAGTTTGTGAAAATTATTTACAATCAGCTTTAAATTCAATAGTAAATAAATTAGACGAAATTGGGCTTAGTATATCCACAAATAAAACAAAATTATGTTTGTTCAATAGGGGTTATCGAAGAAAACAGATGAATCTCATTTTAAATAATCAAAATTTACATATAGAAGATAATGTTAAATATTTGGGAATATGGCTTGATAGATCATTGCGATGGAATAGACATATAAATGCGATAATTGAAAAAACGTCAAAATTTTTAAATTTGTTTAGAGTATTAACTGGTCCAGATTGGGGAGTACACCCTAAGCACTTACGTAGGTTATACATATCGGTTATAAGAAGTAGAATGGATTATGGCAGTTTTCTCTATGATATGAGTGCAAATAGCAACCTGTTAAAACTAGACCGGGTTCAGAATCAAGCTCTTCGACTTATTGGTGGATTTATTCGAAGCACACCTATCCATGTAATGGAAAACGAAATGTGTATCCAGCCATTATTTATAAGACGGTTGTATTTAGCTTACAAGTATTTTGTCAAAAGTATGTCTTGGTCAAATAATACGAGTATCAATCTTCTGGACGATCTTAGCTCAAATGAATTTGATAGATATTGGCAATCCAAAAAAAAACCATTACTTCTTACAATATATAACGAATGTAAAGATTATAAAATATATTCGACGAGTCCTTTACAAATGTTTCAGTTAAATATCTGGGTATCATATATTAATATTAATAATTTAATTAGTGCGAATTTAGATTGTTTGAAGCTAGCAAAGAGAGAACATGAGGCTGTGCATCTTCGATCTCTGGTTTTAGAAGAATTGAATAATAAATACGAGGGCTGGTTACATATATTTACAGATGGATCCAAGAATAAATTAGGTTTAGGCGCAGCCTTTTGTGATTTGAGTAGCAAAGTTTTAAAAATGGTTAAAACAGATCAACAAATTTCTATTATGACAATGGAGCTTATTGCAATCTCAGAAGCATTTAAGTATATTAATAATATAAGCGCGCAAAATATTGTTATTTTGTGTGACAGCAAAAGCGCCTTGCAACACTTAGCTCGGTGTGCCTCTGGATATAGCAGAGGAGTTCCGATAGCTTATGAAATTTTAAGTCAGTTATACAATTCGCGTCATATAAATCTGAGATTGCAATGGGTTCCTTCTCATATAGGTATAGTAGGAAACGAAGAGGCTGATAAATTAGCGAAGTTAGCTCTGATAGAAGGTAGCCAGATATCTATCTTACCATATTATACAGAAATATTACACCGTTTTAAAAATATATGTTATGATAGATTTAGGGAATATTTTGATAAAAGAAGTAGAGAAAAAGGAATTTGGTACAAAGTTATACAAGGGCAGCCTCTTCGTTTCCCTTGGTTTGATAACATTAATTTAAGTAGAAAGTATATAATTGTAGCTCATAGGTTAAGGTCTGGACATTATCCGTCTAACAAATTTGGATTTTTAATGAAAAAAGTTAATTCGGCCAATTGCGATATGTGCGGGACGACGGATGATGTCCAGCATATTTTATTAGAATGTAAGAAGTACGATGGGGAGAGAGAACACTTTATGCGGAAATATAATTTAAGTTATAACAATGTAGGAGTTCTAACAAGTGTTCTCTCTTACCCATCTGCTGATATATTTAAGGTACTAGTTCATATATTCTTAAGATAGTAATTTAGTTTAGTTAGTAATTAGTAATTTAATTTTTGTATATATTAATTCAGGCGCCGATGGGACTGACATATCCTTGAAGGAAAAAAGTCCTAAAAAAAAATAAAGATATAAAAAAAAAAAAAAAAAAAAAAAAGAATTAAATTCACTTAAATGAGAACTTAAAAATAAAAACTTAATTAAGTACAATTAATCACATTAAAGAACGTACCAAACAAAAAACTTATAACGTAACATAAAATGTCACTTATAAACACTACTAAACAATAAATGCGTGGATTTGTATTTAAGTATGTATTTAAAAATTATATAAGTATATATTCACCAGTTGTCTGTTTACCATAACACAAGTATTAAGTTACTTACTTTGGGAACGGACGACCGCATGTGTAAGTGTCCCATTTATTTATTTATATCGATATATGGTGGATAGCGACATCTAGTGACTGCTGTTCTAGCGCCATATAAATTAGCTACACGCTAACGCGATCGAGTAGGTTAAACTCGCACTAAGCGTACTGTAAGTAACGGCCTGTTACTATCCCACTGCTGGGCATAGGCCTCTTCTCTCCGTTTTTTTTTTTGGAGAGAAGGATTGGAGCTAAGACCTACCACGCTGCTACAATGCGGATTGGTAGGTTACACATATTCCCAGAATTCTCTAGAGATATGCAGGTTTCCTCACGATGTTTTGCTTCACTGAAAAGCGTGTGATAAATTGCAATTATCAATTAGATACATAAGTTTTTACTAGAAACTTATTGGTGCCTGGCCGGGGTTTGAACTCTAGACCTCCTCGAAAGAGGCGCACGGTGTTACCGCTGGGCTACCACAGCTTAAGCGTACTGAAGTCTAACTATTTGACCCCAAAGTAAGTAACTAAGTACTACATATTCGATGTATTTATATTTAAAAGGCGATTAGATAATTTTATTGAATTTAAATGAGGTTTTTATGATATCCTATTTCTTCGCGAAACACTTTATTTTTCTTTAAGCCAACCAATATCAAAGTAAAAAACAAAAATATTAATATTTTTCTCACCGTTTTACAGTAATAATTTTGTCTATCTTTGAACGGCGTAAACCTAGAGATATAAAGCCTTTAAAAGATCTACAAAGCATCAAAACGAAGCTTGGCTTTACGGCATTTGTATGGTTACTAACCCCAGCTGAAACTAGACAAAATAATATAAAAAATAGCTAATATGATCATAGCATTAGTTTCTTTTATCGTAGGCTCTTCTTATAAATAAATCTTGCTTTCCCTAAGTGCTTCTCACTGACTTACTCGAGATCATTTAGCTTTCAAGGTGTTAAGCTGTGGAATAATTTACCAGTATCAATCAGCAAATCTTTTTCCCTATCGGCGTTTAAGACACGAAATAAAATATATTTGTCTCAAGTAATTATATAACCAGTATGCGCAAATCTCTTTCCCTGTCGGCGTTTAAGACACGGAATAGAAAATATTTGTGTTAAGTATTATATATTAGTAGCATCTTTATTCATCTACTTTTTTAACAAAAAATAATTTATTAATTAAATAGTTAAATATACTATATTGCATAATTTTTTTATCTTTCGTGTTATCTCAAGTACAAATATTAATCTAACTATATAGTTTTTCGTTATTTTTCTTTCTCTTTTTATCTATATTACCCGTATTTCCTAAAATAGGTAAAGTGATAGGTCCCGAAGGAAAACGAAAAGTAAACTTCAAGGATTCTGCGTAATTCTTGGGATATCTGTAATTGGAATACCTTGGTGTGTCTAAACACCAATTTTTCCCTCCAAAATAACATGCTACTACTTTTAATATTAATATGGACAGTACACAATCTGTGGTGATTAGGTGTCAAGGGTCAAGTCCGGTTTATTGGATAGACGGGTTGGAGCTTAGACCCAGTACGCTGTTCCAATGCGGATTGGTAGGTTACGCATATCCCTAGAATTCTTTAGAGATATGCAAGTTAACTCACGATTTTTTCCATAAGCATTATCAGGAAACTCCTTAACGCATCCTCCAGCCTACGTCAAAGAAAGTATGTAAGTAACAGCCTGTTACTATTCCACTGCTGGGCATTGGAATTGAGAAGGATTGGAGCTAAGACCTACCACGCCGCTCCAATGCGGATTGGTAAGTCACACATATTCTTAGGATTCTCTATAAATATGCAGGTGTCCTCACGATGTTTTACTTCACCGAAAAGCGTGTGATAAATTGCAATTATAAATTATACACAAACGTTTTATTAGGAAAATTCGTTGGCGCCGGTCGTTTTGAACTAAGGACCTCCTGAGAAGAGTCACACTGTCTTACCACTGGGCTATCACAGCTAATAGGGAAGCCTATTAGTCCTTAATTCTAGTGGGAGAGTACCATCTTATGATTTCATCCATAGGTTTATCTGAGGATGGTACTAATAAATGATTTATCCTGCAACGCCAACAAGAAATAATTGGATTCTTGAATTCACCAATGTAGTCTTAGAACTTGTTAGAAAGGTGTTATATAAACTCCCGAACAAGGATTAAGTCCCTTAAAGCCTTTCCTTTTATCTCCCAAAGTAGAGTTACCTTCGGATTCAAGTTAAGACACTTACTCTCGCAAATAAATTACACCCTGTGAGATAAATATTTTATTTTCATTTTGTGAGAATAACCAACAAAAGTAACTATAAAATATTCTATAAACTATTTAATAAAATCTTGCCTTTTCTATTTTGAAAACAAAAATTGTTTTATTTTTTAGTAAGTATAAAAAATACGAAAGTCTGTCTGTCTGTTACGTTTTCATGGCGAATCCGCTGAACTAATATAGATGAAATTTGGCACAATTATTCCTTTTAACTTCCTTATAACTAACGAGGATTACAGCAAAACAATTATATTGTAACTTCTGATTTATAATTTACTTTTTACTTTGTGGCTTATAATACTTAATTGAATAATATTTTCATAATTTTTTAAAGACGAAAATTGTAATAATCATCATTTCATGCCCTTATCCCACTCTAAGTGGGGTAAAACCAGCATATAGAATATGGTGATATATTTTACCTACCAATTTGCATTGGAACAGTGTGGAGAGACTTAGCTCATGCCCAACAGTGGGATAATAAAAAGCCTGTTACCTTTCGCTTTTTATATACACATAAATGTTTGTATTTAAATATAAAACATTTGACAAGTCTATTTAGCACAATAAAATATTCATAAAGTACAAAAACTCTGTTAAATCGAATAGAAATTCAAAAGGCACTAAAGAAATAAGAAAAGTGACCGAATAAATCTTCTTTAAGTTTGTTAAGGCCTTATGCTTTTGCCAAGATTGATACCGTAATTCACATTTTGTATGGCCAAACATAAAAATTTCATTCAAGTTTGTAATCGTGTATTAAAATATTCAAAAATATTTTTTAGATATTTTTGAATTCCTCGGTAATTTTTAAAATGATGTATATAAAATTAAAATTAAAAAAATAAATTGAAAAGAGAAATGAAAAATAATAGGGCAGGTAAGGCTCGATCCTAGTTATTTTCACCTCTCTAGACCGCCCGTTCCCTAAATGAACTACCATGACTTTACGTTTGACAGTGAAAATTGTGATTGAATTCAACAAAAAAATTTATGAGACCGAAAACAGGGATAAAACAACATTTTTTTAAAATAAAATATATATATGGGACACTTACACACACGGTCGTCCGTCTCCAAAGTAAGTAACTTAATACTTGTGTTATGGGTGAGAGACAACTGGTGAATATATACTTATATATTTTTTAAATACATACTTAAATACAAATATACACCCAGGCTCAAAGACCAACAAATTCATTTATAGAAAATGTTGGCCCTCGGCGGGAATCGAACCCGCGACCCGCGGAGCTGAAGGCAGGGTCACTACCCACTGCTCCAACGGGCCAGTCTAAACTTATGTAGATCGAATTTTCTCCTCGAAAACCCCTTACATGCTAAATTTCAGGAAGTTCGTTGGTGCCGTTTCTGAGATTCCGAAAATATATATATACATACAAGATTAACTCATTTAAATCATCATCCTCCTGCCCTTATCCCACTCCAAGTGGGGTCGGCACAACATGTTATAAACAAGCTGTCACATGATTTGGCTGCGTTTTTACGGCCGGCCGCCTGCCTGACGTCAACTTACTCCAGTCGTATTTTACGACACCTCAGTAAGAAAGAGGGTGGTCTATTCTATTAAACCGGATACCACATGGTGGGTCAACTTACCTCAGTCGCCTTTTAAGACACCTCGGTAAGAAATGTGGTTGGTCTATTCTACTCAGCCGGATACCACACGGCGAGTCTTTTTTTTTTTTTTTTTTCGAATTGACAATATGCTGTTAGCCCTAACGGCTTTTACAGCGTCACCGGGCGGGTCGGCGAGTCGACTTACCTTAGTCGCCTTTTACGGCACCTTGGTAAGACATGAGGTTGGTAATATTCTATTCAGCCGGATACCACACGGCATTAAAGATAAAGATAATTATTTAGTTTAAACCCAAGGCAATCCAGAAGACAACGTAGGAACCGCTGTCGACAATTTGACACAATAATACCCATTAACTGACAGATGTCGTCCGTTTCAGAAGCTGCGTGACCATGAATAATTGAAAGTTGTTCCAACCGTTTGAATAATAAAAATGTAAATCTCCCTATTAATATTCGCAATATAATTCCGTTCGAAATAGTTTAATTTAAATGTGAAAGGTTTTTTCATAATTTCTGATTTCAAAATAATCATTCTCCTGCCCTTAACCGGATAACACACGGTAGGTCAATTTATCGTAGTCGCGTTTTACAACACCTCGGTAGGAAATGGGGGTGGTCTATTCTACTCAACCGGATACCACATGGTAGGTCAACTTACCTTAGTCGCTTTTTACGACACCTTGGTAAGAAAGAGGGTGGTTTATTCTACTCAACCAGATAACACACGGTAGGTCGACTTACCTTAGTCACCTATTATCACACCTACCGGTAAGAAATGAGTGTGGTTTATTCTTCTCATCCGGATGACCTCACTCAGCCTTACCTGTCAAAGTTAAATAAAAGTTTGGGAAGATTTTTTACGTGTGGAAATTTATTGGACCGTTATCACATTGAGCATGTAATTAATGGATTTCATACTTTTACGTTATCGTGCAAAGAACATTAATAAATTGAATAAAACGTTACTAAAATAAGTGCCAAAAAAGGAAATTCTACATGAATTTACGGTAAAAGGAGAAAAAAATCATGAAAAACACGGTATACTAACGATTAGATAACACACAAAAGTCACCCGACCGCCACTTCCGCGACCGTGGGAAATGAAAAACGAAACGCTGTCCGGCTGCATGAAAGATAGCACGAATGTGAAATTTTTAATGCCCTTTTTTATCTGTACAATAAAAGAGACGTAAACAACATTGAATAACATTGAATAACTTTCAAACATTAAGTTGTTTGCGATACTGAGTGATTCTTGAAAGTTGGATGAACCACAATGAAATTAGGGTCTTGCAAGTATATTAAATTTAATAGATGTTACTTTTAAAGTACAAAAAAAACTGATGAGTTTAATTTCATTTTTATGATAAGGATTGAATTTGAATGTTGTAGCTGATTAATGGTTTTTTACTATAAATGAGTTCTGAATCATTCAATAAATAATTGCATGCTGTTAATAAATTATATTTTAAGTGTATTTTGTATTTTTTTGAAGATTAAGATTAATTAAGAGAAATTAATGATTAACTTGCATTTCTACAATGTATTAAAATATCATTAGTAGAATTGACAAATATAGTACTGACACATATGAGAACTAATTCATAGATTTTTTATTGACCAAATTAAATAAAAAGACATGACTCGTCTTTTATGTGTAATAGGCCAAAAAATCTAATTTTCTAACAGCCTGTATTATGACAAAAGATTAAAATAATACTGCAACCTTTCAATTCTGTTTCTTTATATTATTGAGATTTGCAAGACTTGTTCATTAAAATTAAAAATTTTCAGTGTAATTAAAATATTTTAATTATTTTGATATTGTTGGATATAGCTACTTAAAAATTTAGAGAATTATATGAATAATAATAATAATAACGTCAAACGCGCATTAAGTTTAAATTATAGCATTATAGCATTAATTAAGGTCCTGTTAAGATATTACTCAAATAATCCTCAATTGTATTATAGTAAGTTTTGTGTAGCAGCATCCTTTTAAGATAATTTCTAAACTTGTGTAAAGGCAAGTCTAGACAATGTTGAGGAATTTTGTTATAAAAATGTGTACCAAGACCGACAAATGATTTTCGGACCTTTTGGAGGCACAACCTAGGCGTCATTAGTTTATGTCTGTTTTTAGTATGTCCGTCATATTTATCACTATTTTTACAATAAAAGTGAATATTTTAACGCAAAAAAAAAAATTAGTAATTAGGTATATATTAGTAGCATCTTTTTATTTTACCAAAATTAATTAATAGACTAAATAATTAAATTTATATAAACTTTTATTTTCTCTATATGACCCGTACTCTCTTTGTTCTTCAATTCTTGTCCTTTTCCTTCTATTACTCGAAGGTTAGATCCCTTTTAGGGATAAGTCTGCCTTCATACATGTGCTTTTTTAAATTTTTCTTTCTCTTTTCTAAATATATGTATAAAAATAAATAAATAAAAAAGTTTTAGGTGTCAAGTTTTTTAAGATTAATTGATTTAATAAAGTACCTGGTTGACCGGTAATTTTTTTTAAAGATAAAAAAAGATGAAACTTGAAAAAAAAGGAAGAAGTAATTGGGCAGGTGGGACTCGATCCAAGGTATTTTCTGTCTAGACCGCCCCCAAATGAGCTACCACGACTTTACAATTCACAGCACAAATTGACTTTTCTATTTAATGTAAAGATGTATACAATAATAGCTTCATTTTAATATTAAAGATGGAATTTATTTAAATAATATAATATTTACGTATTTCGTAATGCATTGTAGATGTAGATATTATTTAATAACCTTATTAAATAAAAAACTTCGTATGGGTACCGCTGGACCGTAATAGTTTTGTACAACGCCGTGTGGTATCCGGCTGAGTCACATAGACCACCCTCATTACTAACCGAGGTATCGTAAAAGGCGACAAATAAGTAATTCAACTATTCTTTCACATGCATCGGTAACACATATTGGGCATTGACACTAGAGGTCACCTTAGTTAGGGCACAGTATTTCCAAATTTGAAATTTCATATTTAGACACCAACATTATCTCTCTAGAAGGACAGAAATTGTGGAATTCTACTCTACTTACTTGTCACTAACGGTACTTTATTGGTAAGCAAATTAATATCTCAATTACTGAAAGTAATTTCTTCTACAAACCAAATACAGACCAATTTTGTTTACACAATTCTCTTCTAAAACGTTATTTAGAATTCCGCTCAGGCCGTTGTGTTTACGAAGGGATTACATGATTGTTTTTTGTCCAATTAAGCGGTAACCGTGCGTTAATTGAATATTTAGAAGTTTAGGAGTACATTTTGTAATAGTTTCCTAAAAATATTTGGATACAAGAATAATCTTGGTAATATTACATAATATAACAGCCGTTTTTTAATTGAGACTTTTTTATACAAGAAAAACCCCTTATGGGCACAACCGCGCGACAGGGACAGGCGGTGGTTATGTCGGACTCGCACTGACTAAAACGACCTGTGTGCTCTACCACGCTGCCGATGGCAAGGACAGGGTATTGTTGTACACATTGCCCCCATCCCCGCCGACAGCTTTGATCCCAGAGAACACCTCCACCGGGTAGGGACCCCTCGAAAGAGAGGCACCCCTCTGCTAACCGGTGCATCGGGGCACCAGATGCACCGACCGCCTCGGGGACCTGTAAGCCAGACGTCCGATATACCCCGTTCGGACCGTCCGAAGTTCCCCTGACAGGGCGGCATACGATGGGCTTAGGCAAGTCACCACTACCTGGACTCGCCAGCAGCAAATTGGATCCAGAACAAAAGTTCCCGGAACCGCTCCGCTGATTAAAAATCCGCTATACTTACGTCTTATTTAAAACTAAAAAAAATATTGTGTATGACGAATAGAATATAGAATACACTAGGAACAATAAAATAAAATTGTAGACTTTAGAACTTTAAAGCTTTATAAGATATAAGACTTATTTGTACTCTCTTGGTAACACATAAATTGTCATTTTCATATGTATTATGTGAATATACTCAAAGTATAATCAAATACAGCGTTTCCAATTTTTGTATTCCACGAAGCAGAATAATTGTTTAAGATAAAAGAAACCTTACTTCAATATGTAATTTAACATCAAAGGCATTGTTTATATTTCACCGGATCAATAAGTACAACCTCAAAGATTAGATATTAGGATCTGGTCACAGACTTTAAACACTGACGTCATCTAATATATAAAATTCTTGTGTTATAATCTTAGTTACCATACTTCTCCGAAACGGCTTGCCTACCTTAGTCGTATTTTACGACAAAGCCGTTACTTTGTCTATTATATATCATCAATCGTTTTATAACTATTTATTTATGCCCACGTATGCATGTTTTGTGCCGTTTGCAGTTGCAAACCCTAGTGCTATGGAGTCAAAGTGCAAATTTTTTTTATCCGTTTTAACACCACGGTTAATTGCCTGTTCAGCTCTTCAGGTGACAATAGGGCTGGCTCCTTTTTTGCACAAAGATTCAGCTTAGAGATTCAGCGCGGAAACGCTACCAGCATTCTTGGGACTAATCCACGTGGGTATGATTTGTATAGTCCTATCGTGTAATTTAAGACAGATATAACTTGTACATTTTTTCGGTAAAAAAAAAAAAATTATGTACATAAATTAAATTGCTTAGAATATAATAAATTAAACTGGTACAAAATATTTTATAGTTACACGTTTAGCAGACTGTAAGATTGCAATGAATGTATCACATTCCCCAGTCGCTCGTTACTTTTGCGTTTGCTCGTGAACACAGTTAACGTTGCGAATCACGTAAGTTGAACAAATTGCATGCTCGTCTGTGTAATATTTTACCCTTGTCTTGTTACACTGAATTCATATCGTAAATAAAATCAATCAATCACATCAAACTACAGACTAAGAAATAAGGGTGTGTACGATATCTTAATATATGATTGTACCTAACAGTCATCTTTGACTTACGACGATTTTATATATACCGTATTGCTAATTATATACATCGCATTATATATTTCTATATAATGCGATAATGCACAACATGTTTTAAATATGTTATTACATGATTTGACTGATTTTTAAAGACCGGCCGTCTACCTGACGTTTAGTTATCTTAGTTGCCTTTTACGACACCCCGGTCAGAAATGAGAGTGGTCTATTCTACTCAGCCGGATACCACACGGCGGGCCGACTTACCTTAGTCGCCTTTTACGATACCTCGGTAAGAAATGGGGGTGGTCTATTCTATTCAGTGGGATTACACACGGAGTTTAAAACTTATATGTTAATTAAATCGATTGTTTTTAGAAATCCAGTCAGTAATGCAATTTGGACTACTTTAGCTGTTAAAAGTAAAATCTCTGTCAAAAATAATTATTTATCGAGGAACGCTATAGACTATAAAACATCACGCTAAGATGAATAGAAGAGGAGCAGCAATACAAAAATATTGCAAAAACGGCAAAATTTAAAGTTTTCCTCGCGTGCGCTTAGTAAACGGTAAAGTTATTGAAATTTCTCATATAATTAACTCACTTTTACGTCCAAGATTTAATTCGGGTAAAAATTTGTGACACACTGATTTCCATGCTACGCCGTGTGGTATCCGGCTGAATAGAATAGTACCCTTATTTCTTACCGAGGTGTTGTAAAAGGCGACTAAGGTAAGTCGACCCGCCGTGTGGTATCCGGCTGAGTAGAATACACTAACCTCATTTCTTACCGAGGTGTCGTAAAAGGCGACTAAGGTAAGTTGAGCCACCGTGTGGTATCCGGTTTAGCACCCTCTTTCTTACCGAGGTGTCGTAAAATACAACTGAGGTAAGTTGACGTCAGGCAGGCGGCCGGTCGTAAAAACGCAGCCAAATCATGTGACACTTAGAGTGGGATAAGGGCAGGAAGATAGAAAGCTATAGACTAGAGAGAGAAGCAATAAAACATGTTGCAAAAATGTCAGAATTTAAAGCTTTCCTTACGTGCGCTAAGTACACGGTAAAAGTTATTCAAATTTCTCTTATAATTAACTCACGATAACTACTTTTATGTTCCAAATTTAATTCGGGTACAAATTTGTGACACGCTCATTTCCATGCTGGCTAAGCAGCCGTACAGCTAGTAATCTTATAATCTTACTCTTATAACACCACTTCAATACAGATAAAGTTGAATACAATGAAACTATCGGAAAGGTTTAACGTGTGTTTGGTTTAGACACACGGTTTTCTTAGAAAAGCCATTTGCTCAAACACGAGCGTAGTTTTGTGAAATTGCAGTTGATAATAGAAAACTTCGCAGTTCAATCGCGGAGGAACTATTGGATCTTGCCTTTATGTTCAAATGCAGAAATTTTCTGAAATGTCTTTTAAAGCGAGATTTAAGAGAGAAGTAATCGAATACTGTTTTTTGTTCTATTTGTACATTGTGATATGTGTAAGTGTCATGGATATATGAAATTTGATGATGTACTGCAAAACTGAACTAATAAATAATTTATAGAATATTAAATGTGGAGATCCATAATACAAAAGTAATAACAAAATTATTTTGCTATAATCCGAGAGTGAAAAATCCGTTTTCATACCTTATACATGCAGGATTCGTAAAAACATATGCACAAACCTTCACCACCGCCACCACAATACACAAGCACTACATACGTTCACTATCACAAACTCAACAATCGTTTCGCCCCGCAACCGTGAACCGGAAAATACCACCTTTATTTCTAACCGAGGTGACGTAAAAGGCGACTATGTTAAGTTAACCCGCCGTGTGGTATCCGACTGAGTAAAATAGACCAACCTCATTTCTTATCGAGGTGTAGTAAAAAGCGACTAATGTAAGTTGATATCAGGCAGACGGCAGTTAAATACCTAGCCAAATCATGTTACATGTTTATAACATGTTGTGCTGATCCCACTTAGAGTATGATAAGGAAAGGAGAATAATGATGATTATAATGATGATGATTAGCGATATCAACTTAATTTGATACTTTAAAAAAAAAAATATTTTTAGGAAAAATGTACGAGTTATATCTATCTTAGATTACTTACACGCTAGGACTATACAAATCATGCCCACGTGGAATGGTCCCAAGAATGCTAACAGCGTTTGAAACTTGATTTTGAAGTGATGAAAAATAAATCATATTCGTGTTAGACCATGTATATGGAATTCAGGTCAAAAGCATAAATCTATTATCGACAAACCAAAATAATATATAAATCCAGCCTATCGCTTCCGGTAATAGACTCACATCCGGCGCACAGACATTTGTATTCATGAAACTGCGTATTAAAACGTACGCGAAGGTCTCCTGGATAAAATATCAATCATTCATCTGGTGAATATTTCTTCGGGTGAAATATACGATGCGATCTTTATTTATACCAATAATTTTGCAAAGGCTTTGCTACGTTTCCCATTTTAATAATAAATATATGAGACACTTACACACGATCGGTCCCCAAAGTAAGTAATTTACTTGTGTTGTGGGTGAGAGACAACTGGTGAATATATACTTATATAATTTTTAAATACCCAGGCTCGAAGAACCAACAAATTGTGTATAGAAAATATTGACCTTCGTCATCGAACCCGCGACCCGCGGAGCTGTAGGCAGAATCACTAGCCACTGCACTAACGGGTTATTCAGTTTTAGGTTAAGGTTTAATAATCTAAAGGCTTAAAACCTTTGATTCTGGAAACTTATATATATTCGGTATAAGGAATGAATGAAACAAAAAGGTTATTTTTTTTAAGTTCATACAACCAGAACTCGACCTTGACTAAGTTTATGTGGGTTCTAATGCCGTGCGGCTTCTAACCTATGACTTTTCTTTAAAAAACTTTTGTATTATTGTCAAAATTTCTCATACGTTAGGTAAAGGAAAAAAAGTTATACAACCTGCATATAAAATTTGATCATTAAAAAAATATGACTTACCTATAGCCTTAGCCTTAACCTATAGCATTAGCCTTGGGACTACATTTTAGGTCTAAGTTACAGTCTCTGTTTCCATAGAATAGAATGAGCTAACCGTTGTTTAATAGTGGGATAGTAAGTGGTTGCTTTTTAAATTTTGCTAAATAGCATCTTTTTAGATGTTAATATATAATGCAAAACATTGTCGGATGCCAGACTTTACCCTAATTTAAAAAATACTACGTTAAAAAATTTGATTTTATAGAATTTTCCTCTGCTCTAGTAACTTTACAAATTTATCTTTCACTAAAAGCTTTGTTCGAACCATTACTAACATTTCAGGAAATAAATTAGACAAATCGGTCCAGCTGTTCTTAAGTATTGCGCTTACCAACGAAATTAAATTAATTTTTAGATGGAGTTATAGAAAGATAAATACACAACAGAGACAATATACCGAATAGTTTAAAACCAAGATTATAGAAATAAGCATGTAAAGAGCGATAAGTAATTAGTGATCTCTTATCCTAACCGATAATTTATTATACCAAAGAAATTAATTATGTATTATGCAATGTTAAATATCTCAGAAATTCTTTAATTCAGAATTCTTTACTGGTATTCTGGTATCTCTCTCTTTCTGGGTCTCAGAGTCACAGCCCAGGCAGGCACTAATGAGTATAACTGATAATTGCAATTTCTCAGATGCTTTGCGCTGAAGGAAAACATCGTGAGGAAACCTGCATATCTCTAGAGAATTATAGGGATATGTGTAACCTACTAATCCGTATTGGAGCAGCGTGGTAGGTAACTCCAACCCTACTCTGCAAAAACTGAGAGAGCAGGTTTATGCCTAACGGTGGGAAAATAACAAGCCGTTATCTTATTCTTGCATCGAGTTTACCTTCACGGTCAAAGGTACGATAAACTGTCAATCTTTAATATTTAAATGAGTTAAACTTGTGTGTGTATTACTTAATATAATAATTATATTGTTTTTTCTGAATTTTGGAAACGACTCCAACGATTTTCATGAAACTTAGTATGTAGAGGGTTTCGAGGTTGATAAATCGATCTATTCGTAGCTAGATTTCATTTTTTCGACCACTGAAAAACTGTTAAAATATAAATTGAATGCACAGATCAATTTTGCTGACATCGGTAATCTTGTAATAGCTCAGTGGGGAACGAGCGGACTTAAGAAATAAAAACTCTCCTGATCGAGTGCCAGCTATCACCTCCCTTTTCTTTCTTTTCTCATTTTCTATTGCACTTTTTTTAATCTTTAAAAAAAATTACGGAGCAAGCCTCGGTCATCCAGGTACCATCATTTAAGTTCTGTAAACGGATATTACAAGAGGTCGCTGCTGTCGTGCGTATTGCCCGTGCAGCTAATGGATAGCGAACTCGCCGCGGCTCGAATCGCCTGTCATCGAGCGTTCTACGAACACACCCGAATGCCGGCTTAATGCGCAAATAAAATGGAGGTTGCGATGGCAACGGAATAACAAGCAATCGTGTGATGTGACGCTTGTTTTGCGATATGGTATTAATTACGAGTGCGGTAGTACAAGTTGAATTATAGTTCAGGGTTTAATTAATACTTTTCTGGACCTTCTCTAACAGTACATAACGTAATTACATGATTTTTTAAATTGAAGATTGCCTTTGTAAATTTCTTAAGGTGACACCTTCTTTGTGCCACTAATCAATAAATTTGCTGAATTAAAGTCCATCTAAATATTAACTTAAGTATCTGCTAAAGCGAAACGAAAATTTAAATGGTCACCGTAAAACGGATTAGTCTAGAAGTCCTGTGTCAATGTCTCCGTGAAATATTATATCAAAGTGTGACCTCTAGAGACCCGTTGCTTTTAGTATGCAGTATTCAGCAGTCTTTGGTTTAACCAGATTGGTATTACTTACTTTACATAAATCACTTGGAGGAAGATAAATTTAATCTTTTAAAGGTCATGATGAATTTGAATCTTTGAATCTCGGAAACGGCTCCAATGATTTTCCTGAAATTCAGCATGTTCCCTACATGCTGAATTCATTTCAGTTTTGGGGGAGGAAATCGATCTATCGATCGGTTTTATGTAAAAAAAATCGTTTTATCCCTGTTTTTAGGCATTAAAAAATACTTAAATTTATATTGAATTGAATTTTCCCCATAAACTATCAACTCAATCGACTCCTCGGTAAGAAAGAGGGTTGTCTATTCTACTCAGTCGGATATCGCACGCCTATATGACTACTAAATACTATGATATGATACATTAATCTTAAACTTTAATTTCTCTATTACAATAATATAACATGTATATCATATAGTTTAGGTAATAGTTTCTTGTTGAGAATCAAATGATACGGTTGCGTGCGAAATAACATGTTACAAGATTATTAATAATTTCGCTTAACTTGATTATAACAGTTTACTACTACATGTTATAATCAAATCAAACTAATAATTGCGTTCCTTCGCTATTCGAATCCATGTTCTTAATTTCCAAGTGTCTATTAAAGATTCATGCAATCCCTTGGAACTGCAGAATACTTGAAAATTTTTGACACACTGTTTTGGCGGAAAAGTTAAGCTAAAATTTTGTTAAATTTAAATTCACGGTTTTCATTCAATTGTCTATTAGATTATGCGAATAATTTAAAATTACACTAGCTGTGCAGGCGGCTTTGCCCCGTGGAAAATAGTCTGTCACAAAATTTTCCTGAATAAACATTTTGAACATAAAAGTACTTATTGCGAGTTAACTATAAGAGATAGAGACATAGTATTACAGACTTTTTTTGTAGAATTTTTGTTGATCTATAATTCTCTAGTATATTATTCTAGTGTATCTTTGTTGGTTTATTCGGCACACGCGACTAAAGCTCCCCGCAGTCGAGTTTTTTTTCAACGCGCGATTTCTTTAACGCAATTTACATAAAACGGTGATGTATGTATTCCAGAGAGAAAATTCGATATTTCTTTATCCTGTATGGTAACCCGGAGCATAATCATTATTTGTTCAAAATTTCATCACTATTGCTCCAGCTTATAGAAAGACAGACATACTTTCGCATTTATAGTAATAGTATGGATATACGCGAAACAAAACACTATACGATTTATATACTACTAGCTTTAACCCGCAATTCGTTCGCGTGGACTGTAGTCTTGTAATAAACCAGTAAGCTTCTGTTATTCTCCAACGCTGCAAATATCTCCATCGCTTGATATTAGATGGCGCTTTTCAATGTCATCCTATTCCTGTATAATTAACAGGATTTATATAGCCTATATGTTACACCGGCGTATAAAGAATAATTGTGCCAAATTTCATCGATATTGGTGCAGCGGATTCACCGTGAAAGAGTAACAAACATACATCCATACTCACAAACTTTTATAATATTAGTATATGATATATGATTAATACACCTTAGCAACAAGAACTATGAAACTGTATGTCACGGAAGTCATTTAAATAATTCGAGGATGCTGAAAATAAGACGCGAAAATACTGCACGGCTAATAAATTTTTTATTGCAACACAGGGTCTTATAAATTCTTACAAAACCTCTACAGTTCAATGTTGAGTTCATTGACTTTAGTGAAAATTTCTAGCGGGATATGTTATAGTAACGGCAGGTAGCGTTTCATTTGTTTTTTTAAGAAGTGTAAATGTCCTGTCCTGAATTCTTTAGTTCGGAATCCGGTTCGTCTATTTATAATCATATCTAAAATATTTATATAATACTACCTTCTCCTTCCTGCCCTTATCCCACTCTAAGTGGGGCTGGCACAACAACAACAAATCCAAATCATGTGACAACATGTTATAAACATTTTGTCACATGATTTGGATACTTATTTTAAGACCGGCCGCTTGCCTGACATCTACTTACTTTAGTCGTATTTTACGACACCTTGGTAAGAAAGAGGGTGGTCTATTCTACTCAGCCGGATACAACAGGGCGGGTCAACTTACCTTAGTCGCCTTTTATGACACCTCGGTAAGAAAGAGGGTGGTTTATTCTACTCAGCCGGATACAACAGGGCGGGTCACCTTACCTTAGTCGCCTTTTATGACACCTCGGTAAGAAATGAGAGTGGTGTATTCTACACAAACTGATACACATACCATCCATAAATTATCATATTATGTATAAAACAGGCTGTTATGTGACGAATTTAGATCAATTTTATATAGTACTTGCGACATGCTCCGGCTTCGCACGGGTATAAAATTACCTATGTCACTCAGTGAAAAAAATGATTAAAATCGATCCAGTAGTTTTGATTTATTTATTACTGCCCGTCGCCCGCACGCGTTAAATTTGGATTAAAACACAAACCTCTGTGCCCCTGCATTTTAAATCTTTAATATCTTCTAAAATGTTCACTTAAATTACATGCTGTAAACGGCCATATTGATCTATATTAAATTAACAATATATTTAAGGTACTTAATTGAATAATGATTAATACTGTATTGTTTAAAAATGCTTCGAAAATAAGAAATTATTTTTCGTTAAAAGTAAATGACAAAAAATGTTATTATGGTTTATCCATAAGAGATAGACATATACCATCGCGAAGTTTTCTGTAGACCTTTTCAAGATGTACAAATACTTAGTACATTATTTTGATAAATCTCGTAGGGTTCAGCCTGCGTTTGTAATGTAAGCGGAAAAAATGTAATTATTTACGACATAACATTAGAAACCTGAAAGATTATAGTATTTCTCTAATTCGTATTGAATGTTATTATACATACAAACCTTCCTCTGGAATCACTCTATCTATTAAAAAAACCGCATCAAAATCTGTTGGGTATTTGTAAAGATTTAAGCATACATAGGGATAGAGGGACAGACAGGGAAAGCTTTGTTTTATACTATGTAGTGATTATAAACTAAATTAATGTCTTTGGGAGGCAGCGCAGACATTTGTTGGATGCGGCATCCGTCTGACATAAGCGGCAGCGATATTCGTTTAACGTAGCGACGCTCTTGAATATTTAATAGACTGAGACGCATATGCTCGTCTATCGCGTCTGTAAAAGGTGTTATTAACCAGAAAGTTCGATGCCTTGCGAGAAAAGGAGCAATGATCATTAACTTGAAATACAAACTGTACTTATTCAGTGGCTATAGACAAAACTGTTATTTTTGCATTACAATTCCAAGAATCTAACGTATATGGTTAAACTACACAAGTTCCTTATTTGAATAAGAGGTCAGCTGCTAAAAGAAAAACGCAATTTATTTTCTTTAAACGCAATTTCTTTTACACGCAATTTTTAACTTTAACGCAATTTCTTTAAAACGCAATTTAAATTCTTATTACTGTCTTATTGTTAACGCCGTATGGTATCCGGTCAAATAGAATTGACGTCAGGCAGGCGGCCGGTCGTAAAAACGCAGCCAAATCAAGTAACAACATGTATATTACATGTTGTGCTGACCCCACTTAGAGTGGGATAAGGACAGGAGGATGATGATGATGTCTTATTGTTAGCTTTATGACTTATAAAATAGTGGAAACTTTATTGGTCAATGATCTATACATTTTTTTACTAGCTATTAAGTTTTACTATGTACTGTTTGTTTCCCTTAAAAAAAAAATTATCCTATACTATGTAATCATAGTGTATAAGCTTTAATTGTACCAAATTTCATCAATATTGGTTCAGCGAATTAATTCTGAAAGTAATTTATAGTATAAGGCGTTACTTTGCGTAGATATTATGTTGCTATAATCCGCGACAAATCTATTATCTAAAAAAAAAGTGTCACGGATTATAACCAAATATTATTTTCACAACTTTTGTAGCTGTGCAAGTGTAACAGACAGATAAACTTTCTTATTAATATGGTTATTATATTATAGCAAAAATAATTATCAACATGAGTTTAAATAAAACCTAAATACTACCATTGTCTACAACAGATGTTGTTTCAAATTAATAGCCTAAATTTATACCGAAGTATAGTAATAAAGAGAGTTGGAGACATCTTCAAGCTAAATTGAGTTTTCACACATTTTTTCAGCCGCGGTAAGTAACGGCGAGTAAAAAATTAATTTATTCATTTTTATTTAAGGTTTTACGATGTCTGCGAGAGGAGTAATATTTTCTCTTTACTTTTATTTAGCTATCCGAGGTTTTATAACCCAGGTTCTTGCGTATAAATATACCAGAACATAAATATAGAACAACTTTTTTTCCTTGTAATGTTTCTGTTTATTTATTTATTTATATACTTTATAAATAAAAAATAGTAAGTTATAGTATACACAATACAATTACTAAAGTAAATATTTATAAAGTACAAGAGGCGGCCTTATCGCTTCGTAGCGATTTCTTCCAGACAACATTTGGATTAGGAAAGTTCTAATATAAAGGTAGGTGATGTATTATAATAAACATACATACAAATAAATACATGCTAATACACAGACATATTACAAAAAATCATCATATTCCTGCCCTTATCCCACTCTAAGTGGGGTCGGCACAACATGGTATAAACATGTTGTCACATGATTTGGCTACGTATTTTACGACCGGCCGCCTGCCTGACGTCAACTTATCTTAGTCGTATTTCACGACTCTTCGATAAGAAAGAGGGTGGTCTATTCTACTTAACCGGACACCACACGGTGAGTCAACATACCTTAGTCGCCTTTTACGACACCTCGGTAAGACATGAGGGTGGTCTATTCTACTCAGCCGGATACCACACGGCGGGTCGACTTACCTTAGTCGCCTTTTACGACACCTCGGTAAGAAAAGAGGGTGGTACTATTCTATTCAGCCGGATACCACACGGCGTATATTACACAAAATATAATATTCAAAATACATAATGATTCTACACAGACTAATAAATATGTTTATGCCTAATTATATAATCGTAAATTAACGTAATGAGTTACTAGTAATTGTTTCATTGGATAATAAGCGTTTTGTTTGTTGTAGGTAATAAAAAATAAATTTGTAATTACCTGTTGCCATCTATTAACAACTGCCCAAAACATCAGAACTGTAGATCATTGTTTAATATTTAAAATTTAATATTGTTAATTATATTTTTTATTAGCTACAATAAACAAAACACTTATTATTTAAAATTTCATACAAAACGGTCAACTACTAGTACATGGTCAATTACTAGTGCACTTACCTTATTTATTTAGTTCAAAAATATATCCTACACCAGTTTCCTAATTCAGTACAACTGTTACATCAATTAGCATAGAGGTGATGTAAATTTACTTGAAATTCAAATGAACATGCGACACTAATGATCTAGTCTACGTGACGTAATACGCTTAAATTACAATATTGGAATACATATTCAATGAATTACCTGTAATAAGTAGTTAAAGAACATTGTTGCAGAGTGTATATTAATTTAATTACCTGTAATAAGGAGTTAAAGAACATTATTGTGGATTATATATTAATTTTTACTCATTGATTATCTATGCTCTTAGTGAAATTGTACCAAATCTTTGTAAAATTGTATTGTTAATAAAAAGTATCGAAAACAGAAATACTTGTCGGAAAAAAAATATTTTCAGTGATTTTAGCATTACATGCATTTTTTTTCACAATAGGCAATATTAATATGAAGCCGTGTGGTATCCAGTTGAGTAGAATAGACCACATTCATTTCTTACCGAGGTGTCGTAAAAGGCGACTAAAGTAAGTCAACCCGCCGTGTGGTATCCGGCCGAGTAAAATAGTCCACCCTCATTTCTTACTGAGGTGTCGTAAAAGGCAACTAAGGTAAGTCAAGACCCGCCGTATGGTATCCGGCCGAGTAGAATAGACAACCCTCTTTCTTACCGAGGTGTCGTAATATACGACTAAAGTAAGTTGATATCAGGCAGGCGGCCGGTCGTCAAATACGAAGTGAAGTCATGCGACAACATGTTTGAATGTTTTTTTTTTTTTTTTTTTATGTCAGGAAAACCCATTATGGGTCATCACCGCCCGACGGGGACGAGCGGCGGGTATGTCGGACTCGCACCGACTAAAAACCTGACAGTGCTCCACGCTGCTGGTGGCGGGGACAGGGTACCTATGTAAACATTGCCCCCCATCCCCGGCAGCAGCAACTCTAAACCCCAGAGTGCGCCACCTCTGGGTCGGGGCCTCTCTAATAGTGGCCCCTTCCTCCGCTAATCGATGCATCGGGAGCACCAGATGCATCGACCGCCTCGGGGACCTAACTCCAGCGAGCGTCCGATAAAACCCCGTTCGGATCGCTCGGAGGTCCCCGTTAGGGCGGCATACGACGGACTTCGGCGAGTCGCCTGCGCCCCGCTCGCCTGCGGCGGATTGGATCCAAGGACTCGACTTCCCTGATCCGCCCCGCCGCCTCCTTCCGCGAGATAACGTCCTCGCAGAAGGAGGCCATCGCTGCCCACGATCGCTCCCTGTCCACCATGGCACGAACCACAGTGGGCAGGGAGAGATCGTGCCCCACCTGTGCCACAAGTTCCGCCCGCTGAACCGCCCAAGCTGGACAGTCCGCGAGCGTGTGCAGCGCCGTGTCGAATTCGGCGCCGCACTCGTGGCACTCACCGGTCGGTTCGCACCGGGCCACCCGCCACAGATACCTCCCGAAGCAACCATGTCCGGAAAGCACCTGTGTCAGGCGGAAGGTGAGGACCCCATGCCTCCTGGCGACCCAGCCCTGGAGAATGGGCTGGATAGCTGAAATCGTCCAGAATCCAACACTGGGCGATTCCAGCCGCCGCCCCCATTGGCGGAGGAGCTCCTGCTGAGCTTCACGCCGCCAATCCACTACAACCGCCGCAGAGTTTTCCCCCGATGAACGGGCTTCAACTTTGCGGCGGTAGGCCTGAGCAAGCACCTTGGCCTCTAGATCCCATGGAGGGGACCCGGCCAAGGCGCAGGCCGCCTCGCCGGAGATAGTCCGGTAGCCCCGCACAAGTCTGACTGCCAAAATCCTCTGCGCCCCGCGCAAAAGGGGCAGGGATTTGGCAGTCAGCCGCTCCGCCCATACGGGAGCGCCGTACAGGGCCATTGACCGGACCACTCCAGCGTAAAGGCGCCGGCAGCCTGCATTCGGCCCCCCCACATTCGGGAGGAGCCTGCTCAGGGCTCCGGCGGTCGCCTTCAATCTTGGGACGAGCCGCCGGAAGTGGGCCTCAAACGTTTGAATGTTGTGCGGACCCCACTTAAGGTAGGATAAAGGCAGGAGGAAGATTTATCTCACATCTTGTTTTCGTAAAGTTATTTAACTATAACTTTACGAGAGTCGCATTTGAAAACAATTAAATTGCTTGATGTCAAGTCTGTCTGTTGGCATGAGAATTACCAGATAGATCAGTAAAACTTGAGATAGATAAAAACTTTAGTAATGTGTAGAAAAGACTATTGTTAGCGCACACTATATACAATAACACGATATAATAGGAATACCACAATTCCCGTTCTGAGATGCACTTCTCTTGAATGACGAACAAAGACTGCATGTCCATGAAACTTTTTATCAATAAGAAGACTTTACCGGAAACAACAACAGTGTTGCCACCATTTCAATATATAAGAACGCGATATCCCTGTTTCATGACTGTGTTGCCATAAAATACAAAGCGGAAATCAATGGCGACAAAACTATATTTAGTTGTTAGTTCCTAAAAGTTAGATAAATATAAAAGTAAGTGATATTTATTATAAAGAAATAGATTCCAAGATTTCCAATACACGTCTTACTAAGATTTATCAGTTAAGCTAAGTGAGCTTAGATAGTAACTGATTCATGACTCCGTGGGCGTTCGAATGCATTTATATTAGACGGGAGAGATTTCTGAGATTAAACATACTATATTGCTGGCTAACGTGATAAATAAATACTTAATTAGATTTATTATCATACCTAAAGGATCGTTTTTGGAATTTATTTTGCAAAATTCAATATATGTGAAAACTAATGTTAATAAATTTAACATTGAATTAGCGGATAAAAAAATGTATATAACGAAGTATAAGCAACGTTAAAGAGTTAGGTTAACGTTAGGTTAGGTCTTTTATATTTTGACGGCACAGACTTGCACATGCACAAACCTCCACCACAGCCACAACAATATACAAGCACTACATACGTTCACTATCATGCATCATTAACGCAACCGAAGCATCATTATTAGATAGATTCCACGACAAAATCGCAAATCTTTGTGCATGTGTTTTTACGAATCCTTCATTTATCAGGTATGAAAATGGATTGTCCACTCTACATTTAGCATTATATATATTTTCTATTTTTCTTCTACTTCTATCATGGATCTCCGCAAGTAACGCCTAATTATATAAATTAATATAGACTGATTAAGTTATAGCTAAATTCTTGTATAATATATAACTTATACAATACATAATTTTACAATACTACAATATATAATTTTAACTCAATTCAAAATATTCTTTATTCAAATAAACTTGTAAACAAGTGCTTTTGAATCGTCAACTCTACTGCTGGTTCGGAAAGCTGTTCCTACCGAGAAGAGCTAGCAAGAAACTCGGCGGTTGCTCTTTTAAAAATATAATTCTTAATACTATTTACATGAAGTCGTTACTGTGTTGTACAGGTTCAAAGAGAGCTATATCCACACATTCTTATCTTCTAAATAATCTTCAAGAGTATAGTAGGCTTTCTTTCTTATAACCACCGTTATATTACATTGGTCAATTTCATTTGAGTGATTTGATTTTGACTGAAACGACTTATGTTCAGCGATTGACAGCAGCGATTTAATTTCTTCATTGGTTAAAGAAGTAGAAGAAATATATAGATTAAGAATAATAGGAGATATAGAATATATTCTGCAAATCTAAATTCTAATTCAAAATATTCTTTATTCAAGTAAACTTATGTGTTTTGAATCGTCAAAGTTACTGGTCTCTATCTCGATGGACTATAAAGTGGTTAACCTAATCCTACAAAATAAACTGAGCGAAATATTATAGCAAATAATCTATAAAATGGATTATCTGCTAAGCTTATTCACTCAGATCATGACTTATTCTTATAAAGCGTTGACGAATAAACGTAATAGAATATAACAATAGTGAATTCCGACGGACGTGGCTGTTAGGCTTAATTGGGTCCACCCATTTTCATTTGATGCTAAAATACGACGCGATAATTCAATTTGCTCTTGACATTCGCTTTCTGCATCATCCTTGAATATTGTCAGCGAGATATATTTTGTATAAGATTTTCACAAAAAGTGTCTCTTACAAAAGTAATAATACAGAAGTTACAATAGAATTATTATGCTGTAATTTGCGTTTGTTATAAGATTCTATGTATTGCTAAGTGTATGACATAAGCAACATTTATATACCTTATACATGCAGGATAGGTCACATATATCACAAATCACCGCTACCACCAACACTTTACACAAGCACTAGTGCTTGTTTAGGTATGAGTTGGTCTGAGTTTCGGTATGTAATGTTGCTTGCTTCATACACTAAGCATTACATAGAATCTCTTAACAAACGCGGATTACAGCAAAATAATTCTTTTGTTACTTCTGTACTATAGAATTCCGCAAAGTAACGCCTGCCTCTATAAATCATTTAAAAGTAATAATAACATCATTTTGCCATAATCCGCGATAAAAGAAAATATATATAATGTTAAAAGAAGAGTGGACTATCCGTTTTAATTGATACATGCAGGGTAACCAAAACACATGCAGAAAAAACTCCAACAGCGCCAGCAAAATATACAAGCACTACACACATTCACTATCACAAACTCTGCACTATCACAAACCGAAGCATTCTACACTCAACTAACAACTAACACTCTTCTGTCCACAAATGGAGAAAGGAGGCCTATGATCAACAGTGGGATTGTGACAGGCCGTTACTTAACTTACTTCTTTTAACTTTTATCTTAGACAAAACTCGCAGATACTCGCGAAAGTAAAGGGTGAAATCGCAATTAATTTTACAATGATAGTTGAACAGACCATCGTCCGAAAGCTATAACATTAAATGAAAGTTGTATTGAAGCTGCATCATAAATAAATTAAGCAAACACACGAGGGATCTTGTTTATCTTAATAATGGCCTGAATTGTTAGCAGAAATGTATTCGTGCAATATTCGATTTTGGACTAATTAGTATTAAATTTGGACATGACAAATTATATTTGGGGTTTTATTTTATTTTAGAACTATATGTTACTTTTACTTCTTGGATTAATTTGTTTTTCATTTGTTTCCATGAAATTTTCTCTCTGAAATATTTGCTAACTTTGTATAGTTTTTTTAGTTTACTAGCTGCCTGTCAACGCGTTGCTTTGGTTCAGTCTCATTTCGAATTCCCCTTAAAACAGAATTCAACAAAATGGTTAAAAAAAATGGTGTATGAAATCACAAGACAACAGTCCACGCGAACGAAGTCGTGGGTAAAAGCTACTATTATATAGTATACATATTTAAGGTCCCAATAGATTTATATAAATAAGATGAACTAAAAGTAAGCAGTTACAAAACCAATCGTTTCTCCTTGTGAAAAAGCTGCATTGTCTGGGCTTTCGCGAGCTTATTATATTTTAAATGTTAGGTAAAATAAGTATAAACTTCGGCGCTCAATTTTTTCGTGTTATTTAAATATGATAAAAATAGGTTTAGAATAAATTTAATCTACTAAACGCGTTATCATCGGGAGCGACCTAGCCCTGGTTTAAAATTGTGACTCTCAAATATTTTTTCCAATTTGCTGCTTTTATAGTTTTTATACTAAAAAAATCATTTAAAACCGTGATTAAAAATAATAAAAATATCTTTATATTTTAAATGTAAGCTGTATTTACGTTATAAATGTTTATGCTTGTTTCATTCAAATATCGTGGTTGAAGAAAAGTTGTTATTTAAGATGGATTTTCTTAAATAAGCATTCTCGGTACGGTCGATGTTGTTGATCCTTTTTTATATTATTTAATTTTCTCAAGGTTAACATAAGAACAATTTGACCGATTTATATGAAACAGGCATAATCTTCTTTTTCTTTTTGGTCGCTACTCTAAGGCATAAATGTTTATGAAATAAGTCCTTTTTTGTAAATAATTTATAGAATTAGACATTACTTTGCGAAGATCCATAATACAAAAGTAATAATAAAATATGTTGCAATAATCCGCGATGAAGTAAAATAGAAAATATATATAATGCTTAATGTAAGGTGGACAGTCCGTTTTTATACCTGATGCATGCAGGATTCGTAATTCGGCTCCAACGATTTTTATGAAATTCAGCATGTAGCCAGCTAGGTTCTATTTAATAAAAAATATTTTTGGACATTGAAAAAATGCTAAAATGTTTAATAGAAAATAAAAAATAAATGATATTTGGCCTGTCAAGAGCAAACCTGTAATAGCAACTTTTTAGTGCTGTAACCTGTAACTTTTTAGTGCCACGCGTTACCTTAATGGTAACGCGTGGCAAAAAGTTCGAAACCTGAGATCGATTCCCACAGGTCATCCGGCGCTTTTTTCTTTCTTTATTGTTTTTTTATACCTTAAAAAAATTACCGAGCAAGACTCGGTCTCCGAGTACTAAATGTATTAAATACGCTCGCCGTAATGAGAATCGAGTTCAGTATTTATAAATTCAGCGCAGGATTTAAAGAAAACGGTCGTCTACCTCCAAAACGCCTGTTAATAAATTTTTAGGATTCATTTTAGCGCTACGCAGTATGAATTGGTAATAAGGCCATCTACTATAAATATTCATTTTTATTTTTGCCCTTTATTTAGATTATTAGCAGTTTTTCAAGGAGAATTTTTATTTTATTTAAATGACCAGCAACCGGCTTCAGTATTGTAAAGAGAACAATTACAGAGAAGGCAGCGAATAACTTTTCTATTTTCTTCTCTATAGTAAGTAAGTAGCGGCCTGTTACTATCCCACTGCTAAGACCTACCACGCTGCTCCAATGCGGATTGGTAGGTTACACATATCTCCAGAATTCTCTAGAAATATGCAGGTTTCCTCACGATGTTTTCCTTCACCGAAAAGCGTGTGATAAATTGCAATTATCAATTAGACACATAAGTTTTAATAGAAAAACTCATTGGTGTCTGCCCGGGTTTGAACCCATGATCGTACCAAAAATTATTTACATTTAAAATTAATTCTAACCTTGAAATTATTGTGAAAAAGAAATTATAACTAGATTAGTTATAATTTAGTTCTATAATTACTTTGAACAGCCTTTTCCTGAAAACTTCGCTTATATAAATACGCCTTTTTAAAGTTTACCTTGTTACTTCGAATTATAGTGCTACTCAAAATTCATTTAACTTGAACATTAACAACTCTTTCGAGTTCTCATTAATAAAGGTAAAAGGGAAGGGAAGGGGAGTTTTAATGGTAATTTTAAATATTTAATTTCAAATTAATCCTGTTATCAGTTTATTAAAGTATGTTTAAAAATTTATGAGGTTTTGGTAAACATTTAACTTAGCTCTTTTGATACCTAACTATATAGATCTCCTCTATATTAACTTTGCGAGCACATTTTAGTGAGGTTCTTATTGACACATGCATAAATGTTTTTGACAGTCACCCTGCCAGGTCTCGGGTTTGATTCTCGCTGAGGACCAACATTTTATACAAATAATTTATTGGTATATATATTAATTTAAATTACATATATATTACCAGTTATCTATCACACATATTACAAATATAAAGTTCCTTTGGGGACTGACAGTGCGTGTAATTTCCCATGTATTTATTTACTATAAATATTTTTCAATAATTTTTCTGTTTATGCGCATTTATCACCAGAATGAGACATTCAAATAACCCGAGAAATTGTATATTTATAGTATAGAAATAAAATTTACGATTTTTCAATCACAAAATTCTCGGATGTTTATAAAATACAACCAACTTAAGCATAAAACTTCGTAGCTCTGAATAGCTTACTCCAAAGTTTAGTTTAGTTCGCAAGAAATACTCCTACAGCGTTTCGTATTCGTTCCAAGGAAACAAACTATACACGCAAAACTTGGACATCTGGTTTTTTATTAGAACATATTTCATGAAACTGGTATCATTTTCTGGATTTTAAAAGACTTTGTTTAGAAGAATGTACTGTATTATACAGGTATGTATAGAAACAAAGGTACTTGATAGGGTTTACAATTCAAACGTTACATTATATATATCCTTTTGCCCTTATCCCACTCTAAATGGGGTCGGCACAACATGTTATAAACATGCTGTAACATGATTTGGCTGCGTTTTTACGACCGGCCGTCTGCCTGACGTCAACTTACCTTAGTCGTATTTTACGACACCTCGGTAAGAAGGAGGGTGGTCTATTCTACTAAACCGGATACCACACGGTGGGTCAACTTATCTTAGTCGCCTTTTACGACACCTCGGTAAGATATGAGTGAGGGTGGTCTATTCTACTCAGCCGGATAACACACGGCGGGTCGACTTACCTTAGTCGCCTTTTACGACACCTCAGTAAGAAATGAGGGTGGTACTATTCTACTTAGCCGGATACCACACGGCTGAATTCAAACGTTACATTGTTTTCAATAAAAAAAAGATACGAAAGTTATTGTTTCTCTCTTTAAATACAAAATACCAATACAAATTCATACGATTCCAGATTTACCTAACCTATTTCAGTTTTAGTAAAACAATATTAGAAAAAAAGTGTTTTAATTTGTAGAACGCATTTTCGGTTTTATTTAAATTTTATATTGAGAATGATTGAGCGTGTAAAAAAACAATAAAAAAGTAAGCGAAATAGCAGTTACAGCAATAAATTTATTTTAATTTATTTTTATAATTAATAATTTGTTCAAAAGTAATAATAAAATTATTTTGCTATAATCCGCGAAGAATATAAGAATTATAGGATTATAGCAAAATAATTTTATTATTACTTTTGTATTATGGATCTCCGCAAAGTAACGCCTAATTCTATAAATAATAATTTGTTCTTTAATAATTATTAATAAGTGATGTTGTTCGAGGACGATTTCGTTTTGCTTTGTATAAGGACCAGAAGGAATGTACAAAAAATAATAATATGAAATCTAGTACTTAAATACTTTTGCTTTAATTTTATATATACCCCTTTTCCAATTATCCATCCATTCATCCCCCTGTAATTATCCCACTCTAAGTGGGCACAACATGTTGTCACATGATTTGGCTAAGTATTTTACGACCGGTCGCCTGTCTGACGTCAACTTACCTTGGTCGCCTTTTGCGCACCTCGGCAAGAAATGAGGGTGGTCTATTCTACTCAGCCGGATACCTCACAGCGGGTCAACATACCTTAGTCGCCTTTTACGACACCTCGGTAACAAAAAGGTTAGTCTTTAATTTTATTTTATACTTTTTATTTTATATTTTATTTTATATTTTACTTTAATTTTATAAATAAAAAAATTATAGGTAGGTTATTAAAATTAAATTTAGTGTAACAAAATAAAAGTAGTACAAAATAAAATTAAGATCTTTTGCCTTCTCTAGGCTTAAAATTTTTATAAGGCCCAAGTTACAGATACACGAGTGGTTATGAGCAAGCCACATTTATTTAAACGTAGTTTAATTTTTTATATCTAACAATAGCAGCAAATCTTCTGTTTCGTAGAATAAAATTACTAAACTCTCCTGTACATGCTACATACCAAGTAATAAACATTTTTTCTATTTTCCAAAATGTATGTAGTTACAAAACATTGTAGTCACGATTACCTAAAAGGAGGACTTACAGAATACCTAACTTGAAAGTTTATAAAGAACTCGTACTAGGTATTTCTCAGGTTTATTTTGTAGCCCCAGGATTTGAACTTCGGTAGTTTTGTGAGAAAAACTTCAATAGATAGGTATCTTGAGTTCGCGTTGCCCGTAAAAGATTGGTAACACTGGAATAGTGTTAAGTTTCGTTGGATTTATCGTAAATTCTATATGGACTTTGTATGTTATTTATGACTTTTGTGAGAGAAAGGTGAATGATTCTCTATTTTTATAGAGTTTTGTTGTATTTTCAAGTGCAACACGTCATATATAATTTGGTTACTAGGGATAAATGCGACTAAGGTAAGTTGACCCTCCGTGTGGTATCCGGATTAGTAGAATAGTTACTCAGCGCACTATTTTTAGTTTTCGTACTATTTTTTATTGCTGCTCTTGTCTTATTCATCTTAGGGTGATATTATTAAGCATATAGCCTTCCGCAATAAATGGACTATCTTATACTGAAAGAATTTTTGAAATCGATCCAGTAGTTCCTGAGATTAGCGCGTTCAAAGAATCAAACAAACAAATTCTTCAGCTTTATATATTAGTATAGATTTTTGGGAATGTTCATTGACAAATATTTTCCTTATAGCGTTTCCACGAGGCTTTTTAGGTCAAACTTAAAAGGCTCGTTCGACATTTAGGCGCCAACGAGCGACGTAAATCCGTATGATGAAGTGAGCTATTTAGTTTTACTGCTGAAATAGCTGTACGTGGCAAACTACATGCTGCGCTGTGTATTTTTATAACTGTCTTTCATCACTTAAATTTAAGAGAGTAGTGGCAGCACTTTTAAGTTCTCCTTTGCTAGTCTCCTTTGTTTAAATTGTTACTTCAATTTTTAAAATAGCGGTCCAGCTACGCTTTGATGTGGCTCTGTCTCATTCGAACTCACTTCGAAATAAAAGTCATTGCAGTTTAAAAAAATTAAAGTAAGTCGACCTGCCGTGTGGTATCCGGTTCAGTAGAATAGATCACACTTTTTCTTACTGAAGTGTCGTAAAAGGCGACTAAAGTAAGTTAAGCAGGCAGGCGGCCGGTCGTAAAATATGTAGCCAAATCATGTGACATGTTTTTAACAAATTGTGCTGACCCCGCTTAGAGTGAGATAAGGACTGCAGGATGATGATTGCAGTTTAAAAAATACTCCGATCGCCACGAAACTTTACAGGATTATCCGCTGAGTCATTGTAAAGATTGTCTGAAAATTTCATTAAAATCGGTCAAGCAAATTCGGTTTTTATAAGGGACATACAAACAAACATTCATTTATAAATAAATAAAATAAAAATCATCTTTGATTAAACAGGCTTTTTCAAGCAATTTGAATAATATCAATATTATTAATGAAGCTACCACTGCTTGCTTGGGCATGCTGTTCTTGCCAAGGAGAACCAATAAGCAACTCGGCGGTCATAAATCTTATAACATTTTACATTATAAAGCCGCAATCTTGTATCAAGCTGTGATGGCCTAGCGGTGCGACCGTGTGAATCTCTAGAGACGATCATGGGTTCAAACCCGGGCAGACACTAATGAGTTTTTCCATTAAAACTTATGTGTCTAATTGATAATTGCAATTTATCACACGCTTTTCGGTGAAGGAAAACATCGTGTGGAAACCTGCATATCTTTAGAAAATTCTAGGGATATGTGTAACCTACCAATCCGCATTGGAGCAGCGTGGTAGGTCTTAGCTCCAACCCTTCTCTCCAAAAATGGAGAGAGGAGGCCTATGCCCAGCAGTGGGATAGTAACAGGCCGTTACTTACTTTACTTTAATCTTGTATCAAGCTGAAAGGATTGTCAAATCCAAGCATTTTTTCTATGATATATTCAAATACAAAATATCCTTTATTCAAATCGGCCATTATAGCACTTTCGAAAAGTTAAGTTAGTATAAAATATGCTTAAATATATTCGGCAGTGACTCTTTTAAATATTATGTACGAGTATAACCAAATATGCTTAATAGCATATAATTTAGTCAATGCGGAGGTGGTTACATTTCAAATCCATTTATTTACATAATATTAAATACAATAATAAGCTTTTAAAGCAAATGTATTTTATAAGCTTGTTTGAAATTGTTTAAAAGAAAATCCAAAACAGATAATGGAATTTTGTTACAAAAATATCAAAGTCACAAACGATTTTAATGCTTTCTAGATACGAAACTAATGGGTCATTAGTTTATTTCGATTGGTATTAATATGTTTATTTTCTCTATTTGTAATACATTTTTCAATTATAATTGGAACTTAAAAATATGAATTACTTACATAGCCTACAAACTATCCAATGACGTCAAGACTATCGTCTACGATGATATCTTATGGTACAGTTCTACAACGCTTCGCCTCATTGATTTGATACAGATACTTCAAGCAAAGTTCAGTTCATCGCACGCTGTGAGACTTTATAAAGATTTACTTAAAAACAAAATACGAAAAAATCTGCAAAAACTACGCTTCACGAGACTGAAGCAAATGACGCAAAAAGCCGTAAAATTAGATGACAAACCGTAAGGTCTGGTCGTGAATTCCGTTCCCCGTATATTTAACCCTAAAATCAGTGATCCAGTGCGGTACAGGCCCTCAAGGGAATTATATGAGGGTAGAACGAGTACATGTATATTCGAATGTGTTAATAAACTCAAGTAGGGACTTTACTTTCATTTACTGCGCAAGATAAGATTTTCAAATCACTTGTATCTTCTACTAAAACTTACCTTGCCTTATACTGTAACATCTTAGTAATAAATTATTACGCTTTCTTATGCATTAAATCTAGGCTGCTATTTTGTGTTTAGTTTTTTGGTACTTAAGATTGACTGGCTTGCCTGATGCCTGTCTTTTTTTTTCAATTCCAATGTGGGAGTTTGTGGACGGAGCTAAAACCCATAACCTAAAGATTTACTTTACTTTTATTTTCGCATGTTTTGCTTTGTTTACACCCACAGTTATAAAAAGTCACAGTCAACACATATATTTTCAGTAACTCGATTGCTTAGCGCCCTAACGCACTAGCGGTTAGCCGCAGGAGTGGCTAGCCGCGCGGAATATTCGCGGTGGTCGAATGAATAAGTGCGGCCCGCTTCGCGTCAGGCCGCCATCTCGTTTATACGCATTATACTGCGTCCATCATATTATCAGTCTTTTGACAGCTCACGCTCATTAAGTTTTGTATTGCTTACGTACAAATATCATACAAATAATATTTGTACTTTATGGATGGGTACCGCCCACTTAGTGATGTCACACATAATGGTTTCTACGATTATGCCACAGATTAAAAATAATCGGTAGAAATCGATGTTACGAGTATTAAAAGACATTTAATAACATTATATAAAGTTTTACTTTCTTCTTAGTTAATACATGAATACAAATAAAACAATCAGGATATTTTAATTTATTTTATTAGCACGAGTCGTCGGAATGATAATCAACACTAGACTCCTCCGATGAGGAGTCTTCAGTAGCAGTTATTATTAGCTCTTGTGTAGATAATATATTATCAAACGCAATATCACGTTCCCAATCAGAGAATATTACTCTTTTAGTTCTTTCCACCACACTTGCCCAGTTCTCGGCCGTTACGTGGGTGCAAGCATTTTTTAGCAATTGCAACATTTTATTCGCTGTGAATGGGGGGCTTGTATTGCATCTCATCTCATCTCATCTCTTATATCATCATTTACTTGTGCCCATATAAGTTCTATTGCGTTGTACTGGCAGTGGTATGGAGGAATCCGAAGAACAGTATGGCCATATTCTGCTGCCATTTCATTGATTACATAGCGTTTTGCTCTCTTTTTGGTTTTTAATATTTTTATTAATTCAACTTTTAACATTGAGTCGTCCACATTTTCTCCATTGTCCCGAAGCCAATTAATTATTTCATGCTTTTTATTAGCCTGTGTTGGCATTTTGTCAATTTGACGGGAGTGGTAGGGCGCATTATCAATAAAAATTATTGATGGTTCTTCCAATGAAATGAGCATTTTTTTGAACCACTCTTCATACACATTTGCATTCATCTCTTCGTGGTAGTCATTTGATTTCTTCGATTTAAATGCCAACAGTGCGTCTTGTACAAATCCTTTTGCTGTACCTGCATGGCAAATGATTAGGCGCTCACCTTTTCCCATTGGTACTGAGGAAGTGGAATCAGCAGTATCATCAGTCCAGAAACGAGATAGTGTGTGGTTAGCGTTGAGCCATGTTTCATCCGTGAAAACAATATTTGCCCAATCTTGTATTTTCTTTGCCTCTCTTAAAAAATCACAACGTGCTATAGCTATATCTGTGCGTTCCATTAATAATTTTCTTTTATTTAACTTTTTATATGAAAAGCCAATTGTGTTCAAAACTTTGACCAAAGAAGATTTTTCACCATAAAATAGACCACTTCTTTTCAAAGAAACAATAAGTTTTCTCAAAGTTGGAATTTCTTTTCTCAAGTAGTAATCTAGTTTACGTAGGTTATCATTAATCGAATTACTTAGGTACGTAATTCGATTAATGATAGTAGGTACTATAATCGGAATGGTATCGCATACGAGAATCTTTAGGACATCACTATCGTCAATCTGTCAAAAGATGGTTAATATAATGGACAGTGTATAGCGGTTCAGTTCAGTTCATTCAGTTTTGCGGCGTGCCGCCGTAGAGTTTGTGCGTTTAATATGCGCAACTATGAACTTTAATTCAGAGAAATTCGTAGTTGAAATTTAACAAAGATAGGCTATTTGGAATTGTGAAGGAGCAGTTTATAAATAGAGATTTGAAACGGAAATAATGGGAAGAACTAGTAGATATTTTAATGAATCCAGTATCGTATTTTATTTTGCTTTCGTTTCGTAGTAAAAATAGATAATTCATGCTACTTCGATGGCGTCCATATCGCTAATGGAATCAACACGTTTTCGAGCGGTCCGACCGCTTTACGCGGTTTCATCGCGTTTGGCCACCGTCGCGGTCTACCGCTAGTGTGTTAGAGCACTTAATTTTAAATTTGAATTTTAAAATTAAACATTCCCTTTTTCAATTTTAACCGAACAATGCTACCGGATTTTCATTAATCATTCAATGACATTAGCTTGTAGCTTATTCAGAGCAAAGAACCCTAATACCAGATGAAATTACGTCCATATTATATTACTCTCGGAATTTATGAAGGTACCGAGTTTTATTATAGCGGTAACCCTTTGGGACATCTCTTGGAAGACGATGACGACAAAAGCTTATAAAGCTTTTGTTTAAAACTGCCGGTCATGTTTTACTTAAGTTCAGACAGTTTGAAATAATATTTTACATCAAGTAATTTATAGGGTTACGGTATGGCGTATAAGGAATAAATATCCATCAATGTTAGTAATCAAGTTAAGGACGCCGTGTGGTATCCGGCTGAATAGAATAGTATCACCATCATTCTTACCGAGGTGTCGTAAAAGGTGACTAAGGTAGTTTGATCCACCGTGTGGTATCCGGTTTAGTAGAATAGACCACTCTCTTTCTTACCGAGGTGTCGTAAAATACGACTAAGGTAAGTTGACGTCAGGCAGGCGGCTGGTCGTAAAAACGCAGCCAAATCATGTGACAGCATGTTTATGGCATGCTGTGCCGACCCCACTTAGAGTGGGATAAGGGCAGGAAGATGATGTTAGTAATCAACTTAAGGATTGTAATTTCTATAGATTTTAGAAAAATATTCCTTCGAAGTCCAGTCCAGCTCAATTTCGCTGAGATCAAACTAGTTTTTGTATCAAAATGTATTTTATTTCCTAAGAGGAAGGGGAAAGGAAAGTAAAGACAAAACTGTGGCTAGTTGCACCGCCTTTAAAATTAGATTAGAGTTCTGATCAGAGTTTCTAAAAACAACCTTTACTACTAATTAACATCGACATTAACTGATGACTAATTAATAACGATGTTTTTACAAGTCGACTTATTTCCTTTCCAATTCGCATCCGAAATACAACACAAATCCCAAGCAAACCTTTTAGCAATCATACTTTGGCGTTATAATTACTTTATCTCATTAATTAGATTTATCAATAAAAAGGCCGGTTTCCCGGAATTAAACGTCTTTGATCGTTCCGAGTTTTCTGTTGAACCCAATTATCTTAAATTCCATTACGTCTAATTATTACTAATAGGCTCTCAGTACAGGGAAGGTTTAATATTATTGAGAGTACAGTACAGTACAGTAACAGTACAGGTTTAACAGTATTAAGTTACTTTGGTCCGACACGACGACCGTGTGTGTAAGTGTCCAAAAAACAAAAACAAAACAAAAAAATATATTATTACGATGCTTTCTAACGTACTGTGGTATTTTGCACAAATATAACACTTGTTCTTAAAGGAGTTGGAATATATTTGTTATTATATTTCCGTAGAACCGCTGAATAAACGAATATAATTTTTTTTTGTTATTCATCTCACAAAATACACACAAGAAAACAAAAAAAAAGAAAACGCAAGCCTTATCACTTGAAATGATTTCTTTCATTTTCCAGGTTAAAGTAAAAATGGTTATAAGTTTTCACATATAAACTTATCTGAAATCATACATTCTCCTGCCCTTATCCCACTCTAAGTGGGGTCGGCACAACATGTTATAAACATGTTTTCATATTATTTGAATGAGTCTTTACGATTGGCCGCCTGCAAGTTCGTCAACCGCCATCAACTTACCTTAGTCGTTTTTACGACACCTCAGCAAGAAATGTGGGTGGTCTAATATACTCAGTCGGATACCACACGCTGGGTCAACTTATCTTAGTCACCTATTACGACACCTCAGTAAAAAATGAGGGTGGTCTATTATATTCAGCCGGGTACCATACGGCGGTTCAACCTACCTTAGTCGCCTTTTACGACATATCAGTAAGAAATAAGGGTGGTTTATTATACTCAGCCGGGTACCACACGGCGGGGCAACTTACCTTAGTCGCCTTTTACGACACCTTAGTAAGAAATGAGGGTGGTCTATTCAACTGAACAGGATACGACACTGTGGAAACTTACTCGTACATATGGACACAAAACAAATAATATTAACCGATTTTTTTTACTTCAATTTCCTTTTTTGTTCTGTTTCAGTTAAATACTTCAAAGCCTTTTTATTTATTTGTTTATTCTGTTTAAAATGAACACTAAAGTGTATTTATTCTATTGTTTAGTTTTTGAAAATGACTTATTTTTTATGGCAGTTTTTATGAAAATGGTAAACAAAAAAGGCACTTCGTTTTCATTGACAGAAAATTATATCTGTTATAACGACAATACCGCTTTCTTATAAAAGGGTGGCATTATTCATTATTCCTCTTTTTTCGGGAAAGGGGGGGGGGGAGTGTAATGAAAATTGAAGGCAAGGCAATCGTAAAATTACTAATGGATGCTTTCATTTCGTAACCAAAAGGATATTAAATAACAACAGGATTAGATTTATAAATATTTTGAAAAAATAATAATTATTACTTCATCTTCTGTCTATTTTTCTGTCTGTAATAATTTTACCGGATTGATATAGTGGATTAACATCTTCCCGCCCTTATCCCACTCTAAGTGGGGTCGGCACGACATGTTATAAACATGCTGTCACATGATTTGACTGCGTTACGACCGGCCGCCTGCCTGACGTCAACTTACCTCAGTCGTATTTTACGACACCTCGGTAAGAATGAGGGTGGTCTATTCTACTAAACCGGATACCATATGGTGGGTCAACTTACCTTAGTTGCCTTTTACGACACCTCGGTAAGAAATGAGGGTGGTCTATTCTACTCAGCCGGATCGACTTAGCTTAGTCGCCTTAAATTTAATTATTTATTCATCCATACTTAGTTATTATCATACATCATCCTCCTGCACTTATCCCGCTCAAGTGGGGTCGGGACAACATGTTTTAAGCATGTTGTTAAATGATACTACGTTACGTATTTTACGACCAGCCGCCTGCCTGCATCTTACCTTAGTCGTTTTTTACAACACCTTGGTAAGAAATGAGTGTAGTCTATTCTACTCAGCAGAATACCACACGGTTTTAAAGAAGAAATTTTATAAACATCACAAGTATTTTAAATTAAATAAGGATATAAAATAGATATTGGAAACTCATCAAAAGTCAATCGCTTGACTAATTGAAGCCCCGGTAGAGGTAAGCTTTCGAAGCTTCCTGGCGTGTATGTATTGAACATGAAAGCGAGCGAGATAATGATCTAATGTCTGGGATTTAATGGATTTCCCGCCAAGACAAAATGGTAAATATATGTTTATACCAGGATTTGAGTATCGAATGGGCAATTATTTAAACTGGTTTTGCTTGTACTTGTTATTCTTATTTTTGGATATACCAACAGCAATCATAACAATAAATAACTAATTTAAATAAACATTTGGACAGGGCGTTACAATCACTTATTACACTTCATCATCCTCCTGCCCTTATCCCACTCTAAGTGGGGTCGGCACAACATGTTATAAACATGTTGTTACATGATTTGGCTGCGTTTCTACGACCGGCCGCCTGCCTGACGTCAACTTACCTCTGTCGTATTTTACGACACCTCGGTTAGAAAGAGGGTGGTCTTTTCTACTAAACCGGATACCACATGGTGGATCAACTTACCTTAGTCACCTTTTACGACGCCTCGGTAAGAAATGAGGGTGGTCTTTTCTACTAAACCGGATACCACACGGTGGATCAACTTACCTTAGTCGCCTTTTACGACGCCTCGGTAAGAAATGAGGGTGGTACTATTCTATTCAGCCGGATACCGCACGGCACATACTAAAAATTTTTTATTTACTTTGTATGCAAGCACATGAAAACTCAAAATTTACTGAAACTAAATTGATAAAAGAGTAAAAGTACATTTATATCATCTTTTAAAATGCGTCGTTGATTAATATTTAGTGGAGAATAAATTTTATTCTTATATAAAAGATACGATTATATAACTTGTAAAGAGTAAACCGCAAGTTCGTGCTGACTTTGTTCGCTCAAAGAAGTTTTCCGAATCAATGGTAAATTACTGAACTGTAAAGGTTCGTTATTTAATCTGTAATTAATTGGGAAACCAAAATACTTAGCTACTAATTGTCAATTATGAAGATTTGGGTGGTTCGATTCATTAAAAGTTATCTGTCTTAGACATTTATAGAATAATTAATTATTCGATCATAAAGTATTATTTAGCTTTTTCACGGAACTTTGTTCTTATGTCATATACTGAACTTTTACTGATCTACTTATATATTAAATAGTAAAGCTTAGGTATATATTTATATATTACACTCTAAGTAGTTAAATAGCCTTTATCGATGTTATACGGGTTAAGATGATTGTATCTTACCTTGTATATTTATATACAAGACACATACGTGTATTAAATACGTTAATATACTCACGCTAATATAAACATTATAAAGGAAACATTACACTGTCTCAGAATGTACTACGTCAGTAACACGAGAGTCCTTGATGTGAGTGGACGTGTAGTGGGATATTATGTTACTTATTAGTACGTGTTTGAGCCAGTGCTATGTTCATACAACTTTACTTTAATTTATCACTACATATTATAAAACAAAGTCACATATATCGTATGTACGCATAAAACTTTAAAACTACGCAACCGATTTTGATGCGGTTTTTTTTAATAGATAGAGTGATTCAAAAGGAAGGTTTGTACGTATAATAACATTTAATACGAAGTAGAGAAATACTGTAATTTTTGAGGTTTCTGTAAATAATTACATTTTTTCCGCTTACATTGCAAACGCAGGCTAAACCCTACGAGATTTATCAAAATGATGTACTAAGTATTTGTAAACCATGAAAAGGTCTACAGAAAAGTCCGCGATGGTATATGTCTATCTCTTATGGATAACCCACAATAGCAGTTTTTTTCATTTACTTTTTACGAAAAATGATGCCTTATGTTCAAAGCAATTTTTATACAATACAGCATTAATCCTTATCCAATTAGGTACCGTAAATAAATTGTTGATTTAATATAGATCAATATTGCCGTGTACAGCATGTAATTTAAGTGAACATTTTCGGAGATATTACAGATTTAAAATCCCGCGAGGAGGCCGCGCTTCGACCTATAAGCACTTCGAAATTAGCAGCGACCGGAGGCGCAACTAAATGTACTTCTTTTAAGTTTATATTGTCTAATGATAAGAAAGCTATGAATGTTGTATGTTAAGACATTGTCTAATCAATTGTAAAAATAAATAATATCACTACATAGTATAAAACAAAGTTGAATTCTCTGTCTGTCCGTATATCCCTATGTATGCTTCAATCTTTAAAACTATGCAACAGATTTTGATGCGGTTTTTTTTAATAGATAGAGTGATTGTAGAGGAAGGTTTACATGTCTAATAACATTCAATATGGAGTAGAGAAATACTGTAATTTTTGAAGTTTCTGTAAATAATTACATTTTTTTCCGCTTACATTGCAAACGCAGGCTAAACCCTACGAGATTTATCAAAATGATGTACTAAGTATTTGTACACCATGAAAAGGTCTACAGAAAAGTCCGCGATGGTATATGTCTATCTCTTATGGATAACCCACAATAGCAGTTTTTGTCATTTACTTTTTACGAAAAATGATGCCTTATGTTCAAAGCAATTTTTATACAATACAGCATTAATCCTTATCCAATTAAGAACCTTAAATATATTGTTTATTTAATATTGATCAATATGACTGGTGATGTAAATAATGTTAACTTTTTCCACTACTTAAAATGATCGACAAGGAATTTAATAACAGACGTGTTTCTATAGTCAATGTTTAATTGCGACTGACTTAGTATATGAACTGACTTAACACAACATACCGCCCACCAAAGGACCATAGGAGTCCTTTAGAACAACTAAATACAGAATTTCATCTAATACATAATCACATCAAAATAAGAAAGAATATTCCAATAATTACATCATGTAAATAGTTGTGGGCTTCTACAATAACATTAACAATGCAATTTACAATAAAATTTACATTATTATCACTATATATTAGAAAACAAAGTCGCATTCTTTGTTTGTCCATATATCCCTATGTATGCATAAAACTTTAAAACTACGCAACAGATTTTGATGCGGTTTTTTTAATAGATAGAGTGATTCAAGAGGAAGGTTTGTATGTATAATAACATTCAATACGGAGTAGAGAAATACTGTAATTTTTGAGGTTTCTGTAAATAATTACATTTTTTTCCGCTTACATTGCAAACGCAGGCTAAACCCTACGAGATTTAACAAAATGATGTACTAAGTATTTGTACACCTTGAAAAGGTCTACAGAAAAGTCCGCGATGGTGTATGTCTATCTCTTATGGATAACCCACAATAGCATTTTTTGTCATTTACTTTTTACGAAAAATAATGCCTTATTTTTGAAGCAATTTTTATACAATACAGCACTAATCCTTATCCAATTAAGTACCTTAAATAAATTGTTGATTTAATATAGATCAATATGGCCGTTTACAGCATGTAATTTAAGTGAACATTTACGGAGATATTACAGATTTAAAATGCCGTGAGGAGGCCGCGCTTCGCCCTATAGCACTTCGCATTTAACAGCTATATGTCGTTGTTTCAAGAGTTTATTTAATGACAAGAAAGCTGTGAATGTAGTATATAAGGACATTCTGTAATTAATTTTAAAAATAAAATACATAGGGGAAAAATGAAAATATGTAGTATATGAATTTAGATATTAGATATAGCAGGAAATCTTCTTGGTATAGGGAAAGGAAATTGTTTTTCTCCAAATTTAACGCTTGCGGGCCACGGGCTGTAATGAATAAATGAAAACTACTGGATCGATTTTAATAATTTTTTTTACACTGACTGACATGGGATATATATTTTATACCCGTGCGAAGCAGGGGCAGGCCGCTAGTTCATTATATATTAATACAATACAAGTGAACACATACACCACAGTTTTGTTTTTTCGTGACGATGAAGTTAGTAAAACTTAATATTAATATATTAGGCAATTAAAATACATATATTCGTTCATTTCACATTGAATATATAAAGAAACTATTATTTAAGATGGAAGTAAGACGAAGAAATAGCTAAGCAAAAACATTAGAAATGTAGGTAGTTTATCTAAAACAACTGTGGTTCGTTTGAACAATCAATTTATGTATCAGAAGGGGTATAAACTTAATAATCTCACAGCATCTACCGACTGCAACAAACAATATTTGATCAAGAATCACATAAATACAAAAGACATTGTTCAATTCAATTCACTTCTTGGGTTGAATTGGGTCAAAAGACATTGTTATTTTGACATATTGTTGATTACTCAATTTCAAAATAATAAAATTGTTTAATGGTTGATGTTTTTGGTTTCATTTCTTATCGAGTTATAGTTAAAAGCAATTAAGGAAAGTTGAACCGCCGTGTGGTATCAAGCTGAGTAGAATAGACCACACTAATTTCTTATGAAAGGTAAAAAGGTCAAAGGCGACTAAGATCAGTTAACGTCAGGTAAGCGGTCGGTCGTAAAATACGTAATTTAGCAATATGTATATGACATGTTGAGCCAACCTCACTTAGAGTGGGATAAGGGCAGAGAATGAATGAGGGTTGATTTTTAAATCGAAAAAACAGGAAGAAATCATTCATTCATTGAACATTGGATATATGTTCAATGAACTAACAAAATAAATCCATCCAATAAGTCCATCATGTTGATCAAAGTCCTCATGCTGTTGAAAAGAGATAAATCCCCAGGAGCCATCTTAAAGAAATACGTATTTAGCAATATAAAACGTCGCGGACGCTTTTAATCAATGTAATGGGCTCTTCATAAATTCAAATGTATTAAAAGCATTGGTTATTCCGCGAAGATATTGGTCAAAATATGACTAGTTACACTTTTAAAAATAACCATGAAAAGGAAATAATTATTCAATTAAAAGTTATCAAAAACATATTAAATATTAATCACTCTAGTAATTGTAAAATAAAATTATATACATATCTTATCATATAAATGTGGTATCTGGTAGAGTAGAATAGACCACACTCATTTCTTAGGGAGGTGTTGTAAAAGTTGTGTAAGGTAAGTTAACGTCAAGCAACAGGTGGCTGGTCGTAAAATAAGCCAAAACATGTAACAACATGTTGTCCCGACCCCACTTAGAGTGGGATGAGGGCACAAGAATCATATAAAATAATAATAATAATCATTCATATAATTATTATTCATGATTGTGATTGTGTGTCTCTTTCAATCTTGTACAGTGATTTTTATTTGAAATATGTAATTTATATTTACTTATAATTCAATATTTGAACTTCATCTACCTACTTCTACTTTCACTTCACTTCGTAAGTTACCTGGCAGAGATCTCTGTCAAAGAGATAAGTTGACTTTTGTACACTTTTCTAACGTTTTTTATTGTACATAAATAAGTAAATTAATATTGTTAAAAAATCAATTTTAATATAATTCGATTTATTTGGCCTTCTGTTGATTTATGACGACTAAATATACGAGCGCGATTGTTTATTGGGCTGTCACAAACAGGGTCGAGAGTAAAAAAAATATTAATAAATAAACGGGCGCTCCTAATACAAACTAAACTAAATTCATATCAATTGATGACATCGAAATTAATAGGACACTAAACAATAGCAAATAAAAGTATTTTACAAGCCAAATAAAGGACTAAAACAATAATAATATTATTTTGATAATTTATAATCAAATAAAGTACAAAAGCACTAAAACTCGTATTATTATGCTAATTTATAATGTGCAGAAACCTTGTCTGAAATAGAATTTTTAATAATATAGTGTGTAATAATTTCCAGACACGTAATAAGAGCTAAAAAGTGTCCGGAATCGATTTATTTAATGGAATGATTTAATTTACACCTCGGATTTTTAAAACAGTTGAGTAGTTATTTAGTTTATGTTATAAAGTTATAAAAAAATTTAAATTGCCAAATTATAAAAACAAAAAATGTTTTCCTAATCCGTCAAATGAAAACACAATTGGACACAATCTTACTAAGAGTCTTGCTGCAAATAAGTCATGCTATTATTCTCGTCTTGCTACAATTTCTTTTAGTCTATGGAAGCGATTTATTTTATTGTGTTGACCTTAGTGTCCAAACCATTTGTAAAAATGTCTACTGGCGTATTTCGTTGTTTATTTTTTAACAAGAATTGACTTGCTGAGATTGTAAAAGAACTTTATGACTGTGTTGGTCTACTAATTAAAACTTATATTGCTACATCAATCTAGCCTTTTTATTTTTATTTTATTTATTAAACACACGTTGTATTTATTATGGGGCTGTTTCACAAGTTACTGATAAAGTGTCGGATAGTTAACCGACAAACAAACTAAGTAGCAGATAAATATCTCTAAAAAGACTCTAAACACTAAAAATTAAAAAAATATCGCGGTTATTTTGAAATAGGTATTTGCTATCCAGCAAATAAACAAAATAAGAGCCACATGATCTACCTGTTAACTTATTAGGGACTTTAAGTGCTGAATAAGAATATCAGAAACCTGAGAAACGTAAAATTCCGATATATGTGTCAGATACGTTCTGAATAAGCTAACTGACAGTTTATTGGTAACATGTGAAACATGTCCTTAGAGCTTGTTTTAGAGCTATCCGACACTTTATTAGTAACTAGTGAAACAGCCCCTTAGAGTTGTAAAAATATTGTTACAAAACTACATGTCAATATACATGTATACTACCATGTAATCGCATGCAAATATTTGATTGTTTAATACTATTTTATGACTGTAGTAGTTATTCATTCGAAATTTTTTAACAAGACACGTTTATCGACTATACTCGTTCGTAATTTTGTACTTGACTTATAAACTATCAAGAGTTTCTATTGACTACATTGTTAAACTATTAATGTACCAAATCCTAACCCTAAAATGTTTTTTTTTTTATATTTTCAGCGAATATTTCTTTACCCGCACACGATTCGTGACACTTATGATTTGAATACTTTCAAAAGATGTGTAGAGACATTATTTAGGTAAATGGATTACATGTAAGATACAATTAATAGCTTTTTATTGCACGATGCTAACTTGCGTGTGAATAATTTAAAGTTAAAAACAAATGATTTATAAAAGCAGGCGTTACTTTGCGGAATTCCATAGTACAGAAGTTACAATAAAATTACTTTACTGTAATCCGCGTTTGTTAAGAGAATATATGTAACGCTAAGTGTTTGTAGCTGACGACAATCACATATACATGCACGACAAGTCACCACACGTATCACAAAACACCACACCAACTTGTATAAAAACAAATCCCAACGTTGCGGTAATTTTATTATTTTTGGCCATAACAAGGTCTGGATAATATCGTTTAGGCACGTATTTTTCGGAAATCCTTACGTTTTATAATTCAAATTCAAATTCAAAATATTCTTTATTCAAATAAACTTGTAAACAAGTGCTTTTAAATCGTCGACTCTACCGCTGGTTCAGAAAGCCGTTCCTACCGAGAAGAGCCAGCAAGAAACTCGGCGGTTGCTCTTTTAAAAATATAATTCTTATGACTAGTTACATTTAGTCATTACTGTCTTGTACAGGGTCTAAGCGAGCTATATCCATAAATTCTTATCTTCCAAGTAATCCTCAACAGTACAGTAGGCTTTCTGGATCAGCCTCTTTTAACAGTGTTTTTAAACTGATGTAATGGCAAAGCTAAAATTGATTGTGGAATTTTATTATAGAATCTTATACCCACACCCAAAAACGATTTACGTACTTTTGCAAGGCGCAAAGCAGGAGCCGCAAGCTTATGTCGGTTCCTACTTTGCCTCTTATACACATCACCTATAGTTTTATAATTTTTTATAGTAGATTTTATAGTAGATAATATAAATAGATTTTTGATCGTTACATCAATTGGAAAAATCAATTTATCGGTAATATTAAACATGCTGCTCACACTCTTTGCTCTCAATGGTTTTGACTTTTAAGAGGATAGTAGAGCCATCAATTTGCAAGCGATAAATACAACAGGGAAAGACGACAAATACAAGTAGTGTTTACTCGGGACATTCATCTTCGTATTTGCCCTCACTTGCTTGCTTAACAGGTTATTTGATTTCGTGATTTCGAGGAACGTTATTGTATTAACAATGTAATCTGATAAGAGTTTGCTTGAACGGGAAATGTGTTTTGTGCCGAAAGGTTTTAAAACCAATTACGTTATTACTGTCTCCCTCGCTTGTTATTAATCAATTACCTCTTCTGCAAAATTCTATAACGCAATTTTTTTAATTAATAAATTTGTGTTTAAATATGTATTGTGGTATCGGGCTGAGTAGAATAGACAATCATTTCTCACTGATGTATCGTAAAAGGCGACTAAGGTAAGTTTAATCGCCGTGTGGTATAAGGTTGAGTAAAATAGACCGCCCTCTCTCCTACCGAGGTGTCGCAAAAGGTGACTAAGGTGAGTTGACGTCAAGCAGACCGCCGTTCGTAAAATAAGTAGCCAAAACATGTAATTATATGTTTAAGTCATGTTGTGCCGACTTCACTTAGATATGATAAGGGCAGGAGAATGATAAAATATTTTTTATATTCTTTAAATATTTTCAAGTTGTAAGAGGACTTTTTTCGTGAAAAGAATTGATTTAGCCGTTCAACGTGGAAATGCCGCTACCATTCTTAGGACAATACCACGTATATTTAATTTGTCTAAAACAGGCCTGCTTAACCCTATGCTTGCGGGCCATAGTGTGGTCAGCAGACTAATTTTGAATACCCCGCCTTTGATTCATGGAATATTCCCGAGATGTAGGAAAAATATTAAGCCCTTTACACACCTCAGAACTATTAATGAGCTGCTAAGCATAGGCCTTTTACCCTCCTTTTGGAGCTTAGACCTATCCTATGGCTTTTCGTAAATATTTTATAAGTGCGTGTCAGTAATATAGGATAGATATAAACTGTAGATTCATGAAGTAATCAAGCTCGATTTAAAATCATAGTAATCTACTAACCATAGTTCGAAAATGTTATGTCAAGGTTCCAGTTGTTATCGGCTTTATTTTTATTTTAAGATACCATTTTATACCAACAGCAATCATAACGATACAGAACTAATTTTGTTCTGTATTGTAAACTAAATTCTAAACATTAGGACAGGCGCCGTTACAATGACTTATTACAGATATATACAGCATTAAAAACAGGTCTCTATATATTTAAAAGATTAATCAATATAATTGTTACAACGTAACAATATAATTATAAACGTTACACGTTACGTTATTTAGCTAAACCGTATAATTAGTGTAATAGGCTGGGTAAAAGATTGGCGGAAACAAAGCAAGGGTATATACGATCATAAGGAAGTGTAGCGTGACAAGAGTTATTGACGCGTTTACATCAATAATTAATTAATTCATTTTGGGCATACCACCCTCCCTCCCCCTCTTCTTACCCCACCCACAATACGCCAATTCAGCTATAAAATAGGTAAGTAAAATTTATTATATCCTTGCGCTGTCGTTTATCGCGAACGGGTTGCGAAAGGCAAAGCTTTCATATAAGAAACTAGCAATCGCCAGCGCCGGTATCCGGCTGAGTAGAATAGACCAACCTCATTTTATACCGAGGTGTCGTAAAATACGACTGAGGTAAATTGACGTCAGGCAGGCGGCCGGTCGTAAAAACGCAGCCAAATCATGTGACAGCATGTTTATAACATGTCGTGCCGACCCCACTTAGAGTGGGATAAGGGCATATATATTTTCGGAATCTCAGAAACGGCTCCAACGAACTTCCTGAAATTTAGCATGTAAGGGGTTTTCGAGGAGAAAATTTGATCTACATAAGTTTTATTTTAAAAAAATGTTGTTTTATCCCTGTTTTCGGTCTCATAAATTTTTTTGTTGAATTCAATCACAATTTTCACTGTCAAACGTAAAGTCATGGTAGTTCATTTAGGGAACGGGCTGTCTAGAGAGGTGAAAATACTTTTAATTAGAACTTTTATAGGGGAACAATTTTTTAATACATGATTTTTAAATTTTCACCGTTTACTTAGCGCACGCAAGGAATGCTTTAAATTTTGCCGTTTTCGCAATATTTTTTATTGCTGTTCCTCTCGTATTTGTCTTGGCGTGATGTTACTAGATAAATTGACTATCTTACACTCAAAGAATTTTTCAAATCGGTTTATTAGTTACTGAGATAAGCGCGTTCTGACAATGAAAGAAACAAATAAACTCTTCAGCTTTATATATTAGTATAGATTGGTCGAGAGTTGATATGTCTATAAATAGTGCATGGGATATCAATTAAATAATTATAAAATGGTAACATAGATCTAGCATCCGGCTAAATAGAATAGTACCACCCTCATTTCTTACCGAGGCGTCGTAATAGGCGACTAAGGTAAGTTGACCCACCGTGTGGTATCCGGTTCATTAGAATAGACCACCCTCTTTTTTACCGAGGTGTCGTAAAATACGACTAAGGTAAGTTGATGTCAGGCAGGCCAGTCGTAAAAACGCATCCAAATCATGTGATAGCATGTTTATAACATGTTGTGCCGACCCCTCAGAGTGGGATAAGGGCAGGAGGATGATGATGATCTAGCAAGAGAAAAGAGGATTATATGTTAAAATAAATATGCATATTTTCATTTTCATATTTTGTAAAAACCTAGTATCGAATAAGGCTTACACAGTATTTGTAAATTATTTTTTTTTGATAAGGAAAGTTCGCCGTATTAGAGCTTAAGTTAATTGAATGCCCGGATAAAGCCATCATACTTTTAGTGTGTATATTAAATATTAATACCGACAAAAAATTTAGTATCTTCATTAAGGATACTTTTGGGAAATGCTATGAATAATTATAATATAATTAATAATTTATTTCATCGTCAGTAAAACTTCATATTTATCAAAAGATAATAGCTAGTTTTTTTTATTTCCAAACTCAAAACTACAACGTACCCGTACACCATATAACCTAAATGTGTTTTTTCCAAAACTACGGTGAAATCGATTGAGATCTGAGTAAAAGAATGAATGCAAGATGGATGAAGTGGCGATAGGATTCAGGAATAATATGTAATCCCCGAATTAAAATCGAGGGAAAATTTATGAAACGGTCATAAGATCTGTATTAAATTGACCTGTTTTTGGGTATTAAAAAAAATACTTACATTAAATAAATAAATATATAAATATATGTGACACTTACACACACGGTCGTCCGTCCCCAAAATAAGTAACTTAATACTTGTGTTATGGGTGACAGACAACTGGTGAATATATACTTATATATTTTTTAAATACATACTTAAATACAAATATACACCCAGGCTCAAAAACCAACAAATTCATTTAAAGAAAATGTTGGTTCTCGGCGGGAATCGAACCCGCGATCCGCGGAACTGAAGGCAAGGTCACTATCCACTGCGCCAACGGGTCAGTCGAAAATTACATTGAAAATTAGTATAAAACACTATTTTTGCTATAAATTGTTAAATCAGCGAAGCTTATTCGGGGAACGGGCAGTCTCGAGAAATGAAAATACCTAGGAACGAACCCACCTACCCAATTTTTTTTTTGTTTCTTTTTTTTATTTTGAAAAAACAAATTTCGGAACAAGGCTCTGTCAACCACGTACTTTTCTATAATATCAGTTAACATTTTTATTTCATTTCTAAATTTAAAAAAAAAAAATTATCCGTTTTAACACCTCGGTTGATTGCCTCTTCAGGTGACAAGAGGGCTGGCTCCTTTTTCGCACAAAGAATCAGCTTAGCGATTCAGCGCGGAAACGCTGCCAGCATTCTTGGGACCATTCCACGTGGGCATGATTTGTATAGTCCTAGCGTGTAAGTAATTTAAGATAGATTTAACTTGTACATTTATCTGTAAATACATATCCTTATTAAAATTTACAATTATATTTCTAAATATTTATCAGATTTGTCGAATAATAATAAATCTGTTTGGTTCAATTTCATGAATATGATATCGCGTATTTTATGACTACCAATAGAACCCTTCATCATCATTGTAAGGGATGAGGGCGGTTATTTTATTGATTTCTGTACAATCAATCTATCAGAAGTTCGTATATTAGATACGAAGTAACATATGTTTTGATCAATGCTTGTTTCACAAAAATTGCTTTGAATAACGGAACTGTATAGAAGATCTTAATATAAATAAATGTAAATATACTTAAGTCTATCGCTAAGCTGTTCCGACAAAATATGTTAATATTGGATTTATGTCTAAAACTGATAAGGAGTTTTAGGTCAAGACTTTTACGGTGCAAGTTCAAGCTTAGCTCAGCTCACTAAGCACCATAGGGATTTAATATCTACTAAACTTTAAGATTATAGCAGAAGCTATACTCCTTACAAACGCCTAATTGTATAAGTTTCCTAATTTTTTTAGTACGTGCAAAAAAATCTGGTCCAAGTCGTATATTAGGTTTATGTTCAGATTAGCCTTGTATCCGTCTGAATCGAATAGACCACCCTCATTTCTTACAGAGGCGTCATAAAAGGTGACTAAGGTGAGTTGACCTGCCGTGTGGTATACGGGTGAGAAGAATAGATCACCTTCTTTCTTATCGAAGTGTTGTAAAAGGCGACTAAGGTAAGTTGACGTCAGGTAGGTGACTCGTGAAATACCTAGCCAAATCATGTGACAACATGTTTATAACATATAGTGCCGCCACTTAGACTGGGATATGGGCAGAGATATGGGATATGGGATATCGCTAACAAATAATTACTTTCTTAGTTCAATTGGAAACTCAACAGATTTTGGTACGGTTAGTACTAAAAAGTAGTGCAATTCTTCCGAAAGGCTTAGATTAATAGTACATGACGGTTTATGAACTTTGTGATGAAGAGGTAACGCAATTATAAAGAAAAAGCTCGCCTACAGGGAGCTTTAGTCACGTGCGTAACGTAAACCAACAGAGATACACCAAAATAATATACTAGAGAATTGTAGATCTACAAAAATACTACGAATAAGTCCGAAACATTATGTCTCTATCTCTTAGGCTGCGGCTACACTACACAGCAACGCGAGTTGCGATTGGTGATGGACGAAAAAAAATACACTGTCAATTATGCGGGCGGTATCACTTGTTGCTACATGTCGCTAGCGAATTTTTAATTCGTAAGCGATTCTCTCTAACCAACGCGTCGCAGATTGCTGCTAAGCGTAGTTAACTTAATAATTATATAATAACTTAATAACTTATGGCTAACTCACACTACTTTTATTTTCAAAATTTAAATTCAATACATTGATTTCCACGCGAGCAAAGCCGCACAGCTAGTATTACATAAAATTACCAGAGTATCCTTCTATTTTATTCTCATAGCTACAATTTCGTAAATATTGACTCACGTATTTTATGGGTTCAGTAATAGAACCTTCAATCACATCCTTCATTATGAGGATGGAGGTTGCCCTTTATAGGTTTACGTAGCGGCGATCTATCAAGAGGAGTCGTAAACGTTTTGTGCGTACCACAGAGGCCTGCAATAAAATATGATTAAACAACGCGAATCTTATGTTGCGTAAACGTTGAATACAAAGGAAAAACGTCGTATATTTATTTTTAGTGAACAAGTCAGCATAAAAGACGAAAATATATAAACGATGTTATATTAAAATATAACCTATGTTTCAAAAGTTAGATTGCTGCAGCCTTTTAAAGCTCTTTTCCTTAAGTTCTAGTCTGAATCAACACTACTTGTGATATTCCATATCGCAGGACGTTTCTCTATTTAATCTATGAGTAATTCGGTATAAAAACTTTGTTTTAAATATCGAGCAAATGCTACAACACTGTAGCACTGAGCAACACTGAGTAAACAAAGCTCAGGAAAAGAACCTCATGTGGATTGTGCGGTTCATGTGAGGGTAGATCCAGTCAGTTCGTGTCCACGGAGGATGCAATTCTGGCGAAACTTCGAACCTTATACATGTGACCAGTTTGTTTATATAATAACTTATGCTCAGTGCTGTATAAAGGAAATCAAAGTTATTGTTGCTTTGAACTGATGAAAAGTTGTTTGGCCAGATAGTCCTTAAGTCATAAACAAGTTGCCGGGAACAGTAACATTGTCGGTTGCAAAATTCTGACTAAAACGTAGTTGCTCTCCTAGCATAAAATTAAGGCTTAATTTAGGTAGTACTGAAAGTAAAGTATTAAGTTAATTAAAATGTAACCTTATTACATAATTAACTAACAAATTTTCTTTAATAAATAAAGTCAAAGTCCATTGATCAGGTAAACAATCTATCTAAAGGGCCGAGTCACGCCAAGTAATACAATTTCGGTTACATGGGTGTGACATGACAAGGGTGACTTCATTAAAGGTGAAATGGATACGGGGTTAACGGGCTCGTTTGGATTAATCGAAATATCTTAATAACAAATGTGATCTTGGTGATGGGAAAGGGTTAGTCTCAATGAACTTTTCGTTACAGTTATACTAACAAATTTATCCGTCATAGTTTAATGGTGAGACCATGAGAATCTTAACAAGGGGTTGTTGGAGGGGTGGATTTATGTGAATTTCATGAATAATATACTAATATACGTGACTTCTCGCCATACTTCAAATGACTAATAATATTTATACCACCAACCCTCTACTATGCCCTCACCGAAAATATAGGATCCAAAAAGCGTCCTGTATGACCCTGACGATCAAATAACGATCGCAAAAACACACACATATAATACACGCAAACAGCGTCTTCGCCGGCGAAGACGAGGTCCTAGTTTTCTGACGACGTTCTCGCCCGTCCCACCCGGTGACACTATAAAAGCCGTTAGAGCGAACAGCATATAGAAAATTCGAAAAAAAAGCTATGCCCAAGAGCAGTGTTTCCCGACCTTTTTTGGTGCCCCACGCTAAAAATTATTTTGCCCCTCTCTACATAAATTTAAATATTAAAAATTGAATTGTCCACTTAAAGAACATAAATAATAGGTTTTAGAAAGACAACTTGCTTTTTTTTTGTTGAATTTGTTAAAAAAAAGTTTTGAAAGTCACTTGAGTATCAAACTATTGAGCATTCCAGCTGTGATTAATCCAAACTTGAACATTTGAACTCAAAGCATACATTAAACTATTAGCCAACTCGAGAATAGCCTTTTATGAGGCCCTTGGTCAGTGAACTAATATCTAATCCAACAATTGCAATTGCAGAGTATGTAACTTCGATATGTAAAAGGCACACCAATCTAATGCAGTGGAAATCTATAAAGACACCTACATAAGTGAATATTCATCGTATAAAAGAAGTGGGGAGAAAATAGGTAAATTTCAAATTGTGTATGTAATATTTTATTACTATGTAGCTAGTAGGCAAGTCTTGTCTAATAAACAAGATGTATTACAAACCTTTACGGGTTAATAAAATCTCAGTATATCTTACATATTCCTGAGAGAATGAAGACGACTAATATTTTATTACAAATTAGTGGTAAAATATAATATAACCAGACGAATCAAAGAATCAAGTTTGGTTAAATTAAAGTTAATTCTTTTTTCTATAACACTAATCGTATACTAACCGTGTTCCGTATTCATAGTAATCTTTAATATTTAAATGAGTTAATCTTGTATGTATAAATTTATATTTTCGGAATCTCGGAAACGACTCCAACGATTTTCCTGAAATTCTACATGTTGGGGGTTTTAGGGGAGAAAAATCGATTTAGATAAGTTTTATTAAAAAAAATGTCGTTTTATTCCTGTAAACCACCATGGTTTATTTGGGGAACGGGCGGTCTAGAGAGGTGAAAATACCTAAGATGAAGCCTATTATTTTTAAATTTTTCTTTTCAATTTTTTTTTTACATTACTTTAAAAATTACCGAGCAAGGCTCGGCCACCCAGGTAATATTAAACTTGAAGCTTATATAAAGCTTAAATTTGAATTGAGCTTTTAATTGAAGCTTATATAAAGGCTACTTTAGAGCTTAAATATCAATTCATACTTAAAGTGATTTTTTGCAGTGATTTGATTAATTTTCATTTTTAATATTTTTATCCTTTTTTGGGTTTCTTACAAAATTTTAGTTTTAACAGTTGCGTCATTGTTCTTCCGGAATAGCGAAAGCTTTTTCAAAAACATTCAGTACAGAATGCTTTAGAGCACGTATACAAGCATGCAATACCGTATATTGCATTTGGATTTACAGATCAAGTTACGTCAAAGAGTCCAGATTGGATTTTTGGATTGACTAGTCAAGACGAGTGAGCCAGATTGACGAATCACTTTTATCCCGCTCGTTGTGTATTTGAAAATACATCGATAGCACGCAGTTTTCGATTCCAAACATGTCTATTCAGCGGCTCTGTTGGCTTTAATTCAAATACTCGTGTGACTGAGCGATCTTTTATGCTGTTCGCTTTCCAATATCGACGTGATACCGAATAGGGAATTTATGTCCTTTTAAAAAGAAACCAAACTGAGCGGTCTGTATCAAATGTACCGCAACCATTTTGAATTGTAAACTGTTTTGAAACAGCTCGCTTTCGGCTATGTTCAAACCTTCTTTTCAAAATAATATAATAATTTTTTATTTTAGTGCTTACTATTTATAGATAAAATTACACTTTCTTTACTACTTTTAATAGATTTTATACTTTTGTAAATCATACACATCACATCGTTTTTTTTTAAATTTATTTAAGGTAGTTTATCTTATTTTTAAAATAATCCTGTTTTAAAACTTACTTTTTATAGATTTTAAACTTTTGTAAATCATACGCATCACATCAAAATTTTGTTTTTATTTATATTCATTTATTTTTGGTAGTTTAGCACTTCACCGAATGTCATTCTACAAAATCCATAGTATTATTATAAATGTAAAAGTCTGTCTGTTACGTTTTCACGGCAAATCCGCTGAAAGAATATCGATAAATCTCTCTCAGTCTTCCCGAATCGATCTGTTTTTTGTGATGGAGATATTTGCAGGGTTAGGGAGTGACAAAAGCTACCGCTTATTCCAATACTACAGTCCACGCGAAGTTGCGGGTAAAAGCTAGTTCAATCATATAAGAGGATTATGGCTATGTAATCTGAACCGTACTTTTTGAACTCCCAGTTAATAAAAAGCTAGTCTTTTATGAAGGTAGCTGGTGGCTATATCGGAATATTTGATATAATAATACAAATACAATATATGATGAAATAACATATTTTATTATTGAAGGTAAAGGTAAAGTTCCACGAACGAATTCGCGTGTACCACATGTATAAATTATTAATACATTTTAAACCTTTATTATTATATATTCTTATATTTTCAATCTTATCTTTATTGAAACTTTAGTACGAAAAAAAATGTCGACCGGAAGAAATTATGACAAGGAAAAAATTTCAAAGTTTCAATAACGTGTTCATCGGGGGCTATAAATTCCTGTTATTTTAATCTCGGATCACTTTTCCTACTTCTATAACTTAATTTTATATTTTACGGCATCAAGTTAACCAAATTACGTTGCGTGGTCACGTCTCTTATACTGTTTACCGCACGTGGTATGCTCGTAAAAAGTTTACTCCTCGTATTACAGACTTCATCATACTTAAAATAAATACTTAAACAAACACCTGTATGATAAACGTATATGATTTGGGGTCAACTTTGTCGGGGCTAGAATTTTACTGCTGCATCCGCTATTTTTAAATATTACAGCAAGAACAGTGCTTTGTCTTGGTCTTTCGCATGTCTTAGCTCGTTATGCTTCGATCGCGATTTGCTTTCGAACGCGCTAAATGAGAGATTGGAACAGTTCTATTTCAACGCACATTTCTTGCAATAATTGTAGAGGTGGTGAGTCCCGGCGCCTTCAGGAATAGTCATGTGTATCTCACTGGTGGATCACGCCGTCCTACGGAACATTTAAGTGGGACTCAACGGTGGGGTCACACCGTCCTATGGAACATTTAAGTGTGACTCACCGGTGGGTCACGTCACCGTGAATGTGTTAATGTTATCTTTTAAGTCATTTTCTTCTCCTCTCATCTTTTAAAACTTAAGAATTTTACGTATCGTGAAGTCAATTCTATTTTTCAAGAAAAATTGTTCATGTTATAACCACAATTTTCGAAAAGGTTTAGATAGTTCAAAATTACTTGAAATCTCTAATGGAATTAAAATAATTCATTCATTCTAGAATCCGCACAAAACGCTTATTTTTTCTTGTGTCAAAGTGTGGAATTCCCTTCTTGCGTCTATTTTTCCTCCTACGAAACGAGTAAATAGGCACTTTTCACACTAATGCGGCCCACTTTAGATTGAACTTTCGCTTTCGATTCGATGAGATAGTAGCCAGGCTCATGCCCTACATTTAAAAAAAAATGTCTATGATATTATTGCAATATTCGATGGTTTAGTTTATTCAAAATTACTATAAAAAAAAATATATACAACAAAAATCATTAATCCTAAAACATTTAACTGAAGGCATAAAATTTCTGACGAACTTCCATTCGGTACAATGAAGATGTGATCCAAATTCTAAAGGAGGGAAAATTCAGTAGGCCAAGTTTTTCTCTATGGCTGACTCGTGCAGTTATTTGTAATTGGGCTTCAACAAGCTAAAGATGGAAAAGTTTATTGGATCAGAATTCGGAACGTGAACCATTAAGTACGGGCATGGTATTAACCCTACTCCTTCACCGCATACTTATTAGATTGTTGTCGGAAAAATCTTCTAGCTTTTTTTAGACTTTTAATGCGAATGTCTTTAGAATTACAAACATTGTAGAACTACACATAAAAAACGTTATAAACTATTTTATATTGTTCTTTACCTATATAAAAAATCCCATTTAATTTTGAGCTTTTAGCTCTTCTACTACGTATATACTTATATTATGTCATGAGTTTTATGTTAAATATAATGTGGATATTAAATTCACTTGATTGCATATGTTACCTTAAAAAGTATAAATATCTGGGTAACCGAGCTTCGCTCGGTAATTTTTTACAAAAAAATAAAAAACTTAAAAAAAGAAAAAACAATTATTTAGTTAGGATCGATCCTTGACATTCACATTTCTCGACGCTGCCGTTACCCGAATAAGCTACGCCGACTTGACAGTTAATGGCGAAAATTCAATTCAATATAAATGTTAGTGTTTTTTAATGCCCAAAAACAGGGATAAAACAATATTTTTTTTACATAAAACCTAGCTAGATCAATTTTTCTCCCCCAAAACCTCCTACATGCTGAATTTCAGGAAAATCGTTGGAGCCGTTTCCGAGATTCGGAAAAAATATATATATATACAAGATTAACTCATTTAAATATTAAGATTAAAACAATAAAATAAGTCTAGAACTTTCTTCCCCTTTAGGTCGAATCGTAGCTAAGTCCATGGGAGCTGTGAAAAGAAGCGCACATTCGCGCGTATTTAAATCAATAATGTATCCAACGGACTTTTCACTATTCGCTAATTTTGTTTCGTGTAGATTAGCATACAAAATTTGTGCAATTCATACAGTCGTAACAAAACAAATGCCTTATGTTTTATTTAAATCATATTTTTCCTAATTCAATGTTTTATGACATGTAATTTCGCGGGCCCAATAAGGCGCGTGCCGGGACCGGAAGAAATAGTATATTATGAAAATATAAAAACATCTACGTCTTAAGACGTTATAGAGCGGCCTCCCTCGCTCTATTACGTCACTGAATGTTAAAGAGCAGTATTTTTTCCTTTTACCCCATGCATTAACGTTTTCTAATATGAATTTTATGTGTATTATTTTCCCGAAACATTATAAGAAATTGCATGTATGTGTGTATTTATATAAGAATGAATTTTGTATATTTGTATGTTATGTAATTTTTTTCTACATTCAACTTCGCTTTTAAGATTCTCCTAGAAAGTCTTCTTCTAGCAGTATAATAGAAATAAGCCATTAATATACCTTGAATTTTTACTGTAGTCATCATCCTCCTGTCCTTATCCCACTCTAAGTGGGATCAGCATAACATGTTATAAACATGTTGGTCCATACTTTGGCTACGTATTTCACGACCGTCCGCCTGGCTGACGTCAACTTACCTAAGCCATATTTTACGACATTTCGGTAAAAAAGAGGGTTTTACCATTACCACACGTTCGGTCAATTTACCTTAGTCGCCTTTTACGACAACTCGGTAAAAAATTAGAGTGGTCTATTATACTCAGCCGGGTACCAAAGGATTTTTACTGTATTATAGTTGGTTGTTAAATTATTAGTGTAAGGTATGTATATTTTGTGTTGGCAACACTGATGAAGTTGGGGTACAAAGATGGCGGTTTGCGGGGGAAATTATTATTAGGGCCTCTTGGGTATTCTGGGGGTGCAAGTGAACGGTCAACATAGAGTCTAAGGGCCTGTTTCACAAATTACCAATAAACTGTCAGTTAGCTTATTCGGAACATATCTGACATATATCTCGGAGTTTTGCGTTTGTCAGGTTTCTGATAGGCTTATTCAGCACTTAAAGTCCCTAATAAGTTAACAGGTAGATCATGTGACTGTTATTTTATTTATTTGCTGGATAGCAAACACCTATTTCAAAATACACATGTATTCAGCACTTAAAGTCCCTAATAACTTTTTTTTATCTAGTGGATAGCAAATACCTTTTTCAAATTGGCCGCGACTTTTTTTTAATTTTCCACTTTTTGGAGACATTTATCTGCTACTTAGTTTATTTGGCGGTTTACTATCCGACACTTTATCAGTAACTTTTAAACAGGCCCTACATATATTATTGATAACGGAATAATAGTTGTCTACAGTACTCCAGTTATTTAAATTAAGTTATATTCAGAAGTAAAACGCAATACTACTTTCAATATTTAAACTGAACATATTAAAAATCTGTTTATAAGTATATTCTGTAAACATTCTGGTTAAATATATGCTTTATTCATGTTTTCGTAGTGAGTACATTTTAATGTTTTATATTTCGCATGCTTTCAGACTAATTTGTTATGCTACAGACGTCGTTATTACTTGCATTAGTAAATATAAATTATTAATATGTGAATGTCGTTTACCTCTCAAAGGGGTTTATCGGGGGCTAGTTACTATTTATAATTAAAAAACACAGTCCCCAAAAGCTGTTTGTATGTGATCGATTTTCTCAAAATCTACTGAACGAATTCTTGTACAGTTTTTACCGAAAAGATAGTGCTATTCATCCGGTTTAGATTAATATTATATTACGGCTTTATGTAAATGGTGAATTTATAGAGGCGTAAAATTGACGCCCGCAAATTTTGTGTATTCACTCAACCTTCAGGGACGCCGTGTGGTATCCGGCTGAATAGTCTTACCGAGGTGTCGTAAAAGGCGACTAAGGTAAGTCGACCCGCCGTATGGTATCGTGTTGAGGAGAATAGACCACTCTAATTTATTACCGAGGACTCGTAAAAGGCGGCTAAGGTAAGTTGACCCACCGTCGGAGCTCGTGGCAGAGGTGGGGCATGATCTCTCCTTGCCCACCGTGGTTCGTGCCATGGTGGACAGGGAGAGATCGTGGGCAGCGATGGCCTCTTTCTGCGAGGACATAATCTCTCGGAAGGAGGCGGCGGGGCGGATCCGGGAAGTCGAGTCTTTGGATCCGATCCGCCGCAGGCGAGCGGGGCGCAGACGACTCGCCGAAGCCCGTCGTATGCCGCCCTAACGGGGACCTATGGGCGTTCCGAACGGGGTTTATCGGACGCCCATCTGAAAAGGTCCCTGAGGTGGTCGATGCATCTGGTGCTCCCGATGCATCGTCTAGCGGAGGAAGGGCCTAGTTTAGAGAGGCCCTGACCCAGAGGTGGCGCACTCTGAGGTTCAGAGTTGCTGCTGGCGGGGATGGGGGCAATGTGTCCAACGTTACCCTGTCCCCGCCACCAGCAGCGTGGTGGAGCACTGTCAGGTTTTTAGTCGGTGAGAGTCCGACATACCCGCCGCTCGTACCCGTCGGGCGGTGATGACCCATAATGGGTTTTCCTGACAAAAAAAATGACCCACCGTGTGGTATGTGGCTGAGTAGAATAGACCACCCTCTTTCTTACAGATGTGTCGTAAAATACAACTAAGGTAAGTTGACGTCAGGCGGCCGGTAGTAAAATACATAGCCAAATCATGTGACAATATGTTTATAACATTTTGTGCTGACCCCACTTAGAGTGGGATAAGGGCAGGAGGATGACGATGGTGTTAAAGAGGTCGCGCGGTTTTAACTCTGGGAGCTTTACTTGCATAAACCATCCGTTTAAACCATCACTAAACAAGACTAAATTAATGTACTAGAGAATTGTAGATCTACAAAAATACTACACAAAAAATAGCGTCACTATTAGTTATAGTTAACTCGAAACAACTATTTTTACGTGCGGAACTCCAAAAAAATATTTGTTACTCAGAATAAAATAAAGCCATGGGAAAATTTATAGGACAATGATATGGACGCAGGCAGAGCTGCGAGCTTAGCTAGTTATAGTTATGATAGTTCGAAACTTAAGCGTTGTTTATGGGTCTCATAAAAAAGTTCAGTTTCTTCGAAAACTTATTTATTATACTTGTGAAACACTAAGTGAACAATGAACTTTTAAAAAGTCAAAGTTGATTTTAGGTACAGATGCAAGAGTCATAAAATAGGTGTGGCTTCCTTTAAAAAGAGATCTATTATTTAATTTTATTATATTTCATATTTTCATTTTTGTCATTTATTACGTTTTTTTTGTGTCTCTTTATTCTTACATTTAACGTAATTGACATGTAAGATCTGATTCGTGAATAAGCCTGCCATGTATATTGTTAAAATTATTTTATAATACTTAACTTTTTTGTGTGTATTACAAATATTCACTATTACTTCTGTTTAGAATTATTTTGATGAAGGAAGATTACACAAAAAAAAATTAATCAACCGTGACACAATCCTTCGAAGTAACGTCTTCTCCCATGAATTACAATTTTAACATATTTTTAACACCAACAACATAAACATGATATGGCTACGTATTTTACAACTGGCCGCCTGCCTGACGTCAACTTACCTAAGTTGCCTTTTGCGACACCACGGTAAGAAATGAGGGTGCTCTAGTCTACTCAGTCGCATACCACAAGGCGGTTCGATACCTTAGTCACCTTTTACGACACATCGATAAGAAACGGCTAACGGCTGTAGATTAGCTGGCAGAGATCTCTGTCATAGGGATAAGTTGACCTTTGTACACTTTTTTTACCAATAATGTTTTTTTCCAACCTTTTTTATGGTACATAAATAAATAAATAAAATAAATAAATAAACGGGAGTGGTCAAATATCACACGGCGGGTCAACTTACCTTAGTCGCCTATTACGACACGTCAGTAAGAAATGTGGGTGTTCTATTCTACTCAGCCGGATACCACTCGCCTTGTCATAAAATATATAATATCCTCCTATAATTACGAAGCTCATTAAGACCCTTCTTTTGACTTTATTTTACGACACTTGATCATCGTCGTCACGTACTTTCATAAGCCAGCAGCTTAATTGTGAAAGTCGTTTGTTTCATCTTTAAGCTTTACCAGTTTCAAGATGAAAGGAACGACTATACTGTTTTTTGCTGTTATGAATTATCGTTTACCCGCGCGTCAATTTTACTTTTATCATCATCATCTTCCTGCCCTTATCCCACTCTAAGTGGGGTCGGCACAACATGCTATAAACATGCTGTAACATGATTTGGCTGCGTTTTTACGACCGGCCGCCTGCCTGACGTCAACTTACCTCTGTCGTATTTCACGACACCTCGGTAAGAAAGAGGGTGGTCTATTCTACTAAACCGGATACCATACGGTGGGTCATATTACCTTAGTCGCCTTTTTCGACACCTCGGTAAGAAATGAGGCTGGTCTATTCTACTCAGCTGGATACCACACGGCGGGTCGACTTACCTTAGTCGCCTTTTACGACACCTCGGTAAGAAAAGAGGGTGGTACTATTCTACTCAGCCGGATACCACACGGCAGCAATTTTACTTTTATAATATCACCAAATATTTTTCATTTAGATAAATTTATTAGACTTACTAAAACACAGAAAAAAATTATTAAAATAAATGAAAAAAAGAGCGGCCTTATCCCCTAAAGTAATCTCTTCCAGGCAACCATTACATTTTTTTCTTAAATAAAACTGACCTTAAAATGAAACGATTCGGTGTAGTGCAAGTGATATTTAAATAAATAGACGAATATGTTATATGATTTTTTTGTTTTTTCGAATGAAAAACTGTAAATTTATTATTTAATTGATGATATTTATATTTTAAAATTTCCAAATTTTAATATTAATGTAACGATGCCGTGTGGTATCCGGCTGAATAGAATAGTACCACCCTCTTTTCTTACCGAGGTGTTGTAAAAGGCAACTAAGGTAAGTCGACCCGCCGTGTGGTATCCGGCTGAGTAGAATATACCAACCTCATTTCTTACCGAGGAGTTGTAAAATACGACTAAGGTAAGTTGACGACAGGCAGGCGGCCGGTCGTAAAAACGCAGCCAAATCATATGACAGCATGTTTGTAACATGTTGTGTCGACCCCACTGGGAATGGGATAAGGGCAGGAAAATGATGAATATTAATGATGAAAATAGAATTTAATTGTATTAATAATGTAGCAATTTTAATAAAGTATATATGTCAAATTGAAATTATTATTATATGCCAATTAATTTATACGTCTTATTATCTATTATATATTTTAATTATTTAAAAAATCCGATATGTTATTAAAACTATTTTGTGCCAGCCATTCTTTCAATATTTTAATTATTTTATTTAATTTGCCAAGTGATTCGCATTTGCATACTTTTTCGAAAATCGTACTACGGAAACCACAAAAATAAAAAAAGTACTCATTTGATCAACTTTGAATGCATTTCTGATTGTTTTATCACATATTCACCCAAAATGAAGTTATATCGACGATCAAAGATTAATTCCGTGATAGGAACATAACAAAATAAAGTAATTCAGCATAATACAGAAAACGGAAATAAACAATCTTTAATAAAGTAGGACAAACGGGGATTTATGTAGGGCGTGCCGTGAGATGTAACAATATCGTTAGTTTTGCTAATTCGATAAGCTCGGGATAATTGTGTTTTTGATATAGTATAGGAAAAACGATTTATTGGTATTTGTATAAACATTTATTGACTAGATTTTGCAACGCAAACTTCCGCAACTCCGTCCGCGTGGACCGTAGTTATGGAATAAACAGTAGCTTCTGTCGCTCTCAAACCCTGCAAATATCTCCATCACAAAAATCAATCCGGTATGTTAAATTGCAATTTATATTGCAATGATGCTACTGGAAATGTTATAAATATTTTGTTGCATGATTTGGCTACGTATTTTACGACCGGCCGCCTGCCTAACTTCAACTTACCTTAGTCGCCTTTTACGACACCTTGGTAAGAAGAAGAGTGATCTTTCCACTTATGGCTTAAGAGGCTTAATTTTAAAATGTAAATAGAAAGAAAGTAAATTGACGAATTGCCTATCCCACTGCTGGGCCTTCCCTCCTTGGAGGGGAACGCTGAAATCATCCCAACTGAATTGGCTATGGCCCCTTATAGTTTGTTTAAATATGTGCGGGTTTCCGCATCGATAGTTCCTGTACGGAAGGTCAGATAAATTTTATACAAATAAGGTCCCAAAAGAAGGTTAATATTTGCAACCTCTTAAATAAGGGTCACGTGCACCGTTTGTCCATTAAGCAAACTATATCAATTTTTATGTAATAAATATAATCTGCTGGGCATCTTTTTCTTCTTAATGCGGGCTTTTTTACGCACTTAGTCGCATTTTGGTGACCATTGTGCGTGAGGGTGAAAGGGCTGGTTACTACAACCAGCTTAGCTCCTTCCAGTAGCTGAGGACCCTGTGCGGTTACTTCAAGGCTTCTTGTAATGTCCTTGGTGAACTAAGAACGTTCGCCCGATCTGCTAGGTGTATAAGGCAGATACATTCTTTAGTCATGTTACTAGAACAAAAACATGATATATGCTGCCGTTCAGTGAGTTCCCAGTTTACTATTAATGCTCCAAATGTATACAAATTGTAAGTTCCCTAGTCACGAAGTTTCAACAGGATTTATCAAAATATTCCCGCATCATTCATCAACGCCAAACTGAAACCGCTAAAGCTAGAAACTTAAAATAGACGTTACTGAAACTAGAAAGCGCTGTAGTATGCTTTGACATTGTAATTATAAACTTAGCCTCGGGGAAATAAGTTGGTACAGTGAACATTTTTCATATTAATCTGAGTATTTTCGAGATATATTTAAAAAGTGTAATTGCTACGTAATTTACACCAAGTAAGAGCGGAAAGACCTTGAACTTTTGCCTGATTTGCTTTCGTTTTCTTAAAATTAATAAAATATTTACAACTTTGCCATTTGGTTGCAGTGACCCTGCTTTCAGTTTCATGGGTCGTGGTTTCAATTCCAGCCGAGGGCCAACATTTTCTATAAAAAATTTCTTGATTCTTCGAGTTTGGGTGAATATAGTATTTAAGTATGTATTTAAAAAATAATATATGAGTAAATATATACAATATTTACCATACTTGCAACTAGTAAATATATATTGTATATACCAGTTGTCTGTCACCCATAACACAAGTATTAAGTACTTACTTTGGGAATGGACAACCGTTTGTGTAAGTGTCCCATATATTTATTTATAACTTTTCATGGCTATGGAACAATAGCCATGGGCGATGTTTGATCGTTGTTATTAATTGCCTGTATTGTGAATAAATCTGCGTATTCTTAAAACCCGAATCTACATACAGCCAGTTACAACACGTAAATCTTTCCAAGGGTACACGGGTTCATATCCAGGGAATTTGAGTTTTCATTAAGAACTTTTGTTCTTTATTCCTGATAAAGAAAAAACCGCTTGTAAATCAAAATATGCCTAGAGAGTTTCTGACTATGATATCAATATGATGTAGCTTTTACTTACCAATTTTTCCGAGGATTGAAAAGCATGCTACTGACACGAAATTGATTGACTTTTAGCGTCAAGCTATTAAAAGTGACTATTGTTACGCCCAGAAGTGAAAGAATTTTAATTTATGACATGAAACTATCGCTACCTTTACAAACATTTTGAGGAAAAAATTGTAAATGATATAAAAAATAGAACATATCCAACGTGGAGTGCGATATTCCCTACTTCACAAAAGTGATATCACTTGACCCTTTGTCAAATACACAAAAATCCTTGTTAGGTTCAAGTGTACTCTACGTGACTGGTTTGCTTTTTTTAATGCAAATTACGATTTTCCATTAAATATTGAGGTATATACTATAAAAGCAGTAACTTTCTGTAATTTTATTGGCTCTATCTTAACTAATTGATAGAATTAGGCGTTACTTTGCGCAGATCCATAATACAAAAGTAATAACAAAATTATTTTGCGCGATGAAGTAATTCATTTTACATTTAGCATTATATATATTTTAGTTCATTGCGGGTTATAGTAAAATAATTTTATTATTACTTTTGACTTTATCTTAATGTATATCGGAGGTAAATATACTTGTACATGTTCCAAGGGAACTTAAGTAAAAATGTTGAAATAGGGACTTGGGTGAGACATTCCAGTAGGTGAAATGAAAAAAGGTTCTATGGAACCATCGGGTTCAAGTGAAGCAAGACGAAAGGTCTTAAAAGGCCTTTGAAAAGAACTAGGTCCAATAATGGATCATTTTCACTTCATTTTCATTTTTAAGTATATGGACTTGATTAACACGTGGTTTTAGCATTATTTTCACCTAACCGTTATAAGAGATTTTTTGTATAGAAAAATTTCAAAAAAAATATTTCCTCCATAAGTCAAAAGTCTTTCAAAAGTCCAACGTTCAAGTTTTCTAGCACTTTCTCTCAAAATCGTATATTTGAAACGAGATGTAAGATTTTTCTATCAAATATTAATGACTATCCAAAATTACTAATACAATTACTGCGAGTACTATTGTGTGTATAATTAGTGCCACAAACTGATTTGGGAATTGTTTAATATGACTTTAGTGTTTGTTGATTCTTTCCCTCCTTTCCCCTTCATATATTATCTATTTTAAAAATATTGTTAAGAAAAATGTTATATTAAAAATATTATTTTATGGCAATTCTTGATAATATATATTTGGCTAAATTTAGATTTACATTTGTTAACAACAACAAAACCATTCACCGTCAAAACCATTTATCATTCATTAATGATCAACAAACAGTAATTTTATATCTATTGACGATCAACTATGAACGATAAATATTAAATCATTAAACAAGCAGTAATCTAACATCCTAAATAAATAAACTCCTTATGAAATTATCCTGGTAAAGCAAAGATTTCCCACAAACGTCCCATCCTCGATCCGAACAGGAAATACTCTGATTACAAGCAAAATGCATTACGTATGGCTTTTATCAAAATTCATTGTCCTTTCATAAAAGTAGACCACCTTAACCCTAAATTGACGAAAGGGCTTTGTCGTTTCACGTTTCGTTAGCCACAGAAAAGTGAACGTGAAAGAAAAATGTTAGCATAATGCCGAAGGAACCATTTATCAATTTACCTTCGCTTTCCTGAATAGAGCCTTCGAAAGGTTCTTTGTCATTTACCAATTCAAAACTTGTATAGGTATATCGCAATGGGAAGTTTCGTTTTGTGTTCACATTTTTCCTTAAGTAAATAGTAGTAAGGAAAACAAAATAAGCCATTAATAAATAAGAGCTTTTAATACACCTAATGATTTGTTTGTGCACGAATAAAAGAGTCAAACAATCTATATATATAAAAGAAAGTTGGTCTAAGTTACACTATTTATAACTCAAGAACGGATGAACCAATTCGGCTGAAAATTGGTGTAGAGGTTGCTTAAAACCAGGAAACGGACATAGGATACCTTTTATCCCGTTCGACCGCAGTTATTTTATCCCGTCAAGTCACTATAAATCGTGGTATTACAAGAACGACTATGACATTGAATAACAAAACTCAAATGTCAGTGGAATACAAAACATAGATGACAGCTAAACGTAATTTTTCTTTGGTGTTGTATGGTAAAATATTTGACAATTATCAAAATAATAGTGTTACAACATGTTTTTAATACAACCTCCTTCATAGAGTTGGTCATTAATATGAAAAAGCATTGTAGCTGTCATATGTGTCATTAAGTTGTTGAGAAAGAGTAAATGGGTTGACTCTGGGAAAACTGTTTTTATTTATTGAATAAGTATAATAAGTACAAAGGAGAAATATCGTCGTTTATTATATTCAGAAGAGGATGTAACCTAAACTCACAAATAGAGCGGACAAAAGGAATATCTGGAAATTTAAAGAGTTTAAAGAAAAGAAAAATGACGATCAATATCTTGAGACAACACGGAGAGTGCGAATTTCGTATAATTTGAGAGATAGTTGCGATATGCGATGCTATGGAATAAAAAATGGAGTTTTTATTGGAGAGATTATTATGATGATATTATGATGGTAATTGGTATTCGGTTTATTAACTCTGTAAGATCAACGTGACGATGTGCTATGTGAGGCCATAGACGCGCCCGTGACTATTGTTCGATAGAACTGTCAGCTAGAATGACGATTATTCTCTGGATTTGTTCCAGTTGTAACGATTGTTTTCTTGACTGTGGCCATCTGCAACGACTGTCAGCTAGACTCTGCCTAGATGTGGTGATTGTTCTTTGAGCGTTGTCATTTGCGAGTCTGTTTACGTGTGTATCTGCTGAGTTGGTTGCCACTTATTGAGCTGTGTTATGCCATGACAGTGATTGAGGGTGACCTTAAGGTGCGAAATGATTTTTCTTTTACAGATTAAAAGAGCAAGTATTGAGTTTCTTGCCGATTCTTCTCAGTACAATCAGCATTCCGAATCGGTGGTAGATTCATTCCCAGAAGTCAGCTTATGAGATTTGCGGGGTCGCAAATGTTGTCAGGATGGTCGACTGTTACAACATGTTTTTAATACAACCTCCTTCAGAGTTAGTCATTAATATGAAAAAGCATTGTGGCTGTCATATGTGTCATTGAGTAGTTTTTGAGAAAGAGTAAATGAGTTGACTTTGGGAAAATTGATTTTTATTATTGCATAAGAATAAAGGAGAAATATCGTCGTTAGTTATAATAGCTAAACGTCACTAAATAGTATAAAACAAAGTCGCTTTCTCTGTCTGTTCCTATGTCCCTATATCCCTTTGTATGCTTAAATCTTTAAAACTACGCAAGAGATTTTGATGCGGTTTTTTAATAGATAGAGTGATTGAAGAGAAAGGTTTATATGTATAATCTAACATATTATAAACTTTTATTATAAACATTCAATATGGAGTAAAGAAATACTATCATTTTTGAGGTTTCCAATGTGATGTCGTAAATAATTACATTTATTTTCCGTTTACATTGCAAACGCAGGCCGAATCCTACCATATTTGTCAAAATAATGTACTAAGTATTTGTACACAGGTCTACAGAAAACTCCGCGATGGTATACATATTATGTCTATCTCTTATGGACCCACAATAGCATTTTTTTGACATTTTCTTCTTCATTTGTAATTTAAATGAACATTTTCGAAGATATTATAGATTTAAAATGCAGGGTATATCGATTGCTCGCTTTGTCTTATAGCACTTCGAATTTAGCTGCGATTGGACGGGTTTTTTTTCACATGGCCGACTATATGTCGCTTTATCAAGAGTAACCTCTAAAGAAAACATGTTTGTATTGTGTAATGAAGATTCTTTCTTTATGACAAAAAAGCTGTGAATGTTGTATATAAAGACATTCTGTAATTAATTGTAAAAACAAAATACTCAGGGAAAATGTAAAAGTAAATAATTAAAAATGTAGTATATGAATTTAGATATTCCAAAGATAGCAGGGAATCTTCATGGTATAGGGAAAGGGGAATTGTTTTTTTTTTATACAGAAAAAAGCTCCTTATGGGTACCGCCGCCCGACGGGGACAGGCGGCAGTTATGTCGGGCTCGCACCGACTAAAACGACCTGTGTGCTCCACCACGCTGCCGATGGCAAGGACAGGGTATCATTGTACATATTGCCCCCATCCCGCCAACAGCTCTGATCCCAGAGAACAAACACCTTCTTTGGGTAGGGGCCCCTCGAAAGAGAAGCCCCCCTCCGCTAACCGGTGCATCGGTAGCACCAGATGCACCGACCGCCTCGGGGACCTGTAAGCCAGACGTACGATATACCCCGTTCGGAACACCCGAAGGTCCCCAGTTAGGGCGGCAGACGATGGGCTTGGGCGAGTCACTAACACCTGGACTCACCAGCAGCAGATTGGATCCAGAACAACAGTTCGTGGAACCGTTCCGCCGCCTCCCTTCACCCCCCTCCGCAGAACAAAGGGAGGCCATCGCTGCCTACGGTCGCTCCCTGCCCACCGTGTTTGTTATGTCACGGTCAACAGGGAGAGACCGCGCCCCAAGTAGGGGCCACAACGCCTTGGTGGGCGTTTCCGCCCCCACCGGGTAATTTTTTATAGAGGTTTTCTTCCTCGCAACCAGAAGGTCCCCCCCATTGCTGGGTTTCCGGGTTTCGCCGACGGTGGCCGAACCATGTCCAGCCAGACTAAGAGTAAGCCAAACCGGACCCGTCGCTCATTAGGGACAACACCCGAACCCCCCCGGAGTCCCCGGCCAGATTGCCCTCTGCTAATCAGAGGGACAACTGGATTGGCCACCCCAAAGTGGTCCGTTCGCCAAGACTAAGGTTGCCCAGGGTGCGCCACGAGGAGGCCGACCACTTTGGCACCCCAAGGGAATAGTTTTACTCCAAATTTGACGCGTGTGGGTCACGGGCAGTAATGAATAAAACAAAACTACTGGATAGATTTTAATCATTTTTTTTACTGAGTGACATAGGCTATATATTATATACCCGTGCGAAGCCGGAGCGGGCCACTAGTGACATATATAAGTTTGTTGTGATTATCGCACGTTTAGTATTAAAATGAACTTATTCTAAAAGTAGTTTTGTGACAAATTGCCTATTAAACTCGTTAGGGTAAAAAATACCCCTAATTTGAAAAAGCAAGAAAACAAAAGTTTTTAATAGTTCGTAACGTGATGTCATAGATGGCATTGATATAAGGATTACAATGTATCTAATAGTTGAGTTAATTTTGAATTAGGTCACTTTAATACTAAGTTTGAGATATGTTTAAAAGACCGATTACGCGACGGTGAAGTTTTGACACGTTAAAGTCAAAACTTTCTATATATATTGTATTATGATTATATAGGTTTGATATATTAATGATACCCGCGACTTCGTTTACGACAACTTAAGGGCTTAAGTGGCCTCAATAATGTTGTATGTGTTTTTCTATTAACCCAAAGTAAAGGCGGTATTATAAAAAATCAAGAAATATATACTTCATAAAAAGATATTTTATCATCTTTAATGTTAGTTTTTAATATTACTTTTTTATTTTTTCCCCAAAGTAGACTAGTTTGTTTTTTTTTAATTTTATTTATTGTAATAACTCTTTTTTTTCTTCTTTCTTTTACTATTTTTTTGTATTAGATTTAGTGAGCAGAACGTTATTTAGCTTTTTTTTTATTTAATTATACATACTGAGTTAGCCTTTAAGCGAGATATATAATAGAAAACTATAATTTAGAAATTTATATAAGTTTTAAATAAATCATAATGTACATCACGTTGGCTTCCTAATAAATAAATAAATATATCATTTTTATAATGTTGAATCAAGTACATAAAAATACATAACGGAGAAAATATTAATGGTACTGTACTAGTATGTATGTTTTCGATTCGTGTTAGAGAAATAAGCGATCAAATAAGACGACATTTCCTGTATATTGAGTTACTTTTTGGGGATATTGATATATTTCCTTAATAATTCGCAATAAGAATAGAACTATATCTATACATATTTATTTATTTGGACAGCCATTTGTTGTTATAATATATAAAATTTACATATAGATAATAAAAATAGAAATAAAAAATATTTAACATGTACAATTCATGGAGGTGTCACGGTATACACAAAAAATGATTAAACTATATACATAAAAATTTAAGCATATGACATTAATATTATAAAAGGTATAAAAAACAATAATATTTGTTGTGAAAGAAACAAATAACCAAAAAATTAAATTTAATTTAATTTAATTCTAAGATGATATTATAAAAGAAGAACAAACAGTCGCTTTTTACGACACCTTGGTAAGAAAGAAGGTGGTCTGTCTGTATGTCATCTATTTTCTCAAAATCTACTGAACGTATTTTTTTTACTAAAATATAGTGCAATTCTTGAGGAATGTTTAGGTTACTAATACATTACGGTTGTATGTAAATTGTCTTGAAGAGATCGCGCAGTTGCAAAACTCGCCTGCTCGGAGTTTTAGTCGCGTGCGCCGTAAATCAATAGAGATACACTAAAATAATGTACTAGAGAATTGTAGATCTATAAAAATACTTCAAAAGTGTCCCCAACAGCAAGACTCTATCTCTTATAGTTATCTTATAGTTGAACATAGTAAGGAAATGATGAACTCCTCGGATATGAGTAACCTATACGTTGGAGCTTGTTGAATCTAAGCTACAACTCTTCTCAAGGAAAAAGAGAGGAGGTCTATGCCCTGCAATGTAACTCTATCATGCTGCTACTGCAACTTTACTTGCCTTGTTATGGCTGTACAAGCGATACCTAAAAAAAATGAGAAAAAGAAGTTATAAATGTCACTGTATATTTTTTTTCACAAGAATTTGCTACGCAGGTATTTTATCGAGGGAGAATAACTTATGATACTTAAACGAAAATGTAAATAAAGGTCGTTGAATATTTTTGGCCAAAACTTTTCCCAGATTAAATGTTGCGTACAATATAACGCCCGCGACGCGATGAATATTTTCTTTGCGAATATAAAGGTTATTGTTGTTTCAATTCCTTATAAATTATTCAAAATTGTTATTTCTTTCTTATTGCATGATGATGGTACTGTTATTTGGAGGCATTATGCTGTTATTTTCTTAAATATATGCTATAAAATAAGTATTTCATCATTTTCCTGCCATTATCCCACTCTAACTTTGGTCGGCAGAACATGTATTAAACATGATGTTAAATGATTAGGCTAGCCATTTTACGACTGGCCGCCTGCCTGACGTCAACTTATGTTAGACATTTTTTGCCGATACCTCGGTAAGAAATGAGCGTGGTTTATTCTACTTAGCCGGATACCACACGGCGGGCAACTTACTTTAGTCGCCTTTACGACACCTCGGTAAGAAATCAGGGTGGTCTATTCTACTCAGCCGGAAACCACACGGCGGGTCGTCTTACCTTAGTTGCCTTTACGACACCTCGGTAAGAAATGAGGGTTGTCTATTCTACTCAGCCGTATTCTACTCGCCGCATATCACACGGTGGATAAAATATGTATGGGTAAACATATACAATTAAAAAAAACTGTTTTTTCTTCAGTAACAGAAAAACATGTAGTCTGTAAACTTTTTTAATGCATGGGTCCTGGAAGTACTGTTAACGTAAGTAAAGTTACTGCCACCTACGCCAACGGACCAGTAAAATTGGGGGTATTTCAATATTTAAGTAACGAATGAAGTCGCAAATACAGCTAGTATTAATATAATAAATACCATATAAACTCTTTTTGTTGAGATCTTATGTAATTATATACTAGTAGCATCTTTTCATCTATTTATTTTACCTAAATTAATCAATAGATTAAACGGTTAAATTTATATAAACTTTTTCTTTTCCTCTATATGCCCCGTACATTCTTTCTTCTTCAATCCTTCTATTACTCAAAGGTTGACTGGAAGAGATTCCTTGTAGATATAAGTCCGCCCTTAAAATGTGCTTTTTACTTTTTCTTTCTCTTTTCTTAATATATGTTTACAAAGAAATATATAAATAGGTCGCCGTTTCTTAAACATCATCATTGAAAACGAAAAAAAAAGAATTCTCACTATTTCTCTACTTATAAGAATTTGTAGCGCTTAAAGCCGGAATTGAATTTTCATGTTCTCGTTTAACCCTCATCTATGTTCCCATGGGGTTTGTTCCATGCGCTGTCACTTCTTTACGGTTTATATTATAGCGTAAGGGATTCTGGAACCTTTCGGTTTGTCATGCAATTTAATGATAACTTCACTTTAAGACACTTCTACTTTATTGATTACAAATCGAAATATGATCCTAGATATAACAGAGTTATTTAATGGAAGCTGTGACAGCTGAACGGTGATACAGAGTGACTTTTTAGGGGGCTTGGCGGTCTAAACTTCGGTCAGGAACCAATGAGTTTATCTGTTAATCTTGTGTTATATCGACTGACCCGTTGGCGTAGTGATCCTGCCTTGGGTAGTGATCCTGCCTTCAGCATCGTAGGTCAATTCCGGGTTTGATTCCCGCCGAGGGCCAACATTTTCTATAAATGAATTTGTTGGTCTTTGAGCCTGAGTGAATATTTGTATGTAAGTATGTATTTTAAAATATATATAAGTATATATTCCCCGGTTGTCTGTCTACCATAACACAAGTATTAAATTACTTACTTTGGCTTACTTAATATATTTATTATTTAGTTATTTATTTATATGTACCATATTAGCAATCTATCACTCGCTTTTGGTGAAGGAAAACATCGTAAGGAAACCTGCATATCTCTGAAAATTTTAAGGAAAATATGTGTAACCTACCAATACGCATTGGAACAGAATAGTGGTTTTAAGCTCTATACCTTCTCTCCAAAAAAACGCAAGAGTATACTTGTACTTATCACTGAGATAGCAACAGGCTGCTAAATTAGTATTTGATGTTTTTATACTACTTTGAATATAATAATTCTCCCGCACATATCCAACTCTAAGTGGGGTCAACATAACTTAGTGTTTTTCTTTTCTTTCATTCATCAATTCTGGCCTTTTATATGCTTGTCATAGGTACTTAACACAATCCAACCATCTGTTTTTAGGCCTTCGACTAAGCACAATCCAATACTGCTGCGAATATACGTTTTCACGTGAGACGTTTCCAATTTTATTGTCAGCATAAATAAATGGACCATACTATATTATGTGGTTTATAGTAAAGGAACAAACAAGCTTGAAGTAAATTAGCTAAGCATACAAACGGTCTTATAGCTTGCAGCGATCTCTACACAATAATAAAATGTGAGCATGATATTCATTATATCATAATATTGTTATCAAGTGTGCACTATATCACAAATATTGAAACTAACAATAATTTTGTATGTTTTAAATTTACTTTCCTATAGAATAAAATAAAATAAATGTAAATGTTTTTTTTTTACAAAAATCCAAAGTAAAATTAACTATTGTGAGACAATCAATTGCTCAATCTCTTTGTCAATTATCTTATATCCTTTAAAACGCCTGCATAAGAATAATTTAATCACAGTTTAAATGGGCCTTCACTGAATTTCAACAATGTTTTTGTTTTTATATGTTAGCATTTAGCAAAGCTACAACAAATGACACATTTTATGCGCCCCCTTTATCATTATTTAAACGTTGTTTCAATGTTTTGAAAACTACATACGTTATAGTTTCAAGTTTCATTCTAAAGCATGCACAGTTTAAATTCCCTGTCAAGCATAAAGCTCGCTTATCTCTAGAGAACTCTAGGAAACTGTGAAAAATTCCAATACGGTTTGGGGATTCGTGTCATTCTCTCTAAGGAAATAGGAGGCATATGGCAGTTACAGGCCTTATTATTTTTACTATTCTGAAACATTGAATTAAGGACTAACAGGGACCAGTTTGTTATTTAATTTGGGACCAGGTTATTATTAAACTTCCTTATATTATATTTATGAAATTAGGCGTTACTTTGCGGAAGTAAATAATACAAAAGTAATGAAATTATTCATCATCCTCCTGCCCTTATCCCACTCTAAGTGGGGTCGGCACAATATGTTATAAACATGCTGTCACATGATTTGGCTGCGTTTTTACAACCGGCCGCCTGCCTGACGTCAACTTACCTTATTCGTATTTTACGATACCTCGGTAAGAAAGAGGGTGGTCTATTCTACTAAACCGGATACCACACGGTGGGTCAACTTATCTTAGTCGCCTTTTACGACACCTCGTTAAGAAATGAAGTTGGTCTATTCTACTCAGCCGGATACCACACGGCGGGTCGACTTGCCTTAGTCGCCTTTTACGACACCTCGGTAAGAAAAGGGGGTGGTACTATTCAGCCACAAAGTAATGAAAATATTATTTTGCTATAATCCGCGATAAACGAAAATATATGTAATGCTAAATGTAGAGTGTACTATCCGTTCTCATACCTGATACATGCAAAATTTGTAAATACTTATGCGCTACCCGCCACCAATAACACAACAATACACAACTATAAAAAGCTGTGACGGCCTAGCGGTGCGACCGTGTGAATCTCTAGAGACGATCATGGGTTCAAACCCGGGCAGACACCAATGAGTTTTTATATTAAAACTTATGTGTCTAATTGATAATTGCAATTTATCACACGCTTTTCGACTTACTTACTTACTTACACGCTTTTCGGTGAAGGAAAACATCGTGAGGAAACCTGCATATCTCTAGAGAATTCTGGAGATATGTGTAACCTACCAATCCGCATTGGAGCAGCGTGGTAGGTCTTAGCTCCAATCCTTCTCTCTTTTAACGGAGAGAAGACGCCTATTCCCAGCAGTGGGAAAATAACAGGCCTTTTATTATCCCTACTTTTACACAACTATATACTTTCTTTAAGTTCTAAAGAATTTTATTACATTACAATGTTGAAACGAATTTCTTTCAAGAAAGGATAAGATCAAATAAAATCTCAAATAAAGCAAATATCGACGTGTAGGATAAATGTCGTGAGTAAACATTGCTGAGTTTTATCGTTTCTCTATTTGCCATGTGAAAACTTAATATTAAGGTTGGATGTCATTTTAGTAGCTTTATTAAATGGCAAATGTTTTTTATATTTTTTTCAGCATCAAAATCATTACAGTAAATATTGACCTTTACGATAGAATATTCCCGGTATCTAATCAGGTTAATTAAACTAAGTAACAACTTGTTCAACAGTAATAATAAAATTGTTTTGCTAAAATCCGCGATGAAGTAAAAAAAAAATATAAAATGTAGAGTGGACTGTTTGTTTTCATATCCGATACATGCAGGATTCGTAAAGATATATGCACAAAACTCCTACCACCGCCACCGCAATATACAAGCACTACACACGTTCACTATCACAATACACAATATCACGATATTGTATACACAGCTACGCGCGCGGGGAAATTAGTGCCACAAAGTTTTTCCCGCGTAAATTCTGACCCAAAGGAAATTGTAAGATGAAAAGTAGTCTATAAGATATTGCTCCACATCTTCTGTATTTCAGTGAAAATCCCATTTTAAACGAGTTAGCGATTCCGTATAATGCAATTAACGTAAACCTTCCTCAATAACTGCTCTATCTTTAAATAAAAACAGTACAAAAATCCGTTCAGTAGATCATAAGAAAATCAATCACATACAGACAGACAGCTTTTGGGGACTTTGTTTCACAATAGATATAAAATATAAGTAAATATATGGAACATATACACACGGTTGTCCGTCCCCAAAGTAAGTAACTTAATACTTGTGTTATGGGTGACTGACAACTCGTAAATATATACTTATATAATTTTAAATACATAATTAAATACGTATATACACCCAGGCTCGACGAATCAACAAATTTTTGTTAGAAAATGTTGGCCTGCGGTGGGAAACGAACCCACGACCCGCGAAGCTGAAGGCAGGGTCACTACCAACTGCGCCAGTCAATATATATAATAATATATAGTTAAATTTTATAGTTTTGTACCCTATGATGATAATAGCTTCATTCTAATTTGACGATTCGAAAGTGCTTGTAAAAACCAATTTGAATAAAGAATTATTTGAATTTGAATTTGAATAATACATTTAGCGTATTTATATAAGAAAATAAGTTTTACGCCAAAACCGAGTAGTGTTCTTAATCATATAGATTAACGTCGTATGTTGGCGCCTAAATGCTGAACAAACCATCTAACCGCCAAATGGCCTCCTTTAAGAGATATATGAGGGGATTTTGTCATTGACCTAGAATTACTTACATGGTTACATAATTTATAGAATAGATTCTGCTTTGCGATTTTGTCGTGGAGTCTATCTCCTGACGATGCTTCGGTTACGGAGGGAAACAATTGTTGAGATTGTGGTGGTGAATGTGTGCAGTGCTTATGTATTGTTGTGTCATCGGTGTCGGGTAGTACATGAGTTTTTACAAATTCTGTATGTGTCAGGTATGAGAACGAATAGTACACTCTGTAGAGTGTACTATTCGTTTGAGGATTGTGGTATCCGGCTAAGTAGAGTAGACCACACTCGTTTCTTAACGAAGTGTCATTAAAGACAGCTAAGGTAAGTTTACTCGCCGTGTGGTATCGGGCTGAATAGAATAGACAACCCTCATCAATTATCGAGGTGTCGTGAAAAGCGACTAAGATAACTTGACCCATTGTGTGGTGCAGCTGGATAGAATAGATCACCCACATTTCTTACAGAGATGTCGTATACGGTGACTAAGGTAAGTTAACGTCAGGTAGGCGGCCGGCCGTAAAATATGTAGTCAAATCATGTTACAACATGTTATAACATGTTCTTAAACACACACATATTGATAAAACATATAACTTAGAGTGGGATAAGGGCAAGAAAATGTTGAGGTTATTATACTAGAGTAGAGCAGCCATAGGTGAACCTGAAGTCGATAGTCGCAACAAATAATATCTCAGGGAAGATAAAACTCATATACTTATCTTTATCTGATCGGACATAAAAAAAAGAGACGAATAATAAGTTTAATTTGCTTCCTCTTTATTTTTGATAGACACATTTTAGTTTGGCTCCTCTGCTCTAGTGTAATAACTCTATGAAATAAACATAATAGAATACAAAAATCTGTCAATTATAAGAATGCGTCACATTACATTACATGTATGTTATAAAATTCGATCATTTTAAACAAATGCTGGTCACATCGCATCGCTATATGAGAATTTAGAATTTTTTAGTTTCACATTTAAAATAATAATAAGTAACGGTCTGTTACTATCTGTTCGCGCCTACTGCGTGCCTTCGATAGCTGCAGTTGGTGAGCATAGTGATGTAGGATAGGCAGACAACCGGCAAATTCTCCATCCAAAATAATCAAGGATACTGACCTTTGACTTATAGTTCTTCGTGAGTTACTGCATCCACGCCGCTCCGGCCGGAATATAACCACAAAAAACTTAATCCACTTATATTAGTGGAATCACAAATTTAATTGTTCTTTAATATAGTTTATACACACAAACACCGAATTATCCTTTATATTTCGTATATATTAATACGATCATCCACCGAACACCTATATTTATTGTAATTCACTCAGAATGCGTGCACCGTGTTGCGCGGCCGACCGATCGTCTTTTTATGTGACATTAATTATTCACCTACCCGCACTACCTCAGGTGCAATAAGCCCCGATTACCCTCGGTAGAAAAAATTGCCCGAACACCGATGGGCATAGGGCTTCTCTCTTCTCTTCTTCTTGGAGAGAACGGTTGGAGCTAAGACCAACCATGCTGCTCGCAATGCGGATTGGTGGGTTACATATGTCAGTCGAATTCTATAGATATCACAGAAAAGCGTGTAATTGTTTGCAATTATTAATTAAACACATAAGTTTTACCAAAAAAACTTCATTCGCACGGTCTCACTACTGGGCTATCACGGCAGTTTTTATGATAAAAGTGTAGAGTATAACCTGCACATTGGAAAAAAACTTTTATTAGGAAGTTAAACTTTGGTGAATTAAGTAAACTATATATGTTTAAAGCTGTTATAAATAGATACTTATATTTATATATTACTTACATTTTTATATATATGTTATATATAGGTATTGCAAAGTACCTATATTATGGATAAAAGTAAAGGTTTCTTGGTTTTATTATACCACTGGCTATGTTCCAGAAACAAAACTTAAAGCCTGAAACAATACATAGTTGGTGGCTTAGTTGAGAATGTCTTATGTGATTCTAAAATACCCTAGATATTATTAGTCGACCCGACTCTATAGTAGTAGTATATGGTTACTGTTGTATTGGTAAGAAATTTGAACTTAAATACATGCTGGTCCAATGTGGATTGGTAGGTTAAACATCGTACAATAATCTACAGCATTGTCTCCCAACCTTTTTTTTGTACCATGCCCCACTATAACTTTTCAAAAATTCTTAAAAATTTTGTTCTAAAAAAAGACACAGAGTTCGATAGTAATTCAGAATAATAAACATTAATCAAGGATACATTATAAAACCAACATATAAAACTATAAAAACATTTTGCACGGTTACATGTTATATCTCACACTTTCTTTTATGGAAATGCTCTAGAAAAGTTGAAATGAACATTATTTTTCAAGGATTCTTTCTAAAACTTTCTCGCATTGTAATATCATTCAGACCAAGGCAGGTAAGATAAAAATTTAAATGCAGTTTGCATTTTATACGCGGTGTTTATAAAAGCTTTTTTCAGCAGTTAGTCAGTTTTAGAACATTTAAATATGATTTTTTTGTATTGACTATTGTTGATGATTAGTTTACACTGCAAAATTGTCTTAATGAATGAGTGCCATGATTGTCATACGTGGTAGTGATCGTGGTGGCTTGTGGTACGTGCGGTTACTAAACCTTTTTTATATCAGGAAAGCCCATTATGTACTCACCGCCCGACGGCGACGAGCGGCGGGTACGTCGGATCCGCACCGACCAAAAAAGCTGACAGTGATCCACCACGCTGCTGGTGGCGGGGACGGGGTACCGCTGTACACATTGGCCCCATCCCCACCAACAGCATCTCTGTATCCCGGAGAGCGCCCCCTCCAGCTCGAAGCCTCACTAAACAGTGGCCCCTACCTCCGCTAATGCATCGGGAGCACCAGATCCATCGACCGCCTCGGGGACCTAACTCCAGCGAGTGTCTAATAATGCAACTACTAACCTTGTATGTATAAGATATGTCAACGGGTTGTATTTTCTACACTTGCCATTACATAGATTTTCTTATAAAACGTGAATTATAGCAAAAAAATCTATCAATACTTTCTTACTATGAAGTTCAACAAAAAAGCTTATTTCTATAAAATACTTCAGGACTCTCGTGTTCTCGTCATTTAGTACACACCATGTTAAATAATTTAATAGTGATTATAATAAAAGTTTGCAATACCATATCTCTATCTATTATAAATCAGATAGATTACTATAATAGCAAAATTTATATAATATTCTGAAACGTGATTTAGAGTCAGTGAATTTAGGGTTTAAGCTGCTTAAATTCCTACATAATAAACCCGATTTCATCTATATAGGATTATTCGTGCGCTACTTTTACGTATTACCGTTATATTTTCGAATAATGTTTTTTCCCATAGCTTGGGAGTCCCTACAATTTATTTTCTTCTGTGATTTCTTATTCCTAGATACTTCTTATCAATTCCAGAATTATTGTGGGTTAGTGAATATATTCGTTTATGTTAAACATAATTGGCAACAATTTTATAAAAGGCTGAACCCTTTTTGGACATAGTTTTGGGAATGAAATTTTTATCCATATGAAAATTACTAATACGGATTTGTTTTAAGTAACTTTATCTCTTTATAATGTATCACTTTCTTTACGGTAACATATTGAGGAAAATTGCAAATTTAGTGCGTATCAATCCGCTCTTCAACACTTCTCTCTAAAATCAGAAACAATAACAGGCCACTACTTTTATCCCATTCGAAAGCTAAATTGTATGACGATGCTGAGTTCTATGATGACCAATGCTTTCACAAATTTAGGGATTCCAAATTCAAAAAACACAGGACGTGACGACACCAAGTAACATTTGAGGTACGTGGCACTACTGCGTCATCATCACAGGATAATTAACTTGGCCAGTATTTAGATTGTATGATTATATGATTATATGACATGAGAATAATTACAGTTATGCGTAAACCTCTACACTATTACACATTGTTTTTCATTGCGTTTTGAAAAAGTGATTTGCGCTAGTGAAAAAGTGCTTTAAGCAATAAACTTTGATGAGTAGATAGCCTTAGTACGTAAAAAAAAAAATTAGGAATAACCCTTATCTTATCATATATAAAAATGAATGTTTTTCTGTGTGTACCTTATGGACTTCGAAATGAAGTTAATGAAAAAATTTGTCAATTTTTATAATGACCCAGCCATTGTGTAATGTTTGATGGCGATTGGAGCATTTTTAATATCTTTAATTCATATATCTTTGAATTAATCACTGCGAAGCGGGCTGGACGTATTAGTAATATATAAAAATGAATGTTTGTCTGTATGTCCCTTATACACTCTGAAATGGCTAGACCGATTTTAATGAAGCGGATGATCCTGTAAAATTTGATTGGGTCGGAGCATTATGATAAATTGTTAAATTATTTTTTTAAGTTTTCGAAACCAGATTGAGCCACAACAACACGTGGCCAGACAGCTAGTATCTAACAAAGGACGGCTATTGGACACCCTCTGATGAGACATCAAAATACATGCACTTTTTAATAAGAGTACCTGGTTGACCGAGCCTTGCTCGGTATTATTTTCAAAATAAAAAAAAACAAAAAGGAAAAAAAATATTGGGTAGGTGGGGCTAGATCCTAGGTATTTTCATTTCTAGAGACCACCTGTTCCCCGAATAAGCTACGCTGACTTGACAATTAACGACAAAAAGAGCATTTTAAATACAAATGTTAGTATGTTAGTATTGTTTAATGCCCAAAAAAGGGATAAAACGATTTTTTTTAAATAAAACTTAGCTAGGTCGATTTTTCTTCTCCACAACCTCCTACATGGTGAATTTCAGGAAAAAATTGGAGCCGTTTCCGAGAATCCGAATATATATATATATATATATATATATATATATATATATATATATAAATATATACATATATATATATATATATATATATATATATACCTTAATATTGAAATGAGTTAATCTTGTATATATATATATATTTTCCGAATCTCGGAAACGGCTCCAACGATTTTCCTGAAATTCAGCATGTAGGAGGTTTTGGGAGAAAAATTATTCAAGCTAGGTTTTATGTAAAAAAAATATTGTTTTATCCCTGTTTTTGGGCATTAAAAAACACTAACATTTATATTGAATTGAATTTTCGCCATTAACTGTCAAGTCGGCGTAGCTTATTCGGTTAACGGGCAGCCTCGAGAAATGTGAATGCCAAGGATCGATCCCGAACTAATTAATTGTTTTTTCTTTTTTTTAAGTTTTTTATTTTGTTGTAAAAAATTACTTTTTTTATTATATATATATATGTACAAGATTTAGTCATTTCAATATTAAAGATATTTATATTCAAAACGTTTTCACGATTAATAAAATTTTTATTCGAAACACTGACATAAAAAGTTTCCTCGAAATATATAGCTATGGACTGCAGCTGTTATGGCAATCCACTTAAGTGCACTACCGCAATACATCTCTAAAAGCACATGTTTCTACGCTCTAAGTTGAGGTAATTCTGAGGAAATATATTACAGACTATCTCAAGTTTCTTACCTTTATATATGAGAAATTTTGAGTTTTTATATTAAAACAAAACGTATATAATTTAATTAATTGATTGATTAAATTAATTTAATTGATAGCTTAAATCATCATTCTCCTGCCCTTATTCCACTCTAAGTGGGGTCGGCGCAACATGTTATAAACTTTGTCACATGATTTGCATTTGTATTTTACGGCCAGCCTGACGTCAAATTACCTTAGTCGTATTTTACGACACCTCAGTAAGAAAGATTGCGGTCTATTATACTCAACCGGATACCACTCGGTGTGTCAACTTACCTTAGTCGTCTTTTACGATACCCCGGTAAGAAATGAGGGTAGTCTATTCTACTCAGCCGGATACCACACGGTTGGCAACTTATCGTAGTCACCTTTTACGACACTACGGTACGAAATGAGGATGGTATATTTTACTCAGCCGGATACCACACGGTGGGTCGACGTACCTTAGTTGACTTTTAAAACACCTCGGTTAGAAATGAGGGTGGTCTATTCTACTCTGCCGGATACCACACGTTCGGTCAACTTATCTTAGTTGTCTTTTACGACACCCCGGTAAGAAATGTGGGTGGTCTATTTTACTCAGCTGGATACCACATGGCATCAGAAAGATTGAATGTGATTTATTGAAGATACATTAAGCAGAAAATGTTTAAATATCGAAATTTATACGGAGATATACAAATTTATAGTTATGGTAAGTATTTGTTGGCATAAAAGCTCTGAAATAAAAACAAATTAAATATTCAATCAGAAAAAGTACGATGTGCTTACGACAGATAAAAGACCGGAAAAATTAGGCAATTTTTCACCAAGCCTTGACTGATAACGTAGCATTAGTAATAATATTTTCTTTGTTTCCGTTTTTGCCTTTCTAATAGTGATGATTTATTTCGTCTGGCAATAAAAATGTTTCATTAAAGTTGATCTGTGGAAATGGCTATAGTGATTGCATTATATTATTTATAGGTATATGTGGTGCCCTTATTGGGATAAGGACCCCACTTAAAGTAGGTTCTAAGTGGGGTCCTTATCCCAATAAGGGCACAATATGTTATAAGCATGTTATCATGTGATTTTGGCTAGATATTTCACGATCGTACGCCTGCCTGACGTAACTTATCTTAGTCGTATTTTTGGACACCTCGTTAAGAAAGAGATTGGTCTATTCTACTCAACCGGATACCACACGGCAGGTCGACTTACGACACCCCGGTAAGAAATGAGGTTAATCACTCGAGCAATATTGATGAAATTTATTACAATTGACTCTTACGTAACGGACTAAAATATAAGAGAATTCTCGCTTTTCATTCGGTAACGTATCCGGTTGAGTAAAATTGACCACCCTCTTTCTTACCGAGGTGTCGTTAAATACGACTAAGGTAAGTTGATGTGAAGCAGGTGGCTGGTCGTAAAATACGAAGCTAAATCATGTGACGACATGTTAATAACATGTTGTGCCGACCCCACTTAGAGTGGGATGAGGGCAGGAATTGCTCGAGTGAATAAGTTGTAAAAACATAAAAAAAGACTTTTTAACATTTGGGTTTTAATATGTTTAGAATATGCCTGTTATTATATACTAAATGTTGTAAAATAAGTCTTAAGACGTAAGTTAAATATTCCTCAGTTATCCCAAGGGCAAAGATGTTCCACTTATGTAAAGTTCAACGGCCTCTCGCATGTTGACTCTACGTCAAGACCCTTCTACCCATATTGTGGTCAGTATATAGGTAAGGTAATATAATATGTATATACTCAATATTTATGTATTTATGACAATGTAAGTTATACCGGATACCATACTAAAGGCCTGTTTCACAAGTTACTCATAAAATGTCGGATAGTTAACCGACAAATTAACTAAGTGACAGATAAATGACTGTAAAAAGTGAAAAATTGAAAAAAATAAAATCGCGGCCATTTTGAAATAGCTATTTGCTATATAGCAGATAAACAGAATAACAGCTACATGATGTACCTGTTAACTTATTAGTGACTTTAAGTGCTGAATAAGCCTACCAGAAACCTGAGTAATGCAAAATTCCGAGTTATATTTCAGATATGTTTCGACAGTTTATTGGTAACTTGTAACACAGGCCCTAAGAGTTTTATTTAAAGGGGAGCTTAAAACCAGACAGAGTCACAGCTACGCGTGGCAGGACCGTTATTATGGTATAAATATCAAAAAACAATTCTGCGTATTTTTGTTTACGAGTTGGGTTTGAATCTGTTAACAAACTAACGTTAGTACCTTGATTATAACAGTTTAATAGCTGTACCTTCGCCCGTGTGAAAATCAAATTTAATTAAAATTTTAAACATAAAAATAGTTATTGTAAGTTAACCATAAGAGATAGAGACATGCTGTCGCGGTTTTTTTTGTAGTATTCTTGTTGATCTACAATTCTCTAGTACATTTTTTTAGTGTATCTCTATTGGTTCGAACACGTGACCTCGTCGAAAGAATCGCACGGTGTTACCGCTAGGCTATCATATAGCTAAAATTAAACAATAATAATGTACTAAAGTAACGGCGATTTTAATGCGTAGCAAATTTTAATTAAGAACTAAATTTTTTGCGTATTCAAGTCGAGTAATTATATCGTTTCTCCTCTAAATATATTATTACAAAAACCGCTCAACCCACAATGAATATCAATTAAGAAACCGCACCAATGTATTCTGTTAAAGCGGCTTTATTCGGAATACGAAAAATAAATACAGAACGAAATTAAAAGGACACCGGCGGCCCAATTTGTGTAATCCAGGGGCACATTGTTCTACTTCAGAATAGAAAAAAAATTAAACGGTTGCTCGGTGACTAAACTTCTACGTAATTTGGTCAGATAATATTTTATTAATTTAGCATAATACATAGGTATAATGCCGAGTGGTATCCGACTGAACAGAATAGTACCACCCTCATTTCTTACCGAAGTGAGAAAAGTGAGTCGTAAAAGGCGACTAAGGTAACTCGACTCGCCTAGTGGTATCCGGCTAAGTAGAATAGACCATCCTCATTCCTTACCAAGGTGTCGTAAAAGGCGACTAAGGTAAGTCGACCTACCGTGTGGTATTCGGCTGAGTAGAATAGACCTGACAGTGCTCCACCACGCTGCTGGTGGCAAAGACAGGGTACCGTTGTACAAGTATATTAGTAAGTAGAATAGACCACCCTCTTTCTTACCGAGGTATCGTAAAAAGCGACTAAGGTAAGTTGACGTCAGACAGGCGGCTGGTCGTAAAATACGATCAACCATGTGACAACATGTTTATAACATGTTGTGCCAACCCCACTTATAGCGGGATAAGGTCAAGAAGAAGATGTATAATAGGTATAACTGGATCATCACAAGTAGGTAAAACCTGTCGAATCTACAAAACACAAGGGTAATATCGGGTCTAATATAAAAAAGCCTTACAACCTAGGAAACTATCATAATAAAAATTCAGGTTTTATTCTAATGGATGAAATGTAATTCAATGTAGCAGATGAATTAGCCAGAGCGAATAGACAGACTGATACAAGGACAGACGGACTTGAGCATTGATTTGATATGTATATGCTTAAATTTTCTTATCAAACACCATGACACCATGTTGTGGTTCGTGCGTCAGGCAATTGTATTAATTATAGACTGGGTTTGTACAAAGTGTTTATTAAGACTTTAGGATAATGTTAATACATGTAAGACTTATGGTAGTGTGACGCCATATTGATGTAAGTGATCTACTTAAGACAAGTACGTATGTACGTATGGAAGACAAATGATATACCATGACATAAGTGACGGACATTATCATTACATATAACAGATAAAATTATAAGATGGGACCTGTGATAGCCCAAGGGACCGATCGATTCTTTTGAGGGCGATACGGGTTCAAACCTCCGGCAGGGACCAATGAGTTTCTGTTAAAACTTATGTTATTGATCTCTGCAATTTATCATACGGTTTTCGGTGAAGGAAAACATCGTGAGGAAATCTGCATATCTACAAAAAAATCTGAAGATACGTGTAACCTTCCAATTTTCATTGTAGCAGCGTGTTTGGTCTTAGCTCCAACCCTTCTCTCTAAAAACAGGGAGTGAAAGTCTATGCCCAGTAGTGGGATAGTAACTTGCCGTTACTATATGAGATAAATAAAAAAGGAAAGCTTCTTTTCCAACAACCCTAAGAGTGGGGATAGATAATAGAATATATTGATTAAATATTTGAGCAAGATTCTTACGTGAAAGTAAATCATTTTACGGATTTTGTAGTGGATAGCTTAAGCTTACAGTACTCTTTAGATCTAATATAAATGCTTCAGGATAGCCACAACGGTCATAAATCACTTATATTGCTAAGTTAACTGCGAAACCGATAAATCCAAGTGCTACGCTCCTTGGGAACGTTAGTAGAATTCGTTTGGTAAACTGGACAGGAAGAATGTTTTAATGGCATACTGCCTTAAGTATGCAAATATATATATAAAGATTTTTTTAGGATTTGTTTCTATGCCACTTTAAAGCAAATATTTTTCTCCTATACGACGTAGTCAGCTTCTTCGCTGACCTAATGAGTAGCGGAAAGTACTAAGCGCTCATATACGTTAATTTTCGAAACCGTAAGGAACAATTGCAGGAATTCTATTGGATAGCTTCCACGCTGAGTCTCGTGTTAAGCTTGTGCTGATACTATAAATGTTTGCATCTAGCTCATGATAGCATGGCGTGTATCTGTTTGCTCTAAGCTTATGCTAATAATATATTTCCTTGCTTCACGGATGAATTTCCCAACACTTTGGAAATTGTTTCTACAAGTGGTTTTGCGCTCCAACTGCGATGTAACCTGTAGTGTCTACAAATTTGTGCAGATCTTTTTGATCGTAATTTCATATATATTTGTCCTTTTGCCGAGAATAGTTTGATAGGTTTCTTTTTCAGCTGAGTAAAACATATATGAAAAGAAACTGTTATTACAATTATATAAATAGAATTGAAGCAAAATTTGTAGTGCTTTAATAATAAAACAATTCACTTTGATTAGCTCTACAGAGAATCATTAATTACTGATGTTAATGGAAATCCATTTCATGTTTGACAATAAACAGATTCTGTTACTTGTGAATATTCATCGAGGCAACCGTTTGATTTGATACATGTTGTAAAGTTAACACTAATTAAGCTTATAAATCATTACTAAATAAATTAATTTATAGAATTAAGCGTTACTTTGCGAAGGTCCATAATACAAAAGTAATGAAAATATTATTTTTCTATAATCCGCGATAAAAGAAAATATATGTAATGCTAATTGTAGAGTGTACTATTCGTTCTCACACCTGATACATACAGAATTTGTGACAACTCATACACTACCCGCCACCGATAACTCAACAATATACAACACTCAACAATTGTTTCGCCCCGTAACCGAAGCATCGTCAGGAGGAGATTTTGTCGTGGAGTCGATTATTACTTTTTTATTATGGATCTTCGAAAGTGACGCCTAACTCTATAAATTAGGGTAAGCTAACCTATTCTCGACACCTATCCAATTAATTGACACCCTAGCAATTTTCTTCCAAAAATAAGAAAATAACAACACTAAATATTTCCATTTGTACTAATCTTTTTAGATAAAATCATAATTACTTACTCTGGCAATATTAAGTTGCAATAAAAATAATATGATGACTAAATAGCTAAATGAAAAAGTGCACATAATTAGTTAAGTACTAATTTATCGTTTCCTTAAAAATTTGACAAGGTAAGTATCTTACAAGTATTGTTAAAACATTCTGTTTTCAGTCTGAAATACGTCGATTATAGTGTTATTGGGGTGTTTATAGTTCAAGTTAACTAATCGACCAGATTTATTTAAAAAATTTGTTGTAATTGAGACCATCATACAAGATGAATTCCAAACTTAAAATATTCAGAAATATTTTCGCAATAAAACCGCGGCATACCAGCTTTACTATGAACAAGAAAAACCGGAAGTAGTGCTGTGATTTTACAGCCCGTCTCGTGTTTGAAGCATCGTAAAAGTATAATTCACGCCGTTCCCGTTTGCTATTTTGTTCCCTTTATTTTTTATGTTCCAACAAAATGACACGTAAAGAACTTTATATCCTTTGTCGAGGATATCGTTCTCTGTAATTTCTTATCTATACTTAACTTAAAAGGGCTACTTGAGAGAAATACCCTCAAGTATTTTAAAATTTATTCATTCATTCTTCTGTCCCTGTATTCTAATTGGGGTCGGCACAACATGTTTAAGACATGTTGTTACATGTTTTGGCTAGTTATTGTACGACTGCCTGACGCCAAAATACCTTAGCCGCCTTTTACCACACATGGATAAGCAATTAGGGTGGTTCATTCTACTGAACCGAATACCACAAAGCAGTCAACTTACCTTAGTCGCTTTTTACGACACCTTGGTAAGAAATGAGGGTGGTCTCTTCTACTCAGCCTACCACACGGTGGGTCAATTATTTTTAATAGAGGAGCGAATTTCTTTAAAAACCGGACGAAACGATAGATAAGATTCAAAAAGACTAATTGGTACTTAGTTTTTACTTTTTTCTACAATAAATGACGCGGGTTTTCTTTTGTTTTAAAGATCATCCTCTGACAATTACTAAAATCAAACAAATTACTGACATAGGTCTCTATTAGCTGAGTAGTAGTTTTTTGAATATATATATGAATGAAACGCAAATCAACATGCAATTCTCTCTTAACCTATGCACGTCTACTGCTAGACATAGATCTCTTCACGGGATCTCCACGCGACACGATCTTACGTTACTTGGATCCAGCGGCTCCCAAGACCTTTTTGACGTCATCAGTCCACCTTGTGGAGGGCCTATCGCGGAGTTTTCTAGTGCAAGGTCGCCATTCTAACACCTCTAGACCCTGCACTATGTGCCCCGCCTATACCGCAACTTCAGCATTGCGACACGCTAAACTATTATATGTCAGTCATTTTGTTTCTTCTACGGATCTCCTCATTTCTGATTTGATAACGTAGATATACTCCAAATAAAGCTCGCTCTATCGTCCGTTGAGTGACTGAGCTTGCTTATGAGGCCCATAGTTAGCAGTTCTTCAGCATTTGCAATTAATGCGCTTAAAAAATCCACAAGACAAGAATACCTATTTTTCACTTTATTTGTAGGAATAATAAACAAATATAAAGTAGACATCAGTAAAAGATCAAAATTACATTTTAAGTTTGTTTTGTTCTGTTATAGGTATAAACACTAAATTTAGTCAAATAGGTTGTTTTAGTTATTAGAGTCAAAGTCGGTGATAAATCTGAGCATTCTGTAATTCTGTAATTATTTCACTGTTCATTGTTTTATTCTAAACTCATCGAAAGTTTGTTTAATAGTTTTGATAGAATTGCATAAGTTCATCATTAGTATTTTATCAAACATATTCAACTGTCAGATATTACACTGTTTTAAAAAATATAACTTAAGTGTTTTTCTGAAAGACGAAGAAAAGTACGATGACCAGAATCCACTCTTTCAAGATTAAACTTCCAGAAATGGGATTGCTTTGGATTGGATTCTTCGTTCTCGGGTGTATAAATATTATATAGCCATATGGCTATATAATATTTGCTATATCCAACATATTCTGCGATGTCCTGTGCATTCGATTTGATGGCCATTGACAAACGCAATAAAAGTGTCTCATCGTTCGCAGGAGGTATTAAATAACGATATTATAGCGTTACTCGAGTTTCGCTTACGTAAACTATAACATTTATCGTTATTATTGACGATACTATATGTTTTATGCACGACGACACATAGGGTCGTCCGTCACTAAGTTAATCAACTTTTAGTTTATTTATTTTATTTATTTATTTATATACTTTATTATACACCACAGATAAAAAATACAGAAAAGAAACAAAAACAGCAATAAAAAAAAGAAAACAAAATGTAATGTATAAAGGGCGGTCTTATCGCTTGGTAGCGATTTCTTCCAGACGACCTTAGGGTTAAGGAGAGCTGAAAATTTTATGTGGGTGGTGCACTTTTATAAAATTAAATACATACTAATAATACACACCATTTTAGTTGTGTTATGATATGATATGTGTTTATATCATTCTTCTGCCCATATCCCACTCTAAGTGGAATTTACACAACATGTTATACCTAAACATGTTGTCACATGATTTGGCTAGATTTTACGACCGGCCACTTACCTGACGTGAACTTACTTAAGTCGTCCTTCACGATAGCTCGGTAAGAAAGAGTATGGTTAATTCTACTCTGCCGGATAACACAAGGCGGGTCAACTTACCGTAGTCGCCTTTTACGACACCTCGGTAAGAAAGAGAATGGTCAATTCTACTCTACCGAATAACAAACGGCGGGTCAACTTACCTTAGTCGCTAGATATAAGGGTGGTATTGGTAATATGTAATCGTAAAATAAAAACGGTAATGTCTGAGACTTGAATCGGAATAAATCAATAATGCATATATGTAAGTAAGAGGAAAAATCAGATTTCTAAAAATCAGGCATTGAAAAGCAAGTACATCAATGGTAGTAGAAATTGAGAACGACACGTTTCCCGAGAAAACTTTGGCAATTTATGTCACTGTGATTTCAAAGTTTGGAGAGTTTTCGAATCTAGTTTATGGTTTGTCTATGGTATGAATTGGCGACGTTTGTACTCTTTTACACAACTATTTTGTAATGTTCTGAATTTTCACATAGTCTGAAATTACGTTAAGTATATTTAGCAAATAATATTCTCAAACAATTTGCCGAGACAAACAGAGAACGCAAGTACTTTTAGGCCGTAAAGGTAAGGAGAATTCACCACAGTCTCATTATTGATTTATTTCTTCATTTCTTCATATAATACGTAAGTTTTTAGTAATTTCTCACACTCAGGTCAACTCAGTCTTAATCAGTTCAGTTCAGTCTTACACAGTCTTACTCAGGTCAAATGAAGAACTCATGCACTACCCGACACCGATGACACAACAAAACACAAGCACTGCACACATTCACCACCACAATCTCAACAATTGTTTCGCCCCGTAACCGAAGCATCGTCAGGAGATAAACTCCACGACAAACGAGTTCTTACAAATTCTGCATGTATCAGGTATGAGAACGAATAGTACACTCTACATTTAGCATTACATATATTTCCTTTTATCGCGGATTATAGCAAAATAATATTTTCATTACTTTTGTAAATTTTAATTTTAAATAAACAAAAGGATTTACATTTTATAATAGATAAAATTATAAAGAGGGATCCATCATGAATACTTAAACGTATCTCTATTGATTAATAACTTTGTCCCAGGAATATGAATAAATAATCTTCGTCGTTTGTTAGTATCCCATAAACAAAGGAAAAGTTTATTTGCGTTTGAGCAGTAAATCGAACTTTCCACGGACGGACTGAACGGTTTATTCGGCTCCACGTAAATTAAAATGTTGTCTAAATATACGAGTACAAATCTACATTGAGCGGCAGGCGGAATCAAATACAAAATAATTGTAGCGAGTAATTAAAATTAAAAGCATGTTAACTTTTGTTAGCAATTTTAACATTTGTACAATAAGATAATAATAATTGTATTCAGTTTTGTGTACTATGAAGTATAAATATTGGCATTAGTCTCAATATCGTAAACTCAACTTAAGAGGAGATTTTAAAATGGAGGAGGAATTCATTTTGGCGGCATTCTGTTCTGACGAAAAATAATTGTTATTACAGTAATTGAGAGTAATAAAGTGTTTAAGAATTATTTTGATATATTTTGGAAATCTTTTCTAAGTATTTTAATACTTTAACATATAGTATAGTAGCTTATTCACTCATTTATTTACAAATTTCATTATTTTCAAATATTTTTGAAAAATAACAAAACATAAAAAAGGCATCCACAGGGAGCAGAGAAAAAACCCAAGCTCCAAGTTGTTAGTACTCCAGAAAGAGAGGATCCTTTCAAAATATGTGCCATCTCAAGAAATATTGCTTTCTTTATCTTATTATTATTAAACTGCTGCGTGAAGGCTATTCTCTTTTATTGAGACATGAATTTAAGCTTGGACATGTTCCTAAGAGGAGTGACACGTATACCAAGAATTCTCCAATTTCAAACTAAAATAACCATGTTAGTAAATTTTTTTGGTTAAAGTTAATTAAAAGTTAGCTTATAAAGTTGTTAGATATACGGCAATAATATTTGAGGTTCTCGTAAAAAATGCAAGACAGTTTGTATGAAACTAACTTGAAACTCTTATAAAAATAGGTCTTTTAAGTCCCACGTAAATTAAAACAATGCGCGCTGTTTAAATATAAGACAACAATTGTACGTACTTAGCAGCAAAATGTGGGCCCAAGCCGAAAATAATGAGAATAGACGATTCTTGTTTGTATAAAGTGTACTTTTAAAATATATTTGTATTAAAAATATCTACGATATATAAATTTTAACCCCTAAAACTGCTCAGTAAAGACGTATGTATTTACGTAATTCCCATGATAATAATGATTTTCTCGAACAATGTTATCTGGAATATGCATTATGGAATGCTAGTTTTTAATTAATGACGTACAATCCCTTGGGAAAAGAGGTGTGGGACGCAGAAAGAAATCCTGGCTTCGTAACGTAAGGGAATGGACGGGAATCGCGAGCGCCGCTGAACTGTTCCGGCTATCGAGGGATAGAGATGAATTTATACAGCTGACTGCCAACCTTCGCTAGTCGGAAAGGCACTCCAAGAAGAAGAAGAATCCCTATGGAATATTGTCAGCACAATACATACATCTAACTGTAAATGTATCGGTATTTACAAAATTATCAAAATGATGCTTGGAGAGATGGGTACCTAGTTGTAATTTTTACTCTCTATGCCATCGGTAAATGAGATAATATAAACAACCATCATCATTTTCAATCAGATAAATGTTTCTAATTCAAACTTGTTACACGTGTTCGCAAGCAAAATAAAGTAAATGGTGGGGTTGAACCGATTAGTATATAACTAAGCTTGATTGGGTATTGCTTCGCTTTGCGATTTTGGTCGTGGAGTCTATCTCCTGATGATGCTTCGGTTGCGGGGCGAAACGATTGTTGAGTTTTGTGATAGTGAACGTATGTAGTGCTTGTATATTTTGATTGCGGTGGTGGAGGTTTGTGCATGTGTTTTTACGATTCCTGCATGTCAGGTATAAAAACAAATTGTCCACTCTACATTTAGCATTATATATATTTACTATTTTACTGCATTGCAGATTATAGCAAAATAATTTGATTATTACTTTGGTATCATCATTTTCCTTCCACATCCCATTCTAAGTGGAATCGGCACAACATGTTTTCTCTACCATTCTCTCCTATCATTAATCAACACTGACACTACTCCCTTTATATGCATGTCATATTTCACACAATCCAACCATCTCTTTTTACGTCTCGAGGCTCAAATCCATCCACATTCATCACAATTAAAATTTAAACAATGGCTAGTCAGTCCCAATCTACCACTCGAGGTGAGAGAACGTGTCTGTTGTATTGTGTGCCTACTCACTGATATTAAACTATTTTAATCGAAACTCGAGAGCCAAGATTGTGGACATCACAGACGAAATATATTTTTATTCTTTACAGTTAATGCATTATCATTGAGACGTATGTCGCCCTTATGTGCTATTAAATCCGATCATCTCTATCTTTTTTACTCATAAATATTAAGTCCAGGCGAAAAAATAACGCCGCAAAGGACAAATAAATCATAAGGGCCAACAGAAATAAGAGTAGTGGCCGAATAAATCTTCGTTAAGCTTTGATAAGTGAGCTTTACGCTTCTGGTCTGACGCGATGGGCACAATAACTCACCTCTTAACGTCTTGACAAATTTCAGTAATTTGGTTGGCACTTAGATATCTGGTTTTTTATTTTCACAATATGATACTCTACGTTGAGATTGGAATGAATCATTGTGAAAAACGAACTTAGGACTTGACAGTGATAGGCTACCAGAGTGGATACCAGATACTAATAATATTATATGCGAAAGTCTGTTTGTTACGGTTTTACAACTAATCTGCTGGAGGAATGTAGATGATTTTATTGATGCTTGAAGTTTTATATATTTTCGTGTTATCGTTAGTACCGACATCAAATTCAAAGATTTTTAGAGAGTTAATAAATGAATTAATTTCTCACAGCGAGTTTATACTTAGAAACGAATCCTTCCAGGATTAATTTTGTTGCGATAATAAATCCTTACATCAAAATATTGTAAAGGCTTGTTTAATCAACGAGTCCTTTGAGTGCTAAGGTATTATACCTACATTTCAAACTTGATTTTATTAGCAGAGCATTTGTCTTTGAAAGGGCTCTTTTGGAGTATTCAAATTATAATTTAAATATTTGACGGTTTTGTGATATCGCGTTTTAAGTTACAGATTTCACGTATTTTCTTTTTTTTATTACCTTTATTTTTCAGGACTTTTATACAGTTAGTACATATTAGTCCTATAGTACCCTTTTACTTATATCTATACAATTTTTATAATTCTTAAAATTATCTACCTATATTCTAAACTATTTATGGCAAAAATATATAGCATTGTAGCTCTATCAGAATATGGATCAGCCAAAATGCCATTTATAAAGCCATCAAGGATTTGTTTTTGATATGCTTTCTGTAAATCAAATGGATACACCATTTGATTTACAGAAAGCTTATCAAAAGATTCTATCCTCATTTAACGTAGTAGCATTTAGTAGGCATAGATAGAGATGCATACTGATTTAGATTAAAAAACCATTATGGCGGATCTTTATCACGACATATTTACTAGTGAATCGCGTATTCACTCTTTAATGACATCACTGATTCACAGGCAGATTCACTACCCACTGCGCTAATGGGCTAGTAAAAAAATCAGTTTTAAAAAAATCAGTCGTAATTTTTAACCAGAGCAACTGCCGACTTTCTTGCTGGTTCATTAAGGGCGCCTTTCTGAACTAATAGTAGCTTCATTATAATTTTTTATAGTAATTTTAAATTTGAAAGTTACAATATTGCACGAAATTTATTTGTTTTATTAATTTTTACACAATAACAAGCAACGTACTTGTAAATAAACTATTATTGAAAAAATATATAAATCGTCATTCTCCTGTCCTTATCCCACTGTAAGTGGGGTCGGCACAACATGTTATAAACATTGTCACATGATTTGGGTACGTATTTTACGAACCTCGGTAAGAAATGAGGGTGGTCTATTCTACTCAGCCGGATACCACATGACGGGTCAACTTACCTTAGTCGCCTCCTACGACATCTTGGTTAGAAATAAGGGTGATCTATTCTATTTAGCCGCATGCCAAACGGCAGTTTGTTTATATAATTTATAGAATTAGGCGTTACTTTGCGGAGATCCATAATACAAAAGTAATAATAAAATTATTTTGCTATAATCCGCGATGAAGTAAGATAGAATAAATATATATAATTCTAAATGTAGAGTGGACAATCGGTTATCATACCTGATACATGCAGGATTCGTAAAAACACAAGCAAAAACCTCCACCACCGCCACCACAAAACACAAGCACTACATATGTTCACTATCCAGTTTGTTTGTCCAATAAAGAATTTCTATATATATTTCTATCTGTATTACACGTGAAACAAATATTTCTTGAGTACACTAAGTCTTATTTGTTCAATTTTTCTTTATTTAATTCAGTGAGTCGCGGAAAGTGTGTCATTGTTCCAACGTTGTTATCTGATGGAAGTTAACTCGTAACAGAGTTATTTGTTTTGTGGAGAAAAGTTTTTGAGTAAGTCAATTATCTGAGCGAAAGAACTTTTAACAATGTCGTGCTAATTCATCGGTTAACTTACGCTGTTGAGTATAATATGTATAAAGAATAATCTATCTCTTTTATCTTAAGTGTATTTCATTAATAAATGTATAAACATGTATATATTTATCCTCCTGCCCTTATCCCACTCTAAGTGGGGTCGGCACAACATGTTATAAACATTTTGTAACATGATTTGGCTGCGTTTTTACGACCGGCCGCCTGCCTGACGTCAACTTACCTTAGTCGTATTTTACGACACCTCGGTAAGAAAGAAGGTGGTCTATTATACTCAGCCGGATACCACACGATTAAGTCATCAATTTTCAAGCGATAAATACTCACAACAGGGAAAGACTTACCTTAGTCGTATTTTACGACACCTCGGTAAGAAGAAGGATGGTCTATTTTACTAAACCGGTTACCACACGGTGGGTCAACTTACCGTAGACACCTTTTACGACATCTTGGTAAGCAATGAGGGTGGTCTATTCTACTTAGTCGGATACCACACGGCGGGTCAAAATACCTTAGTCGCCTTTTACGACACCTCGGTAAGAAAAAAAAATATAAACATGTATTTAATTAATATACGAATGAAATTTCAAATGTGTATTCATTTAATAAATTAATGAATGTATGGATGAATTTATAAACGCATGAATAAACTAATTCACTTTATTGAACACTACACTATAAAACACAAAAAAATTACAAAAATATGAGAGCTTGTGTCTGTATCTATGTATTTATCTATTGACAGTCTATCTATCTGTCTGAACTACCCGCCCATCGAACTAAAAGTAACAAAAATAAATGTAAAGTTATGTTAATTCATTGATATACCATTCATAATCAAGGTAAAAATACCTGATTATTAAAATTTCATATTTTTATATTCAGATATAATATTCAGATTATTCATATAATATTCCTGGGATGTGAATAACGAATACCAAACCAGTGTTTGTTATTTTACAGTCGTAATCTCTGGAACTGTCTAATGCAAGTAACAGTCTCTCAGAATATAATTTACTAAGCAAAATTTCAAACACGTTAATGCCTACATCAGGTGCACTAAGTCTTGAGGTTTGTACTAATCAGCAAAATGGAATGTAGCTCGTCGCAGGTGCGCTAGTTGCAACAAGGTTATACTATTCATAGTAAACAGGGAGTTATTTTTAACTTAATTATAATAATGAATAAAGCTACGTTGTGACTGTTAATAGTGGCAGAAAAAAAATAGTAGTAGCTTTTATCAAAGAAACTCCTTTTTGTGTACTAGTATAATCTTCTTCTTTTTATCAGTTTTATGATTTAGCCGTGTGGTATCCGGCTGAATAGAATAGTACCACCCTCATTTCTTACCGAGATGTCGTAAAAGGCGACTAAGGCAAGTCGACCCGCCGTGTGGTATCTGGCTAAGTAGAATAGACTAACTTCATTTCTTACCGAGGTGTCGTAAAAGGCGACTAAGGTAAGTTGACCTACCGTGTGGTATCTGGCTAAGTAGAATAGACTAACTTCATTTCTTACCGAGGTGTCGTAAAAGGCGACTAAGGCAAGTCGACCCGCCGTGTGGTATCTGGCTAAGTAGAATAGACTAACTTCATTTCTTACCGAGGTGTCGTAAAAGGCGACTAAGGCAAGTCGACCCGCCGTGTGGTATCTGGCTAAGTAGAATAGACTAACTTCATTTCTTACCAAGGTGTCGTAAAAGGCGACTAAGGTAAGTAGACCTACCGTGTGGTATCCGATTTAGTAGAATAGACCACCCTCTTTCTTACCGAGGTGTCGTAAAATACGACTATGTTAAGTTGATGTCAGGCAGGCGGCCGGTCATAAAAACGCAGCCAAATCATGTAACAACATGTTTAACATGTTGTGCGGACCCCACTTATAGTGCGATAAGGGCAGGAGGATTATATATCAATTTTATGATAACGATAACGCTGTAGTCGCATAAAAATTGTTTTACTTAGAACTTGATTTGTTATCATTCATTCGTCCCTTAACCCACTCTAAGTGGGGTCGGTACAACATATTGTCATATTAGACAAGGTGATGTACGATATGGCTGCACGTCTAAATATATTTTTGACAACACTAGAAATAATTCAAGGACCTATATTAAAACTACAAACTTGTGGGAAATGCTATAATTTTTCTATATTTTCTTTGAGATATAAATTTAAAACACACTAATGGATCTCATAAACTAAAAGTTGATTTTTACTAACCATCAAAGTTATATTCTCAAGGAAGTGCTTTTCAACTTTAGTATCATAATTTTCTGAGCTGTAACTTATTAAAACTTAAGTTTTACCAACACTTCATTATAAAGTTAAGTTTGTATAACGTGACTTTTAATGAACATGTCATATTGCCATAATATATTACTATCATCTCTTTTTATATTCATTCATTCGTTTATTAAAGATCAAATAACATTTTGGTCAATTTAATTAATTGAAAATTAAATATAAATAACTACACATATTAGGTATTACACCTATAAAGTAAAATAATTTCGGAAAAACCTGAAATTTACCGTTTTTATTACTTTCATTAAGAGCATTTATTAATTTTAATCAAATCCTTTAAAACCTGTCATAACAATACAATTTTTTTAAAGAAACTTACCTTTTAAACATCAACAAACAAAAACAAAGATATCATTTTTCATTAAGCCAGTTTGAAATTTCTAATTGTCGTTCCATTTATTTTAAAATTAGAATTCCCATTTTAAACAATCCGTTCGACAATAATCTCATAAAGCTCCTTTATCTGCGAAACAATAAGGCCTTCTGGTTTTAAGTAGTCTCGATTACTTTAAGAGTTGAAAGACGCATTTATATTAGGCGTTGGTTTTAATCTTCTGATCCGGTTTAATCGTCTTTATTTATATACTCTGAATATTATTAGTTCTGTAGAAATGGATCTACCTTTCAATTAAATGAATGTCGTTGATTCCTTAGACAAGCTGACATTAGATTTGCCTCTATCGTTTTCAGTTAATACTCGCCGCCATCGCTTACTAAAACTTGCTAGACAATATGATATTCAATCAGTCAATATTGTTAGCGATATGCTTCCAGGCCTTTTACTTTATGTGTTGCCTAGATTAGTTTGGGTTTATGCCAACACAAGGAACACACTCAACGTTATACCATACAATAGACCACCCTCTTTTTTACCGAGGTGTCGTAAAATACGGTTGGGTTAAGTTAACGTCATCAGGCGGCCGGTCGTAAAATACGTAGCTAAATCATGTGACAACAGACAACATGTTTAAACATGTTGTGCCGACCCCACTTAGAATTGGATAAAGGCAGGAGGATGATAATAAAGCTACAAACTTTTGGCCTTTCATAAGTAATTAGTCCGAGAAACTTTCAATTGGTATTCAAATGCGACCGTTTTCTTTTGAAATATAATTATTTCAGGATTCAGTAATGCTAATAAAAACGTTTAATTTTTCTTATATTACAGTAAGCATTTGTATGGCGTTCGTCCTTCATCGAATCCTTAATTTAGATGAAGTTTTATGAAACTTTAGATGAGTTTTTTTATGAAATTAATCTCTTTTTGCTGAGATCGTAAAAAAACTTTACAAAAATTATTTTATTGTTTTCAGGTATTCTTCAGCGATTGTTTTATATTTCCTGTTTGATAGAAAAACTTGTGTAAGAGTTTTATTATTTACGTATTAAATGAATTTTCCTCAATTGTTTTTTATTAGGATTGATAATTATTTGACGTAGAAATATTTATAAGATACCAGTAGTAAATGTGAGAATTCCGTTGAAAAAAAACGAGTATATATGGCTCAAATCGTTATGTAATCTATTATCAGTATTTTAAATGTTAATATTTAGTACCAAACTGATCCACACTGAAATAAAGTTGGATTTTGTTGATTTTGTTTTGTTTGTGCTAAATAATGTACAGTGCTTATTTATTGTGCCGGTGTAGGTGGTGTATAATTTTATAGAAAATATATGCAATGCTAATATTTTCTTTTCGCTTTATATGCGAATCGTAGCAAAATAATTTTATTTTGTATAATAATTAAATTAATAAAATAATTTTATGTTTATGTTTTTAGACATGTTTTATTGTAATATAAATATCAAGACCATAAAATGATATATTATATAAAATAACAATATCATAAAAAAGATAATAAAAATATCATAAATTTTAATATCCGCATATTTTTCGTTTCTATTATATTATATCTCTTTCGTTTGACAGAGACACATTACAATTTAGTATAATATATTTCTTTAGTTTGTTTTGTTTTTCATTCCATATAAAATCTATACACCATTGTATAAAAATTGTCACTTTTTAAGGAATGAGCTCGAAAAGCGTGTTTTGTGTAAGAATTTATTAATTCCTTTCCTTTGACATTTCACTTTCTGCTAATTGCCAGCTGCAAGCAATTAAACTGAACTACGCTTCGTCATAAAAATGTCAGTTTAAGCTAGACTCATGTCGTGCAAGTAGCAGCCTTAAGATATAACTTTCAGCTTGTCGGTTTTAATGCTGAACGGAACCTTTTCTTTGCGAGAGGAAAAATTTATTTATATAAACTTAAAGTCATTATGTCGATATGAAAAAATAAACTTAAATACTGAATAAGTCGTTCGGTTTTTGGCAACTGGTAAATATATACACATAATAATATTTCATCCTCCTGCCCTTATCCCACTCAGAGTGGAGTCAGCACATGATTTGGCTATGTATTTAACGACCAGCCACCTGCCTGACGTCAACTTACCTTAGTACACCTTACGACACCTCCGTAAGAAATAGGGCGGTCGATTCTCAATCGGACACCATACGGCGGTTTGACTTACCTTAGTCGCCTTTTACGACACCTCGGTAGGAAATGAGGGTGGTCTATTCTACTTAGCTAGATACCACACGGCATAAGGATATAACAGTAAATAATTAAATACTTCAACACATAAGTACACTTCGACTCGAAGAACCAACAAATTGTAGTAGAAATGAGGGCCCTGAGTGGAACTCGCGACCCGCGGGGCTGAAGGCAGGGACACTGTCACCTGCTTCAATAGGCATGTCAAAACATTACTTTTCTACCTTGGATTTCCGCATCGAATTATACGAATTGCAATTGAAATTATACTATAATATACTAGCTGCGCCAGTAGCTTCGCCTGAATGGAATTCAGTGCGCACAATTTTTTTACCGAATTGAAATTTTGATCATTAAAATAGTTATTGTAAGTTAATTATAAGAGATTTTTGAATAACTTTCACCGTTGACTTAGCGCATGCAAGGAAAGCTCTAGATTTTGCCGTTTTCGCAATATTTTTCATTGTTACTCCTCTCCTATTCATTTAAGCGTAATGTTATATAGTCTATAACTTTCGTCGATAAATAAACAATCTAACACTCAAATAATTTTTCAAGTCGGTCCAGTAGTTTCTGAGATTAGCCCATTCAAACTATCAAACAAACAAACTCTTCATCTTTATATATTAGTGTAGATATGAAAGACTTTTAATACCGCCTTGTGTTATCCGGCTGAATAGAATAGTACCGCCCTCATTTCTTACCGAGGTGTCGTAAAAGGCGACTAAGGTAAGTTGACTCACCGTGTGATATCTGGTTTAGTAGAATAGACCACCCTCTTTCTTACCGAGGTGTCGTAAAATACGACAGAGGTAAGTTAACGTCAGGTAGGCGGCCGGTCGTAAAACGCAGCCAAATCATGTGACATCATGTTTCTAACATGTTGTGCCGACCCCAAGTGGGATAAGGGCAGGAAGATGATGATGAAAGCCTTTAAAAACCACTTTTGTTGTTTGTTGAAATTGACTTTGTATATGAGACTTGCTATTACTAACACTAATTTAGGTACTAAATGTTACCTAACAATCAATTAGTATTCGCCTCAAGCCCACTTGATAGATTGTACATGTGTGGAAACATTAATGAGGAACTACCTGTCTCCTCAGAAGTAACCCGCGATCTGTCAACTTGACACTATTTCATGTCTACGCTATTAAGTGTATTGTGCCGCCGTGTGGTATCCGGCTGAGTAGAATAGACAACCCTCATTTCTTACAGAGATGTAGTAAAAGGCGACTAAGATATGTTGACCCACCGTGTGGTATCCAGTTAAGTAGAATAGACCACCCTCTTTCTTACCGAGGTGCCGTAAAATACGACTAGGGTAAGTTGACATCAGGCAGGCGGCCAGTCGTAAAAACGCAGGTAAATCATCTGCCAGCATGTTTATAGCATGTTGTGCCGATCCCTCTCGGAGTGGGATAAGAGCAGGAGTATGATGATGCTATTAGAGCAGGAGGATGATGATGCTATTAAGTGTATTGTACTTGATAGTTTAAACTACTAAGCCAAACGGAGCGAAGAAACTGTATTGACTTTTTCGAGAATTTTAGTGGGTTTTTTAGTAAAAACAGCGAAACTCATGAATAGACATAAAAGACAGAAACTTTAATAAAAATATTCTGTCGTTACTGCGAAGATCGTTTATTGGTCGCAAAAAACGTTTCATAACGAAATTTCTGACTTATTTCTAATCTTCGCAAGTTCAGAAAGATGTCAACGCTATTCCACTACTCAAAGCTTTCCCTACTTACCCCTACACATGAATTGTAGTCGGTTATGCTCTACACTGAAATAATACAAGCAACCTTCTCAAATAAGCAGCTTGTAAAATAACATTTAATGATACAAAAGTTTTTCCAAATTACGCCAATGTAACGGCCTGTTACAATCCCACTGCTGGGCATAGGCCTCCTCTCTCCGTTCTTATAGAGAAGGGTATATAGAGCACATACATAACATAACACATAACACAACATATATCCACATACATAACATTACAACATAACATAACATATATCCCCAGATTTCTCTAGAGATATGCAGGTTTTCTTACGATATTTTCCTTCACCGAAAAGCGTGTAATAAATTGCAATTATCAATTAGACATAAGTTTTGATAGAAAAACTCATTGGTCCCTGCCGAGGTTTGAACTTGTGACCTTCTCGAAAGAGTCGCACGGTCACACCGCTGGGCTATCGCAGCTTATCACTTAGAAACCAAAAACCACCTCAGGTGGTGCGGCAATGTAGAAAGACAGCAGCAGGATGACCCTCCTCCCATACCCTGGAAAGAAATGCAGGGTGCAAGCCTTATTACCCGGGCCGGTCCTCGTAGGTTTTTGCCCCTGGACTGTGTTTGGGTCATACACCTAGGTCACCTATCTGGTTCAGTGGGGGGGTGGTTGTCTGGGAGTCGTAGCTCCCCGGTGTTATGATCGGTGGTCTTGTCCAGTGTCATCTCTATCTATTTATAAAGACTTAAGGGCGATGATATGGTACAGATGACTTTGAATAACGGAGAGGTAGAGGCCGCCAGCATCTGATTTAGTCGTCCAATATAAAAAAGATCTCGAGAGAGCCCAATTCCCAGATCTAACAAGCCAAGACTGTCAATTGACGCAAAAAAGAGACCTGACAAAGAATGAGAGCAGAGATGAACAAAGAAGAATAAGAAACTGTTTCACAAGTTACTGATAAGTGTCGGTAAGTAAGTGTGCTGTTAACCGATAAATAACCTAAGTAACAGATAAATGTCTCTAAAAAGAGAATCTAAACCGTGAAAAATTAAAAAAAATTAAAATAGCGGCCTTCAGAAACCTGAGAAATGCAAAATTTCGAGATATGTTTTAGATATGTTCAGATAAGCTAACTGACAGTTTATTGTTAACTTGTGAAGATAACTTAACAAGATAACTTTAATATAACTTAGAAAGATAACTTAAATATAACTTAACAAGTTAACTTGTGAAGTTAACAGATAACTTGTGAAGTTAACAGATAACTTGTGAAGTTAACTGTACCCTAAGAGATACAAGGGTACTTATTAGGGTTTACTCGAAAATTTGGATGTTCAATCTAAAATCGAAATTTCTAGATATAACTTCAAATTACACGCAACTCTTGTTTTAATTATATATACCTATTTGTATAGGAACGTATTTATTTATTTATTTATTTATAAATCTTTATTCATCAACACACCTTAACACAATAACATTATAAGATTAAAAAACAAAAAAAAAAAAAAACAAAAAAACATCAAGCAACCAATACAAATTAAAATGATAATTTGACAAATGTCGTAAACATTTGTATAAAATATATATACAAATGAACAAACTTTGTGCAAAACACGTGTATTTCATTAAGGCTAATATAACACGCTAGGTACACAAACGATAGGATAAATTAGTTATAACGAGAAAACGCTAAGCCGTAATGGAGAAACACAAATGTGCGGTACGGTAGTTGATGAAGTGAGTTTATTTATTATTTCGTTGAGGTTAGTGGTATCGACAGAGTAGAAAATACCACCCTCATTTTTACCGAGGTGTCGTAAAAGCCGACTAAGGTAAGTTGACATCAGGCAGGCGGCCGGTAGTAAAATAATAAGCTAAAACACGTTGTGCCCACCCCATTTATAATGGGATAAGGGCAGGAGAATGATTATGTTGTTTTCGCCAAAAAGTGTCTGAAACTAGATTTTTAATTTTTATATAGGTACCAAATAGACCAACAAATATATTATATTAATTTGGCATTACACGTTGGAATGAGTAAAGTTTCAGTAGAAAGTTAATTTAATATTATCAAACTTTAATAATTAAAGACTTTTTTATCAGAAATAGATAAGGATGACCCTTGTTTTTGATAACTTTAAAGAAAGTTCGATTAAACCCAGTGACAAATAAATTAATCGGTTACGACATCTAGAAAGAATCAGTTGTACTATATCGCAAACACGGGAAACTACCTATAGCTAAAACGCAATGTAATCTCTTGATATTTAGAAAAAACGTAATATAGCATTGTACTAAAGGATGTCACGTTTGTTTGATATTTTAATATTTGAGCACTGACTAATACTAATTCGAAATTCGAAATTCGTCGTTCACTTGTAACGTAAGCCTTAAACGACAGCTTAAATGATATAGTTCCATTTTCCACCACTCAATAGTTTTGCGATCATTATTTAGATGGACTCAGTTGTATGAAATTATAACGTTTAACACGTTTCGTTGAAAATAAACAGTTTTTTCGTATATTCAATTGAATATTTTGTCTTATAGATATTTAAGTAATATTTTTATTAGAGAACTTACGTAATAAGATGGAAACAATAAAGCATTATCAGCGTACAAAATATAGTAAAGGCCTGTTATTAGTCCACTCCTAGGCAAAGACCTCTTTCTTCTATACTCTGAAACGAAGGATTAGAACTTTGACCCATCACTCTAATACAGAGTACCTGGGTAACCGAGCCGTACTCGGTAATTTTTAAAATGATTTAAAAAATTAAAATTAAAAAAAAATTGAAAAGAAAAATGAAAAAATAATGGGCAGGTGGGGCTCGATCCTAGGTATTTTCACCTTTCTAGACCGCCCGTTCCCTAAACGAACTACCATGACTTTACCCGTTTGACAGCGAAAAATTGTGATTGTATTCAACGTAAATTTTAAAAAAATTAGAGCCCGATAACAGGGCTAAAACGACATTTTTTAATGTAAATAAATAATAATAAATAATTGTTGAATTTCAGGAAAATCGTTGGAGCCGTTTCCGATATTCGGAAAAAAAAGAAAAAAAAAAAAAAAAAAAATATATATATATATACATACATACATACATACATACAAGATTAACTCATTTAAATATTACAGATAAGAGGATAACAGATTACTCAGGAATTTTCCGGAGATATGGAGGTTTCCTCGCGATGTTTTCTTATACCATACCAGTAAAGGACTTAAAGACTTTATATTAATCGTTTGTCATATTTATATTACTGAATAGACTTTATATAGTATTATGATAAAATTAAAAGCTCTACACTTAATAATGATGACATAAGCACAAATGACATTGGTATAAAGTCAAAGTGTTTAAAGACAGTGTTAGGTATATATATTCAGGTTTTCCTTGTTTAGGTAATTTGGAATATAATTTATGCAGTTAGTTAACAAACATGAAGCCGTATAGACATTTATTAATTGTGGGTTTGCTTGTTTTCCAAATAGATATCTCGAAAACGAGTAAGTTTTTTTTCAAATTGACTTATATTGTTACTTAGAATAAATAGAGCCAGATATCATTTAAACACGTAACCGTATAGTTTACTAGTAAGTAGTTTAATATGTTTAGGAAAAATATGTAGTATAAAGTGAAACCTTTAATAATATAATAATAATATAATAAAGTTTATTCAGAGAAATAAATAATTTAATTTTGAATTATAATTATGTAAAATTAGGTATATTTAATATTAAGAAATTATATTGTCATACTAGCCTACTCGCCAGCGGCTCCACCCGCGTGAAAGATTAGAACCGTAATATCCGTATAGTCTTTTTATAACCATAAAAATGGTTAAAGTGGGTTAGCCTTAAAAGCTAGACATATGCTGTGGCGGACTTTTAATAAGAACTTTTAGAGGGAAACAATTTGTAATACATGGTTTTTGAACAACAATCATCGTTTACTCAGCGCAGACAAGGAAAGTTTTCAATTTTTGTTAATTTTTTTTCAAACTAAAGTTTCAATTAAGGAATTCTTCCGATTGCTTTTTTCTATTGCATTGTCAAGTTTAGTTTAACATTTTAATAACTTAGCTTAGCTTTGAATTTTAAGTGAATTATGTTATCAATAAGAAAGTTACTCCTTACCTAATTAACATGAATATTAATTATACTTGTGTACTGAAATATTAGCAGTCCGCCACACGATGGACTGCTGTGGTGTAGTATCCGGTTGAGTAGAATAGACGACCCTCATTTTTTTACCGGGTTGTCATAAAAAGTGACTAGACTAAGTTGATCCGCCATGTGGTATCCGGCTGAGTAGAATAGACGACCCTCTTCTTAGCGAGGTATCGTATAAGGCGACTAAATTAGGATGACGTCAGTGCCTACCCCACTTAGAGTGGGATAAGGACAGGAGAATAATCATAAATATTATAAGTATTTATATTAGCTGTGCTTACTGTTAAAGACACGTTCACACAAGCTTTGATTGCCTAATCAAAGCTTGTGTGAAGTCATGTTGCTATTTTTGCCATTTATATAAATACAAAAATATCCTGTACTAGGTAGGTATTTAGATTTTAAATTTCGAACAGGAATATTTCATCTATCGTTATATTACATCACCATTAATTAGTAGATTTGCATCGTTATTCATGTCAGATTCTATTAGGTTTCTGCGTTTTGTCATTGCGATTGTAAGTAGAAAGTCAGTCAGTGCCTTGCTCAGCAGCTATGTGATCGACCGCGCGATTTTTGTCTATATCCAGTTTAAAAAAATATTACTTATTTGTTTGTTTGTTTATAGTTTGTCAGTTCTCATAAGGCATATCGTTAATGACCTCTCTATATATATAAATGACCTATTTCCTTATGTTATAGCCACATGTACGGTTTCAAGTTTTCAAGTTTAAAATAATATTCACAGTTGTATTTGACTCATTAACAGGAAACTACACATGTTATCGTAAATAGGCCAATGTGCATTAACAAATAGGTTTTGTTTTAGTCACAACCTACTTTTCAAACCATAGAGTAGAGAATCATAGAGCTATCAATACTATGATAGTAGATGTAATAGTAAGTCTGTAAATGATAGAAACATACTAAATAATGAGAGGGAAGATAGTCGTATACTTTATTTTAGTCTAATCACACATATATGGGGGGGGGGACAAATATACCACCCTCATTTAGTAACTCTTTACAAAAGTAATACAATAGTATTACTGGTAATTGCCAGCGGCTACGCCGTCGTGGAAAAATTGAAACCGTAATATAATATTTTACTACCATAAAAATGTTTAAAGTGGGTTAACATTAAAAGCTAGATATATGCTGTCGCGGACTTTTATTTAGAACTTTTAGAGGGGAACAATTTTGTAGTACATGATTTTTGAATAACTTTCACCGTTTACTTAGCACGCGCAAGGAAAGCTTTAAATTTTGCTGCTTTCGTAATATTTTTTATTGCTGCTCCTCTCCTAATCATCCTTATATAATCTAAAGCCTTCCTCGATAAATGGACTATCTTACACTCATAGAATTTTTCAAACCGGTACAGTAGATCCTGAGACTAGCGCGTACAAAAAACAAACTGTTCAGCTTTATATATTAGTATAGATGGCTATCTACTAATAGCTCTGTGAGGGAGAGCCAGCCTAAAATATCTCCACCACCAATAAAGAGAAAGCAAATGAGGCTTATTATCTGTCTCTTTTTTTATATGTGATCAGAAATATAAGTGCGAGGTTTCATCTTCTAACCTACATACAGGCCGGCCTATGACTCACTTACTCTAGTTTTAATAGCTCTATAGCTGCTACTAATAATCCTATCCTACTAATCCTACTATTATTATAAATGCGAAAGTTTGTGAGTAAGAAAGTATGTTTGCTATTCTTTTACGGCGAGTCCGCGAAACCAATATCGATGAAATTAGGCACAATTATTCCTTATACACCGGAATAACATATAGACTATAGAAATCTTGTTAATGCTACAGGAATAGGATGACATTGAAAATCGCCATCATCTATTAAAAACCTATCACGCGACAACGCAAACGAAGTTGCGTGTAAAGGTAGTAACTCTATATTAATTATACTTTGAATTTTTTCAGACAAAGAAATATCCACACAAATATCGGTAAGTTATTTGGTATATTATATTATTAGCGGTATTTTTTTTATTTATACATAATAACATTATTTTATATTGAGGATAAAAGTATGATTCAATTTTTAAAATACTTTTACATATAGCACTCGTGGTGAGATTTTATTTTTTTTCGCTTTTGTTTGTTTCAGGTCACAGGAATCCTTAAAAAAAAAGTTATAAAAGACAGTAGTAAGTTATTTATACAATATATTCCGTTTTATTCTCAGTGCAGGTAACATGCCGTTGCTTCTATGCATTTTAAAATATACGCTTTAAAATTGCGGATATAATAACGGCCCCTTATTATCTCACTGCTGGGCATAGGCCTCCTCTTTCCGTTTTTGGAGAGAAGGGTCGGCGCTAAAAGCCTTAAAGCTACTCCAATATATTTTTTGTACAACATATGAATATTGTAGATTTAATTTATATTCGTACCTAACCTCAATGGAAGGTGCATAGGAAAATGTTTGAAGAGGGCGTCTTGTTATACATATATGCAATATTTTGCTATTGTTTCAGATGGTGTGAAGTTAGAAATCGTAAGTAAAAATTTATATAAATGATAACTTACAAAGGAGACTTATGAGAAAAAGTTTGACATGCCCTTCGCGGTCTTACTTAACATTATACAATAAAATGAAAAAATATTATTCTACGCCATTTGATTTTCCCGTACATTACAACTAGCGAAATAGTGTAGTAATAATTTATATCTACATAGTGTTGTTATAATTTTCAGCAATTAACACAGTGTCAAAGGGTTGCAGACGAAACAAGTACGATTGGTAAGTTTTATTATGACATACAATTGTTCAATTACTTCTAAAAATAATAATCTAACTAAATTAAGTTAGTACTTATCGGTTATGGAGTCGTAATTGTGATTATTCTTTATCCTACGCCGTGTGGTATCCGGCTGAATAGAATAGTACCAACCTCATTTCTTATCGAGGTGTCGTAAAAGGCGACTAAGGTAAGTCGACCCGCCGTGTGGTATCCGGCTAAGTAGAATCGACCAACCTCACTTCTTATCGAGGGGTCATAAAAGGCGACTAAGGTAAGTTGACCCACCGTGTGGTATCCGGTTTAGTAAAATAGACCACCCTCTTTCTTACCGAGGTGTCGTAAAATACGACTGAGGTAAGTTGACGTCAGGCAGGCGGCCGGACGTAAAACACGCAGCCAAATCATGTGACAGCATATTTGTAACGTGTTGTGCCGACACCACTTAGAGTGGGATAAGGGCAGGAGGATGATGCTCTTTCTTTTTCCTATATTCTTTTTAGATATGTATTTACAATAAAAATCCATTTATATGTTAATATATGTAAACATTTTTTAATTCTGTTTGTATTCAATTATTAATAATCGGTTTCTGTGTGGCGAAAAAATATTTTTATAGATGGACCAGAGAAACCTGGATTTCCTCCTCGATGCCCCTCTGGACGTATCTTATTAAAGGTAGGATATAAGTGATTATTAATATTTTATATTATATAAATTATATAATTGCTATAACTATATAATTTACTAGCGGCCTGCCTCTGCTTCGCACGGGTATAAAATATATATCCCATGTCAGTCAGTGTAAAAAAATGATTAAAATCGATCCCGTAGTTTTGATTTATTCATTACTGCCCGTGGCCCGCAAGCGTTAAATTTGGAGAAAAAAAATTTCCTTTCCCTATACCAAGAAGTGCAGGAAGTGAGCAGCAATAATACCTTCATCTAGACACGACCTTCAGTAATGAAGAGATCGACTAAGAAGAAGAATACCAAGAAGATTTCCTGCTATCTTTGGAATATCTATATTCATATAGTACATTTTCACTTATTTACTTTTACATTTTCCCTATGTATTTTATTTTTACAATTAATTACAGAATGTCTTTAAACAAACTCTTGAAAAAGTGACATCGCTGCTAAAGTCGAAGTGTTATAGGGCGAAGCGCGGCGTCCTCACGGCATTTTAAATCTGTAATATCTCCGAAAATGTTCACTTAAATTACATGCTGTAAACGGCCATATTGATCTATATTAAATCAATTATTTATTTAAGGTACTTAATTGGATAAGGATTAATGCTGTATTGTATAAAAATTGCTTCAAAAATAAGGCATTATTTTTCGTAAAAAGTAAATGACAAAAAATGCTATTGTGGGTTATCCATAAGAGATAGACATATACCATCGCGGACTTTTCTGTAGACCTTTTCAAGGTGTACAAATATTTAGTACATCATTTTGATAAATCTCGTAGGGTTTAGCCTGCGTTTGCAATGTAAGCGAAAAAAATGTAATTATTTACGAAATCTCAAAAATTACAGTATTTTTCTACTCCGTATTGAATGTTATTATACGTACAAACCTTCCTCTGGAATCACTGTATCTATTAAAAAAAACCGCATCAAAATTTGTTGCGTAGTTTTAAAGTTTTATGCATACATAGGGATATATGGACAAAGAATGCGACTTTGTTTTATAATATGTAGTGATATGTATGGATAGGGGGAGGCCGAAAAAAAGATGGATGGATTGTGTGAAAAATGATATGCATGTTAAAGGAGTGGCACCAGAGTTGACGAATGATAGAGGAGAATGGAAGAAGAAGACATATTGTGCCGATCCCACTTAGAGTGGGATAAGGGTAAGATGATGATGATGATAATAATTGCAATATTACTGGATCAAGCGAGGAAACAGGTGTTGCTTGAGACGGCACGTATTGTGAGGAGGTTCCTCCCTCTATACTCCTGATAACTACCGATAGCTAGGGTCCTGACTCCGCTCCCCGTGACTCCAAGTTTTGGTAAATTTTTAAATAGTATTTTTTTTGGAAAATTTTTAAATATATTTGTATCTGTGAATAAATAATCCAGTATATAAATAATAAATATATTTATTATATAAATTATTCCGAACTGAGATAACTAGTGATACGGCCGAAAACACGCATGTCATCAAATTGTTAATTGTTCTTGTATCAAAACTTGTTTATTAAAGTAATCATCATCTTCCCGCCTTTATCCCACTTTAGGTGGGGTCGGTTTAACATGTTATAAACATGTTGTCACATGATTTGACTACGTATTTTACGACTGACCGCCTGCTTGACATCAACTTTCCTTAGTCGTATTTTACCACACCTCGGCAAGAAAGAGGGTGGTCTATTCTACTTAACCACACGGCGGGTCGACTTACCTTAGTCGCCTTTTACTACACCTCGGTAAGAGATGAGCGTGGTACTATTCTATTCAGCCGGATACCACACAACGTTGTTTATTGAAGTAAATAAACCATAATTTTTATTTTCTAGGGTGAACCAGGGGAGGTTGGACCAAAAGGAGATAAGGTATTTTGAGAACATTATCTTTGTATACATATAATAATATGATAATAACTCAAATATTTACCATATTATTAAATACATATAAAAAAAATAGTAAAGTAACGGCCTGTTACTATCCCTCTGTTGGACATAGGCCTCCTCTCTACGTTTTTGGAAAAAGGATTGGAGCTACCTACCAAGCTGCTTCCTTTTTCGAAGAGCGTGTGATAAATTGCATTTATCAATTAACATAAGTTTTAGCAGAAAACTCATTGCTGCCAGGGGTTAGACACCGTGACCCCTCGAAAGAGTCTCACGGGCTCACCGCTGGGCTGTTACAGCTATAATGCATACATAATAAATTAAATATAATTAAATATTAAATAAAAATATAATGAATACATATATTGTAATGTGTATATTCATTTAATAGTAGATTCATTACACCATGGACGTCAGATATCCGGACAAAGCATAATATACCTATTTAGGTTCTAGAATAAATAACTCATCTTGAACTGAACACTTTTTTCAGGGTGATACTGGCGCAGAAGGAAAAGAAGGAAAAATAGTACGGTTTTCTTTATTTAATTCTTAATATATTAATGCTGTAAAAAATACAAGACAAATATTTTATCTTCAAAAAGTATATTATTCTAATTATTTTATTTCTTTAAATTAACAATTTACAACTTCATTTGTTAATAATTTCCTTCAAACTGTAGTTCGAAAGTTAAAGTAAAACAGAAAATTTAAGTAAAACAAAAATTAAAATACAACAAAATTACATTATGAATGCATATTATTATTGTAATATATTTATTTTTAGGGCGCCCCTGGTGTAGTTGGACCAAAAGGAGACAAGGTATAATATAATTAATAATAAAAAAATTGTTAATAATTAATAATGAAGAAATAGTTTTTTAAACAATACTTTAGTTTTTTTGTTCCATTTTCAATTTTCTACTTTGTTATATTTAAATAATTAAAAAGGTTTTATTTAGAAAAAAAGAAATTCTGATCCCTTATAACTATGCACTATATAAAAATTATCTCAATATATAATTCAATTCTATGTAGACAGTTTGAATACGTTACATATTTATAAAAGAAAAATCTGTCGGCCTATCTATTACGTTTTCACTGCCAATGCGTATGACGAATATTGTTAAAAATTACCACAATTTAATTCTTAACACCAAATTAAACGTGGCTGAACGGGGAAAAATAGACTTTTTTTACCCCGTATGCATAGGGTAAACAGAAGCAGGGCAGGTAAAAAAGAGACAAAAAAGAGACATTATTGACGATTCTTGATTATATGTTATTAGTATATATTGTTAAACATATAAATATCCAACAATAAAAGAAAATACTTTTATTATATTTTAATTTATTCTTAAATTCCAACTTAATAACTAAATACATAAAATTCCTAAAATAAATCATATATTCAAGGCATCTCTGTTTTAATTTTTATTCCAGGGTTATATTGGAGCAGAAGGAAAAATGGTAATTTTATTTTATATACATCTCTCCTCTTTTGATGTTGTGGTACCGTTTATTTATTAAACATGACTAAAAATAGTAAACTTTTTTGGTTAATAAACAAATTTAATTTATTCTACATAAAAAATAATAATGTAAAATTTTAGTTTACAGTATGTTTCAAAATATTTAAATACACAATTAACTATACTTAACACAATACTTTTGTACAAAATACTATTAAAGAAATTTTTATATATTGTTATTAATATATTAATATATAATTTTCTTTTAACTATCTCTAGAGTGCACCCGGTTTAATGGGACCGCCAGGAGAAAAGGTAAAGTATGACATTATGAAATAATTTAACGTTAAACGTTGCTGGTTTTGATTTTTATTTTGACGCATTTTTGTATTTATATTGTGTTCAGCTTTTTATTAAGCAACAAAATTGTTTGATTTCTGGTTATATTCAACTTTAATATTACCATTATAATTATATTATTTAAACAGTACGTATACATCATCAAATTTATTTTATTCAAAAATATACACTTGTATGACTTAACAACTCCTTATGAAGAAAATATAGCCGCTCAGTATACCTAATCTTTGGCCAGGTAGAAAAAATATAACAGCTTTAATTTTAAAATTTACTAAAAAACAATTTACACTACACAAAATAAACAAATTTTAATATTTTCCAGGGTGATACTGGACCAGAAGGAAAAGAAGGAAAGATGGTAAGTTTTGTTAAATATTCTTTATTTTTCTAATTCTGCAATAGTATTTATAAACAATAAACTTTGATTTAAAATAGGGACTCAAAAGTTATGATAATATAATTATGCTATATTCCGCAATTAGTAAATCATTGAAATTTTGTTGTAATCCAAGATCAGATCGCAATTCAATAATAGCTTTTGTACTTACATTGGCGTTAATATATAATTTTCTTATTTAAGGGCGCGCCTGGTATGTTTGGACTACAAGGACAAAAGGTATAAGTATTATATTTAAAAAAAATGAGTAAATCATCATTAAATTGATTGAATAAACTTTGCTTCATTTTATTTAGGTACTTTATATTATGCAGATACTGAATTTAAAACATCTCTTACCAATTAACAAAAAGAACGACTGTTTTAATTTTTGAATGCTGTTTACAAAATAATTTAACCTTCATGGTTTAGTAACTTATAGTGTTTTGTTTTAGGGTGATCGTGGCCCAGATGGAATGGAGGTATTTTTTGTTCATTAATACTAGTAATTTTTTATTTTTTGAGTGCCTGAATATCCTAGATCGTGAATTTAAATGAGAACAAAAAAAACTTAACTCAAGAAACTTAAAAAGTGTAATCATTTTATGATTATTTTTACGAGGCCGATATCAAATGAGGATATTCTTAAATAATAATATTTGTGTGGAAAAATTCCAAAAAATATTCTATTATGAACATATCAAAGTTCATTTAAATTTTGATTACAAAAATATGAGAATGTTAAAAATATTATTAACGTATATTTAATTTTTTAAGGGCCCCCCTGGTAAACCTGGTGCTACAGGAGAAAAGGTACTAAAAATATATTATGTTTTATATGCCGTGTGATATCCGGCTGAGTAGAATAGACCGCCCTTATTTCTTACTGAGATGTCGTAAAAGGCGACTAAGGTAAGTAGACCCGTCATGTGGTATCAGGCTGAGTAAAATAAAACACCTAATTTTTATGCGAGATATCGTAACAGGCGACTAAGATAAAATGACTCACCATGTGGTACCCGGTTGAGTAGAATAGACTACCCTCAATTCTAACCGAGATGTCGTAAAAGGCGACTATGGTAATTTGACCCCCTGTGTAGCATCCGGCTGATTTGGATAGACCATCCTCTCTCTCTTACCAAATTGTCGTAAAAGCCGACTAGGGTAAGTTGACATCAGGCAAGCGGCCGGTCGTAAAATACCCACCCAAATCATGTCACAACATGTTGTTAATATGTTGTGCCGTCCCCTCCTAAAGTGGGATAAGGGCGGATGATGATATATTTTGATTGTATTATAGTTTTATATTAACGAACATGAAATTGATATAATAATAAAATTCAAGGATTTAATGTTTTAATATAATTTAAATTTTGTTTAAGGGCGATCGTGGACGTGATGGAAAGGAGGTAATTTTTATTTAATTAAAATAAACTTTATAATCATTACATAAATCAAAATGATAGATAATTTCTTAATAATAAGTCTCTAAATAGATCATTAATGTTAGATCATGATTCAAAATTGTAATATTTTAATAGTTATTCTTTGTCGTTTTGTGAAAAATAAACAAGATTTAGTCTTAATTAGTAATAGTTTTGTTTAAGAACTACAATATTTCTTTAACTCTAAGATTAAGTTTTTAGTACTTCTGTTTTATTTCCTAAAAAATAATTGACACGTATTAATTTGATATTTTATACCGACAATAATTAACATAGCAACATCGTAGATATCAATTAAAATATAACAAATTTAATTTATACAGTATATTTATTTTTTTAAGGGAATATCTGGTACACCTGGAATACGAGGCGAAAAGGTATAATAGTAAAGAATTGCTTTAAAAGTTACGAAATATAATTAAATTGAATTTCACAGAATTGTTTATTTGGTGATTTTTTATTATGTTTTTTTATCTGAATTTAAAGGTAACTATTACTAAATTAAAAGAAAAAATCTAAAAAGAGTCGATACTTTTAATAAAGTTGTAAAAATGATAACCTTTTTTTTATTTAAGGGTGATCGTGGTCCAGAAGGAAAGGAGGTAATATTTGTTTTATATTAGTATTGAATTTTGTAATTATTGTTTGCCAAATAATCCCAATAAATAACAGATCTATAATCTAAAATAAAAAAAAACGGGTAGCGAATAATATAAATTTATTTTTAATAATTTTGTTGTTTTGTTTTTGAAATGTTTGATATGATTTTTGTTGATATGAAAAAAGTTTTTATTTTAATTAATAATATTTTTAATAAAAATAATAATTATTTTTTAAAGGGCACCGCTGGTACAGCTGGAGCTAAGGGGGACAAGGTATAATAAAGCACTACATTCATTAATTAGGTTGAGTTCTAGATTTTTATTTAGTTTTTAATTCAAATTTTTATTTCTATTTTATTTAAATTTTATTTTATAATTACTGAAACATTAATTTAATAGAACTTAAAATATACAAATATAATAGGATAAAGAATTCTAATTTTTCTAACTAGTTTAAGATATATAATTCAAATCTTTCATTTTAGGGTGAACGAGGACTAGATGGAAAAGAGGTAATTTTTTGATTGTTTATTGATATTTAATAGTGCCTACTGGGCGTTTAAAATTTCTGCACATGACTTAAAATGGTAATAAATTATAATTTTTTGAAAATTTGTAATACTTGAGAAATTTATTTTTCATTATTTAACTAATTTAAAGAATGCGATTCTTATTCAATATCCATTCTCAACAGATAAATTGATTATTGAACTAGATATCGCAAAAGTGAAATCTTCAAAAGGCAGAACAAATTGAAAAACACATATTTATGTATTTATTATTAATATATTTATTTTTTAAAAGGGAACGCCTGGTGTAGCTGGTACTAAAGGAGATAAGGTAGAATATAATATTCTATTGAAAATTAAACATTTCATCTCGTTATTTCTTAAATTGTCTCTAAATTTTTATTGTTTAGTTGATCCATTTAATTTTATGAATTAATTATAATTTTTAATTACAGTAGAAATATTTCAATTTTACATTCACATCAATGCTGCAAACAAACAAACAAACAGACAAACAAAAAATAAAAAAAATTATATTTTGTTTTAGGGTGATACTGGGCCTGAAGGAAAGGAGGTATAATTTTTTATTAATATGAAACATTTTTAATTATTTAACAAATAAGCTCTTGAAAGATTATATCGTAATTTAATATGGTACATAAATAAATGGTAAATTGTACATACATATAAAGTGTATTTCTGAAAGAAATAAATATGTTTTATAATTCATAATTTATTATAATTCCATTTTAATTTTATTCTCTATAATTCCAATTTAATTTATTTTAATAGATTAAATTTCATCTTTTGAAAGTAAATATCGTAGACAAATTAGGGTATTATTATTTTAAATAATATTTTTATTTATAAATTTTTAAATTTATTAATATAAACTAGGGTATATTGCAAAAGACAGAAAAATAAATTAATGTACAGTTTTTATTTTAAGGGAGCACCTGGCGTAGCTGGACCAAGGGGTGAAAAGGTATAATAAAAATTTACATTATAACAATGAAAAGTATCACAAAATTTCTGCTTGTAGTAAACTGCTATCTAAACTTTATAAATATTTTTAAGTTAAATTGATAAATATTATTTATTTTATTTACATTTAACGTGGCAACAGTAGGTTCATTTTTTAAACGGAATCAATAAAAATATGGGTGTTACCTAGTTTAAAGTTAATGAAATAATTTTTTTTATTTTAGGGTGATCGAGGACCAGAAGGAAAAGAGGTATTTATTTTAATCGATTTTCATGAATAATTTGTACTCAGGTGTGCTAAAGCTTAAACATATATTTATTTATATTTTATGTTCTGAGTTGATTATAATCATTAGTAAACTAAATCAATAATAAAACTTATATTTTTGCTGGTTACAAAATAATTTAACCTTCATGGTTTAATAACTTATAGTGTTTTGTTTTAGGGTGATCGTGGCCCAGACGGAAAGGAGGTATTTTTATTGTTCATTAATACTAGTAATTATTTAATTTTTCAGTGCTTGAAAAGTCTAGATCGTTAATTTAAATGAGAACAAAAAAAAACTTAACTTAATATTAAAAAGTGTAATCTTTTTTTTAACTAGTCTAATATCAAAAAGTTTATTCTTAAATAATAATATTTGTGTGGATAATAAATTTCCAAAAAATATTTTATCATGAACATATCAAAGTTCATTTAAATTTTGATTTGATTACAAAAATATGAGAATGTTCGGAACATTATTAACGTATATTTAATTTTTAGGGCCCGCCTGGCAAACCTGGCGCTACAGGAGAGAAGGTAATTAAAAATATATTATGTTTTATATGCCGTGTGGTAGGTATCTGGCTGAGTAGAATATCGCCGCCGCCGAATAGTCGCCTTTTACGACATCTCGATAAGAAATGAGGGTGGTCTCATTTCTTATCGAGATGTCGTAAAAGGCGACTAAGGTAAGTCGACCCGTCGTGTGGTAGCAGGCTGATTGGGATAGACCATCCTCGCTCTCTCTCTCTTACCAAAGTGTCGTAAAAGGCGACTAAGGTAAGTTGACGTCAGGCAAGCGGCCGGTCGTAAAATACCTAGCCAAATCATGTGAAAACATGTTGTGCCGTCCCCTCCTAGAGTGGGATAAGGGCGGACGATGATATATTTTGTTTTATGTTTTAATTGTATTACTATAGTTTCATATTAACGAACATTAAATTGATATAATAATAAAAATCAAGGATTTAATATTAATATCATTTAAATTTTGTTTAAGGGCGATCGTGGACCAGATGGAAAGGAGGTATTTTTTATTTAATTAAAATAAACTTTTTAATCATTACATAAGTAAAAATGATACATAATTTCTTAATAATAAGAGCGTAAATATATCATAAATGTTAGATCATGATTCAAAATTTTAATATTTTGATAGTTATTCTTTGTCGTTTTGTGATAAATAAACAAGATTTATTCTAAATTAGTAATACTTTTGTTTAAGAACTACAATACTTCCTTAACTCTGAGTTAAAGTTTTTAGTACTTCTGTTTTATTTCGTAAAAAAATAATTGTCGCGTATTAATCTGATATGTTATAGAGACAATAATAATTAGCACAGAAACATCCTAAATATAAAGAATTAATATATAAGAAATTTATAAGAGCATTATACAATTTATGTATTTTTTCTAGGGTATGTCTGGTATACCTGGACTGCGAGGCGAAAAGGTATAGTAAATAATTGCTGTAAAATTAATAGTAATTGTAATTAAAAATATATTATGTTTTATATGCCGTGTGGTAGGTATCTGGCTGAGTAGAATATCGCCGCCGCCGAATAGTCGCCTTTTACGACATCTCGATAAGAAATGAGGGTGGTCTCATTTCTTATCGAGATGTCGTAAAAGGCGACTAAGGTAAGTCGACCCGTCGTGTGGTAGCAGGCTGATTGGGATAGACCATCCTCGCTCTCTCTCTCTTACCAAAGTGTCGTAAAAGGCGACTAAGGTAAGTTGACGTCAGGCAAGCGGCCGGTCGTAAAATACCTAGCCAAATCATGTGAAAACATGTTGTGCCGTCCCCTCCTAGAGTGGGATAAGGGCGGACGATGATATATTTTGTTTTATGTTTTAATTGTATTACTATAGTTTCATATTAACGAACATTAAATTGATATAATAATAAAAATCAAGGATTTAATATTAATATCATTTAAATTTTGTTTAAGGGCGATCGTGGACCAGATGGAAAGGAGGTATTTTTTATTTAATTAAAATAAACTTTTTAATCATTACATAAGTAAAAATGATACATAATTTCTTAATAATAAGAGCGTAAATATATCATAAATGTTAGATCATGATTCAAAATTTTAATATTTTGATAGTTATTCTTTGTCGTTTTGTGATAAATAAACAAGATTTATTCTAAATTAGTAATACTTTTGTTTAAGAACTACAATACTTCCTTAACTCTGAGTTAAAGTTTTTAGTACTTCTGTTTTATTTCGTAAAAAAATAATTGTCGCGTATTAATCTGATATGTTATAGAGACAATAATAATTAGCACAGAAACATCCTAAATATAAAGAATTAATATATAAGAAATTTATAAGAGCATTATACAATTTATGTATTTTTTCTAGGGTATGTCTGGTATACCTGGACTGCGAGGCGAAAAGGTATAGTAAATAATTGCTGTAAAATTAATAGTATTACGAAATTTCAATTTTTTTAAAAGATTATGAACAATTTGTCTTCAAAACTAATTAGAATATTATTTTGCTATAATCCGCGATAAAAGAAAATATAGTTAATGCTAAATGTAGATTGTATTATTCGTTCTCATACCTAATACATGCAGAATTTGTAAAAACTCATGCACAACAATAATACCCTTTTTTTATTCAAGGGTGATCGTGGTCCAGAAGGAATTGAGGTAATATTTGTTTTATATTAATATTGAATTTTCTAATTATTGTTTGCCGAATAATCCGAATAAATAGCAGATCTATAATTTAAAATACTAAAAAATATTAGCGGGTAGCGAATAGTATTAATTAATAGTATAGTATTATTATAAAAATAGTATTAATTATAGTAATAGTATTAGTAATAATTTATTTTTAATAATTTTGTTTTGTTGATATGAAAAGTTTTTTTAAATTAATAATATTTATAATAAAAATAATAATTATTTTTAAAGGGCACCGCTGGTACAGCTGGAGCTAAGGGGGACAAGGTAAAATAAAGCTCTATATTAACTAATTAGGTTACTAAAAATATTGGCTTTGTTGAGTTGTAATCTAAACATTTTTATTTAGTTTTAAATTCAAATTATTATTTCTATTTTATTTTATAATTACTGAATCATGAATTTAGTAGCAGTTGAAATAAACAAGCATAATAAGATAAAGGAATCTGATTTTTCTAACTATACACTGTCCATTATATTAACCATCTTTTGACAGATTGACGATAGTGATGTCCTAAAGATTCTCGTATGCGATACCATTCCGATTATAGTACCTACTATCATTAATCGAATTACGTACCTAAGTAATTCGATTAATGATAACCTACGTAAACTAGATTACTACTTGAGAAAAGAAATTCCAACTTTGAGAAAACTTATTGTTTCTTTGAAAAGAAGTGGTCTATTTCATGGTGAAAAATCTTCTTTGGTCAAAGTTTTGAACACAATTGGCTTTTCATATAAAAAGTTAAAGAAAAGAAAATTATTAATGGAACGCACAGATATAGCTATAGCACGTTGTGATTTTTTAAGAGAGGCAAAGAAAATACAAGATTGGGCAAATATTGTTTTCACGGATGAAACATGGCTCAACGCTAACCACACACTATCTCGTTTCTGGACTGATGATACTGCTGATTCCACTTCCTCAGTACCAATGGGAAAAGGTGAGCGCCTAATCATTTGCCATGCAGGTACAGCAAAAGGATTTGTACAAGACGCACTGTTGGCATTTAAATCGAAGAAATCAAATGACTACCACGAAGAGATGAATGCAAATGTGTATGAAGAGTGGTTCAAAAAAATGCTCATTTCATTGGAAGAACCATCAATAATTTTTATTGATAATGCGCCCTACCACTCCCGTCAAATTGACAAAATGCCAACACAGGCTAATAAAAAGCATGAAATAATTAATTGGCTTCGGGACAATGGAGAAAATGTGGACGACTCAATGTTAAAAGTTGAATTAATAAAAATATTAAAAACCAAAAAGAGAGCAAAACGCTATGTAATCAATGAAATGGCAGCAGAATATGGCCATACTGTTCTTCGGATTCCTCCATACCACTGCCAGTACAACGCAATAGAACTTATATGGGCACAAGTAAAAGGGCATGCTGCGAGATGCAATACAAGCCCCCCATTCACAGCGAATAAAATGTTGCAATTGCTAAAAAATGCTTGCACCCACGTAACGGCCGAGAACTGGGCAAGTGTGGTGGAAAGAACTAAAAGAGTAATATTCTCTGATTGGGAACGTGATATTGCGTTTGATAATATATTATCTACACAAGAGCTAATAATAACTGCTACTGAAGACTCCTCATCGGAGGAGTCTAGTGTTGATTATCATTCCGACGACTCGTGCTAATAAAATAAATTAAAATATCCTGATTGTTTTATTTGTATTCATGTATTAACTAAGAAGAAAGTCAAACTTTATATAATGTTATTAAATGTCTTTTAATACTCGTAACATCGATTTCTACCGATTATTTTTAATCTGTGGCATAATCGTAGTGACCATTATGTGTGACATCACTAAGTGGGCGGTACCCATCCATAAAGTACAAATATTATTTGTATGATATTTGTACGTAAGCAATACAAAACTTAATGAGCGTGAGCTGTCAAAAGACTGATAATATGATGGACGCAGTATAGCTTAAGATGTATAATTCAAATCTTTCATTTTAGGGTGAACGAGGACTAGAAGGAAAGGAGGTACCTTTTTTTTATTATTAAAATATAATTATTCAGTGCTTGAGTGCCTGCCACATGACAAAATGGAAAGAAAATTATTAATTTTCAACTTTTTCAATACTTTAGATTTATTTATTTTTCATTATTAGACTAATTTAATGAATTCAATTCTTAATCATTAACAATTTTTCAGAAGAGAAATTGATTATAGAACAAGATATCACAAAAGTGAACTATCTCAAAAGGTAGAACAATTTGAAAAACACATATTTATGTTTTTATTATTAATATATGTATTTTTTAAGGGAACGCCTGGTGTAGCTGGTACTAAAGGAGATAAGGTAGAATATAATATTCTATTGAAAATTAAACATTTCATAACGTTAATTTCTTAAATAGGTGTCTCTAAATTTTTGTTGTTTAGTTGATACATTTCATTTTAAGAATTAATTATAATTTGTAATTATGGTAGATTTCGCAATTTTATATTGACATCAATGCTGCAAACGAACAGAAAAAAATAAAAATTTCAATTTTTTATTTTTATTTTAGGGTGATCCTGGTCCTGAAGGAAAGGAGGTATTATTTTTTATTAATATTAATTATTTTTTAATTATTCAACTAATAAGCATTTGAAAGCTTTTATACTAATTTAAAATGGTAAATGAAAGACCTTCAAATTATACCATTTAAAAGATTTGTATATCACCATTGCAGTTATACGACTAAGAGCTTAAAAGAAATACATAGGTTTTGAAATTCTAAATTTTTAATTTGTATTAATTTTCCATTTTTATTTTACTATTGATATTGCATTTTAACTTTAGTTTAATAGTTTTACATCTTTTGAAAACAACTATCATCGATTTACCATGGCTATAAACTTCAAAAAGCCAATAAAAATTACAGATGTTAATGTACATTTTTTATTTCAGGGGGCCTCTGGCGTAGCTGGGCCAAGGGGAGAAAAGGTAAAATAATTTACATTATCACGATGAAAAGTAACACAACATTTTTGCGTGCATTAAACTGCTATCTATTTTTTTTTAAGTTGAATTGATAAATATTATTTATGTTATTTAAATTTTAACGTGGCAACACTTGGTTAACTATATAAAAGTAATCAATAAAAAAATGGTTGATACCTAGTTTAAGGTTAATTAATTTTTATTTTTATTTTAGGGTGATCGTGGACTAGAAGGGAAAGAGGTAATACATTATTTTATTCGAGTTTCATGAATAATTTTTTACTCAGGTGTGCTAATGCTTAAACATATATTTATTTATTTTTTATGTTCTGTGTTGATTATAATCATTATTAGACAAAATCAATAATAAAACTGATATATTATTAAATAATTTCTGATTAATTATTATACTGAAAAGTCTAGTCATACTTTATGTTACTTATCTACTAGATCTTAAAAATTACTCTCACAAAAATACAAATAAAAAATATTATTTTCGTTATATTTGGCTTTAAATGTAACGTTATTTTTTAAGGGCGTCCCTGGAATAATTGGATCAAGAGATGAAAAGGTAAGTAAACATAAGTTTTAATTGATTTAATTTGATGAGCGAATAATGAATCTTAAATAACAAGAAATTTTCATAGAAAACTCAAGTACCTACTCCGGGGCTAAACTTTTTACTTATACTTTGGATTATTACGGTTGTTATTTTATTTATTCATGAAAACTGTTTACTCTTACAAGTTTACTTTTAAGGATATTAGGTTTTGAAAATGTTTTATCAATTACTATCACTACATATTATAAAACAAAGTCCCTATATCCCTATGTACGCATAAAACTTTAAAACTACGCAACAGATTTTGATGCGGTTTTTTTTAATAGATAGAGTGATTCCAGAGGAAGGTTTGTACGTATAATAACATTCAATACGGAGTAGAGAAATACTGTAATTTTTGAGGTTTCTGTAAAAAATTACATTTTTTCCGCTTACATTGCAAACGCAAGCTAAACCCTACGAGATTTATCAAAATGATGTAGTAAGTATTTGTAGACCTTGAAAAGGTCTACAGAAAAGTCCGCGATGGTATATGTCTCTCTTATGGATAACCCACTATAGCATTTTTTGTCATTTACTTTTTACGAAAAATAATGCCTTATATTTAAAGCAATTTTTATACAATACATCATTAATCCTTATCCAATTAAGTACCTTAAATAAATAGTTGATTTAATATAGATTAATATGGCCGTTTACAGCATGTAATTTAAATGAACATTTTCGGAGATATTACAGATTTAAAATGCCGTGAGGACGCCGCGCTTCGCCCTTTAACACTTCGACTTTAGCAGCTATGTCGCTCTTTCAAGAGTTTGTTTAAAGACATTCTGTAATTAATTGTAAAAATAAAATACATAGGTAAAATGTAAAAGTAAATAAGTAAAAGTGTACTATATGAATTGAGATATTCCAAAGATAGCAGGAAATCTTCTTGGTATAGGGAAAGGAAATTGTTTTTCTCCAAATTTAACGCTTGCGGGCCACGGGCAGTATTAAATAAATCAAAACTACTGGATCGATTTTAATCATTTTTTTACACTGACTGACATGGGATATATATTTTATACCCGTGCGAAGCAGGGGCAGGCCGCTAGTTAGACTATAAATGCATATGTATGTTTTGTTCCTCATCTAAGTAAGCAATAAATCGATGTGATTCTTAATATCTATAGTGTTTCAAGACTAAAAGTTTTTATCCCTACACTGAATTTACGAGGATGTAGTCACAATACTTACATCATCTTCCTGCCCTTGTCCCACTCTAAATAGTCGGTACAACATGCTATTAACCTGTTGTCACATAATTTGGCTTCGTATTTTACGACCGGCCGCGGCCCGACGTCAACTTATCTTAGTCTTAATTTACAACACCTCGATATAAAATAGGGTTGTCTATTCTACTCAGCCGGATACCACACGGTAGGTCAACTTAACTTTGTCGCCTTCTACGACACATCGGTAAGAAATGAGGGTGATCTATGCTACTCAGCCGGATACCACACGGCGGGTCGACTTAACTTTGTCGCCTTCTACGACACGTCGGTAAGAAATGAAGGTGGTCTATTCTACTGAGCCAGATACCACACGGTGAGACAACTTACCTTCTTCGCTTTTACGACACGTCGGTAAGAAATGAGAGTGGTCTATTCTACCCAGCCGTATACCACACGGCGGGTCAACTTAACTTAGTCGCTTTCCACACACGTCGGTAAGAAACGTGGGTTATCTATTCTACTCAGCCGGATACCACACGGCTTATGTCATAATAATTACAAACATATCGAAATTATTGTAAGCCATTTTAAATTAATTTGTTTATAGAGGGATGAGAAAAAAATATCAACCGTACCAGACATACCGACGAGCAATATTACATCCTATAAAGTAATCGATGGTGAGTAATATAAAAATATATCATCATCTTCCGGCCCTTATCCCACTCTAAGTGGGGTTGGAACAACATGTTATAAACATGGTGTCACATTTTCGGCTTGATATTTTACGTTGTGCCTGAAGTCAACTTGTCGCCTTTTACGAAATCTCAGTAAGAAAAAGGGTGGTCTATTCTACTCCGCCGGATATGACACAGCGGGTCAACGTACCTCAGTCACCTTTTACGACACCTCAGTAAGAAAGAGGGTGCTCTACTTACTCAGCCAGATATCGCACGGCGGTTCAATTAATCTCAGTCGCCTTTTACGAAATCTTAGTAAGAAAAAGGGTGGTCTATTCTACTCCGCCGGATATGACACAGCGGGTCAACGTACCTCAGTCACCTTTTACGACACCTCAGTAAGAAAGAGGGTGCTCTACTTACTCAGCCAGATATCGCACGGCGGTTCAATTAATCTCAGTCGCCTTTTACGAAATCTCAGTAAGAAAAAGGGTGGTCTATTCTACTCCGCCGGATATGACACAGCGGGTCAACGTACCTCAGTCACCTTTTACGACACCTCAGTAAGAAAGAGGGTGCTCTACTTACTCAGCCAGATATCGCACGGCGGTTCAATTAATCTCAGTCGCCTTTTACGACATCTCGGTTAGAAATGAAGGGGGTATATTATACTCAGCCGGATACCACACGTTGGGTCAACTCATCTTAGTCACCTTTTACGACAGCTCCGTAAGAAATTAGGGTGATCTATTCTACTAAGCCGGATACCTTACCGCGGTGACTAATATAAAAACTATATCGACCTTATTTTAATAGGCTACAGCTATATTACGGCTATTCATAAAGCATCTGGGGAGGACATAAGGCCTTAGAGAGAAGGCCATCACTTAGCCCGTTATTTTAATGTTAAGTTTACAAAACTAATGAGAATATTATTTTGTTATAATTTGCGATAAAAACGATCCGCGTTTATCGCAGATTATAGCAAAATAATATTCTCATTAGTTTCGTATTATGGACCTACGCAAAGTAACGCCTAATTCTATAAATAAATTTTAGTTTATGTCAATTCTGTTTTTGTGTTACAGGATTAGCCGGAGAAGAAACATCTTCAGTAGAATTAGGAAGCAAAACCAAACCTGGAAAATCTTGTACCGATTTTGATACCAATGGTAAGGTTTTGTTAATTGGTACAAAATTTACATTGGCCATTGATAAAATTATAGGTAACCTTGAAAAGATAAAATTGGTGACTTTCATTACGTTAAAATTTCATTTTTAAAATCTTTATCTACAAAAATACGAAATAAATAATACGAAGGATGTGAATATTAAAAGGTAACGATTGAAAAGTATCATAGAAAACATTTTATTACCATGAAATTCTATTTTTTTCATCACACATAGTCACGGAATCATTTAGAAGTGTTTCTTATAATATGTTTGTTAAATAACATGTATTACAAAACAATAAATAATTAATTGTGCTACAATCCGCAAATAGAAATAATAGTAATAATAGTAAGTAAGTAAGTAAGTAACGGCCTGTTACTATCCCACTGCTGGGCATAGGCCTCTTCTCTCCGTTTTTTTTTCGGAGAGAAGGAATGGAGCTAAGACCTACCACGCTGCTCCAATGCGGATTGGTAGGTTACACATATCCCCAGAATTCTCTAGAGATATGCAGGTTTCCTCACGATGTTTTCCTTCACCGAAAAGCGTGTGATAAATTGCAATTATCAATTAGACACATAAGTTTTACTAGTAAACTCATTGGTGCCTGCCCGGGGTTTGAACCCTAGACCTCCTCGAAAAAGGCGCACGGTGATACCGCTGGGCTACCACAGCTTATAGTAATAATACTTATAGAAAAATAATTCGTTATTTTTTAGATTATGGATTACAAGATATAATTAATATCTTGTATAAACTAAGTCCATTTAATTTGTTATTATTTTGTTTTCGCCATTACTTGAAGTTAAGTAAATTTTAATATAAATGAACGCAAAAAATAAAGAAATATGTTATTCTTTAGCATCAGCCACAAAAACATTCACATGTTAATGATTATATTTTCTTCAGGAATATATTACATTTACGCTGCCAACCCGTTCCAAATAAAATGTGATCAAGAAGATAAGACTGCTTGTCTCGTACCGCCACCTGACCCAGTAGATGATGAGATTATTCGCGAGGAATCAATACCCTTCAAAAAAGTTGAATTTACTGTAGATGATCCTGATACACTACAAAATTTATACAACGTAAGTCGCCAAAACTAATTATTTCTTATATTTAAACATAAGAGACGTTTGGAGTAAAACTATACAGCTTTTATCGTACGCGCACAAAACTTTTAAAAGAGGATGCGAAATGCAATCAAAAATCTAGGAATGTAAAGAATGAAGATTTAGGATGACGCTGTGTTTTTGTTTGTTTGATCTAATAGGAGCATAGGTGAACCCCACTGTGAAATGAGGATTCGCATCGATTCCCTTTTTAAAGTGTTCTTCGTAGAACTTTAAATTTTGAAAGAAAGACTTCTTTAAGGAAGTGCTGCGTTATACCACGATCATTAGTGTACACAGGTTTTGTTCTGGTACTTTGACAAATGTCGTCTTAATGTTCTTCTAGATCGAATAGATTAAATACGTTTCACTTGCAGTTGATTCGTCAAGATTACTTTCAGTTCGTAAAGTAACGGCCTGTTACTATCCCACTGCTGGCCATAGGTCTCCTCTCTCCGATTTTGCAGAGAAGGATTGGAGCTAAGACCTATCACGCTGCTCCAATGCGGATTGGAAGGTAACGCATATCTCTAGAATTCTCTAGAGATTTTCAGGTTTTCTCACGATATTTTCTTTCATCGAAAAGCGTATGATAAATTGCAATTATCAATTAGACGCATAAGTTTCTAACAGAAAACTCATTGGTGCCATTGGTCCGGGCCTGCCTGGCCGTTTGAGACCGGGACCACTCGAAAGAGACATACGGTACATACATGTGCACATTTACTTCATACTTCATTTATGTTTCAGCTGGACGAGCCACAGATATCATATCTTTTGTCGATATCTCGTGGAGTCTCTCAATCAATAAGATACCATTGTTTGAATACCGAAGTCAATCCAGGACCTAATAAGTTCTTGCAATTGGTTCTGAGGAATGGGGCCAAAGCTGGAGTACAAGGAGGCGTAGAAACAGGCGATTATTATTACACTATTGAAGAAGATACATGCTCGGTAAAAATCATTTAAATACTAAAAGTAGAACTAACTAACTGAAAATAAGATCTCCTTAGTTATTACATTTTGAATATATCTCGATCTATATGCTTATAATTTAAAGAAGTACGCGTTACTTTGCGTAGTACAAAAATCATCATCCTCTTGACCTTATGCCACTTTTAGTGGAGTCGGCACAACATGTTGTCACATGATTTGGCTGCATTTTTACGACCGGCCGCCTGCCTTGTTGCCTGTTGTTTTAATGATACTGAAAGAAAAACTGTACTTATTATCTTATATGTTAGCCCGGCATACAATCTTTAATAGAACCAAATTTATTCAATATTGATCTAGTGGATATTATAATCTATAAATTTTATAAAACACAGTCACCAAAGATCGTCTGTATGTGTTCAATTTTCTCAAAAGGATTTTTATACAATTTTTACTAACAAATAACGCTATTCGTGAAGAAAGATTAAGTTAATACATCATAGTTAAATTTTTGTTGGGTCGGAATTTACGCGGGAAAAACTTTACAAAGCACTGATTCCACGCAGGCAAAGACTTAGGCACAGCAAATAATTAATAATATTGATCTAGTTTGTCTGTATATGGTGCTTTTAGGGCTACCTTAAGATTTCATACCTTAAGATTTCGTGCCCTAGTCTTCCCAATCTTCATGTATGGAGTGGAGACATGGACTATTAAAGCGAGAGAAAGGCAGAGAATAGATGCATTCGAAATGTGGTGCTGGAGGCGAATGATGCGGATCCCGTGGACTGCCAAGCGCACAAATGCATCTATTCTTTCGAAGCTCAAAATAGAAACGCGCCTCTCCTCCATATGTTACAAGCGCCTACTCGAGTACTTCGGACACAATATGCGGCGTGGCGACGACTCCTTGGAGAGATTAATAGTTACTGGCAATACAGAAGGCAAAAGACCTAGAGGCCGCTCACCAACTAGGTGGTCTGACCAACTGCGCCAGTCCTGCACGTCCGCCAAATTTTATGAGTTAGCAACAATGGCCACCAACAGAAGCAGGTGGAAACGAATTATACACTCGAGGATAATATCTAGCCAGGACCACGATCTTCAGTAATGAAGTACGACTAGAGAGATAAGATTTCATATACAGCTTATTTATTAAATTGAACTGCCGTGTTATATTATGGTATTTTTTCAGCACAAAACAGTGAGTGACGAGGAATGGAAATACACCGATATAAATTTGATATCAAACTCTACTAAACTTTTACCTGTCACTGGTTTTCATATACGAGATATACGTGAAGCCTATCAGAAAGGATACTTTGAACTTCTTAGTCTATGCTTTTATTATGTTTAAAACTGATTATATTTTTAGCGGTCTATTTGGTTTGATTTAAAGAAATATGTATCTGAAAAATATAAAATAAAAGATAATATAAACATAACAATTATATTTGTTGAATATTTTTTTGAAACATTACCCATACATTGTTATTTTCTGATACTCCTTTTTTCTCTAGCAATAGATATTTGACCGTTTTATATGTAAATGTCACAGATTATGTTATGATTGAAATTGATTTGAAATTATATTTGATTAATTTTTTATAGCAAAATTCACACCTTGACCCCTTTACATCTCGTCACCTCAGCTAGATTACGACCGGCCGCCTGCCTGACGTCAACTTACTTTAGACGTATTTTACGACACCTTGGTAAGAAAGAGGGTGGTGTATTCTACTAAACAGGATAACACACGGTGGTTCAACTTACCTTAGTCGCCTTTTACGACACCTCGGTAAGAAATGAGGGGGGTGTATTCTACTCAGCTGGATTCCACACGGCTTTTTTATTTGAATTAAAAAGTATAATATATAAAAATTTATATTTATACTTATATCTGAACTTAATAACTAGAATATCAAACTTTTATCGCGTAATCCATTACTATGGCTTAAAGTCGATGCAATTTATTCGCATAAGTTTTTACCCCATCTAGTTAGTTACGATTAAAATATGTGCTAAATGTTTGGACGTGTTTTCCCTAATTTTTGGAAGATGGCGTTAAGGTTGTAGTGGGAAAACCATACGATAGCGTCTGCGATATAATTCTAAGAAATTTGAGGAGATGTCGTTTAAAATATACAAATTAATTTAATTTTAAATTTATTTATTCATGTTTATTTAATGCTTATTTTAATAATTAAAGTTTTTTTTTTCAAAACATTTTATGAAATTTTATAAAATAATTCTCATATATTAAACACATATGTGGAAGTTAAATGTGAATTTGGATAATATTTACTTTTACTCTGAATTTAATTGAAAGTGAATTTAATTATTATGTTAATACGATTTGAATTTTCTTATTTACAAAATATTAATAGTAACTTTTAAGGTATGAGAATAATAAAAACGTTACTGCGACAAGATGCAGGCAGTCATTTTATGAATATTTTAAATGGCACGAGCAATTTTCACGAATTTTTCTTAAGCATTGCAATCAATGAATGCCGTTCGCGCCTACTGCGTGCCTTCGATAGCTGCAGTTGGTGAGCATTGGTAGTATAGGCAGACAACCGGCAATTTCTCCACCCCGAATAATCAAGGATACTGACCTTTGACTTAGGCTTGACCTTTGGCTTCTTCGTGGCTTATGGCGTCCACGCCGCTCCGGCTGCAGTATAACTACTACAAAACTTAATCCACTTATATTCGTGGAATCACCAATTTAATTGTTCTTTAATATAGTTTATACACACAAACACCGAATTATCCTTTATATTTCGTATATATTAATACAATCATCGACCGCCACCGATTTTTATTGTAATTCAGAGCACCGTGCACCGTGTTGCGTGGCCGACCGATCTTATTTTTTTGTGTGTGACATTAATTAGTCACCTACCCGCACCGCCTCAGGTGCAGCAAGCCCCGATTACCCTCGGTGGAAAATATTGCCCGAACAAATACTACAATGATATATGAATGCTATATGCTGAATGCTATGAAGTAGCTAAGCTATGAATTACCTTAGTTTGATGAAAGTACATATTTCACAAAAACTATTCAAAACTGGACAAACGTTTCAAACGTGACCAATACATCTAGTTTTTTGCTGAATAGACTACCATCATTTCTTACCTTCTTCTTCTTCTCTTCTTTGTCAACCGATGGACGTCCACTGCTGGACATAGGTCTCTTCAAGGGATCTCCACACCACACGATCTTGTGCCAGTTGGACCCAGCGGCTCCCCACGACCTTTTTGAGGTCGTCAGTCCATCTCGTAGGGGGTCTACCGACACTGCGTTTTCCGGTGCGGAGTCGCTATTCCAACACCTTAAGACCCCAACGCCCATCGGTTCGTGTGCCCCGCCCATTTAGCTAGAGGTGTCGTAAAAGAGACTAAAATAAGTTGATCTGCCGTGTGATATCCGGCTGATTAGAATTGCTACTCTCATTTCCTACCAAGGTGTCGTAAAAGGCGAGTAAGATAAGTTGACCCGTCATGTGCTATCTCGCTGAGTAGAATAGACCACCTATATTTCTTTTTACGATATAAAAAGTGATTAAGGTAATTGGATGCCGGTTGTAAAACTACTAGTCAAATCACGTAATAAATTGTTAAAACATGTTCTACTGACTCCATTTAGAGTGGGAAGGGCAAGAGAATGATGAATATTGAGGAGATGTAATTGAAAAATACAAATACATAATCAAAGAGCAAAAAAAGAAATTTAGATTTGTAATTAAGTTAATGGAGTAGAAAGTGGGGACTTTTTTTCCATCTATACTAATAATATTTTCAAATATTACAATAAAATACAAAAGTTTGTTTGTCTTTCGGTCTTTTTGTTACGCTATCACAATTAATTCGCCAGAGCAATGTTCATGAAATTTCATGTTCATACAATTAAACCTTGTATACAGGCCTGTATAGCAAACGAAAAATTACAACTTTGCGTCGGAAAAATGGGAAAACACATGAGAAAATAATTGAAGGTATTTTAACGTGTGAAGCTTGTTTTTTTATAAAAAATTATAACCACTATACATTTATACAATTGGTATAAAAGTAGCCTAACTTAATAACCTATAATATTAAGGGCCTTGGGGTAATTTTTTATCCTAGCACATAATTTGAGAAAATTTAATAACAGCAAAGTTTATTAAATTTTTGATACGCTAATGTCATAGTTTTGCCCGCTAGAGCCAACTACATAAATAGACTATAATAAGATTTTTCTTTAAACAAATTGTGAAATTGTATACGAAAAATTTCATAATTTAAAGATATTGCTTTTCTCATTTCCCTTTGATTTTTATACTTCCCTTATTTTGATTTGTTACTCTGAAATTATATTAACTTCTTATTGTGTACTCTCTGCCAGTTTCAAGCAATCGACGTTTATTATCTTGGATGGCTCAATCTATGCATATAAAACAAAGACCCCAAAAGCTGTCCGTCTATCATCATCATCCTGCCTTTATCCCACTCTAAGTGGGGTCGGCACAATATAAACATGCAATCACATGATTTCGCTGCGTTTTTATAACCGGCCATCTGCCTGACGTCCACTTACCTTAGTCGTATTTTACGACACCTCGGTAAGAAAAAGGGTGGTCTATTCTACTAAACCGGACACCACGGCACAGACACGGTAGGCAACTTCTTTAGTCGCCTTTTACGACACCTCGGCAAGACATGAGGTTGGTCTATTCTACTCCGCCGGTACCACACGGCGGGTTGATTTACTTTAGTCGCCTTTTACGACACTACGGTAAGAAATGAGGGTGGCCTACTCAGCCGGATACCAAACTCAGCCGGATTCCAAACGGCTAAAAGGCTGTCCGTCTTTATGTGATCGATATACTCAAAATATACTGAACGAATTTTTGTACGGTTTTTACTAAAAGACAGTGTAATTCTTCCGGAAGGCTATTTTGATACTATAGATAATATTTTGATAATATGAGATGTTAACAAAATATTTTATTACAATCAAAAATAAGATTTGAATGTATAAAAAAAGCACATTGAATAATATCTCTTTCTCAAAAACTTGCTCCGTTCATTAAAAATGTTAAGGAGACCTCACCATCCAGAATTTGAAATGCCTTACCGGAAAGCAACTTATTCCTTTTTTTGCTACAATGAGCTTTCATCCGCAATATTGTGATGTAAATTATTAGAACTGAAGTTTTGTTACAAAGAAATTGTATACGAAATCTAATTTATCATTTCAAAGAGAAATTGTAAACAAATAAGGGAGTTTTATTTTTGTTTATATAAAACAGTTAATACGAGCATATCTTTGATTACTATTTTTAAAATTCTAATGTGTGCCTATACAGCGCTGGATTCCAGCTTTTTTAATATAAATACGAAAATAAATACAAACATTTCTTAAACTACGTTTTTCTTAAAATAATAATTTGAAATAGGTATCTTGAAATATATTAGCTTCATTTTATTAATAATAATGACTTTCGGATATTAAAAATCATGTTTAAAGATATTTCTTTTATTGCTTACGATTTTAAAATCTATGGGATCAAATAAAAAACATCACAGTACATGCCAATTATTAGTCATTCCTTTCATCATAGATGGGATGGTAAGGACTCGATCCGGGTATTTTGAATTTAATCTGTTCCCAACAGAGTCATAATGATTTTGCGATTGACAGCGTAAATAGCCTTTGTTTTGTTATAATATTAAAACTAATTTTGTTTTTGTACCTATGAGATGACCTGAAAAGTGTTTCTTAGAGAGTTTCAGCCGCCTAAATGCTGTTAACAACGCAGACAAAACCAAGTACGAAAGTTCAGTTTAGTTAATTTACTTTAGTTAAGTACTTAAAGCAAATGTTATCCGTAACCTTAAAACATGGAGAGTCTGGATAAAAATTTTACGAGGTTTGATAATGAAAAATAAACAAGGAATAAAAATTTTTGCAGCAGCTGTACCAGAGATAAGTTCGCTCGTAAAATTTTTATTAGAATTATTAAAAATTAATCAAGAGTGTACCTTATTTGGAAATTTATTATTGCCATAACCATTTGTAATGAGGATGTTGTTTTTAAAAATATTTTGAGAGCAGTAAATTTGATGGCCTATAAATATATCTATGGGGCTTATAAGCTGCCGACTTAGAGCTCTTTAACTTGGTAATTTATAGAATAAGACGTTACTTTGCGGAGGTCCATAATAAAAATCTAACGAAAATATTATTTATTAATGACACGACGCTTTGCAATTTTCTCGTGGATCTCCTGAGAATGCTTCGGTTACGGGGCGAAACAATTGTTGAGATTGTGGTGGTGAATGTGTGCAGTGCGTGTATATTGTTGTATTATTGGTGGCGGGTAGTGCATGAGCTTTTACAAATTCTGCATGTATCAGGTATGACAACGAATAGTACACTCTACATTTAGCATAACATATATTTTTCTATTATCGCGGATTATAGCAAAATAATATTTTCATTAGTTTTCTTTAACTTGGTGTTAAATAGTCAGCGTCAACTTATTTCGAAGCTTATATAACTATTTTTATTAGTTATATTTTTATTAGAGAATATATACTATGAAGATAGGAATATATCCCAGCTCATAATAAAAGCTAACCCAGTCTTCCGTCCTCAAATAAGTAGCTTAATACTTGAATAAAGAATTATTTGAATTTGAATTTGAATTTGTGTTATGGATGACAGACAATTGGTGAATATCGCATGCTTAGTATTAATGTGACCAAATTCAAAAAAGTTGTTTTGGCAAATTAAGCGCATACAAACCCCATAGGAAATTGTTAAAGAGACCCGTAACTTGGAAGAGCCAGAAAACATTAGTGTTTTCTACAGTTGTAAAGAATAATAAAGAATCTAAAGAATCAACCTATTATATATATATACCCACGCCTGGTATCTAACCCGTGACCCAAGGAACTGAAGACAGGGTCAATACGGCAACAAGCAAGTCAATGGTTTAACAAATAACGAATCAGACAAGCCCTCAAGAAGAGATTTCTTAGATTTACTTTAAGTATATAAACAACAGTTTGGAAATGTATAAAATTGATAGCCAACGGCTACACAGATTATATAAAATCATTACAAAAGATATAGAATAAAGATATAGGTAGAGTAACATAATTCAGCACTGAAATGACTATCGAGCATTATGATATTGAGAGCCTTGAAAATAGATCGGACTCGCTGATAAAGTGTAGAATGCTTTGTGGACGATCCCTAAAACTGCTGAACACCGGAATTGAAACCAAAGATAAATTCAAGCCAATTTACTGCCTATGATTCAATATAATATTCAAATAGGCCTTCTTGATTACGTCCCATCGAAAATTTAGATATACTAAAAGGGTTTTAATAATAACAGGAATACTATCACACATGCACGCACACACACACACCCAGAGATAGAGAGAGAGGGAGATAAATACATAAATACATGTTTTAATTTAGATGTACTAAAAGCGTTCTACCTTGTCAATAACAGCACGATTACAATTAAACATGCACACACAAAAGCACATGCACACGCGCATAGAGTGAGAGAGAGAGAGAATTAAACGGTATCTTTACATTTAGATGTACTAAATGCGTCCTAAATCTACTTGGTTTGAAAGAAGAGCATATTATCAATCATTGTTTAGTAAATATAATATTAGTGAATAGCAAGTTACTCTCCTTCTTTTCGCTCTTTAGAGAGAAGGAGCAAGAAGGAGCTTAAATACATCATGGATTCAATGTTTAACATGTTATTCATATACTAGTAATTGTCTATGGAAATTAATGTTTATTCACGATGATTTCCTTTATCGTAACGACGTAATATCAATAGAGAACATAAGTTTTTTTCGTAGGTTCCTTCCAAGATTTTTTAAAATCTGCATATCTTTGGCAAGAGTCTCGCGTTGCATCGGCTATAATCACAAAAACTAAAATTTTAACTTAAAAATACACTACTAAGTTTGACTTCCAAGTATCCTGTACAACTCCGCCGTTTGGTATCTGGCTGAGTAGAATATACCATCCCGAGGTTCATTATTCTTACCGAGGTGTCGCAAAAGAAGACTAAGGTAATTTGAGGTCATGCAGGCGGCTGGCAATAACTAGCCAAATCATCTAACAACATGTTTAAAAACATGTTGACCATAGTGGGATACGGAAAGGCAGATAAAATATACTATACATACAACACACAAAAAGCATGCAAATTTACAAGATTTATACAAATAAGGGTTTGGAATAAAATGATTGAATACTATTTTCGATCTAGACCTTCCATGACCAAGCGAATCTAATAATCGAAAGATTTCTAATAACATCAGAAGATACGGTCGGGTATCAATTCCAACGGGAAATGAGAATCGCTTACCTGCGCTGTATTTCAATTCGAATTTTCACTGACTTTACCTTCGCTAATGAACCGAAGAAAATTCTGAGGGATTTCTCCTATTCGTTTTGCCTGTTATTTATATTCGATCATATTTCTTGCGTGTGTTTCATGAAAATTATAAACTTACTAGCTGTGCCCATGGCTTCACCCACGTTGTAATTACTGTGTTTTTCCTGCGGAAATCCCGACTCTACGGCAATTTTAATGAAATGTAATATTAATTTCAACCTTCCTCAGGAATTTCACTGTATTTTAGTTAAAATTCGTACAAATATCCGTTTAGATTTTGAGAAAACCGATGTTGCCGTGTGGTGTCCGGCTAAATAGAATTTTCCCTACTCCACCACCACCTTCCACCCTCATTTTTAGCGAGGTATCGTACAAGACGACTAAGGTGAGTCAACCCGCCCTGTGGTTGAGTAGAATAGAGCACTCTCATTTCTTACCGAGATGTCGTAAAAAGCGACTAAGGTAAGTTTTCGTTTATCGGACCATATCGGTTTACCCACCGTTTATCGACGCCCATCTGAAAAGGTCCCTGAGGCGGTCGGTTTATCTGGTGGTCCCGATGCATCGACTAGCGGAGGGAGGGTTAACTATTAGAGACGGCTCGACCCAGAGGTGGCGCACTCTGGGGTCCAGAGTTGCTGCTGGCGAGATGTGGGGAATGTGTACAATGGTACCCTATCCCCGCCACCAGCAGAGCGGTGGAGAACTGTCAGGTATTTAGTCGGTGAGAGTTTGAAACCCGCCGCCCGTCCCCGTCTGGCGGTGACGACCCATAATGGGTTTTCCTGACACAAAAAAAAGTTGACCCACCGTGTGGTATTCGGTTGAGTAAAATAGACCACCCTCCTTCCTACCGAGGTGTCGTAATTATTATTCCCGTACAGTAAAAAACATAACAATCTGCAAAAGCTACCAGCTTTTACAGATTATTACGATTTCAAGATTGATTGAAGTCACTAGACTTCTATAAATCCTGTAAGATTTAAATATGACTTTTGCCTATTTTAATTATAAAAAGTTCATCATCTTCATTATTATTATCATCATTAGTACAATAAAGTGTTATAAAACTAGTTGTATATACATATATACCCTTGCCAATAATACATGTAGTATATTAAATCCATTTTAAGCTGAAAAGCGAGAACGTCTTGATATTGGATTTGAATAGCTTGTGTGAAGCACTCTCAAGTTGCTGGTGATAATAATAAACAAACAGTGGGGAATATTATAACTTCAAGAGCCTCGGCCCAGTAACTTATTGAAAGCAAAGTTCGATACAAACCCATTCATCTGTTCGCTGAAACAACAAAGCGATATTAAAATCACACGTCGACGTCAGAATAAATCAGACACCGAGAATATTAGTAAATATGTTAAAAGAAAATCATATATTTTAAAGATTTTGGCGTTTTGCTGTTAAAATCTATAAAATAAAAACTTTTTTTTCTATAATTCATGATGAATAAAGATGATTATTTAATCAATAAACAAGACAATATGATCACTTCTCTTATACAAAGAACTTGTTCACGTAAATTGCATCAAGAATTTATCCCATCCTTACTTAATTCCACTTCATTCTTCCACTTTAAGTACGGTTGGCACAACATATTTTTCTCTTCCATACTCTTCTAACATTCGTCAACTCTGGCGATACTCTTTTTATATGCATGTCATACTTCACACAATCCAACCATCTCTTTTTAGACCTCTAGTCACATATCCATCCACATTCATATTTAATACTCGTTTGGTCACATGATTTCCATTCCTCCTCATCATGTCATTTTTTCTGAGCGCAACTTTCAGACTTCTTTATATACTCATTTCTTTATTTTCTAATTTTGTGATACCACACATCCACCTACATTCCACCACCATTAAATCCATTTTTTTACCTCTAGGATGTCATAGTCCAGCGGTAGCAGTGCGAAACTTTCGAACGGGTCACTGGTTAATACCCCAGGCGAGTAACAATGAGTTTTTCTGTTACAAATTGCTTGTGTCTAATAGACAATTGAAATTTATTAAACGCTTTTCGGTTTAAGAAAACATCGTGAGGTAGCCTGCATATTTTTGAAGAATTCTGGGATTATATGTAACCGATCCGCATTAGGACAGTGCGGTAGGTCTAAGCTCTGATCATTTTCTCAAAAAAAAAAAATGGAAAGAATAGGCCTATTTTTTACCTGATATAAATTAATAAAAATGAACTTTTCTTTTATCTTCAAATTTGTCTTTGTCCAATAGAAAAAACGTTTTACTGTAATTAAATGATGAATTACTCTCAACATTATTTCGCAGACGAACTAGACAGCTAGGTGGTATACTTGCTTCTATGGCAAAGTGCTAATGGAGCGGTTTTACAGTAAAACGACTAAGCGTGTCGCACATACATGAGAGGAGCGATAACTGTTTTTTTATATTTATTAAATCAAAAATATTTAAACAGATTTAGATTTCAGTTATAGTGTCAGTAAGTTCTTTTTTGTGGCATTTTTTGGCAAAAGGTTTTTTAAATTTTATATGTTAGTTGACTGCTCGTCAATTACAAACTACGCATTTTAAATATACAAACGTATAGATATTATATATTTTATGCTATATAAAACTATAGGAATGTTGTATCCCTTTTTTCCGTACTGAAAAATCTTGTATAACTTAAACGTTATCGCGTGTCCAAGCTTAAATAAGGGCATGATGTCGCAGTCAGAGATTGATCGAGATATTAAACAATTTTTGTGTTAGTAATTAATTGAAGGTCACTATGGTGATGATATATATATTACTATCTTTATTTTATGGGACTCTTGTCTGTTAAGACATGTTAGCCCCATCGTACCTTAACCTAAATATTAACTACCTTAAGGGATAAGCAGAAAGGAATTCATTGAGTGCAGTAGCAACTAGGTCGTACAAATCGATGGCAATGATGGAATCGGGGATATTTAACGCACGAAAAAACTTAAACTGCGTTAAATGTGTAATTCATAATAAATATACCGAGGCTAACACTTCGATCTAAAGATGGAAAATAGTATTCAATCGTGAGCGTTTTAATAGTAATGACAATGTAATACAGCCCTTATTGTAAAATGGTGTCAAAGTAACGAAGAGAAAAGCTTAATCTTGTTACGTTATTATGCTCTATTACTCATACATGGAGTAAATACGAAAAAATGACCTGTTTTTTAATATTTTTATTATTATTTGGCTTAAAATCTGACTCCGAGAAGAAGAGTATTCGAATAGTGCTATAAAAGAGAACTTTACTTTTTCATTCAGAATTAGTGTAATCTTTCCTACGAAACAAGTAATCCCACTATTACATTATTTAATATACAATCTTAATATTTCAAATATTTAATTTTAATAACATATTTAAATTAATTAATAGATTAAATATTTAAATTTATATGAACTTTTTCTTTTTCTCTATATGACCCGTACTCTCTTTCTTCTTCAATTCATATCCTTTTTCTTCTATTACTCAAAGGTTTACTGGAAGAGATCCCTTTTAGGGATAAGTCCGCCTTTATACATGTGCTTTTTTACTTTTTCTTTTTATTTTCTTAATATATGTATAAACTAAAATAAATAAATAAATAAACCTAAAGTCTAAATTAATACATTTAAAACAATTCGTATTATCATTTTCCTTTTGTTTTATTTAAGCTACGAAAGTTCGACCATAGTTTATTAAATACAGAAATCCGTTCAGAAAATCTATTACCAAGTTTGGAAGTTTGCATACAGTTAATGTTACTGGACGGAGCAACCGCGAACCAACTCCAGCACTGCTTTATTGAATGTAAAAGTCTACATCCACTGCATACTGCATACATACAAAATATTCCCTACCTTTTCTGTTCCTAATAATAACCAGGAACGGAAAAAGTAGGGAATATTTTCTTAAATATTTTACAACGCTTCCTCGGTTAAGATATGACATGATACGAGTACATGATATTATTATTCCATAATATATCCTCATGCCCTTATCCCACTCTAAGTGGGTCGGCACAACATGCTACAAACATTTCACATGATTTGGATACGTATTTTACAACCGGCCGCCTTCCTGACGTCAACTTACCCTAGGTAGTTGTATTTTACGACACCTCGGTGAGAAAGAGGGTCTATTCTACTTAGCCGGATACCACACGGTGGGTCGACTTACCTTAGTCGCCTTTTACGACACCTCGGTAACAAATGAGGGTGCTCTATTCTACTAGGCCGGACACCACACGGCTTCATTATTATTCCATAAGTCCACCTGACATTAATGCTTTATCTTAAAGATTTCTAGATCTAGTTAGTACCAGGGTTTGCTTGTGTGATTAAACTTGATCAAAATTAAATTACATACTAAAATATGCTAGAGCACCTAATCAGTGATTTTTCCAGAAAAAATTGGTATGTATATGGCAAAGCAAATATTAGTTTCCTTTTTTATTGGAGAAAATTTTTAAAATGCATCTCTTTTTTGTAGTATACAAAAGTTTATTTTTAATTAATGTGACATTGATTTGCGATAATGTGGTTGGACGAAAATGTATGCTATACGAAAAAGTGTAAGTAACGGCCTGTTACTATCCCATTGCTGTGCATAGGCCTCTTCTCTCTATTTTAAGAAAGAAGGATTAGCGCTAAGACCTACCACGCTGCTATACATATCCTTTAAATACTCTAGAGATATGCAGGTTTCCTCACGATGTTAACTTTCAACGAAAAGCATGTGATAAATTTCAATTATCAATAAGACAGATAAGTTTTAACAGAAAAACTCATTGGTGTCTAAAATACACTAAACATAACGCTTTTGAGTTAACGCTTTTTCTATAGTTATGATAGACTAGCTTTTACCCGCGCAACTTCGTTCGCGTGAACTGTAGTCTTGAAATTAAGAGTAGCTTCTGTCACTCTACAACACTGCAAATATCTCCAACACAAAAATTAGATCGATCCGGAAAGAATCAGCAAGATTTTATCATTTTATCACGAACATAATTTGATAATTTTAGTAAATAATCAGTATTTACATGAAATATATATTAAAATAGCCCAGTAAAAGGAGCACAAAAACTTCATATACATAAAAAAACATAATGTTTTCTGATAATAAATATCTCTATAAATATATAAAATAGATTTAATGTTTGTTTTTTTACCTTCTGAGTTAGTGCCCGTATTAATTTCACATTTAAAAATCGAATCCTAACGATTAATCTCCAATAAAAGAGAAAAAACCCTTGGTTAAGGAGAAAATAGCAATAATTTCAAATAAGAACACTTTTATAGGGGTCAAACGGTTCATTTGGGCCGTTACTTTCGATGCGGGCAGAGCGTTTGTGGCTTTGGCGGTTTCGTGTGGGATTAAACGCGGTTCTCTTCAATTTTGTTATATTTAATTTGTAACTAGAGAGTCCTTGTGCCAAAAATTTCACGGGATATTGATAAAGGAAAAGCGTTTAATATTAATTTTATGTTAATAGTACATTTGGACTCATTATATGTCCAACATTGTATAAATCTTATCTTTAACACCTCGGTTAATTGCCTCTTTAGATGACAAGAGGCCAGGCTCCTTTTTCGCACTAAGAATCGGCTTAGCGATTCAGTGAGGAAACGCTGCCAGCATTCTTGGGACCATTCCACGTGGGCATGATTTGTATAGTCCTAGTGTGTAAGTAATTTCATATACATATAACTTCTACATTTTTAATTTCAATAAAAAAAAATCTTGTATATATTCAGATGATGAATGATTAAGTAATTCAGATTACAAAAGTAATAATAAAATTATTTTGCTATAATCCGCGATGAAGTAAAATAGAAAATATATATAATGCTAAATGTAGAGTGGACAATCGGTTATCATACCTGATACATGCAGGAGTCGTAAAAAACACATGCACACACCTCCACCACCGCCACCACGATACACAAGCACTATATACGTTCACTATCACAAACTCAACAATCGTTTCGCCCCGCAACCGAAGCATCGTCAGGAGATAGACTCCACGACCAAAATCGCAAAGCGATTTGCGATTTTGGTATGATAACCGATTGTCCACTCTACATTTAGCATTATATATATTTTCTATTTTACTTCATCGCGGATTATAGCAAAATAATTTTATTATTACTTTTGTATTATGGATCTCCGCAAAGTAACGCCTAATTCTATAAATAATTCAGATTATGTAAACATAAACTGAATTGCGAAAATGGCTCCAAAGATTTTCATGAAATTCGACATGTAGGAAAGACATGTTTGATCAAGCTAGGTTATATTTAAAAAAAATGTCGTTTTATCCCTGTTTTCAGGCATTGAAAAACTGCTAAAATATAAATTGAATAGAAAGGTTAATTTGGCTGTCATCTGTAAATTCGTCTCTCAGCGAGGAACGAGCGGACTAAATAAGTGAAAAATACCCGAGATCGAGTCTCAGATATCACTAGTCCATACTTTCTTTTTTATTGCCTTTTTTAATATTATAAAAATTACAGAGCAAGGCTCAGTCGCCCAGGTCTTCTTCTTCTTTGTCAACCGATGAACGTCCACTGCTAGACCTCCATACCACATGACGTCATGGGATCTCCATACCACACGATATTTTGCAACTTGGACCCAGTGGCTCCCCGCGACCTTTTTGACGTCGTCAATCTCGCGGGGGGTCTACCGACACTGCGTTTTCCGGTGCGGGGTCGCCATTCCAACACCTTGAGACCCCAACTCCCATCGGTTTTACGCACTATGTGCCCCGCCCATCGCCACTTCAGCTTCGCGACACGCTGAGCTATATCGGTAACTCTGGTTCTTCTACGGATCTCCTCATTTCTGATTTGATCACGTAGAGATACTCCGAGCATAGATCGCTCCATAGCCCGCTGAGTGACTCTGAGCCTTCTTATGGGCCTCTTGAATATACTTATATTAGAAAATGAAAACCTTATTAATTCTAATTGAGTTGCATTGAATGAAACAAAACCATACAAACAATAGTGTTTATTTTCTATAATATATTTAACTATCAGGGAAGGATTTTGGGGATTGCGTTACAAGTAGGTATTATAATTTTTCTATTATTAATAACACGCTGAGGATAAATCTCCATAGCTTCTTCGATTGGGTAGGAGTACCTGAAAACAAAGTCTTTTATCAAAACTAAAACTTTAATGATTTACAGAAGTTAAAAACATGGGAATGCAATCATGCGATTGCGGTATGTTAAAAAAAATATTTGAAAAACACTTTTTCTCCTAGTCAATAAAGTTGTAAAATTACTTTTATTAAATAACTAGATTTTAATCGCAACTTTGTTCGCGTGGACTGTAGTCTTGGAATTAATAGCAGCTTCTGTCACTCTCCAACCCTACAAATATCTCCATTACAAAAATCAGATGGATCCGGGAAGACTAAAAGATTTAATTTAGCATAGTTTAATAATTTTAGTAAGTAACCCGTATGACTCACAGGAAATATATATTTAAATAGCTCATTTAAATTTATTCAATAAACAAAAACCGAAATATATAAAATCTTTCTATTTCCTACTTTTTCTGTAGATAAAACAGAATTTTTATATGTTACCCCGGTAAATAAACATTAATTATGCCAAATTTTATCTATTTAGTTCAGAGAATTGGCCATGAAAAATTAACAGACAGAATTACGCATTTATAATATTAGTAATTTATATACTTTAGTAAATAACCCGTATTACTTATATTAATTATACATTGTAATACCTCAGTTAAGTTTATCCAGTAAACGGAAACCAAAATATATAGAAACTTTCTTAAAATAACAACGTGATATAGAAATTTTAAGATTTGACCTACTTTGAATAAAAAAACCTTAATATATTGTATTGACGGCGTTTTTCAATGTCTTGCTTTTCCCGTTTAAGAAACAGGATTTTTATTTATTACCCCAATGTGTAAGAAATAATTGTGCTAAGTTTTATTTATATTGTTTCAGCGAATTGGCCATGAAAACGTAACAGACAGACAGACTTTCACAATTATAATACTACTAAGGATGTTTGCAACCCTACATATAATGCAAATAACGATGTTTTGATTATTTTATTATTCCTAAATAATCTGTGTACTTAAGACACTAAGGTTTTAATTACGCTTTATTATTTAAAATTATATGAAATACTATTAATTCAGAATTAAATACTATTAATAGAATATTTGAACAATGAATAAATAAATTATATTTTAGGAAAAGCTAAATGTAAAGGCATTTAATAAAATATTTCCTCTGGCAACTCTCCAATATTTCTTCCACAACGGTGAACAGAGTTCAACGAATAATTTTCCCACTCGATGACTAACAGTTAAATTGTCGCTATCACCAAATGTTTTACTACAAATTACGGGAACATGATTTACGATGTTATTTACTGGGAGTTCAAAAAGTACGGTTCGGATTACATTGCCATACTCTTATATGACTGAACTAACTTTTACCCGTAATTTCGTTCGCGTGGACTGTAAGTCTTGGAATAAACCAGTAGCTTCTGTCATTCTCCAACCCTAAAAATATCTCTATTGGTTGATACTAGATGGCGCTTTTCAATGTCGTCCTATTTCTGTAGAATAAACAGAATTGCTATAGCTTATTTAATAATAATAAATATATTGGACAGTTACACACACGGTCGTCCGTCCCCAAAATAAGTAGCTTAATACTTGTATATTAAATTAAAGTAATATTGAATTACTTACTTTCGGGACAGACGTCCGGCTGTGTGTCAGATATATTTATTATTTAAAGTAATTTATTTATTTTCTTACCACTAGAGTCATACATTGCTCGTTGCATTTCCGAATCCTTTAGAAATATATATTGAGCTTTGAATCCAGTGCCGTCAAGTCTATCGTTGGACCGGAATGTGACCCGCAGGAAATTACTCTCCGAGGCAACTTTGAGTTCACGCATTTGACCGCAGTATCTCCGACTTACAGCATCAATCATCTGGCTTGCGAACTGTACGTAATCACTTGCTGAAACCGCTTCGCATCTGCGAGGAATGTATTTTAAGTTAAAAGTAATAATAAAATTATTTTACTATTATCCGCGATGAAGTACAATAGAAAATATATATAATGCTAAATGTAGAGTGGACAATCGGTTATCATACCCGATACATGCAGGATTCGCAAAAACACATGCTCAAACCTCCACCACCGCCACCACAATACACAAGCACTACATTCACTATCACAAACTCAACAATCGTTTCGCCCTGCAACCGAAGCATCATCAGGAGATAGGCTTCACGACCAAAATCGCAAAGCGAAGCAATACCCAAATAAGCTTAGTTATATACTAATCGGTTCAACCCCACCATTTATTTTATTTTGCCTGCGAACAAGTGTACATTTTATTTTAATATAGTTGGGTGTTACGTTCAAATGCTTACATTCTTGGTTGAACCAAAAAATTTTGGACTGCAACTCGATTTAATTTGGTCAATTTATTGTAGAGTGTAGCCTGTTTCGAGTTTTAAAAATAAATAATTATTAAAATTTCAATATTTTAGAAAAATCTATAAGTATAAAAATAAATGTTTGTTTGTCACGCAGTAATGTTTTTTCGCATCTATAATTGATGCTCTATTCATAAAACATCAAATTCAGAAAAGTATAATTTTCGTCATATTGACCGAATGTCACGTTATCCGCCGTACTACAGTATGGAGAGAGCGGGCGGAGCGTAGAGCGCAGAAGTGATCTGTTAGGTCGCTTATGAAATGTTGTTATAATGATATTGTAGATGTGTACTGGGGCGATACAAGATATTAATTGAGTTTTAACTCGACTATTTTTTATAATAATTAATAATAAATACACATCTAGGCCCGCTCTCGTATAATGGTTCAAGATGCAAGATCGTGCCGATCTTTGGAAAGGCTGTGAATGTGACTTGACCATTAAGAGTGTAGCGATGGTTACATCGCTTAGCTCACCTCGAACGATTAAAGTGTCTGAATGTTACTTGGTAAAGGTAACTTTGCTGAGTAGTGGTTGGCACTCTACCGAACATGCTCTGGCGGGTACTGGTGGGAGACTTGAGGTTTAGGCCGGCAGTGATTTCGGTCATTGCTGTGTGCCTGGCCCAAAAGGCTACACTAGGCTGCATCTTATTAGGGCTGGGTCTAGGCCCGTAGTTAACTTCGGTTGCTGCGGCGTGCCTTTATTCGGCTTTGGTTTGACGCAACCAGAGTTACTTTGGGCGTGTGCCTTTGTGATACGGGTTTGGTTAGGCCGGTGGTGATTTCGGTCATTGCCGTGTGCCTTGCTCGATCTTTGGACGCATAGGCCGCTTGGAGTAGTGCCGGTACAGTGGTGGCTGAAATGTTATTGTTTGACGAACGGACATCTATACGTTGTTCGTAGTCTCTCAATAGTGACGGTACCACAGCTGAATGTTGCTGGGCGTTGCGGAAGTTAACTTTATGTTGCTGAAGTGATACGCCGCGGCAGTGATGGATCGCTATGGACTCTGTTCATAGTAGTGGATGGGTGTGGTGTTTCGTCCTTTTCAGGACGTCCCCTTAGCTTAGTTAATGATACCACGAATGACCATTATAGCATGGCATTATTGCATAAGAGCCGCTGGTCGGGTCTTTGTTAATAAGACTGCGGACTAGCTTTAGACAGTGTGGCCTGCATTTCCCTTATCTTCACATATACATATACATCTTACGTGGCTTGCCGCGTTAAACATAAATTACCTTTTGTTGTATGAGGTGGCGTGTTGAGCTTGGCGCATACCGTAAGCGAGTGCACTATGTGTGACTCCATTATATGGTATTGGGTGAATAGGGGGTGATTGGCATTCATGTAATGCTCTGCAATACACATCTTCCACTTCGGTGGACACACATTATCCACTTCGGTGGACACACACCTATATGGTGTATATATTATAACTAATCAAGTTGCTTTGCAACATGTTTGCCATCTCGATGGGTTTCCACTTTGTGGACTTTATACGTATTATACGTATTATACTGTATGTGGTTTTTACCGTAGAACGCGCCGTTACGACGTGTGCAGGCGACATGCGCCTTACTGAATATAAGAATTGGTAATTTATTATCAAAGTTTACCAGGCCTTGTGCCTTTGGCTAATGCCATATTTTATAGCTCCGGCTATTTATTAACTGGGCTTCGGTCCTCTATTATACACCCAGGCACTCATGCCTAATACGTCAACTGTGGTTTTGTTGACTCCCGACAATAATGGGTTTATCCCATAATCATACGCCGCAGGCGCACTATAAACAGGTACCCCTTGGGGGGGGGGGCTCATATCCTATGGACGGAGCTCACCGTTGGTAGCGGGTGCGGAGCTACTGACTATCACTCTCTTTTTATATTTTTCCAAATTGGAAGAATATAATAGATAGGAGAGAGATACCACTTTGATTAAACTTCTCTACGGAGTTGTTTAAGGGTTAGGTATTTAGATCGAGTGAAAGATCTTTCTGTTGGCTATAACATATCCTATGAAGTAACATAAGACATTCGCGAGACATTCAACTATCTGAATGTCTCGCATTTTTTTTATCAAATTTTATAGTAACCCGTTCATGTATTAACCATATAAGAACCTGTTCGTGTAACGAATATATATCTGTTGGACATATAAAGTCTGTTCATGTAGAGTACAAGTAAAATCTGTTCTTGTATTAGATAAATATAAAACCTGTTCGTGAATCGTACACTTATATTCAATAATTTATATTAATTTATGCCTGTGTTATAGAAGTAACAATGGTGCTCTATATTTGTTATAATAAATAATGGGTCCATGCGGATATTTACATCGTCGGCGTAACTGGACCATAGGACGCCGTCACCGGGCGGCAAATCATTGTAATCGGATATGTTGCCGCCAGCCCTTAGGAATAGCTATTTAATTTAATCATTCTGTCCTTAGCATCGAGCTAGGATGGACACTTTTAGTTTATAGTTAGAATGTAGTTTTTATATAAAATAAATTAGTTTAAAATATTCTTTTCGTAGCATCGAGCTAGGAAAGACGCTCTTAATTTGTAATTAGTTTGTAGTTTTTATATAAAATAAATTAGTATTAGTTATTTTGGGTTTTCTTGAATCCTCCGACAGCGACTTCTGTAATTGGCGCAGTCGGTAAAGGATGCTTCAGGCCGTTTTGGGGTAGATTTTGGCTAGGAATTCCAAAATTGAAGACCTAATTTTTCAAATTTCTACCACGAGCGACGGAGCATTAAAAGAACCAGAAGTTTGGAGCGGAGGAAAATCCGAAAATCGATATTCCCGAGTACCAGATTCTTGCCCAGTAAGTACACAAAAATCTTTTCTGTGTCTTGCCTTTTATCCTTAGTCCTTACCTATAAGCTACCAAAATTTCTTATCCTAAGCAAAGTACCTCTGTGGGGTTTTCGCGTGCTAAAATCGCCCGGAGCCTTCAGTTGGACAATAATAGAGACATTAGTTTAAATTTAGTTAGTAATTCTAGTAGTTTTAAACGTTCTTTAGATAATTACGATAAAATGACGGACGTAGATGTAATTTTTAAAACGTTACGTTTAGTGCCAGAGTTTGACGGCAACCCACATATATTACCCAGATTTATCAATCTGTGTGATCAATGATTATGTAAGTCTAAATCCTGATAATGAACTATCGAAGCTTTGCCTCATTAACGGGATCTTAAATAAAATCACAGGGCAAGCCGCGCGTATAATTAACTCGAATGGTATATCTGAGGATTGGGATAGCATAAAGAAAATTTTAGTAAATAATTTTTCAGACCAAAGAGATGAGACCGCTTTATATAATGAACTTATGCTAGCCACGCAGGGAAATAATTCGCCGCAAGAATTTTATGACCGTTGTTTAAATTTATTTAGCACTATCATGACATATGTTACGTTACATGAAAATATTACAACCACTATAGAGGCTAAAAGGACTCTATATAGAAAGTTAACACTGCAAGCTTTTGTCCGGGGATTAAAAGAACCACTGGGCTCACGGATTAGATGCATGCGTCCTGATAGTGTAGAAAAGGCTCTGGAATTCGTACAAGAGGAGTTAAATGTCATATACTTACAGAATTGTAACGATTATGTTTATAAAAAATCAATGATTCAGATCAATGATATAGGTCAATGACAAACGCATTTTGATTGAGTTCAATATGTTAGTCTAATTAAGTACGCGAAATTTGCTCAGTATCTAACTATAATAACCGAAAATATTGAAGATATCTCTGATGAACCTATAAGAATAAAAAATATGTTAGTGTTTATTCGTACCTCAAGTATTCATCATCTAATGTTAAGTATTACAGTTTTAATAATATGATTAAATTTACGGCAAAGACCATTAAATATATTTAGAGATTAGAAAATATTGAGATTTTATTAAGCCTGGCTATTATTACTCTGAAAATAAAATAGTAATTATATTTTTTTTTTTTTAAAAACCCGTTAGCTAGCCGTAAAAAGATAGCTGCTAGGTACACTAGAGATAAAGTATTAGCAAACTTACCCATACATATTTATACATCCCGCAAACGTGCACCAGTTGCTAAAAATAGACTAAAAAGAGTGCCTAAAAGTGCAAAATTGTTACAGAATAATTCTTATCCTGATCGTTCTTCTAGTATGAGTCCACGGGACAAAACTTAAATTACTTTATTTTAATCTAAAAAAAAAAAATAGTTTATATTTAAAATAGAATTATAATATAAAGTAGTATTATACTTAAGTTTCCTATATTTAGCAAAAGAAAATTTGACTTTTATAAATTATCAATAGCCCCAAATAAATTTAATTAAGTCCTAATCCTTCCCTGCTAAACCTTCCCTGGCAACATATGGAGAAGGATATGTGTACATTGAGGCTGAATGCCCGAAGTTCGATACATCTGCATCGAGAAACTTCACCACCAACTTCGAAAGCTACCAGACTGTACAAGAACTCTCATTGTAAATCAATCCAACGGGAAGGGCTGCAAGATGACTACAGTAACCTTGTCAAAAATTGCACTGGAAATACTCAACGAGAAACACTGTGTGATGTCATTTCCAAATATCACCATAGTACATACTGTAAGGATACCGTTGAGAAGAAATCATTTGAACTGAATCTTCAAACCATTGATCTCAGAAAATTACGTCATCATAATCATAAGCTTATATCTCAGCCGAAGTTGAACCTTAAGAATACCCCAAAGGAGTTCATCTGCCATACGACAATCAACTATACATCTTATTATGTGAACTTGCACTCAGTATATTCATCGCGACGACGATATTTGGCGCATAAAGAGCAAATTAAGACAGAACCACTGCAGATGAAGGTAGTCAGAATCAGAGGCCAGGAACAGCTTCTCCTAACTATACCAGCAATATTTTCTCATCTGAAGCTTCAAAAATAATTGCCCAACTGAGGGTGGAGGTGTTATAGAAGTAACAATGGTGCTCTATATTTGTTATAATAAATAATGGGTCCATGCGGATATTTACATCGTCGGCGTAACTGGACCATAGGACGCCGTCACCGGGCGGCAAATCATTGTAATCGGATATGTTGCCGCCAGCCCTTAGGAATAGCTATTTAATTTAATCATTCTGTCCTTAGCATCGAGCTAGGATGGACACTTTTAGTTTATAGTTAGAATGTAGTTTTTATATAAAATAAATTAGTTTAAAATATTCTTTTCGTAGCATCGAGCTAGGAAAGACGCTCTTAATTTGTAATTAGTTTGTAGTTTTTATATAAAATAAATTAGTATTAGTTATTTTGGGTTTTCTTGAATCCTCCGACAGCGACTTCTGTAATTCCTGCTTTACGCCTCTAAACTGATGACAAACAACTGTTTAATATTATAACAAATGATATTTGATAATGAACCTCTCTATTGAGCAAAGCGATACAAACTACGAATGTAGGGCCTGACGGCTCGTTCTATATTAAAGAATATGATATATTGAAAAATTATTATAAAACTATAATGTGATTATTATCACATTATTTTATTCTATTTAAGGTTTTATTTGACTCCTTTAGATTGACGGACACATAGCCTCTGACGCTCTAAAAGAATTTGAGTTATTACAAAACACAACGTAGTACGGGTCCTAGCCACTTAGACGAATCACGAGCCAATATATACTAAGAGTGCTAGCGCCTTCGGCGCGTTTTTATGCGTTACGCCGTTGGAGTGTGAGCGCTCTAGCGGTGTTTGAATATGTATAAAATAATATTTATACTTGACGAAGGAGGAGTTAGTTACAATACCCGATACATGCATGTATTACAAAATTTATCATTACTTTTGTATTATGGATCTCCGCAAAGTAACGCCTCATTATATTTTAAGTGTATTATTAAAATGTGTTTAATAGGTATAAACAAGTTAGGCTTGTGGTTTATAATAAAATAAAATAAATATATGGTACACTTACACACACGGTTGTCCGTCCCCAAAGTAAGTAACTTAATACTTGTGTTATGGTAGACAGACAACTGGTGAATATATACTTATATATTTTTAAATACATACTTAAATACACCCAGGCTCGAAGACCAACAATTTCTTTTTTAGAAAATGTTGGCCCCGGTGGGAATCGAACCCGCGACCCACGGAGCTGCAGGCAGGGTCATTACCTACCAACAGGCCAGTCAAGTCATTTAACGGGCCAGGCGGTATCCAGCTAAGTAGAATATGCCACCCTCAATTCTTAGCGAGGCTTCGTAAAAGGCGACTAAGATAAGGTGATCCGCCGTGTGGTATACGGCTGAATAGAGTAGACCATCCTAATTTCGTACTAAAGTGTCGTGAAAGGCGACTAAGGTAAGTTGACCCGCCGTGTATCCGGCTGATTAGAAAAGACCACCCCTCTATCTTACCGAAGTTCATAAAAGGCGATTAAGGTAAGGTCACCCGCCGTAGCCAGCTGAATAGAATAGACTATTCTCAATTCTTATCAAGATGTCCTAAAGGTCGACTAAGGAAAGTTGACGACAAAACATATGACAACATATTATGCCAATTCCACTCAGAGTAGGATAAGGGCAGGAGAATGATGATCTAAACAGAAATTCTCCAAAACAAACCTGACATAATATTTTCAAAATACTACGCGACGCACGTTCTTTCTGAGATAGCAAAAATTAAGAAAGAAATATATTTCAGATACGGAAGATGGAATATTTTACAAGTATATACTAAGAATACGACACCCTTGATGTTTAAACACGTGGAATATTTATGCTCTCGTTTATTATTCAAGTAGTAACAGAAATAAGCCTTATATTACAGACACATACAATATTTAAAACAACATACACGACAAGAATAAGGGAAGTAAAAAAAATATAAGACATGTGTCATTTATGTGAAAATATTAGAATTACTATTTGTATAAGCTGTGATGGCCTAGCGATGCGACCGTGTGAATCTCTAGAGACAATCATGGGTTCAAACCCGGGCAGACACCAATGAGTTTTTCTATTAAAACTTATGTGTCTAATTGATAATTGCAATTTATCACACGCTTTTCGGTGAAGGAAAACATCGTGAGGAAACCTGCATATCTCTAGAGAATTCCGGGGATATGTGTAACCTACCAATCCGCATTGGAGCAGCGTGGTAGGTCTTAGCTCCAACCCTTCCCTCCAAAAATGGAGAGAGGAGGCCTATGCCCAGCAGTGGGATAGTAACAGGCCGTTACTTACTTTACTTACTATTTGTATTAAGTATTCAAAATGAATGAAAACATTATGTTGCTATAATCCGCGATAAAAGAAAATATATGAAATGCTACGTGTAGAGAGTACTGTTTGTTCTCATATCTGATACACATAACCAAAAAATAAAGACAAACACCCGTGTTATCTGAAATTATTACAAGTACTGTTTGTATTATATCTTCGAAACGAATGAAAATATTATTTTGCTATAATCCGGGATAAAAGAAAATATATATATGCTTCATGTAGAGTCTACTGTTTGTTCTCATACCTGATACACTTAACCATACACCTAATACACACACCTTATACACGACAAAATTAAAAAGCGATTTCGTCGTGGAGTCTATCTCCTGCGGATGTTTCGGTTACGGGGCGAAACAATTGTTTGGATTGTTGTAGTGAATGTGTGCAGTGCTTGTGTATTGTAGTATAATCGGTAGCCGGTAGTGCATGAGTTTTTACAAATGCATGTATTAGGTATGAGAACGAATAGTACACGCTACATTTAGCATAACATATATTTTCTTTTATTGCGGATTATAGCAAAATAATAATTTCATTAGTTTTGTATTATGGACCTCCGCAAAGTAACGCCTAATTCTATAAAATATATGTACGTATGTATTCTACGTATTTTACGACCGGCCACCTGCCTGACGACAACTTACCAAAGTCTAGTCTATTCTAGTCAGCCGGATACCACAAGTATAATTAATTTCTTAATTTAAAAAAATTACTTGTAACGATAATAATGAGATCATCATCCTCCTGCCCTTGTCCCACTCTAGTGGGGTCGGCACAACATGTTACGAACATGTTGTCATATGATTTGGCTACGTATTTTAAGACCGGCCGCCTGCCTGACGTCAAGTATTTTACGGCTCCTCGGTAAGAAAGAGGGTGGTCTATTTTACTCAACCGGATACCACACGATGGGTCAACTTACCTTAGTCGCCTTTTACGACACCTCGGTAAGAAATGAGGGTGGTACTATTCTATTTAGCCGGATACCACACGGCGTTAACGACGATAATTAGATATGTTAATAAAATTACTTACGGCACGACACCCTCGACATCAAAATGTGTGAAATGTATATGCACCCTCTCGTTTTTCCGGGCGTAGAAGAAATAATTGCATTCAGTGTCCCTTGGGTAGAGTCCAGGGTGATTTGGCGACGTGAACACCCCCTTTCGGCGTTCCGTACTATTGTATACGAAGGCACATGGAAATTCTAGGAGCTGCTTTCCCGTAGCGATGGCGTAATCTTATAGAAAATATAATTTGTTAAAACAGAACAAATTATTTCAATGGATATCAATCATTAAAAAAAGCTTTTCTAGATGTTGTATTATGTTTGTATTCTTTGAAATAAGATCAACACCTAAATTACTTGTCGGTAATTACTATTTATTTATTTTTATACAAATGTATATTTATTATATATTAAGCTGTGGTAGTCCAGCGGTAACACCGTGCGACTCTTTCGAGGAGATCACCGGTTCGAACCCGGGCAGACACCAATGAGTTTTCTGTTAAAAACTTATGTGTCTAATTGATAATTGCAATTTATCACACGCTTTTCGGCGAAGGAAAGCATCGTGAGGAAACCTGCATATCTCTAGAGATTTCTGGAGATGTGTGTAATCTACCAATCCGCATTGGGGCAGCGTGATAGGTCTTAGCTCCAAACCTTCTCTCCATAAACGGAGAGAAGAGGCCTAGGCCCAGCAGTGGGAGAGTAACAGGCCGCTACTTACTATACATATATTTAGTAAAATAAATAGATGAAAAGATGCTAGTAATATATAATTACTTAAGATAAATATTTTCTAGCCTGTAACTAAATACCGAAAGGGAAAGAGATTTGCGGATTGATACTGGTAAATCATTTCACAGCTTAACACCTTGAAAGCTAAATGATCTCGAGTAAGTCAGTGACGAGCATTAAGAGAAAGCAAGATCTATATGGCTGGGTGTTACATACATTATAATTCCTTCTTAATATATTGCCACATTTAGGTACATATGTTACGGACTTATTGATTTTACTAATTAATGAATTGGTTGAACAAGGATTTTAAGAAGGGACAGGGTTTAAAAATTTGTAATTTATTTTTCTACCAGAATGATTAAAAACGATTGATCGAAACAACAGCGTCACTTTGGAAGGATATAAAATAAAATTCACAATTTTTTTTATTGAATTAACTTGTAAACAAGCGCTTTTCAATCTATATCCAATCATAAAATTTCAATATATACCAAAAATCTGAATATATAATCAATTATAAAATTTCATTGAATTAAAAAAAGCAACCATAATTGAGTTATATATTTATTTTATTGAGAAAAGTTAACGAGAGAGTTATAGAATATAGTTATTTAGTGTATCAACTTTATAAATACACTCCTATGGGTTGAAAAGGGATATTTAGTTCGTAGTAAACTATTTGTGGCTAAAAGTTAGCGTATGAAATGTGATTTACAATACAATAATTTAAGTTATGTTGTGGTGCCGTTTAGAATTTAGATCTATAGCTTACTGCCATTTATCGTTCATGTTTTTTTATTTATTTATTGATGTACCATAAAAAATGTTACAAAAACATTATTGGTAAAAAAAGTGTACAAAGGTCAACTTATCCCTATGACAGAGATCTCTGCCAGCTAACCTACGAAGTGAGACAATTTAATTTACAATTTATGCTAAGGTAACATCTAATTTCATCCTAATAATATGAAGCGCAAATCGGTCATAAAATACAAAATTATAGTGTCTTGATACACAATGGAAAAATGTCATGTAAGTACTAAATATACGGTACACTGTCTTGAATAAAATTTGTTACCTGATAATGATTCAGTTATAGTTTAATAATTGTTGTTATTGTCTTATTGAATGTGTGCAGTACCAGAGTAGGTTTGTTTGTTTTGAAACATGTTCGGTTCACTAATGATGCATGGAAAAGGTAGAAAATTTACATATAGCTAAATGCATTATACATTTTGCATTTTGTAGTGGCGGAGTAGAATAGACTACCCTCATTTCTTACCGTGGTGTCGTAAAAGGCGACTAAGGTAATTTGACCCACCGTGTGGTATCCGGTTGAGTATAATAGACCACCCTCATTTTTTACCGAGTTGTCGTAAAAGCTGTCTAATGTAAGTTGACCCGCCATGTAGTATCTGGCTGAACAGAAAAGACCGCCCTCTTTCTTACCGAATTTTCGCAAAAGCCGATTAAGGTAAGTAGATGTCAGGAAGGCGGTGAATCGTAAAATACCTAGCCAAATCATGTGACAACATGTTTATAACTTTTGCCGGCCCCACTTAGATTGGGATAAGGGCAGACTGATGGGTTTGAAGGACTATCTTACCCTCAACAAAATAATATGATATTTTAAATCCCCTGCCATATCTCGACGAGTACATCCCTCTGAACTCGATCGATAGTTTTGGTCCGTTCGACATTATCGGCTTAGGTACATCGTTTCCACAATACGAAACCATTTTCTCCAGACGGCCATCGACGTATAAAAACACGTCCAGCGAATCCATACTCTCGCAACTGTAACAAAAAACTTTTATTTCGCATCACTTCAAGGTATTCGGGGTCACATATAAACGCCTCCTTGGCGCCACGTTTTGTATAGACACTTGTTTTGCTGAAAACGTAGTAGCTTATTTTCTATGGTTTAACTAGCCCGCGGCTTCACCCGCGTGGAAATCGGTGTCACAAACATTATCCGAATTTAAATTTTGAACATAGCAGTAGTTATTGTTAACCATAAGAGGTATAGACATGCTGTCGCGGACTTTTTTGTAGTATTCTTGTTGATCTACATTTCTCCAACCATTATGTACTATTACCGGAAGACTTCCGGAGGATTTGCATTACCTTTTAATAAAAACCGTACGTTGATCACATACAGACAGACAGCTCTTAGGACTTTGTTATATACTAAGTATAGATAGACTAAAGCTTAACTGCAGTTATGACCAAAGGAAAACTATTATTCGGAGAAAAAGATAAGGTCAGGCAATTATACAAGAATACCAAAATCATACCCGTATATATAGAGAGAGTAATTCATTAAATGGGCGTTGTTAAAAGTTTTCCTTCTACTGTATCTTCGTATTGAAGAATAGCCGTGTGGTATCCGGCTGAGCAGAATACCTTTATTTCTTACCGAGGTATCGTAGAAAGGGACGTAAGTCGACTCATCGTGAGGTATCCGGTTGAGTTGAATAGACCACCCTCATTTTTACCGACGATTTTTACCATCAAGGTTTTCAAAGTGTCGGAATATCGCTCCGGAAATCGCAGGGTACCAAAGGTAAATGATATTTGCTATTGAAAAGGGGCTAGACTGCATAGCATTAAAAAAGGTAAGATGTTAAAAAAAGTAAGGACATATAGTTTTCTTTATCATTATAGGATAAATTGAGATTTCTCACGCTAAATGTAATTACCAGTGGATTTAGATAATAAATTCAATAAACAAGAAAATACAACGCACGCTTTAATACCAAACATGTGATGCACTTTTAAGTCATGTGTATGAAAATCATTTCTTTAATAGTTTTTATTATTGCTTCACATTTTATTATTGCTTCATATTTAAATATATTCACGGTATTCGGCTAGGAATCACAAAACACGCATTTGTTTTCCAAATAACTTTATTACACCTTTGCGTGACTGTTTTAAAATATTATTTTACTTGGAACTGTTAGTTTACGAACTACACTGTTTTATATAAAATGTGATATAATTGCATTAATAGGGTGAAAATAGCGTGTCGATGTAAGTTAGCTAAAATTGTTGTGTTAGCGATCATTAGGGTTAATTTGGGCCACACGAAAACTGGCGCGACCTAGAACCTTTCAAGTGGTTTTTCACACAAAACAACTTTTATAGCGGGGAAGAGGTTCTATACAAAGTACTACGGGTGCCTTTTATACTGGCTGTAAAGACTACCAAGAACTAGTTTAAGTTCTCGTAACTACGTGGAGGTTTGTAAAAGCTTTCTTTGTACATAACTATTGTGTTATATTAGATGAAGTTTACAGAAGTTACAATAAAATTATTTTTCTGTAATCCGCGTTTGTTAAGAGAATACGTGTAATGCTAAGTCTATGAAGCAGGCAATAATCACATACTACATATATGCAAGACAAGCCGCCAAAATCAACACTCAATACAAGCACTACACACACTCACTACAACAACCTCATACATGCAATGCTAAGTGTATGAAGCAGGCATCAATCAAGGCAGTTTAAGTACTTTGTCATGTATATATCGGATCGGGAAATAGTCAAATGACATTTGTAGTTTCTCAAATTGTTTTATAGCGGAAATGTAAATGTGGAAATGAGTAATAAAATAGTAAAGGCGCAATCCTGATAAGGTTCTAGCACCTTTGGCGCAAATAAAAGTGCATTGTCGTTATCATAAAATAATTACCTCTTATCACATTTGTCACTTTATAATTTGACTAATCATTCTCCTGCCCTTATCCCTCTCTAAGTGAGGTCAGCACTTCATGATTTAAACATGTTACACGTTTTGACTAGTTATTTTACAACCGGCTGCTTGCCTGATGTCAATTTACCTTAGTCGCTTTTTACGACACGTCGATACGAAATGAAGTCAGTTTATTCTTCTAAGCCGGATACCACACGGCAGGTCATTTTATCTTAGTCGCCTTTTACGAAAGCTTGGTAAGAAATGAGGGTGGTCTATTCAACTCAAAACTCAAAACTGATTATGATGACTAAGAAAGAAAAGTCGCATGGAGGAGGCATAACACATTTTCATGTAGTTAGTTGTTTATTAGTTGTCAAAAACCAAAAAACAATTAAAAAAATTTAATTAATAAAGATGAAAACAAAATTTATCACGATTAGAAAAATAGTAAGTTCATAAATGAACTTGAGCACTAGCGTACATAATGTAAAAATGCTAAATGAATTTTAACGACTATCGTTTTAACCACAACGCTCCAGTCTGAAATATTCAACATGTTATAAAACTCATTATGTGGTTGCACGCCTGTGTGGAATTTGGACACAACTTAACGACGTGAGGTCAGCCGGTTACGTGGTTTTGTGGTTATCTGAAGTAATAAATTGGTTTCACGGCTGCTTTTAAATGTTATAACCAAAAAATATTTAACTCTCTCAACCAATGAACGCTTTGCTTGTAAGTGTTGTATCAGAATAAGTCTATGTAACACATGTCAAATTGTAAATAATACAAAAGAGCAAAATAAAGACTTTACATATCAGAGGAACAAAAAAAGAAGAATGTTGTATCGCATGAGAAAACTAGCGTTTGAGTCAAAAACAGTGTATTCAGTGGTGTTGCTAGATAGCCAAGAGCCCTCGGGCAAAAATACCTTGGGCCCCAACTAAACTATTTAAAATTGTTCGTTCCATATTCGTCGTGTTTCAAATTCCGTGAAATTTGGATATAAGTTAATGACTTGTGGTCAGCCAGTTACGTGGTTTCGTGGTTATCTGAAGTGATAAATTGGTTTCAGGGCTAATTTTAATTGTTATAACCAAAAAATATTTAACTCTCCTAACCAATAAACGCTTAGCTTTGGTGTTTTCGGTGTTACTTTAACAGTATTGTAACGCATGAAAAAACTACTGGTTGTGACAACAATATTGTGTACAGTGGCGTAGCTAGATAACAAAGGGCGCTCGGGTAAAAATTAAACTAGGGCCCCAATTAAACTATTTAAAAACCATACATTCTATATTCCTCGTGTTCCAAATTCGACGTACTTTAGATTTTTCGTACTAAAGATTCCTTGTTATACAATAAAAATAAAAACCAAGTACAAATTACAACTTATTAACCAGAAACAATAAATTTTCGTTTTTTCTCAGTTTGGAAGTCGGAGTCCGAGGGCCCCCCTTAGGTTGTTAGCCCCGGGGCCCTGCCACGTCTATCTCTCCGACAATTACACTACTCACAAAACAATTACACTACTCACAAAACAGACTCACAAATACAGTATATTTGTGTGTCTGTTTTCACGTACAAATGTGGCAACGGCTAAGTTTTAAAATTAAAAGGTTTGAGATTACCATCAGCTTCTTATTAGCTCGTTACATAATTAATAGTAGAAGAGAAGAAAAATGCCAGGAAGTCAAATAGTATTTACTTGTATGCGTATATTGTCTATTGTTTTAACTATTAAAATAAAGCATTTCCTATACTTATAGACGTTTCTTCGATACCGCAAAGTCATTATGACTTTCGGGCGTGAGAAAGGGCGTACGTGGGATTAGTTGAAGGATTTTAGCTTTGTGAGTGGAAGTTTATTTTCTCGTTATCGAAAAATCCGTCAATAAGGGCGGGAAATAGGTTGTCAGTTGTTACAAAAACAGAATCTGTGTAAGCCATTATTAGCGGAGTGTCCTTGAGCGTCATGACTCGTGATAAATTTGCAAAGATATTTCTTTTATCTTTACTTTAGACCATGAGGTCTCTTTTGGGATGTTAATAAATTTTTTTTTTAATTTTTTAGGTTTACCAACAGCTTTAACACTTAATTCTAACACATTTCTATTATACTATTACACTAAGTCTAAATGTAAAACTACTTAAAGGTAAACACCACATGCAAATGTAACTCAAAACAATACAATAATAATTATTAAACTGAAATTTAGAATTAGAACTAAGCTAAGTAAATACACTAAGATTTTTTTGGATTTTTTTCTAAAATGATGGAGGGATACATGGAATATATCAGGGGGATTAATTTATGGTTAATATTAAGGAACGACTCTTTGCCCACGAACCCATAAACTTTGCGATTTTGTTTTGTTGATTTAGTCAGGGTGTCTATCTCCTGACGATGCTTCGGTTACGGGGTGGAACTGTCGTTGAGATTTTCGAAGTGAAAGTGTGAATGGCGCAGTGCTTGTATAGTGTGTTGTTGGTGGATGTGTTTTATTATACTTGCGGTTAATAATCCTGCATGTATAAGGTATGAAAACGGTTTTTGCTTCCTACACTTCATTAGGTACATAGATTTTTTTAACAAACGTGGATAATAGCATAATATTTTGTTACTTTTATTTACGCTAGTAATCACGAGTATTTAAGGTATTAAGCTGGCTGTGTATTTATGTTATTTACCGTTTGCAGAGCATGGTTGATTTTATGATTATTTGTGTTGAAAATTATAATATGTCTTCTTTGTTATACATAAGTTTACTTTTATCACAGATTATAGCAACTTACTTTCTTATTTTTGGACACTGAAAATAAAGTGTTATTGACTGATTTTGTGCTATATACTCCTTATATATAAAATGAAAGCTGTGATGGCCTAGCGGTGCGACCGTGTGAATCTCTAAAGACGATCATGGGTTCAAACCCGGGCAGACACCAATGAGTTTTTCTATTAAAACTTATGTGTCTAATTGATAATTGCAATTTATCACACGCTTTTCGGTGAAGGAAAACATCGTGAGGAAACCTGCATATCTCTAGAGAATTCTGGAGATATGTGTAACCTACCAATTCGCATTGGAGCAGCGTGGTAGGTCTTAGCTCCAATCCTTCTCTCTTATAACGGAGAGAAGAGGCCTATTCCCAGCAGTGGGATAATAACAGGCCGCTACTTTACTTTTTTTATATAAAATGAATGACAACTCACTCGATAATACTGCCAGTGACCCTCTGAAGGCTGAAGTCTTCAAATACTAATCGGACACGCTCCCTTCCACGTGCCAAAAAGTCATAATGACATTGCGTTTTGGGAGGGTACGGCGTAGGGTATAAGGGCGAGATCAATTTCCCACTTCGGCTCTTATCAGACCTGAATACTTGATCGCAGGATGACGCTGAAACGGATAGACGGTTAAGGATACCGGATTAAACTTTATGAGAGTATCTTTAGTGTTAGGCGGCGAGGGTAAAGTGGGTTATTGAAATAATTATCTTATAAATAACGTCGATAAATACGGCTCTGTATTTTTTCGTACAAAATAGAGTAGAAATACATTCAGTAGTATTCCTGCCACATATTATAATAAACGAAACTTTTATATTTAAATACACTTACAAGTTTATTTTATAATTGCATTAAAGTATATTTTTTACAATCTATTCCCGTTTCATAAGATAGTATTATATCAGCAAACATTCTAACAATACAAAATCAAATTATAAGTAAGTAGCGGCCTGTTACTATCCCACTGCTGAGAATAGGCCTCTTCTCTCCGTTTTTGGAGAGAAGGTTCGGAGCTAAGACCTTGCACGCTGCTCCAGTGCGGATTGGTAGGTTAGGTTACACATATCTCCAGAATTCTCTAGAGATATGCAGGTTTTCTCACGATGTTTTCTTTCACAGAAAAGTGTGTGATAAATTGCAATTATTAATTAGACACATAAGTTATAACAGAAAAACTCATTGGTGTCTGCCCGGGTTCGAACCCGTGACCTCCTCGAAAGAGTCGCACGGTGTTACTGCTGGGCTACCACAGCATAAAAATCAAAGTATAATTTCTTGAAAAAAAAAAATTATATAATTATGAATTTCTCGTGTATACAATATATTGTGATTGTGATAAATTATGATTATATATAAACTATAAAAATATAAAATATAAACTCCAGTTTATATTTTAGATTTCGAGCGACCAGTATGATATAGTCTTCCTAGAATGAAAGGTTGGACGTATGGCAAAGCCCAGGCTATAAAGGCTACTAATAAAGGCGATAGAGACCAATATTTAAAGCCATAATAATTATTCATATAGTCTCTTTTCTTTACTTTCAAGGTCACATTAATCAAATGCCAGGCTTTTTCACGAATATACTAATCAATATCTAATCTAGACTTCATCCCTAAGGGTTTACAGAAGGCAGTAAAACTGTTAGCAATTCATATGGAACGTAATAATCAAAGCAGATTTTGAATCTGTAGTATTGGATTGTAATAATTATAGATTACATTACCTTTAGACAATTTATTTTTCTATTTTTAAATGTTATATCTTGTATTAAAATACTAAGAAAAGATTTCCAAAATATATAAAAACAATTCCTATACACTTTATTACTCTTAATTACTTTTATTAACAATTATTTTTCATCAGAAAAGAATGCCGCCAAATGAATTCCCCTTCCATTTTTAAATCTCCTCTTAAGTTAAGATTACAATATCGAGAGTAATTCCAATATTTATACTTCCGAATACACTAAACTGAATACAATAATTATTATCTTATTATGCAAAGGTTCAGTCATTCTATGTTTTTTAATGAAAATTAGTAATGAAAAACTTACTCGCTGCACTGACCGCTGGTCCAATCGCTGATGATGTGTCCCCTGCGTTAGATTTTTTATTTATTTCACCATCTGTAAGTAGTGACATAATTAAATATATATAAATTTTATTTACTTAACTTTTTAATCTTAAAACAACACATAAATCGTAAAAGAGTCATAGTTGTGAATACAAAAATATTTCATACATAAAAACTATATAATATTTTTTATTCGAGATTCAATGAGAGCTTATAGCTGAAAATTTGTGTCGTTTATTACACATCTCAAAGAAAATGTTCTATTAAGGATTACAATCCTAACCTAAGCTTATAATTCTTAACAGTGATATGTTCTCGAATAACGCTTACATTTAAAAAAATTGTATTTATAATTTTGTCGTTCGAATTTAAATTTAAAATAAAACTTTATAGAATTAGGATATATCAAAATAAAATAACCTTTACTCAAATAAACTTTTTACAGGCACTTTTGTATCATTAAGGATCAATTAGATTTAATGAAGCTACAACTGGTTCGGAATGTTGCTCTTACCGAGAAGAACCGGCAAAAAAGCGGTCAATCTTTTAAACATTTTAAATTTACTTTATTTAACAGCGCTTTTGTTTAAAGTCGTAAGGTATCCGGTGTTGTATACCGAGGTGTCGTAAAAGACGACCAAGGTAAGTCGACCCGCCGTATGGTATCCGGTTGAGTAGAATAGACTTTCTTATCGGCCGGTCGTAAAATACGTCAAATCACGTGACAACATGTTTATAATATTTTGTGCGGACACCACATAGAGTGGGATGAAGGCCGGATGGTGGTGAGTCTTACTTGAAGCTGAAAGGATTGTCATATTCAAGCATTTTAATCATTCAAATAATCTTCAATTGTATATTATGCTTATATGTAAAGCATAGTTCGTACACTTAATTTAAACTTTTCTTTTCTGATATATATTCAAATCCATATAAGCATAGTACGTACATTTAATTAAAACTTTTATTTTCTGATATATCTTTAATTCCTTGATGCAGTATATTGCAGGAAATACAATGTTCGATTTATATATAGCAGGAAACATAAACTACCAAAAGGATATATAAAAATAAAATCGGATTAAGGTTACGGAAAATGCTTACTAAACCTGCGCTAGAGTTATCGTCCATAACAAATTGGTAATTCGCTTTGAACCCCTGTCCCGGCGTATCAGAATTGGCTGTGAACTGCACCAAAAGCTCTGGTCCCGTTGATAGAATTTCGTAACCTACAAATTAATTAATAAATAAATGTATGGGACAATTATGCACACGATTATCCGTCTCCAAAGTAAGTAATTTAATATATTTAATATTTCGTTTAATCCCTGTTTTAGAGCATTAAAAAAATACAAAAATTTACATTGAAAATATAAAACATTATTTTTTCCGAAAACTGTCAAGTCAGCGTGGGTTATTCGCGGAACGGGTGGTGTTTAGAAATGAAAATACCTAGGAACGAGCCCCACCCAGTTACTTTTTTCTTTTTTTTGAAGATTTTTTTTAAATCAATTAGGTACCTTGTTTTATGGGTGACAGACAACAGGTAAATATGTACCTACATAAAATCTTTAAAAAAAATAATAATAACGTAGAAGTTTCTGATAAATTAACTTCACAACAATGATTAGGGGTCCGTCTGCTTTAGTTTTGGAGCAATAAGCTGGCTTAAAACTTGTAAGTTCCATCCCAATATTAAATGGAAATGTCTATAAACTTTCTGATAAGCTCTTGAATCACTGGATCTTCGAGGACCATCGTCCTAAACAGACAAACATGTTTTAGGGTTAGCAAGAGGGATGAAAAATATTATCTTTAATATTTAAATGAGTTAATCTTGTATATATATATTCGGAATTCGGAATGTCGGAAACGGCTCCAACGATTTTTCTGAAATTCAGCATGCAGGCGGTTTTAAGGGGGGAAAAATCGATCTAGCTAGGTTTTATTTATTTTTTAATTCGTTTTATCCCTATTTTTGTGCATTGAAAATTAACATTGAATATATAAAACACTATTTTTGCCGAAAGCTGTCAAGTCAGCGTAGCTTATTCGGAGAATGGGTGTTCTCTAGAGATGAGAATAACTAGGATCGAGCCCCACCTACATAATTATTTTTTCCTTTTTTTATTTTTTTTTCATTTTACAAGAAATTACCAAGCAGGACTTGGTTACCCAGGTACTTAAACATTAATATACTAACTGAGCATCATGGCTTCATCCGTATTTAAGAAATAAGATGGTATGGGATGGGGATAAGAAGGTTCCATTGACAATGGTGTAGGGAGAAGTATTCAATTGCGTTCCATTGAAAATGACGTAGGGAACTGTATTCAATTGCACATGTTCATTCTGATATTAAAAATATGTGAAGAAATTGTAATAACATATTAACAAATATTGCACCATGTCCAAATAGTAATATTTATAATAATTTCTATCATACGATATACATGCATAGGTATGTTTACAACCAATTAAGTATGATAAACACGAGTTATGAATGTGTTCAAACAGTAAACCTGCCCAAATTCCAGGAAAGGGTTCAGCCTATGTTTATATTTGCTCGCCATATCCAAACATTAAATTTCCACAAAAGCGATATAATGATTATGAGAAAACTTTTAGTAAAGTAACGGCCTGTTATTATCCCACAGCTGGGCATAGGCCTCATCTCTTCGTTTTTGGAGAGAAGGATTGGAGCTAAGACCTACCACCCTGCTCCAATGCGGATTGGTTGGTTACATATATCCCTAGAATTCTCAAGAGTCATGCAAGTTTCCTACCGATGTTTTCTGTCATCGGAAAGCATGTAATAAAATGCAATTGTCAATTAGACACATAAGTTTTAACAGGAAACTCATTGGTGCCTGCCCAGGGTTCGAACCCGGGACCCATCGAAAGAGTCACATGGTCACACCGGGAAAAAAAAAGAGATAAGAAAACTTAATTGACGATTAATCGATTCAAAAGACTATTTATCTTTGAATTGAAAATTAACGACACCAAGTGCTTGCAAGCTTTTCAAGTACTGCTGAAAATATTTCTTTAACGTTTATGTGGGTAGAAGCTTTGTGTAATCCAAATTTATTTGTTTACAGCTGTCGTGATAAACCATTTAAGGCAGTAATTTTTAAAAACATAAACAGGCAGCGTAGGTGTATAAATGGTTTTAGGTAGGTTTTTACGGGCTTAATTTTAAAACAAAATGCGCTGGCAATTCGCATACAAAGTTGTATTGAAACCTCCTTAAAACAAAATGTATTTAACCATAATATAGAAAGATACAAGGTAAACTATATTTATGTTCAAGAGTTATTAAATGTTCTATATGTATTCTTGACATGTATTAAACGATAATTAATCTCAGATACCTGATTGCGTTACGCACTCGCAATAACAATTACAATCAATTTAAAAATTGATTCTAGAATATTCTGTGTATAAATATTGGGTATTAAATAAATTGGAAGTGAAAAAGCTGACTCATCTCACCTACAATTTCGTTGCAGAGTATTGCAATGACAGGAGCAGTGGAGATTCTTCCATCAAAGACCTTGATTATATCGGCTCGATTCAAGCAACTGTGAAAAAGTTAAGTATGTTAGGTGTGGATTGATTAGGTAACTGTGTCAATAGATCATTCATTGGGTAATGGACTTATTATAAGATCGTTATCTTGAATTAGCACTTAGGGAAATGAAAAAAACTAGCATTTGATGTTATTAAAATCAATTTTTTACTACATTACGCATTTATTTACCCATAACAACATTGTCAAGCCTATTTGTCATGCGTGTTTACCAAATTTGTAATAAAAATTGTAAACTGATACTGAACCGAGAGACGGATAATAATGAGAGTCTATTAAGAATATTATTTAGTTAATAAGAAGAACTAAGTGAAACTTCTACAATGAACGACGTTGTAAAGTTTGTTTCGAATTCTTTTATCATTTTTAGTCAGACTATGTTCGAAACAACTTAAATGCTTTTATGGATATTTAATACTTTTTTTGAATTATTCTCATAATATCTATGGTCAGTTTTTCTAGTCTAAATTTAAATTAATAATTTTTAAGTCTAAATTTTTTATTATAAAATCCAACTGGTTCTAAATATTTTACTTCTACTACTACCATTATATTTATAAAATTATACCTTTCATCTCCTTTCTGTAAATAAGATTCTTCAAACACCAATTTAATCCTTTCGTGTTTCCTGCAACGAAATAAAACGATATAACTTTTATAATAAAATGTTGAAAATAATATAGCTAAAGTAACTAAGAAGAAGAAGAAGAATAACTTTATTGCATAAATAAAATACAGAGTGAACAGAACAAGAGACATAGATAATAGAAACAATTAAAAGTGCAAAGGGCGGTCTTATCACACTGTTGTAATCTCTTCCAGACAACCCTTTGAAAGAGAGGATCTTTTATATAATTATCCGCGGGTTAGCACGCAGATAAGTATGTAAAAGAAGAGAAAATAAATAGTAACAAATAAATATAAGTATAAACAAAAACACGTAAATAGAGAAAAATAAACCAAAAAGAGAAAAAGCAAAAAAAAAAAAAAAAAGCTAAGTGGGTGATGGAATAGTTTTTCATTTACTTGTTCAATACTTAAGTGAAAAAGTTGATGACGATCGTAACACTTGTGTATGAAGTACCAGCTTGTCTTAAGAATTCGGATAAATTGTTTATCCAAACTTTTATCACTGCGTTACGCAATCAACCCCCAGACGATCGTTACCTCGTCAGCGTTACAACGTAATAATTATGTGTAATACCTCAAGCTTCTGTTCGCAGCACAATGAATAGGTAGTGATTTTGGTTGTACGTGAATATATAGATTGTGTTAAACAATGGACGTCCGAACTCAGACGTGTATCTTCTATAGCTATTTGCTCTCCATTGTGATTAATGTTAATAAATACTACACAGGTGTACTACACTACACAATTTATTTATCTATATATATCGTCCTATTTTTAATGTAATAATTAATTTCTGTATTGTTCCCCAAATAAATAAAATATAAATAAATCTCTATTCGTATGTTGAAACAAGTCTAGTTTATGATAATTAAGTACGCCTGATGCATCCAATTTAGCTGCGCGTATAATTTCAACCGAATGCTATGAACATGAAAATTATTATGTGCCTCACTGGGTTGGTTTACATAAATGAGCTGAAATTCGCATATTTGGAAAGATTAGTGTATGTTCTTTCCATTTATAATTGTTGAATCACATTTTTTTAAGACATAGAAGGTATGTAAATATTATAAATATTATGATATGAAACGTTGAAAATCTCATCAGAACTTTATAGAAATAGGTATATATATTGTCTTTAATATTTAAATGAGTTAATCTTGTGTATATATAAATCTATATTCCGAATGATTTATAGATTATATATATTCCGATTTTCAGAAACGGCTTTAGCGATTTTCATGAAACTCGGAATGTGGGGGTTTTGGGGGAAAAAATCGATATACCTAGGTATATGTAGATCGAAGTTTTATTTTGAAAAAATGTCGTTTGATCCCTGTTTTCCGGCAATGAAAAATTGCCAAAATTGACATTGAATACAAAGTACTATTTTTGTTCACATTTGTAAAGTTGTAATAGCTCAGTGGAAACGGGAGCACTAAAGAAGTAAAAATACCAGGGAGCAAAGCCCCAGATATCATCATCTCTTTTTTGCTTTTTTTATTTGCATTTTTTTATATCTTTAAAAAACTTACCGAACATGATTCTTTTACCCAGGTACTGTATATACACATGTATTTTTTTTAATGCCTTTAAAACGTTATGAGCATTTTATTTATTTTTTATTTATATTTTTTTATTATTATAGACGAAAAACGATTTTATTGTTTGTACTAATTGGCCCATTAGTAGTTGGGTATCAGTAACCATGTCATATTCTCCGTGGGTCACGGATTCGATTCCCAACATTTTTAAAATCAATTTGTTGGTCATACGAGTCTGGATATGTATTTAAGGAAGTCCGTGTGGGTAAGTGTCCCATATATTTATTATTTACTGGCTGATACAGCAAACGTTGTTTCGCTATATACATTTTTCTAGGGAATTTCTAGTGCACATTATAAAAAAAATTGTCCTAAATATAAAATAAAAACGTTGACAATCCTTATCACTTATGAAAAATAGATAGTAGCAAATTCTTAAACATACTGAATATGCATATAAAATTTCATAAAAATCGGTCAAGCCGTTTCGGAGGAGTATGGTAACAACAGCTAACATTGTGATTTAACGTAATCACTACATATTATAAAACAAAGTCCATATTTCCCTATGTACGCATAAAACTTTAAAACTACGTAACCGATTTTGATGCGGTTTTTTTTAATAGATAGAGTGATTTAAAAGGAAGGTTTGTACGTTTAATAACATTCAATACGAAGTAGAGAAATACTGTAATTTTTGAGGTTTCTGTAAATAATTACATTTTTTCCGCTTACATTGCAAACGCAGGCTAAACCCTACGAGATTTATCAAAATGATGTACTAAGTATTTGTACACCTTAAAAAGGTCTACAGAAAAGTCCGCGATGGTATATGTCTATCTTTTATGGATAACCCACAATAGCAGTTTTTTTCATTTACTTTTTACGAAAAATGATGCCTTATGTTCAAAGCAATTTTTATACAATACAGCATTAATCCTTATCCAATTGAGTACCTTAAATAAATTGTTGATTTAATATAGATCAATATTGCCGTTTACAGCATGTAATTTAAGTGAATATTTTCGGAGATATTACAGATTTAAAATCCCGCGAAGAGGCCGCGCTTCATCCTATAAGCACTTCGAATTTAGCAGCGCCCGGAGGCGCAATTAAATGTCCTTCTTTCAAGTTTATATTGTCTAATGATAAAAAAGCTATGAATTTTGTATGTAAAGACATTGTCTAATCAATTGTAAAAATAAATAATATCACTACATAGTATAAAACAAAGTCGCATTCTCTGTCTGTCCCTATGTCCGTATATCCCTATGTATGCTTCAATCTTTAAAACTACACAACAGATATTGATGCGGTTTTTTTTAAAAGATAGAGTGATTCTAGAGGAAGGTTTGTACGTTTAATAACATTCAATACATAGTAGAGAAATACTTTAATTTTTTAGGTTTCTGTAAATAATTACATTTTTTTCCGCTTACATTGCAAACGCAGGCTTAACCCTACGAGATTTATCAAAATGATGTACTAAGTATTTGTACACCTTGAAAAGGTCTACAGAAAAGTCCTTGATGGTATATGTCTATCTCTTATGAATAAACCACAATAGCATTTTTTGTCATTTACTTTTTACGAAAAATAATGCCTTATTTTTGAAGCAATTTTTATACACTACAGCATTAATCCTTATCCAATTAAGTACCTTAAATAAATTATTGATTTAATATAGATCAATATCGCCGTTTACAGCATATAATTTAAGTGAACATTTTCGGAGATATTACAGATTTAAAATGCCATGCGGAGGCCGCGCTTCACCCTATAGCACTTCGAATCCAGCAGCTATATCGTTCTTTCCAGAGTTTGTTTAACGACAAGGAAGCTGTGAATGTTGTATATAAAGACATTCTGTAATTAATTGTAAAAATTAAATACATAGGGAAAATGTAAAAGTAAATAAGTAAAAATGTACTATATGAATTTAGATATTCCAAAGATAGCAGGAAATCTTCTTGGTATAGGGAAAGGAAATTGTTTTTCTCCAAATTTAACGCTTGCGGGCCACTGGCAGTAATGAATAAATCAAAACTACTGGATCGGTTTTAATCATTTTTTTACACTGAATGACATGGGATATATATTTTATACCCGTGCGAAGCAGGGGCAGGCCGCTAGTTTTATATATAAGACTTATCATTACCCATGAACTTTATTAGAATAAATTATGTAAAAATAAAGACCCTCACATCTACACGTTTAAACAATTTAATGTTTGCTTTAAAGTTAATAGAAATCCATTAAACCTAGTTTTGCTTCTAGCGGTTCGCTGGGAAACAAATCGAGTTAACAATTATTTAGGTCGCCTAATTTAACCATTTCTAGCTGTGGGGTATATTTGAAACCAAATATGAACATGAAAATTAATATGCGCTTCGGAATATCTATTTGTATATATTAACTAAAATATCCTGAAATTAATATGACATGGACATAATATATCGAGGTGGGGTGAAAATTATAAACAAGTTTTAAATATGAATGTGGATGGATATGTGACTAAATTCTACTAATATTATAAATGCGAAAGTTTGTGAGTATGGATGTATTTTTGTTACTCTTTCACAGCGAATCCGTTGAATCAATATCGATGTCATTTGGCAGAATTATTCCTTATAAACCGGGGTTACATATAGGCTATAGAAATCCTGTTAATTGTATAGGAATAAGATGACATTGCAAAGCGCCATCTATTATCAACCTATCACGCGACAACAGTCCACGCAAACGAAGTTGCGAGAAAAAGCTAATAATAAATAACTCAAAGAAATATATAATATATATAAGCTGTGATGGCCTAGCGGTGCGACCGTACGAATCTCTAGAGATGATCATGGGTTCAAACCCGGGCAGACACCAATGAGTTTTTCTATTAAAACTTATGTGTCTAATTGATAATTGCAATTTATCACACGCTTTTCGGTGAAGGAAAACATCGTGAGGAAACCTGCATATCTCTAAAGAATCCTAGGGATATGTGTAACCTACCAATCCGCATTGGAGCAGCGTGGTAGCTCTTAGCTCCAACCCTTCTCTCCAAAAATGGAGAGAGGAGGCCTATGCCCAGCAGTGGGATAGTAACAGGCCGTTACTTACTTTACTTACAAAGAAATATATTAGGCTAAAGTACCATTCAAAATATTATAATTTCAATTTATTCCTCGATCCGTACGGAAAAAGTATAGATCGACAAAGTTTTAAACGAACGTGGGTGGCATTCGCCTTTATAATAACAGGGTTACGGCAGATGAAACTCAACTTTCAGGGGAGTTTAAGTTAACCAATGCCTCAACTTTCCTTTCTTTAGAATTAGAATTAAATTTATTGCCCGGAAAGTTATATCCTTCGTTACATATACATATTGCTATATATGACCCATATTAATCAGCGTTTTTATATAGTGCCTTATATCATTTTCAGGTCCTAACCTTGGTCAGCTCTCATAAAAACCTCCTTAATCTCTAATGGTGGAGCTGAAGCAGCAACAGTAGGGACTCATAGTACTCTGTTTAGAACCAATGGGTCAGGGGAAAATATTAAGTGTATCCGATTCAAGGAATCAAACTCGGCACTTCCAGTAACAGGGTCCTATGTCATGGATTTTGTAAGAAAACATCATAAAAAACTACACTCAAGTACAAAAGTGTTTATGAGGGTGCCATTGTTATCTTTGATAATCTTAACGATCAGATAAATGTTTCTAGTTCAAGCTTGTTACATGTTTTCGCAGGCAAAATAAAATAAATGGTGGAGTTGAACCGAGTATATAACTAAACTTGTTTGGGTATTGCTTTGCTTTGTGATTTTGTCGTGGAATCTATCTCCTGATAATGCTCGATGAGGTGTCAGGTACGAAAACGGATTGTCCACTCTACATTTAGCATTATATATATTTTCTGCTTTAAACTGTGGTAGCCCAGCGGCTCTCAACACCGTGCGACTCTTTCGAGAAAGTCACGGGTTCAAACCCGGGCAGACACCGATGAGTTTTTCTGTTAATCTAATGTCTAATTCTGTCTAATTGATAATTTCAATTTATTATACGCTTTTCGGTGAAGAAAAACATCGTGAGGAAACCTGCATATCTCCAGAGAACTCTGGAGATATGTGTAACCTACTAATCCGCATTGGAGCAGCGTGGTAGGTCTTAGCTCCAATCCTTCTCTCCAAAAACGGAGAGAAGAGACCTATTCTCAGCAGTGGGAAAGAAACTTCTTCCTTTAAATTCTTTAAAGGAGTGTAATCAAAACTAAAATTAAGAATAACAGTAAAAACAATACCTCGCATTAAAATGATAGTTGCACCGTACATTGATGGGGTAACTCGAAGGATATTTTGGGCTATAGAGCCGCCCGTGAGCTGGTCTATCAGATTGTGATGCGAACGCGTAGTCACACTGTGTGTCTGCAACCTTTACACCATCCGTTTCAAAATTACCTACAATTTTAAATGACATTAAAATTAACAGTAATATCGCTCAAGAGATCATAGTGGCACAACTCAAAAAATCATATTTTATGATAATGGTTTTAAAGTTATAGGTTTAAAGTTTTCATCGCTAAGGAACATGCATAAAAAAGTTCTTTAGTTTGCTGAAACCAACGGCATCACATTATGAGTTTTGCTGGTATTGCTAACAAGAATGTGCATTTTAATATTTACAGCTTTAATTAAATAATAATAAGAAATTATATTTTTTAGTCCTAGACAAGACAGACAGACTTAAGATATCTCCAGAAAATACGGAAATCATTTATGGATCACGGTATACATTAATGTAACATTTATAAAACGGTTCAATAAAATTTCTTCTTCAATTTTTCTTTACATGACTTTAGAAAAAACCCTGTCTTATTTCTTGTCTTGAAAATTTTTAATGATTATAACACATTTTAATTACAGTCAGGTACGCATTACACTGCAACGATTAACATATAATCATTTAAATTTTGTATCATTCTTACTTCCGAATCAGTGATATCTTTATTAATGGCTTTTGACGATTCAAAGTCCTAAAAACGGTGTACTTGAATACAGAATATTTTATATTTGAATTCAATTAAAAAGAACAAAGATATATCATATAATCCCTATCATCGATGACACAGATTGAAACGTGTTTTATCCACTGCCATGGATTAGTGTCAAAAAGATTGATAGCGATAGCCGTTTCATATTGCAGAGTAACTAGAAATTGATCGGAAAAATTCCAAATTGTTTTGAATAAAAAACCTACGAAACTTTTAAATTTTAACGACGTGAATGTATGGTATGATTTCTATCGTCTATAGATTCCATTGGCGCTTGAGTAAAATTATTATACTTTCTAAACATCATCATTCTTCTGCCCTTGTCCCGCTCTAAGAGGGGTTGGCAAAACATGTTATAGTTATATCGCACGGCAGAAGCGAAAGTTTCATCAAAAGCCGACTCGAGCTGACTTTACTCGAACAAGCGTTACATAGCTGAGCATGACGATTCATTCTCAATGTGACCCTAAAACTTTCCACTTCAACAAATGTTTCAAAATATTAAAGGACTGCACTTAAATATTAATACAATTAATTAATACAATAGTACAATTCGGCAAAACTAAAAAGGTACAAATAATACTCACGTCTATCTATAAACCTGTATGTTCCGATAAAACCAGTTGCGTTTGACGCTTTTTCACTGCTCTTCAACTCCAGAACCATCAACGGCCCATGGGAATATAATGCTGGAGGCGCATCAGCTCTGTTCCCGCATAGAATTCTGGACCATGACGAGTACTCATTGATTCCAGGAGGCCCTGGTCCATGGATTCCACCTTCATAGAAGACCTTGAGATAGTCGCCATGTGTGCAGCTACATAGAAAAAAGATAGACGTTATCTTTAAATTTAAACTATCGTGCGTAGTATTAACAGTTTATGTATTTTCGCGATAGTCAACAGAGATAATGTTAAAATTAGTTAAAATTAGACTTGATACTGTGCCTAAACCAATTATATGATAAGGTGAAGTTCACATTGGAGGAAGAAAAGGATAGAAAGCTGCTATTTCTTGACGTCATTGTCATTAGAGGGCCCCGCAGTAAGCTTTCTACAACGGTGTACCAGAAATTTACTCACACCAACAAATTATTACACTTTACATTACATTACATTAGTAGCATTAAAATGCTACTAATATAATAAATACGAAAGAATGTTTGTGTGTTTCACTTCCAACAAGGTAACGTAATTATGTGTAAAAATAATTATAAAAAAGCGACTATATTTCTCCTTATTTCTTATTCAATAAATAAAAAACAGTTTTCCCAGAGTCAACCCATTTACTCTTTCGCTACAACTCAATGAATGACACATAAAAATATGACAGCCACAATGCTTTTTCATATTAATTGCCAACTCTATGAAGGAGGTTGTATTAAAAACATGTTGTAACATAATAATATTTTTTTCCTTTAATCCGCGATAAAGTAAAGAGAATAGCGCCTTAGTTCATCAATGTAATTATGTATAGCGTTTGTATTTGAGATATTTAAAAACTGGGTTGGCCATTACCACCTATTACCACCCTAATAGTTATAAAAATAAGCTATTTTTTTTTCTAAAATTTGATGAAAAGAAAATATCCTTTAAGAATCTCAAAAACTTCATAACGTATTTTATACGAACCTATTTTCTTTAAAGTCCGTCTAAGTTTTAGTACTTTGATATTTTTCAGAATTTTCCCACTATAGTTGTAAAGTTAGAGAACACTTTACGTCTTTAGAAGCGCATCATTTTAAAACTATTGGCTTAAAGTATGTTATAATTTTTTAAACTTGCTTAACTTTACACTTATGTGTACTGAAATTTTCTGTAATCCATTAAATACTAAAGTAATGAAAATTTCGTCGTAAATATTTTAGCATAGTATACACCATAATTTTTATTTCGTAACTTCTTGATTTTTTATCCAGTTCACGCCATAATAAGACCGTGTAAATAGCTCATAAAATAAGGGCCCCGTATGAGCTTGAAGCTCACCCGATAAAATAAGACGCGAGTATAGCCGGTTTCTATACATTGACATTGGTATTTGGTTTGTATATCCAAGTTATATTATTATCCTTAATAAGTTGTTTCTGTATGGAATTTTATAATTATATTTTAACAATTATTTTCATCGTATCGCTAAATTAATGTCTAATAAGACATAATGACATTATCACTACATATTATAAAACAAAGTCCATATTTCCATATGTACGCATAAAACTTTAAAACTACGCAACCGATTTTGATGCGGTTTTTTTTAATAGATAGAATGATTCCAGAGGAAGGTTTTTACGTATAATAACATTCAATACGAAGTAGAGAAATACTGTAATTTTTGAGGTTTCTGTAAATAATTACATTTTTTTCCGCTTACATTGCAAATGCAGGCTAAACCCTACGAGATTTATCAAAATGATGTACTAAGTATTTGTACACCTTAAAAAGGTCTACAGAAAAGTCCGCGATGGTATATATCTATCTCTTATGGATAACCCACAATAGCAGTTTTTTTAATTTACTTTTTACGAAAAATGATTCCTTATGTTCAAAGCAATTTTTATACAATACAGCATTAATCCTTATCCAATTGAGTACCTTAAATAAATTGTTGATTTAATATAGATCAATATTGCCGTTTATAGCATGTAATTTAAGTGAACATTTTCGGAGATATTACAGATTTAAAATCCCGCGAGGACGCCGCGCTTCGACCTATAAGCACTTCGACTTTAGCAGCGATGTCGCTCTTTCAAGAATTTGTTTAAAGACATTCTGTAATTAATTGTAAAAATAAAATATATAGGGAAAAATGTTAAAATAAATACGCAAATATGTACTATATGAATTTAGATATTCAAAGATAGCAGGAAATCTTCTTGGAATAGGGAGAGGGAAATTGTTTTTCTCCAAATTTAACTCTTGCGGGCCACGGGCAGTAATGAATAAATCAAAACTACTGGATCGATTTTAATAATTTTTTTCACTGAGTGACATGGGCTATATATTTTATACCCGTGCGAAGCAGGGGCAGGCCGCTAGTTTTGTCATAAATTATCCGAAAAATTGTTTATAACCCGAACGGTATAGTTATTTATATTGTACTATACCTTATATTTAGTATCGAAAAAAAGTATAGTCATAAAACAAGTACAAATAAACAAAAACCCTTTCGCATGACATTAGCATTGATTTAGTAAACTATATTTCATCTTTTAGATATTTGTGTAGTTCTACTTAACAAATTATTTAGCGTTAAATACTAAAGAAACCCCATAATATTGTTCTATATAACGACAAAAAGAGTCATACGAAGTTATACTTCACTTGTAAAACGACCTCGGACAAATTCACTTACAAATTCCCGCCACCATTAAATTAAGCCCGGACAAAGAACACTTTATTAAACAACCCGGAATACAGATACTGCTGTTCTGAGCAATAAAAGTAGAAAAAACTCTGTCACAAAGCTCGGACCGCGCTCCTTTTGCGACTATAATTCGCAATAAAGTACTCGCATACTGCAGACTCCTATTTTGGATTGCTAACGAAGTGGCACGTTTTTGGAAATCTACTGGTAAGAAATGTACTGTAATTGAAAATCTATTTAGAAGCTTTATACATGGTTAAATCAATTAATTGGGCATCGCAATACGCTTTTTAGTTAATAAATTTTTACCGTGGTAGAGCCGTAATAATGTAAGACAAATATGTACATTTGCATTTAAACTATTTATTTGGAGTAATTTGATTAGTATGTATCTCTCATCGAGAGTTATATATTTGTGCCGTTTGCAGTTGAGACCCTAAAGCTATGGATTTAAAGTGCAATAAAATTTCTATCCGTTTTAACACCTCGGTTAATTGCCTCTTCAGTGAGAAGAGGGCTGTCTCCTTTTTCGTACAAAGGATCAGCTTAGCGACTCAGCGCGGAAACGCTGCCAGCATTCTTGGGACCATTCGACGTGGGCATGATTTGTATAGTCCTAGCGTGTAAGTAATTTAAGATAGATAATTTGTACATTTTTGTTGTAAATAAAAAAAATTGGATTAAATCTAATTTAGATTTGATGGCAAATCTAAAAAAGTCGATCGATTTTGGTTTACCATTACGTTTCCAATAGCGTGATGAGTAACTTCTGTGTTTATAGCATTTTAGATCTCAATTATACCGAATCGCTTAACCGAAGTTATTATTACTAGGTTTTAAGTAGTTCTTTTTGGCTCTACTTTCCATGTTTTGCACATCTCTACCAAGATCGTTAACCGTCCAACCCATCCGATATTAGGAAAATTGTTATAATAAGCTATCCAAATAGCTCAGCTAAGCAATAAGTTCAATTGGCGATACAAATAGTTTTTAAAACTGATACATGTTTTGGTACCAAGTAGTTTGTGACTGGAAAACACAGTTGCAGAACCTCGATAAGGAAGATAAACGCCTTCAAAAGATTTTCAGAACGCAGATGAATTCAACTGGAAAAGTTGTCCAACATTGGTTGTTCATTTTTAAAGTAAGATATACCCGTAACCCGAATTTTTTATGACGTCACAATTTCACTTCTGAAAAACCGGCGTTTATAAATCACACTTTTATTAAAACTACTTTTTCAACAAATAAAATTTTATTTGAGCGTTGTTTTAAAGTTGTACTAACTGCTAGTGTACATTCGTAAACGAAACGGAGGGTCGTTTCAGATTTTTTTTGCGAAACTGGAATTTTTGATTGCAGATATCTGAGGCACGCGTGTTATGTATGATTAGTTTTCACTGTGTTCTAATCAACCATTGATTTACCTTCACAAGATAAATCTAACGCTACTCTCAATTTAAGAATGGAGTAATTTTAAATCCTAAGATGCGGAAAAATCGGTAATAAATAAGAGTGGTCTATTCTACTCAGCCAGATACCGCAGGGCGGGTCAACTTGCCTTAGTCGCCTTCTACGACGTCTGGGTAAGAAATGAGGGTGGTCTTTTCTTTTCAGTCGGATACTACTCGGCGGGACAACTTACTTTAGTCGCCGTTTACTACACCTCAGTCAGAAATGAGGGTTGTCTATTCTACTCAGTCAGAAACCACGCGGGTTCAATGTGTATGTATGTGAAATATGTACGAAAAGCCTCAGCGGCAATATTTTTTTGGTGTTCTATTAGTGTGGTATTCGGCTGAATGGAATATACCACCCTCATTTCTTACCGAGGTACCGTAAGAGGGAACTAAGGCAAGTCGACCCGCCGTGTGGTATTCGGCTGAGTAAAATATACCATCCTCTTTCTTATCGAGGTGTCGAAAAAAGCGAATAATGTAAGTTACAACACCGTGTGGTATCCGGTTGAATAAAATATACCATCATGTGACAACGTGTTTATAACATGTTGTGCTAGGTTTGGATGATGATGACGGAATGACTGGTGAGTCGTGTAATTACAGTGTATATCTTTATGTTTTGACTAACCCATTGGTGCAGTGGGTAGTGATCCTGCCTTCAGCTTCGCGGGTCGCGGGTTCGATTGGCCCAGGGTCAACATTTTCTATTTAAGGATTTGTTGATTCTTGGAGCCTGGGTATATATTTGTATTTAAGTATTTATTTAAAATTATATAAGTATATATTCACCAGTTGTCTGTCAGCCATACTTACTTTGGAGACGGACGACTGTGTAAGTGTTCCTTATATTTATTTAATTAACATCTTACCGCACATTTGAATGAATATACAGCATATATAATATGTATAATATATATACAACACAATATACCTGTCACGAGCTAGAATTTATCGCTTTCATTCCCGTTTTAAAGCCTGAAAAATATACCACCCTAAAACACTAACCGTGTTTTTCTTTAATATTCTAGTCTCGCAGTTCATTTATTAAATTGTTTGTGCAATTTTTCTTAATTTCACGTCTTCTTTTTAACTCTCTGGTATATTGGTATAGTAATCCTGAGTATTATTTGGGATTATTTTATATGAAAATTTAAATGAAAACGTATCGGCGTCAATTTTTTTTTATTAAATCTCCTTGTAAATGGATTGCCTTATTGACAGACTAGCAATTGCCAGCGGCTCCGCCCGCGTGGAAAGATTAAAACCGTAATATAGTATTTTGATATACAAAAATAGTTAAAGTGGTTTAACCTTAAAAGCTAGACATATGCTCTCGCGGACTTTTATTTAGAACTTTCAAAGGGGTACAATTTTGTAATACATGATTCTTGAATAACTTTCACCATTTAAGTAGCGGAAAGCTTTAAATTTTGCCGTTTTCGTAATATTTTTTCTATCTACGTAAATTTATCGTGATATATCTCACACGCAAAGAATTTTTCAAATCGGTCCAGTAGTTCCTGAGATTAGCGCGTTCAAGAGATATAAAGACTGTTGAAGAAGGTTACAAAACTCGCACTAAGTACACTGGTTCTTGTTCAAACTCGTTGATATTCTGGTGTTAACGCTTAGAGCTGTTATCGCCAATGATTTCACATTCATGAAACAAGAGTATCGCGCCCTTTTTGATTTAAATTGTGAAAACACTGAGCCGTTGTTGTTTCCAGTGGAGTCTTCCTATTGATAAAACGTTTCAGTGACATTCAGTTTTTGTTCGTTATTCAAGAGAAGTGCATCCCACAGAGGGAATAGTGGTATTCAATAGAGTAATATAATAATATTGTGTTATTGTAGAAAGTGTGCGCAAACAAAGTAATCTTTCATTGACACTAAAAGATTATTTAATGTATTCTAGCTCTATGTAGCTATGTGTTTGTTTTAAAACGGCCTTCAAACCAATTCACACATTTAAAAAAGCATATTGTTGTTAACACGTGATCTATTATTGTTTTAAAGAACAGTTTGTTTGCGTTTATAGCTATGTAGCGGGTTTTTAGAACGCAAAACTATCCCCTGTATTTTACCGTCAGAATTTATGGCGGCGTTAGTGGACTTAAATTGTCCGGGATGTTTTATTTTACGTTGTATCAAAGTCGTCACCAGTTTTACAACTATGTGAATTAAAACGGCAATTTGTTTTATTATATCTGATTCATTTTATTTACTTATTGTTTATTTACGATTAATTTTATTAGCAAAAATGTTCAAGTTATATCTATCTTAAATTACTTACACGCTAGGACTATATAAGCTATGCCAACGTGGAATGGTCCCAAGACTGCTGGCAGCGTTTCCGCGCTGAATCGCTAGGTGATTCTTTGTGCGAAAAAGGAATCAGCTCTATTGTCACCTGAAGAGGCAATTAACCGAGGTGTTAAAACGGATAAAAAAAATTTGCACAATTTTTTTTTATAAAAAGTTTGTGCTGATTATTGGCAATAAATAATGCATCCTATATAAAAATTTTGAACTACAAAGATAACAAGTAATAACTTTACACAATTTTCATTTTATGGTCTTAATTTTGTTATAAATAAATTTAAAAATCTTGATTAATCTATACATATTATAAAAAGTCGCCCAAAAGCTGGCTGTCTGTATGCGATCGATTTTCTCAAAATTTATTGAAGGGCTTTTTGTACGGATTTTATTTAGAGAGAGAAGTGCATTTCTTGAAGAATGTTTTGGTTAATAGTACAAAACATTCCAGCAAGAAACCTTTGACTTACACGCCAGCGAATCCACAAGCAGTGTAATCTAAAAAAATAAATGCTTATAAACTACCAGAGTTTTGACACAAGCTTGGAATGTTGCCTATAGATATTGCGTGGCTATAATAACCTTATATTTATTACTTGTTTTTCCATCCTAAAGTGTTTTTATAATATAAATTGAATTTCTAATTGCTTATCGAGGGGAAGCGCTTACTATAATTAATAATAACTATAAGTGTGACCAGATTTGAGAAGTGAAGAACGCATATAGAGTTTCCTTAAGAATAATTACCTACTTCTTAATTTGTTCGTATGTTTTATCACTATACTTAAACATTAATTTAAAAGTTTATTATTAAAGACAAGTTCGATATACAACCAAAGCTTAAGGTATTTGCTAATATACAATACACTATATTGTAAATTTTTTAATTTGTTATTGATTAGAAATACATTATTGTAATACTTAATTTTGAAAAGAGTGACCGCCGAGTTTCTTGCTGGTTCTTCTCGGTAAGAGCACCTTTCCGAACCAGTCGTAGCTTCATTGTGATTAGACGATTCGAAAGTGCTTGCAAAAGCCAATTTGAATAAAGAATTATTTGAATTTGAATTTATCAAAAAATTTAAATAGAAAGCACACACCTTGGTATCGTTTGTTAGTTCCATGCGATTAGTTCCAGAACGTCAGCGCAACGCGCGATATAATGTATTGTAAGAAAGCGCTTTATAAACAGAATTGTGGAAAGGTGTTTCAACATCTTACGGAATTTATAAAAAAATACATTTACTAAATTTCATATTTATATGCTTAGGGTAAAAACCTCTCCAATAAAGAACTATAAATACTTGCTTAAGCACGGTTCTTATTTGCCTTATGTTTTTATGTTCTTATAACAAACTGCAACTGGGTATTTTTAATTTTAAGGATTAATTAAAAGGATTTATTTTTAACCATGATTAGCGGTAGAGCATGTACACTTTACAAATAATTGCAGATTGAGCAGGGATATAATCCTACCAATATTATAAATGCGAAAGTTGGTGAGTATGGATGTATGTTTCTTACCCTTTTACGGAGAATCCGCTAAACCAATATCGATGAAATTTGGCACAATTATTCCTTATACACTAGATATATAAATATATAGGCTATAGAAATCCTGTTAATTTTACAGGAATATGATGACAATGATAAGCGCCATCTATTATCAACCTATCATGCAAACGAAGCCGCGTGTAGAAGCTAGTAATCTTAAAAAAAAAACTTAGCTATAGGCTTGATCAATTAATAAGTAATGGATATTTACAATTCGCAGGATTTAATAGTAAGGGTCAAGGAGTTTTTGAATAAAGTAAATAAAGATTTAAGACCTGGTATCTTAAGAAGCCACTGCTTACTTAATGCTGCAAGTTTGTATTAATCGGAATCAAAATGTAGATAAAAAATTAATTACATTTAAAACCTACCTGTTCAATGTATATTCGTTCTACGGCCTGCAGATGTGGGATAACCCTTAAACACCTGTATTTCCTCTATCGTGTTTTTATTTACAGAGTTTGCTCAAAGTATTTTTGATGGAATAAAATATATTTTATGAATCGGAAACAAATTAACCCGTATATAAATATTGCGGCTTTTTAACATTAATATATTAATAAAATTCATCCAAAGATGAATAATATTTATTTATTTTATTTATTTCTTTTTATACAAGTTACAAAAGAGAAAGGAGAAGTAAAAAGCACATGTTTAAAGGCGGACTTATCTCTAAATATTAGCCACAATATGATAGAATTTTAATCTCCTCTTATCTACTGGCAAAAAAAGATTGGTATTATAGTGTCGAACTATTGTTATAAATTCAAATTTTAACACTTTTACCATAATTTAAGGTCATCAAGTGAACGTCGCCGTAATTAAGCAATGGAAATTAAATATTCCTAATGCAAAAATAGCATAAGGGCAATTTGTCTAATAAACTACTATACTCTACTTTAGTACTTCTTATTTCTAATTTTATCACCTAGTGACTTTCCAAACATCGGTCTCTCCATAGTCTGCAATTTTTATTATGAGCTTTCTTCCAATTTAGCAACGTTTACGTTGTTCAACGTTAGCTACTCAAATAATTAAGTCCTCAATGAATGAAAGAGTTCAAATTCAAAATATTCTTAATACATGTAACGTTATATAAAACCGCCGTGTAGTATCCGGCTGAATAGAATAGTAACACTCTTATTTCTCACCGACGTGTAGTACAAGGCGACTAATTTAAGTCGACCCGCCGTGTGGTATCCGGCTGAGTAGAATAGACCACCCTCAGTTCTTACCGTGGTGTCGTAAAATCGACTAAGGTAAGCCGACACGCCGTGTGGTATCCGGCTGAGTAGAATAGACCACCCTCATTTCTTACCGAGGTGTCGTAAAAGGCGACTAACATTAGCCGACCCGCCGTGTGGTGTCCGGTTGAGTAGAATAGACCACCCTCTTTCTTACCAAGATGTCGTAATGTAAGTTGACGTCAGGAACGCGGCCGGTCGTAAAATACGTAACCAAATTATGTGACATGTTTACAACATGTTGTGCCGACCCCACTTAGAGTGGGATAAGGGCAAGAGGATGATACATGTTAAGTTATATAAAAGTGATTTTGCATTGTCAACTCTAATACTGGCTCCAAAAATTGCCTCTACCAAGAAGAATTAACAAGAACTTTGGCTGTTTCTCTTTTCAAATTATACTACATAAAACTAGTTACATTTCATCATTTCTATGCTGAGCAAGGTCGAAGAAATGATAAAATTACCTATATCTCTGCCGTATTAGAGAAATTCGTGTTAGACGAAACCTATGCTATCATTAATCACTCATCATCAATTAAGTACACAAGAAAGACGCAAACCTGTCATTGATAAAAAGAAACACAATCACTCATTGAAAGTAACGATCGCCGTCCGCCTACGAGTTATGTAGATATAGCTCAGCCTATCAAATTCAAATAGATTTCATTCAAATACACTTTAAGCACTTTTCAAAGTATTCACAAAAAACATTTTGTTATTCCGGCTTCCGCTTTGATGTTTCACTCGTAAATATTCCACTTATATCGTAACATGAAATTTATTCTAGAAAATATAATAGATTTATTATATATCCTCCTGCCCTTATCCCACTAAGTGGGGTCGGCACAACATGTTGTTACATGATTTGGCTGCGTTTTTACGACCGGCCGCCTGCCTGACTTCAACTTACCTTAGTCGTATTTTACGACACCTCAGTAAGAAAGAGGGTGGTGTATTCTACTAAACCGGATAGGTACCACACAGTGGGTCAACTTACCTTAGTCGCCTTTTACGACACCTCGGTAAGAAATGAGGTTGTTCTATTCTACTCAGCCGGATACCACACGGCGGAAAAAAAATATGATACATTTATATTTTCTATAAATTATTCTGCATATTTTTTTATTCATTATTTTGCAGTTATTTAGATGATTTCTGTGTCACCGCTCAGTAGAGTTAGCAACTCAGTCGTTGGTCTCGGTATTCGATTCTACAATAAATTTCCGCAATCCATACTAGACATACATAAAAGTAAACTCTAAGTAAAGTAAACTCTACATAAAAGTTTAAATTAAGTGTAAGAAATATGTTTATATATAAAGCTACTAAAAAAACTGAACAATTATTTGGATGATAAAAATTCCAGGATTTGAAAATCCTTTCAGCTTCATACAAGACTACGATTGAATAATGTAAAATTGAAAATGTTTAAAAGATTGACCGCCGAGTTTCTTGCTGGTGCTTCTCGGTAAGAATACAGAACAGTTGTAGGTCTATTAATCGTATTGATCCTTCACGATTAAAAAGTGCTTGAAAGAGCTTTATTGAAAAAATATTAGTTTACAACGCGGGCCTCATATCGACATAGCGTACATTTACTATTAAGAATTCAAAAAACGCTTTACAGTAAATGAAAAAAGCATGTCAAGAATTTATTACGGAATATTATTGACGGCTAAAATTCTTTACCCCAAATTATTCATAGTTGAAATTTTTGAACAGAATCGAACCCCTTTTTTACATTGAGAGCTTATTTAAATTTCTTTAATAATTATTATTTATTATTGCAATTCTTATGTGGATATCACACAGTATTGACAGCTACAAAAAAAAAAAAACAATATCAAAGAGTAAAAGACATTTACAAGAATGGGTATAGTAAGTAACGGCCTGTTACTATCCCACTGCTGGGCATAGGCCTCCTCTCTCCATTATTGGAGAGAAGGGTTAGAGCTAAGACCTACCACGCTGCTCCAATGCGGATTGGTAGGTTACACATATCCCTAGGATTCTCTAGAGATATGCAGGTTTCCTCACGATGTTTTCCTTCACCGAAAAGCGTGTGATAAATTGCAATTATCAATTTGACACATAAGTTTTAATAGAAAAACTCATTGGTGTCTGCCCGGGTTTGAACCCATGATCGTCTCTTGAGATTCACACGGTCGCACCGCTAGGCCATCACAGCTTATAAGAATGGGTATAAAAATCACTTATTAATATTAAAAAGTAAAAATATGATACATTAATATAGCAAAACCACTACTTATACTTTTGGAATTAAATACGCCTTTAGTGAAACTAAATAATGATTATAAAAATGTCTTTCATCATTAATTATCCAATCAAAATGCTTGAAGTAGATAAGGATTACGTCTTCGCTTAATATAATAATCCCAATGGACTCTGCGAAGAAATAATATAGGTATATGATACGAGTATATGGTAAGAGGTTTCGACTATGTTTAAATATTTCATGTGTGTTATGATATTCATGAGAAATCTGTTCGCAGTATCCCGTGAGGAAACTGAAGGAGCCATGAAGGGCATACGAATGTGTACGGATAAATAAGAAACAAACTTTGGTGGGGATTATTCGAACTTTGAGACGTGCTTTTTGGATTTGTGCTTTAATTAATATAAGATAAGAATCTCTTTATCTCACACAACATTACAAACATAAGAATATAACATATGTTATAGCTCCTTTATCAGTGTAGATTATCCCTAATAGGCAACTCATATGCATAATAATGAATGAAGTGTAAATTTTTAGTGGTGAAGTGATGTTAAAAATATGACAGAATAAATAAAGTTACATAAATGAGTAATAAAATAATTAAGTATATACCTAGCAAACAAAAAAATTCTAATAATCATTCTAATAGTCATTATTTATATTTAAGAACAATTGGAAATAATTAAACACACCAATGGCATAAAAGCTGTTGTAGCCTAGCGGTAACACCGTGCGACTCTTTCGAAAAGGTCCCGGGTTCAAACCCTGGCAGACACCAATGAGTTTTTCTGTCAAAACTTATGTGTCTAATTGATAATTGGAATTTATCACACGCTCTTCGGTGAAGGAAAACATCGTGAGTAAACCTGCATATCTCTAGAGAAATCTGGGGATATGTGTAACCTACCAATTCGCCTTGGAGCAGCTTACCTTACCTCCAATTCTTCTCTCCAAAAACGGAGAGAAGAGGCCTATTCCCAGTAGCGGGATAGTAACAGGCTGCTACTTAATAGCATTATTATTAACGAACGATTATGTTTCCATCTTGTTACACGTGTTCGGAGACAAAATAAATGGGTAAGCTTGTATTAACTATCTATCACTATACTTGTTTTTAATGTTGGACTCTTATTCTAATGGAATTTATCCTTATTTTATTAAATATCATTTTGACATTAAATCTACGTTTAATATTTGTTATTGTCAATACGTTGGAGCTAAAAAAAGCTATCGACAGACCTCACAATTTCTCTTCCCCAGCGAGCATTCCGCAATTTATAGGTAACAATAGTTTGTGGAGACATTGATAAACGACTTGCGAACTAGAATATCTTTGTAAGTACAATTTCATGCGTAAGTATATTTCTATTTCAAAATAACAACTACAAATACCATAAATATCGCGTATATACATCTTGTAGAAGCTAATTTTAACTGCAAATTAAAGATTAGTAGTGAGTAAAGAAAATCGAAAAAAATTGACTATTAATTCATAAACATATTCATAAATATAAATAGAATAAATTAATTTAGATTTTGAGCCTAGTGCCAAAAATCTTAGGGCCTATTCACCAAAATATATCACATGGCAATATCAGGTTTATATTCAATGAAAATATTCACAATGTTGATATAAAATTTTTGTCATATTATTTTTATCGGCCTATAAATTGGTGGATGACAGTTTAAATGATAATATTTATTAATTTTGTTAAAAAAAGTGATTGCGTAACTTATTTGTAAATTCATTTAAATTTTGTAATGTATTTATTTATTATAAGTAAAATTTCTATTTCCTGTCTGGTTCTGAGAATCTAATATATTATGAACAGAATAAATTTTGGTAAGATCTTAGACTGTAAATGTTGCATGGCTGAAGTATTACAGAAGACACATTCTGAATAAACTGGATGGACTGGAAAAAAATCATGTGGTATGGAAATTTTAACTGTAGATGCAGTGAATATGTAACGGCAAAGACATTCACAACAATATAATAGCAATAAACAGCTTTCTACTAGGTTTTATTTTGTAATAAAGTTTTACTGCTACTTATTTCGATACCCATATAATCGTTTACCATGCTCCGTTGATCGAGACATCTAAAACAGGCATGTACAAAGTGCTCTTCGAGCGATTTCCACTTGCTTTCGTTTCGCTTGTCCGTCCTCGATCTTAGGGTTGTTTCACATTCGCATATTCTATCGCAGCGGATATTTAAACTGCATATAATAAAAGAATACCTGGGTGACTGAGCCTTGCCCGGTAATTTTTTTAAAGATGCAATAAAAAATGCAAAAAAAAAATGCAATAAAAAAAAGAAAAAAAGCACCTAGTGTGGGAATCGAACCTTTTTTAGGTACGCGCATTACCATTAGACTGTCACAGCTTTGCATTTGACAGTTCAAATTATGAGTTGCTATCTATTCATATTTTCGTAGTTTTTTTAATGCCCCAAAAAAAAGGGATAAAACGAGTCTTTTTTAATAAAACCTAGCTAGATCGATTTGTCTCCCCAAAACCTCCTAAATGCTGAATTTCGGGAAAATCGGTGAAACGAGATTTCGAGATTCAGAAAATATATTTATATACATACAAGATTAACTGATTTAAATATTAAAGATTATTAATGACATAACTGTGAGACATATTTAAACATTTGTTTAAGAATCAAATTGCTATGAGAGAGAGAAACTTTTTGTTGAGAAGTTTTTGGAGTATAAACCAAACAATAAATCAATTAAAATTATTGCGTTGTTAAATAGTATAAGTTAAGTTAAGTATAAGTTTTTATATCATAATATGGTTACTGGTAGTGTAAATTACCGCTGCGGTTTACTTTAAATTTTGTATGAGCTTCAATACAAAAACGTCTACTCCGTTTAAAGTCAGCAGATGTGTAACAACCTCTGAACGTAAAACACGTAAAAGGCTTTTATAGTCGAATGAAGTTTATTGCGCGCACAATAGCTGCCTCCGACCATCGACTGCTTTATGGGTACAAATGTGACAAAATTGTAAACGGAGCGTAATGCAGATTTTAGTGCCACTCAGCGAGCTATTTCCGTATTTATATCCTAGAAATATAGCGTACTTACATCTATACTAATATATAATGATGAAGAATTTGTTTGCTAAGTCTGAAAGTTGCACCCATTACAGAAAAGATGAGAAGTGCGAGACTAAGTTGGTATGGTCTTGTAATGCGGAGGGATGAAAATCATGTGACCAAAAGAGTTTTAAATATGAATGTGGATGGATGTATGGCTAGGGGGAGCTATGCATGTTAAAGGAGTGGCACCAGAGTTGACGAATGACAGAGGAGAATGGAAGAAGAAGACATATTGTGCCGACCCCACTTAGAGTGGGATAAGGGTAAGAGAATGATGATGAAGAGTTTGTTTGCTTGTTTGTTTGATTGTTTGAACGCGCTCATCTCAGGAACTATTGGACCGATTTGAAAAGTTCTTCTAGAATAAGATAGTCCATTTATCGAGAAAGGCTATAGGTTATATAACATCACGCTAAGATGAATAGGAGAGGAGGAGCTATACAATATATTATGAAAACAGCAAAATTTAAAAATTTAAGTAAACGGAAAGTTTTTCAAAAATCATGTACTACAAAATTGTTCCTCTAAGTTCTAAATAAATGTCCGCGACAGCATATGTCTAGCTTTTAAGATTAACCCACTTTAACCATTTTTATGGTTATCAAAAAACTATATTATGGTTTTAATCTTTATACGCGGGCGGAGCCGCTAGCGATTGCTATATTATATATGAAACAACACAAATTTATTAAATTAAATACACTGCTTCATATTTTTGATTATCGTGGTTGTAAGTCATCATTATTATCTCGCTCTTAGTGAGGTCGGCACAACATGTTTTTCGCTTCCATTCCCTCCTATCATTGGTCAACTCTAGCCCTACTCCTTTTATATGCATGTCATACTTCAAACTATCCACCCATCTCTTTTTCGCCCTCTATTCACATATCCACATTCATATTTAACACTGGACATTGCCTAAAAAGCCTCCTTGGTCTAAGGATAGCCACATTCGTAATCAATCCTTTCCTGCTTTAGAGTCATCGTCTTACGGGAAATATGTATTTTTTTCTTTTAAATGTTTCGTGGCGTTTAATTTAATCTTCTTTAAAAATGACACTATCCTGGTTTAAAGTTACCCTTATTCTATAAGAATATGTTATACTTTAGTGTAAGATGAAAATTATCGTATCTAGTTAAAAAATAAATAGCAAACAACACTTTAATTATACACTAAGTATGATAAGTAATAATAAAATTATTTTATTATTACTTTTGTATTATGGATCTCCGCAAAGTTAAATTTACGCTCATTCTATAAATTAAGTATAATAAATAAATAATAAATATATGGGACACACACAAACGGTCGTCCGTCCCCAAAGTAAGTAACTTAATACTTAGGTAGGCAGACAACTGGTGAATATATATTTATATATTTCTTAAATACATACTTAAATACAAATATACATCCAGACTCGAAACCAACAAATTCATTCATAGAAAATATTGGCCTCGGCGGGAATCAAACCCGCGACCCGTGGAGCTGAAGGCAGGGTGCCACTGCGCCAAGTCAAGTATGATAAGATAATGTTAAATAAGGAAACAACTCACTCCAAATGCTCCTTATAGATGTCGAAGTCTGTGAACACCAGTTCCACAATCTCATGGGGTTCAGCAAGGAATGTGTACAGGATACAGATACTGCGTGGGTATGGCCGAGGGTAATCTGGACTACTGAAGGTACCCCTCTCCTTGCCATGGGTGGACGTGAAGCGAACACATGAACAACCTGTTGAGAGTAATAACAAATAAATAATAAATAAATACATGGGACACTTACAAACACGGTCGGCAGTCCCCAAAGTAAGTAACTTAATACTTGTGTTATGGGTGACAGACAACTGGTAAATATATACTTGCATAATTTTAAATACATACATATATGCACCGAGGCTCGAAGGACCAAATATTTTTTGTTAGTAAATGTTGGTCTTCGGTAGGAATCGAACCCACAACCCGCGGAGCTGAAGGCAGGGTCACTACCAACTGCGCCAACGGGCCAGTCAATACTTGAAAGCCATCGAAATTTGTACTACAATGCTTACTTCGGAACCGAAACTTTGATAGTTTAGGTAAAAAGTAAAAGTAGAGTAACGGCATGCTATCCCACTGCTGTGCATAGGCCTCTATCCTTATTTAAGAAGAAGGATTGAAACTAAGACCTAGCAATGAGTAAAGTAACGGCCTGTTACTATCCCTCTACTATGCGTAGGCCTCCTCTATCCGTTTTTAGAGCGAAGGTTTGAAACTAAGACCTAGTACACTGCTCCAATGCGAATTGGTAGGTTACAAATATCCCTAGAATTGTCTAGAGATATGCAGGTTATGTTATGTTTTCCTCCACCGAAGAGCGTGTGGTAAATTATCAATTAGCAACATAAGTTTTAACAGAAGATTCATTGGTGCCTGACTGGGGCTTGAATTCATGACCGTCTCTAGAGAGTCACGGTCACGGTTAGGCTATGATAGCTTAGCACTAGTAGCTTCATTATAATCTGATAGATTTGTGGCCATTTAAAAGTGCATTTTGAGCCTTTTTAGCCCATGCTCGGTAATTTTTTACAAAATAAAAAAAACTTCAAAAAAAAAGGAAATATAATTAAGTAAGTGGGGCTCGATCCTATTATTATCATAATATTTTATTTCTAGAGACCACCCGTTCCCCGAATAAGCTACGCTGACTTGACAGGAAACTGTCAAGTCAGCGTAGCTTATTCGTGGCAAAAATAGTGTTTTATATAAAAAAAGGCGGTGATGGAGGTTTGTGCATGTGTTTTTACGAATCCTGCATGTATCAGGTATGAAAACGGATTGTCCACTCTACATTTAGCATTATATATATTTTCTATATTACTTCATCGCGGATTATAGCAAAATAATTTGATTATTACTTTTGTATTATGGATCTGCGCAAACTAACGCCTAATTCTATAAATTATCTATAAATTAATGTTTTATATATTCAATGTAATTTTTTTGTATTGCCCAAAAAGAGGAACAAAAGGATTTTTTTAATAAAACCTAGCTAGATCGATTTTCCCCACCCAAAACCTTCTGCTTGCTGAATTTGTAATTATTAAAGATTTAATTAAAACATATACTATTACTTAAGTATACTTCTAGTTCTATTTATATTTATTTATTTATTTATTTAATATACTTTATTGCACACCAAAACTTCAGAGTACAAAATAAACTTAAATCTAGAAGACATGTACAAAGAGGCGGTCTTATCGCTTAGCAGCGATTTCTACCAGACAACCTCGGAGAAAGAAATTATATTATAATGAGTCGGGTAGGAGGTGCATAAACTTACATACTAATATTTAATTAAAATACATTAATAGTTACTTACCTACAATACTATATTAAATACATATAGACAAAGAAATAGTAGATATACATATATGTATAAAAAATAATAATAATAATAATTATAAATAAACATACATAAACATACTAAACATACATAAATAATAAAGTGAATAAAATAATCAACATCATCCATAGCAATGGGAAAGATAGAAATCCTTGACTTCAAGTTTGAACTTATGTATGGTTTTCGCCTTCCGAATATTTACCGGCAATGCATTCCATAAGTTAACCGCCGTTACTGTGAATGACCTAGCATAAAATTTAGTGTGCTGTTTGGGCATTTTAAGCCTAAGGTTTTCAGCAGATCTGGAACCCGTGCTATTATGCAGCCCCAGAAATTGAAATTTTGCCTTTAAATAAGCAGGAGTCGTAGGGTGGAATATCATACAGTACAGAAGAGAAACTATATGAAGATCCCGGCGAAGACGAATAGGTAACCACTTGAGCTTCAAACGAAATTCGGAGACATGATCATACTTGCGTAATCCAAATATGAATCTAATTGCAAGATTTTGAAGTCGCTCAAGTTTATTTATTTGTGTTTCGGTTAAGTCAGGATAGCTTGCGTCGGCGTAGTCGAGGATTGGTAGTAATAGGGATTGTGCTAACATAATTTTAGTGGGAATAGGAAGAAATGCACTCAAACGACGAAGGGAGCCCAATGCAGCAAACATTTTTTTACTGACTTCAGTCATTTGTACAGACCACGAGAACGTTGTATCAAAGTGAATTCCTAGATTTTTAACTGTAGTACTGTATGGAATAATTATGCCATCAAGAAGGATTTGAGGGAGGCGGTTCCAATCAATTCTGTTGACCATGCCTGCGCTTCCAATAATAATCGCTTGGGATTTAGTCGGGTTTACTTTCAACCCGTATCGTCTACTCCATACAGAAATTGAAGCCAGATCATTATTGACAGCATTAACCGCAATAGGCAAGTCATTAAGCAATGTTTGAGAATATACTTGAAGATCGTCTGCATACATGTGATAGAGAGAAGTTATGTTTTGAGTAATAGAATTAATGAAAATTGCAAAGAGTAAAGGTGACAACACACCACCTTGAGGCACACCAGCTCGTATTTCACACCAGGATGAAAATGTATCGTCAACTCTAACACGCTGCTGGCGGCCCTTCAAATAACTTTGAAACCAACCAGTCACTGATGGAGATATGTTAATAGAACGTAACAGGCTCAACAGGATGTCAAAGTCAATAGTGTTAAACGCGTTGCTAAAATCTAGCAATGTTAAAATTGTGAGCTGTTTATTATCCATTCCCCAGCGAATATCATCTGTGACTTTGATCAATGCTGTAGCCGTACTATGACCGGAACGAAAACCAGACTGGAGAGGATTGAAAAGGGACTGCTTATTGAGAAAGCGATTTAATTGATTAGAAACCAACTTCTCAAGCACTTTGGAAAGAAATGGTAAGATAGAAATTGGACGGAAATCATTCAGGTCTAACGCAGTAGCTTTTTTAGGAAGAGGAGTAACAAGGGCATTTTTCCATACTTCAGGGAATTTACCACAGGAAATGGATTTATTAAAAATATGGGTAACGATTGGAGTAATAATATCAAGGATGGGTACGAGCATATTACGGCTGACATTGTCATCACCGACGGCATTTGAAGAGATGGACAATATGTTCTTCTTAACATCACATTCAGTGAATGGACAGAAAATAAACGGAGGAAAGTTTGGAGTTGGGAGATTTGAAAGATCTTTTAGAGTTCGTTCTTTATCTTCTCTTGTAATAAAATCAGAAGATATGAAATGTTTATTTAAGAGCTCAACATTGATGTTTAACGCAGAAGAGGTTCGAGACGTTTTACTAACTCCAAGTGATTTAAGAAACTTCCATACTTTAGTTGTGTCGCCGTTTTCGACAGATTTATGAATGTGGCGTCGTTGTGCATCCCTACACGATGTATTGCAGCGATTTCGTGCTTTGTTATACTTGCTACGATTTAAATCAGTGTTTTCAGCTTTCAGTTTTCTTTTTGCATAAGCTTTTTTTGCTATCAATAACTTTAGATCGTCAGTTAACCATGGTGCAGGGAGATGCTTAATCTTAACTGGTTTAATGGGCGCGTGGCGATCGTACAGTTGAATTAAAATAGAGTTAAATGTATCAACTTTTTCATCTACTGTATCAGCAGATATAACTGTAGACCAGTCTAGTTTGCGAGCATCGTCAATGAGGCACTCCTTACTCATACCGCCAAAATTACGCTGCAGAATTATCCTCGGCTTCGCTTTGGGAGGGCGAATTTTATAGGACAGAAAAATCAAATCATGGTGAGAAAAAGCATCAGCAGCAAATTGCCCGTGCTTAAATATATAATGTGGTGAAGAAACTAACATAAGATCTAAAAGGGATGGAACACAATTTGGAACATTATGGGTAGCATTAAGAGGCAATATTTGCAAATTACAAGCTTCTGCCACGGAAATAAACTTTTTACAACGATTGTCACCTTTTAATAAACATGTGTTGAAGTCACCCATGATTATAGTATGACTATATAAAGGGAGAAGGTTTTCTAGGATATTCTCAAAAGAGTGAAAGTAATCAATATGAAGAGAGGGGCTATAAAATACGCCAAGTAGGATCTTGCTGTGAGACAGGGTGACTTCTATTAAAAGGTGTTCGGCAGCATTGTCGGGTGGAGGCTGCGCTGATGAATTTACTATGGTGAATGGAATATGGGAACGAAGATAAATCGCCACACCCCCACCCGTCCTATTAATGCGGTCGTTACGGATAAGATGAAACCCAGGCAAAGAGTATGACGTGGACGGAAGACAAGGTTTCAACCACGATTCAGAAACAAGAATAGCATGAATGTTACGGGACTCGAATGACGCAAGCATATCGGAATAATGAGCCGGAATACTTTGTGCATTAATGTGGATAATGTTGAAATTTTTCAGTGACTCTGAGAAACATGAATCAAGGACAGTGTTAAGTGAACTGAAAGATGTACTGTGGAAACTATCGTTGCTAGTAGAGTCATTACTTGAAGATAAAGAAAAAAATTGATCACTGTGTATACTGCAGTCCATGGATGACATGATAATAATGCGGTATAGATATTTATATATTATATAGTAAAATAGAATGTATATATATAATAATAATTTATAAATAAACAATTTAAAAAAAAATAGAAAAAAGCTTAAATAACTAATTTACAGCTAAACAAAAAAAAAAAAAAGAGAAAAAAAAAAAAAAAAATTAAAATAAAATACAACAATAAGTAAGCTTAGGTAACAAACAATATTCAAATTCTATGTTTAAATCACCAGCAATATTCAACTATTCCGTTATAACTATCAATGTTTTACAAATAATAAAGATACATTTTATCAAAATAACCTTAAATCTTTCAAAACACAGACATGATATTGACATTTATAGCGTAAAAAGGAACGTAATCATTTGATGTTGACTTTGTGACAGTTGTAGTCTGTGTTTGAAATGTAATTTTGACATTTGACAATAATAATAAAAACAAAACAAACAAGTAACTAAGAGATATAATTGTGCGGGTAATCAAGTGTTCGTTTTGATAAGGATTATAAGTCAACCCTATTTTAGGAAATAATCAATATAAGAAGGAAAATGTATACAGTAATAACAGAACATATAAAGTTATATAACATAAACTACTGAACATGAAACAAGTGAACATTTTGGAAAAGGACGAAAAAGAAAGAATTATAAACCGAATTATCTTCTAAAATGTCTTTTGGTTCTGGGAACTTGCGATACTTTGGCCTGCGGTAGAATGGATGCAACTCCACCTGAAGTACTAGGAGCACCAGCCTTCTGAATTTGGGGTACAGTGACCCTTGGAATGGAATCCAGCTCAGTTTTTGATAAAATGTTATGACGCGATCCGTCGGCGCCAATGACGATTATACGACCATGCTTCGTCCAACATTTGGAAACACCAAATTGTTGCCTCGCAGAGAGAAACAATTCATGACGATCCTTGGTTAGGAATTCAGAAAGTGTTATACCTGTGTTCTTAAGACTCTTTTTGGCATACCATATATGATCCCTTGAAGAAAGTGTTTTAAATTTTATAAGAATAGCCCTCGGCTTCTCTGTCAGTGTGTTGCCTAAGCGGTGACACCTACTGACAGTGTCCACAGAAAGATCTGCCATTCCAAGATGTTCTGATAAGGATTTTATTACGGACATTGAAACATCTTCTTTCTTGGCCTCAGGAATACCATGGACCAGTAGAATCTTTCTTCTACTTCTCATTTCAAAATCATCATGCTGCTTACTAAGAAGGGATACCTGTAATTGGAGTCCTTCCAGTGCAGACAAAACAAAGCTCCGGAATGCAGTGAATTGTGCAGCAATATTTGAAGTCGGGCTCGTTGCTGGAATAGCAGTTTGTAGGTTTTGTTGAAATTCTGCCATTTTTGAGTTGAAGTGCACAGTTAGTTCATGAATTGAGTGCTTGATACTTTCCATTTTATAGTTGTCCAAATAATAATGGTAGTAAATAATAATAATAGAAAAACTTGTTAAATATAGTGAAATGTTGTGAAGGAATAGTTGATGGCTGGCAAAATTACTTTTAACACATTAAAATTATGTATGTATACACCAATAACTATTTTTTGTATTTAATTTAATAAAGAGCTCAGAAAAAACGTGTTTATGTTTTTATTGCCTACCCTCGAAAAAAAAACGTAATAGTAATAGTTCTAATAACGTTTTGTTTGATTTTATTTCATACGAAATGCACATTTAAAAATACGACATTAATTTCTGTAAGCTGTTATTACCCGTACCGTCCATTTCATATAACAATTCCCAACAAAAGGCCTCATCAGCACGCAAAATGACTGTAATTGAAAATACGACATAAAACACAACTGGAACAAATCCAAAACATAATAGCACTCATAATCATAACGTTAACAGTCCTTCAACAAATAAAATGTCACCAAAAAAAAAATAGGTAATGGCCGAGCGCGACACGGCTTTGCCCTGATGAATATTTTATATGAAAATCTTTTGCGACTATGCCAGTTCTTGTAATCTCGTGTCGCTTGAAATAACAATTTCAACACGGAATTTTTAAGCCCAAATCGGACGTTTGCATGCTCGGATACGTCTTCATTTGATGTTCGATAAAAGCTTTTTTTCTCTTTGCAGTGTTATATTCGTCCCTTGAATATAAATGAAAATATTTTTCCTTTTTAGAATATGTAACATCGATATTATTTTATAACACTACATATTGTAAGATTCTTTGTTGTATCAATATTAGATTTATACTAGCTGTGTCAGCAACTTTACACGCTCGGAAAATACTGTGTTATAAAAAAAATCCTTAACTGAACATAAAAGTAATTATTCTAAGTTAACCATAAGAGATCGAGACATGCTGTCGCAGACTTTTTGGTAGTATTTTTGTAGATCTACTATTCTCTGGTACATTGTTTTAGTGTATATCTGTTTATTTTTTTGTTTTCTATTTATCTGTAGATTTGAGAAAATCGATCGCATACAGACAGACAGGTTTTGAGGGCTTTGTTTTATAATATAGATTACTGATTATCTAACACAACTTTTCCTAAGCAAACAATTTTCAACAAAACATCAAAGTACGTACATATTTCTTTATATTTTTATTATAATAGTATTTATTATTTATTTATTAATTTATGATAATAATACATCATACTTGTTAAAATACTGTCTCTCATATTATAGTGTATTATCTATAATACTATCAGCAAGGCTGGTATTTTTTGGAAATTGAGAAATTTTTAACTGATATATAAGCGCTAAGTCAACATGTCACCTCATGTAAATTGACCAATGCGGCTTTAATTTTTTTTTATAATTGTCTGTGTTACGTTGCGAAAAAATATAAACATCAACCATCTTAACATAACTTTAAAAAAACATAAACATCAACCATCTTAACATAATTTAAAAAAACATAAACATTAACCATCTTAACATAACGTAAAAAAACAAACATCAACCAACTTAACATAACTTAAAAAAACATAAAAATCGACCATCTTAAGATAACTTAAAAAAACATAAACATCAACCATCATAACTCTTAAGGTTTATAACAGGGAAGATGTATATAATATACAATAAAAGGTGTAGAGCTTTTTTTAATCCTGTACAATAACGAAAATATATGAAAAGGATCCATTTTCAAATTTAGAACCATTATTGAAATATATCCATTCCAAAAGAGTGGCCACATTAAACACCATTAATAATAATCAAATCGCTGCCTATTCCCGCTCATCATGCGCCCCTTTCATTATTAATTTATTAGAAACAATGAAAGTAAATGGTGAGAGATAAAAGCTGAAATATTTCAAAGATATGGCCGCTCCAGCGGAGATTGGTTCTAACAAATCGCTCAGAATAACCTCTTTATTGAATGGAGGACTAATGATAATCCAAGTATTATATTCAATATTAACATTTTCCGAAGGCATTTACATTGCATAACATTAGGCTGTAGCTGTACTCTTTTCGCATGGAAAGCCATCCAAACAAGCTTGCTTGCAATCTAATGAAGCCCAATTGCACTTTTAAAAGAATTAAAAGGAGAGCCCCGCAGGATCTCCTTCTCCCAAAATCTAATCTTTAAGGAGAACAATTTTTTAAATGGATACGCTACTAGGCTACCATTCATGCTAATATAAAACTCTTGAACAACAGCTTAATGCTTAAACGAGGCAGATTGCATGGTTTATATGAGATTTAAAAAAAAAACTTTTTCCGTACTTCGCCACTGAAAAGTACTAAGAATTATACTATAACATTAAAATAAGGTAGCTGAGTATAATAGACTACCCTCATTTCTTACTGAGGTGTCGTAAAAGGCGACTAAGGTAAGTTAACATCAGGCGGCCGGTTATAAAATAGCCAAATCATATTACAGCAAGTTTAAAACATGTTGTGCCGATCTCCACTACAGTGAGATAAGGGCAACAGAATCCTGATTAAAATTAGTTAAATTGACTTGTAAGTCAATAAAAGTCGGGTAAAAACTAGTATATAATTGCTAGCTTTTACCCACGACTTCGTTCGCGTGGATTGTTGTCGTGTGACAGATCAATAGATGCCACTTTTCAATATCATCCTATCCCCGTAGAATTAACAGGGTTTCAATAACCTATTTGTTATTCCCGTATATAAGGAACAACTGTGCCAAAATTCATCGATATTGGTTTAGCGGATCCGCCGTACAAGAGTAACAAACATACATCCATACTCACAAACTTTCGCATTTATAATATTAGTAGGATTACAATAATATTCAAAATAATTAAAGAACTAGATGTAGATATATTTAGCGATAGCATCCATACTTTCAGACACAATATAATTAAATTTGAATGAAATAATTTAGTTTACAATATTGTTATTGTTTGTATTGTATAATTTTATTTTGATATAATATTTTATTTTGTAATATATTTATATAATGTACGCGTCCCTATTACATGCCGTGGTAACCTATAATTAAGACTACATTTAATTGAATAGTTTGTAGAGTATTTTATAGTATTAATAATGTGTCTTGTTAGTTATCCCAATAAATAAAAATTAAATAAAATAATACTATAAATAACAATAAAATAAATTAAATAAAATAATATTGTTAAATGCTCTAATATACGTTTGGATACTTACTGGGATTTATAGCTAGGCCCTCGTCAACCGTGTGCAGAGATAAGTGAACGAGCAGGATAAGCGCCGTTGACGTCTGGAATATAAAATATATTATAACATACAAATTTATAGTATTTATAGAGGCGTAAAATTTACGCTCGCAATTTGTATTCACTCAGCCTTCATAGGGAATATATTTTATTGTATTAGACTGCATTGGTTTTTAAAGAGTCGCGAGTAGTATATTTATAGTGTTATATGCGATAACACTTGAAATAGCTGTGATAGCCCAGCGGTGAGACGCTCTTGCGAGGCGCCACGGGTTCAGACCCCGGTCAAGCACCAATGATATTTCTGTTAAAAACTTATGTGTCTAATTGATAATTGCAATTTATCACACACTTTTCGGTGAAGGAAAACATCGTGAGGAAACCTGCATATCTCTAGAGAATTCAGGGAATGTGTAATATACCAATCAGCATTGGAGCAGCGCGGTAGGTATTTACTCCAACCCTTCTCTCCAAAAAAAAACGGAGAGAGGGGTCTATACCCAGCAGTAGGATAGTAACAGGCCGTTACTTTACAAGTGTTATCAATAGAGTAGGATAACGCGGAAGAAGAAAGAACGAAAGGTGTTAAAAACATTAAAATCCTATTTGATGTTTGTTTAATAATGGATCAGCTACCGCCTATATACACATTAGGAGCAATAGGGCACAACTTATAATTAATTATGAGGCCGTTCGTTATAGCAAACTTTAGCATATTTAAGCATTTTCCTTAGCAATGAAAACTTTAAGCACATTTATCTCAAAACCTGATTTTTTGAGTTGTGTTACTGTTAAGTCAAAGTATCCGATCTCGCGGTGTCAAGGATCCTATTCGATTGGTTAATGGCAACCACCGGCCTTGTCTCCTAGACCCCCTCCCACCCCCACACACCGCAACTCGCGAAACGGAACGTACGCGCAGAAACAGCAATCTTCTAAAACTTGTGATTTGTGACGAGGGTTGCCACCTTTTTTTTTTAAGAAAAATAGTATTTTTCTTTTTAAATCAAAAAAATATAGTACTTTTAGGAAATTCAGGAAAAAAATAGTACACCTCTATTTTCAATCATTATTTATTTTTCCATGATTATTTATTATTACCTTTCGCTGGACAATGACATAGGAGTTAGAGTTACTAACTAACTATACTCCGTAAATACATGAATGAGTTTCGTTCAAACATTCCCTATGCAGTGCTGCAGGTGCGTTCCATTCAGTTGATTAAAAAAAGCGCGACAATTTAATTAGCGATAAAAATATAGTATTTTTCGTCTTATATTATTTTTCTATAATATATAGAAATATATATTATAGAAGATCGATTGACTAAAATATAGTACGATACTATATATTATAGTACAGGTGGCAACCCTATTTGTGACCAAAAACTATTTAGAAAGTGTCCAGAGTATCCAGAATTGGGTCCCGATTCCGTAAAGGTAAGTGTTTGACCCTTTCCTGCCCAGCTACTATTGCAGCCCATGAGCGATAATTCCATTGCAAAACTACCCACATATATTATTGAAGGGTTATATCAGAAATTTGTTAGACTGGAATAATTTATCTCATGAGGTTATCTTTTATTAACATATTGCAGACCTTTTGTGCCATTTGATGTGGGCAGAGAATTCTATATATTCGTGAATGGATTGGGTACGAAAATAGTTTCTCTTTTTTCATAAAAATAGAGTGAATACATACTTAATGTATAAGTTAATCATTTGGATTATAATATATTATATAAGTAAGTTAAGTAAGTAGCGGCCTGTTACAATCCCACTGCTGAGAAAAGGCCTATTCTCTCCGTTTTTAGAGTGAAGGATTGGAGCTAAGACCTACCACGCTGCTCCAATGCGGATTGGTAGGTTACACATATCCACAGAATTCTCTAGAGGTATGCAGGTTTCCTCACGATGTTTTCTATGACTATAAATGTGAATGTTTGTTCGTATGTCATAAATCACAACTGGATTAATATTGATGAAATTTAGTATAATTAAAGTCTATATACAAGAGTTATATACCGCCGTGTGGTATCCGGCTGAATGAATAGTACCACCCTCATTTCTTACCGAAGTGTCGTAAAAGACGACTAAGGTAAATCAACCCGCCGTGTGGTATCCGGTTGAGTAAAATAGACCACCCTCTTTCTTGCCGAGGTGTCGAAATGTAACTATGGTAAGTTGACATCAGGCAATATGTGACAATAAGTTTATAATATGTTAAACCGACCCCACTTAGAGTAGGATAAGGGCAGGAGGATGATGATACAAGACTAATATATTACATAACCTTTATAAACCTTTCTCAAGGATTGCATTATCCTTTAGTAAAAACTGTACGATAATCTGTACAGTAAATTTTGAGAAAAGTGATCGCATACAGACAGCTTTTATGGACTTTGTTTTATAATATTATGTATAGGTAAAGCTCATCGGCCCAATGCGTACTCCAATGCTAAAGTTCACCAGAAACTTCCATAAAATATAGAAAACTAAGATGAATCTATCTGGATTTTGGATTTGAATATCCTTGTATTTGAACACGTTAATCCTCGGTAAGAATCCCGCTGTATCACCGCTAGGCCATCACGGTTGTACCTCAGAATAATAAACCCGAATGAAATTTAAAATAAGCAACGACTGCACAAACAAATACCGTTATTACGTTTAGGATATATATCAAAAATCGCTGATGCTTCTTTTTTTATAATATGGCATTAAGGATTTTGCTGAACGTAATCCAATAAAAACATTCATGACGTCCTAATTGAGTTAGGGACTTGATGCTACTGTAATGTTAATCTTTTTAAGGGACATCGTGGTGCAAACTTCCATGGCCATATAGGTATTTTAATATGTTTTTCAGTTTGAACTGGTTAGTAGAAAACCTCCTTCAAATAGTTAGGTCAATAACATAAAAAAAACATTGCCATCGTCAATGTGGCAAGTAGAGGAATAAATTGGTTGACTTCTGAGAAAATAGCTTCTTATTTATTGAATAAGTGTAAAGGAAAAATATCGTTGTTATAATTATATAATGTTCAGGTCAAGTTTACCTCGCGTTTATCTCCTAGCGTTGGTTTTCTAATTATTTCTTTGTTATAAGTCATAAAACCCATGACTTTAATATTTCCGTTTATAATGTGCTTTTAAAAGACTCTTTCAAGTTCTTATTTTTTTATTCAACCGATAAAACATACTCGAATTCGAATCCTAAATTTTCTTTATTCAAATAAACTTATAAACAAGTGTTTTGAATCGTCAATTCCACTGCTGGTCCGGAAAGCTGTTCCTACCGAGAAGGGCCAGCAAGAAACTCAGCGGTTGCTCTTTTCAACATAATACTTATTACTAATTACTAATTACACTAATTTATTACTATCTTGTACTATATCTACGCATTCTTATCGTCTAAATCATCATTTATATAATTAGGCGTTACTTTGCGGAGGTCCATAATACAAAAGTAATGAGTAATTTTGCTATAATCCGCGATAAAAAAATTTTATCGCGGATTATAGCAAAATAATATTCTCATTACTTTTGTCTAAATAATCCTCAACAGTATAGTAGACTTTTTGTATCAGCTCTCTTTAATAGTGTGATAAACTGCTGTAATGAGTATATGAATGAGCATAGTGAATAATCATAGAGATATAGATATAAACTGATAGTTTTTTTTCTATAAAAGTCAAATTAATGCCCTCGCCACGTTTGGTTTATTCTGAGAGATGTCCTTGTATCATCAATAAACGTGACCAGCGCAATTTCGCGACATATCATTATTAAAAACAGCAACAATAACAAAAACATTCAGATTCATGGGTGATGTTAATTGCAAACGCCTTACATCCATTGATTTTGTACACTGTTGGAGACAAAATTCTTCAAGGGATTTCCCCTCCACGCGATCTTGTGTCCATTGGATCCAACGGTTTTCTGCGATTTTTTTGGGTTTCTATCTAATAAGTGAAGTTCTACTAACGCTGAATATTCTAGTGCAGTTTCACTTTGGGAATTCTCTATTTAAAGAAGATTAAAACTAAAGTATCAACCAATCGAATGAATGCAATCCCTTTTAACGGTGGACCTTACGAAAAACTGAAAACCGATATATTCCGTTCGAACCCGAGTTTATCTTTGGCCTTATCAAAGGCTTTTTTGTGTTTGATGCCGGTGAATAGGAAATCCCTATTGACTTCATTTGCAATTAGTAACCCGTAAGACAGGTCATCAAAGCGATGTAGGTCTTAATTGAAATCTCATTTAGCTTTACTCTTTTCATTACTATCAGCTGTGGTAGCCCAGTGGTAACACCGTGCGCCTCTTTCGAGGAGGTCTAGAGTTCAAACCCCGGGCAGACATCAATGAGTTTTCTAGTAAAACTTATGTGTCTAATTGATAATTGCAATTTATCACACGCTTTACAGTGAAGGAAAACATCATGAGGAAACCTGCATATCTCTAGACAATTCTGGGGGTATGTGTAACCTACCAATCCGCATTAGAGCAGCATGGTAGGTCTTAGCTCCAATCCTTCTCTCCAAAAAACGGAGAGAAGAGGCCTATGCCCAGCAGTGGCATAGTAACAGGCCGTTACTTTTCATTACTAGTAATTTGTTTTTCGGATTCTGAACTTGTAAATTTAATTGTTTCATTAATAAATTAAAGAAAACATCATTATTTATTTTTATAAATAATATTGATATTACTATGCAATGCATTATCGCGCTATCATAAAGTATTTGAGTTTTGTATTTCAATCGACCATATTATTGTGACGGAAGAAAAAAGGAGGAGACTGGACTCTATGCTACAGCATAGAGACGTGACGATAACGGAGCGAGGTTTGGTGACGGATCGAGAGGTGAGGTGCGGTGCGGAGAGGAATTGTTAAAAAAAATGATTAATTTTGGTAAAATCGTTTCTTATTTATTGAATATAATAGAAAAATGTCAGCGTTATAATGTTTTCGATGTATTTTGCTGAATTGTCACAATTTTTTAACTTCTATTAGAAGAACCGTTCGAACATGTGTTAGCGAATAAGATAAATATAAAAGCCCCCCAACAAAAGATTAACAGTTTTCAAATAATGTATTTATTTCTTTGACTTACTGGACAAGCTTCATGGCATTGACATCGTGTTAATTTGTTTTCTTTTGTACAAAAATACTAGTATTTTTACAAAACTTTTTGTTTTATAGATGTATATTTATAAAATATAAATAATCCATTTGCTAATCAGCTTTGGTTAAATGTCAATCAAATAATTGATATATTTCAACCAATTCACATTAATTATGGATTTGGTAATAATATCATCGGTACATATTTGAGTAAACCGACATATAAATTAATTTAATTGCATTGCATTGCAATCTGCTCTGATACATTTGTGTAACTGAGTAAAAACTGACAATAGTTTAGTTTCTATAAGAATACTGTAATCTTAATTTTAATACAGTAAAATTAATCTTTGAATGCAATTTATAGGTTATTTATTTATTTATTTATTTATTTATTTATTACGCCAACAACTTACATACAAGTTTGTCCAACAATCATTAAAAACTAAAGTTCGTATCTAAGTCTATTACAGGCATAAATATGAATAACAGACAATTATCTAACTAACTTAATTTAAACATATATATATATATATATATATATATATATATATATATATATATATATATATTAACAAATTTTAAATAGTTGTGAAAAAATAGTAATAAATATATATAATGATCACTAATCGGTTATAATGATCGCTGATGAGACTTTATTAACACTAGATGTTTCCTAAACAAACCTATAAAACGACATTTTTTTAAGATGGATCCTAGATCGATTTATCTCCCAAGTAACAAGTTCTTTTTCTTTAATATGTTCGTCTTTTGCAGTCAAAACATTCAGAAACGATTCATCTCGCATTAGCATAACAATTCTCGAATTTACTGTGAGTTTCTCCATCATTTAACTGCGTGGAGCGCTCATTTGTTATTAACTCGCTCTCAAGTACCTTTGTTACACGCTATGGACGACTTTAGTGGTAGAAACTTAGTTTTCGAGTTCAGACAGTTGACTGCGAACGGAATGTCTTTGTTAGTGCTGTACTTTTATACTTTTTGAGTTACATTTATGAGACTAGTTTGAATTTTGACGTTTAACTTTTACCTTGATTTCTTTGGTTGCTTGTTTCTTTCAAATTTAGATTATGGCAGTTCTAAAATTGTGTTTGTTTTAGATTTTTTTATAGATAACTAGCATTACTGTTTAGTCGTATTTGTACTTTAAAAAGAGTAAAAGTATAAAATACAAGTAAAAAAGTATTTGTGTCCTTTTTTCGTTTTTTCTCGATGCTTTAGAAAACAAAGGAGTTTTTATATTCTATATGATAACCCGAGAAGCTTGATCATTCTCCTGCCCTTATCCTGTTCCATGTGGGGTCGGAACAACATGTTATAAACATGTTGTCACATAATTTGGCTTTGTATTTTATGACCGCCCGCCTGCCTGACGTCAACTTACCTTAGTCGTATTTTACACCTCGGTAAGAAAGAGGTTGGTCTATTCTACTCAACCGGATACGAGAAGCTTCAGTTATAGCAAATTTCATTAATATAGGTGAAACGGATTATTTGTGAAAACTACACACAGAGAAACCGGCATACAGTTATATTATATTATATTACTATAGATGTAAATCAGAAATGAAGTTATCCGTAAAAGAATTAAAGTAGCCATTTAACTCAGAAATTCGCGAAGCTGAAGTGACAATGTGGGGATAACGAAGTAGGGATAACCGATGGACGTTGAGGACCTAAGCTGGAATTGTGCTGGAATGGTGGCCCCGCACCGCAAAGCGTAGCGTTCGTAGACCCTCTACGAGGTGCTACGAGGTGGAAGGTACGAGTCGAGGTACGAGTCTGTCGGGTGAAGAATAAGAAAGACGTAAGTTTTCACTACAAACAATTTTGTCCCTTGGTTTATACTTACAATTGGAAACACGCCCTCTCGTCAATAGTTCATCATGAACCTCTAGCCCTTATCCTACTCTAAGTGGGTCAGCTCAATATGTCATAAACATGTTGTCACATGATTTGGCTCCGTATTTACATCTAGGCGCATGCCTGACGTCAACTTACCTTAGTCGTATTTTACGACACTTCGGTAAGAAAGATTGGTATTCTACTCAACCGTATACCACACGGCGGGTCGACTTAGTCGCCTTTAACGACATTTACATTATGTCATGTTTTCATTTCAATGATTTTACATTATATATGTGTCCCATATATTTATTTATTGTTTCTTATAATTTAATATTAGTGTAAGGGAATACTCTTTTCTCTATTTAACAGAGCTCTGAACTCGTTTTTTACCAATTCTCTTAGTCTTGTTCCTTGCTTCTCAAACTATTTTTGTGGTACAAAGTTTTAGCGTTCGAACTCGATCGTAAGTACGTCTTTGATAGTATTTGGAACTAGTTTCTTTGTTACTTTTGTGTTACTTGTTCGAAATTCTTCGCGTTTAACCTCAATGTATTTAAGTGTAAAGCGTCCAGTCCAAATTCAAGTTTCTTCTTCAAACGATGGACGTCCAATGCTGAACATAGGTCTTTTTAAGGGATGTTCACACGCACAATCTTGTGCCGCTTGGACTTGATCTTTTTGAGGACGCCAGTACACGTCGTTCGGTGGACGGTTTTGTCCTACTGACGCTGCGTTTTCCGTTCAATTCCAACAAGTCTATTTCGTGATTTTTATAATAAATAAAGATCATAGTAGATTAAGATCGTAATTATTGTTTCAAATTAACATTGATATTAATTAAAAATAATCGTAATACAATGTCTACTTATTATAAAACAAAATCTCCTAAAGCTGTCTGTCTGTATGTGAATGATTTTTTCCAAATCTACCAAACATATTTTTGTACGGTTTTTATTAAAAGGAAGTGCAATTCTTCTGGAAGGTCTGGTCTATGTAAATTGTGTGTTAGTCACGCAGTTGTAGAAACACTCGCTTGTTGGGAGCTTTAGTCACGCGCGCCGCTTATACCAACAGAAATACACTAAGTAATGTACTAGAGAATTTTATAATAAGTCTACTAAAATTCTACGAAAAAGTCCGTGACAGCATGTCTCTATCTCTTATGGTTAACTCAAAATAACTACTTTTATGTTTTAAAATTTAAATTAAATACACAGATTACTACGCGGGTTAAGTCGCAGGCACAGCTAGTTACTTTATAAATATTACTAAGGGCAAAGTGGATTTGAATGCTTAAAACCTTGTACCACAGCTTTTTTACCAAGCTTACTCTTCTCTCTTTTTAATATCGATTATTTTGTACTTTTATTTTTCATTTCGAAACAATAAAGCTGGCGGCGAAAAATTAATATGCGTAGAAAATTTAATTAATTTTAACAATGTGCAAATATTTACTATAACAATTTTAAATTTCAGAGTAATTACTGACACTACGTGATATAAAGGTCCTACGGTGAACGATTTTTAAATGTTTTTCTTTACTTGAAAACGAGAAAATAAAATATTTTAAAGACGATGCTTATAAATTCTTTTTACTAAAATTATTTTTTTTTGGCATTGCAGAGTTATATTTAACGTTTAAAGAAAAGCAATAATTAAATCATTTTGCTATAATCCGTAATATAGTAGAAAGAAAATATGGAGATTGTTAATTTAGAGTGAACTATTTTTATACTTGATACCTGCAGCATTTCCAAAATTCCAGAATATTGGTGTATTATGAAGTACCTCGGTTATCGAGCTTTTTAGAAGACTTGATCTGGGGTAATTCTACTTTTTAACCCATCCAAATGAGCGTTGAGCTTCGAACTTTCGCTGTTATTTGAAACAGAAATTTGCAAGTGACAGCGTAGTTAGCTTTTGTTTTATAATTATATTGTAGCAGGTTTTCAGTGCCTCAAAATATTTATCGCATCCCGGACACCCCTTAAGTTTCATGAAAATCGTTGGAGCCGTTTTCAAAATATATACAGGCGAAGTCGTGTGGCGAATGCATGTAATCTATAAAAAGCATTTATTTATTTTAAAACAATACATAATAAATCAGTTATAGAACAAAAGCACAAAAATACACTTATTCACTGTTCGTTGCGTATGAACAAAAAAGGAGATGAAAATTTTAATGCATTTTCATTGTCATTTTCCCGTAGATCTGTTTCAAACCATCATAACGCTCCTATTTGTCTGAATCCATTATCCACTTCCTCTATGTCTTATTCGCATGACGTACATTATTTAAGAGATTTCGATCCTTCGAATTTTTTCTCTCCTTTTGAATAGTTCCTCTTCATGGGGGAATGAAATATGATGACTTTTTGATGTTAGCGATGTGTGAAAGTCGAGGTTACGATTAATCTTTAATTTCTTTTTTATTTTCAACAAAAATGGACAAGTTATCTCTTTCTTAAATTACTTACACGCTAGGACTATACAAATCATGCACACGTGGAATGGTCCCACAAATGCTTAGAGCGTTTCTGCGCTTAATCGCTAAGCTGATTCTTTGTGCGAAAAAGGAGCCAGTCTTCGAGTCATCTGAAGAGGCAATTAACCGAGGTGTTAAAACAGATATTTTTTTTAATCTTTACTTCTTACTTACAATATAAATGTTTATCGTTAAAATACGTCCCCCTGATGCAAGTTTTTTCATCACAGATATGAAAACAAATAATACAAATTGACTGGCCCGTCGAAGCAGTGGGTAGTGACTCTGCCTTCAGCCCCACGGGTCGCGGGTTTAATTCACGCCGAGGGCCATCTTTTTCTATTAATGAATTTGTTGGTCTTCAAGTCTTGGTGTATATTTGTATTTAAGTATGTATTTAAAAATTATAACCATATATTCACCTGTTATCGTCTACCATAACCCAAGTATTAAGCTACTTACTTTGGGGTAGGACGACCGTGTGTGTAAATGTCCCATATATTTATTATTTAAATATATTAATTTAGAAATTATTTGGGTCTTTTTACGGTACTGTTCTTGGTACAGTTAGTTTTCATTCCTAATTGTTTAATGGCACTAACCTAATTCTGCTCCCGTGGATGCCACCATCCTTCCCCTTAAATACTAATATTATATATGCGAAACTCTGCTGTCTGTCTGTATGACGGGCTTTAACAGTTACACCACAGTGATGTGATGAAATTTGGTATAATCAGAACTTATGTACCGAGCTTATTTAAAGTAATAATAAAATAATTTTGTATTATGGATCTCTGTAAAGTAATGCCTGTCTACTTTACATTACAGAGCTAATGTAAAGTAAAAAACTCATAATTAAAAAATCAATACTACATAATTATTTTGACGCAAACGTAGTTGCGGGTACAGCTTGTAAATAAAAAGCCTACTCTCAAATTTGGAGTTTGGATTTTAGACCTACAAAGCTGCTCTCAATTGCATTTGCACATATCTAGGGGATTCTCAAGATATATACAGGTTTCCCAGGAAAATTTGCATGCTGTTATAATATAACTTATTTAATAACGCTCTTAAGTTTTTAAAGGAGTCTTATAGGTGACTGGCCGGGATTCGAAACCGCGACCCCTTGGAAATTGTCACACGGACTTTCCATTGAACTCAATTCATAAAGTTCGCAGAATATACTGTACGGAAACGTATTTTTCGAGTAAATATATAAAAATTCGAAGACGATAAGAATATAATATCCTCAGTATAATATTCCTTATCTTAAGCTTTTCAAAATCTTGTACCATATTGCAGAGATACGGTTAGCTAAATATTGTCCAAGAGGTAGAAAATTTCTCGAAGGAATACACGAAAGCGATATAACACTTTTATACAACAAATATAAGTTACCAGTTTAATATAAACAGGTTTTGCACAACTTTGTGAAATATTTGCTCATAAAAATATCTTCCGTACTGCAATAAATCTTGGTTTAAATTTGTTTGTTGGAAAGGTAGAACATGTCTTGTGGTTGCAATTAAATCCTCATTTCATTTTTATTTAACTCTGCTTCGTAATATAGCCCATGCAATAATGGCACAACTTAAGAAATACGTATTTTGAACTAGAAATAGGTGAAAATATTAAAATATACAATATTACGCCGTGTGGTATCCGGCTAAATAAGAATAGTACCACCCTCATTTCTTAACGAAGTGTCGTAAAAGTCGACTAGCGTAAGTCGACCCGCCGTGTGGTATCCGGCTAAATAAAATGGACTACCCTCATTTCTTACCGAGGTGTCTTAAAAGGCGACTAAGGTAAGTTGATGTCAGGCAGGCAGCCGGTCGTAAAACAACATCCGTTCGCTTCCTTTGCTCGGACGTGAATGAAGGATAAATTAACAGACTTTTTCATTTTAAAAGAGTAGACTTCATTTTAAATCTTGTAAGATATATACTTCTCTTCGAAACAGAAGTTTCATTGATATTTCAAAAAATGCTCCGATCTCCGCCACTTATCTACTGAGTCAATCTTAAGATTGTATGAAAATTTCATTAATATAGGTCTAGCCGTTTTGGAGTCTAAAGGTCATATATAACATACTTTTTCTTTTATATAAAGTATATAGATTGAAAACGATAAATTACGTAAAAAACTATTATGAAATGTTCATATAAAACGAGTTACCATTTCGCACAACACATTTCCCGCACTTTATCATTCACAAGAACATTACAGAATAGTGTTGTAATGTTGACAATAGCGATTATTTACGTGGGTCTAAAGAGTGTTCTACACTTGGCGAAGCGCCAGGACTGCTGTTGACGCTCTTGAGAGCCATTTATACTGCAAATATAGTCTGTGTTCTATAATTTGAATTAAATTAAATTCCTTTTTAAGATATAAAACATTAAACTTAAGGATTAACTTAGGTGTTAAGCTGTGGAATGATTTACCAGTATCAATCCGTAAATCTCTTTCCCTTTCGGTATTTAAGTTCCAGACTAGAAAATATTTATCTAAGAAATTATATATTAGTAGCATCTTTTCATCTATTTATATTACCAAAATTTATTAATTGATTAAATAGTTAAATTTATTATTACTCAAAGGTTGACTGGAAGAGAGCCCTTTTAGGGATAAGTCCGCCTTCATGTGTTTTTTTAATTTTTCTTTCTCTTTTCTAAATATATGTATAAAAATAAATAAATAAAAATAAATAACTCCAACGATTTTCCTGAAATTCAGTATGTAGGGGGTTTTGGGGGAAAAAAATTGATCTAGCTAGGTTTTATTTAAACAAAATCTCGTTTTATCCATGTTTTTGGGAAAATACTAAAATTATGTTGAATTCAAAAGATAATTTTCGCTATCAAATGTCAAGTCATGACACTTCATTGGGGGAACGGGCGGTCTAGAGAGATGAAAATACCTAGGTGCGCGCCCCACCTCCTCAACTATTTTTTTTTTAATTTTTATTTTTTCAATCTTTTTTGTGATATTTTTTTTTGAATTCCACCGAGGGCCAGCATCTTCTATAAACAAATTGTTGGTTCTTTGAGCCTGGGTATGTATTTGTATTTAAGTATGTATGTATATATTTGCCACTTGTCTGTCACCCACAATACAGGTATTAAGTTACTTACTTTGGGGACTATAGATATAGATAGATATAAATATAGAAAAATTTAATATTCATAAAAGAAAAAATCCTGATAACGGACGGCATCATTTAATACAAATTGACATCGTAATTTTTAAAGTGATCTCATTCATTTAAGGTGATTAATCGATTGCGGTCCCGCTCAAAGTTTATATAATCGGCTCATTTTAACCGCGCCCTTTAATTACAGGCACGTGAGACATCTGGGGTCTCGTGATAATTGGCACAAGTGGGATTATTAAGGATTTGCGGTAATAGATTATAATAATGTTAACGTTTTAAGTTAATATAATTTACGATACTTACAACGAATAGTTTTATCTACTCTGATACTATAATACAAAGATTATAAAACTGAAATCAAAATTCTTATGACAAACATTACGTACAGGCCAAAAATAAAAAATTAAAAAGTTTTATTACGATACAGGTCTTGTGCGGACACCTGTATCATAATATAACGTTTTAATCATAACGATGCACCTATACAACCTCCAGTTGGACCGACGAGGTTGAATCACAACCTTAAAAAAAAAGGTTTCAATGAACAAGTCCGCGGCGACGCAACACGCATGCGCAATCTATGTTTGCGCCTTGGCGCTAACATTTGACATTTAAAAAATCTTTTCAATATTTAAACAAAGTTTGGTTTTTATTAATATTGTTTTACGTATAATATTGATTTACGTATGAGTATGAGAGTAGATAAAGTAGTGTATGACACTGTAAATTATTTGGTCTTATAACACTCGTGTGATACTAATAAAAAACTCCCCTGCGGTTCATTTTTTTAAAACACACTCGTGTTATATGAACCCTTATTATGCAACAGTATTATAATCTACTATAACTGTTGCTTTATTCGAATTTTGAACTTGTAAAATGCATGTAAGCATTACACGGCTTTTATTTATTACTTTACTCTCTTTTTTAATTTTCTAATGTTTCTCCTACAAAATTATTTTATTTCTTTCTTAATAACCTTCTCCAAATTCAACAGTAATGAAAATATTATTTTGCTATAATCTGCGATAATTTTTTATGCGATTATTGCAAAATAATATTTTCATTACTTTTGTATTATGGACATCCGCAAAGTAACCCCTAATTCTATAAATTACTTATTCTAATAATACTAGTACAAAAATTAAATTAAATTGTTCGGGCAATTTTTTCCACCGAGGGTAATCGGGGCTTGCTGCACCTGAGGCGGTGCGGGTAGGTGAATAATTAATGTCACTCACAAGAAGAAGATCGGTCGGCCGTGCAACACGGTGAACGGGACTCTGAGTGAATTGCAATAAATATCGGTGTTCGATGGATGTTCGTATTAATATATACGAAATATAAAGGATAATTCGGTGTTTGTGTGTATAAACTATATTAAAGAACAATTAAATTTGTGATTCCACGAATATAGGTGGATTAAGTTTTTTAGTGGTTATACTCCGGCCGGAGCGGCATGGACGCCATAACCCACGAAGAAGCCTCTAAGTCAAAGGTCAGTATCCTTGATTATTCGGGGTGGAGAATTTGCCGGTTGTTTGCCTATCCTACCTATACTCACCAAGTGCAGCTATCGAAGGCACGCAGTAGGCGCGAACATTAGTATAATTAGTACAAAAAAATTATGATACTACAAGAATTTGCGAAATTAGTCCGACCGTTCATGGGCGAGTTTTGCGTCCATTTTTATATATCGCACGCTTAGTATTAAAGTGACCTAAACCAAAAAGTTGTTTTATGGCAAATTGCAATAAAACATTGCGCAACGCATACAAAACTCATGAGTAAAGAGACCCATAACTTAGAAGAGCAAGAAAATACTAGTTTTTTAATAGCTCGTAGTTTAATGTCATAGACGTTATTAATTTTGAATTAGGTCACTTTAATGCTAAACGTGCAATATATAGACCTTCAAGTCAAAGAAACGAGCGACGACAACTTGTACGAGTATGTTCGTTAACGAAAGAATTACAAGTATCTCAGAACGAGTTTTTGAAAACTTAGTTCTGAGATAAAACTTATTCAATTTGTGTTGTCTCAGATAACAAATGCGAGACAAAAAGTATAAGACATTGAAAGTTTATTTGTTCCTTGGCAAAAAATCGAACTTAGACACGTTGACGACAAAACGAATTCGAACCATAATTAAATTTAGAACGTGAAAAGTTTTTGGAACAAGGAAAACGTCTAACTTATTTATTGAAGCCGCTTATACCTTGATATATATATTTTTTTATTTATATAAAAAAAACATATTTCATCATCCCTTGGTCATCGCATCACGCGTAAATTAATGGAATCAGGATCATCCTCCTTTTCTTATCCCACTTTAAGTGGGGGGGGGGGTTATAAATATGTTGTCACGTGATTTAGCTTAGGATTTTACGACCGGCCGCCTGCCGACGTCAACTTAACTTAGTCGTATTTAACGACACCTCGGTTAAAAAGAGGGTGGTCTATTCTATTTCACCGGATACCACACGGGGGGTCCACTTACCTTAGTCGCCTTTTACGACACATAGATAAGAAATGTGGTATCCATCTGAGTAGAATAGACCAACCTCATTTCTTACCGAGGTGTCGTAAAAGGCGACTAAAGTAAGTTGACCCACCGTGTGGTATCCGGTTGAGTAAAATAGACCACCCTCTTTCTTACCGAGGAGTCGTAAAATACCACTAAGGTAAGTTGATGTCAGGCAGGCGGCCGGTCGTAAAATACGTAGTCAAATCATATGACGACATGTTTGTAACATGTTGTGCCGATCCCACTTAGAGTGGGATAAGGGCAGGAGGATGATGATTCATATTATTTAACTACACCATACTCCGCTACCAGCCAAAAGTATCCCAAGCAAAAAAAAATTATCGACGATCTTTGAATTGAATTATTAATAATTTTGTTCCAGTGTTCGTTGTCTTTTATGACTAGTAAGACTTGAAAAAGATTCAAATTTACTACGTAATATTTCAAAGGTAAAACTTAGTACTCCCAGAATATATTTAAGCGTGGTTTACATAAAGCAAACACAATGATATGTATATATGTGACGATTATATCAATTTTGAATATGACGGAAACTTTGCCCTGTTTATGAAGAGACTCAATGATCCGTGAACATTGAATAGCTGGAACATAAGAGCCGTATCAGTCAAAACAGATCCCATGTACAATTTTCCACAACAGTTTCGATATGAACACGAATGCATGTAATCTTCAACCGTATTACCATAGTGTAAGGTTGAAAATAGACAAAATCACAGCTAAGCCTTACATGTAAAAAGGTCATATCTTGTATTAGGATAAGAGGATTACTAGTGGTGTCGCGTTGCGTTCGCTTCGAATGACTAGGTTTGAGCGGCTAGGGCTTCTTTTATGATATATATTTCATTTATATAAGGAGACTGACATTATAGTGAAGATTAAATAAACGTCTGATGATATTTTTATAGAATAAGGAGGGTTATGAGAATCTTAAATCTCTGCTGTTTTGCTAAGTTGGACCATTTTCAATCTGCTTGGGTTTTGAATATTGAGACTCTTGCAACCGATATTACTATTTGTAGCTTATTCAAATAGAGAACAACAATGTATTCCAAACAAGATTGATAACGGGTAGGTTATACCTATCACAATCAGTGATTAATAATTGTTAACCAGGAGCAACTTTTAGTTATATAATAAATAAATTAAATTATAATAACTTTGATCCTAACTACAGTCATATGATGTTTGGTGACAGCCTTAATATTGAAAAAATGTTAGAAAAGTAAACTTACATTATAAAAGTAAAGTAACTGAGCATAGGCCTCTTCCGTTTGTGTAGAGAATAGAGCTAAGGAAGAAGCGTTGGAGTCCACAGTGCAATGCGGATTAGTAAGTTATCAAAAAGCGCGATAAATTGCAATTATCGCTCAGACAATTTTAGCAGAAAAACATTACTAAGGCCCGCGATTTAAACCCGTGACCCCCATAAAAGAGTCGCACTGTCTACCCGCTGGACTATCACAGTTTATAAGCTGATTACAGGCAAATTTCAGGACGCCTAAAGATTTAGCATCAGTACTTGATTTTGCAGTTGATTGGAATTCAACTAAACATCAAAGCGCCATATGTTTAAAATCTTTATTGGCTAAAAGAGTATAAAAAGATCGAGACGTAATATTAATAATGAGCGTAAATAAAATGAAACGTAAACCTTTCATCGTTAAATACCATCTTTGATCATATTTCTATGTTAGGATCTGTGCAAACGGGCGACAGATTACAGCCACCGGTGGCCAGCGACAGCGACTTAACATGCTTTTTTATTATATCTATACCTATTATAAAAAAAAGTCCCCAAAAGCTGTCTGTGTGATTTTTTTAATATTTATTGACTGTATTTTTTTACGTCTTCACTAAATGACAGTGCAAGAGTTGCGGCAAGTTTAGTAATAGGACATCAAGGTTTTATGCAAATTGACATAGGAAAAACTTTGTAGGACACTGATTTCTCCGGGCAAAACCGCTAGCACAACTAGTTTTGTATAAACGCACTGAGCTACCCAAGACGCCGACACCCGTCACTGTCGCAATGGTCTACCGCTGCGCACATCTACCGCGCATTAAACTTTCACATACCCAATACATGCGTTTACATATTATGAATAGGGCAAGAATACTTTCCGTCCATTTTAAGACTGCGAAGGTTATAAAATGTCGCGTACTCCGAACACCGGCGGCTGTCGCTCGCTTCTGATACCGGTACAAATATGGCGGTAGCGTATTACACCCGCCCGTCGCCCGTTTGTGCCGAGCCTTAATAACATATATTAATGTAGCGTTAACATTGATAACGGAGAGTAAATAAAGGGAAATGGATTTCCTAAATCTAAATTGAAAAATTGATTGAAGATATTTCGAGGTTTTTGATATAGACATTATTTGCGTTACATTTATCATGAAATGTAAATGAGTACATGTATATGATAAGAATGATGGGGAAGATTTTTTAATGGTAATTTATTATTTATTTAGATGTACAAAAATACTGTATTTCTATGTAAAACTACTATTTAAAATAAACATATTATCAAACTTAGGTATATAAATAAACTCTCTTTACAATGAACTAGAATTTTAAAGCAGAATATTACAGGTCTCGTAGCAAATATTAACTATTCCTACATACAAACCGCACAAAGGAACCGAGTTAAAGCGTTTCTAAAATCCTAATCTCTGTAGCCACAATGTTAGGCTATCTCAGTACATGATATTACGCAGCTTAACATTCTAAAGTAGCTGGTTACATATAAAAGATAACATTACTTTAAAAGGGACCGCGAAAACCTTTTAGCTGAAATTACTTTTGAACACTTTAACATTTCACGGGTTACATTTAACTAACCAAACAAGCGGTAAGTATGTACCCAAACAAACGCTTTCAAAACAAGTCACGAGCTTAATATATTTTAGCAAAATTTACCAGGAACAGTTCTGGAAATAGGCCTAATTTAGAGGCGCGTGCAAACTCTAAGCGTGGGAAAATATTAGCTTTTCTGCTTAAAAGCAGAGTAATATCAAAAGCAAATTAAGTTAGAGTATCCTAGACAAACTTTTACCTTCGAACTGGGCTAGGGAATATGGAGCTTAAACTTCGATTGTTAAATTAATATATAACACAGTTTAGAAAACTGAGATTATGTATATATGAATGTGTGCATTGTTAGGGTTAGCAATCGATTTTTTTGCATGGATAAATAGTAACAAGAGGTAGCTTTATTAGTGATATCGTTCAAATAACGTTAATAAACTTTCAGTATAGATTTATGAACTTCAAACCACCAGTTTTTTTTAACAAATACAGCATATGATCATGGAATGATTTCATAGAAGACATATGTTATATAATTGATAATTTTTTTTTTATTTAAATTTGAACATAGTTAAGGGAAAATCGTATGCCGTGTGGTATCCGGTTGAGTAGAATAGACCAACCTCATTTCTTATCTAGGTGTCGTAAAAGGCAACTAAAGTCAATTTACTTTAGTTGCCTTTTACATTGCCTTTAGTCGCCCACCATGTGTTATCCGGTTGAATAAAATAGAAAAACCTCTTTCTTGCCGAGATATCGCAAAAAACGACTAAGGTAAGTTGACTTCAGGTAGGCGGCCATTCGTAAAATAAACAGCCAAATCATGTGACATGTTTATAAGAAGGGAAAATCTTGATAGACTTGCAAACATATGTTTAATGGGATATGTTTAACCACACAATCCACAAAGAAGGCTTTTGTCAGATTACTGCTATTTTAAGAAGCATTTATTTGTGGAATAAAGGAATATATAAAGTAAATTTTAAGTAAAGGAATATATAGAGGAATATATAAAGTAATTTTTTTTGTATAATGTTTTAAAATTTGCACGCTATTTAATAGTATAATATGCAAATAAATAAATAAAAAAAATCTGTGACTTTAAACCTGATTTAAAAGTTGTCACTATCATATAACACATTATCCAATTCCATATGCAAGTATGCGACGATAAATTTTGCAGCACATTCTAGTATGTCACATAATATATCTCGACTGTGAGGAAACTGTGAAAATGTATTTCACATTTCCACAGTTTCCTTTCCCGAACCATTTAAAATACAACCTGCCAGAACGCGATATCTTGTTAAGTGAAACGTTTATTTCTGCATTATCTGCGGATATCCACCCGTTAACTTGTCAATACTACGGCAACATATATGTCAAAATTCTTACGTGCAATGTGAATTCAACTTTATATAAAATCTATTTAAAGACTATTATAGAATGCAATAAGTTTTAATAATAAAATACAATTCGTTGAATATTAAAATTACATTAAAGCTTGATTAAAAAACTCTAGTTAATTACTACCTACTAGTTATTATTATATACGTGTTGAAGTACCCTCAATAATGCAATATCTGTTTTTCACTGCCCTCTAACAAAAAAGTGCCTTTATCCCACTCTGATACACACACTGCAGCATGTTATAAAATGTTGTTAAATGATTTTGGTAGATAATTTACGACCGGCCGCCTGCCTGACGTCAACTTACCTTAATCGTACGACACCTCCATAAGAAATGAGAAAGGTCTATTGTACTCAGCCGGATACCGCACGGCGGGTCAACTTACCTTAGTTGCTTTTACGACACCTCGGTAAGATGTGAAGGTGGTCTTTTTTACTCAGCGGGATACCACACGGCATTTATCTTTTATCATATATAGGATAAAAAATCCGGTATTTACCCGATGTATAACTTTAATCGTGCCAAATTTCATTAATATTAGTTCAGTGGATAAGGTTTGAAAGGGTAACAGACAGACAGACTTACAATATTACAATATAAGTATTAATATTCTGATCTAAGGGTCTTTCTATCTTACTCACTCTATCACTACATATTATAAAACAAAGTCACATATATCGTATGTACGCATAAAACTTTAACTACGCAACCGATTTTGATGCGGTTTTCTTTAATAGATAGAGTGATTCAAAAGGAAGGTTTGTGCGTATAATAACATTTAATACGAAGTAGAGAAATACTGTAATTTTTGAGGTTTCTGTAAATAATTACATTTTTTTCCGCTTACATTGCAAACGCCGGCTAAACCCTACGAGATTTATCAAAATGATGTACTAAATATTTGTAAACCATGAAAAGGTCTACAGAAAAGTCCGCGATGGTATATGTCTATCTCTTATGGATAACCCACAATAGCAGTTTTTTTCATTTACTTTTTACGAAAAATGATGCCTTATGTTCAAAGCAATTTTTATACAATACAGCATTAATCCTTATCCAATTAGGTACCTTAAATAAATTGTTGATTTAATATAGATCAATATTGTCGTTTACAGCATGTAATTTAAGTGAACATTTTCGGAGATATTACAGATTTAAAATCCCGCGAGGAGGCCGCGCTTCGACTTATAAGCACTTCGAATTTAGCAGCGACCGGAGGCGCAACTAAATGTCCTTCTTTCAAGTTTGTATTGTCTAATGATAAGAAAGCTATGAATATTATATGTAAAGACATTGTCTAATCAATTGTAAAAATAAATAATATCACTACATAGTATAAAACAAAGTTGCATTCTCTGTCTGTCCGTATGTCCGTATATCCCTATGTATGCTTCAATCTTTAAAACTATGCAACAGATTTTGATGCGGTTTTTTTAAATAGTTAGAGTGATTGTAGAGGAAGGTTTACATGTCTAATAACATTCAATATGGAGTAGAGAAATACTGTAATTTTTGAGGTTTCTGTAAATAATTACATTTTTTTCCGCTTACATTGCAAACGCAGGCTAAACCCTACGAGATTTATCAAAATGATGTACTAAGTATTTGTACACCTTGAGAAGATCTACAGAAAAGTCCGCGATGGTATATGTCTATCTCTTATGGATAACCCACAATAGCATTTTTTGTCATTTACTTATTACGAAAAATAATGCCTTATTTTTGAAGCAATTTTTATACAATACAGCATTAATCCTTATCCAATTAAGGACCTTAAATAAATTGTTGATTTAATATAGATCAATATCGCCGTTTACAGCATGTAATTTAAGTGAACATTTTCGGAGATATTACAGATTTAAAATGCCGTGAGAAGGCCGCGCTTCGCCCTAGAGCACTTCGAATCTAACAGCTATATGTATGTCGCTCTTTTAAGAATTTGTTTAACGACAAGGAAGCTGTGAATGTTGTATATAAAGACATTCTTTAATTAATTGTCAAAATAAAATACATAGGGAAAATGTAAAAGTAAATAAGTAAAAATGTATTATATGAACTTAGATATTCCAAAGATAGCAGGAAATCTTCTTGGTATAGGGAAAGGAAATTGTTTTTCTCCAAATTTAACGCTTGCGGGCCACGGGCTGTAATGAATAAATGAAAACTACTGGATCGATTTTAATCATTTTTTTTACACTGACTGACATGGGATATATATTTTATACCCGTGCGAAGCAGGGGCAGGCCGCTAGTATTATATAATATAGAGTCATTATATTAAAAACTGAGCTTAGTTAATTACGCTTTATGGATCAAAATATCGCAATAAAACCTGTATCTAAGTATAACCTTACGGTATATAAGTATATACCGTAAGGTTTTTGTCGTAGTGGAGGTTAATATTCTGATTTTAGTAACAAATATTTCGATGATATCTCATGTACTTATTATTATATAGACATTCAGCTTACATCGCGTTAAAATCGAGTTACTTTTGTATAAGATTCGACGTTTCGGCAGGCTTCAAATGAGGGTAGATGAACAAAATAATGACTGTAGTGCTCAGGAACGTAGACGCCAGCGCAGTCAGGTTGTGACCACGGTGGATGCAATTCTGCCGAATCGTCGAACCTTATACAAAGGTAACTCGATTTTAAATCGATGAGACTCTAATGTTTCTAAAATAATCAGCATGAATTGCGAAAGCTTCAAACCTACCATCTCATGTACTTATTAAAAAAACTATATAAAATATTTTTAGTACGGTGAAATATATAAAATACTCACTTTCATGTTTTTGAAGCCCTCAGACTGCATTATTAATCTGTAGATAAATAAAAAACACTTTTATTGTCATATTTTAAATTATTTGATATTCTACTAATAATAACAATTAATAATTGCAAAAATTAACAAAATAATGATAAATAAATAAATAAATTTAAGTTGACCCACCGCGTGGTATCCGGTTGAGTAGAATATACTAAATTTATACTGTAAATGTTAATCCTTGATTTATCTAATTGAATTAAACAATAATATGTAAATTATATCTAGAATCTTTGAATTAATGCGACCGGAGTATTGGATTAACGTTCCTTTTTCTAAGAAATTAATTAAAAGATATCCATAATAACAAAACCCACAGTCTTTTCCATTTCCTCCGCGCATCCAATTTTGTCTACATAGAATGATAAAGGCGATTTTATCGTGGCCATAAGTTCTTAAACGTGAAAATGGTCCGTATTATATCTCTGAATGTTGCCTAAGTAGCCAATCCCTATCATTCAACCTAATGGCCCTTCTTAATGTTGATATTATATTCGCGATAGTGGCGCTCCTTTGTCTGTAACAAACGGAAATTTTTGCTGATGACGCTGTTATTTCTCGAAACCGACGAAGATGTGGCGTCGAGATATTTAAATGAATCTCTTGATGACTATAAAAACGATAGTTGTTCTTATAAATGACAAATTATAGCGAATTTTCTCGTGTCAACTTAAGAGTTCAAAGATCCTCAATCATGTAGTTTATATCAAAAGCAAATTACTTTTGCTAATTTGACGATGCTTCGCTCGTTGGGCGAAACGATCAAATCAAATCAAAATAATCTTTATTCAAATAAGCTCTTTCAAGCACTTTTGAATCGTAAAGTATAATTATGATTAATGAAGCTACAACTGGTTCGGAATGTTGCTCTTACCGAGAAAGCTAAAAAGATAGTGGGCGGTCAATCTTTTAAACATTTTCAATTTTACATTATTAATTAGCAGTCTTGTATGAAGCTGAAAGGATTTTTTTATCATCCAATTAATCATCTATTTTGTAATATGGTTTACGTATAAGTATATCTCTTATACTTAATTTAAATCTCTCTGTAGACTGGTCTAGTATGGATTACGGAGTTTTATTATAGAAACGAATACCGAGACCATCGAATGAGTTGCTAACTCTATACTTACTCCCTCTACTCTACTTTTGAGAAATAATGTCTTTCATCCTTTCAAATGAATGAATGTAAAACCTTGAAAGAATTTATTCTATGATAATCAACACCACTTAATTAATGTTAAATATTTTATCCAATATAAATAAATGTCATTTATATTTAAACCAATGTTTAATTACGAAATAAAAGAAAGTTATTATATGGTTCATCTTAAATGGGAAAATTGTAGAAATTATCTTAAAGTTAGAATATAAAGTAAACTAAAGAATCTACTCAAGGAAATTTTATTAAAATAACTTCACATTCCGTTTAAAATATGCGTTATATTATAAAAATATTATGATGGCGAATAGAGGAGATGGTTCCGATAATTTCGCGGTTTGAAATACCATCGCTGGATTATAATAAAATGACTCGAAAGTTTCCTACATTGAATATTTTGCGAGCCTGAAATTCTGCTGAGAATATTAAATTATTAATATACAGTTTTTGGCCTTTCGAAATTCGATTATATCATATACTAGTAATATCCCGTGGTTTCACCCACGTAATTTTAATTTTTTTACACCTTATTACATTCCTATAACGGATCCTTTTTTTTAATGTAATATAGCCTATGTTGCTCAGTAAAGATGCAGCTTTCCAATGGTGAAAGAAATTTTGAAATCGGGTCAGTAGTTTTTGTGTGAAAACATTACAAACATACATACAAATTTTCCTTTTTATAATATTAGTATATACAATCGAATATATATTTATAAATTTCATTTTTATTCTTCGCCTTAGTTTTGTTAATATTCTTACAATTACATACTGAGAATAGTAACAATAATGTACCCATTAATATTATTTTAACCTAATATTTATTTACTAATAGACGTAGCAAATAAAATATTTGCGAACGAAATAAACAATATCGAAAATTCATTAATAACCCTTTGCCAATTTCATCGTGACGGAGGCATTTTGTATTGAAATCTAGCTTCGTTTAGTTAATAAATCGCATTATTTATAACAAAGAACTACTAACGTAAAACCAATTAGTGGAAAAGTACAAAGAATTTAAAAAAATCACTGGACAATTTAATAATTTATAATTTTTTTGTTGTGCATAAAAGTTTAATTTATTTAATTTTAAATGAACAACGTTACATAATTCGAGCCCTAAAGAATAAATTTCATTTGTTTTAAGGATTCTCTTTAACTTTTCTAAATCAGCTATGTATATTCCAAGGATCCGGATGGATTCAAGACTGCTCAGATTAAACTGAAAATGTTTTTTACGTCGTTACCATGGTACATATTTTAATCTTATTGGTATATTCCTAGCATTCACCTTGAAGAATTCTATATAGTATTTCAAACTATCTAAGAGATTCCATACTTTTATTATAAATTCAAAAGTCTGTCTATTTTACGCTTTTATTGCTAATCCACTGGACCAATATTGATGATAGCGCAAAAAAAGCTTATAGCCCTAACATATATAGATAAAAAAATATTTTCTTTCGGGACAAAACACATATTTCAATATTGAAGGTATTTAAATCCTGAAGTTGACGCGACATAAATCGTAGGCACCATTTTGGTAAAGTAATGTAAATAACATGTAGAATATTAAAATTTGTCGGTTATTCAAGTTGCGTAGTCTTTGTAAAACATGCTACGCGGTGGCGTCGACATACATTCACACAATGCATGTGGTGTCAAAGAATACAACGGAAAACTAACAGATGCGCCAGGTTTTACAAAGTTAATATTTTTTAATGAAAGCAAGTCGTAAAATTTTGTCTTATTTTATTTTTATAAGTTATGGAATCGTATACTAACTTTATTACTTACGTTATGCTTTACTGCTTACGTTGACGTAAGGCTATATCATACAAGGTATAACACTCAAGGTACTTAACTTAGTTATTTACTTAGTTTATTTGTACTCTATTCTTCACGACGATATTTTACTTTTCACTTAGTACTTCATTTTCGCTTGTTTAAGAGAATAATTCTTAAAACTCATGACTTAGAATTATATTTTGGATGACCAAATCTGTTGCGTGGAATAATCTATTGTTTTTCAACGTATTAGGATATTATAATTTTATTTTTACTTTACTAGATTAAAAATGATTATTATAAAATTCTTCGCAAAATGAAGTCTATAGAAAAGGCTGATAAAAAAGCTATTCGATATTTCCAAAAAAAATCGAAGCAGTCTCAAACCTATTCCGTAAGTAATATTGTGATTTTTAAAATTTTAAAATCGTTACAAATAATTTAAAGCTTTTCTACATTAACAACATTAAGTGGGAAGGCATTAAAAAGACGATGAAACACTAATTGAACTAAAATTGTTATAAAATTTATACATTTATATAGAGTATCCATTAACACAAAAGAGTACAATAAAAAATGTTTAGGTCAGGACTTTCGTTTCGTAACCATTATGCAACAGAATTCTGCTTCGCAGTGAAATGTTAATTAGCTATTACCATCTTCATTTTAATTTTAAAACCAACGCCGAGCGGAAAAGTTTATTACGTTATAATATATTTTTTTATACAATATTGATTGGATCGTGAAAAACTACGTTAACGAGTTATAACAAAGTTGCAAGAATGTGCTAAATTTAAAATGAAAGTAGTTATTTTACGCGAAATTTATGTCAGTCTTGGCGATGATTCTGCGCTTGTTTTTCCCGCATCGTGATGCTGTAAATGTCATTAGAGCCAACAGTATATAGTGAACTTAAAACAAAAAAGGGTGTTTGTTATCTCGAAAAACGTATAGATGAGTAAAAAACAAGGCAAGGCTTTTAGACAAGCATGATCGTCTTGTTAAAGAGACCTATGTCAAGTACAGATACTATACAAATATAACATGAATTAATTTCTCTATAAAACATACTATAATAAGCTACGCAAAAGTCTATTGCACTTAGGAAATGCGCGAATCATAAGGTACAGAGGCGCATAAGCCGTTATGTAAATTTAACAACAGTCCAATCGCATAATAGTCAATACACAGAAAACAGAATAAATAAATAGATTACCTAATCAAGATTTATTAGTATATTTTCTAAGAGTGTATTAAGTATAAGATTGTATTACTTCCAATTTGTTCCATCAGTTGTCACTATTACTTATGTTAAGTGCTCAAGCACTTAAATCTAAAAATATACAAGTAAATAAAATACCGTGTCTATTTCGTCGACATTCTATGACCATTGTATCGAAATGGGGACATGCTGAATCGTGTCGCGTTTCTATGCGCTTCATTGTTTTCTAACTGCGTAGGCACTTACTGTATATTTTTCTTCCCATTTCTGGATGTAATATAGAATAGATTTTAAACTTTCGCGATTCATACTGATTGTTATATAAACGTATGAGTCACGTCGCGTTAAAATCGAGTGAACTTTGTATAAAGTTTTTACGTTTCGGCAGAGTTACATCCACTGTAGCCACGAACTGACTGGTCAGGTAACTCGATTATGAACTCGAGTATGAATTCATATTGATATTATATATAATTTTTCTATAAAAGAAAAAAAAGGTAAATTTTTTATATATGAATATAAATACTATTTCTATCTCTTTGTTTTTTATTTCATTCTATATGAGCATAGGTTAACATGTATATGATGCTGTTTTTATATTTACTTTTAAGAAAACAATATTTTTTTAACTTGTACATTGTTTGAAAGAAATATTAAAATTATTGTTTCTTATGGTATCTTCAATATGATAAAGAAATATATTTAAGGAGAACTCATGCTTTTGTAAAATATTATATATATATTTTTAAACGATTTTCACTGGACAGAAATTTACTGAAAATGTTAATATTAATCTGCTTGGTCGTACGTATGCATTTTATAATGTGAAATAAAAATAATATGAATATGACATTTTTGGTTCAGTCTGTTTCCTCAACATTCTACACACATTGTACGAAACGAGGACATGTGGAGTCGTGTTGCATTCGTATGGACTCCATTATCTCCTAACTCAGTAAGCTTATTAAACATTTATTTCTGTGTATATCTTTGTAAATTTTACTGTATTTGATATGCAAATTACACAATCACTTTTTTACATGGAAAAAAATTAAAGTAACGGCCTGTTACTCTCCCACTGTTGGGCATAGGCCTATATCTCCATTTTAAGAGAGAAAGATTGGAGCTAAGACCTGCCACGCTGCTCCAATGGGAATTGATAGGTTACATTTATATTTCCCTAGAATTCTCTAGAGGTATACAGGTTTCCTCAAGATGTTTTTCTTTACCGAAAAGCGTGTGATACATTGCAATGATCAATTAGACACATAAGTTTTAATAGACAAACTCATTGGTGTCTGCCGGGGCAAGGAACCCATGATCGTCTTTAGAAACTCGTACGGTCTCACCGCTGGGCTATCACAGCAAACATTTTTAAATATATATATTAAAATACTAAGTGAAATCAGCAACTTTGTCCTCGTCAAACTTTATGTTTAAATAGCCTCAGTAAAGATGGGTCAATAACGATCCATCAAAACTATATGTTTTGGACTAAGTAAGACATATATGATTTAATAACAACCTATGTGATAGAGCACTTAATAGTTGTATCAAGTCAATATTTAGAACGGTACAAACTTTTATAAGAATACCTCCGCTAATTTAAGAAATCACGTAACCGAAGCATCGTCAGGAGATAGACTCCACGACAAAATCGTAAAGCTTTACGATTTGTCGGCGACACACGATGTTTTGCACGCCAACACGAATCTTCGGGCCCTAATGTAGCCCCAGAGTTATGTACATGATTTGGCTAATTATTTTACGACCGGCCGCCTGCCTGACGTCCACTTAGTCCTTTTACGACACCTCGGAAAAAGGGCGGTCTATTCTGTTCAGCGGGATATCACATGACTTATTTGAAAACTTTAAAGTATTTTACATGTTTTTAACAAACAAACATGAAATCTTTTTATATTGCTAATAACCATAGAGTACAATACGGGATAGAATATCTTATGTTTGCAAACTTGGCGACTAAAGTTTCCTGCAAATGTACAAAGCCTTTAGAACATCTCTTTGTACATTTGATTCCGTTTCGGAACACAAACTATGACATATTTGCTAAGAAATTATAATGTCTGAAGCACTTTTGTTTGAATATGAATTTGCGTTGCAGTTATGAATGAGTCATATTCAAAATAATATTAAAAATGCGAGAGTCATTTTGCCTGTCTTTAACGTTTCCACTCTTACCCGCTGTAGCAATATCGGTTAATGTTGGTGGAATTAAACAATATATAGTGGGCTAACATATTTGCCGGCTGAGTAGAATAGGCCACCCCCATTTCTTACCGATGTGTCGTAAAAGGCTACTAAGGTAAGTCGATCTTCCATTTGGTATCCGGCTGAATAGAATAGACCGCCCTCATTTCTTACAAGAAGGCGTGTTGAAAATGCGACTAAGATAAGTCAACCCACCGCGTGCCATCCGGTTGATTATTATTATACTCAACCTGTAAGTTGACGTTAGGCAGGCGGATCGTAAAATACGTAGCCAAATCATGTGGCAACATGTTGGCAATCATGTGGCAACCTTATGTGCCGACCCAACTTAGAGTGGGATAAAAGCAGGAGGATGATGACGATGATAGTAGCTAACGTATAGGAAAAAAATCTAATTTTTTTCCTCGGAATAAAAATACGTAGTATAAAAATACAAAGTACATAACTGCGGGTATTTTAACATTAAATTACCGTACTCAAAGTCGTGGATATTGCGTTTAAAAATAAATACAGAGTATGCATATTTTTAGCGTCTTTTTTACATTATACAAGAATCGATTATTCTATCTCATGAAGATTGATGGAAATCTGAGTGAATCGAATGAGTATTTTCTGGAAAATGCTTTTTCTTTGTAAAACTAAATTGAATAACGAATTATTTTTAGAAAGGGTTGATTTTTGAATATTATTTCCTATCGATGAACTGTGCTCTATTAAAATGATTTTTAAATGATACCAGAATAAGTTTTCAAATCTGTTTTAAATCTTTCTTTTATACTGAAAAGATAAATAGTGATAACTGATGTTTATCATTTTCTACAATATACACCTATAATTCCAATCTACCAAAATTTCTAACATATTTGTATTGAATGTTGGAACTGCAAACGTACCAATGACAAACTTTATATTAAAATAATTTATTTTTAATAGAAACATTCTAGCACTTGAACCCTATAATAAAATAAAACAGATTTTACATTATTGTATTTCTCTTTTTTATTTCTCCTTCTTGTATAGAATCTGTCAGAACTAGATGCTGCTCCTAAGTCCATCCACCCAACTCTATTTTTCCAAGAATTCCCTACCTGGAACATATTAGGAGATTAATGTACTAAACCTAAAATAAGTATACTTGATATTAGGCGAAAAACGTATTACGGAAAACAAAGCAAACAAATATCGTTCCGGGACCCACGTAATAGTTTCTATTAATTAATTTTTATATGAATATCCTGGGAGTAATATTATACGCATAATACTATTATCAGGAATGTTTTTGTGTTATAACCTTTTTTGTTCTTTTTACTTTTCCAATAATTTGAACCTGTGGTTACATTTTCAGTTAAATTTTATATGCATAAACCACATAGCAGTCTGTGGTTATTTGTAATCAAAATGCTCTGCTGAATATTAATTAAAGAAGTAATTTTAAGTACCTTATTGGATTCCGTATAATATTTGACCTACCTTTTGACCATTTTAGAGCAATTAGAACTGAAAATATGAATGAGTATTAGAATAAAATTATGCTGTGGTAGCCCAACGGTAACACCATATGACTCTTTCGAGGAGGTCACGGGTTCTAACCCGGGCAGACATCAATGAGTTATACTGTTAAAACTTATGTGTCTAATTGATAATTGCAATTTTTTACACGCTTTTCGGTGAAGGGAAACATCGTGAGGAAACCTGCATATCTCAAGTGAATATCTGGAGATATGTGTAACCTACCAATCCGCATCGGAGCAGCGTGGTAGGTTTTAGCTCCAACCCTTCTCTTCAAAAACGGAGAGAAGAGGCCTCTTCTCAGCAGTGGGATAGCAACAGATCGCTACTTACTTACTTTTTTACTATTAGAATAAAATAAAATTGTATTAATAGAAAAAGCTTTTCAGATAGTCTCGTTAAGAGTTTACCAGAATTGTAATACACAACTTTAAACATTGCTGCTGTGAGTTACAAATATCCAAAAAATAACCAATGATATAAAGATTACTTACTTTATTTTATTTCTTTTTATACATATATTCAGAAAAGAAAAAAAAAGAAAAATTTTAAAAGCACATGTATAAAGGCGTACTTATTCCTAAAAGGGATCTCTTCCAGTCAACCTTTAAGTAATAGAAAGAAAATGACAAGAATAGAATAAGAAAGAGAGTACGGGACATATAGAGAAATAGAAAAAGTTCATTACTTCACGATGACTTTAAGATGACATGATAAATTATTAATATCAATAATTATACTTATAATTATTTAAATAATTTTTTTTTAATTTTAGACTGGTCGGCTGGAGGAGATTCCGAAATAAGCCTGCCATTGCAAGTTATGTGTTTTTTATTATTATTAATGCAATAAAGAGATTACATAAAAAGAGCTATGCTCGTAAATTTTTATAAGAAAATATTAGGTGTTTACCCGGAACCAAACCAGCAACCCTCTAAAATTTACGCGGTCACACCGTTCCGCTAATTGAAGAGAAATATTATAGCTTAACTCTCAGATATAGCTAAGCATATCCATTTCCATTTCACTAGAAGTTAAGTGCTAGGAAAATGAGCTGTAAACTAAAACTTAATTGCTTGTACCGTATTTAATATAGATAGGAACTTTAATTATAAGTTTTCAATAATTAAAAATACATGCATAATAACCAATAATAAAATTATTGCAACATGTTTTAAATACAACCTCCTTGATATAGTTGTTGGTCGATAATATAAAAAAAACATTGTCGCTGTCATTATGTGTCATTTAGTTGTTGAGAGAGTACATGACATAGATAATCTTTAATATTTAAATGAGTTAATCTTGTATGTTTATATATATATTCGGAATTTCGGATACGGCTCCAACGATTTTCCTGAAATTCAGAATGTAGGTGGTTTTGGGGGAGAAAAATGATCTAGCTAAGTTTTATGTAAATATTCATATACATATATCCCTGTTTTTGGGCATTAAAAAATACTTAAATTTATATTGAATTGAATTTTTGCCATAAACTATCAAGTCAGCGTATCTTATTCGGAGAACGGACAGTCTCGAGACATGTAAATATTTAGGATCGTTCCCCAACTAAAAAATTTTTTTTTTTTTTTTAAGTTTATTTTTTTTATTTTGTAAAAAATTACCGAGGAAGGCTTACTCAACCAGATACTAATAATAAAAATCATCCGTAATGAGGCAACGATCAACAATCACATATGGAATACTTGTCATGTTTAACACCTAAGCAATATGCGGCTATCTTAGTCGAGTCATTGCCAACATTTATACATATTATAAAACAAAGTCCCCAAAAGCTGTCTATCAGTATGTGATTGATTTCCTCAAAATCTACTGAATGGATTTTTAAGGCAGGTTCTAATAAATACTCCATTGCGGGCTATATTTCTATGGAGTCAGGATTTACGCGGGAACAACTTGGTGACACATTGATTTCCACGCAGGCAAAGCCGGATGTACAACGAATAATAAATAAAACATAGTGTGGTTCCTTTCAAGCACCAGTCAAACTTAGACACAATAATATTTTGCTCAATGTTCAATTACTCTTGACCATTATTTCATTTAATGGTAAATGAAAATAAATTCTAGGAGAGAGGAACGTAAAGCTGTAAGTTAAAAAGAAACTTTTAACGATTTTATGCAAATTTGTACCGATACACTTTATATTTTTAACTGTTAATATATTGTTTGGATACTTTTGTAATATAAAAATAATATATGATAAATTAAGTAAAATATTACCTTTGAATCCTCTCTTATTGTTACTTATTTGTACTGTCTATGATCATTTATTATGTATTTCAAATTTTTATAAATTAATTTTATTTAAAATCACTAAAAAACTTACCATTTACACCACGATGACACCATCGAGCAATTTTACGTTTAACACCATTGCATAAGTTGATTATAAAAAAACTAGGTCCGATAAAACTCTGTTTTGAAAATATATAACGAACGAAAACTTCAAATAAAATATAGTTTAAATCATCTATTAAAGTAATTCAGTTAGTGTTTCTTAAATTCAATATACTACGTGTAAGGTTAATTTGATTTACGTAAAGTGCTACGAGCTACGATACGAAGTAGCTACGGCGTAGACGTCCGCGCGAGACCACGTCCATGCCATACTGATAAGTGAGTTAGCATGCTCCATCTCATAATACAGTGCACCAAATGGCTTTAATGTATGTAAACCTTATTACAAAAGCCGTAAAGATTGTTTTTCACTAATATTTATAAATAGAAGAGTTGTACTAACGGAATTCAGCCGTGAAGATGTGAGGTGAGAATATCTGACATGCCATTTCGCTTATTGGCTCATATTTTCCTTGGTTATTTACTCACTCGTGAGACTAATTTATCTTGATTTTTTCTTGTGGGTTTACATGGTCTCGTGTTTATATTATAAATAATATTTTTTTCTTATTTCTCTTAGGGATAATATTTACTAGTAACCATTGTCACGTGGTACTTCGTTTGAATTTTCGTTCGTTTGTTTTCAAAATATGTCTATTTTAACTATCTGACTTGGTATCCGGCTGCATATAATAGACCATCCTCATTTGTTACCAAGGTGTCGTAAAAGGCAACAAAAGTAAATTGACCTACAGTTTGGTATCCGGCTGAGTAAGATAGATCACCCTCATTTTTTACCGACCTATCGTATAAAGCAACTAAGGTAAGTTGATCTACCGTGTGGTATCCGGCTGAGTAGAATAGACCAACCTCATTTCTGAACGAGGTGTAAAACGCTATTAAGTTAAGTTGATGTCAGGCAGGCAGTAAAATAACCAGCCAAAACATGTAACTACATGTTTATAACATGTTGTCTCAACCCCATTTAGAGTGGATTAAGGGCAAGAGAATGATGACGGTATTTAAAATGGATAAATAATACGGCAAACAAAAATAATTCCCTCATACTATTACTTAATATAAAAACGTTACAAGACAATTTGCAATATAGTACACATATCTCATAAATTCCCAGAGGCGCTTCGCAAAATCAATTGAGTTAGCTGACAATCGAATGATTCCCGACAGGGTGATACATTTTCATTTGCGTGTATCCGAAACCCTTGAAACATGAGTTTGAACTCGAGAGGTAATGCTATGATCCATATCCTATGACGGCTTTGGTTATATTATGGCAATATAACCTTGGTTTTAATCGATTTTGACGTTATATAGAGATAACTTCGTGTACATTGACTGGCTCGTTGGCGCAGTGGGTAGAGACCCTAACTTCAGCTCCACGAGTCGCAGGTTCGGTTCCCGCCGAGTGCCAACATTTTCTATATACAATTTGTTGGTTCCTCGTGCCTGGGACTTTATTTGTATTTAAGTATGTATTTATTTATTTCAATTACCAACAATGGTTAAAATACTTAAAATCTTAGTATTATTACAATTGCATCACTAATTATAGGTAATTATGACATGATTTATAGGTTAAAACAGTGGCTCTAAGCTCTTACTAATAAAAACAAAAACAAAACTGTTAATTTGAACTACTAAATAAAAATAATAAAAAAGTAAGAAATTAAAAATGATATAAATTAACTTAATCTAACAGAAATAAAAATATATATATATATGTATATGTATTTAAAATTATATAATTATCTGTGGCCATACGAATGACATGAGCGAATAATGGACGTGTGGGCAAAATATCTGCTGCACCTATTTACCAGTTGTTTCTCCCCCATAACACTCGTATAATGGTAAAGTCTTACTTGATGTTAACGAGTATATTAGATCTTGATATCTAGAAATTATCTACTATAGTTTTTGACTGCTGTAAATACATTTTTTTTTTAACAGGAAAAAACCCCTTATGGGTACCGCCGCCCGACGGGGACAGGCGACGGTTACGTCGGACTCGCACCGACTAAAATAACCTGTGTGTTCCACTACGCTGCTGGTGGCGGGGATAGGGTACCCATGAAGACATGCCCCCCATCCCCGCCAGCAGCAACTCTGTATCCCAGAGTGCGCCACCTCTGGGTCGGGGCCTCTCTGAAAGTGGCCCCTCCCTCCGCTGGACGATGCATCGGGAGCACCAGATGCATCGAACGCCTCGGGGACCTAACTCCAGCGAGCGTCCGATAAACCCCGTTCGGATCGCTCGGAGGTCCCCGTTAGGGCGGCATGCGACGGATTTCGGCGAGTCGCCTGCGCCCGGCTCGCCTGCGGCGGATTGGATCCAAGGACTCGACTTCCCGGATCCGCCCCGCCGCCTCCTTCCGCGAGATAACGTCCTCGCAGAAGGAGGCCATCGCTGCCCACGATCGCTCCCTGTCCACCATGGCACGAACCACAGTGGGCAGGGAGAGATCGTGCCCCACCTGTGCCACGAGTTCCGCCCGCTGAATGCTGTAAATACATGCCCTAATGCTTATTAAATTACTTAATCTGGTATTAATTGTAAATTTATTCTACTCTGGTATTTTAAAACCATTGTTATTCCATTTTTGAATTCTCGTAAAACGCATTTCAAATTCAATCTAGAATTCCTCTTACGTTCTATTTCCGTGCATAGAGATTCAATTTCAATTACTTTTCATATCTGAGATCTGACATTTGGCATAGATTGAATTTCGAAGGTGAAACTGATGTTTTCAGGTAGACAAAAGATTGATAGACTTGACTAGTTTATAAAAGTAGTTATCAAATAATATAGAAATAGTGAACACAGTGATATAGCTGGGCACATACCTTCTCTCTTCGTTAGTATAGAGAAACTGAAGCCCACCACGCTGCTCCAATGTGGATTGGTAGTTTATACATATCCCCAGATTTTTCTATAAATATGCAGGTTTTCTCACAAAGTTTTTGTAATCGAAAAGCCTGTGTTAAATTGCTTTTAAAATAGCATAAGTTTTAACAGAAAAACTCATACTAACTAACATGGTGGACCAGTATGGCCAAAACATTAAAATTGAATAATTTAAAGGATCCGACAAGCTATGATAAATCATCATGGCGCGACATAATTAGGAGAGCCGACCCTACCTAACGAGCGAAGAGAAAGAAGAAGAAGAAGTAACAGAAAAACTCATTAAAATCTGCCTGGTTTTTGAACCCTTGACCCTCTCAAGAGAGTTGCAAACTGCTGGGTTATCACAGCTTACTCCATAACCAGTTGTAGCTTCATTAATCATATTGATCCTTGACGATTCAAAGGTGCTTGAAAGAGCTTATTTGAATAAAGGTTATTTTGATTTGATTAATTATAGACTAGTATCTAATATTAATAACTCTACTCATAATTGTATATTAAACTTTCACTTTCAAAGTTAGACTATTATTTACCTGCGAAAATCTAGCAAAATTTAATCTAGAAAGAGCTTAGAGGGAACTCATGTAGTTGGCTTTTACGAAACCTAGAGAGTTTTAGTCGAGATATTTCGCAAAATATAGCGGCTATTAAATGAAAGTGGAACTGAAAAATGAACATAGGTTAATGTTCAAGTGCCGTAATAAGCCAGCTATGCAGGATATGAAAATAAGTTAACCAGAATTTTAAGAGAAATAAATAAAAAAAGTAAATTGATTATTTATCTGTTCTCATATAAGTTTCACGTTAATTGTTCTTGTAAAATGGACTAACCCCTGACTAAAAGTTAAGAAAATGCCTATTTACTAAAGGCTTGTTTAGTCGAAAAAATGAATAATTGATAAAAACAAGTTGCGTAGAAGTGATGTGATATAAACCCTTGCGATGTCGAGAGCTGAAAATTAATTTAAATAGTTGTTAATATACAAAAGTATAAAGTACTTAAAAATATAAATTTTAGGGTGGTGTGGATATTATCATAAATAAATAGAAAATACAAGATGCGTAAAAGCAAGGCTTGAATATCTTTTCAATTATATATGTATAAACCTTTAAGAGTTTTAAAAGTAATTAATATGTTGGTAAATTATGTTATATACAAAATACAATTATAAGTTGTGGTGCATGACAAAAAACTTTAAAAGAAAAGTAGTTAAAAAAAACAAAAAACAGGTTCCTTATGGAACTTCAAAATAAAAGTAGTTAAAAAAAACAAAAAACAGGTTATGGCAAAAAATATTGGCCTATTCTTTTTAATACTGGTCCAGCAGATTAGTCGTGAAAGCGTCACAGATTAAAACTGGAATTAAAACCTGGAGTTATTGTAATATAGGTATAAAGGTACAAGCATAGGAAGTTATAGATAGGTTTAAATTCACCATAAGTATAAGGTAAGCAATGATATTATTACGCACCTTTACTTGAACTAGTCAAAAAAGTACCCTGAAATTACTATAAATAAATAAAAATTATAAATATTTTAAATTTATTTCAAGGATAATATAATTTTATCTGTTACGTAAAAAAAAGCTCAAAGTAATCACAGAGTAAGTTTTCTTAATGCCAAATTGTAATTCTGTTACACCCAATCACGGCCTTTGCGATTTCAGGATTCGTTAAGTTTTTCCGACGTTTCTTGAAACTTTTAAATCATTCGCTTCTTTTTATTTTATTTCTTTGTTGGTAACTAGTTGTATTTGTTGAGTATCGTTTGAGAGTTAAACTACTTTGGGTCTTTGCACTTAATAACATAAAAGATCAAGCGTTTAAACCTTCTTCGCATTCTCTAATAATTTTGAAGCACATATGTATATTTTTTTTGGAGAGCGTTAAACTTTATTTTTCTTAGATATTTTCTAAGCCTGGGATTAGATAAAATGTCTTCTGAAATACAAGGTTGTGAACCCACAGTATTGGCAGTAGCCTATGTTCGTTAACACATTTTTTTAAATTCCACTCACGGCTGCATTTCTCCTTGTACCATCATTCTCCTGCCATTATCTCAATCTTAAGTGGGGTCGATACAATACGTTATAAACATGTTGTAGCATGATTTGGCTAGACGCTTTAAGACCGGCCGCCTGCCTGACGTAACGTGGTCTATTCTACTCAGCCGGATACCACACAGCGGATCAACGTACCTTATTCGCCTTTTCCGACACCACTGAAAGAAATGAGGGTAATCTACTCAGCCGGATACCATACGGCGGGTCAACTTGCAGTAGTCGCCTTTTACGACGCCTCGGTAAAAACGAGGGTGGTTTATTCCACTCACCCGGATATCACACGACTGAATTTGATACTTGTACTGCTATTTAATAGTGCTGAAAAACAAAAAAGATATAAGATATTCTTATTAAATCAGGGTTTTAATACTAAGACCCCTTGCGATAGTCGTTATTGTTGAAAGCTCGGGTAATCTTATCCTATCGTGTCATATTTTATAGTCTAACGGAATACAGAGTAAAGCTAGATTTAGATAAGTTATAAAGCATAGTTATGCTAAAAGAATTAATAATACTCTCGGATTTAAATATACCATGAAGCCAAATAGATAGAGCATTTAAGTATATGAGGTTCGAGAGTTCTATCGCAAGGCAGGATCTTTTGAATTTTGTAAGACATGTGCTTTATTAATTATTCCGCCGTGTGGTATCCGGCTGAATAGAATAGTACCACCCTCTTTTCTTACCGAGGTGTCGTAAAAGGCGACTAAGGTAAGTCGACCCGCCGTGTGGTATCCGGCTGAGTAGAATAGACCACCCTCATTTCTTACCGAGGTGTCGTAAAAGGCGACTAAGGTAAGTTGACTCACCGTGTGGTATCCGGTTAAGTAGAATAGACCACCCTCTTTCTTACCGAGGTGTCGTAAAATATGACAGAGGTAAGTTGGCGTCAGGCAGGCGGCCGGTCGTAAAAACGCAGCCAAATCATGTGACAGCATGTTTATAACATGTTGTGCCGACCCCACTTAGAGTGGGATAAGGGCAGGAAGATGATGATGTGCTTTATTAATTATTAACATTAAATAAACTTTGGTACAATTTAATCATACATGCTAGAGTCGTTAACAGCATTCTACTATAAATCCTCCAACATTATTTATAAAATTATTATTATTTATTTTAAAATAGAAAATTATAATTTTTTAAAAATTTCTAGAATTAAAATATAATTTATACCGCCGTGTGGCTGAGTAGAATAAACCGTCCTCATTTCTTACCGAGGTATCATAAAAGGCGACTAAGGTAAGTTGACCCATCGTGTGGTATCCGGACAAGTAGAATAGACCACCCTCTCTCTTAGGTGTCGTTCAGTAATGGAATATATAACGAGTAAAGCTGCATATCTCGAGAGAATCCCCGTAAGAATTTCACCTCGCACTGGAGCCATGCATATTTCCACACCACACGTACATAAAGCTATCACGAGCCAAAGATACGAATATAAATTGAAATAGTTTATGGAATATAACTAAATCCAAAAGTGCGTCGTAAATCTGATTGTGCCGTGGATACTGAATAATAAACGACACTCATAAATCTCGTATGAAAACACCATAAATCCAAACCGGTTCTGTTCTGGTTAACCACAAATGGACGGATAGAAAATCCGATGCCAACCAAAGAATATTATAATAACGTATATTTATTATTATTTTGTTGGTACTACTTCTTTTATGATGGGCAACCCTGTTAGCTGAGAATATGCAAATTATTTCTATAAAGGAAAGAAATAATAATAATAAATATAGTTTTCTTTATTAAGAATATGGGTAAATATAAATATATGGGACATTAATACACAGGGTCCTAATACTTCTGTTATGGGTGACAGACAACTAGTAAATATATACATAAATAGTTTCCAATACATACTTAAATGCAAATACACACCCAGGCTCGAAAAACCAACATTTTTTTATAGATATTATTGGCTCTCGGTGGGAATCGAACCCGCAACCCATGGAGCTGAAGGCAAGGTACACTACCCACTGCGCAAACGGACCAGTCAAAAATGATTATCAAATCCAATGGTCTCAAATAATTAATATAATATACAAAAAATTAACTCACATTTATGTTTTATAGTCCACATTGTGTTGATTCTTTACCGTAAATAAATTAATCTCACTATGAATGATTATATCTAAATTTTTGACAAATATATAAGTAAAGCTAGACATAATCCACTATAATCCGAACCGTATAGACACTACATTGGTAATATGATTGACCGCGAAGAAGGCAATCACTTAAGATTCAAGTTAAATGATCATTTCTTGCATTCATTCATTCATGTCCATGTATAATTTTTGCATTCATTAATGTACATATAATTTTACCATTAATGTTCATATCATCGCTGTTTCTTAAAATATATTTTATATACAATCAATAGTAAAAAAGGCATTACTAGATCTGTGGATCAATTGTAGAAATACAGTGGAAGGGACGAGAAAAGAAATTTAATTCTCTACGGATACATCGCAGTTTTAAGTACTTTAAACTTTACTTCTGTTTTGATAGATCAATAGATCCACTAATTTAAAAAATTCAAATTTAAAGCTACCTTTATAAGGTCATATGTCCACATTGCCTTTTTTTGTCAATTTCTTTAATTTTTTACCAACTCGTTTTTTAAATTCGAAATTTTCGATTAACTCGATCGAAAATTTACAAAAACGTGTTCCTTGACGTCATCATTTAAAGACATTGGTACTACAGCATCCATCAGTTCTTTGAATTATGGTGCCTTATTCACATTTACATATGATTTTTGAAAAATTTTAAAAAGAGACCAGTACGCTTGTGGTATAACAGATTTTTCCGATGGGGTGTGTTTTTCTGGCCCTTTGAAGATTCTAAAGTACTTGCAAAAGCTTATACAATTAAAGAATATTTGGAATTTTGAATTGGATTTTCATGACTTTCCTATAACAAGGCTTACGCCTAAAACACAAAATTTGCATTAGAGACATACCCTAATCCAATTAGGGAAAAATCAAAAAGTATGCGAAAGCTCTCAAACAGAGACGGCTAATAACTTGCGAAAGCCATTAACTTTGCAAATATAACTTAGGAGGAACGATGACATAATTTGTTGACTTCAAATAAGAGGAAATTCTCATTTCGACCCGTCTAATGTTTGTCAGGGTAACTTTGTTGTACAAATTGATATTTTATTTTTAAATTAGCTGTTCCACTTGTACAATGAAACCGTATAAGGCCATCAACAATAAATGCCGTACCACCAAAATATTCAAGTATATAGTTTTTTGTTGTTTTTTATGTTGTTCATACATAATATTACAGTTACATAAATAGGTGTGAACATAAACTTATTCAAGTTTTAACGCACACCAGAGTCAGTCGACAGATAGTGTAGTTTTGCAGGCGCTACACTACGCTTTATTACAATTTGACATAAAACATCTTTTTTGAATTAGGTCATTTTAATTCTAAGCGTACCTATGTTTTGTTCAAGTGGAGATTTTTAAATCGGGATTAAATTATTTAAAAAAAACCCCTTTTTCGTTAGAGAATAGTAAAACGAATTTAGTACAAAAGTATTTTTGCACTTAATTAATTAAATATATTTTGTAATATATGAAAAACTTTTAAATAAATCGATACAATTTAACGACCAATAAAAAGAGAAATTGGAGAAATAAAAAAACTTTATGTATTACACTGAGCGTAAAAGCTTTTACCGTTATAAATGAGCGAAGTTTGGAGTTTAAGTTGGTCGGAACCCATGCGCCTATGAATACTCTTTGAAACCAATAACAACTTACGAAAGAGAACGTTAAATGTTTACTTAACCGGAGAAGGTAATAGTCTATTACCCTCATCCTCCTGCTCTTATCCCACTCCAAGTGGGGTCGGCGTAACATGTTATAAGCATGTTGTCACAAGATTTGGCTACATATTTTACGACCGGCCGCCTGCCTGACGTCAACTTACCTTAGTCGTATTTTACGACTCCTCGTCAAGAAAAGGATCGTCTATTCTATTCAACCGGATACTACACGGTGAGAAACTTACTTTAGTCGCCATTTACGATTCCTCGGTACGGAATGGATAATATATCCATCCGGCTGCGTAGGATACCACACGGCGGGTCGATTTAACTTAGTCACCTCTTACGACACCTCGGTAAGATATGAGGTTGGTCTATTCTACTCAGCTGGATACTATTTGTACTATAAAATAGATAATAGAAGAAAATTCTATTTACACTAAAGTTAGTACAAGTTCTTTATCCTTCCTTCAACTTAAGGTATACATTGTTACAAGTAAGTTAAGTAAGAATATATAACCCAAACTTCAAGTTTGGTTTCTACTCCGTGATGACTAGTCATAAACTTTAGTATTTCTTTTGTAGTAACAAGTAACAGCAGTAACTCCAACTGAGTTACTACAACAAGCCGAAAAGAAACGTAGCGTCATGTAAACTATGCATCGTTAGGAGAGCCTCAGAAATAACTAAACAAAACAACACATCACCGCGTATATTACTACATTTGATTAGAAAAAAACCAGATATATCCTTACTAATCCTTACTAATATTATATATTCAAAAGTCTGTCTCTCTGTCTTTCTGTTGCGTTTTCACAGTGAATCCGCTGATCAAATGTCGATGAGATTTGGCACAATTATTCCTTATACACCGGGGTAACACAAAGGCTATAGAAATCCTGTAAACTCAACAGGAATAGGATTACATTAAAAAACGCCGTCTTTTATTAAGATATCAAGGTTTTTTTTATTCTCAATAGTATATAAGTGAAAGAGATAGGTTTTATATAGGAGACCTGATTACCTCTCACATTAATTAAAAGATATAATATACCTAAGAAAAGATTTAAATAAAATTTAATGGTTTTTTTTACAATTTTTTCCAGAGCAAATTATATATACCGAATTTAATGTTAGTAAATTGTTAACAAATCTAACAGTAATTGCAATTTAACCCCCCGGATCGATCTGGCTTTTGTGATGGAGGTACTTGCAGGGTTGGAGAGTGACAGAAGCTATTGTTTATTCCAAGACTACAGTCCACGCGAAGTAAGCTGTAGGTAAAAGATAGTCTCTAATGGCCCAAGATCCTGTGAACGCCAGACCTTCGTCATTTTATAAAAGCTGAAACTTTGTCATTGCATGCTGCCAACACAGGTAAGAACGATGGTAGATTATGGAATTTAGATCATAGTGGCTTTGGAAGATATGAGGTACTCAAGGTTGCAAAATTCAGAATTAATTTCGTCATAGTATAATAGCTTGATCTTTTGATATTACCTTTAGAATAATATTAAAAATCACGTCAGTCAATGCCGTTAGGTCGTTACGTACTTGGCAGTTTTTTTATGGAATGGTGTTGTTAAAATATTAAATTAACAATACTTGAAAATAGCGTATAAAAAAAACTGCCGAGTACGTAACGACCTAGCTCGCCATCTCGTTCGCACCTACCCGTATATATACTTCCCGCACTTTCCAACCGCAACCTTTTATGCTTGTCTGGCTGGGGTAGGAACTATGGAAAATGTCTGGCTAAAGGGGAAACATCATCTTATTCTTATCCCAGTAATATATATTAAAATCGGCTTTTATACTATGACGTAAATAGAAGTCAAATTTCATGAACTTTAAGGGTGTCTGGCAGGGGGTTTCCACTATGCTAAGTGTCTGGCATTGACTGACGTGATTTTTAATATTATTCTAAAGGTAATCAAAAGATCAAGCTTTATACTATGACGAAATTAATTCGGAATTTTTCAACCTTGAGTACCTCGTATCTCCCAAAGCCACTATGATCCAAATTCCATAATCTACCATCGTTCTTATCTGTGTTGGGAGCATGCACTGACAAAGTTTCAGCTTTTATAAAATGACGAAAGTCTGGGGTCCACGGGATCTCTCTCTATAAATAAATTTAACACCGGGCTATTTGAGAAGTAAAAATCTAAAGACTAGTCGACTCCCGATATATCTCAATCGGTTTCTGTCACTGTCAATAGTTTACAAACTTGAAAGTGTGATTCGAGTGTAATAAACGATTCTTGGAATCGATTGGCTTTATTCAATACTTCTGTTTGAATTTATCGCGTGGAGGAGGAAATTCTATGTAACTTGGCATTACCAAACAACAAAAGAAATTGAATCGTATGGTGGAATTGATTTTGATTTATCATAACAAATAGTTTTGTAATAGCAATAAAATGTAATTTAAAAAATATCAATTTTTAAAATACGTAATAAATGTATAGAAACCGACTAAACTCACGTCTTATCTTATGGGATGAGCCCGATTGGTTTCAAGCCCATACGGTGCTCTTATTCTTAAGCTTTTTATGCGGCGTTATCCAATAAATAAAGACGTGAGTATAGCCAGTTTCTATAAATTAATTAGATTAGCTTTTACTATACATACACACATATCAGAAACTAGAATTCTATTAATGTGAAATTTTCTTTGTTGCAGATGTCGGTAGTAAGTAAAAAGCTTTTTCATTACTTAAGACTAATGTGTTTTAGAAGGAAAGTAACGTCTTCGGATGACGCCTTCGTCGTTTCTTAGCTTGCTTTTGTTATTTGGACATTTAAGATTTGTTTCTACTTTGATAAATTGATTGTCAAATTTGTTAGAAGATATTAAACAAAGTGGATGTCGATCCGTACCTAAAACCAAATTCATACAGATTGAGATTTGTTTATATTTGATAAAAGCTTTTAAAAGTATATTTGAATTGTGTACTATATTTTTTGCTAGCAAGAAACCTGGCAGTTGCTTTATCTTAAAACATAACTTACTACTAACTTAATGAACATAGTTTTAAAGTTTAATTATATAATATTAATTATAAGCCTATAAATTTCCTAATGAACAGTAAAAAGATATATATAGATATTGAAAAATAACAAAAATTTGTAGAACAGAATTTAACTATTCGCAAAGTTCATAAATACATAATTGACTTGCAAAGTATGTTGTAATACTTTGAAAAGTGGTTGTTTAAATATATATCTTCTGTAAAAATCTGGTGAAGCAATAGTAAATGAGCATCATAATTTTTTTTTAATAATAAATATTTTGTGCATACGTACGTGCATATATTCTAATAAGCTAATGACGAGGTGTGTTGAGTTCTTGCATAGTTTTTGTAACAAAATAATTTAAATGTTTCACATCTGCCATACGCCTAAGGTGACTCGCTTGAGAAAAATTATAAATACAAAGAGGTTACTATGTTTGAAGAACTTTTGTTCTTTGTTCTTTTTAAATCTTGTTTTAAGGTAATTTCTATGACGCATCGCTTTCTTGATTAAGTATTCTTGATATTCACTCCAAGATTTTTTCTTTCATAGTCAGTTGTTAAGGAGTTACTGAACTTTATATGAAAATTTTATAGTGCTTCAAATATGGAAACATGATTATGGCTAAAATACATGTATAGAAACCGGCTTTACCCACGTCCTATTTTATCGGATAAGACTTACTATTTAGCTCCAATGACAAAGACCAGAGCAGCGATCAGGATTTCATAGAAGACGCGCGACCACCGCCGTTACCGTTTTCACCCTACCATCCAGCCCCTCAGGAGTCGTGCCCAGCGAGCTGTTACACGCAGTTCAAGCCGATAACGGCGCATAATGATGTATACAATAACGCCTCATAAAAAGCTCATCAATAAGAGCCCCATATTTGCTTGAAACTTAGTCAAGCCGATTTCTATACACAAACTACGAATACCACTCACGATAGTTCAAATTCAAAAATGATTTTACCTCCTTTACACAAATTACATAGCTAAGACTGAAATCAAACAGCGCTGTCTTTGGCGGAATACGTATTTCTTTATTCAAAGAGGTTACAGAAATTAAATTAAAATATTCTAAGGACTATAAAGGTTCTCCATAATTGATAATTTCATTAAAAATTTATACAAAGACCTCGGGGACCTCGTGAAATTTGTGTTAATTACGTCTTATGATAATTTTCAAGGGTTTGGTTAAAGGAAGAAAATTCTGGTGTCAACAGGGTTACCACTTGACTCAAAAGTTAATTTTATAAACATATTAATGTTTACATATTATTTTTAAATAATTAATCATTGATTGAATAAATTTTTGTTTTATTCATATTAGTCTAGATTATTCACAATTCTAAAACTAAAAATACACACAGCAGATAATATTGAAAACATAAAAAGTATATATTAATCCTCAAAACTTTAATATTTAAATGAGTTAATCTTGTATGTTTGTGTGTATATATATATATATATATATAATCCGGATAATATATATATATATATATATATATATATATATATATATATATATATATATATATATATATATATATATATATGTAGACTCATCAGTATCTTGGACATTATTCTTAGACATTAGTGGGCGTAATTAGGGTATCGTGCATATGGAAAAGTATAACGCTTATCTTCAACTTTATATTCTTTTTAACAATTTTCACAACTACGCCATGACACGCATCTGTCTTCATCTCTCACATGCGCCGTCTGCATTCTGTCACCGCTGCGCCTTCTATTTTCAATGTATTTTCAATATATTTTTAATGTTGGAACGTTGGTTGCCAGGATGCGACACGGCCATCCTGCGAGACACACGTCCCCGTGTGTTGATCTGTAACAAACAAACGAACCCAGAAATTCCGTTCGGCCTATCCTACAACATCTGGGTCATTGAGGTCTAGAACTTTTTAATAAACGAACAAAACAAAGAAAATTATATCTCGTCATAAGTCATGATCATTGAACTATGAAACCCAACAAATAAAATATAAGGCCATGCCAAACCCATAATGCATACGAAAAGTACTGAGGCAGAGTACCATTGACTGACACTCACCATGACATTAAAAAAAACAGAAAACCTTTCAGAATTTACTTCAAAAACAACCCAGGTATCTTGTTCGTGGTCTACCGCTTCTGTCTCAGCAGAAGGGTCTTCCCTCAGGGATAACGAGTCCACATGACTCACGGCCATCGCTACACAGCTAGACCCGACTATACCACCCAGAGCTATCGCTCCCTGCGTACCCACGGACTACTCAGAGCAGATACCGATTTCTACCGGGCTACAGACGATACCCTGGTGTCATCGACCCCCAGAGCTATCGCTCACTGCGTACCCACGGACCACCCTGAGCAGATGCCGATTTCTACTGGGCTACAGACGATACTCTGGTACAGTCACCGACCCACCGAACCAAGAACCCGTCTGTATAAACATCAACACAAATTACGTTACCACAAATCTTGTCATTGTCAATAGGTACTTGACTCTCAGGTATTTTTGTAAGACAATAAGACACATTATGTTTTTGACTAAAAGAGCTGAATCGGCAAAAGGTTAACAGTTCACCCCCTTCTTATAATTTCAGTTGTAAAACCATTTACTTTATTTGACAATCATTTGCAAGGTACTATAAACATTCTTGTTAGCCATCCCTATTAATGACAACATTATTAATTTTTACCCAACTAAATTTATAAGCTATATATAGTCTCTTTTATGAGAGAACATCCAGGCCCAGAAACAAATCAAAGTAATAACACCTACCAAATTATGTGAAAGCTCCTGATGGCGGTTTGACCAGACATTGGTCTACAGTCTACACGTCGGTGTACTGGTACCTCAAAGAGCAGGTCCATTGGCCATGCAGCGACTCGCGACGTGGCCCAGCCTGCTACACCTGTAGCACACAAATAATTTGTAATCTTCTTGTTGTCGTTGTCCAGAACTTACCACAGTACCACAGACAATAGTCTTTTGGTTCCAAAATCCGTTTGCGACACTCCATTTTTCTGCGCACTGCTGATCGCAACTAAGACGCTTGAATTGGGATCGCGTTGAATCTGCGATCCTCTATAAATAACTTTCGTTTCAAATAGGAGTATACTTGTAGTTCCTGGTGCAGCTTTTGACGCGAAGATATCTCCGGTGTGAATGCAAGCCATTGCAGTCATATATCAATTTTGTACCAAATGCGTAATCACCGTTCATGCTGCTATTTGCACTATATTTAAATTCTTCCAAAAATTCAACAAATACGTAACACGAAAACAGGCATATACATAATGATTTTTAATCATCCATTGATCTATCATTGCTTAAATTAAAAAGTGCAGCCGCAAAAATTTCCAGAAAATGTATCTTCTTTTGTTTTTCCGTCCAAGTATAAGTCAGCTGTAGTACACCACAATTTTACGTAAAATCATCGCTTATCAGGATTAAACTCCGGCAAATTGATATTATTTGTCTCGCTTGGAAATATTTTTTTTTTCTTTTCTTTTTTTGTTGTTTGTATTGTTTTCTTTCGGAACTCTTGTAGTATCCGCCATTGTGAGTCATCATAGTCTCTTCATACTATCCATCCATTTGCACGATTGAATCCCACGACTGATGTAGACTCATCAGTATCTTGGACATTATTCTTAGACATTAGTGGGCGTAATTAGGGTATCGTGCATATGGAAAAGTATAACGCTTATCTTCAACTTTATATTCTTTTTAACAATTTTCACAACTACGCCATGACACGCATCTGTCTTCATCTCTCACATGCGCCGTCTGCATTCTGTCACCGCTGCGCCTTCTATTTTCAATGTATTTTCAATATATTTTTAATGTTGGAACGTTGGTTGCCAGGATGCGACACGGCCATCCTGCGAGACACACGTCCCCGTGTGTTGATCTGTAACAAACAAACGAACCCAGAAATTCCGTTCGGCCTATCCTACAACATCTGGGTCATTGAGGTCTAGAACTTTTTAATAAACGAACAAAACAAAGAAAATTATATCTCGTCATAAGTCATGATCATTGAACTATGAAACCCAACAAATAAAATATAAGGCCATGCCAAACCCATAATGCATACGAAAAGTACTGAGGCAGAGTACCATTGACTGACACTCACCATGACATTAAAAAAAACAGAAAACCTTTCAGAATTTACTTCAAAAACAACCCAGGTATCTTGTTCGTGGTCTACCGCTTCTGTCTCAGCAGAAGGGTCTTCCCTCAGGGATAACGAGTCCACATGACTCACGGCCATCGCTACACAGCTAGACCCGACTATACCACCCAGAGCTATCGCTCCCTGCGTACCCACGGACTACTCAGAGCAGATACCGATTTCTACCGGGCTACAGACGATACCCTGGTGTCATCGACCCCCAGAGCTATCGCTCACTGCGTACCCACGGACCACCCTGAGCAGATGCCGATTTCTACTGGGCTACAGACGATACTCTGGTACAGTCACCGACCCACCGAACCAAGAACCCGTCTGTATAAACATCAACACAAATTACGTTACCACAAATCTTGTCATTGTCAATAGGTACTTGACTCTCAGGTATTTTTGTAAGACAATAAGACACATTATGTTTTTGACTAAAAGAGCTGAATCGGCAAAAGGTTAACAGTTCACCCCCTTCTTATAATTTCAGTTGTAAAACCATTTACTTTATTTGACAATCATTTGCAAGGTACTATAAACATTCTTGTTAGCCATCCCTATTAATGACAACATTATTAATTTTTACCCAACTAAATTTATAAGCTATATATAGTCTCTTTTATGAGAGAACATCCAGGCCCAGAAACAAATCAAAGTAATAACACCTACCAAATTATGTGAAAGCTCCTGATGGCGGTTTGACCAGACATTGGTCTACAGTCTACACGTCGGTGTACTGGTACCTCAAAGAGCAGGTCCATTGGCCATGCAGCGACTCGCGACGTGGCCCAGCCTGCTACACCTGTAGCACACAAATAATTTGTAATCTTCTTGTTGTCGTTGTCCAGAACTTACCACAGTACCACAGACAATAGTCTTTTGGTTCCAAAATCCGTTTGCGACACTCCATTTTTCTGCGCACTGCTGATCGCAACTAAGACGCTTGAATTGGGATCGCGTTGAATCTGCGATCCTCTATAAATAACTTTCGTTTCAAATAGGAGTATACTTGTAGTTCCTGGTGCAGCTTTTGACGCGAAGATATCTCCGGTGTGAATGCAAGCCATTGCAGTCATATATCAATTTTGTACCAAATGCGTAATCACCGTTCATGCTGCTATTTGCACTATATTTAAATTCTTCCAAAAATTCAACAAATACGTAACACGAAAACAGGCATATACATAATGATTTTTAATCATCCATTGATCTATCATTGCTTAAATTAAAAAGTGCAGCCGCAAAAATTTCCAGAAAATGTATCTTCTTTTGTTTTTCCGTCCAAGTATAAGTCAGCTGTAGTACACCACAATTTTACGTAAAATCATCGCTTATCAGGATTAAACTCCGGCAAATTGATATTATTTGTCTCGCTTGGAAATATTTTTTTTTTCTTTTCTTTTTTTGTTGTTTGTATTGTTTTCTTTCGGAACTCTTGTAGTATCCGCCATTGTGAGTCATCATAGTCTCTTCATACTATCCATCCATTTGCACGATTGAATCCCACGACTGATGTAGACTCATCAGTATCTTGGACATTATTCTTAGACATTAGTGGGCGTAATTAGGGTATCGTGCATATGGAAAAGTATAACGCTTATCTTCAACTTTATATTCTTTTTAACAATTTTCACAACTACGCCATGACACGCATCTGTCTTCATCTCTCACATGCGCCGTCTGCATTCTGTCACCGCTGCGCCTTCTATTTTCAATGTATTTTCAATATATTTTTAATGTTGGAACGTTGGTTGCCAGGATGCGACATATATATATATATATATATATATATATATATATATATATATATATATATATATATATATATATATATTAAATATATACCGGAATCTCGGAAATGGCTCAGACGATTTTGCTGAAATTCAGCATGTAGGGGGTTTTGGGGGAGAAAAATCGATATAGATAAGTTAGGGCTCAATTTTTTTTTTCAAATTTACGTAATAACCTTGGGTGTGTCCTTGGAACACCCATTATATAAGTGCAAAACACGTGATATTGGGTGATATATAGTGCATGAGATCACTCGATTTTATAAGGAAGCTAGCTATTAAACACTACTCTAACGAGTTATTAAACAATTAGGCGCATGCTGTCAGAAGTAGGTCAAACATCTCACACTTTTAGGGCTAAATAAAAAACAACGGTTCAACGATCGCATCGATAGGAAACTCATCAATAACCGTCAGAGAAAATTTTTCGCTCAAATACGCCGGTTATTCGCGGGAAAAAAATATCATTAAAATTCTCGGAGTCATCACCCGATTTCTGTAATAATATTTTATTTCCATAAAAAGTTTCCGTAAATCTTTAATATTTCAACAGCATTCTACTGTCACAAAAAAGGAAAGTAACAGTCTGTTACTAACGCATTGCTGGGCCTAGGCCTCCTTTTGACTTGAGAGAAGGGTTAGAGCTAAGACCTCCATTCAACTCGGTACTCTAATGCGGATTGGTAGGTTACACTTATCCTTAGACTTCTCTAAAGATATGCAGATTTCCTCATGTTTTCCTTTACCGAAAAGCGTGTGATAAATTTCAAATATCAATTAGGCATATAGGTTTTACCAAAAATTTACCAAAAATCTTTGGTGCCTGTTCGGGGTTTGAACTTGTTATTCCATATCAACACTTATTATCAAAAAACAGTTTTCTAGCTCTATGCTATGTTATCAAAGAAAATATCTAATCTGTATTTATTAATACAGTTAGAATATTTAGTATCGCAACTCTAAAGGGAATAAGCTCAAGTCGTTTGTTAAAGCATTAAATTGTCTTGATTATTTATGAGCACCGTCTTTACTTTGTCGTTTAGAATTCTACTAATGCTATATTATTTAAATAATTGCAGGTTTACGCTTTACCAGTTTGTTATTGATGTACGCCATCAAAGATTAACACGTGTTTACCACACAACGTCTTACCACAGAATTCCTGAGTGTGAATTAAAAAAAATGAGTGCACAAATCGTACTAGCCTTTAAAAAGGTTATTAAAACGGGATTTTTACGACATTTTGCATTACAGGACAAGATTATTATTATATAGCAAATGTATGACAAGTCATAACCGAGTAATGTCGTTATGTAATTGCATGTTCAATATTTTATCTATCCTCGCATTTTTTTTATATCATACGGATTTCACTTACTGTTTTGTTTTGGGACTCAAAGGATAACTGGAATGAATCACTTTTAGGAAAGTTCGTTGTTGTTCGTATTCTTTTTTCACTCTGTAATCATTGTTTTCTTATTTATTTTGCGTAAAAAAAGGGAATAGTTAAAAATTAGAAGGCGGAGACCTTGACATTTTTATGTCAAAGCAGCTGTGTCTTGTATCATGTACTTTAGACTTAGCGATGGAAATTTTAACATGCAAGCTATACTAATTTTTTTTTTCGGACACTATTTAAGACTATTAGCCATGAAGGCTTTGACAGCGTCACTGGGAGGATGGGCGAGCGTAGAAGCATCGCCGGGGGTTGAGGTGCTGGGAGAGCGGGTCTCGAAAGAGGCCCGCAGCATCCTGGGAGCGTCGCCTTAAGGATGCCTCCTGTGAGGCCGGACGGAGGCTCCTTGCTGCTTTCTCTCGTGATAGAAAGAGGAAGATAGACTCTAAGGTTGATCACGCTTGCCCAGGTCTAGTGTCGATTCTCCATTTTATGTTCCGCAAGTCGTAGGACTCGAGGAAGATAGAATATAGATAGCAGGAAGGGAATTCCACACGTTAGCAGTAACCATAAAAAATAAGCCCAAGCGCTTATTGTGTAGTTTTGGTGTGTATTTGCGACGGGCTACCAAAACAAGAATGTCAAACAACACTAGCGGATTATTGTTTCTTTCGGTTTCTTTAAATAATACCTTTCAAAAAAATATCTGTAACAATATTAAAGATGGTATTCTTTTCGTAATTCTTATTATATATCACACACTTCCATGATGAAGGGTGAAAATATATATTAGTTTCACTTTCATAGAAAATTAGAAAGAGTGCGAAAACTTTCCGCTTCCATTATGTTAGTGGAAACGTATTCTTCAAACTTTCCCAGTCATGGACCACTTTCAGCCCCAAGGGAAGTTACGAAGTTGGACGTTATATGGAAATATACAGTTCAGTTACCCAGGTTCCTCTGCGTTATAACTTACTTAACCATTAATGCAGTGTTGCGAGTTTCGCGTCATACTGTATTGTTCGGGCCCATATAGTAACTAAATGGGAATAAAGCAACAAACTTTGGCTTTTTGCCAATCATTGGAAAATAAACAAAAGAGCACACTAATTAGCGTTCAATTAAAACTTCTGTTAGTGAATAGTGTGCGGGTATATTGTTTTGCTTTGTATTGTAAATTTGTACTAGTATATATTTGCAACTTTGTCACAATAAAACGTAAAATAATATGGCTTTGCTAATATTTTTGTGGCATTCTTCTTATTCACAACTGATGTAGTCATAGAGCATTGCTAAGTGATTACTGGTGGAGAATTTACATGTACATCTATCTATCCTGCTTCGATTACAAACTGCTATTTCAGATAAGCAGAAGACGCAAAATACTATTAATAAGTAATTTATAGAAGTAAGCGTTACTTGTAGAGATCTGTAATACAAAAGTAATAATAAAATTATTTTGCTATAATCCGCAAAGATATATGTGTAATGCTAGATCCGTTTTCTGTCATACCTGATTTATGCAGGATTTTACAATACCAATTGTGCAATACCAAATGCACTACAAACCTCACATCCACTAGCACAATACACAAGTACTATACACATTCACTATCACAAACTCAACAATCGTTTCATCCTACAAACGAAGAATCATCATGAAAAAGACTCCACGACAAAATCGCAAAATCTTCAACTATTAACAAGGCCGTAAAACTGTTCTGTAAATCTTATTTGATATGAAAGTATTTTACTAGCACATTTATAAGTAGTATTTAGAGTGATTAAAGTTGTGATAATAAGCAAATTCGGATGCCAGGAATACGTTAACTCAAGGGAGATAACAACAAAACTTAACGATAGTCTTAAGTTCGGTCTTATTGGCTGGGAAACCGGTTTATTGCATCTTAGATTAGGATCTAAGAGATTATTCAAGGTCGTTAGCGATATCAGGCGGATAAAGTAATTACACGGAGCTATTCGCAATTTGTACGAACATTAAAAAAATGCTAGAGTAGATTACATTTTCCTAAAAGAATCGAATAATAAAAATATTTGTTGTCGCTGGCAACATTTGTCTGGGGTATTTCTGATGAAATACTGGCCACGCAGAATGCGGCGCCATATTGATTTTAACCATTTTGGAGTCTTCATAGAGCATTGGAGAAAAATGGAGTGGCATTCAGTGTTCATCAGTGGTCGTAAGTCTACCTGCTCAAAAGTGTTGAATTTAGTAATATACTGTGTAAATAGATTCGGATAACACCGTGTAGTATCCGGCTGAATAGAATGGTACCACCCTCATTTCTTACCGAGGTGTCGTAAAAGGCGACTAAGGTAAGTCAATCCGCCTTGTGGCATGCAGCTGAGTGGAATAGACCGCCCACATTTCTTACCGTGGTGTCGTAAAAAATGACTAAAGTAAGTCGACGACAGGCAGGTGGCCAGTCGTAAAAAGTAGCCAAATCAAGTGACAACATGTTTATAACATGTGCCACTTAGAGTTGGATAAGAGAGGGAGGATGATGATCAATGTATTTCCATACAATATTTCAATCATGTTCCTGCAATTTTGTTAGAATCAATTAGTAGTCACTAATTAGTAGTAGTATTTGTAGTAGAAAGTATTATGTAAAACTAGACAACCAGTTTGGACAGATTGTCTAGTTTTACTTATATAAATAAATTTCACAAGTTAATAAATACCTCCAGTATTTAAAATATATATATATATATATATATATATATATATATATATATATATATATATATATATATATATATAGTAAGTAACGGCCTGTTACTATCCCACTGCTGGGCATAGGCCTCCTCTCTCCATTTTTGGAGAGAAGGGTTGGAGCTAAGACCTACCACGCTGCTCCAATGCGGATTGGTAGGTTACACATATCCCTAGAATTTTCTAAAGATATGCAGGTTTCCTCACGATGTTTTCCTTCACCGAAAAGCGTGTGATAAATTGCAATTATCAATTAGACACATAAGTTTTAATAGAAAAAACTCATTGGTGTCTACCCGGGTTTGAACCCATGATCGTCTCTAGAGATTCACACGGTCGCACCGCTAGGCCATCACAGCTTATATATATATTTATATATATATATATATATATATATATATATATATATATATATATATATATATATATATATATATATATTTCATTTCACAGTATTTTAAACTACACACGAGTTTGAGATCTCCTTTTAAGTATAAAGATACTTGTGTTAGGAGTTCTCGTTACTCCATAACTACATACATAATGTTTAACCAGTTTGTTACCAATAATCACCTGCAATATAGCTACGGACCCACGGCCGTTGATAAAGATCTACAAGATTTTGCGAGACCATTAGCGATATCAGACGAAGAAAGCAATTACACGCAGCTCGGTTTGCAATTTGCACGATCATTATCAAGGACCTTGCGTAGAACTCTTATAAAGGTAGGATAATTTTGGAACAATATTATTAAAACTTCGATCTGTCGTTCTACATAATAATGCAACCTGCAACCATCATGACTGGCCGTGGCCTTAGTCTCCGCGGGTCGCGGGTTCGATTCCCGCCGAGGGCCAACATTTTCTATATATAAATTTGTTGGTCTTTGAGCCTGGGTTTATATTTGTATTTAAGTATGTCTTTAAAAAATATATATAAGTATATATTCACCAGTTGTCTGTCACCCATAACACAAGTATTAAGTTACTTACTTTAGGGACGGACGACCGTGTGTGTAAGTGTCCCATATATTTATTTATATTTATTTATTTATCATCATCTTCCTGCCCTTATCCCACTCTAAGTGGGGTCGCCACAACATGTTATAAACATGTTATCACATGATTTGGCTACGTATTTTACGACCGGCCGCCTGCATGACATCAACTTTCCATAGTCGTATTTTACGACACTTCGGTAAGAAAGGGGGATGGTCTATTCTACTTAACCGGATACCACACGGTGGATCGACTTACCTTAGTCGCCTTTTACGACACCACGGTTAAGAATGAGTGTGGTCTAATCTACTCAGACGGACACCACACAGCGGGTCGACTTAGTCGCCTTTTACGACACCTCGGTAAGAAATGAGCGTGGTACTATTCTATTCCGCCGGATACCACACGGAGTAATAATACAACCTGCAACCAAGATAATAAAAGTAGATAGTAAAGTGAGTTTATTTGCCGTATCGTGTCCGGCTGAGTAGAATAGACCACACTCATTCTTTACCGAGGTATCGTAAAAGGCGACTAAGGTAAATTGACACGCCGTATGATACATAATAAATAAATAAGATATAATAAATATGTAATATTTAAAATAAATTTATGCAAAATTTTGAGAATAGTGCCGTGGGGTATACACTGAGTAGAATAGACCAATCTCATTTTTTACCGAGGTGTCGTAAGGTAAGTTGACCAGCCGTGTGATATCCGGCTGAGTAGAATAGACAACCCTCTTTTGTACTGTCGTGTTGTAAAAGGCGACTAAAGTAAGTTGGTGTCAGGTGGCAGCCGGTCGTAAAATATGTAGCCAAATCATGTGACAACATGTTTATAACATTTGGGCCTCAGTTAGAGTGGGATAAGGGGAGATGGATGATAAGTATTAAAAGTAGTAGATCCATTACAAAGTACACACACTACACAAAGTATTAATAAAATTATTTTGCTATAATCCGCGCGCGCGGATTTTTATCGCGGATTATAGCAAAATAATTTTTATTTTTTGTTCCAATCCCGATAACGTCGTGTAAAGAGCTCATGAATAAGTGCCGGATGGGTTTAAAACTAGTCGGGCTAGTCCGATAGAATAAGACGTGAGTATAGCCGGTTCTATACAATAAATAATTTTATTATTACTTTTGCAACCAAGATAAAGATACTAGTGCACAATTAAGGGTATTTTAAAATTAAAGTTGACGTGAACAAAGTATTGGGTACTATTAGTAGTAAATATATCGGCAAATTAAAAACCTGAGTCGTTCTCGTATCCGAGCTCGTATATTTCAAAGTAAACAATGTGACAAATTTTAATTAGCTTTTGTTCAGTGACAATACAATGATTTCGAATGTAATTTTGTCGAAGTGGCAATTACAATTAAGCCTGTACTGAAATAACATACACAATGTGGTATGGAATTCCTTTGCTATTATAACAATGCATACTCGACTTTCTATAGGGTATTTTTTAATTCAAATTTATTGCCTCTTCAGGTGACGCCGTGTGGTATCCGGCTGAATAGAATAGTACCACCCTCTTTTCTTACCGAGGTGTTGTTAAAGGCCACTAAGGTAAGTCGACCCGCCGTTTTGTATCCGGCTGAGTAGAATAGACCACCCTCTGTCTTATCGAGGTTTCGTAAAATACGACTAAGATAAGTTGACGTCAGGCAGACGGCCGGTCGTAAAATACGTAGCCAAATCATGTGACAACATGTTTATGACATGTTGTGCCGACCTCACTCAGAGTGGGATAAGGGCAGGAAGATAAATTTATTTAAAATTTTGTAAATATTGCCGTGCGGTATCCGCCTGAATAGAATAGACTAATCTCATTTCTTACCAAAATGTCGAAAAAGTAATTCGCATAATTTTACAGGACCATACCAAGTTACATGACCCACCTTACATGACCATACCAAGTTACATGATCCACCTTACATGACCATACCAAGTTACATGACCCACCTTACATGACCATACCAAGTTACATGACCCACCTTACATGACCATACCAAGTTACATGACCCACCTTACATGACCATACCAAGTTACATGACCCACCTTACATGACCATACCAAGTTACATGACCCACCTTACATGACCATACCAAGTTCCATGACCCACCTTACATGACCATATCAAGTTACATGACCCACCTTACATGACCATACCAAGTTCAACTCGTACTTCTTATCTTTTCTATAATAGGCGCGACTTTCGAGTTCCCCTAATATAAACCTAAGGAATAAAATAGCCACCTGTTACTATCCTATTGCTAGGCATAGGCCTCCTCTCTCCATTTTTGGAGAGAAGGTTTGGAGCTAAGACGCTGCTCCAATGCGGATTGGTAGGTTACACATATGCATTTCTCTCAATTAGACACATAAATTAAGAAAAACTCATTGATACTTGCCGGGGTTTGAACCCGTGACCCCTCGAAAATAAATTCTGTGATAGCATGTTTTTATCTGTTATGGTTAACTTACAATACTTTTGTCTTCAAAATTTCAATTAAATACACTGATTTCCACGCGGGCAAAGCCGCAAGCAATGTAACGGATATTTGCAACTTATCCTACAATTTCTTTCACTTGACCAGTTCTGTTCTAAATACTCTATAGACCTTTTCATAATACATAAACGCCCTCAGCGACTGCGTTGAGCACAATACGAAATAAGCACTTCGAGCACAATAGTTCTCTTGAAATATATTTTAATTATTCGGTAACAAAACCAACGGATTCATTAAAATTTGCCGCGTTGTTTGTTTTGAAATATCAGTTAATCAAATCAAATCTTAAAAGAAAAGATTTTGCCTTTTTTTTCAAATGATGGCACCCAAATTCTACACTAATAAAGCTGGTTTTAATCATTCAAATTCAAAATATTCTCTATTAAAGTAAATTGTTTACAGTGCTTTTGATCAAATGTTATTAAAGAAGTTAATTTGAAAGTTTTCTTCTACTCAGCGGCGGATACTATTTGAATTATTTTAAATTCAGGGTGATATTAAACGGCCATTCTTTTACTTCTTTTATGACGTCATTCAAGCAAAAAGAGTACTTTGTAGAATCCCACCTCTTATATGGGTTCCATAATAACAAATTATTTTGTCAAATATTAATTAGACTGGAAGTTGAATTTAATTAAATGATTATTGCGAGTATGACTAAGCTCCGTGGGTCATGGTTTCGGTTCTCGCCATTTTCTAACAAAAAATTGTTGTTAGAAAAAAAAATTGTTCTTCGATTCTAGGTGTGTATATGTATTTACGTGTGTATTTAAAATTACATATTGTAAGCGGATATAACAAGAAGTTGCTGCTAACGTGCGTATTACGAGTGCAGCTGATGGATAACGAACTCACCGCGACGCCAAAAAGCATTTTTAGCGTTCCTGTCACCGAGCGTCCTACGAACACAGCCGATGGCGTGTTCGGCGTAATGCGCAATAACAATTGAGGTTTCGATGGTAACGAACGCATAATCATGCCATCTTGAGATTGTGATGTGACTTTTGTTTTATGATTTTGTTTGATGAATTACGAGCGCGGTAATTCAAGTTTAATTATAGGTTAGGGTTTCATTAATACTCACATCTGAACCTTCTTATTCAACAATATGTATATATTAACCAGTTGTACGTAAGTATTAAGTTACTTACTTTGGGGACTGACGACCGTATATGTAAGTGTTCCATATATTATATTTATTTAATTTACCTTTTTTATCTAACGTAACAATTAAATACCAATTAATTATCAATATTGTGTTTTCCAAATGCATGGCTTTAGAATGGGTGGTATTGCTCTAAATAGGGGCTGAACACCCGTCTGGACGGCAGGCGGCCCCTATCTTTAATAATAACACCTGAAAACTTTCCAGACAATACAGCTAGGAGCGGTCAAAAAATATTCGGAGTCGGATTGCGTTACGCACGTATAAGAAAAATCAAAGTATTTTCATTATATCAAAATAAATTTTAATCACATCACTTTTGGTGGAATAATCAATAAAATTAATTTGTCTCTAATATATAAGACGAACCTCGCAATAAATCTTATCTGGAAAAACATCTTTCGAGTATTGGATACGGCCCATCGCAAATCATTACTCCCCTGGGCATCGAAAACGTAGACCATTTTTAGATTTTATCGTTCACATAAATTACATTCGTCTTAAGTAATGAGAAATTCACAATAGAAGCGTTTCTATTTTCCCAATACAAAAGGTGCGTTCAAATGAATAAATTTCAAAGTTCGAATTCAATGTTCTTAAATACTGATTTATTGTATTCAATATGCCGAGATGTTTAAAATAAATTTTTCCATTGATTGTTTTATGCTTGATTACACTCGCCTTCATTCTCGTAATAAACTATTAATACACAATAGATAATAGCTTTTTTTATATTTATTTTATTCAGCAGGATAGCACGCTCTGTCCAAAATGACATTATGAGTTATCATATTCGTGGTATTTGTGGGCTGATAACTTCCTATTATTCACATTTACATCTTCTTATACTAAGTAACTAAGTAGGTTAAACTCCATTAATATCGGCTATTAAAGTTGTTTCACCCGTCTTAGTATTTTAAAGGCCACTTCTTTCCGTTCTTAAATTTTCAATTAACGTGACAATCGGCTTATATGTATGTTTTTAATTTGTAATTTAATTTTACAAACATTTTAGCCCATAGTGTTAGTAATATCGGTTCATAACTATGTTAGTATTTAATAACCAAAACTGATTTAGTCCTCTGCATGAGTTATCTCATATGATTCCCATTAATCTTATAAGCCCCACTGATATAAACCGATAATAAATCCTGTAATATATTGTTGTATGTAAAATAAAAGTTGATTTTCATATCTTCCCTTTTTTATTTTCTCGTAGCACATATTTATCTATAAGTGGTAATTTCTAACTTGCGCAATCTTCCAAGAAAGCCCTGAAATGAGAGCTGCCATTCTATTCATGAAAAATTCAATTCCCAAAGAACATAACTTACCTTCATTAAAAGTTGCCGCATCGTTTGCTGACAAAGATCAAACAGGGTCGGTCTAGTGTTGAATCCCTTTAATTATCAAGACAATGAATATTTTATTTTCAAACTGTTTACCTTTACTTGGATGGAATTTAAAATGGAAATATTTAATTGTTTATAGAAGAGATTTCAAAGAACTCGAAATTAGTATTCGGAGTTTCTCTTAATTGTATAACCATTATCTATACAGAATATTTAATTGTATTTAAACTGATTTTATTTAAGACTAACTTAATGATGTTTTTTTAATAGAATTAATATTAAATATTACTCTTAAACTTTGAAGGCTAAGGAGAAAAGTAGGAAATAGGGAAATAGGAAATAGGGAAAGAAGAATATTTGACCTGAGAGATAAATAGCTTTAAAGTACTAAGTCCTGAGGTGAAGCAAATTTATAAACATGCTACAGACACTTACTTCTTCGTTACTCTACCGTAAATTTCTAATCGGCGTTTTGGAAAAGCCAGCGCATATTGTCTTTAAATAACATACATAAGTCTGTTATGCAGGGATCTCAAATAGTTTTTATAGGTTCCAAAAACCTTGTGAGAAACGGATTTTATCTCCAAAAACACTTAAAGCCTTATATGTGCGATAATTAAAAAAGGACATTGCCAGAATTAACTGAAAGGAAATCGAAGGAATCAGTAAAGAATGAAAGGAACTAACGATCGTCACCCTTCTGTAAAGGAAAAACACAGTAAGAATGTAAAGTAGTATTTCTAAGATGTTAAATATGCTTTCGTTATTAGTAGTTTTTGCTATGCATAACATAGGTACTTTTCTAGAAAGGGTGAATATCTGTGAAATATCTTCTAGATAAGCAATCAATGACATTCAGTGCCATCACTATTTATAAGACGGTATCTCATTCAGACGCTGATCGAAAATAAATTCCTATATAAACAACTAACAAGTCCAAATCACTTTTATATATAATAATTATCTTATAATAATATAATAATTACATTATAATTTTTTTCTCATTTTGTTTTATTGCACCAATTTTAGTAAAAACATTTTTTTGTATATCTGATGACACTATTTGTATGGCTGAGAAAAGGTGCGTAATAAAGCCGTTTTTCTTCATGACGCGTAATCTCAGTTCCTATTGTGTATAAATAAAGCTCACTGTGTGGAAGGAAATTTACATTTTCACGCCTCATTTGTTTGATGTCGTGTTACGGACTGTTACTATATTTAGCTCCTACTTTTCCTAATTTATTCACAAGGCATCTTAAGAATACAAAGCTTAACAAATTTATAATAGAATTATTTTACTATATGAGACGTTTTTTGAGATCTATGTAATGCTAAGTCATCATCATCCTCCTGCCCTTATCCATCTCTAAGTGGGGTCTGAAATCAGAGAATTCTGGGAATATGTGTAACCAACAAATCCGCATTGACGCAATGTAGTATGTCTTAGCTCCAACCATTCCAACCAAAAACGGAGAGAGGATGCCTATTCCCAGCAGTACGATAAAAATAGGTTTTTACTTTATTTCATTATTTATTGAATAGGTGCAATTTTCTTTAAATTCAAACCATATGAACCTGAAAGAAACAAAAACAAATAAATATAGGTATCTCCCATTTATTATGAACTGGCAGTATCCACGAATTCTTTCCTGTGTTTAGTTTTTGATATTGTGATTAGTTTGTGAACGTGTGTAATGCTTGTGTATTATGGTGGCTGTAGTGAACGTTTATGTGTGTTTTTATGAATCCTCCATATATCAGAGATGAAAACTAATAGTTCACTCTACACTTAGCGTAATATATATATTCTATTTATTTTATCGTTAATTATAGCAAAATAGTTTTATTATTACTAATGTATTATGGATCTCCGCAAAATAACGCCTATAAAAACTATACATGCATACTTTTTCTTTGGTATATTATATAAAGATAGATGATAATTTATAAATTTATGAGTATGGATTTTTAAACTGCTAAACAATTGAACTAAATTACTTAGATTCCGGTTCCAAAACAAAGACTTGATATATATCTAAATTAAATGCGAAAACTAGAAAATTAGCGTCTGCAAGACCTTTACAACTTAATTAGAACTTAGCTCCGTACGTAATTGTAAACTACCTTCACTACTAAATCTCTAAACAACTGAAACCTGTACCTGTTCTCCTTTACACCTTTGCCATTTAAATGAGGTCACACCTCATGTTTATCTTTAACATAGATCTTCGTTTTCTAGTTTTAGTATTTGACCGTATTTAAATGCTCTTTGTTCAAAGAAAGCCAAAGTCAAACGTGTGCTTCTTTTTTTACATCGATACTTTACTGGACAAAAGCCGCCGTGTGGTATCCGGCTGAGTAGAATAGACCACCCTCATTTCTTACCGAGGTGACGTAAAAGGAGACTAAGGTAAGTTGACCCACCCTGTGGTATCCGGTTTAGTAGAATAGACCACCCTCCTTCTTACCGAGGTGTTTTAAAAAACGACTTAGGTAAGTTGACATCAGGCAGGCGGCCGGTCGTATAAACGCAGCCAAATCATGTTACAGCATGTTGTGCTGACCCCACTTAGAGTGGGATAAGGGCAGGAGGACTTTACTGGACAAAAGATTCGATTGCATAAAGCGTTTCGTAATTACTTATTTCTTTATCGTAGTAAATTATTTTTTTTATCGTATTATGGTCAATCGGTGAAAGCTCCTGATGTTTTAAGATTTTGTGGGTTATACCCCTTTTTTATATAAGGAAATAATTTATACATACTGCATGGCGTGTGGTATTGCGGATACGTCGGACTCATCTGGCTGAAATTTCATGGTACCTTCCACCTTCCACTTTCGTGCCTGGTAACAAAATCACACGAATACGGAACCCATCGCGTATGCATCAGCAACAGCGTTGCATTTAGCTGAAGCCGCTCAAAGTTGTGGCTCACACCTTGTGGTGCTATATATTAAGATCTCTTACCATCACAACTGGTGCATTAGGAACACCTAATGCATCGGCCGACTGAGTTTCTTCTTAATTTTACTGGGTAATAGCAATATCCCGAAGTAATGGTAAAAATTATACGATTCAAAAGTACTTGAAAACATTTATTTGGACAAAGGTTATTTTGATAGACTTAATATTTCTAATATTTCTGACATTCAACTAAGGTTTTATTTATTGATTGTTAAAACAAGTCCAATATTCTCTGAGTTGTGCGTTACGACTGAAGAAAACAGTAAAAAAAGGATAAAAAAACAAAAAAATACTGCGTAAAATAAAACTCGTGCGCTCAACGTATGGCGTAGAAATGAAGAGACGTTTATGGCAGTGTTCCCAATTTAATTGCAATTTTGTCGTCGAAAAATTTTTTTTTATGTATCTTTAACAACGACAGAGAGAGGCAGAAAATTGTATATTTTTTCTCATTCGGAAAAAGCCATCCTATTATCCTTAGTATGTATTTTGAAAATATAACGTAAAATTGAATTTATTCTCCAAACGTCGCAAATAACGCTGAGATATTAAAACAGTAAACTTTCAGGTGATTTTTATTGAATTTTCTGTTAGCAAAGCGACTAGCGGCAATGCCCAGGAGGGCCAGTTTTAAATTTAGTGCTGTCGTGAAGTTTTACCCTGTTATTATTATTAAATCAGTAAAAATCAATAAATACAATTTTAAATTGTAACCCGAGCATTCGCAATATAGACAGACATACTAGAAACATTATATAAACTAATGACACCTAGGTCGCCACGCCTCCAAAAGGCACGATAATCATTTTTCGGTTTTGGTACACGTTTTTATAACAAAATTCTTCAACATCATCTAGACTTGCCTTTACATAAGTTTAGAAATTATCTTAAAACTATATTGCTACGTAAAGCTTACTATACAATTGAGGATTGAGTGATAGTAGCATATCCTAACTGCAGTCAGCTACGCATCCAGCTGCAACGATTATCTTGTAACCAGCACTCCAATTGAAATTATTTTGTTGAAAAGATTATCCGCCGAGTTTCTTTCTGGTTCTTCTCGGTAGAAGCAAACTTCCGAATCAGTGGTAGCTTCTATAAAAACATTTGACGATTTAAAAGCACTGTAAACAGTCCACTTAAATAAAGAATATTTTGAATTTGAATATTACACTCAATCCCGAAATCTAACTCGTTGGTTTTAGTAACTGTAGCCAAAACTTCTAAAACAATTACATTTCCATACAGTATATCGAAACAGGAATTCTAATAACAAAATTTGATCTCGTTTTTGCGAAATTTAGTATACACAATTATACACTGTCCATTATATTAACCATCTTTTGACAGATTGACGATTTACATATTTAGTGATGTCCTAAAGATTCTCGTATGCGATACCATTCCGATTATAGTACCTACTATCATTAATCGAATTACGTACCTAAGTAATTCGATTAATGATAACCTACGTAAACTAATAACAGATATAGAAATCAACATTTTGATTTAATATTGCCTTAGTTTTTTGAAAATAAATGTTAATCCGTGTGTATTTATTATAATCATAAAAAATATATTATACATCAACTGGCAACATCAACAGACCTTCCGCTCGGCCGCCATTTTGACGTGATCTGTCACTCTCAACGAAACGCCCGTGATAGTCACACGCATTTACGTTCGCTGAGTGTTCTCTCGCATCTGTTACACCTTGAGTTAAGTAGCTTTATTCCTCGGAAAAACTTTTGTGAAACTTATATTAATTGATCGTGAAAATGCCGAAAGGACGTGTGTTGAAAGCACAATCGAGACAGTTAGTGTTAAAACTTCATGAGTATTTTGAGCAAAAAAATCAAAATGGCGGACCTCTTATACCTATCACGCAAGTCCGAAACCGTGTTGCAGCCGCGTTGGGGATCAGTCTATCAACTGTGACTAAAATCACTACTGATGCCTACGGCAGGAGCGGCTTGGAGCAAAACAAACCATCTACACCAAAAAGAAAGCGCCGGGCTCATAAGGTGACAGCTGTTGATGACTTTGACGCTGACGCTATTCGTCGTCATGTATATGATTACTACTTGAGAAAAGAAATTCCAACTTTGAGAAAACTTATTGTTTCTTTGAAAAGAAGTGGTCTATTTCATGGTGAAAAATCTTCTTTGGTCAAAGTTTTGAACACAATTGGCTTTTCATATAAAAAGTTAAATAAAAGAAAATTATTAATGGAACGCACAGATATAGCTATAGCACGTTGTGATTCTTTAAGAGAGGCAAAGAAAATACAAGATTGGGCAAATATTGTTTTCACGGATGAAACATGGCTCAACGCTAACCACACACTATCTCGTTTCTGGACTGATGATACTGCTGATTCCACTTCCTCAGTACCAATGGGAAAAGGTGAGCGCCTAATCATTTGCCATGCAGGTACAGCAAAAGGATTTGTACAAGACGCACTGTTGGCATTTAAATCGAAGAAATCAAATGACTACCACGAAGAGATGAATGCAAATGTGTATGAAGAGTGGTTCAAAAAAATGCTCATTTCATTGGAAGAACCATCAATAATTTTTATTGATAATGCGCCCTACCACTCCCGTCAAATTGACAAAATGCCAACACAGGCTAATAAAAAGCATGAAATAATTAATTGGCTTCGGGACAATGGAGAAAATGTGGACGACTCAATGTTAAAAGTTGAATTAATAAAAATATTAAAAACCAAAAAGAGAGCAAAACGCTATGTAATCAATGAAATGGCAGCAGAATATGGCCATACTGTTCTTCGGATTCCTCCATACCACTGCCAGTACAACGCAATAGAACTTATATGGGCACAAGTAAAAGGGCATGCTGCGAGATGCAATACAAGCCCCCCATTCACAGCGAATAAAATGTTGCAATTGCTAAAAAATGCTTGCACCCACGTAACGGCCGAGAACTGGGCAAGTGTGGTGGAAAGAACTAAAAGAGTAATATTCTCTGATTGGGAACGTGATATTGTGTTTGATAATATATTATCTACACAAGAGCTAATAATAACTGCTACTGAAGACTCCTCATCGGAGGAGTCTAGTGTTGATTATCATTCCGACGACTCGTGCTAATAAAATAAATTAAAATATCCTGATTGTTTTATTTGTATTCATGTATTAACTAAGAAGAAAGTAAAACTTTATATAATGTTATTAAATGTCTTTTAATACTCGTAACATCGATTTCTACCGATTATTTTTAATCTGTGGCATAATCGTAGTAACCCATTATGTGTGACATCACTAAGTGGGCGGTACCCATCCATAAAGTACAAATATTATTTGTATGATATTTGTACGTAAGCAATACAAAACTTAATGAGCGTGAGCTGTCAAAAGACTGATAATATGATGGACGCAGTATACCAAATTTAATCAATAAATGATAACAACTTGTACAGTTAACCAATTCTAGAATTTCCAGTATGGATGTTATTGAACAAAACAAATTACCCTACCGCGTTTATGTGTCTTAAGTTTAACTCAAAAACGACTGAACTTTCATGCAATTTACACTATTACAACGTGTGCTTCACGATGAACGTATTAGTTTATAGTATGCCAAACATTTTTGTATATTACTTGAAATATGTCGATAATTGCTGAAAATTTAGTAATTTAGTAAAAAGTTTAGTACCCTGGGAACATTTATCGAAAACGCCTAATTTGTTTGAGAAATAAGAAGTATTGAGGGTATATCCCTCTTTTAAAGGGTTACAAAAGTCTGCAATTGCATATATCTTCCAGGGTTAACTTACTATAGCCATTCTTACTTTTTTTATTTGTTTATGAATGACGTCGACGTTAAAGGGTTGAGGTAACTTTTTAGGTTCCTCCACAGTTTGAAACCTAGGTTCTTAAGTTAAATTTAAACCATTGTACTTATGATATCTACGATTAAAAATGAAAATTGTTAAATATTTTGGAAAAAAGCGCAATTGTAAAATGGGTATGGATATATCATAAACAAAACTAATGGAATAAGAAGACCAAAAAAGCAGCGATGAACGTATCATAGCTCCTTCATTCAGCTCACAGCGGCGTCGCATCCAAATTAATGTCCAAGGAAAGCGCTGAAAGAAAGATTTTTATTAAAAAAGTTCTCGGGTCCTTGGCATAAGGCCATAAAACAAATTACCTCAATTATACACAACTTTTGCGACCCCGCGTCGTGGAAACAATATTTTTTAAGTTCCAACCAAACTCGAATTTCTTTGAAATCTATTCAGACTGAAATAAATTTTAACCACGATTAGCTACATGTTTTATAATTTAAACAATATAAAAACGGTATGTTTATAAGCATGATAAAAACTTAATCTTATCTTAGAAATCTTATCTATACTAATACATAAAGCTGAAGAGTTTGTTTGTTTGATTAATTGTCTTAACGCGCTAATCTCAGGTACTATCAGGAAAAATTATTTCAGTGTAAGATAGTCCATTTATTGAGAAAGGCTATAGGTTATATAGCATCAACACGCTAAGATGAAAAGGAGAGGAGCAGCAATAAAAATATAACGAAAACGGCAAAATTTAAAGCTTTCCTTGCGTGCGCTGAGTAAACAGTAATAGTTATTCAAAAATCATGTATTACAAATTTGTTTGAAATTTATATCAACGGATTCGTCAAGGTCGTTGTATAGTTTGATTAGGCGAGGAATAATAAAATTGACTCCAAACACTGTTCTTCTCTTATTCTTCTATATGATATATAAATTAATTACAAATCCAATTTAATACACAATATTATCTCTCTAATCGTATCTAGCAAAGTTATTATTTAGTTTATTCCTTTATGAAGGTTAGATTCCGTATTATCGCGAAGGGCATAACAACAATATAGTTTTCGACTAACGCAATTAAGTGGTTTGGTTGGTCCATCTAATCTACTTAATTCTAAAAGGTTCTATTATATTTCCAAAACAATTAAGCGAAATTAATATCCTGTTTTGATTCCTTATTGAGAAGAGGTATTTAAATATTATAGCTACGTAATGTGACATAATACAAATGAGCCGCGAAAATGTAAATTTCCTTTCACGGTAAGCATTACGAATACACAATAGGTACAGGGATTAGGAGTCATGAAGAAAAACGGATTTATTACGTACCTTTTCAGAGACAAATAGTGCCATCAGATCATAAAAATGTATCTCCAAAAAATTAACGCATTGACGAAACGAATGCAAAATATGTCGGACTCGCACCAACTTAAATAACCTGAGTGCTCCGCCATGCTGCTGTTGTTGGGACCCTATTACAGATTGCTCCCATCCCCGCCAGCAGCAACAATTAACCCCAGAGTAAACCATCTTTGGATCAGAGCCTCTGTAAAAGTAGTCCTACCCTCCGCTTATCAAAACATCGACCGCCTAGGGAATCATTCCAGATGGACGTCCGATAAAAAGTAAGGTAATCCTGTATTTAATTTATGAGTAGAGTGCTGTATTCCATAATTTTGAGCTGATACTATTATACCTATCATATCATAGTTGCGGTGTTTTTTGACCTTATATCAAATTTGTACAGAGCAACGGAAAGTTGTAATTTTAAATGTGGATACAGTTGAAAAGGTAGGAGAAATTTAACTCAAGTTTTGAGTTCGTTAAATTGCTACAACTTAATCTTAACATCTCAGCTGGATATTTCAAGAGTATTTCACACGAGCATAAATTCGTGGGTATTCATCATGAAGGACTAAAAGCAAAGTGACTAAAATTTAAAAATCAAATTGCTAGTCCAAAAGGATTTTTAACGTCAATATGCAAGGCGGTTAAGTGCAGTAGTATTGTCGTGGATCTAAAAGTCGAGTCGTAGCGCATACGCTATACTCAGTATTGGAAAAATGTGACTGATAGCAATAACATAATTTGTTGTATTTCCGCTTTTCTTAGAATAATCATCTAACACTAAAAAATTATAATATAAATGAAAAACAACACGAAATATAATTAACGAGAACCGTAATAAGGGCTCCATTTTTTCGGCGTCCAGGGCCCGATAAATTACTAAATCCAGCCGCGTCGTCTTCAAGATTACGAGATGACATTTCACCACATTCCCTAAATAATAGAATTTTTAATACAATTTTGTGACGTTATAACATTCTATATTTTATTTATCCTTTTTGTTTTACAACGAACTCCTGTCCGTGACTTCGTCTGATAGAAAAGAATCACTATCCAAATCCTCAAGTAAGATTGTAAGATAAGGAATAAGTACGGAAGGATTATCTATAGTCTAAAGTTATTAATGAAGGGAATTATTATATATATTTCCTATTTATGCTGACAGTAGCCCGTCGACGTATTTGTTTTAGAAGTTTGCGCTAAGTTCCTGTTTCCTAATTCTAAAAATAAATATTAGCATTGAGAATTATAACCTATGCATGAACTAGAAGATCAATGGAGTTAAGGCTGATAGAAGAAACTAACCTTCTCCATTTTTCTCGCAGTCAGGTACCAACTATGTACTAGTGTACAAAAGAAACCTAACACTGTCTCAAGCGCTTCACGTCAGTAACACCAGAGCCATGGGCGAGAGTGGACGTGTAGCGATGTTGTTACAGTGCGGAGTTGAGCTTGTGTTATATTCAAACAACACAAGTCTATATTGATACAATAAAAGTAAAATCATATACCACAAAATGCTTTACTTATTTTAATGTTAAAAATGTGAAGGTCAATAAACAAATATCTTGTTTATTTATTGAACTAAGGCATAAAACTGATACAAAAAACGGCAACTGCCATCATGTGAATATTTTTATTACATTGCAAATTTACATTTTTTATGTAAATTCTATGGCGAGACGCTCCCTCGGTACATATTGATTTATCTGAGGTAATAAAATTCAGTCTTCGTGAGCCCTCACTGTAATTAGGTTGAAATATAGACGACGTGATGAATCCAAAGTACGCTAACACAATTTGAAGTGAAAGTATATTGACATATTCAATGTGTAAAACTGTATTTCGTCCAAAGTTTGCCCGGTGCGGTTACATTGATACAACATTTTATGTAACTAGTATTACCAACGACTTCGTTCATATCGACTTTAGTTTTATAGTACCCTAAATTGTTTAGATTTTTCCTATGATAATACGAAATACGGAATATTTTGTTTCCTATATGTTACCCAACATATAGGCTTATAAGCTAGGCATATAAGCTTCAATTGTACCAAATTTCATGTATATTGCTCCAACGAATAAACCGTGAATGCGTTTCTCAGATTTATAATATTTGTACAACGTGGAGTTAAATTGATAAAGATAACGTAAATTATTTATATCATAAAAATACATAAATCTATAATATTATTAAAATATGTTAAAATTTTATACATAAAAACAGGAATATCGTATTTATAATTTACATAAAAATTTCTGCACGAAAGGAACCGCATAAAATTTTTAATCCATGCTTAAGACCAGGCGAAAGCTTAAAAACTTTTATCGCTTTCCTGCTATAGCGAAGTTTATAATCTTAACACTTATATTAAAACTTTGCATCTATTATTTATGAGGTAATAAATTATATTTATCTTTGTCATAGAATTATCAAATAAACTATTTATAATCGAAGACCATCAAGCTTTTTGCAGCGGTTGTACTATTGAATTCCAAATTCGTTCAATTCGTTATTTTTCTTTCTTCTAATTACCACATGAAATGTATGTTTTGAATTATTCTTCTTGTCTTTAAAATAACAAATCACTAGGCTTGCAGCTATAACTGCACTTTCAATTAAACCTAGTATATTTATGAAAATATTATCCGGGTAAGTAGAATAGTACCCTCATTTCTTACCGAGGTGTCGTAAAAGGTGACTAAGGTAAGTCGACCTGCCGTGTGGTATCCGGTTTAGTAGAATAGACCACCCTCTTTCTTACCGAGATGCCGTAATATACGACAAAGTTAAGTTGACGTCAGGCAGGCGGCCGGTCGTAAAAACGCAGCTAAATCATGTGACAGCATGTGTGTGTTTATAACATGTTGTGCCGACCCCACTTAGAGAGGGATAATGGGCAGGAAGATGATGATTTATAATAATGAAATTATTTAATTTGGTTTTTTTTATATTAAATATTCAAGTTACGATACAACTATTTCTTCAATTAGTGAATGTTCACTAAGCTACATCATTAAACATCCTTGTCCCACCAAGGAAGTTATGAGAAGCCTTGAGGAAGAGGTAGTATCTCGGCTCTTGGAAGGAGCTAGGCTGGTTAGAATCACCCCCTTCCGCCCCTTGTACAATTGTTATCTGTTCATTATTAAGAGCGGCAAATAACCTTCTAGAAGAAGATGAAGGTAGGAGAGGTACGTTTTTCGTTTAGCATTATGTAAATTTCCTGTAACTACGATAGGAATTAATTTTAGTCTTACTACAAAAGTAAAATTACGATATTTTGCTGTTATCCGCGATAAACGCTTTATAAACGAGCAAAAGTAACAAATAAATTATTTTGCCATAATCCACAATAAAATAAATAGGAAATATAATATATGTTATAGAAAATATATGTTACAACATATTTTAATTACAACCTCCTTCATATATTTGGTCGATTATATAAAAAACATTGTGGGCGTCATTATGTCTTATTGAGTTGTTGCGAAAGAATAAATGAGTTGATTTTGGGAAAATTTCTTTTTATTATTGCATAAGTATAAAGGAAAAATGTCATTGTTTTTATATATATTTAATGCTAATTATAGAGTAGACTATCCGTTTTTATACCTGATACAAGCAGGATTCGCAAAAACACATGCACTACTAATCTCCATCACCGTCATCACAATACACAAGCACTACACACGTTCACTATTACAAACTCAACAATCGTTTTGCCCCGCAACCGAAACATCAACAGGAGATAGACTCAACGACAAAATCGCAACGAAATCTCTAAGCAACGCTTTATCGCGGATAACAATATCAAATTTTACTTTAGTATTATGGACCGCTTAGCACCAACGAACTGAATCAATTATTTATTTATCCTTCCTATTACGATTACTGCAAAGTAACGTCTAATTTTACAATCTATTTAAGAAAAACAGATTGATAAATTAGACACTCAAACAGAACTATGTACGATGTTTATTTTTAGGTCAACGTAAACGACCTTAGAATATATTACTCGTCTATTTTCCGAGTAACCTACTTCGTGTCGCGTTGGTTATGGAAATTTTTGTAATATGACAGAGGACGATTCATATAAATTGAAACTGTTATTTACGAGCTGTTGTGGTATCGATTTCAACATTCAAAATGGAAATATGACAATAGTTTATACGTAGGTTTTCAACAATAGCTATAGTCGTAAAACATATTTCTTTGATGTTGACGTTATATTTATTTCTCTGCTAGTTTTCGTCAATTTTAATGTTGAAAATACATAATGTATTTTCTGTTTTTATTAATTGCCCCAAATTTCATTAATATTTCCAGCGTTGAAGCTGTGAAAGCGCAACGTATAGACAAACACACAGATTTTGATTTATAATATTTCATTTAATTTATTTTATTTTATCTTCTCTAACAACTTGTCACATATTGACGGCGAAAATGTTTTTTTTTTTTAATTATTTACGTAACTATTTGAAGGAGGTTGTATTTGAAACGTATTTTAAAAAAAATAATGAAACAATAACCCTCTCCCCTTATCCCACTCTAAGTGGGGTCGGCACAACATGTTACAAACTGTTGTCACATGATTTGGCTATGTATTGTACGACCGACCGCCGTCCTGACATCAACTTACCATAGTCGTATTTTACGACACCTCGGTAAGAAAGAGGGTGGTGTATTTTACTCAACTGGATACCACACGGTGGGTCAATTTACCCTAGTCGCCTTTTAAAACACCTCGGTAAGAAAAGGGGTCTATTCTACTCAGCCGGATACCACACGGCTTTATCTCCATCTATCAAAGATAAAATCTTGTTCTACACTAATGTTCTATTTTAAAAACTCTAGTTCTATACTAAACCAAGTAATTTTGTTTTTGATATTTGAAAACAATAACAAAATTACAATAGAAATAACATTCAATTTATTAAAAGCTAAAATTAATTTCAAACTTTACATGAAAATTCATTTTGGAATTAAATGATTTATTTCCATTGAATGGTACTAACTTTAATAGTTGCTTAAACATTTCGGGGGCATCACAACTTAATTAAAACTTGATATTAACATTGTTAATCCAACTATGAACTACATTGTTGTACCTCAAATATCTTTGAACAATAGACAATAGGATCATTCTTACTCCTTTGCATTGCAAATTTGATAAAATGAATAGCTACACGTTAGTATTATATCTTTAGTATATTAAAATATGAAGAAACATATTTAGTTCTGATACTGGCAGATTTGGTTGAGAAAGAAGAAGAAGTAGAAGATGTATGCTTCTACTTCTTCTTCTTTCTCAACCGATGGACGTCCACTGCTGGACATAGGTCCCTTCATGGGATTTCCACCATACACGAACTTGTGCCGCTTGGAGCCATCGGCTCCCCGCGTCCTTTTTGAGGTCGTCAGTCCATCTAGTAGGGGGTCTTCCGACACTGCGCTTTCCGGTGCGGGGTTGCCATTTCAGCACTTTGAGACCCTAACGCCCATCGGTTCTACGCACTATGTGCCCAGCCCATCGCCACTTCAGCTTCGCGAACCGCTAAGCTATGTCGGTGTCGGTTTTTTCTACGGATCTCCTCAATTCTCCTCATTTCGGATTTGATTAAGTAGAGATACCCAGAGCGTAGCTCGCTCCATCGCTCGCTGAGCGACTCTGAGCCTTCTTATGAGGCCCATAGGTTATTGCCACAAAACATTAATTCGTTCGATGAAACTGTGATAAATTTACTGCGCATATACTTAAAAAAATATGAAAAAATATTTTTATTCTGGTACTAACAGAGTGGTACATAGAAGCTAATAACCCATATAATTTATTCAAGTACCAGGTTGACTGAGCCTTGCTCCGTAATTTTTTACAAAATAAAAAAGGTAACTTCAAAAAATAAATAAAAAATAATAGGGTAGGTGGGGTTCGATCCTAGGTATTTTCATTTCAAAAGACCACCCGTTTCCCGAATAAGCTATACTGACTTGACATTTCAAAAATTTAAAAGTACACTTTTGTTATTTTTATGCCTTAGTCGCAGTTGCGCTGTTTCCGAGATTCCGGAAATATATACATACATACAAGAAGAGAAGCTGTGATGGCCTAGCGGTGCGACCGTGTGAATCTCTAGAGACGATCATGGGTTCAAACCCGGGCAGACACCAATGAGTTTTTCTATTAAAACTTATGTGTCTAATTGATAATTGCAATTTATCACACGCTTTTCGGTGAAGGAAAACATCGTGAGGAAACCTGAATATCTCTAGAGAATTCTGGAGATATGTGTAACCTACCAATCCGCATTGGAGCAGCGTGGTAGGTCTTAGCTCCAATCCTTCTCTCCAATAACGGAGAGAAGAGGCCTATGCCCAGCAGTGGGATAGTAACAGGCCGCTACTTACTTACATACAAGATTAACTAATTTAAATATTAAAGATAACCCATATAATTTATTCAATATGTCTCCTTATAGCGAAACGCTCTCAAGTATAATATATTATTGACCCTTTGCATGAAACTAATAAGAAAGTTATAAGATATGTGACCTCGTACGTAGCAATGAAATCCCTATGGGATCTTTATTATTCGGATAAACGTGAAGTTATTATGAGTTACAGCATCATATATGTTGACCCGTGAAGTTTTATGTATTTAATATTTGCCCATTTATTATGGCATCAATTATAATCGGCCTGCCGCCGTGTGGTATCCGGCTGAGTAGAATAGACCACCCCCATTTCTTACCGAGATGTCGTAAAAGGCGACTAAGGTAAGTCGACCCGTTGTGTGCTATCCGGCTGAGTAGAATAGACACCCTCTTTCTTACCGAGGTGTCGTGAAAGGAGACTAAGTTTAGTTGGCCGGCCGTGTGGTATCCGGTTGAGTAGAATAGACCACCCTTTTTCTTACCGAGGTGTCGTAAAATACGAGAAAGGTAAGTTGACGTCAGGTCGGCCGGTCGTAAAAACGCAGCGAAATCATGTGACAGCATGTTTATAACATGTTATGACAGCATGTTTATAACATTTTCTGCCGACCCTACTTAGAGTGTGATAAGGGCAAGAGGATGAATATCAATTATAATTAGCCTGGTTACTTATAGTCTCTGGAATGAGAATTGACGCTAAGTTTTATCTATTTTGAACAGAAGACGCTAAGTTTTATCTATTATATACAATCATTAATTATTTACATGGTACAGATGTGACGTGGTGGTATGTTTTACAAGTGTATTTTGAAAACATTGACCAGCATTTTTTTGCTTGCTCTTCATGATAGTAGTATTTTACTCATCCTGTAAAAGACAATTTAAAGGAACCTCTAAAAAGTGTATTTAAATAAAACATTCAAGAAAACTACGTATATAAATTATGTATAGAACTTTTTTTAGTTAGTTATCGCACAGAATAAAGAAAAAATTAAATTTTAACAATAACTTTGGTTAAGTAGCGGAAAATACAAATGTAGACAATGTTTGGTTATCCGTAAGTCAAATGTGTACATTGGGAAATGGGTTGTGTACGAACATAGTTTTACACCGAAGGGCTTACAGTTTAACATTAATTAAAATTGAAAGCAAGACAAATTTGGATTAATTTATATAGGAATCGTCAAACATTAACTCTATTACAATAAGCCCAGTGATACTTTCTTAGCCCCGTAAACTTCACAAAAAGCACGTGCTTAATTACAAAGTGATTGAAACTTCCGGAAATTTAACCTTATCCACTCAAAAAGCTCTGCATACTTTAAAAGGCTATCAAAACTTTAGAGGAACTTAGTACTATACGCTACATTAAACTTTCTTACCAAGTAAATCTTTAAACAATAGTAACTAGGTCCCGTTTACACCTTTGCTATGCAAATTGGGTCGAACCACACGTACAAAAGGCCTACACGTTTCGCCATTCTGGTATTTGATCGTATTTGTCTGCAACAAACGATCCTTTGTACAACTGGAGGCCAGCACTTGTGCGTTTCGTTTTACTATTGGCCTTATGGCTCAGTAAAACGCTCACAGACGCTTCTGACTTCATTAGTTCAAACGCCACGCCTTCATGACTTATTTTGTTAAGGCATCAAGATATAACAATGCTTCAAGTATCTAATGTATATCATCAAGTATATAACGAACAGGCTTAAAACTCAGCCAGGGTTATTCCCTCGCTGAGTTTTAAACCTGTCGGAGTAGTGCATGCTAAAAGTACTGTTGGATCACGACGTCACATTACTCATTGTGATCAGATCCATGATAGAAACTTAGTGGTGGTATGTACCTGATACTCGGAAGACACCGTCTCATTAATAAAGGACTTCTTATAAAGGACGATTGAGAAGAGCCGGCTGAATATGTCGCTAAGGTCAAAATAAAAATTGTCTTACGTAACTCCTAAGTAATATTTGTCTAACTAGAATCCCCAAAAAAAATAATTACGTTGATTTAAAGTTTACCGTGAAAAAAGGAAATTAAAGTGTAACCTAGACATCGAGTATCTAGTTATAGCAATTTTTTCTCAGATAGTTGATGTATAGAAACCGGCGATAGTCACGTTTGTGGCAATTCTATCTGGTTATACCGACGACTTTCGAGCCTACCGTCTTAAAAAGACCGATTTGAACCCGAAATCGTAAGCGTCGCATGCACAAATTCCATCCGTTAGACAGCAAATTTCAGAGGAAGAGGAGACTTATACCCAGCAGTAGGATAGTAACAGGCCGTTACTTTACTTCTTTACTTTTTCTTCCTTCTTTTTAACAGACTGCTATTTAATAAAAACTTTACATCAAATCTTTTTTGGATTCCTGCATCATAATATTTCTCCTGACAATCAATGCGACTTTTCAAAAGTCGTACATCCACCTTCTAGGAGATCTATCACCATATTGATATATTTATTTTTATGTATTTAAATTCAAGTCTACTATACATGTTCTTGATGATTCACCCATCTCATTTTTATATTGAGATTTCTTCTTTCTTTCTCCATATGTTATCTGGTAGAAATTACTTTTGGCAATAAGACCTTTGCACGCCTTATGTTTCTTTAGTTAAGTTTCTTTCTTTTCGTACTTTGTCTAATGTAGTGTGTGCAATAAAGAATTTCTGTCTATCCGTTTCCTATCGACTTTTTAAATTAATTCTATGCCTTATAGCTAATACGAAATAGTATATGCAAATTGATGCTTTCACCAAGATCGAGGATTAGATTTCGGAACTGAACTTCACTTAACATTTTGGGCGACGAAATATGCATACGAAATAAAGGCGAGCGGGTCACTGCAAACTTCCCTTCTCTATTCATGAAGCAATTTAAATAGCTGGCTCACAACCGCAGAACGATTATGAGCGGGACTGAACCGACTTACGCAGTACGGCAAGACTACGAATGTACGGTTAAATTGTTTAGTTGTATATAGTTAGTATCACCTGAGCTATTCCCACGAAAATGAACCAAAAATGTCCTATCTTTTATCCATACTATATTTGAATGCGAAAGTCTGTATTTTTGTCTGTTATCCTCAATAGCAATGTTTATGAAATTTGGTAATATTTAAGCTTTTACATAAATGAAGATTACTTAGAAGAGCTGAGCTTTCTTGAAGATTACTTAGAAGATAAGAATGTGTGGATATAGCTCTCTTTAAACCTGAACAAGACAGTCACGACTTAATGTAAATAGTATTAAGAATTATATATTTTTAAAAAGAGCAACTGCCGAGTTTCTTGCTGGCTCTTCTCGGTAAGAATAGCTTTCCGAACCAGCAGTAGAGTTGACAATTCAAAAGCACTTGTTTACAAGTTTATTTGAATAAAGAATATTTTGAATTTGAATATGATCCTCATAAACAAATTATAATCACAAACACACATAGACACAGAGCGTGGACCTCCCATCGCGGCCTATATTTAGCATAATCCTCTAAAATTAATTATGATTTCCCAAAAAGTATTCGGTTAATCTATTTGGATAAAGGAGAGGTTATACCATGTAAGATTATCTCCAATATTTAAATGAGCTAATGTAATTTAATTGAATATTTATAATCTGAATTTCGGAAACGGCTCCGACGATTTTTATGAAATTCAGTATGTAGGGGGTTTGGGGGCTTCAGGGAGTTTCGATCTAGCTGGATTTTATTTTAAATGTCATTTTATCACTGTTTTCAAGCATTTAAAAACTGCTAAAATATAAATAGAATACAAAGGTTTTGTTGTCATTGGTAAAGTTGTAATGGCTCAGTTGGGAACGGTCAAGTTTACGGTTGGGAAGTAAAAATACCCGGGATCAAGACCCAGCCCTTTCTTATTTTAATTTTTTTTTAATTTCATTGTTTTTTAATCTTTTAATTAATAAAATTAGCGAGCAAAGATACGAATAGGTCACTTAGTTATTAAGTATTAAAACACGTTGTGAATTTCTGAGAATCAGTTAGTCACCGCGAACTTACGCCCTCACTATCGACCTACTTAAGCTATGTTAATTTTATTATAGATTATATAAATGATAGCATTATTTTAATCTACTTTGCACACCGTAATTGGTTTACTTCCATATATAGACAAGGCCAACGTCAGACCCGACGTAAGCATTGTCTGGGTTAATTTAATTGTATTTCTATTTTAAAGCCAATTTTTTAATTAATTTGTACCATCGTGCGATTAGCGAAGTTTATATGAAGTGAAATATTTTTATCTATAGTTACTTCACAGATTTTAAATAACAATAAAATAGTCCTCTAATTACATGTAATGTACACTTCAACAAAATTGTATTATTTTCAAAGTTTTTATTTAACTTGTCTTAGACATTCCATCTTCACATACAAACATACATAATGTTTGTATGTGAAGGTGGAATCTTGCAAGATACATATGACCTACTTCCTGTAGTCCGATTAAGCTGAAATTTATACTTAAAAATGTATACAACGAATATTTTATACTATTTTATTTATAATACGTATTATATTAAACTTAATTTTCAGTACATCGTCTCTGTTTGAGCTTTAATTATGCGAAATAAGTATGAATTTTCTTGGTTTAAAAATAGCCTTGATGATATTATTGTTTTACTACCTACCCACGTATATACAAAATCGAATACACATAAAAACAGCCTTTACAATATTAGTTAGTACACATCGTTAAAAAAATTAACTCAGACTGAAACGTATGAGTCAAGCTGTCGTAAAAGGCGACTATGGTAAGTTAGCCCGCTGTGTGGTATCTGGCTGAGTAGAATAGACCACTCTTATTTCTTATCGAGGTGTCACAAAATGCTACAAAGGTAAGTTGTCGTCAGGCAGGGGGCCGGTCTTAAAATACGTAGCCAAATCATGTTACTACATGTTGTGCCGACCCCATTTAGAATGGATAATGTGAGGAGAATGATGACTGAAACGTATAAGAGTATATACTCTTGCAAGCTCTCTTTAAGTTCTATATCAAATATGATTTCACCGTTTCGTATAATATTTATTAAAGGTCGACTTTTTATGGAATAATAAAGATTGACAGCTACGTGACCGAATTTAGCCACCGCGGCTTATAAGGGACTGAAAATGCCTGTATTTAAACAGTACTGTGTTATACATAATAGTAAATGTTGTCCCAAAAAAAATTAAATCTATTGTGTAAAGAAATCTCAAATTATACCATCAAAGTATTATAACCAAGAGTAACTACCTCTCTTCATGACTTAAGTTTGCATTGCTTCCTCTTTTAAGAACTAAAAATTTAAAAACCATTTTTATCGCCCACGTCTGAAATGTACGATATATTAAAGCCTATTTTTCATGCACTTTTGGTTTTGTGTAATAAATTATGAACAATGATAAATGTTTTAAGCGGATGAACAGTTCTCAAAACAAAAGAGTTAATTTATTACCCTTAAAATTTCATACAATTTTATGTAGATAACATTTCGTATAATATTTTTTTTTAAAGAGCCACTATAACCAATGGGTGAATTTTACTAAGGAGTGTCGGATTCACATCCCAGACAGGCTCTAGTGAATTTTTCCAATAAAATATATGTATCTAATTAGTTGATATTTTCAATATATCAAGCGCTTTTCAGAAAAAAATAAGTTAATCTTAAAAAAATCTTCTCCACATGCTCTTTTTGAAGAGATGGCTTGGAGTTCAGACCAGCCACGCTGCTCCAGTTTGTTGGTTAGGTAGATAACACGTATCCCCATTTTGTTTTTAAAAAGAATAGGAATTTGTCGTTTCAAATGTAAATCGTCATTTTTGCATATTCTACCAGTTTTGGTGAGATATCGCTTAATCAAAAACAAAGTTGTTGATTATCGTTCGATCGATCGTTATCAATCGTTGCTTGTCATTATAAATTGTCCCAAGAAGTCAAAAAATAGTTAAGTTAGATTATAGTTTTGCGTAGCGTGCTATGCGTAGAACCGATGGGCGTTGGGGTCTCAAGGTGTTAGATGGCGACCCCGCACTGGAAAACGCCGCTGGGCCCAAGCGGCACAAGATCGTGTGGTATGGAGATCCCATGAAGAGACCTATGTCCAGCAGTGGACGTCCATCAGTTGACAAAGAAGAAGACGAAGAAGATAGTTTTAAAAATAGATATTTAATCTCACAACAGATACACTACTATCTCGAATAACCACCTTACTAACGTTACGTCAAAGCGTAACTTAATAGGTAAGTTATGTTTGTTTAACAAATTGATTAGACATTTGTAGTGTTACTTAGATAAGCACCATGTTGAGTGCTAATTCCATAACCATATATCCATAGTCGCTTCAGCTAACAGTCTAATAGCGAGTCTCGGCTAACATCTCAAGAGGCTCTCACTTAGTCGTAGAATCAAGTGTCAGATACACAAAGCAGTAAGGCATTTATAATGAGGAGGCCTTCGCACTAGAATTCTAAGTACTGCGTGGAATTCCTTCTTTGCACAAGTGGAATTAGCTTTCGTATGTTTTTTTTAATCAATACTAACATATAAAGCTGAAGAGTTTCCTTGTTTCTTTGTTTGATTGTTTGAAAGCGCTTATCTCAGGAACTACTGTCCAGTATTAATATTAATCCATTCATTCGTTCATTGACTGACCCTATAATTAAAAGGGTATTAAGGGTCTATAACGAAGGGTATATAACGAAAGAAACAGTAACTATATCTATACTAATATATAAAGCTGAAGTTTAGTTTGTTTGTTTGAACGCGCTAATTTCAGGAACTACTGGATCGATTTGATAAATTCTTTAAGTTTAAAATAGTCCATTTATTGAGGAAGGCTCTAAATTGTATAACATCACGCTAAGATCAATAGGAGAGGAGCAGCAATGAAAAATATTGCGAAAACGGCAAAATTACGTTTACCACGCGGGAAAAGCTGCTAGCACAGCTAGTTAATAAATGTGGATGGAAAAGGAGGAGAGCGAAAGTTTTAGAATAGAGACGTGAAGATGTCTGAGGTGTGATGTGGTGAGGAAAGTTTGCGAGGGGAGAGTGGTAGCGCCATTTGACGTAGTCTTAATTTGTGCGTGGAATTGACAAGTTGTTAAAAAGAACAAAAGAATTGACTTTTAAGAAAATCGCTTCTCATTTATTGAAAAAATATAAAGTATAAAGGAAAATATCGTTGTTATAAATGTCTTTTCTAACAATTAATAGAATAAGACGTTATGGAGAAGCATAATAAAAAAAATATTACTTATTTTGCTATAACCCACGATTAGAGAAAATCTATGTAAAGTTAAAAGTAAAATTTACTATTTGTTAATGCGTTATAGGGCAAAACTATTGTTGAATTTGTTGTTGTGAAGTGTGCATTGCTAGTGTTCTTATACTGTGTTTCGTAATGCAAGCATAAGGTTGATATTAACATAGGACATACACTCTACTTTTAACATTACATAGATTTTCTATAAACGTGTATTATAGCATAATAACTTTTATATTACAACGATCCTTATTATTCGTTAAAGTATAAAAACCGGCTATACGCATATCTTATTCTATCGGGTGTTCACCCGATTAGTTTCAGGTCTATATGGAACCATTATTCATGAGCTCTTACGGAACTAGTCGGGCTTACCCGATAGAATAAGACATGTGTAAAGGCGATTTCTATACATATACTATGAATACCACTCAATATAGCCTAAATTAAAAAAAATCCTTATTATTCATTATTTTAAAAAAGATCAGTGAAGATATATTGCTGACAGACCACATGCAATAAAATAAATATAATATTACTATAAAAATTATAGTATAGCTATTTGATACGAATGAAATAAAGTAATTTCACCGATCTCAAATAGCAGGTAAGCCATAAAAGCGCCATTTGACGTTTAATATCATGAATTCAGTCTTCGGATACATGATAAGAGATTAGTACATCAAGATCTCCTAGTTTTATCTCTCTATTTTATGTGGCAATAATAAAGTAACGCTGAAGTTGTAAAGCTGCAGTCGAATAACGACATAATGTCCGAATTGTTGGTATTACTTGGCAATTCTTGATACAAATCCATTAGTGTTATGACCAGTCACGTGATAAAATGCTAATGGAAGAGACTACGGATTGAAATTTAATTAAGACAAGTATACGAGGGCTGTTGGTACATGCCTATAAAAATAAAAATGATATGAAAGTGTGATATTATTGTTACTACTATTAGAACTGGTGTGTATTTAAAATGAGGTAATTATAAGAATAACCTATTGTTAATAAGGTGTATTTCTTGTTTTTTTTTTCTTAGTGTTACGAATGCCTAACGGACAAGTCCAGGACGTCACTCTTAGGGTGCGTCTGAAAATCATATTATTGCAGCAAAATGCTGAGACGCATCCTTTTGTCTGTGTTGTACATTTATATAGATTCCTTTTTTTTTTCTTTAAGTTTATAGTTTTTTGTACCAAACAGAAATAAATGTTTATTATTATTATTATTAAATACTTTTTTATTTATGGTACTTCTTATATGGTGGTACAAAAGTATTTTCGCCTCTTTACCAGATTGCAGGCACTCTCTCTCTCTTTTTGTGTCTCTAATTTTAAGTTCATGTGTTCCTGCATGTACTAGATATGAAAACTGATACTACACTCTAAATTGAACATTAAACTGAACATAATGTCCGAATTGTTGGTATTACTTGGCAATTCTTGATACAAATTATTAGTGTTATGACCAGTCACGTGATAAAATGCTAATGGAAGAGACTACGGATTGAAATTTAATTAAGACAAGTATACGAGGGCTGTTGGTACATGCCTATAAAAATAAAAATGATATGAAAGTGTGATATTATTGTTACTACTATTAGAACTGGTGTGTATTTAAAATGAGGTAATTATAAGAATAACCTATTGTTAATAAGGTGTATTTCTTGTTTTTTTTTTCTTTATGTTACGAGTGCCTAACGGACAAGTCCGGGACGTCACTCTTAGGGTGCGTGTGAAAATCAGTGTTGCAATAATCATATTATTGCAGCAAAATGCTGAGACGCATCTTTTTTTCTGTGTTGTACATTTATATAGATTCCTTTTTTTTTCTTTTAGTTTATAGTTTTTTGTACCAAACAGAAATAAATGTTTATTATATTTTTTTACTTTTTTATTTATGGTACTTCTTATATGGTGGTACAAAAGTATTTTCGCCTCTTTACCAGATTGCAGGCTCTCTCTCTCTCTTTCTGTGTCTCTCTTGTCAACCAAAAGACATCCACAGTGAAGTGTGAAGTTCCTGGGTATTGTGATGGATGAATTAGAATCCCTAATTTTAAGTTCATGTGTTCCTGCATGTACTAGGTATGAAAACTGATACTACACTCTAAATTGAACATTAAACTGAGCATAATGTCCGAATTGTTTGTATTACTTGGCAATTCTTGATACAAATTATTAGTGTTATGACCAGTCACGTGATAAAATGCTAATGGAAGAGACTACGAATCGAAGTACTTTGTAAAAGTTTCACCGTAAAAGAAGCTAAGTATAGCTTCTTTTACGGTGGTAAAAATATTTTTCCGTTTCCGCCGCGATAACGTCGTGTAAAGAGCTCATGAATAAGAGCCCCGGATGGGTTCGAAACTAGTCGGGCTAACCCGATAGAATAAGACTTGAACATAGCCGGTTCTATACATTAACTATGGTAAAAATATATTAATCAGATAGATTTAGATAGATAGTTAAAGGTAATAGATTTCCACTGTTGGATATAGGCCTCTTTCTAGTAGTTCCATGTTACACACTTTTCAAGCCTGGATATAGCGACTCCCGCGACTTTTTTAAGTACCATTTCACTGCAGCAATTATTGTGTTTTTTATTAATAATGCATCTTTATGTATGAACATATTATATTGAGTATCTGGCTAACCGAGCCTTGCTCGGTAATTTTTTACAAAATAAAAACAAAAAATGATTATATAGTTGGGGATCGATTCTAGGTATTTACGTTTCTCGAGACTGCCCGTTTCCCGAATAAGCTACGCTGACTTGACAGTTAATGGCAAAAATTAAATTCAATATAAATTTTAGTATTTTTGAATGCCCTAAAACAGGGGATAAAACGATTTTTTTTACAACAAACCTAGCTAGATCGATTTTTCTCCCCCAAAACCCCTACATGCTGAATGAAGCTAATTAGATAATTTTATGATAAACATTACTTTTTCGTTGGAAATCCATTGACCTTTGACCTCTAAAATTTTTTTTTGAAATTGCAATTCTACTAATTTCCAGATTATTAAGAATTTATATATCTTTGAATGTCTAAATTGACTGGACTATTAAGTTTTTAATAAGGTTCTTAACATATAACCAATGACGTTTTCACAAATTTTACAAATACGACCAATACATAAATTCACAAATATGTCAATTCCAGTAATACTAACTACACGTTCACTCGATGGACACATTAAAAGGAATATCATTTCACTAATGGACCGTTTTATATATGGCTATACCTATTCCCGCAAAAAGCGAAAAAACGTTCGCTATGCCCCGAGCGGCCCTTTGTTGTCGCCTAGAGGTGTTGACGGCGAAAAATGGCCGCATAAATATCATCCGTGACGGTAAAATTGCACGTTTTAAATGAGATGCGGAATAGCTCTCAGTAATATATATGCACAAAATGTAGAAAAGGGATTGCAAGAGTGCTAGTAAAAAGATAAGTTTTTTTTAATTACAATTACAAATGCGTTGGCATTTATTTCCTATTTTGACGATCGGCGCACGCTACGAATTTAAAGTCAATATAATAGTATGTTTATTTAAGTCTTAAAATTTTCAAAATATATTTGTCTTATCATTTCAAACTTTTAGAAGAGGTTGCTATTGATTTATATATATTATGTTTTCTTTGATTATAAATTACTAGCAATCGCAAGCGGCTCCGCCCGCGTGTAAAGATTATAGCCGTAATATAGTCTTTTGATAACCATAAAAATGGTTACAGTGGGTTAACCTTAAAAGCTAGACATATGCTGTCGTGGACTTTTATTTAGAACTTTTAGAGAGGAACAATTTTGTAGTATATAATTTTTCAATAACTATTACCGTTTACTTAGCGCACGCAAGGAAAGCTCTAAGTTAATTTGTTCAAGTTTAATAAATTTAATTTGCTTAAGTTAATTTGAAGTCGCGGGTAAAACTTATTTTACTATAATTATTTTAACAACCAACACATGTAATTTACAACTCGCATAATTATTAATTGTGCTTATGTGGGTTGATGATATATTATTGTCAAATGATATTTCGTGTTACCGAAATATGGCTTTGAAACTATTAGAGATGCGATTAATTAAACAATTATTCAAATACCATGATGAATAACGTCATTGACGTCAGTAGGTAGTTTGAAGAAGTTTTGAACGGACGCGTAATTTTGTGTACAGTAAATTATTATCGTTTAAATTCTTAAATCTCGGTCTTTACTTCATTAGATATTATTATACAATTGTTTCAGTTTCTTATAAAAGTGTTAAAATATATTTTCTGGCTTTTTAAGACGATCATTATAAAACAAACATTCGTTCGAACTTTTTTGCTGGATCCCGTAAAATTTGTACGTGACAATAACTTTCAATAACATTAAAATATAAAGACAGGTGATAATTTGATAGTGAAAGTGATATAGTTGTGTTTGGAACTGTTAAAAACATTATATAAAACATTTCTTTTCCACAAATCGAATTTATTTAGATTGCATAATAAGTTCAATATTTTCGCCGGTTAAAGCAACAAAGCGTTGGTGTAGTGGTGTACACATCAAGCTGAGTGTCGAGAGATCGATCCCCGCTGAATGTTGTAGTTTGTTGAAACCAATTTATAATTTTGAAATTTGTCATTCATTTACAATGAATTACGCTTGCTGCAACTCACCAAAAGATGTCGCTACAAAATCAACTTTGTCATGTTCTAAATGTAAAAAATACTATCACGCCTCATGTTTATATAATAGAGATAATAAGAACACTACTACATGCAGCAAAAATTGGATTTGCCCGGAGTGTTTGAATCAACCTAAGCAACATAGATGCGACAACACACCGCTAGTACGTGCTACTAGAACTGACATTGATTCTTCAAATAATGTCACAATTAAAAGAGGAGGGACATCAACTGTTTCAACTGTTTCATCTACAAATTTAAATGATAACACGTCTGAAATGATCAAATCTCTTTTCTGCTCGGAATTTGAAAAATTTAAAGTAAATTTGGAACAAACAATGTCTAGAATTGTTCTAGCGGAACTTAAACCACTAAAAGAAGAAATATCAAGTATTAAGCAAAGCATAACATTTGTCAGTAGTCAATTTGAAAATATTTCTAATAGAATAGAAAAAGTTGAAACAGACATTAAAGCCTTTCCGACGTTAATGAGCGAATTTTGTGATTTAAAAAGTACTTTAAAAACAATAGAAATAGAGAACAATTCCCGAGAACAATGGTCTAGGCGTAGCAATATTGAAATATATGGCATTCCTGAGAAAAAGGGCGAGAATCTGTTGGAAATGCTGAAAACAGTCGCTGAGCGAACCAAAATACCTTTAAACCTTGAAGATTTGGATTTTATTACTAGAGTAGCACCCAAATATAATAATAAAAATACGAATTCTAAAATGATTAAGCCTATAGTCGTGCGATTTTTAGCACGTTACAAAAAAGATGACTTCCTTTCTCATATAAGAAAAATTAAATTACTTGCTAGTGATTTTGGTTTTGTGGGCAATAACTCACAAGTTTATTTTAATGAGCACCTAACCAGTTCAAATAAACATCTTTTGCAGCGGGCTAAGGTTATTGCGAAAGAAAAAGGTTTCCGATTTATCTGGGTGAAAAACTGCGCTATTATGGTTCGCCGCAACGAAACTAGTCCTATTGTACATATTTCAAATGAAACTGATTTAAACAAATTGTAATGTGTATTGTAATGTATTGTAATGTAATGTATTGTAATGTAATGTATTGTAATGTAATGTATTCGAGTATAATGAATTGTAATGTAATATGTGTTGTAATGTCTCATATTTTATTATTGTCATATAATTTTGTCTTAACTATTTTTTACTTATTTTTAAATATACTATTTTTTTTTGGTCACATATTAATTTCCAGCCGGTTAAGGATATCAGTAATAATAAATCATTTTTTTATACAATGTTTCAATATTAAAATATCTCGCGATTCTTTTCATAAATATTCTTTAAATAAAATTTTTAAAAGGTTTGATTTTGTAGCAATTAAGGTAAGGGATGTCAAATTAGGTAACTTGAATTTTTTCAGTTTTATTTTCTGTATTTACTACGTCACGTTTTGCAATGGCTAATATAAAAAAATTGACCGTTTACTACCAAAACGTTCGTGGTTTACGCACCAAGACAAATATATTTTTTCGTAATCTATTAAGCGTGGATTTCGACGTTATTTGCTTAAGCGAAACGTGGCTCCTTCCGGGCATTTATGATATGGAATTATTTGACGCTCGTTACTCAGTTTACAGGTGCGATCGTGATTATTGTTTGCATGGTGGAAAATTTGGTGGGGGTGTATTGGTGGCAGTTCGTCGCGAATTGTCTATCGTATCTGTTAAGGAGCATAGCTTCTTGGGAGCTATTGCCGATGCTATTCAAATTACAATTGCTTGCGAATTACAGCGTTCCACTCAACGTTTACATATTTATTGCTGTTATTTTCCACATTGTACTCAGCATTACGACACTTTAGCTGATTTTTTAGAGACTGTTTCTGACTCCATATTAAATACGCCAAATGATAATTATTTCATCGTGGGTGATTTTAATATTTCATCTGCTAAATGGGGTGATCCCAACAATAACCTGGGCATTGTTACTAATCAGGATGCTGACTCCTTAACCGATATTATGCACAATTTCTTATGCTTAAACAACTTCAGGCAGCATAATACATGTGTTAATAAAAATAATAGAATATTAGATTTAGTTATAAGCGGTGCGGAATGCGTGGTAGGTACAACAGAATCATTAGTCCCCGAGGACGGTCATCATCCTGCTCTGGCCATTACTATGCGGTTGGAACGTCAAATATATATTAAATCGGCAACTCGTCAAGCACGCTTATTCCACGTGGCTAACTATGATAATATCATAGAACAATTAGACCACTTAGATTGGAATTGCTTATTTGAAAGCAAAAATATTGACGAAGCAGTTGATGAATTTTATAAGTGTATTAACCACATAGTTGATCAATATGTACCTGTAAAGGTGATCAGGCAGGATGATCACTATCCTCCGTGGTATTCGAAGGCGCTTATAAGGATTATAAAAGAAAAACGAAAATTTCATAAAAAATGGAAAAAGTATAATAGAGTCGGTGATTATTTTACATTTTCCTTGTTGCGTGATCGACAGAAGCGGGTACAACAAAAATGTTATGATGACTTTATAAGTTCAGCTGAAAGGAGGATTAAGATAAATAGCAAGCACTTTTGGTCTTTCGTTAAATCCAAAAAATGCCTTTCAAGTTTCCCAGATACTATGCATTTGGGAAGTCATGTGTCATCTGACAGTAACGAGATATGCTCGCTATTCAACAAATCTTTCCAATCAGTCTTCGAATTGCCGCATAATGATGTAGACACTGAGCAGGATATACGGTCAATTAACAACATAACTGGTACCTCAATTGCATTGACACCATCGTTAATTTCTAATTATTTAAAACAGCTAAATATACACAAGGGTTGTGGCCCAGACGGCATTCCACCAATATTCTTAAAACTATGTTATAATTCACTGGCATACCCAATTTATTATTTATTCAAATTATCGTTACAGTCCGGCGTTATGCCAAGTATTTGGAAACAGTCGTATATTACACCCATACATAAAAGTGGTGATAAACACGACATTCAAAATTATAGACCAATATCGAAACTAAGCACGGTCGCTAAGCTCTTTGAAAAAGTTATTTACGATTCAGTCTACCCAACTTTACGGTCAATGTTTATACAAGAGCAGCACGGTTTTATAAGCAAGAGGTCGACAGAGTCTAATCTTTGCCAATTTACCCATCAGGTAGTTACAGCTATGGATGAAGGATATCAAGTGGATGCCGTGTATACCGACTTTACGAAAGCTTTTGATAAAATTTGTCACAGTTTATTAATACAAAAATTAAATCAAGCCGGTATACATGGCGATCTACTACGTTGGTTTGAGTCATATCTTAGTAATCGAAGCCAAGCTGTAACTATCAAGGGATTTTCCTCTTCATTTGTACCTATTACTTCCGGTGTACCCCAGGGTTCACATCTCGGCCCTTTATTATTTAATATATATATAAATGATGTTTCCTCAATTTTTAGTAACACAAATTTTATATTATACGCAGATGATTTAAAGATTTTTAGAAAAGTAAAGGATGTAAACGATTGCTCTTTGTTACAAGAAGACTTAAATAAATTTTATATATACTGCAAAAATAATTTCCTTAATTTAAACATCGCTAAATGCTATTTACTTACGTTTACGAGAAAAAAAAGTCCAATATTTCACAGGTATACTCTTCAAGATGTGCCTATTACGAGAGTAACGGATGTGAGGGATCTAGGTATATACTTGGACACGAAGTTGACATTTAGTTCTCATATTAATTATATCACGTCGAAAGCATACCGTATGCTTGGCTTTGTGTTGCGTACTGGGAGAGATTTTAAATATGCGTCAACTCTTTTGCTGCTATTTAACTCATTTGTACGGTCTATCTTAGAATATGGATCACCCGTTTGGAGCCCACAATATCAATGCTATATAAAGCAGATAGAATCTATACAAAAAAAGTTTATTAAGCATTTTAAATATAAATATAATTGTGCTGGCGAGTCTATGCCTTTTCCTATTCCTTCACTTGAAAATCGCCGATTAGAAAGAGATCAGATCTTTTTCTATAAAATTATTAATAATGATATTGATTCACCATACCTTTTAAGTAGAATATTATTACGATGTCCTCGACCAGGCTCGCGAATGACTAAACTATTCCATGTGCCATTCTCGAAAACTAAATATGCTGGAAATACTGTAATACATCGTTCCAGTAAGGCGTATAATGATTTATTTAATGAAATTGATATATTCAACGACAATATATTTTCTTTCAAAAATAAAATAAGAAAAATACTGTATCCAACATTACATTAAATAGTTAAGCTCTTAACTTTCTCTTAATATTTGTGTAACATATTTTAGTGGAAACTTTATTGATGTGTGATATGTTTATATTTAAATATTTATTTAGTAATAGAACCATTGTTTGTTTCCCAAATAAAATGAAATAAAAAAAAATAAAAGAAATAGACGTGACAGTTTCTATTCTATAATGTGTTCTATCAGTGTTATTATAGACTAAGGAAGTTAGCCTAAAATGTATCTATCGAAAAAGAAGGAAACATATGAGACTATTATCTGTCTCTCTTTTATATGTGTGATAAGACAAAGATAAGTATGAGTTTCATCTTCCATCTCTTACTATTTTTTGCGACACACTTACTTACAGACCTCCGCTATAATAAATCTATGGTTGTAATTGATTATGTAAATAATATTCAACGCATGAAAAAATATTTATTAAAATCACAAAGCATCTTCTCAAATCATGTAGAGCCGGTTAGAAAAGTGAAAATAAATGAAATATGATAAGGGCACCAGTAATTTACCGTGTACTAGCAATTGACCGTTTTGTATGAAATTTTAAATAATAGGCGTTTTGTTTGTTGTAGTTGTTTTGTTTCATGATGTTTCCGGTAGTTATACATCATATAACTATGTCCACAACTAATGCAGTTGTTATAAAACGCCCTGAGCGAGTATACTATCTTTTTATGCCAGGAAAACTCATTATGGGTCATCACCGCCAGACAGGGACGAGCGGCGGGTATGTCGGACTCGAACCGACTAAAAACCTGACCGTGCTCCACCACGCTGCTGGTAGCTGAGACAGGGTACTGTTGTACATTGCCCCCATCCCCGCCAGCAGCAACTCTTAAACCCAGAGTGCGCCACCTCTAGGTCGGGACCTGTCTAATAGTGGCCCTCCGCTAATCGATGCATCGGGAGCACTAGATGCATCGACCGCCTTGGGGAACTTTTCAGATGGGCGTCCGATAAACAAGCAATTATACTACCTACTTTAACCCTCATAAACCAACGTATAACGAGTTCGTTCTAAACCTTTCCCACTGAAACATCTAAATTTTCAAATCCGTGACTACACCAGAATTATTTACAGCAAAAGTGGACTTTAGTGGATTAATAAAAAGTCAACTTTAGTATTATAACATACGGTTGTTTTTTAACTAACATTGATATCATCTTAGTTTGATTATTCGATCGTAAGTCAAGTCTGCAACTTAGGATAAGCTCTTCCTACCCATTCACAGGATCCCAACAGAAACAGATTTGGTTTATTTTGCATGAGTGCAAACCACATCGGCTGCGAGCTATTTAAATTATCATAATCGAAAACAAACAATAAAGATAAATACTAAACACCTAAAGTGTTATCTCTAGCAATACATCATCTTCCTGCAATTATCCCACTCTAAGTGGGGTCGGCACACCATGTTATAAACATGCTGTCACATGACTTGGCTGCGTTTTCACGACCGGCCGCCTGCCTAACGTCAACTTACCTCTGTCGTATTTTACGATACCTCGGTAAGAAAGAGGGTGGTCTATTCTACTAAACCGGATACAACACGGCGGGTCGACTTACCTTAGTCGCCTTTTACGATACCTCGGTAAGAAATGAGGGTGATACAATTCTATTCGGCCGGATACCACACGGCGTTTATCTCTAACAATACATAAACAAAAAAGTAACAATATGTAATATTTATTAATTTTTAATGAGTGGTTGATGAAATATTATAGCCAATATATAATATTACAGCTAACATTATACGTCGTTACCAAAATATAGCGTTGAAATTATCACTCACGACTAATTCCTCAGTTATTTAAATTTTATACTATGGTGATTGAAATCGTAGTAATAAATTAAATTCTAAGAGAAGCTATTCTTTACAATTACCAAACACAAAAAAAAAGAAAAAAGGAGAAACATTAAATTAAAAACAAGATAAACTAAATACCATTTTAATTAGAAAAACATATATTTTCCATGACCTATTGAAGATTGGTTAGAAGAGCGGTTATTTCGCTGAAAGAAAAAAATGACCATTATAATGTATCGTCTATTTACAACGTAACATTAGTGTAGTAAACAACCTAATATATATCGTTTAATCTTCCACTATCCACTATTTATTTTATGGTTAATCAATTGATGACAAGAGGGGCCACCGTGTGATATCGGACTGAGTAGAATAGGCCATCTTTGTTTCTCACCGAGGTGTCGTAATAGGCGACTAAGGTAAGTCGACCCACCCTGTGGTATTCAGCTGAGTAGAAAATACCAACCTCATTTCTTACCAAGGTGTCGTAAATTGCGACTAAGGTTAGTTGACCCATCGTGTGGTATTCAATTTAGTAGAATAGACTACCCTCTTTCTTACCGAGGTCTCGTAATATATGACTAAGGTAAGTTGACATCAGGCAGACGGCTAGTCGTAAAATACGTAGCGAAATCATGTGACTACATGTTCATAACATGGTGGGCCGACCCCGCTTAGATTTGGATAAGGGCAGGAGGATGATGATGATTAGAGGGAGACTGATCAAGAGATTGATGGATTATGTGAAATATGCATGTATGTAAAAGAAGGAACGCTAGAGTTGACAAATGATAGACACAATAATAGTAGTCGGTGGACCCCCTACAAGATGGACTGATGACCTCAAAGCCGCTGGATCCAAGCGACACGAGATTATGTAGTGTGGAGAACCCGTTCTGAGTAGTCCACCAGTAGAAGAAGGAAAGAGAGACCTAATAATCCCACTTAAATAAGGAGTATTCGTCGTGATCTTCTTCTTGTACTTCTTCTCAACCTATAGACGTCCACTGCTGGACATAAGTCTCTTCCCATGATCTCCATAAAATATGATCTTATGCCGCTTGGGTCCAGCGGCTCCCCGCGACCTTTTTGAGGTCGTCAGTCCATCGCGTGGGGGTCTACCGATGCTGCGTTTTCCGGTGCGAGGTCGCCATTCCAACACCTTTAGACCCCAACGCCTATCGGTTCTCCGCACTATGTGCCCCGCTAATCGCCACTTCAGATTCGCGACACGCTGAGCTATGTCGGTGACTTTGGTTCTTCTACGGATCTCCTCATTTTTGATTTGATCACGTAGAGATACTCCAAGCATAGCCCGCTCCATCGCTAGCTGAGTGACTCTGAGCTTTCTTATGAGGCCCATAGTCAGCGACCACGTTTCATCACGTTTCGTCTTTATCAAGATGAATTAATTTGTATTTCTGTAAAATTGATTACGTGAAAGACGTACTCCTGGTTTGATTAGGTAAAAGAAAATATTGTGATAAACTCACGGCATTTTTCACTAGGTATACAAATACCATTTGGTTCACGCCTTAAATAACCATCAATACATTCACACGATGGAAGGTAACAGTTCGCATCGATTAGCGGACAGGGTTTTGTGTACACCAGATCTTTACACGTCTTTTCACAAACTTCGAGATGGCATTTGTAGTATTTTTCGTTTGTAGGACAATCTGAAATAAAATGGAATTGACATGAGTTCTAAAGTATTCGACCTATTTAATTAAAGTAACTTTTATTGTTGAGTGTCAGATAGTCCATTTATCGAGGAAGGCTATAGTCTAAATAACATAACGATAAGATGAATAGGAGAGGAGCAGCAATAAAAAATATTGCGCAAATGGTAAAATTTAAAGGTTTCCTTGCATCCGCTAAGTAAACGGTGAAATTTATTAAAAATGTCTTATAATTATCTCACTATTACTACTTTTATGATAAAAATTTCGGAAATGATAGAAATTTTGGAAATTTTGAACTTCGAACTCTCGCTTAGACGCTATTTTTATATCATTTTTATGCCTAGTTGTTCTATACTGTTAATTCTGATCTTTACAAAGGTTTTCTTCATATAATTTTCAATAACAATAGTCAATTTTACTGAAAAAACCGTTTCGAAGTAAAGACGTAATGCGATAGCCTAAACGATAACGAACTGCCGCAAATTGAACTCTGAATAATTATTTTAAAAGATATTCCAGTTATCAAAAAATAATTCAATTGTAATAAATGTTATTTATTATTATAATAACAACTGCGAATTCAGTTAATGACACAAACAATTAAAACAAAACAGAAAATTATTATCAACGTAATAACATGATTAAAGCTTGAATGAATCAAATATTACTTACCAAACGGTTTTTTGTCGTCAACCGGCGTTAAATACACGACGGATGATAAAAACGCGAAAACAAGTATGAACTTGGCAATCATGTTGACGATGTTTGAATAGCTGATATATTGTGTGATGCAATCTTATATATTGACTACACTCATATAATAATCTATATAATTAATAAGCTTAAATTGCATTCGCTTAAAAAGGTTCCGCAAGTAAAGCGTTTTCGCTGATGATGTTGAAAAATAAAATTTTGACCTCAATTCACATGCACATTCACTTGCATTTCAGATTCAGGGTATAACCCTGGATGCGAAATGCCAATAAAAGACTTGCAAACATGCGAGTATGCCAGTTGTGTGCAAAAAAGAGTTTCTTATCGTTCCCTATGCATTAAAGTTTTTGTCATCACTATAGTAATGAAAATAAAAAACCGTATCGTGTGTAGTGACAAAGAAAAAACCTTTAAAACTAATACTAAAAATAAGCATATCAACAATACAAAACAGAGAAAATTATGAATAACCTTTATTATAATTTGACTTAATATATTTACAATATTTAAAGAGATTCTGGTTTCTACTAAACTATATTTTATTTAAAATAAAGTGTTACTTAAGTTACCATAGTTTACCGATTCATAACACCATTTTATTGACCCTATACCGTTTCATTCTTTATTCATATCGAAATCTGATATAAAAGTATTTTTTTTCTCGACATTCCTCTTTCCCTCCTCTATCTTGAAAGTATTGAAGGTTTTTTTTCACCAATTTGGATTCCGCTTTATCTAAATAATTTACTTTAGACTCAAATTAATCGCCAGTAGGTCAAAAGGCAAAGTTCTTGTGATAACTAAAAATGTCTAAAATGGTTTTAACAAAATAATGATGATAGCCGCGAAGACAATAAATAATAATGTCCATAATGATGTCCATGACAATAATGTCCTAAAGTATACAAATTTTACGACGGAACGCTAGAACAATTCTAGAGGTTGCGTCGGTATGGTTTTCCCTAATGCATTTATAGATTACCTATCTATATACATAAAATAATATATACATTTTTAGAATTAGGATGTAGACAAGAGGGTGACCATAAAACATGCATTCTATATATAATTTACTGGGGACTCTGCTGGGCAAAGTCTCCAGTCTCAGAAGCCGCTGAGACCCGATTTAGAAGCTGTTTTCATTAATATGTAGTAGAAAGCCTCACTTAAAGTGTAGGGTATGTTTTATTTTAATCAGTTACCAAATAAAAAAGATATGTCAATCTTAAATTTTATTTCATACAAACTACATTATGTATATACTATACTATGATACTGGTACTTGCATTTTTTCATTTTTTGTTTTTCGCTATTTCTATTAAAGAATTTCGTCTAAATAAGTTATAATATCGTTGATAAATTAACGGCTTGTTATTATATAAGACATACACCTGAGTATTATGTGGTTACGAAATATGTTTATCACATATAAAAAATAATATTTTATGGTGTGTAAAGGCGGAAAATCCAGTATTTTCCGCCTTTACACACCTTACGTTTAAGCCATAACATATTGTTTACTTTAATGAAAGCCACCAAACATTTTTCCGGGTGAAATAAGATTTGCTAGAACTCAAACATAAAGTGTCAAGAATTTTTTCTTTATATTTCAGGTAATAGGCAGGTAAAAAAGGTAATTTACAAAATTTTTAACTTTGTTTTACTTAAATGATGAGTTTAATATGAAAAATAACTGATATAAAAAACGTTTTTATTTGTATATTAGCTTTTACACGCAACATCGTTTGCGTGGACTGTTGTCGCGTGATAGGTTGATAATAGATGGCGCTTTTAATGTCATCCTATTCCTGTAGAATTAACAGAATTTCTATAGCCTTTATGTTACCCCGGTATATACGAGGAACCACTGGTTCTACGCGGCACAAAATAGTGGTGTGTGGAGATCCCTTAAGACCTATGTCCAGCAGTGGAGTACATCGGTTACAGAAGACGAAGAAAGTGTATATAGGTGTAATAGTTTTGCCAATTTCCATAGATATTGGTTCAGCAGATTCGCCGCGAAAGTGTAACAAACATACATTAATACTCACAAACCTTCGCATCTATAATATTAATTAAGTAGAATGAAATACTGCTAATAACTTGTTACTAGTAAAATAATCACTTCTCAAGAATTTTCTGATAGATATGTTACTTTAATGTTTAATGGGCTCTGATAAGAGGTCAAAATGGCTAATGGTTTATAAATAATTAGATACATCATAAACTTTCCAAGTACCTACCGTATGTACTTTGTATTTGCTATCATATTCAATTTCTAGTCAAACATTTTAAATGAAACATGCACGAATAAGTCATTAATGGGACTTTGATAATAAATAATATGTAAGAATTTAGTACCTGGATTAGATTATATAAAAAAGATCTCTTCTTCTTGCGCTTATCCCACTCTAAGTGGGGTCGGCACAACGTGTTATAAATATGTTGTCACATGATTTGGCCACATGCCTGACATGAACTTACCTTAGTCGCCTTTTACATCACCTCAGTCTACCAATCCTAATTAGAGCAGCGTGGTAGATCTTAGCTCCAATCCTTCTCTTCAGAAACGGAGGGAGGCCTATGCTTTGAGGAGAGATAGTAACAGGATGTTTTTTTTATTATTTTTGTTTAGGACTTGATATAATCATATCAATTAATCAATCAATCGGTTCTCAGCGGATTTGAAGTTCGCTAACTCTCTGATAACATAATAGTTAGAAACTAAACAATTGTCGAGGGAATTTGATTTCTATTATAATCGAATTTTGGCTTCTTCATATTGGCCTTCACTTTGGCTTTTATTCAGTCAATTCCAACTATATCTCCGCTATTTGATCTTTCACGAAATTGTTGACAGTTTCCTTGTTGACTTGAGATATGTTCAAGCGAATATATTTGTTTTGATACTCATACAAATAAGAATCTATGAATGAGTAATGCAAAATTTTATTGAATTCTGCAGTGGATTTGATAGATTAATACATCTATATAATATTAATAAAATTATTTTAGATTTTTTTAAACAATTAGTGCGCATACAAAGACCTTTCATAATTAAAGTTCTTGTAGAGTCCTGTCAATGAATCCTAATGCCCTATACCCACTCTAAGTGGGGTCAAATTCAAATTCAAATTCAAAATATTCTTTATTCAAATAAACTTGTAAACAAGTGCTTTTGAATCGTCAACTCTACTGCTGGTTCGGAAAGCTGTTGCTACCGAGAAGAGCCAGCAAGAAACTCGGCGGTTGCTCTTTTAAAAATATAATTCTTAATACTATTTACATTATGTCGTTACTGTCTTGTACAGGTTCAAAGAGAGCTATATCCACACATTCTTATCTTCTAAATAATCTTCAAGAGTATAGTAGGCTTTCTGTATCAGCCTCTTTTTAACAGTGTTTTTAAACTGCTGTAATGGCAAAGCTGAAATTGATTGCGGAATTTTATTATAGAATCTTATACCAAAACCTACAAACGAATTACGTACTTTTGCAAGGCGCAAAGCAGGAGCCGCAAGCTTATGTCGGTTCCTGCTTTGTCTATTGTATACATCACCTATCGTTTTATAATTCTTTATATTTTTATGTACATAAATTAAATTGCTTAAAATATACTGTGAAGCAAATGTAAGAATACCTGTTTCCTTAAACTTCGGTCGGCACAACATGTTGTCATATGATTTAGCTACGTATTTTACGCCTGGTCGCCTGCCTTACGTCAACTTACCTTAGTCTTATTTTAAGACACCTCGGTAAAAAAGAGGGTAGTCTATTCAACCGAATACCACACGGTAGGTCAACTTACCTTAGTCGCCTTTTACGACACATCGGTAAGAAATGAGGTAGTTTATTCTACTTAGCCGGATACCAGAAAGTGAGTCAACTTACCTTAGTAACTTTTTACGGCACCTCGGTAAGAAATGAGGTAGTTCATTCTACTTAGCCGGATAGCACATGGCAGGCCAACTTACATTAGTCACTTTTTACGACACCTCAGTAAGAAATGAGGTAGTTTATTCTACTTAGCTGGATAGCACACAGCGGGTCAACTTACCGTAGTCGCCTTTTACGGCAACTCGGTCAGAAATTAGGTGGTTTATTCTATTCAGCCGGGTATACGGCGGAAGCAGTTTTAATATAATGTAAAACTTTATATGAAAAAAAATTTCGGCAGATATCTTAGCAAATATGAGTCTGGTGTAATAAACTGTACGGTTTCTTACGCGCTTATTTGTTAAAGAGAATATTTTCTTATTTCACCGTGAAATTTCATAAGCAACTTCATTATGGCGGGATAATAAAATGTTTACGCTATAACGTTTCATATTCGCTGGCTTTTTTATGTTTTAACCTATTGTATGGTCATATTAAAGTCGGAAACGTATATTTGTATCTTAAGGTCATATGTTTATAGCATCACAATCTAATAAAAGCTTTTTGGTATAGACATTCCAAGATTTAGCGAACCTTTAATAATAAAAAGCTGACTAATAATTTATATAATTAGGTGTTACTTTTCGGAGATCCATAATACCTACAAAAGTAATAATTTGTTTTGCTAATTTCCGCGATAAATTAAATAGAGAATATATTATGTTTATAATGTTTAATGTAGAGTGGACTATCCGTTCTCATACCTGTTACATGCGGGATCCGTAAAAACACTTGCACAAACCTCTAAATTCTTTTTAGATCATAAATCTTGTTTGTTTTTAAATTATTTAAAAACGACAAGCATTATAGAAAATCTAAACATTCGTCAAAAATTTTGTAAATTTAAATTGTCGTGAGTATTAATAGTTAATATATAAAAGTTATAGTAAGTATAAAGTTATAAAGTTATAGTAAGTATAATAGTTAATATATAAAAACGGCTATACTCGCGTCTTATTCGATCGGCTCATTAAGTGCCCTGAAAGGTTTTGAAACTAGTCGGGCTAACCCGATATAATAAGACGGTATAGCCGGTTCCTATATATTAACCAAAAACTTTTCTACTTTTAATTTATACATTGATCCTTGATAAGGTTCAAATTATATTATACTTTGTCTTATTAAAGTAAACGCTGTGATATTGAATCTCTTCAAAAATAATGAAGCAATTATGAACACAATAGTGGCGTCCCGTGATCCAGTTTTCTTTAACGTTAAGATATTTCCAGGAAATTTTCGCCACTGCCTAAGATGCTAAATTAATTAACGCGCAAATCTTCAAGGAAATAATTCCATTTCCAGAAAATATTAATCTTTATTTAATATAAAAAATGCGCTGTTTGGTATCCGGCTGAGTAGAATAGACCACCCTCATTTCTTACCGAGGTGTCTTAAAAAGCGACTAAGGTAAGTTGACCCAGCGTTTGGTATCCGGTTGAGTAGAAGAAAGAGGGTGGCCTCTTTCTTACCGAGGTGTCGTAAAATACGTGGCCATCATGTGATAACATGCTTATAACATGTTGTGCCGACTCCACTCAGAGTGGGATAAGGTCAGGAGGATTGTAATTTCTACGTTAAATAATAAATAGTCGAATATGTTTCAACCGAAAATAGTCGTAGTAATAATATTGATTCTGTCTTTCTTAAAAATCGCTTAAAAGTCTCGTCGGGTGGTCATTGATCAGGTAACGATTCTTTTAGTAGTGATGTCTTTAGTTGGTATCCGGCTGAGTATAATAAACCACCCTCATTTCATTCCGAGGTGTCTTAAAAAGCAACTAAGGTAAGTTGACCCAGTGTGTGGTATCCGGCTGAGTAGAAGAAAGAGGGTGGCTTCTTTCTTACCGAGGCGTCGTAAAATACGTACCCAAATCATGTTATAACATGTTTATAGCATATTATGCCAACCCCACTTAAAGTGGGATAAGGTCAGAAGGATGATAATTTCTACGTTTTCAAATCCTTTACGTAATAAAACCATTTACTATTTGTAAGGGCTCGTGTTAAACAGTTTTCCCGTCTCCAGTTTCGTATATATTTTGAGATCGTATTTCATCGTTACAATCCAACAACTGATATCACTTAGATATGCAAATAGTTTCCATGAAAACGTATTGTTAACAGCTATAATTCGAGATCCTAATTTATGAAATTGAGTAAATGAAACCTTACTATAATAATTTCATTGCTATCGTTAAGGATTGTAATATATTATGATATTATGTAATATATTACAGTATTAACTTAATATAACTTTATACGCAGTTATATCATAATAAAATTATAAACGCAATTTTTTGTCTTTCTTTCAAAACCAACGGGAACAACGAATCGCCGAAAACGAAACGAACACCTTTTACGACACCTCGGGAAGAAATGAGAGTGGGCTATTCTATTCAGCCAGATACCACACGGCAGAAATATGTACTAGATGTATAAAAACAAGAAATTCATCTTCATCAACATCAAAATTTTATATCTCTCTTGTGGGTTTCTGAATTAAGTTTATCTCGCACTGGACAAATTTAATTAAAACTCACTTATGAAATATTAACAACTTATCACTTAAATCTTCTCCGCGTATGCAGTATTTATTTATTATTACAAGTTTACGTTCTTCGATCCCGTATAAACTTTCCCAGCCAATGAACTAGTAATCCGATTAAATACATTTAACTGTAATGTATTAAGACGTGCTCTTATTACCGTAACTTCCTTCTAAGTTTAAGACTATTGACTTACGATCCAAGAGTAGTTCGGAACTAGATAATTGTCCAGGGAATCCAACTGTAATGTAATCGCATAAGTATCTCCTTTATTCGCTAATCTATACTGAAATAAACTATAAAGAGTTTGTTTGTTTGATTCTTTTATTGTTTGAACGCGCTAATCTCAGGAGCTACTAGACTGTTTCGAAAAATTATGTATTATTTTGACTGGTCCGTTGGAGCAGTGGGTAGTGATCCTGCCTTCAGATCCATGGGTCGCGGGTTCGATTCCCGCCGAGGGCTAACATTTTCTATAAACGAATTTGTTGGTCTTTGAGCCTGGGTGTATATTTGTATTTAAGTATGTATTTAAAAAATATATAAGTATATTTTCACCAAAAATATATAAGTATATGTCTGTCATCCATAACACAAGTATTAAAGTTACTTACTTTGGGACCGTGCGTGTAAGTGTTTCATATATTTATTTATTTATTTCAGTATAAGATAGTCCATTTAATGAGGAAGGCTATAGGGTATATAACATCACGCTTAGATCTATAGGAGTGAAGCCACAATAAAAAATATTACGAAAACGACAAAATTTAAAGCGTCCCTTGAGTGCACTGAGTAAACCGTAATAGGTATTAAAAAATCATGTTTTACAAAATTGTTCCCCTCTAAAAGGTCTACATAAAAGTCGCGACAGCATAGGTCTAGCTTTTAAAGTTAATCTACTCTAACCATTTTTATGGTTATCAAAAGACCATATAAGTTTTTAATCTTTCCACGCGGGTTTCCATGACTTAAGCCGTGATAAAGTTGCCTTGTCTTATTTATTCCATGGGGAAATACAGAAGTTATATATTATATTACTAAAGATTATTTATTGCAACCAGGCAATAGCTCAAACCACAACAGTCATCCTAAGAAGTTGACTTACGATCGGAAAACGATTCAGACTATTTGTCTAGTGAACTTAGTTCTTATTGTAATTGAGTCGGCCACTTCATATTTGCTCTCCCTTTTATTCAATAGTTCCCGACCATTTCCCCTTATTTGACCTTCCTTTGTTTAGTTTTCCGATAGTTGTAGACGTCTTACACGCGGGGTTGAAATAGGTCGTGGTCAAGTACTTAAGATATAGGACTCAACTTTTTTGTGAAATTGAATCAATTTATCCAACATCTAAATATAAGTTTAACGTTTGACTGGCCCGTTGGCGCAGTGGGTAGTGACCCTGCCTTCAGATCCGCGGGTCGCGGGTGCGATTCCCGCCGAGGGCCAACATTTTCTATGAATGAATTTGTTGGTCTTTGAGCCTGGATGTATATTTGTATTTAAGTATGTATTTAAAAAATTTATAAGTATATATTCACCAGTTGTCTGTCACCCATAACACAAGTACCTTGGGGACGGACGACCGTGTGTGTAAGTGTCCCATATATTCATTTATTTATTTATTTGTATTTATTCTTTTAAAATGTCCTGTAAATAGTGATACGTTGAATATTAAACATACGTTTAATCTATCAAAATCAAAAAAATTATAATAAAATTTTGCAATTGCCCTTCGCTTAGCTCAAACATTACTTAACGCGATTAGACAAAAACTTTTAAAAATATTTGACAACACTTTATATCTTTAATATTTAAATGAGTTAATCTTGTATGTATATATATATATATATATATTCGGAATCTCGGAAACGGCTCCAACGAATTTTTCTGAAATTCTGCATGTAGGGGGTTTTGGGAAAGAAAAATCGATCTGGCTAGGTTTTATGTAAAAAAATCGTAATAAAAATAATGTTTTTGGGCATTAAAAAATACTAAAATTTATATTAATACACTATTTTTGCCATAAAGTGTCAAGTCAGCGTAGCTTATTCGGGGAACGGGCAGTCTCGATCTATCTACCTAGGATCAATCCCAACTACCATATTATTTTTTTATTTTTTTTTAGTTTATTTTTTTTCTTTTATCAAAAATTTACTAGGTAAAAGGTACTACTTTTAAAGTGTTAACTTGTACACTATAGTCCTTAACTATAATTCTAACTATAAATAATCTTAACTATAATTAAAGTATTTCACACATTTTTAGCAGCGCAGAAATTCTCAAGTTTGTAGGTAAAGTAAGACTGTTACAGCTTTCTTTCAATATTCTTTAGCTGTCTCGGAATTCTTTCAACCTTCATCGGATTTTCTTTGGAAAGCCTCTTATCCCATTTTCTTGTCTGCATGGTAGTTTTAGTTTAAGCCCCGCAGCGCCGTTCGGATTTTGTTTTATTTTGTTTTTGCTTTCTCGGACATCTCACGGACGTATCGCACTGTGAAAACAATAGTAAGCCTAATAATACTGTACATAATACATAAAGTATTTAAACTCTATTGTTATTTTTAAATAAATTATCATAACAAATATACATATTTTATTATATTTCTAAAATAAATTAAATTAAATATAAATATATGGGACACTTTACACACATAGTCCGTCCCCAAAGTAAGTACTTAATACTTGTGTTATGGGTGACAGACAACTTGTAAATTTAAACTTATATAATTTTAATTACATACTTAAATACAAATACACACCCGGGCTCGAAGGCAAACAATTTGTTTATAAAAAATGTTGACCCTCGGCGGGAATCGAACCCGCGACCCATGGAGCTGAAGGCAAGGTCACTGCGCCGGCCACATATTGTCAAATGACCTCTATATGTGCTAAGTGAAAATAAGGTAGCTAAGATCGAATCTGCGTCGCTTCAGTCCATATTTTGTATGACTTTGGACTTGCCGTTACGCCCTATATGTGACTCCATAACTTTTGTATCATTTAGTGAAAATCTCACTATTACTCATCATCTTCCTGTCCTTATCCCACTCTAAGTGGCATCGGCACAACATGCTATGAACATGTTGTCACATGGCTACGTATTGTATGACTGGCCGCCTGCCTGACGTCAACTTATCTTAGTCGTGTTTTACGACACCTTGATAAGAAAGAGGGTGGTCTATTCTACTTAATTGTATACCACACGGTGAGTCAACTTAGCTTAGTCGAGTAGACACGCACTTTCCGAAGACTTAGGTTTTCAAGCAGAAAAAGATTTTGGTTCAAAACATAATACGTAGCTTTCCAAACGCTGCGAATGCAAGTCGAATTTGATAACTTGAATAATGATAACTTTGTGAATAACGATAACTTTTTGAATGATAAATGAAATTCGTTTAAGTCATATCTATTAATGCTTGAAGTTATGAATGTATGTAACATTTATACATGTTAAGCGTAGTTAAAATATATAAGCTCTTTGTAGCCTAAATACAACAGTCCGTCTTTCACTGCCATTCAACTGGAATAACACAAAATGGCGCACGAATTGATACCTAAAGTTGTTAGCTACATAGAATTGTTTGTAACAGCGCCTACATCAAACGATTTATCCGTGGCAAGAACTCGGTGATTGGATTCTATTGGTATTTTGCGATTTACTTGCCCTTGTCTATGTAACACTTCGTTCGAATATTCGGAACAAATTCCGTAGCTTTTCGAAGATATTGAAAACTACAATACTTGTTTTACCGGTTTATTATTACTAGTAATCGTCAATAGTTTTATCACTATATACTATACTTATCGTGATTTTGTGCCGACCCCACATAGAGTGGGACAAGAGCTGGACAATGATGATGAATGTATGAGAATTGGATTTGGTGTATTTAACCGGTGAGAAAAAAGGAAAATCCAGATTAGATACTATCCAGATAGATCCAGACAGTTTAGATATTAAAGCGTGTGGTATCCGGTTGAGTAGAATATAACACCCTCATTTCTTACCGATGTGTCGTGAAAGGCGACTAAGGTAAGTTAACGTATGGCAGATTTTTAGTCGGTGAGAGTCCAACATACCCGCCGCTCGTCCCCGTCGGGCGGTGACGACGCATAATGGGTTTTCCTGACACAAAAAAGTTAACGTCAGACAGCCTGGTCGTAAAATACCCAAAACATGTTTAAACATATTACGCCGACGCCACTTATACTGGTATAAAGGCAGGAGAATAATAAATGTTTAGATACAGAACACGCTATGTTTAATATATTTACTTCTACACTTTATATACATTTGTTTAAATGTATTAGCTTAAATACAAAGGAAATATAAAAGACAACAAATTAATCACTCCTTTTCTTCTTTATAATTAAGATAATTTTTATATTTTTATTTTTCATGTTCACAATTTTGTTTTAACACCGCCCACGTCCTCTCTTTATTAATTATAACACCTCTTGATTATTCAGCAGCTGTGAAGGAAGAAACATCGTTTTAAGTGAGAACTCAAAGTAAATTACATAAATAAGTTACCCGACCCGGTATTCTATTAAGGTGGAGAAAAATGTTCAAATCTCAAAGCTGAATTTATATTCTTATTTCACAATTTAATTTTAAAAATTATGAATACAAATTAATGATTTTTTTAAATGGCATATTTAAAATATCTGTGGTATCCGCTTGAATAGAATGTACCACCTCATTGCTAACGGAGATATCGTGAAAGGCGACTAAGGTAACTTGACCCACTGTGAGGTATCCAGCTGAGTAGAATAGACCACCAATATTTCTTACAGAGGTGGCAAGTAGGCGGCCAGTGGTAAAATATCTAGCCAAAACATGCCTACCCCACTTAGAGTGGGAAAGGACAGGAGATTAATAGCATATTTAAAATATCGACTTAATGACTTTATAGCGATTGGAATTATCACCGTATGAGTTCGAAACTATTGAGCTTACCCGATAGAATAAGACGTAAATAAAGCCGATTTCTATACAGTAACTATAAATACTGCTCACGATAGTCTAAAGTAACAAATTATTGGAAAACTTAAAAAAATATATGTTGTTTGTTGATACATAGTGGTTAGATTGTAAGAAATGACGATGTACGTCATTTCTTACAATCTAGCACCGTTAACTAAACGATAACTCATTATCAAAGGGATTTTACTGTTGAATTAGATTAAAATAACTATCAATCACCACTAATCTAACAACAACATTAAATAAAAATAACTTACAAAAATCCGACACAGGTACGCAAATTTCGGTGGCATTCCTGCAATAATTTTTTTGACAAACGCATTGCGGTTGACATTCGAGACCAAATCTATTACATTGTTGCGGAGTCTGTTTTAAATCGCGACATCTATCGGTGAAACAAGGTGGAGGACAAGAGTTCCATTCTTCGTATTGTCTTTTGCACTTGACTGGAGCTGCAAGTAGAATCGCATAATAGCGGGTCTTAAAGACCAAGTAACTAAAAACACAACAAATAAATCCAATGAAGAAGAACTTGAGTTGCTGACGTATTTCAATGAACTCTAAAGCAGAAATTACACAGCTTAAGACAGCAAATGGGGCACATAGTCTTTATATTTGATGAATATTGAATGGATAGTGTCCTGGAATAGCTACTGTACATTAAAAAACCAATGTTGATACAATATATACTAGTTTGTCAGATGACTTAAAACTCGTTTAGCTTGCAGTTGGATGCAAGCGGCATAAGAACCACTGACATGGAAAACCTTTGATGAAACCTACATCCAGCATTGGACGTTCATCTACGGTCATCGATGACATCAAAAACTTTAATTTCTTGAGCAATAAAGTATATATAATATCGATTTATTTTTATATGTCACGAAACACAAAAAATATAGATTCAGACTTTGTAAAGTCTTCCAAACCAATATTAAGTACTTAAGTAACAATATTAAGCAAGCTTGGCCATGTCTGAATTTCTTATGAAAGTAGCACAAATGTTTATTAAGTCATCTGAAGAGAATAGTCAAATTTATGTTTTCTGGTTTAAATTATTCCTTGACTTATTTATGATCTGATGAATGAATTGATCATATTTATAGTCTCAAACTTATAATTATTGTTAAAAGCAAGAAATTGACAGTTTTTGCTCAAGTGACTAACTCCGTATTAGTCACTTGGGTAAAAAATACACTTCATAGTATTAGTAAGTTAGTAGTAAGAACCATACGACAATCTGAAGCAAAGACGCATCTGTCGTCGGTGTAACTAATCCGTTTATAATACGGCTTGCAAGCACAACCAGGAGGGCAAGGATATGGTATGCCACAAGCAACCATAGCCCGATTATCATTCTCTGGACAATTGTTTGATGGACATCCGAAGCTACAATAGACAAATGTCTCGTTTTGTCTACACGTATTGCGACCTGAAAATGATTAAACTCTTTACACCATGGAAGCGTGTGTAACTACGTATTATATTATTTTAGTATTAAAAGGACCTAATCCAAAATAAGGCATGACATCACACTATGAACTATTAAAAAAACTTTTCCGGTCTTTTCCAATTTATCGGTCTTTTTAACACTCACGAGTTTTGTAGGGGCTACGCAACGCTTTATTGCAATTTGCACAAACACTGTTTTAATTCGGTCAAATTAATATTAAGCGTGCGGTACATTTTCCTTAATGCAGAATATGCTATGATCAGTTCGCTTAATTTAAAAAAACATTAATGTAAATGCCGGATGAAGCTGTAAACTTCCTGGACCCACTGTGTGGTATCTGGTTTAGTGGATTAAAGTAGAATAAGGTAAATTGATGTCAGGCAGGCGGTCAGTCGTAAAAACGCAGCCAAATCATGCGACAGCATATTTATAACATGTTGTGTCGATCCCACTTAGGGTGGGAGAATGATGGTGTATATGTTACCAAGAATGGATCAGATCCAAAATATTTACAGGTGATTAATAAGACGAGTCATTTTAAAATCGAGTAATTTCCACAGAATGTTACTTACTTTGGCACTCTTGTATAGTAATACATTGGCCTCCTTTCTCGGATAATATATATCCGTCGGCGCAATTACAGCGATTGGTCGCTCCGGCTGAGATTTGCGGGCAGTTTGGGGGGTTCGGAATAGAGCACGTTGGCGTGCACTGGTCGTAAATACACGGGGTCTCACCTGGAAAGGTAATTTCCGATTTGTAGAGATTTAGCTGCGTAAATTAGCCATTTGTTACCAAGAAACAGTTCCGAGTTAGGAACTTTTGCAGGCAATCTTACACTGCCCTTACCATTTGTTAATATCTCGATCATGAAATGGTAATAAACTAAGTGATAAGTTTATTACCATTTCATGATGATGGAATCCTACTAAAGGATGATTCACGCTACACCGTGTCGCGACCGGGCCGTGCCACGGCCGGGGCACGACCACCGTGCGCCGGCCGTGCCAGTCATTCATGTTACACCGGGCTGTTTGGGTTTATTATTTGCACGACTTATATCTATGTTAAGTAGCTTTTGTCAGCAAGTGATTTCATCTATCGATAGACTTGACGCCTAAGTAAATATGCAGTTTCACAATTTGAATTAGCAGCTATTGCAATTGCCATCGATGATGAAGTATTGGAAATTATTTTATTTGTTATCTAAATACTGATGGCTCATGTCGTAAATCACAGAGCAAATTACACACATTCTAAACAATTTGCATTGTCCATTTTGCTGTTAAGCTGCTAAACTCACTGAGATTTGACGTTGACTGCTCTGCGGGCGCCCAGGCGCATATGTTTATGTTACAACGTGTCGGGGCCGAACCGTGCCGGAGCCGGGAAACAATACCCACCGACATTTCAACGCCGTGCCCCGGCCGTGCACGGCCGGGACACGGCCTGGGCACGTTTAGGCATGAATCACTTCATACCAAAAGTATACCATATTGTTCGACCGTGCCCCGGACGGGGCACGGCCCGGTCGCGGCACGGTGTAGCGTGAATCATCCTTTAACCTATCCTATTCCTAATATTATAAATATGAAAGTTTGAGTATGGATGTATGTTTGTTACTCTTTCACAACGAATCCACTGAACCAATATCGATGGTAACTTATTAAAGATATACTTATTTCCTTAGCTTAAAATTTTCACTACACAGTCCCCTCCTTTGTAATTCCAGAAAATCATTACATAGGAAGAGACTACATTTGACGTATGCTACTTGAAAGCACGTACCTACGCCAATAATCAATTTTATATATTAAAAATATAGTATAATGTTTGTTAAATTATTAATAAATATTGCGAAAGATACAGTTCCCGCCGCGATAACGCTGCGTAATTAGCTCATGGGCTTGAATATGGCTTATGGGCTTGAAATTTTCGGGCTCATCCGATAAAATAAGATATAAGTATAGCCAGTTTCTATACATTAATTATGAATACTACTCACGATAATTTAAATTCAAAAATTGCGAAAGATGAATAAATATCATTACCAGTTTCTGTAGGTTTACATGGAATGCTTGTTATAATAGGCTTTGATGGACCTTCGCTAGGTATTCTGTATTTCGGTGGCACATTTATTAATATCAATACGTCATCCAATTCGTAATCTTCATCTGGAACCTCTGTGTGAAGAGAAATTTAAACATTATATTTTAAAAATAAAAACGGGTAAGCGTGTATGAGATCCCAACGTTGAAGGATTTTGTCCCTACGTATAAGGTGTAAAGTACAATATAATTTTTTCGTCTGTATTCCCATATATTAAAAGGGATGAAGAAATAGACTGTTACATTATCTCAAATAGTAATAATCTCAAATAGTATCTCAAATATATTGTAAAAATGGTTAAAATGGGTTAACCTTAAAAGCTAACCATATCCTGCCGCGGACTTTTATTTAGAACTTTTAGAGGGGAACAACTTTGTAATACATAATTTTTTAATCACTTTCACCGTTTACTTATCGCACGCAAAGAAAGCTTTAAAGCTTGTCGTTTTCGCGATATTTGTTATTGCTGCTCCTCTCCTATTCATCTTAGCGTAATGTTATATCTATAGGCTTCCTCGATAAATGGACTATCTTAAACTCGAAGAATTTTTCATATCTGTCTAGTACTTCCTGAGATTAACGCGTTGAAACTATCAAACAAACAAACTTGTTTTATATATTAGTATAGATTTCCATTTTTTATGGATAGGATCAATACATATTTTCTATTAATAAATACCCTTAGGTATATAAATAAAGAATAAGAGAAGATAATTTTTATTACTCATTCATAAATTTTAAAAAGTTCTCTATACTTAAACTAAATTGCAAAACATTAAAAACTACACAATACATGTTTAGCACAGCACTTTGTTGATATTGTTTTATACAATGTTTTCTAAACTTTCCACCCATACTTGAGAACTTTGAAAAGGTAAAACTTTTACGACTAAAAAAGTGCATTCCTGACACTTTATGACTATTTTTGAAGTTTGAAGTCTAAGCTTAGGACGATACCGCACATGTTTTATGTTTATTACTGTTTAGATGAATATTTAAAAGTCTGTTTTCTTTTAAGTATAACTTTGAGAAAATTTTAATTTAAAATACTCTGTTCAAATAAGACCTTTAAGCAGCCCTTTTGAATCGTCAAGGATCAATATGAATAATAAAGTCACAACTGGTTTGGAATGTTGCTTTTACCGAGAAGAACCTGCAAATTATATTCCCATTAAACTAACTCTGAGTAAAATGACTTGATGTATTTTACGTAACAATTATTATTCTTTTATTTTTCTGTTTATTTATGTGTTGCAATTGTAAAATTGTAACTAGGAATGATGTGATTTCCTGTAATTGGTACTACATAATTAGTTTAAGGTTATTTGGATATTTTTTGGATTATATAATATGTTGTGCTGTTAGAGATTCGTAGAAATAAAAAAATAATTAATGATTTTAATTCCAATTTTCATGATTAAATATATAATCAAGGAGTAATGAAAATGAACTATTTTATTTTCTCCTATTTACTTTATTTACTACATACGTGAACATTGTTCCACAGGTATACAATATCCTTTTTTGTCTCTCAAATGTCCATATACACAGTTGCACCCAGCTTGACAGGGGCCAGGTTTGCATGCATACTTCTTAGGGTCCCAATCGCAACTTTGTGGAGGGCACACTTTCTTGCAACTTGACGCCTCTTCGTTTTTGCCACAAGCTATAGCCGGTGGAACTAAAGAAAATTCTTTGTATCATTTTCAAGTCGTGTTGATTAAGCATATTTAAGCCGTGTGGTATCCGGCTGAATAGAATAGTCCACCCTCATTTCTTACCGAGGTGTCATATAGGGCGACTAAGGTAAGTTGATTCGCCGTGTGGTATCCAACTGAACATAATAGATCAACCTCTTTCTTACTGAAGTTTCGTAAAGTCATGTGACGTGTGAAAAATAATTTTAATAACTTCGTTCGTTCGTTTAAATAATGCCATGTGGTATCCGGCTGAGTACATTAAACCATCCTCTTTCTTACCGAGGTGTCGCAAAAGCCGACTAAGTTAAGTTGACGTCAGGCAGGTGGCCGGTCATAAAATACCTAGCCAAATCATGTGACAACATGTTTATAACATATTGAGCCGACCCTACTTAGAGTGGGATAAGGTCAAGAGAACGATGATGATTTATTTCAATAAATGATAAGCTAAAAAGTAACTTACTGGGAACACATGCTCCGTAACTATCTCTGACATATTTGTCGATACATTTGCACCGCCGGCATTTCGAGTACAGGTCAATAGCAGGGTCATGTGGTTGTGAATAAAGGATGCCACACTCAGAAGGTTCTTCAAACTCTCCGCATTCGGGTAGACTTGAAGCTGAAATATTTGTTTGCTTACAATTTGTTTACATTCGGAATTCTATAATATATGGCAAGTGGACAGCGCAAATTCATCGGAAAGAAAAAAATATTCAACGATCGTTATTTTCCATATGTTCAATAAGTTACCCAAAAAATTATGAAAACAAAATAAAACAAAAATACCGCTCGTAATCTCCTCGTAATAGATGGATGGATTGTGTGAAAAATTATATGCATGTTAAAGGAGTGCCACAAGAGTTGACGAATGAAAGAGGAGAATGGAAGAAGAAGACATATTGTGCCGACCCCACTCAGAGTGGGATAAGGGTAAGAGAATGATAATGAACATCTACTCGTAATACAAAAAAAAATATAATCGTTGAAATCTACCATTAACCAATCAAACCAATAACAATTATTATTTTTATTCATTTATTTATTATTTAATTAGAACGGACATGATCCACTTACACTAATTAAACACATAATTTTAACTATATCACAAAAAAAAAGAAAATTAAATTGAAAAAATAAAACAATTAAAAATAAAAATAAAATAATAAAGTAAAATATTTAATGATATTAAATATAAAATTCTTCTTCACATCAATCACAATAATCAGTCTGATTGTTTTTTAATAAATTACCAAAATAATAAGTAAATCAACTTATTACTTTTCTTCTATTTCTGAGAAGATTTGTAAATATTAAGCCTTAACTTAACGATAAGATAAATAAAAGAAGTAATTAGTTTTCTACAATCCATGATAAAAGAAAATCTATGTAATCCTGTGTAATACTCTCAAATGGTGGATACTAATTCTATTCTCCTTCTGACATCTGTTCTAGAGGCCACTTATGAAAACCAAAAGCTTTATATTTTAGAATAAAGCATGCTCCAAAAATTTAAATTTAGAAACGTACAAAAGTAACTCTAATATAGATGTTTAAGGTTGACACTTGACACTTATTAAAATAATTTCATATTATTCCTCTGAATTTCGACGCACATTTGTAACGAAATATTTCCAGAAAGGTTCGCAGCCATTAGTGGAGGTCTGAAGATCAATTTGTGAAATTTCAATATCAAATAATTAAATGCGTAGGCATAAATGATTGCTGTCGTTTTACTCGACGGAATTCCAATGGAAATAATTATTTTGTGAGAGCAAATATTAAAATTTTCATATTAAATTTCTACATTGAACTTTCATCTTATTTTGTCTCAACTAGATCATTTGATATAATATTATACAACATTAGCTTATAGATATAAACAAGAAGCCAACAGAAATAATTTATAATATTTTTACTTCAATCATTTGTTGTTGCTGTATTTTTTTATACATAGATAAGACAATTAATATTGGAATTGGATTGGAATTTATTTTGGAATGGGGAATAAGTCATTTGTGTCTGCAAAGCGTCAAAAGTATTTGTAAAATAGAGCAACAAGATTTAAAGTTATTTGATTAATAAAAAACTGTAAATAATAATTCGAATTTATAATTACCTAATTGAACCGTATCACGATTCTTTAAATTAAAAAAAGGTAAAGAAACAGAAAGAAAGATCTCTTTGTTTCTCTGTTTTTTTAATAACTTGCCTATTATATAAATACAACAAAATTATTATTAAAATTAATGAATTTTATTTTTACCCGAGCATTACTCGGTAATTTAAAAAAAAAGAAACTTAAAAAAAGAGAATTAATTGGGAAGGTGGGGCTCGATCCTAGGTATTTACATTTCTCTAGACCGCCCGTTCCCCGAATAACGCTACGCTGACTTGACATTTTACGACAAAAATAGCGTTTTATAGTAAACCAATGTTAGTATTTTTTTTAAATAAAACCTAGCTAGATCGATTTTTTCCTCCACAACACCCTATTTGGTGAATTTCAGGAAAATCGTTGGAGCCGATTCCGAGATTTAGAAAATATATATACATACAAGAATAACTAATTTAAATATTAAAGAAATAATATAAAAAGAAAAATAATAAAAATTATTACGTACGCGGTGGACAATTGTCATTGAGGACGCATCTTCCATTAAAGTCTCGGAGATAATCTTTGATACAATCACATCCTGGTTCACACTTCGGATTAGGATCGCAAGGAGCAAATAAAGTGTATGAAATGTTGCAAAATTGTGGTGGACACACTGTTCTGCATTCTACTGATATTTCGTTTTCGCCACATTCAGGCTGCGTACCTAATTAAACATAGCTTAAGTAGAAAGTAGAAAAAGGGTAAAGTAAACAGTAGTAACTGTTAATAACCCAATAACAGTGGTATCAGTGGCTGAGTAGAATAGATTGCACTCATTTATTGCCGAGGTGTCGCAAAAGGTGACTAAGGCAAGTTGACTCGCCGTGTGCTATCTGGCTTAGTAGAATAGGCCATCCTTATTAATTACTGAGGCGTCTTATAAGGTGACTAACGTAAGTCGACCCGCCGTGTGGTATCCGGCTGAGTAGAATAGCCTCATTTCTTACCGATGTGTCGTAAAATGCGACGAAAAAGGTAAGTTGACGTCCGGCTGCCTGCCTGACGTCAACCTACAATATTTTTATGACTTATTGTGTCGATTGGATAAAAGCAGGAGAATGATAATAACGTTAATATCCCACTGCTGGGCATAGACCTCATTTCTCCTTTGGAAGAGAAGGATTGGACCTACTCCAATGCCAATAGGTAGGTTACATAGGCCATTTCGTTTTCAATTATTCAAGTTATTTAAAATTTCACATTCATTAATTTCAAAATTATTACATCAAAATATAAAACAATCATACGAGTAATATATGGTAAGTAATTGTCTTTTTTTCCTTATAAATCTTAAATTTACGTCACAATTCATACTACTTGCTATGCTACTATTTTATATTTATAAGACGATATTAATTAAAGTTACATCCATAGTAATAAACGCGAAAATCTGTTCTTCTGAGAATCTATCAGCTGGAAGCTTATATATTGGGATCTATAGTATACAAAAACCCCTTTTTCGTTGAGGATTGTTAAAAAAATAATATATTATATATTTAATTAAGGATATAATACTAAAGTTTATGCGAAGTCGCAGGTACGACTAGTAGGTATAAAATGAATCCATGTCCAACGCCTCGTTAAGCAAATGAATGACCATTAGTTCAATAAAACTGAGTGATAAGTGTCAGGTTTAATATAGGTAGATTGAAAATCGTGGGTTAACTCACGATTAGTCGTGAATGTTAAATAAATTAATAATAATAATACTTAGATTTGCCTGAATCATTAATATGTTGACTTGCGTTCAAATACACAGTATTTGTTGGTATAATTGTCATTTATATCAATGGTAAATATATGAAAAACCATAAATGATTAATGACAACATAAATGACATAATAAATCAGAAGAGTGCGTAGAATTGAATTTCATTCCGGCCCTTTCATTAAATAAATGAAACTAAGGTATGGAAAATAATTTTATAAGTACTCAAGTAAGAGTACCTAGTAGTCAATATTTAATTTATTGATAACTAGCGGCCTGCCCCTGCTTCGCACGGGTATAAAATATATATCCCATGTCAGTCAGTGTAAAAAAATGATTAAAATGGATCCAGTAGTTTTGATTTATTCATTACTGCACGTGGCCCGCAAGCGTTAAATTTGGAGAAAAACAATTTCCTTTCCCTATACCAAGAAGATTTCCTGCTATCTTTGGAATATCTAAACTCATATAGTACATTTTTACTTATTTATTTTTACATTTTCCCTATGTATTTTATTTTTACAATTAATTACAGAATGTCTTTAAACAAACTCTTGAAAGAGCGACATCGCTGCTAAAGTCGAAGTGTTATAGGGCGAAGCGCGGCGTCCTCACGGCATTTTAAATCTGTAATATCTCCGAAAATGTTCACTTAAATTACATGCTGTAAACGGCCATATTGATCTATATTAAATCAACTATTTATTTAAGGTACTTAATTGGATAAGGATTAATGCTGTATTGTATAAGAATTGCTTCAAAAATAAGGCATTATTTTTCGTAAAAAGTAAACGACAAAAAATGCTTTAGTGGGTTATCCATAAAAGATAGACATATACCATCCCGGACTTTTCTGTAGACCTTTTCAATGTGTACAAATACTTACTACATCATTTTGATAAATCTCGTAGGGTTTAGCCTGCGTTTGCAATGTAAGCGGAAAAAAATGTAATTATTTACAGAAACCTCAAAAATTACAGTATTTCTCTACTCCGTATTGAATGTTATTATACGTACAAACCTTCCTCTGGAATCACTCTATCTATTTAAAAAAAACCGCATCAAAATCTGTAGCGTAGTTTTAAAGTTTTATGCATACATAGGGAAATATGGACTTTGTTTTATAATATGTAGTGATAGTGATTGTTATTTTCCTCGCTAGAGAGCTCCGATCATAAATGCGTCCGATCGCTGCTAAATTCAAATGGTTAAAGGGCGAACCGCGTTTTTTTTTTTCGAATTTGACTAATGCTGTTAGCCCTAATGGCTTTGATAGCGTCACCGATAAGACGGGCGAGCGCGGAAGCATCGCCGAGAGGCGAACCACGACCTCCGACGCGCTATTTATAGGCTCGCGGCGCGGCCCCTGCATTTTAAATCTGTAATATCTTCGAAACTGTTTATTTAAATTACATGCTGTAAAGGGTCATATTGATCAATATTAAATAAACAATATATTTAAAAATTGCTTTGAACATAAGGCATCATTTTTCGTAAAAAGTAAACGACAAAAACTGCTATGGTGGGTTATCCATAAGAGATAGACATATACTATCGCGGACTTTTCTGTAGACCTTTTCATGGTGTACAAATACTTAGTACATCATTTTGATAAATCTCGTAGGGTTTAGCCTGCGTTTGCAATGTAAGCGGAAAAAAATGTAATTATTTACGACATCACATTAGAAACCTCAAAATTACAGTATTTCTCTACTCGATATTGAATATTATTAGACATGTAAACCTTCCTCTAAAATCACTCTATCTATTAAAAAAAAAACCGCATCAAAATCTGTTGCATAGTTTTAAAGATTGAAGCATACATAGGAATATACGGACATAGGGACAGACAGAGAATGCGACTTTGTTTTATACTATGTAGTAATATTATTTATTTTTACAATTGATTAGACAATGTCTTTACATACAACATTCATAGCTTTCTTATCATTAGACAATATAAACTTGAAAGAAGGACATTTAGTTGCGCCTCCGGTCGGTGCTAAATTCGAAGTGCTTATAGGTCGAAGCGCGGCCTCCTCGCGGGATTTTAAATCTGTAATATCTCCGAAAATGTTCACTTAAATTACATGCTGTAAACGGCAATATTGATCAATATTAAATCTACAATTTATTTAAGGTACTCAATTGGATAAGGATTAATGCTGTATTGTATAAAAATTGCTTTGAACATAAGGCATCATTTTTCGTAAAAAGTAAATGAAAAAAAACTGCTATTGTGGGTTATCCATAAGAGATAGATATATACCATAGCGGACTTTTCTGTAGACCTTTTTAAGGTGTACAAATACTTAGTACATCATTTTGATAAATCTCGTAGGGTTTAGCCTGCGTTTGCAATGTAAGCGGAAAAAAATGTAATTATTTACAGAAACCTCAAAAATTACATTATTTCTCTACTTCGTATTGAATGTTATTATACGTGCAAACCTTCCTCTGGAATCACTCTATCTATTAAAAAAAACCGCATCAAAATCGGTTGCGTAGTTTTAAAGTTTTATGCGTACATACGGAAATATGGACTTTGTTTTATAATATGTAGTGATACCTGGGCGACCAAGCCTTGCTGGCTATTTTTTAAAAGATATAAAAAAATTCAATTAAAAAAGAAAAACAGCGCCGGTGACATGTAGGACTCAAACCCGGAGTTTGAACTTTTTTCTTTCGCCCGTTAACCATTAGGCTATCACAGCATTACGTTTGACAGCTAAAATGACATTTACTATCTATTAGTCTTTCAGTGACCGAAAACAGAAATAAAATATACAAGATTAACTCATTTAAATAGTAAAGATTCATTGTAGTAAGTAACGGCCTGTTACTATCCCACTGCTGGGCATTGGCCTCCTCTGGTCGTTTTGGGAGAGAAGGATTGGAGCTAAGACCTACCACGCTGCTCCAATGCGGATTGGTAGGTTTCACATACCCCTAGGATTCTCTAGAGATATGCAGGTTTCCTCACGATGTTTGAATCCATGATCGTCTCTAGAGATTCACACGGTCGCACCGCTGGGCGACCGTGTGAATCATTCATTATTAAAGTTTATTCATTGTAGTAATAAACTTTAATTGTACCGTTTATTTAATTTGTATATGCAAAGGGCGCGCTCTTACTTTTTTACCATTTTCTTAACGACAGTAAAAAGGGATTTAATTTGGTGTCGATGATGACAATGTTCACGCTTGTATTAATTGCGAATAAATTTTTAGATAATTGGAATTAATAAAAGGAGCAATAATAAATATAACTTACAACTGGTATCACATAAAGATTCCGACGTCAAGGCTAATATAACAAAAAACACAAGCATCGTAACGTTTGTGTCTGCAACGACTGCTCAAATACTTAAACACCTTTAACCAAGCTAATAAAGGTGATACGGCGAATTTAAAATTACATCACACAACAAAATGTACCGGATTTGTGTGGCGTTTAAAAAGCGAATATTAATTATTATCTATACTTATATATAAAGCTGAAGAGTTTATTTGAACGCGATAATCTCAGAAACTACCGGACCGATTTGAATTTTTTTTTAAGTATAAGATAGTCCATCCATCGAGAAAGGCTACTATATTACATCACGTTAAGATGAATAGGAGAGGAGCAGTAATAAAAAATATTACGAAAACGGAAAATTTAAAGCTTTTCTTGCGTGCGCTGAGTAAACGGTGAAAGTTATTCAAAAATTATGTATTACAAATATACATATACAGCATATGTATATTTGTAATACATAATTTTCTAGCTAGCTAGAAGTTTCTAGTCTAGCTTCTTAGGTTAAGCCACAGATTATTGCAAAATAATTTCATTATTACTTTTGTGTTATGGATCTCCGCAAAGTAATGCAAAATGTGATTCTGTAAATTGTTTAGAAATACAGAATAGAAAAAAAATAAAAAAAACTACACTGAGACTCATTTTATCTTTATATCGAATGATATTCGGGGTCAGGAACGAGGTGCAATTTTTAGGATACATATACCACAAAACTATTTTCCCGTTTATTTTTCTATCTTAGCCATTTTTATTTATTCATTTTTTGTAATTTTTGCTATTTTTATGTATATGTATTAAACATTCCTATTGTATTTTTATAATAACGCAGACAATATTACGTCTTTAGACACAAACAAATAAATGTGCACAGTGGCGGTTATTGTTAACACTGTTTAATTATTCATTTTCACGGATCAACGCAAGCTGCTAAAACAAAATGGTAATTATATTTTATGCTTTGGTATTAAAATCAAATATTTTGTTTTTACCTTGACGTCATGAGTAAGAATTGGTGTATTCGTGGTGATGGTATGCTGATCGATTTTAAATGTTTTCTGTACTGTACCGTATCCGTAGATGAATTTCAGACAGATTTATAGAAGCAGGTGTTACTTTGCGGAACTTCATAGTACAGATGTTACAATAAAATTATTTTGCAGTAATCCGCGTTTGTTAAGATAATACATGCAACGCTAAATGTATGAAGCAGGCAACAATCACATACCCCATACATGCAGGCCCTGGACGCATCTCTACCACACCATCACACCAATGTGATTGTTGTCTGCTTCATACATTTAGCATTGAATGTATTCTCTTAACAAATGCGAATTTCAGTTGTTTCCTTTTCCACTGTTTTGCAAAAACTTCTCCTTTTTTTTGGAAAGGCTTAGAAACTACTCTAGGTCGCTGATTAAATATATCGTAGAATTATCTAGGGTTTAATCAGCTTTGAATACTATGTTTTCTGTTACTTTAGAGTGCATGAAGAATTAAAAATATACTGATTAAAATTCAGCACGGGATCTTTTATAGGAAACAAGCCGTACACGCGCTTAAATGTTAAATTACGCTCCATTATGTATCATGTTTTTCTCAATTCTCCAAGGAACAACGGGAATTTTTCATCATATATGTTAGCCCTGTAAATCAGCTTCAAATGTACTAAATGTTGTCTATATCACTCCAACGGTTTAGCCCACGAAGGCGATACACAGACAGACTTCTGTGACTATAATATTAGGGACAATATGGATAAAGACAGATATAAGGGACTCAATGAGTTAAAATAGCGATCCTCTTTTCTTAGTGTTGGTCGTTGTAGGCGGATATACTCAAAATAGTCGTAAAGCTTTACGACCAATTGAAGGGATCTACGTCATATAATATAGGTATAGCTTTTCCCATCGACTTCGTTTGCGTATAATCAGTTCGAAAATAAAAGCGTATGCCATGCCCCTTTTACAATCACCATACTTAAATTCACATCCAACTCTGTTCCTTCGTTCAAAAGTAAAATAAGGATAAATAAACAAACGAAAACACTTGTGTTTCACACTCACGCATTTAAAAAATTAGCATGGTATGCTCGGAAGGAAAACAATGTATGTACCTACTGTTCGCAGTTTGCAGGTATTTTCAACGAAACCGCACAAAATGTTTTACAGAAATACTAACCGTGTTTCACCGAAACCATAATAAATTTAAAACGTTTTGAAGCAAATAAATTTCTTGAGTTGAGCAATTTCCCGGCTCTCCTGTTGTACACATTTGTTTTCCAGATGACTTATTTTGCAATAGCGAATCTGTTTTGCCAGGATTTCCGCTAAGCCCTCGCGTTTCCTTCAAAAGGCGTGGATTTACTTCCACTTTTCAGTTTCACGTTGGATTTGAAGAATTCCGTTACAACGAGATAATTTTACGGGCTATATATTAACAAGCGACAGTATACTTGCCATGTATGTTTACTTTGCCTTTCACAACAAAAAACATATTTTTTGTGTTCCAAAAGTATTGGTGGTATAACCGGGGGCGGTTCTTCACTCCTATTTCCTTGACCTGAAATTCGGCATGTAGGGGATTTTGGAGGAGAAAAATCGATCTAGCTAGGTTTCATTAAAATAAAAATAGTTTTATCCCTGTTTTTGGGCATAAATAAATATTAATATTTAAATTTAATATAAACCACTATTTTTTGTCGTAAGTTGTCAAGTCAGCTTATTCTTATAGCTTATTCTGAAAACGGGCGGTCGTTAAAAATGAAAATACCTAGGATCGAGCCCCACCTACCCAATTATTATTTTTCATTTTTTTTGAAGTTTTTTTTTTTGTAAAAAATTACCGAGCAAGGCTCCGTCACCCAGGTACTAAGTAATAATAGAATCAAAAATATGGACGCAAAATACTTGAAGGCAAGGAATTTCCCAGATAATTTCGCAAGCCTTGATAATCTACGGCTCCCTGGTACACTGGACATTATTTATTGACGTGGTTGGTCGGCCCTTTTCTCTTAGTATACTCAGTACATGTCTCAACCTTAAAGAGCTTTTAAGTAGACCCCGTTTTAGGGGTCGGATACTACTGACCCTACGGTTTAATTAATGTTCCAGGTACAGCTACACGGCTGTTTAAATATTTAAACGGGAATACGGAATGAGCAAAGTTGAGTGGAGTTAGCAAGCCTTTTTTTCTCGCTTTCTAAAATGTGCAAAATGATGAGTTGGTTTTTAGGAAATAATGTGTATCTAATGAATACTTTATAAAATATTTTTAATCTATTTGAATTAATTTTAATTGATTTTCATTACATGATTCACTTTTAGTGAATACCTTGATAAAAAATATTCAGAAATTAACAGCTAGAAACTATATAAAATACGTAAAGCAATCATCATTCTTCTGCCCTTATCCCACTCTAAGTGGGGTCGGCACAACATGTTATAAACATACTGTCACAGTTTGTTTTGTCACTGGTCAATGATTTGGCTGCGTTTATACGACCGGCCGCCTGCCTGACGTCAATTTACCTTAGTCGCATTTTACGACACCTCGGTAAGAAATAGGGTTGTCTATTCTACTAAACCACATACAACACGGCGGGTCAAAATACCTTAGTCGCCTTTTACGACACCTCGGTAAGAAATGGGGTGGCCTATTCTACTCAGTGGGATACCAAACGCATCTTATGGTCTGCCTGCCTGACGTCAATTTACCTTAGTCGTCTTTTACGACACCTCGGTAAGAAATAAGGGTGGTCTATTCTACTCAACCACACGGCTATACCAATTCTAAAATATATATTTTAAATTGATTCTGAATTGTGAATAGATCCACTATTAGGTGTTACAAGGGTATATATTCTTAAAATACACCCTGTATATACCCCCAAAAGCTTATAATTTCATTGTTTCGCCGCTGAGAAATCGAGACAAATGGTTAGTTTTTATTAAAATCAACAGTATAATAACGAAGGAAATGGAAATGGAAGTATTAAAGCGCTGGAAGTTTTCTCTTTAGTACCCACAAATTACGATTAATAAAGCATAGAATTGTATTCGAGCGTGAATGCCTAGTAACAGTTACAGAGAATTTTTTATTTCTGACGTCCCAGTATTTCCGTAGAGTGTACAGTGCGCTTCAAATTCTTATCGGGTATAACTTTTTGCTTCTATTATAAGCAAATTTTTAAATTCAAAATATTTTTTAAATAAACCTGTAAACAAGTAATTTAAAACGTCAATTTTACAGATAGTTATAAAAATTGCTCTCACCAAGAAAACCAACAAGAAAATCAACGGTTTGTCTTTTTAAAATATTTTTATAAGTTGTTATATTTCGCCATTGCTGTTTTGTGCAGAAAACAGTTAATTCGATTATTACAAATAAAATGGTTAATTTTACGGTCAATTATAGAGTTGTAATGGCTCAGTTGGGAACAGGCGTAAAAAAAGTGAAAATACTCAGGCACAAGTCCCAGATATCACCAGCTCTTTTTTGTTTTAATAGAATTTTTGTCTTTTTTTAAATTACCGTGGAAGACTTGGTTTCCCAGGTATTATCAATTGAAGTGAGTTAGTTATAATATATTTAAAAAAATTATCATAACAAGCTCTAACAGTTTGGCTTATAACATATGTATAGATGTAAAGTAACACAACTTTGTACATATATTTGCAGCCGACTGTATTATTCGCGAGAGACCGCGGCACAAAGAGATATTAAATTTAAAAATGTACGCGAGCGAAATTGCTGCCTGCACGCGTTTTGGGACATTTGAAAAAAAAACCTAGATTGGTTCTGAAATTCCCAACAAAAGTTACAGCTATGCGGTTACGCTTATTGTTAAGCTTTAAAGCTAGTCTCGTGATTGCATTTGGCAGTGCATATTTCGTATGGTGATTTGATTACCTTTTCAAACTACTGAGATTTTAGAAAACAAGGAATGGGTGGATTTTAAATTTGCTTTTTAGAAGACATTTCGAAAAGCATTTACTAGGAAAATTCTACGCTGATAAATAAAACTATTAAGCAATCACAAACGGTATTCAAATAGAGATAGCTCAGGCAGCTAGTTGAAGTTTTTGATAGTAGATAATAAAGTAAAGTAACGGCCTAATACTATGCCAATACTATAGGCATCTTCTCTCAGTTTCTGGAGAGAAGGTTTGGGGCTGAGACCTACCACGCTGCTCCAATGCGAATTGGTAGGTTATTATCCACAGTATTCTATGAAAACATTCAGGTTACCGCACCGTAAAGCGTATATAGCTTAAATAAATTGTAATTATCAATTAGACATAACTTTTTAATAGAAAAACTCATTGGTGCCTGCTCTGGATATGAATCCGCGATTCCCTTGAAAGAGTCTTTCTTGAGAATTGACTGTATGCTGTTAGCCCTAACGGCTTTTACAGCGTCACCGGGCGGGAAGGGCGAGCGCAGAAGCATCGTCAAGGTTGCGAAATGCGGAGAATAGAGCGCAGCTCTACTAGCGTCGGGGAACGTCGTCCTAAGGGTGCCTCCTGTGAGGCCGGACCACGGCTTAGGGCGACGTGTAAAAGGATTGCACGAACTCAGTACAAGGCTATCACAACCCTTTTATTTCATTTTTAGAAGTATTATAAGTATAAGAAAATTTTCAATTTTCGTTAGTTACTGTTTTGAAAATTGATTAAAACTTAAAATCGGATACAAACTAGATTAGGAGATAAAATAAAAAATGTTTATAATAAGAATTAATTTATTCCAAAATTATTAAACAATCCTAAACAATTATAAAATTACAAGTAGTATTTCACATTATAAAATATATTTAAAAAATTTATACAGTATCATACAAAAAGATAGGTAACCAATTAATATACGTACAAATTTTTTCATCGTTTGGCACAAATCACTTCATTCTGATCATTAATTATATTTTAAACTTTATAATGAGCATTTCTTTATTGCTAAATACATACGAGTATTAACACATATTTATACGTCATAACATTTCTATTTACGGAATTATAGTAACTGGCATAAAATTCGTACACATTCATAAACACATAAAAATTAATTAAGTTTTTTAATTAATTGTTTTTTAAATTAAAAAATATATATATTTAGTTTTCCCAGTATATTCATTATTAAGTCATCAATATCAAAATTGAAAACCAATATATGTTATTGATCATATACATAAAACAATCCAAAAGAACATTCCCAACTTTATATGACGTTTCCATTATTTATTATTTCATCATTAAAGTCTATTACCGATGTTGCTTTTAGGTAACAGAATTTAATAAGTTTTTATATCCCAATTAATATAAAATTATTTACATTTGCTTAACATTTAGCCTGAGAAAATTAAAATACAAAAAATTATGTGCCAACATTCTAATTATTGGTCAAATTTGTTATTGTATCAATTTGTAGTAGAACATGGTAGAAAAATGTGTTATAATAAACATGGCAACTTTAAATGGATGACAGAGGAATAATTAGTTGATACTTAGTTTAAAACAACATATATTATGTAAAGCGGTATTTACACTGTATATTATCGAACCGCGAAATTGTTTGACGATAGGATTTTAGCTATAATCGGACAGATATTTTCATAAGGCAACTTGAAATTTTAATTTCCAGTTTACGAAAAAGAGCATCAATATCTTTGTATCTTAACAAATTTTTTTTTCCAAATCTATCATAATAATGTAAAAGTTTAAAAATACATTTATATGAAACTGGTTTTATTGTCAGAATCAGTGTCTCCTATTATTGTATAGAAAACGATATAGCACATAATATTTATTCGTAATATATATAGTTCTTTACATTCATTAGATATTAAAATATTCAATTACTCGTGTATATACAACCGGTATAATTCGGAATAATTGAGACAACACATTTGCAATGGCTCAAAAATCAAATTGTTATTTGGGATGTTTTCTAGAATAAATTCTGTTAAATTAAATTTGAAAGAAATCGGTATTTACATGGGTAGCAACATTATTTTAATTAAATGTAAAAGTACATTTTCTGTAATAACATTGTAAGTATCTAAAACAATTTAAAATGCGTTCATGGCTCATATTTACAGTTTCGAAAACTACGTTCAAAGTTTTATTGTAAAAAAGTTTAAGTTGTAGCAAGAGTTAAACAATTTAAGTTTAATACTGTACAAATAAAAAAAAAACATACATTGATTATGTATGTTTTTTTTATTTGTAATATTCAAACTTGCAGTTTCCATAATTTAACTTACTGGCCGAGAAATAATTCACGAACAGATCTTAGTGATAAAATTGTAACAAGTTAACTAGGACAAATAAGATGTATATTAGTTGTAGGAAAATATTTTTCGAGTCCATGAAAAATGTTAAGCTAAGGTTACATTACGTATTTGTAAATAAAATCACATTTTTTTAATCTTATTAAAACTATATTCAAATGTGTATGGTTTTAAAGTTATAAAACGCAGTATGCGACAACAACAAAATTGCAGAAAAATAATATATGTCAAGTTTTGCAAAGTTTTGCACGCTTAGTGCGAAATACTCAACCACGATTTACTTTAACACCCTTTGGAGTCGAGAATCTAAAAGAAAACATACAAATTGATATATACTAAAATAATATAGGTATTATTAAATATGTTTATATAATTAATAACATTTTCAGGAAAAGAAATCTTTAGAATAGTAAAGGAGCATTATTTAACATGGGTGGGTTATTTAATTTATATAAGTCTGGGTATATACCCAGACTTATAAAATTTACGTAAATTATAAATATCTATAACTTACGTAAATTTTTTTAAAAGTGCTACAAAACCTTTGACACTATATAGAAATTATTTTTTTATAGACTACTTTACAATTTTTTTTATAGACTACAACGTGAAAAATTAACTCTAATATCCAGTAAAAACAAAACAATAGAAAAATATCAATTTATTTAAGAACTAATACTTCATTAGTATTACTTCTTCAATTGACCGGTTTCGTTATGAAAAAAACAATTTTTATTATATGTTACGCAATGTAAACCTAGCTTTACAGGATGGCACATCGCGCCACATATCTAACTAGTATAAAAGTTATAAAAAAACATCTGTACAAAATATTTTGTACCTGTATTTACAGTTCAGGTACCTACAAAATATACATTTAAAGTAATGCCACTATTATTTACAACATTTTATATTATGCACAATTTGTTCAATTAAGACTAGCCAGCGCTAAGTAATTACAAAAGGTATAAAATTATCTAAAAAATTCGTTATTCACATTTTATGACTATATACCTATCTAGATATATCTACAGCAAAGTACTGTCCTGAGTTGAGTTTGGCCACACGTGCTGCGTTTGTCAGTGCCAAAAATGAATTCAAAAGGGTGACGCATTAAAAATTAGGAAAAATTTATGGCAAAATCTAACGATTCCTTCACCTTGTCTATCCATACTTAGGTCAAATCTAACTAATTTTTTAGCTGTGGAAATTTACTTGGATTAAATTTATGAAAATTTCAAACATGGTAATGTATTTATGACCTTGAAACATTGATTTATGATGTTTTATAGTTAGCAGTAGTTTGGCACCAAACAGTGTAAATTATTCCCAACCAGGTGGATAGTGGTGGTCGAATCCTATAGCGGTAGTGATGGATGAATCTTATAGCGGATCGTCCAACCCTGTGATGAATTTTACCGAGCTCATGGCTCAGATGGTTCTCAGGGATCTATTTAGCGAATAGAGAACTAACGTAAAGTGTAACGTAACGTATTTTTCTTTATTTTACGCAAAATTTTAATTCTCTATTACAATTATTTTTATACCATAAATCATTTCAATTGTAATTAATTTTAATGACAAATATTGTATGCTGTACATGCCTTTAAGTGACGTGTTCACGCAGAACCAAAACTTTATATATAATATGTAATTGTACAATTGCAACTGTGTTCATGTCGTTGGTGTGTCTTGTATATAAATAAATAAATAAATAAATAAGAGGAAAAACAAAGTATTAATGACCAAGTTGTGAACTAGCTTTAATAGTGTTTTCTATTTTTACTCTATTCTATAATTTTACACACTGACTATATCTATATTCAACATCGTACCCAGCTCAGAATTGAAAAATCATAAATCACGTATCTTTTTGCTTTAAATGCTTTGCAGCTTGTATAATGCTAAAACTAAGTTATATCTACATAGGTACATTGTCTAACTTCACGTTACATCTATATTTTGAAGCATTTATTTCAGTCGTAAATTATTTATATATTAAAACACATTTCGTTGAACACAAATATTAGTCCTATAAGACTGAGATTCACTAAACACTTCACATTTGTTTAAGTTCACACTAATTGTAAAGTCAACTACAGTTCTGTTGTAGTTTCTACAGGAGATTGCTCGTATGAGAATCCGGTGAAGTTACGCTTACCGAATATGACGTTATCATTATCTGACGACCTGTGAATAAATTTATGACATGAGTATTAAAAAAATAGTAAATAAAAACCTAGTTCTCAAAAACACAGGTTCGTTAAATAAAAAAAAAACAATGGTTTTTTTGTAAGTATCAAAATAATTCACAAACTAATTTGCAGTTTACTCCAATTTTTTAGTGTTTTCGAAAGCTTATATCCACACACTTAGACCATATCTAGATATTAGTTAGTTTTCATTAAGCAAAAGTTTCATACGTTCATAGTAAATTTGCCATTTAAAACTTTGACTTAGCAACTTCAACAGGTACGTCATAGGACACGGGAGTTCCCTCTCCGTTTTTGGAAAGAAGGGTTGGAGCTAAGACCTACACTAGTCCAATGCAGATTGGTAGATTACACATATCCCAAGAAGATCTCCCTGTATCTCTAGAGATATGCAAGTTTTCACAATGTATTCCTCAACCAAAATGCGTGTGATAAGTTGCAAATATCAAGTTTTAATAGAAAAATTTATTGGTTCTTGCCCGGGTCTAAACTCTAAATCGGTGACCACCTCGTGAAACTGTCTTACCGCTAGGTTATCACAGCTTACACAGTTAGAACAGTAAACAGTTTTAACGTCACATTATAAAATATACAAGTAATAAAAAATATTCCAAAGTGGTATAAAGATGTTTCATATACAGGTTTTTTAAACTTACCTTTGCAATCCAGGGATTTCGTCATACGCCATTATGGGCTGGGTCCCTTTCTTCTTATGGTTCCCGCTATTAATTTTCCTACCTAAGGTTGCGGCCAGTAACCCGCCGCCAACGTTATTATTGTTAACTCTCGGCAAAGTACCAAGCGCGTTGTTCAATGCGTGATTGTTTGGTACTCTTCTGTTGAGTGTCTGTGTGTTCCGCGCAATGGACGACGTGTTGTTGGCAAGACTGTCGAAATTATGGTTATGGACTTTGTTCAGTGTACCACCATTTTCATTAACGCTTGAAGCACGCGCTGTTGTTGCTGTTTCGGACAGCGTCGGACTTCTTTCACCTAAATAAAGGTTAATATTTACTAATTACTATTAATTTTACAGTACAGAGGTTTTTAGTGATCATAATCCAAGAGTTTTCAGTTTTTATCCTTGGCGTCCATTTTTACTTCATTAAATATTTGTAGCCTATCTTTCCTAAGTTAACAATTGTAACAAGTGACTGGGATTATTGAGGCTTTAAATTTAAGACGTAAAATTTGGTTAAAATTTATCTGATTTACTTAGCAGGTTTAATTTTTAATATAAAGCACATTAAAATAAAAAATGTTAGTATCATTCATATTACCAATGAATGTATGTGTTTAATAACATATTTAAATTTTAATCAAATATTCACCATTGACTATTAAAAATATAGTATACAAAAAAATTATTCAAAGGTTGGCAACACCATTACTATCGCCATTAGTAGAAAATGGAAGAAACATATTAATCTTTTTTTTTTTTACTCTGTTTATAACGTTGTCCTTTTTGCATTTCATTTTTTTTTAATTTAATAGCTACATTTTGTTATTTGTATTTTTATTGTATAAGTAAGTTCTTGGCCATAAGTATATAGCTATATTAATCTAGAGTATGACCTATTTTAATTAGTACTAAACAAAAAAACTTTAGTGGAATGTGTCCACTATTAATTATCTATTCTTACCGTTATCTTTGGATAAGTACTGCACGCTGTGTATATTGAATGCATGGTTGTTGGGACTAAAATCAAGTTGCAAATCTGCATCATCCACAGCCATATTTAAAACCTGTGAAATAATAAATTGTGTACACTGACTGCGGTTAAAAGGAATAAATATTTGCAAAGAAACTGACAAATTTATTACGATAGAAAATTCTCAAAATTCAATCTTTGCAGCAAATTTCATTTATAATCATCAAAAACATTTTGAAAACCATTTCTTAAATATATACGAAATTATAGGGGCAACTATCGAAATGATGGCAACACTTTATTGTGATGTGAAATTCGCAAGACATTATAGCTGACAACACTTCTGAAAGACAATAGCTTTAGCTTGCTTACTCAGGTTAAGGTCAATTAACAGAGGCTGCTTGAATTTCTTGATAGAAAATAAAAACCACGAGAGTACCGTTTTTTCATCACGCACAGCTGACAGCTATGGCAAATCCAATCCAGTGAATCCACGAAAGACCCTTTGTGGGTTGCAAATAAGTAAGGCCAAGTTACATATCACTAGTTTCAAAGCATACGAAGGTATGGTAAGGTTTGGTTAGGTTAGGTTAGGACGTATATGTATTAATAAAATGCGATTTTAATTTTTTACTGTTGATTCTATTATTGATATAGGAGATTCTACAATTGGTATTATTGGGACTATTGTGAATAGCACGGATTGCAATCTGTACACCGTTATATGTTTACGTGTTATTAGATTCGACCAATAATAGAATTGAATAACAGTAAAAACAAAAATTCAATTCTTGTTGATACATCCCTAAGGTTTGTAGACGCTGTTATATTTAAATTAAAATCAAGAAAGTTATTTTAAAAATTAGCTAGTATTATTATAATAGAACATACTTGCGTTTCATATCTTGGAGCTGGTTCGTCTTCGCTAGATTCGTACCCAGAAGGCGGTCTGGGCGGCGCCATACTCATACTGAGTGTCCCATATTGTTGTAACGCTTGCTCCTTGTGCTTCTTGTACCTACATAATTTTAACAATTTAAAATAAATGGGAATATTATCTAATCACTCTTCAGTGGCAATGATATTTATAAACTGTTGACGCTCAAGAAAGCGCCTTGCAAAACCTTAGAGCCACTTCACAATTTTTTAATTCACCGCAGGAATCGTACTTAGGTTACCGAGATATCGTTAGAGGCGCCTAAGGTAAGCCAACCGGCTGTGTTGTATCTGGCTGAGTAGAATAGACCGCCCTCATTTCTTACCGAGGTGACCTATAAGGTGACTAAGGTAAGTCGACCCGCCGTGTGGTATCCGGATAAATAAAATAGTACCACCCTAATTTCTTACCGAGGGGTCGTAAAAGGAGAATAGGGTAAATCGACACGCCGTGTGATATCCGGCTGAGTAGAATATACCACTGTCATTTCTTATCAAGGTGTCGTAAAATACGCCGAAGGAAGTTGACATCAGGCAGGCGGTCGGTCGTAAATATATGTAGCCAAATCATCGTTACGACATTAGTCGTTAGAACTGTCGTTAGTTCGTTAGGATAAGGGCAGGAGGATGATGATTATATTTATATATTATCTATGTTTAGAGATGCACAAATATATATGAATAACATACACCAACATAGATTATCGTATGTCCTGAATTCCCGAGGCGCCGGATAAAGCCACTTATATAGTAATTACCTCGACCCAAAAATATAATAATTTGTCGTAACACAATTTGTAAACCAATGTAAATTCCATAGTCATAATATGCGAATTTGAATTCTATGTCTTAATGAATCACATCTTCATAACAAATGTATATAAATTGGTAGATCATACTAGATATCAATTTTATGTGTATTTAAATAGGTCAAAATTTCAATACCTGTTCCAAGACGCGCATATATAGATGGTGGCAGCTGTTGCGGCGACCAGAACGAGTGCTGCCAAAGCGAGCAAAGCTGCAGGTAGGGCCGTAGCCAGTGGTGCAGCCGCTATCTGCGGCCTTCGAGGCTGTTCTGCAGGCATCAGCGGAGCCCTAACTGCTACACCGTTTTCTACAGCTCTGTTTACAAAATATAGATATATTATAGATTTAGTTGTAATCGTGACTTTAAGTACCGTCAATCATGAAATAATAAATGGACATGCAAGCTGTGATAGCCCAGCGGTGAGATCGTGCGACTCTTTCGTAAGAGTCAGGGGTGTCTAAGCCCTAGCGGGCACCAACGAATTTTCTGCAAAAACCTATGAGTATGTGCGTAATTGATATTAGCAATTTATCCCGCGCTTTTCGGTAAAGGAAAACATAGTGAGGAAACCTGCATCCGCCTTGGACCGGCATGGTAGGTCCATCCCTTCGCTCCAAAAACGAAGAAAGCAGGCTTATACCTGGCAGTCAGAGACGCCGTTTAGGCCAGCTTTTGTCAAATTTTACAAATTTTACACACTTTTAAACAAACAATAAGTGTTTTCCCTATTTAAAAGAAAAACGAAATTTTTAAACACTATATGCTACCCCAGTGTATAAGCGATAATTGTGCCAATATTAGCCAAGCAAATAAGCCTAACAGACATGTGGATGAAAGCATAACAAACAGGCTATCTTTCGCATTTATAATATTAATATGTGTGGTATTTGAGAGAATTCACTATATATTTTTCAAGTTCTTATAAGATACGATACAAAGATACGCCAATTTTGAATTTTTATAACGTAAAAGTACTTACGTTTTCACAGGCTGCGATTCCCGAGTCAAAATCTCTCCAGTATTTGGATCTAGCAAGTACAACCATACGTCCGTGCCTTTAGAGTCACTCTCGAGAGTCCCATTCTCCCCCAAATATAGCCTTGAGGTCAATTTCTCTAAACCAGCGACCAGACCTGTTTTCTCCTCTATCGAAGATAGGACACTACGTGCTTTTGCGGGTGACATTTCATTTACATTTAGATCTGCCACTTCAATTATCAATTGGTTGTCTTTTTGCAATAGATTTATCTGCAAGAAAAATAACATCAATTAAGTTCGTCACATTAAAAAAATCAATAACTGAAAATAAAATTTAATTTTACTTAATTATTAAGTCATCTCACAAATTCATGAACAATTACTAATATAAATGCCAATACATTTGCAAATACTGCTTGCTAATACTTTCTAATACCAATGTACGATTCTGGCGTGTACGATAACTATGACTTTTTTACTGTTCTGATCTTTTTCATTTTGTAAATTAATTTCACGTATTTTATTTCATATCCATAATATAAAATTTTTATTCGCCACTAAATCAAATATACATAAGAGTATATAACAAACATTAAAAAATCACATTTAATCGCCGTCAAAAACTATGACCTTGCATTACGGCATTGTCGGTTTGATCCATGCAACACTGATGGCCGTGTTAACGCACGGAGGATCAACCTAAAGATATTTACATCGAAAAACCCTTATAGGAACAAGAGTGCATATATATCTTGTACTCAGTATTTGTTATACTTACCACGATAGAAGCTCTGGCTGTTTTATAATCTTCACCCTTTGGATTATCCCTAGCCATCACATTGAACTTGAATGGTAAAACTTCTTTGGGAACGTTTTCGAAAGTCTTAATATTACTTATCACACCGGTATCTTCGTCGAGTGTAAAGTATTCGTAAGCGGCATTCGTCCATGCGTTTTTGCGATATTCAATTTTGCCAAAATCACCGCTATCTTTGTCTTTCGCCTAAAATTAAATAGATATAATTGTACTTAATAAATATTTATAGACTTTCGTCGTTGACGAACACGTCAAGGAGGAAGTCATTATTCTTATTAACAGACATAATTGAGGATATAAATATCGCTTTAGATGACAATTGCAGTCTTGCGTTATAGCAATGAGCCGAATAGGATGTGGGAATTCATTGAATGACTGGCAACCATTTTGCGTCGTCGTTAATGTTATTAACACAATACATTATTACAAACAACGATATTTCTCCTTTATACTTATGCAATAATAAAAAGCAATTTTCCCAAAGTAAACCCATTTCATCTTTATCTGTCTTTATCAACAGCTCAATGACACATAATGACAGCGACAATGTTTTTTTTATATTATCGACCAACTATATGAAGGAGGCTGTATTTAAAACATTTTGTAAAAATATAGATGGCAAATATAAAGCGTATGTTCAATATGGAAAACGTTTGTTGAAGCTGTGTCTATAAATTAGCAAAATCATATATCGAAATGCCTATAAAATGTTTATTTTATTGGTAAATTTTAATTACCTTCACTTGCAATACATTAGCTCCTAACGGCATATCCTTAGTCGCGATGGCGAAATATTTTCCCTTAGCACCGGCAATGGTGGATTGCTCAGGAAATATAAAAACAGGCGCGTTATCGTTTACATCGGTCACGTGTACTTTTATCACAGCCTTACTGCTTTCAGGGTTTATTAAACCGTGAATGGACTCTAGTTGAACCTCCAAAGAGTATTCTGTTAATTTTTCATAGTCTATTGATGCGTTAAGGTGAATGGCGCAGTCTCTATCTTCGGTGAGTTTAACGTAAAATACGCCTGAAAATAATAAGACAATTTCATCATTTTAGTTGAAAAAAACAATATTTTAACGTAAATATATTTCCAGGAAATTTTCGCCATTGCATAAGATGCTAAATTAATTAAAGCGCAAATCTTCAAGGAAATAATTACATTTTCAAAAAATATTATTCTTTATCTATACTAATATATAAAGCTGAAGAGTTTGTTTGTTTGTTTCAACGCAAATCTCAGGAACTAATAGACCGATTAGAAAAATTATTTCAGTATAAGATAGTCCATTTATCGGAGAAAGCTATAAGCTATATTATATCATGCTAAGATGAATAGTGCAGGAGTAAACGGTTGCGTGCGTTGAGTAAACGGTAACAGTGAAAGTTATTAAAAAATCATGTCTTACAAAATTGTTCCCCTCTAAAAGTTCAAAATAAAAGTCCGCAACAGCATAAGTCTAGCTTTGAAGGTTAACACACTTTAACCTACGATTTCAATCTATCCACGCGGGCGGAGCCGCTGGCGATTACTAGCAACTTATAAAATATAAATACTTTTTTCAAAAATTAATTAACAACAGTTTTACCTTTTTGTGTTGAATTTGTGAGCAAGCATTTAAGAGGCGTGTCCCGTGAATGCTTGTTCTTGTTCCAAATAGGCAATGTTCTAACAATGGTGCCATTAGGAGAGTTCTCTGCTACATGCTCTGTGTAGACTGTCTCCGGAAACCCGAGCCTCACCTATAATTAAAAAAAGAAGAATAATAAGTATTTTTCAAAATTAATAACATAATGCAATATATTAAGATGGCTTGTAATTAATAATAATCGTGGTCATAAAATAAACGTTGTGTGAATAAAACAGGTGGATGCGCATTGCGGAGAACCGGAATGTCTGGCGCAGACATGGGGAGGCCTATGTCCAGCAGTGGACTGCGATAGGCTGATGGATGGATGGATGGATGAATAGAATCAACCCCCCTTTTTCTTACAGAGGTGTCGTAAAGAGCGACTAAGGTAAATTGACTCGTAGTGCGGTATCCGGCTGAGTAAAAGACCACCCTCATTTCTTAAGGAGGTGTAGTAAAGGCGACTAAAGTAAGTTGACCCGTAGTGTGGTATCCGATTGAGTAGCATAAACCACCCTCTTTCTAACTGAGGTGTCGTAAAAGACGACTAAGGCAAGTTGACTACATTCGTAATAACAGGCGGCTATAAGTAAAATACCTAGCCGAATCATGTGACATGTGTATAACTTGTCGTGCCGACTTCACTTAGAGTGGGATAAGGGCAGGAAAATGATGATGACGAAATGAATGGTAAGTCATGAAATGAAATGGTAGTCACAAAATACGACCGCAATATGGCCCTTAAAGTTAATCAAATACCGTAATAAATATATAAATACTCTTTGGCAGATAGGAATCTTAAAAATAGCATCTAAAATCACATCTGTCCAGAAACTACAAACTTCTTAATGTACAGTGGAAAATAATTCAAGAAGTTAGATTTTTTTTATTGATACTTACATCAGGAGGAACTGTAGCTGAATGACTCACATATACTGTAAGGCTCATTACTGAAGACATCACAGGATCGCCTTGATCGTATGCTTGTATATCTACCTGTAAGTACACCAAAACCTTTAATTATATTGTGTACATCAAGATCAAGATATCATGGGTTTAACTAGATCATTCTTAGTAATGAAAATTGTAAAGTAAATGTATTCTATAATCTTCCATTTTCATATTTATTGCATGCTGAATCACAATAGAACATCAAATATTTACTAGGATTCTTTCTAAGCATGTCTCATTAATTAAATTCTTCACAAACTCCACTCGACTCAAATACATACAAATATTAATATTGTACTTTCCCTCAGACATAAAAGGACACAGAACTTTATTTAGATCAATTAAACAATACAATCGATTACAAAAGACAAAAATGGTCGAAATTTACATAAAATGTAGCTATTAGGTAAATTTATATTAAGGTACGCAAAAAGTAAACCATGTTTTGGCCTGTTCTGTACCTCAATTTTATAAGAATCTACACTAATTGATTTTATCAAAGATAAGTGATTGTCTTAATATTACAATAGTTAACTTACAGTATATTCGCTATCGGTTTCTTTTCTAAGATCGTCTCTAACTTTTATAGCACCTGTGTCTGGTTCTACATGGAAGTATTTAGAGGCTTTTCCCCTTCCGGCGAGCGCGTATCTAATACGGTTATTAGGTGCCGTAGCGTCCGCGTCTGTTGCTATTACGGTTTCTACTAGACTGCCAATAGAAGATGTATCTTCTATTGTTACGGGCCGCACGGCTGAGGTAAATATGGGCTCGTTATCATTTTTATCCTAAAAAATAAATTACAATTAAAATAAGTTATCCTTACTTTAAATGCTTTGTGCACCTCAGTTTATATTTCTATTGCTGAGAGATTACTATTAGTGATAAGGCCGCCTTTGGACATCTTTTGTTTAATTTTAAGTTTCATGTACCGAATTTGTTTTATATGCAATAATTTTATTATTATTATTACTTTATGTTTTGTATTGTATCTTTTTACCAATTTTGTTTTTGCTTTAAAATAACATTAAACTTTAAATTGAAATCAATTTTTTACTTTGTTTGTTGTTAGCTAAGATAATTCTTTTGAATTTTAAATTGTTAGATTTGAATTAAAAACTATATCTGTATTATGTAGGCTTTCCAAACCAATCCTTCCAAATTTTCCAAAGAATGTATGAATAGATGTCAAGCCTAGCCAAAATTCATTATTGAAAGGGTTTAAGCTTCTGATGAAAACAAATTTATTTTTTATAAATCTGATAGTTTAGTACTTACATCAACAAGCACTTCAACAGTAGTTGTAGCTCCATTGCCTTGCTGGTTGTTTTCTTCAGTGCCAACAATCAACTCGTGTCGGGCGTCTGCTTCTCTATCTAACGCTTGTAATGTTCTTATTAACCCTGACTTGCGGTCTATAGAGAATAAATCAGTATCTCCCTTTAATATCGTATAGGTAATTTCGGGCATTGTATCTGGGTCATCAGCCTGCAAATTAAAATTTAACAATTTATCCTAAGATCAATACGAGTTTAGCTTTATCTAGATCTTCATGTTCAAAATTAAACTAAGTCAATTTTTTAACAAATAATTGTTCTGACACTAAACTAAACGATTCTTATCGTTTAAAATTGCTTAGTTGGTTAGGATTATCGGTTTTATAGAGAAACCATGCAAGAATGTGCTTTTTTTTCTGTTTAGACTGAACTGGTAAATTGCGTAATTTGGATTCCATAACATTAATTGACTGGCCCGTTGGAGCAGTGGGTAGTGCTTCACCTTCAGCTCCGCGGGTCGCGGGTTCAATTCCCGCCGAGGGCCAACATTTTCTATAAATTAATTTGTTGGTCTTTGAGCCTGGGTGTATATTTGTATTTAAGTATGTATTTAAAAAATATATAAGTATATATTCACCAGTTGTCTGTCTACCATAACACAAGTATTAAGTTACTTACTTTGGGGACGGACCGTGTAAATATCCCATATATTTTATATTACTTATTTATTAAAACAAAAAAAATATATATTAGATAAAAACTATTTTACATACGGTGTACATTAAAGAGGATTAAGGTAATATAAATTATACCGTACATGGACTTTAACTACAGGATAGTTAGCTGCGTTCTCTGGGATGTGTACTGAATGCACAGTTTGAGCGAATATAGGCGGTTCGTCTGGCACATCTTGTACTTGAACCGTTACTGAGGCGGTACCGAGTCGCTTGTCGATAGCACCATCTGTTGCCGTCACTACGAACGCATAATCCTGGAAAAATTATACGTGGAAGGTACACAAAATGAATAGTATATAATGCATTCCTGCTTTACAGAGAGCGCTTCAGTATAATATTAAAAATTTAGACTGAATATTATTTATATTATAAAGTAACTATAAAATACAATAAAAAACATATATGTTTTTGCTAATAACGCAGCAATGAATAGCCATTCGGCTCAACATGGTGCCATTATAAAAGGGTAATCCTTTTATGGAATGGAACGTTTGTTTTCATATAAAGCCTGTGATTCCAATATATGCCTATTGCTGCATTTGAAGGGCTTTAAGTCGTTTAATCTAACTTTAATTTTAGAGTAATGTTAGTACACAGAATTTAATTTTATTAGACTAGAAGAAGATACAAATTATTATATACCTTAGTATCCTCGTAATCCAGTTCAGTATTAGTGCTTATCATTCCTGTCGCGTTGTCTATTGTGAAAGGCAAGTGGGACGGAATACTGTAAGTGATCATTGCGTTGACACCTTCATCTATGTCCGTTGCATGTACCTGACCTACGAATTCTCCTGATACACCTAAAATTGAGAAAAGTAGGATCTAAAACGTAATTCATAAAGGTGACAATAAAATCGTCGGAGTTCTCATTGCATAAGACATCTAAAACCGAATATATAAAAGTGATAACCAAATCGTCAGAGTTATCCTATATAGTGTATTATCTATAGTCGGAGTTTTGATTGCAGATATTTGATGGAATACATGTAATGTATTGTCGATTCTCTCCTGCTGTTTATTTCTCTGTCTAACTAAATGACACGCAAGACATGACTACAGGAAAATTGGCTCTTGAACTTCTAAAGGATAAATACTATTTTGGCTTGCTTTGAAGTCCTGATTACCATATATTGTAGTGTACTTGTACCCGCGACTTTGTACGCGTCAATCTTAGTCTAAATTACCCTCAGTTGTGTACTATATTACTTTCTTCCTATTGACGAAATATAAAGAGTTTTTATCCCATCGGTTACTGGTTAACCTGATAAGCTTCAATAGTAGCAAATTTCATCTATATTGATCCAGCGAATTAGCCGTGAAAGCGTTACAGATAGACAGAAAGAATTTAATCTCTAAAAGAGATTTAAAAGGAGTCTAAAATAAATTTTAATTACCCTCTTTGACATGGAACAAATAGGAATCTTCATCGAAGTTAGGATTATTGTCGTTAATGTCGGTAACTTTAATGTTCACAGTTGCTGTTGTAGACAACCTTCCAGGGTCCTCTGCTCTGACCATCTGTAATATTTAAATTAATATTATATAATGTATTTAAATTAATATTATTTAATATAATGTATTATTTAAGTTAATATTACACAATTTCAAAAGCTTGCTAGTGTTCTCCACACGGACAATAACTTATTGGCAGTTGCACATTTTAGAATTACATCGGAAAGTCTGATACATCGTAAATATCGATCGGGTATTTTCAGGTTTTATAGCGGACTCAAAAAGTGTGCAAAATTAAAATTACATGAATAAAATATATAATACTTTTGAAAATATGACTATATATAATACTTTTGAGTTCAAATTATGGGTGAGACTGAACAGGTAGCAATTTCAAATACATATAATTTTTGCTATATAAATCATCTGTGGATTTCGCCGGAATATTCAAGCTGGTACACATTTCTCCTAAAATTTATCGATCAGTATCATGCAGCCATAGAAATCCAGTAATGGATATTAGATTTTTACATTTGTTTGGATTTCCTAATCAATTGAAAATTATGCTAGAACTACTATACTTTAGATATTTTAGATATTGTTTACATTACTGATTTAGTGCGATGTAGATTATTATAACATTCTTACCAATTGATATCTAGTAAGAACTTCTCTATCGAGCCTCCTTATAACGGTTATAATTCCTGTGTTAGAACCGATTGCGAACTGACGTAAATCGTTTCCTGATACGATTGAATAGGTAACTGGCTCATTTTCTGGATCTTTGGCCTAAAAATAAATTTAATTAAATAAAAAGAAAAAATTTCGAACTATGAACATCATATGACCAAACAAGTGTTATATATTTGGATGAATTAGATGGTTAGACTAGAGATGGATGGAGAAAGATGGATGGTGTAAAGGATGAGATGCATAAAATAGGAAGAATGACAAGGTTAACAATGATAGGAGAGTATGGATGCGAAAAATTTGTGCCGGATTTACTTAGGGTGAGATAGGGCAGGAGACACACTCTGCTGGACGAAATGTAGCTTAAATAAAGATAGCTTACGGTAACAGTGGTAACAGTTGAGTTAATCGCAGCTCCTTCTGATACAGGTGCATAATAGTCCCTCGACGAGAACTGGGGTGGCCGTGTGTTTGGTCCAGGGGCAACCATAAGCTCAACGATACCTTGCGAACTCAATCCCTTTGCATCTGTTGCTCTAATAGTGACACTGTACTGTTCGCCAGCTTGTAGACGACCCGTGCTAGCTAAGGGATATAAAAAAGTAGACTATATTACTTTTTTAAAATAAGTCTTGAAAAAAATTAGGCTATTCTATTGTAGTGCGTTTTTAATCAAACTTTGAAGTGTTATCATTCCTGTGATAAGATTCAATATCAAAAAAAATGTATAAGAAAATATTTATAAGTGATTTAAGGTGAAGAGTCGTGCAAAAAACACGCATGCGCATGCGAATTGCAAATAATTCGTAATTTCTTACTAGTTTTGTAACCTACTCCGTTTAAGATTTAAGTTCTGCCTTTCAATTGATCAAAACTAGAAATGAATATAAAAGATATTAACTTATAAATAACAATATATCAATAGCCATCCATCATTAATCAATAATCATCATTAAAATAACAAACTCTATAAATAATACTTAGTAAATTTTGTCTAGTAGTAAATAAAAAAAAAAGAAAATTGAAAGCTTTTTAATAAACAAATATAGTCGACGAAATAATTTGTCTTAATAGTATTTATTTTCCGGGTTGAACAACCGAAAATTTTATAGTTTCATACGCTCACTTTTGAGTTTTACTTGCATTTAATATTCAAATATAATACGGTGCAGGGTGCAACTCACATATAACACCAGTAGTGGGATCAATAGTAAACTTGTTTCCACCATTATTAGATACGTGATAAATGCTGTATGAGATGCGTGCATTCTCACCCTCGTCGATATCTGTAGCTTCCACCTGGAAAATCAAGTGTTGTTTTGTATATCATCTTTAGAGAACTGAACTTGGACAGTAAGATTATAAATAATTTATACAATTAGGTGTTACTTTGCGGAGATCCAAAATACAAAAGTAATAATAAAATTCTTTGCTATAATCCGCGAAGAAGTAAAATAGAAAATATATATAATGCTAAATGTAGAGTGAAAAATCCGTTTCCATACCTGATACACGCAGAATTCGTAAAAACAAATAAAACCTCCACCACCGCCACCACAGTACACGAGCATTATATACGTTCACTATCACGAACTCAACAATTGTTGCGCCTCGCAACCGAAGCATCATCAGGAAATAGACTCCACGATAAAATCTCCAATCGACAAAAATGCTTTGCGATCTAATAGTTATCCATCAGAATTTACTACGTAAATTAATATTAACAACTCATGCGCCAAATCAGATAAATCTCGCAATATCTAACCATAAATCAAAGCAAATCATCTCACAAAGTCGATCTAACAGCTAACAGTATAATAGATTTAAGCTCCTCCCACATCTTATTTAACTTTATAGATATAAAAAAATAGTGATACCTTATAAACCGCAGTAGGCTCTAAGCTAGCGGGTACAGTAATCGGTTGAGTCTTGGGTATAACCGGTGCGTTGTCGTTCACGTCCAAAATCTGCACTGCTAAAGAGTAAGGCGCCGATGCCGCACCACCGTTGGCTTCACGAGCGACGACCTGAAAAACCGAAAAAACATAAATTCAAATTCAAAATATTCTTTATTCAAATAAACTTGTAAACAAGTGCTTTTGAATCGTCAACTCTACTGCTGGTTCGGAAAGCTGTTCCTACCGAGAAGTGCCAGCAAGAAACTCGGCGGTTGTTCTTTTAAAAATATTATTCTTATGACTAGTTACATTTACTTATTACTGTCTTGTACAGGGTCTAAGCGAGCTATATCCACACATTCTTATCTTCTAAGTAATCCTCAACAGTATAGTAGACTTTCTGGATCAGCCTCTTTTTAACAGTGTTTTTAAACTGATGTAATGGCAAAGTTAATAGATTGCGGAATTTTATAATATAATCTTGTACCCAGATCCACAAACGATTAACGTACTTTTGCAAGGCGCAAAGCAGGAGTCGCAAGCTTATGTCGGTTTCTACTTTGTCTATTATACACATCACCTATCGTTTAATAATTCTTTATATTTCATACATACTAATATTTTAAATGCAAAAGTCTATCTATTACGCTTTCACGACTAATAATCTGGAACAATATTGATAGTAAATATTGATGATATAAGTTAAAAAATTCCCGTTTTCTTTTTGGAACAGAAAGAAACACCATTGCATATTAAGCGTACGCAAAAGCTTGAATTGGCACAAAACAAGTTGCGGGCACCACTAGTATGGTATATTAACATTAATTTTTCTGGACCAATTTTTCATTCCTTTCATACTTTACTTGCGTAAGCCATAATTATGTTTGCCTTATCAGAAATGATCCAAAAGTATTTATATTTAGGATTTATGTTCTAAAATCAAACTTTATTTATGTACTAAATTATTGATTTAATAAGGGTTAAGATAAAGAAGTCCCCAGTTTTTAACTAAAAGAAACCCATATTCCAAAATTATGAATATTACATTAGGTATTTAAAAAAACCTTATAACTGGTACAATATCTATTAGTCGTATAGAAAATTGATATTCAGAAAAATTTTTATATTCTACATTAATAAATAATTGATTCAGATAAAGATATTTAAAGATACTCACTTGAAACCTAAATTTGCCCGGATTTGGAGGATCACGATCTAAAGTGTCATCTGCGACTATAAGGTACCCGTCTTTATTGATATCGAAGAAATTTGTGGTCAACTCAAATGTGTATTTCGGTATTGGATCTCCTGGTCCCTGAAAATATAATTAGTATGTTAAAACATATCTTTACATATTATGTAAGACTAATCGTCCAACATTCAAAAAATTGATACCAGACGAAACATACATACAAATTATTAGTAAAAAAAACTATAACATAGAAGAAATACCATAATGATGAACTTTTTAGACATAAATTAAAGAAAATCTGCAGCAGCGTATAACAGCGCTATGTTACCAACAATTATAGGAAGTAAATAACTCTGATAAGACTAAAATTTTATTGAAATAAAAATCACGTCACCAAAAGACCTATAAACGTGATTTTGGAATTATTTACGACTAGAGAAAGAAGGATGGATTGTCAAGTCTGATATGAAAAAGGAGTAGCCCAGAGTTGACCAATGATAAAATAGAATGGAAGATAAAAACATATTGTGCCGATCCTAAATAGATTGGGTTAATGATAAGGCGAATGATGATGTATTAGAAATTGCTTACCAAATCGGGATCAGAAACGCTTAATTTGATAGGTTGCTTTTGAATGTCCAGAACTTTGGTACCCTTCGGTGAATTTTCTTCGACCTCCCCTTCATCTGATGACGCGTTAACCACAGGCGGACTGGCGTCTACTGGTCGTACTGTGATTGTCAGTTTTGCAGTTGTAAACCGCTTCGCTTCTGATATTTCTTCGGCCTGCAATAATTTCATTTAACTTCAGGAACCGAGTATTGTACGTGCAGTTGTCAGTAAAATCTTACTACGGATTATTGCGTATGTAAATACTTAATATCTAACTCACTCCAAAACAAACTACGTCCAACGAAAAAAGACGGTAAAAGGTTCGTTGACACACTTTCAATATGAAAGATTGATGTATTTCTCTTCTATTTACTATAGATATCTCTTTCCTATCTATCTCGCGACGCAACGTGCTCTCAGCATGCACATATGGTTTTCTAAGTTACCAAACCATTTTAAGCATTCCAACAATATCGTTTAGACGTAGAAAATAAACAATTTTTTTTAAAGGCTACTTTGGGTAACAAATTACTAGTTAACTTGTTAACCTCTTCATTTAAGCTAAATGCTTGTGTTAGGTTACATCGGCAGTATAGCCGGAGTTGGACCTACAGCATTGACGCTCAATTTGAGGAAACCGCGTTTTATAAAAGCTTTTCTTTCTAAAATTAGTAAATTAAATATTTTTTGGCTAATTCGATATCTCTTTGTTTACCTTGATCACCAATTGGAACTTCTTAGCTATACTAGTATCCACTGCAACTAGTTGTCTGACTGCTCCCGTGGTAGGGTCTATTTCGAAATACGTAGCCCACGATTCGGGTTCACCGCTTTCTATGCTGTATTTGATGCGAGCATCCAATGTATCCATATCAACTGCTTGAATCTTCTCTGGCTCTATCGTTAAGATTCCGGCAAGTACTCCGCCATTTACCTAAAAATAATAATGAACTATTGAATAATTTAATGACTATTATATCTAATTGATATTGATAATCTAATTTGAGCTTGTAAGTTGAAATAGCTTTTATTATGAAGCCGCTAAGATTTGTCGTTCAAAGTTATGTATGAAATGAGTAACACTTACGTAGCTACTATATTCTGGATTTATACAGGCGCCTTCGTGCAAAGTACATCCCTTGTAAATAAAGGAAGGATCTTGGTCATCATCATCTAACACATTAACGGTAAGTGTCGTGGTACTTGACAATCGCCGTTTAATATCACGAGCGCGATCCTAAAATAAAACAATCAAGAATCTTTTAAAAAGGAAATTGGTAAGTACCAGGTAATCATAAGTAATAAGAATTTAGCTATACTTACAGAAGCAACAATAGTGACTAGATATTTCTGCGTGCGCTCGTAATCCAAACTTCTATTGACCGTCATTTGACCTTGGTGGGGTAAAGGTATGGCGAAATAACTGTAACCATCAACTGCATTTGCGGCTTCCAGCGTTTTATTATCTCCTGGTATTATAAAGTACTCCGCAAGACCGTTGACGCCAGCATCAGTATCTACCGCTCGTATTCCATCAAATATTGTTGTCCCGATCGGTATCAGCTGCAGATGAAAACAGGGAATTAAGTTTTCTTTAATTTTTCTCGGTTAAATCGGTAAATATCTTTGATAATTTGCCGCAATTTTTTAATAGAAAAGTTAAAAACATAATTTGTGGGATTCTATAATAGAAAAGTTAACAACTTTACTTTATTATCAATGCAAAAAATGGAACGAAATGGATTTTAATATAGAATCTCCTCTTGCAGAGGACATTTTCAGATATGTCTGCACCCTATCGATGAATAGACTTTTGCTTCCCATACTGTCCTAGTTCATAACAGTAGGAATTTTTTTGTGAAACTTAGGCATTTTGCGTTGGATTCTATAATAAAAGGACAGTTCTTATAATGCTGGCGAACTGAAAAAGTTTTAGCGACTGCATGACCCAAAAATTAATACTTTAACATATACACTTATCATTACCTAATATAAATAACCATCTTATTTCAATGCAATTTTTTCTTACCTCAGATATATTAGTTTCGTACGGCGTGCCTTGAAAGATGGGAGCATTATCATTAATATCTGACACTCTCACTATTACGGGTATAGTTCGACGCTTTTTCGTCGCTTTCACTTGGCAAACCAGCTGCGGGCAAAATTACTTATTAAATATTAATACTACTATTAACAGCCATAGCTTCAAGCGTTTATTATATTGATGTGACTTGATAGTTGATACGGTAACAAAATTTGATTGGCAATTACGCTACTTTATAGAACATTAACGAAGTAATTTTAATGCATAACAAATTACACTTTAGAAATGCCTTTTATTTTTTAATGAAATGCCTTTGTGCTTGCTGCCAATTTTTGGATCCATTTATGAAGCAGACAAGTCCACTGAAATTTCAAATTAATCGCCTTCGTGCTGGCTATATTCTGCAGTTAATCGCAGTCTGGCAAACATCGAGGTTGGGCGAACATGTGGTTAAAATCGACTGTCAATTTAACTGACCATGTTTCTAGTCTTTTGAAAGGCAGGACCCTACACGAGTTTTTAAGGCTTCTAGCAAGGATATAGATTAAGAAATCAAACTGTCCTGAAAGGTCCAGCCAAAAAAACATGACAAGATGAAATTAGTGGTTTCCTTATGCATCCTCTACACATCCGGCTAACCAAATTAAAATTCGTCTAGATAATCATTTAATACTTTGCTAATCTCTGGAGTCTAATAGATCTATAGTTTATATATACAGTTTATAACCCAAACATTCGTTTGAGCTTGGGTCTAGTACTCAATCTAACTTATGATGACTTATGATCAATCTACTTAAAATGATAGCTTGACGTGATCGATACGAACCTGAAATACCATGTGTGACAGGTTATCTGCGTCCCTATCCAATGGCTGGAGTAATTGTAGCCTCTTTCCATCAAGTTCGAACAACGTAGGTCCTTTTGGAAATACGGTAGAGAGTATCACGTCAACGTCAGGTTCACCGACAATTGGCAATTCAGCAGGCACTGTTGTTTGGTTGACTTCTGAAATTGTGATGGAATCAACTTATTAGTTCGTTCCCGCCAATTTAAGCTTTTAAATCACCTCTATGCAATATGTATTTTTCCGTGTTCTCCTAAGAATTTTTAGGATAGTATGAATAATTGGTATTAAAAAGATAAAATTGAAATGAAAGTTAGTTAACTCAAGGAAGAATTAAAAAAAACTCGAAATTAAACCACGAGAAGAAAACTATTGCAGGAGTAATAAATATTCATGAATTCACATTACTAAGAGTTATGTCTAACTGTGTTTAATTAGAAAATCGAATACATTGGGTCGTAAATTTATGGTTACACCTCGTTTTTGAACGTTTTTTCTATGGCAAATCTGAGATTCTTAACCTAAATCCGTAAAAACCGCTAACGCAAATAATTTGTAGTCCAATACCGTTAAAGACGAAAGTTCAATTTAATTGTACTTTAATTATTTGATGGGCTTTGATGATACAACTTTTTTTAAATTGTTATATCGTCTTCAATTTGTTAATTAACAATCGTTTTGCAATTTTGTCGTGGAGTCTATCTCCTAACTATGCTTCGGTTACGAGGCGAAACGATTGTTGAGATCGAGGTAGTGAACGTATGCAGTGCTTGTGTATTGTTGTGCTATTAGTGGTGGATAGTGCATGCCTTTTTACGAATTCCACATGTATTAGTTATGAGAACGGATAGCACATTCTGCATTTAGGATAACATATATCTTCTTTTATCGTGGATTATAGCAAAATAATATTTTTATTATATTATGGACCTCTGCAAAGTAACGCCTATTTCTATATATTAATTAACATGTGAGAACATTATACATACGGTCGCCCCGACTTTCTTCTATGTCCACTATGATGCTGGATTGACCCGTCTCCACTTCGCACGGTCCTGTAAAACAAAAATGTCCATAAACAATGGTTCACATATCATATACATGGACAAATGTAAAATTATATAAATCTTTTCCAAGAAATTCTGGTTTACACTCGTTCATCTCGCAAATTAATTAATGCACTCAAAATCGCAATTGCATCTAAATTAAATCAAATCTAACAGCATTTTTAGGTGTGATACGACTGGCAAATTGTTTTAAAACTAGTTTTATTGTAAAACACGTTCAGATTTTATTACTAACTGGCCACACATTGCCGTAGCTCTGTCTGGCTTCGTCTTCCCATTGAAACAAAACTTTCATTGCCAATTCAAAACAAGTGCTCCGACCACCAACTTGTCCACTTGTTCAGTTCAAAGATTGTCTGAAAATTTCATAAAAATCGGTTTCGACGTTTCGGGAGTCAATAAGGAAATTTCTATAACTATTTGTTAGATTTAAAAACGCGGATATCGGCAATTTCAGTGATGGATTAGATAAGTTGCAGATCCCTAAATTGTCATTAGTCACTTAGAGTCTGTCAGTCATCGGACATTCGTTCGATGTGAATACTCCTTAATATTACTTTACAGAAAGCCCGATTATTCAATAGATTCCCTAATAATACTCATATAGCATCTAAATGGGCGTATGAATGTTCTTATATTCCTCCTGAAGCTTCGTTTGTAGTTGCTAATTGACGCTTTACTGACTTTATCTGTGCAATTTATTTTAATTACAGCACCGCAAGTCGCAACGTATGCCATCCCATAAATTCTTATGTTTATTGCATTTCCGCGTTTTTATACGCTTTAAGGATCTCACTTACGGAATTGTTGGACATTGTCATTTTTATGGGTTCATATATAAAATACTCACGCTTAATATTAAAATAACAATTAATGAGAAATAAATAAATGTTCATATACTACGTTTCTACTAATGATCTAAGCACCAAGGGTCGCTGGTAAAAATCTCTTAAAGAAATAAGTTATCCTTTGTACTTATTTTCTTCTTAACTTTATTTCCTTGTATCTTTTCTTTTATTTTTAGTACATAAACAAATTAATATATATGTATATATATGTCGTGGAGTGTATCTCCTGTCGATGCTTCCGTTACGGGGCGAATCGATTGTTGACATTGTGGTAGTGAATATGTGCATTGCTAGTTTAGTATAGAGATTGTGGTTTCTAGTGCATACTGTTTACGAATTCTGCATGGGTATGGTATTAACACGAATAGTACACTTTACTTTTAGCATTATTTAGTTTTTAGAAAATAATATTGTAAGAAATCGCGAATATTAGAATAATAATTCTTTTTTTTTTGTATTATGGACCTCCGCAAAGAAACTGATAAGTTAGTTTTTCATAAATAAATATAGACTATATTTTGTCGAAAACATAGTAAATGTTAGGAAAGAAACTATTGCTCAAGATATTGAAGACAGTAAACAATATAACATTAGTATTTTATGTGAATCATAAACTGCTTACTTTGAATAATCTTAGAAATATTTATCGTATAAGCTTAAAGTAAACTAGTATCAGTCCAAAGATTTATTACAGCTAATATACAATGGGCTTTAAATAAACACTATTGAAATTTATATTATTAATCTAGATATAACAAATGCTTGATTCTCTTATCCGATTATATACATATAATAAACATAAATATTGTACCAACAAGCAGCCATACCAAGACAAAGGCCACATATTTCCTTAAAAAAAGGATTAGAGTAAAGTCACAGAAGTTTAATGTAAAATGCATGATGAATTTTAGATATTAGGGACAAAAAAGTTTAAAAAATCTATGAAGCTCGCCCGGGTTTAGGACCCACGAAAACTTCTTAAGGGTCTCTAAAAGCGGTCTGTCTATATGTAATACACAATGTGCACAACGAATTTTGGTATGGTTTTAACTAAAATATACTGCAATTTTTTCGGAAGGTTTAAACTAACAGTTAATAGTGCATCACGGTTTTATGTAAATTGTGTTGACTAGGTCGCAAAAAACTGGTCTGCTGGAAGCTTTACTCGCGTGCGCCGCGTAAACCAGCAGAGATGCTCAAAAGTAATGCACTAAAGAATTGTATGTCTACAAAAATCCTTTAAAAAAAGTCCGCATTAGCATGTCTCTAGCTTTTATGATTAACTCACAATAACTACTTTTATGTTAAAAATATCAACGCGGGAAACACTGAAACAGCGGGAATTACTTTAAACACAAATTTCCAGGCGGGCGAAGCGGTTGGCACAGCTAGTACGAGTAGATATTATAAAAATAGTCCACAAAATCCGTCTGTCTGTATGTGACAGATTTTCACAAAATCTACAAAGTTTTTTTGTTCGGTTTTTTACTTAAAGATAGTGTAATTCTTGAAGGTTTAACTAAACATTAGAACTCCTGTAGGTTTGAAATTAACGCGGTAAAACTGGGTGAACCACTGATTTCTACGCTGTTGTCTGCGGGCACAGTAAATAAATAAACATATATGTCACATTTATTACACAAGTTTTATTAGAGTTGCAAATGAGCCAATTTAAAGAGAATACAATGGCCATATATCCAGTTGCCGGCACGTTACATACAAAGCTCGTAACTATTAGTTTTACAGACACTACTGTGTTAAATCTGTTACATAAGTGACAACATTACTCATTCGTAAGTAAACAAGTATAAGTAGGCTAGTAGCGGTAATGCGGTAGGTGTGGTCTGGGAAACTATTAATTAAAAGTTTACGTCAAAAGTTAAAGTCAATTATTTTTCTATGCTTTTACACACGCAAGGTTTTCTAGTGCGTGAAAATCTGGTTTTTTGAATCCTACATGACCTGTGAGGGTTTGTTTGTTTGTAATTTCTTTATTGCATTCATAAAAATAAAAATAAAGAACAACATAATTTGGCGTAATAACATAAACATAAATGGCGGGCTTATTCCGGATCGGAATCTCTTCCAGCCAACCAGTCTAAAATTAAAAAAGAGGTAAATATAAGTACAATGAAATTAATATAAAATTAACTTAAAACTTAACCAATACTAACAAACCGAAAATGGACCTTTTAATAATATCAAATAATATTATAATATATATAATACATATTAAAATAGTAGTCTTGTACATGCGTAGTTAAACTTTATGTAAAACACTGTTCGAAATAAATTGCGCCTTCATAATTGGACTTAATTGAAAACATCTTAATTGAAATTAAGGGCGTAGTAAAAGTTGTATAAATATATAATTGCTGGATATATAGTTCGCTTCTTAGAAAGAATAATTGGAGTTTAAACTTACTACACTGCTTTGTATCCCATAGTTGTAAGTTGTGAGTTGCTAAGTGTCCCATATATTTATATTTATTTAATGGGAATAACAAGTCATCATTTATGAACATGTTTCTTGAAAAATTTCTATATTATATTTCATATATTTCAGTTAAAAACAAAAAAATTATATAAAACAAATATGTGCCTGTCTAGAGGTAATACGATTGGTAAGGTTTACACGATCTAAGTTTTTTCGTAGACTGTATTACTTTTTAAATTAAGAACTTACAATTTTTTATTTGAATTTTATTCAATAAGAATAAAAAAATTTAAAGACATTTACAAAAGCAAGTATTTCTCAACACAACTCAAGTTTTGTCTTTCATTATTAAAAAATATTTATTAAATCTATAAATTTCAAGTATCTTCTGTCAATAGTTATAGTTTCACGTTCCGTCAAAGTCACGCGTTCTAGTTGTTGATTTATGTATGATCGTTATTTTCTACGATGTATAATATCACCATTCTTTCCATATACGCTTACTTATATCTGTATTCGGTTCCAATTAAGAGGTATCCACTCGTTTTGGTGGCTATAGCGAACTCGATAGCAAATTGTTTGCGTGTTCACGATCATTAGGAAAGCTATACGACAATTAATTAGTCAGATAACTGGGAACATTCCTCTTAGGATCAGCTTTTAGATAAAACACGGTAAAGTACTGAGCTTTCTACGGCTTCTTTGAACAAGATTTATTAGAGATTAGATGTATTAGAGGCAATAGAGAATATAAAACGTCTCCATTATTTATTTATTTTTTATTTATGTACCAGGAAATAATAAAAAGTATACAAAAGGTAACATATTTCTTAAACAGAAATGCTAGTTAAGGAACCTACGAAATGAGACTATTTTTATGTATGAAGTAACATTATAAAGACATGAGTATCAAGAAAATACTGTCAAAGAATTAGTATTTATATAATAGTGCCTGGTTGAACGAGCCTTGCTCGGTAATTTTGGTAAACTCGGTATAATGGGGCCGTTGGGGCTCGATCCTAGGTATTTATATTTCTCGGGTAGGTATTATTATTTTTCTTATATATATATCTAAATAAATATATAAATAAATATTCAAAAGTTGTTTGAGCAAGCAAATAGAGCAAGAAAAAAAAAGGCTTTTTTCGTTTGTTGATGGCATTGTAATAAGGATTACAATGTATCAAACTTAATTAAGCATAATTTTAAATTCGGTCACTTTTATACCTGCAATATAGGTATAAAAGTATATTTTTATCTTATATCTGTATAAAAATATCACAACAGTATAAAATTCGATTCAAATTCAAATTCAAAATGAAAAAGACACCATTCCTCTGAAAGAAAAGCATATGAAAGGGTTGTTTTTTACTAACCAGGAGTTGTCCATACTGTCGGCAGTAGAGTAACAAGAAGCCAAATCGTTGTGTGCTGGATAAGCGCGCCCCACCGCGCCATCTCACTGTAACAATCGAATAAATTTTTAGTTTTTTTGTCTGGGCGTCGCGGGTTCAATTCCCACCGAGGGTCAATATTTTCTATAAACCATTTGGTTCCTCTAGTTTGGGTGTATTCATAAAAAATTATATATGTCTATATTTAACAGTTTTCTGTCACCCATAACACAAGTATTAAGTTACTTACTTTGGAGTACATACGACCGTATGAGTAATTCTCCCATATATTTATTGATTTATGGTTTAGGATGATCTACGATAAATATCTAATTTATTTATTTAAAACTTTATTGCACTTACACATTAAAATATACAAAATTACAAAAGAACTTAACCTTATGTATATGTACAAAGGGCGGCCTTATCACTGAATAGTGATCTCTTTCAGGCAATCCTTGTTATAGGATATTGTGGCAAAATTTATAGCTGTAGCCATTGTGAATTCTGCTATATCCTGAATAATACATTATATTATAAATAGCGTTATAAGTTTAAAATATCAAATATCAATTAAATATGTCGCACGCTTAGTATTAAAATGACAGAAATCAAAGTAATAATACACTGAATAATACAAGAATAGATTATATTTATTTCACTGCCACCTTAACAACCCTGCACAATCTAAGAACTATTTAACTATTTTTTTTGCTCTTCTAAATTATAGGTCTTTTTACGAGTTTTGTGCGCGCTACCATACGCAACTTACCATACAAATAACTCTTTTGAATAAGGCCACTTTAATACGAATCGTGGAATATTAAAACAACATACAACCTCCTACTTTTTTAATTCCCTTAAAATACGGAGAAATATGAAAAAGGATACCTGATATCTGCTCCCTTCAAATAAACAGAATAAATAAACGTTTCCTTTTACAAAACACAACTTATAAGTTGAGAATTCAAAAGAGACACTGTCTTAGTACCACCCGGCGATACATTCCGCAGGATAAGCAGAATATGAGAACAAAAGCGAACGTTTGAAACCGAAGTACATATGCGACTCCATGTTGCAATTTTTATTCTTGGACTAAGATATGGTAAGCAATAACTCTTTAGCATATCTATACTTAATATATAAAGCTGAAGAGTTTGTTTGTTTGATTCTTTGAACGCGCTAATCTCAGGATCTACTCGACCCATTTGAAAAATTATTTGAGTGTAAGATAGTCCATATATCGAGGAAGGCTATAGATTACATATGTATATATAACATCACGCTAAGATGAATAGGAGAGAAGTAATTGTTATTACACAGGATCACTACTTTTACATTCAAAATTTCAATTCGGGAAAAAAATTGGGTCACGCTGATTTCCATATGAACGAAGTTATAAGAAAAGGTTTTTTCTTACTTTTAGAGAAAACTGACTGGCCCGTTGGCGCAGTGGGTAGTGACCCTGCCTTCAGCTCCGCGGGTCGCAGGTTCGATTCCCGCCGAGGGCCAACATTTTCTATAAATGAATTTGTTGGTCTTTGAGCCTGGGTGTATATTTTGTATATAATACTTATATATTTTTTTAAAAAATAAAAAGCATTTAAAAAATATATAAGTATATATTCATCAGTTGTCTGTCTACCATAACACAAGTATTAAGTTACTTGCTTTGGGGACGGACGACCGTGTGTGTAAGTGTCCCATATATTAAAAAAAAAAAATTTTTTAATGATTAATTTAGTCAATTGTTAACTGTGATTAAGTCATTAAAGTGCTACACAGGGGTACAGCGGGTGGTATGCACAGGGTCTTTGTTTTACAAAAAAGAGCTATACGTGGTATTTATAATATGAAACCTCGTTATTATCTTAGGGAGAAATTAAAAAAATAGGCCTCATGACCGGAGCTTCACAATATATCTACAGTAATATACTATAATATACTATTAAAGAGTGTCCGTTTTACTAGTTCTTCTCGATAGGAGCAAACTCCCGAATCAGCAGTAGCTTCTTTATAAACATTTGACAATTGAAAAGTTCAATTTCATAATTCAATTCATTAACAGTCTATTCGAATAAAGAATATATTGAATTTACGTGTTCGATACTATTTTATTAGATATTTTGTCGATAGCACAAATAATGAAGAGTTTTGAATTAATGAAGTATTTGAATCGACTATTTTAATATTAATATTATCTTTGAATAAAATATTAAATCAACAGATCATTATGCTGTTACGCTGTAACACCATATAAGGCTTTGACGAATTAAAAAAAAACAACCTTCGCCGAGCATAACGACGTATAAATCCATTTGTTCTATACTGCGTCCATCATATTATCAGTCTTTTGACAGCTCACGCTCATTAAGTTTTGTATTGCTTACGTACAAATATCATACAAATAATATTTGTACTTTATGGATGGGTACCGCCCACTTAGTGATGTCACACATAATGGTTACTACGATTATGCCACAGATTAAAAATAATCGGTAGAAATCGATGTTACGAGTATTAAAAGACATTTAATAACATTATATAAAGTTTTACTTTCTTCTTAGTTAATACATGAATACAAATAAAACAATCAGGATATTTTAATTTATTTTATTAGCACGAGTCGTCGGAATGATAATCAACACTAGACTCCTCCGATGAGGAGTCTTCAGTAGCAGTTATTATTAGCTCTTGTGTAGATAATATATTATCAAACGCAATATCACGTTCCCAATCAGAGAATATTACTCTTTTAGTTCTTTCCACCACACTTGCCCAGTTCTCGGCCGTTACGTGGGTGCAAGCATTTTTTAGCAATTGCAACATTTTATTCGCTGTGAATGGGGGGCTTGTATTGCATCTCGCAGCATGCCCTTTTACTTGTGCCCATATAAGTTCTATTGCGTTGTACTGGCAGTGGTATGGAGGAATCCGAAGAACAGTATGGCCATATTCTGCTGCCATTTCATTGATTACATAGCGTTTTGCTCTCTTTTTGGTTTTTAATATTTTTATTAATTCAACTTTTAACATTGAGTCGTCCACATTTTCTCCATTGTCCCGAAGCCAATTAATTATTTCATGCTTTTTATTAGCCTGTGTTGGCATTTTGTCAATTTGACGGGAGTGGTAGGGCGCATTATCAATAAAAATTATTGATGGTTCTTCCAATGAAATGAGCATTTTTTTGAACCACTCTTCATACACATTTGCATTCATCTCTTCGTGGTAGTCATTTGATTTCTTCGATTTAAATGCCAACAGTGCGTCTTGTACAAATCCTTTTGCTGTACCTGCATGGCAAATGATTAGGCGCTCACCTTTTCCCATTGGTACTGAGGAAGTGGAATCAGCAGTATCATCAGTCCAGAAACGAGATAGTGTGTGGTTAGCGTTGAGCCATGTTTCATCCGTGAAAACAATATTTGCCCAATCTTGTATTTTCTTTGCCTCTCTTAAAAAATCACAACGTGCTATAGCTATATCTGTGCGTTCCATTAATAATTTTCTTTTATTTAACTTTTTATATGAAAAGCCAATTGTGTTCAAAACTTTGACCAAAGAAGATTTTTCACCATGAAATAGACCACTTCTTTTCAAAGAAACAATAAGTTTTCTCAAAGTTGGAATTTCTTTTCTCAAGTAGTAATCTAGTTTACGTAGGTTATCATTAATCGAATTACTTAGGTACGTAATTCGATTAATGATAGTAGGTACTATAATCGGAATGGTATCGCATACGAGAATCTTTAGGACATCACTATCGTCAATCTGTCAAAAGATGGTTAATATAATGGACAGTGTATAATGCAATTTGCGTGTGTTGAAATCCCGCAGCGTTTACAAGGCGGCTAATAACATCCCAACATTAATATCAGACATGCAAACTATCTTAAATTTTCCCATGTTCAACTATTAGCAGAGTGCATTAGGCTTAGTACGTCTTACATAATGATAATAAATCTAGTCCATCTTGAAAATTCATAACAAGTCTAACTTGTTTGATTTAGGTGAATTTTTAATTCACCTAAATCAAACTGGACCTAGTTTTTTCAGCGAAATTTGTCATCATCTTCCTGCCCTTATCCCCAAGTGGGGTCGGCACATGTTGTCACATGATTTGGCTACGTATTTTACGACCGGACGCCGGCCTGACGAAATCGGAGAAATTTATATCTTGTTAAAAATTAATTTATTTATCGCCGTGTTGTATCCGGCTGAGTAGAATAGACCACCATAATTTCCTACCAAATCAATAACAGGCAGGCGGCCGATCGTAAAATAACTAGCCAAAGATATAACATGTTTTAAACATGTTGTGTCGACCCCACTTAGAGTGGGATAAAATAAATAAGCTTTTAACATAATCATTATCCTACGATAAGGGCAGAAGAATAATGATGTTTAAAAGCCTCTTTATTTTATGATGACTAGCTATATATTTAAAGGTTGTTTTATCTGATAAAATAAAAATTTATCAGTTTGAATATATTGAGAAAGAAGAAATATTGCAAGTAAACGAATAAGAGATATAAGTAAAATTATAAAATTACTATAACCAGGTTCATTATTACTTGTATTTCTCAAATCAACAATTACTTAAAAAATAATTTTAAAAAAATGGGTTTAACATATAGCCTTTTAAGATTAATTAACGCAGCCCAAGTAGAGCAAAAAGTAGCTCTCGTTTTAACTACAGACATTATCTTACTCTTTAAATCATAAGAAAACCGCTGAAATTAAACGCGGGATAGATATCTTGCGAATAAAAATGGGCGGAGTTGGTAATAAATAAAGTATTGTAAGATCGCACTTTGTAATATATAACGCGGTATATTTACCTTTAGTGTTTCGAGTTCTTGTAATTGGAATTTACTTTTATCTATTTAATCAAGTCTATCACTTTAATAACTATCGTAAATATTACATGTGGATAACTTCAAATTAAAAAACTTTCTTCTCACTATTTCTTTTTTGATGCACAAATCGTTCTTAAGAAATATTTATAATTCATCATACACTTTACAAGGAGAAAAGAGACTCATATATGGTTAGAAATTCCTCAGGTATACATAATTGAAAGTTATTTTAGTTATTAAATGAAGTTTATTAGTCTTATGAATTTTCCCCTTAAGTTTTACAACAAGACTGTAAAGAAAAAAAAAACGATCACAGTAATTTAAGCATCATGCAAAAAATATTGCAAATATATTGAAATCAATTATTATATTATTTAGATTTTAACAATTATAGATTTATTGAAATCAAAATGTTACACAATTTTTTAACTATTTCTGACTTATGCGAAAGACTACGAATCGGATAATCAAATGCCTTAAAGATTTCTCTTCAAGTAAGTTTTAAGTAAATCTTTTGGCTTTTTATAAGGTAACATATGTGGTGTAAAAGAAAACTTTCAAGGTAGAAAGGATTTGTCAAAAACTAATATCTCGAAAGCCCAGATAACCGGTGAGTTTATTACAAAGTATAGTTAATGGGGAGAACGCAGCATCCATACCGATTACGCCTCTGATTCAAAGTAATGGATGTGGCGGGTAGTGATAATATTTCACGTGCCGTATTTGCATGTAAATCACTTTAGGATATACATAGCTGCTATACCGAGATTGTATCTGAATAGATCATAAACAATCCATACTCATATTATTAATGCTTAAGTAACTTTGTTACGCTTTAGCGCTCGAAGAGCTGAACCGATTTTCATGCAGTTGACGAGAACTAAATAATAATAACTAAGTAATATTTGGAGTATTGTTATTTAATTGATTAGTAAAAGATATTTATATTACGCGTATAAAGTAACGGATACCAGCTATCTCTCTCCCTCCTCAACCAATGAAGAACAATCGCTTCATGAAGTTTAAATTTACATGTATATAGTTTTAAGTTACATTTGCATGTGATGTTTGCCTAAGTGTTATAATACAATACAATATTTAAAGAATGTTAATAATAAAGCTATTGGTAAGTAAATTAAAAAATAAGTTATTTCTATGCTCGCGTCTTTGTATATTTTGTTTGTTTAGCAGCATTTATATGAGTGGGGATTGCGTTTGAATAGCGGAGCTTGCAATAGTGAAGTCTCGTTCTAAACGTCGACTCGTACCATCATTAGACGCTAAGGTGTCTAGACCTTATTACAGTCGCTCCTTATTTTTTTTATGCGGTCTTATCGCTAAAGCGATCTCTCGCAGACAACCTTTGGTGAGAGGTAAATACTATGTGATCGGGTATAGTGCACAATATTACACAGATATTTACAATTATATACATTATAATACATATATCATTAATAAATTACATTCTAACCATACTGAGTCAACTAGAAATGTCCAGACTTACTCGGCCTTTTCTGTATATTTAACCATACACCAGAAGCAAGGGACTGTAGTTTTATGGCATTGTTTGCCTTTTTTTCATAATTTGCCTATATACGTATACAAAGTAGTAAAAAAGCTATATGGATAGCTAACTAATAACTGTAGTTCTGTTTCGGAACGATAATGAAGATGTACTGATAGGCGTAAAACAATAATTCTGGTCGGAATTTTGTATTATACTACAGACACCGTTACCATTGTTTGACTAACTAGCGGTTATACGAGCACGTTCCAACGTAATGGAAGATCAATAAACATTTATTTGTCTTCATCTCGAGGAGGAGCCGATGTTTTTAGTGTTTGGAACAATGCATTATATTTTCCAAAGTTCTGATTGCCTACTAATAACGATGCGTGCCTTACCAATAGTTCGCACCGTAAAAGCAATACAGAGACAGATAAACTTTGTATTTATTAGATTGCTTAAATTTAATATAAATATATGGGACAATTACATACCTACTGTCCGTCCCCAAAGTAAGTAACTTAATACTTGTGTTATGGTAGACAGACAGCTGGTGAATATATACTTATATAATTTTTAAATACATACTTAAATACAAATATTCACCCAGGCTCAAAGACCAACAAATTCATTTATTAAAAATCTTGGCCCTCGGCGGGTGTCGAAGCTGCGACCCGCGGAGCCGAAGGCAGGGTCTTGCCACTGCTCCAACGAGTCAGTCGAATTAGATTGTTTAAATTTAATATAAATATACGGAACAATTACATACTGGCCGTCCCCAAAGTAAGTAACTTAATACTTTTATTTTGGGTGACAGACAACTGGTAAATATATATATCGTCCTATCCGAAAAATAAAGTTACATATACCATGTATAAGCATATGAAATGTGTATTTATTCTTCGGATAGAGCGATTTTATTTTAAATACATACTTGTAAGGATAACAGAACAGGAGATGCCTGAAATAAAAATTCTAACACCTTTTTACAGTATATTCTTAACCTCAGCACGCCAGTTACACAATATTTTACCTAGCCCGTTGCCTGATTCCAAAGACGGCGCCAAGCCCTTCAAAAAGTGATATATATCGTCTTATGATTCTCTGACGGATGTCACGTGGGTCAGATAGCCGTCTACCCAAGTGACATCCGGCACAGTCTAAAAAGGTTAAGTTGGTATTAATTTACCTAACAATAAATACACTAAGACTCGAATAACCAACATATTGTTTTTAGAAAATTGATCTAATTGATATTGAATTGGTGATGATGAAAATTGATAGATTAAATTGATGATCGATTAATGATTGATTAGATCCTCAGCGGGAATCGAATCCGCGGCCAATAGAGCTGAAAACAGGGTTACTACCAACCACAACAACGGGCCAATCAAGTCAGTTTAAAGTGAAATTAGGCTTCAACATCTCTGAATAGCCGCTAAATAAATCAGAAAAATAATTTCACCACAGTATTGCAGATATCATCCTTGTATATACTATAATAGATACGTAGAACTCTATTGTATCGCTCGACATAAAAGTATCTTCCCTCGAACCGCAAGCTAATACCGTTACGTCTGTAAATCGCACTCCATCTGCTTCCGTTCCCTCCCCTTTAATTTATAAAAGTCAGATGCGAATTATTACGGTCTTAAATATTAAAAAGGTGTAATTTCGCCTAAACGGAGTAAGCCATTATTATAAAAGGACTCAAATATGTTTGCATTTTATACTTGTTTTATACTTTTTTTTAGAAATATTTTATAAAACCTACAGGATGTTTAATTTGTAAACCTCCAACCTCGCAGTTATTTTTGCCATATAATATCTATCAAAATAGAGCAGTGCTGACATTGATGGTATCCGGCAGAGTCGAATAGGCCACCCTCATTTCTTATGGAGGTGTCGTAAAAGGCAACTAAGGTAAGTTGACCCACCTTGTGGTATCTGGCTGAGTTAAATAGACCACCCTTGTAAAATACCTAGCCAAATTAAATGTATAAAACATGTTGTGCCGACCCCACTAAGAGTGGGATAAGGACAGGAGAATGATGGTACTAAGAAAAAAAATCATATCCTTAAGTCACAAATCGAATAACATTATTTATCTAAGTAATGAAGATTCATTTTTAATCTGTATCACTGGAAGTATCATTAACATGTCAAATAAAATAACAACAACCCCAATTAAAATAGAATCATTATTTATGCTATAAATATCTATAATTCTTGAGAAACAAACATTGAAATTGATAAAATTATTGCGTTTCTTAAAAACTGTTGCTTATATACACTGTTTATCGGGTGAAAAGAAATATTTGTCTTTGGTTGGACTATTTTCAGATATGTCAACTGTACAGCCGTTTAATCCTATTGTTAATGTAAATAAGTAGATATAAAAGACCGTCCATATTTACGACGCAGATTGACAAAGGCTTGAGTTCAAGAATTGACCTTTATAAAATAGCAATTGGTAAAGTAAACTAAAAGGCTAACTGCTAGTTCTTAAATAATGGTTTCTTTGTAAGCGAATTTAATGTTAAGGTAACAGCTTTCGCATGGCAATTAAATACTGAACAATACACTGCTTTCCCACCCTCCTACTGTTAGATTGTAGTTTTGGAATAAATTCATTCTATAGTTGTGTGTAAAACGTTCGATCTCATATCACGTAGGCCTTGTCAGTTACACATAGCGTATTAAATGCAGCAGTCAATTTAAAAAGTCTGATTTTAGATTAAACGGAGTCGTGATATCTACAGAAATGTCGATCAGTTCCTAATAACGTGGCATTTGTTTATCTCGACGATCTCATTAAATTATCTGCAGAACGCCTTAAACTCGCCGATTTCTATGGGAACTTGAGCCCTTTTTGCACCAAGTGTGAAATCATGAACGAGATTAAAGTTCCTTGATCCCGCGTGAGACAGGTGTATAGAATTATTGTGTTGCTGCAATGTAATTTGCACTTTAATGGCTTGGGGTAAAGGTGGTTTTAAATTATAGTAGATGGAAGGGAATTACGGCTCCCTTATTAGCAAACGTTGGTTGATTTCGTCATTTGTTTGCCGTGTTCTCGGCATGATGTAAAATCGCTGAACAAAAAATTTTAACTGTTTACATGGAAGCTTATAATTCTTAAGATAGAAAAGACCACACATCGTGAATGGGTCTTCTTAATAGATGACGTCGAGAGGAGACGTGTTTTGAATTTTCTAATGATGTCGTTACTATTCATTTCTTATAGTTTTTAAGTATGATCACGCCTTGTGGTATCCGGCTGAATATAATAGACCCAGGTGGTCCATTTCTTACCGAAGTGTAGTAAAAGGCGATTAAGGTAAGTAGACCCGCCGTGTTGTATACGGCTGAGTAGAATAGACCAACCCCATTATTTACCGAGATGTCGTAAAAGGTGACTAAGGTAAGTTGATTCACCGTGTGGTATCCGGTTGAGTAGAATAGACCACCCTCTTTCTTACCGCGGTTTCGTAAAATACGACAAAGGTAAATCGACGTCAGGCAGACGGCCGGTCGTAAAATACGTAGCCAAATCATGTGACATGTTTATAAGTATGGTGTGTCATGCTGTGCCAACCCCACTTAGAATGGGATAAGGACAGGAGGTTGATGATGAGTTTTTAAGTATGATCATATGCCTATAAGGCATATAAATTTATGTATTCTTGCTGATTCTTCTCGGTAAGATTCCGAACCAGTGGTAGCTTCATTAATCATACTGATTCTTGACGATTCGAAAGTGCTTGAAAGAGCTTGTTTGAACAAAGATTTTGATTTTATTTACATGCATTAATTATTGAAAGTCGGACGTGAATTAATTTGTTCTAAATAATTTCAGAGTAATTACAGTTACATTAAGCAATTGAAATGAAACATGTATATTGGCAATCTAACTTGTTATTAACTTGTGTTCCACTGAATTAGTTATTCAAACAACCATTATTTTCAATTAAAATGTTGCCAATGAGTGACGTGAAAGTGTTTATGTAAAGACTCCGGTGAATCCTCGATATTCTCGAGGTTGCGTAACAACTACATCTGGTAAAGATCAATAGGTCAACGCTTTAGATGCGATCGTGAGGCCGTTAGGTGTTTTACTTAAGGCCTCCAAATTATTCCATTTAAAAGCTTAAAACGGATATCATAACTATTACAAAAAACAAATTATTTTATAGCAACACTAAAAATAAATACAATCGTTCTTATGCAATATATTAAAACAGAAACGATGAAATCGATATCGAACTATTGACCTCAAATATCAATAAAAATTACCTTTCCTATTCATACCTTGCCCGATATTTAATAATTTAAGTGAACATTAGTAGATGTATAGAAATTTTACTGTCTAAAAATGGGATATCAACTAAGGTAAGGGCGCTAGTAATTGTCGCTAGTAATTACTAGAAGTTGATTGTTATGTATGAAATTTTATATAATAAGCGTTTTTTGTTGAACGTAATGAACAATATTAATTAATAATATTATTTATTTCTCTTTTTATACATATATTTAGAAAAGAGAAAGAAAAAGCACATGTATAAAGGCGGACTTATGCCTAAAAGGGATCTCTTCTAGACAACCTTTGATTAATAGAAGGAAAAGAACAAGAATAGAAGATGAAAGAGAGTACGGGTTATATAGATAAAAAGAAAAAGTTTATATAAATTTAACTATTTAATCTATGGTAAAATAAATAAATGGAATAATATTTAAAATTAAATATTAAACAATGGGCTACAGTTCTGAGGTTTTCGTCAGTTGTTAATAGATAGCAACAGGTAATTACAAATTATTATTTTTTTAGCTACAACAAACAAAACTACTAATATATGATCAATTACTAGGGCCCTTACCTTAAAGTACATAGTTGTATCGATTTATAATGGAACTTGTGGTGTAAAGCAGTAACTATGCATCGACAAAGTTATTACAATCTATATAAGTTGAAAAATATATCTGCTAACAGACATATCCCGGTACTGAATCACTTAGCAACACAGCGCCTCATTATAGTCGGAGGATGGGATCGGCACGCGAGAAAGATGCGATCTAGATGCTATCAACTATCGCAAGTCGCCACCGACTCCACGCGCCCGGTTCCTGTCAACATCTTTTCTTCATTTTAGTCTAGCTCTAGATTTATTTCGTTTGATTATTTTGTATTGGCAATTCTTATGCCTTGTTATGTTGCGTCGCTTTAACGAACGAATACATTTGTGACTTGATTTTTCAATCATTCTTTGTTTCCTGTTCGGTACAAATATATTTATTTATTATTTACTAGCTACCCACAACTTCGTTCGCGTGGACTGTGGTTGCTTGATAGGTTGATAATAGATGGCGCTTTTGGCATCATATTCCTGTTAAATTAACAGGATATCTATAGCCCATATGTTATCTCGGTGTATATGGAATAATTGTGCTAAATTTCATCGATATTGGTTCAGTGGATTTGCTGTAAAAGAGTAACAAACATACATCCATATTTATCAACTTTCGCATTTATAATATTAGTAGGATATGATAGGATAGAATTTGTATATTGATATATTTCGTACTAGTGCAAGAATATTTTCAATTAGATACTTTTTCCTTTTAAAAGGAAGAAGGGGATTTTTTTATATGTATCTGTTAGCCCAAGGTTTAATTGTGTCAAATTTCGACAAAATGTCAATTGTGTCAAAAAATAATACCCAGTAAGGCTCGGTCACCCAGGTCCTATATCACTACATATTATAAAACAAAGTCCATATTTCCGTATGTACGCATAAAACTTTAAAACTACGCAACCAATTTTGATGCGGTTTTTTTTAATAGATAGAGTGATCCCAGAGGAAGGTTTGTACGTATAATAACATTCAATACGAAGTAGAGAAATACTGTAATTTTTGAGGTTTCTGTAAATAATTACATTTTCTTCCGCTTACATTGCAAACGCAGGCTAAACCCTACGAGATTTATCAAAATGATGTACTAAGTATTTGTACACCTTAAAAAGGTCTACAGAAAAGTCCGCGATGGTATATATCTATCTCTTATGGATAACCCACAATAGCAGTTTTTTTCATTTACTTTTTACGAAAAATGATGCCTTATGTTCAAAGCAATTTTTATACAATACAGCATTAATCCTTATCCAATTGAGTACCTTAAATAAATTGTTGATTTAATATAGATCAATATTGCCGTTTACAACATGTAATTTAAGTGAACATTTTCGGAGATATTACAAATTTAAAATGCCGTGAGGACGCCGCGCTTCACCCTATAGCACTTCGAATCTTTTAGAGTTTGTTTAAAGACATTCTGTAATTAATTGTAAAAATAAAATACATAGGTAAAATAAATAAGTAAAAATGTACTATATGAGTTTAGAAATTCCAAAGATAGCAGGAAATCGTCTTGGTATAGGGAGAGGAAATTGTTTTTCTCCAAATTTAACGCTTGCGGGCCACGGGCAGTAATGAATAAATCAAAACTACTGGAACGATTTTAATCATTTTTTTTACACTGACTGACATGGGATATAAATTTTATACCCGTGCGAAGCAAGGGCAGGCCGCTAGTATAATATGTAATAGGTATTGTAGTGTTCATAAACTAATGTTGTATGAATGTAGCACAGGCTCAAACACGCACTAACAAGTAACAACATGTCACTTCACGACCACTCTCACCAAGGGCTCTCGTGTCACTGTCGTGGTGCATCATGAGACTAGTGTGAGTTAGTGTGACTATGTTCAAGTATGTGTTACATATATGTGTCTTGTATATAAATGTACAAAGTACGTTACACACGTCAATCCGCATACACTACAGGTATAGAATGTGAATTTAGAAAAAGGCTTCAACGATTTACATGAAATTTAGTATCTATGGCGTTTCAGGGGCGATAAATCGATCTAGTCAGGTTATATTATTTGAAAATGAAGGTTAATTTCTCTGTCATTTGCAAAGTTGTTAGCTCGTTGATTAATCGGGCGGTCCCTAAATTAGACACACTGTTTTTACTCCAGGTGTCTCAAATCAGATATTTTTCCGTACTTTTAAAGTTTCGTTATTTGTAACCCCGTTAACCGGATATTATATGTTTATATCTGATGCGCAACAATATTAAATGTCTTAATAAATTACTAAAAAAATAGACAATGTTCACGTTAACCTTTGTCATTGTTAGTTAAACTTGTTTTGTAGTTGTCAAGTATTAGATTTGTATTATAATGTAAATTGTTAAACATCTTATCAGTCAATAGATGTAACATTGTATATAGTACAACACCGAATTTTGTTATTCATTAAAGGTTACGGCAAGTTATTGTCGTCTGAACCTGTTGGACATAGTATTATTCTTGCGATAACCATCTGACCCTGCTACTCGTTGTGTGAATACACCGGTTCGTAAGATAAAATAAATTTGTTAGCAGAGATATCATCGATCTAAGGTATAACTTTCTACTATCTCTGTAACTCTTTGACTAGTAGATTTGAATGGAAAGGGATTACTTTCTCGAAATACAAAAGTACAATTGTGTTTCTATAATACGGGATAAAGTAAATGGAAAATATTTGTTGTGCTAAATGTAGAGTGGACTATACGTTTTCATATCCGGTGCACGCAGGATTTGTAAAAACTCATGCACAAAAATCCACCACCTCAACCACAATACACAAGCACTACACAAACACAAACTCAACAATCGTTTCGCCCCGCAACCGAAGCATCATCAGGAGATAGACTCTACTACATACCCTCAATTATGTAATATATGATTTTCTCTGTTCTTGAAAGAGTAAATAGAATGTTTTATCATGAATATTACCCGGTGTATATTCAAATATAACAATATAAGCCCAGCGAATTGACCATGAAAATGTAACAGACAGATCATCAGACAGAGTTTCTTATAATATTACTATATCCATAGTTGAATTTATTTTGTAAAACCTTCAACCCTTAAACTTTGTTGCCCCTAAATGTTTTTTATTTGTCGTTTAAAAAAAATATCTGGGTGACCAGGTCTTGCTTGGTAATTTTTTTACAAAATAAAAAAAGAAACCTAAAAAAGAACAAATAATAGGGTATCTGGGGCTCGATCCTAGGTATTTTCATTTCTCGAGACCACCCGTTCCCCGAATAAGTTAACGCTGCCTTGACAATTAATGGCAAAAATTCAATTCAATATAAATTTTGGTATTTTTGATGCCCAAAACAGGGATAAAATGATTTTTTTTAATTATACCTAGTTAGATCGATTTTTCTCCTCCAAAACCCCCTACATGCTGTATTTCACGAAAATCGTTGGAGCCGTTTCCGAGATTCCGAATATATACATATATCCGAATATAAATATTAAAGTGTTGTCGCCATTGACTTCCGCTTTGTATTTTATAGCAACACAGTCATGAAACAAGAGTATCGCGCCCGTTTTGATTAAAATGGTGGCAGCACTGTGCCGTATTGTTTCCGGTGCAGTCTTTCTATTGATAAAACGTTTCAATTACATTCAGTCTTTGTTCGTCATTCAAGAGAAGTGCATCTCGGAACGGGAATTGTTGTATTCCTATTATATCGTGATATTGTATATAGTGTGCGTTAACAAAAGATACAACAAAAACAATTTTTAATGATCCCCTCTTCCCTGTATATAAAATTCGATGAAATTTTCTGGACTCCTGCCATTCATTGTAAGCTTAACCAATTAACGAATGCGCAACTACTAACAACGCTGTCAATTTAAGCATAAACATGTTTAATAACTATGCTATTAAGAGTTTATTATATTTGTAATGACCCTATCTCAGTACTATGTAACCTATGGTTATAAACCATGGGTTATAAACCTGTTAAATCATGTTTCATTTCATTCTAACGAAGGAAACACCACTTAGCGTACCACAGCTTCGCAATTTTATTTTACTTTATGATGATTTTAATAACGTAATAACTCGCTTCAGGCAAAAACGATCGATTTCATTAAATTTTATACTAACTGCAACGGAAATGACTCTTTTAAATGCATTTATTATTCATAATGTTTAAATCCAATGTTATGTTTGTATTTATATAATTAAACATGCAATAAAAACATTTTGAAATCTTTTATTTCTCTGTCCGCCCGTGTGTTTAAATTAACTAACTACCAAAATAAAATGCGCATTAGAAGCACATCCTTTAGATGTTATATTTGGTTTATATCATACATATTCAGACATTCATTTGTATTTTAAGATATGTAAGCCGTGTGGTATCCCGGTGAGTAGAATAGACCACCCTCTTTCTTACCGAGGTGTTGGAAAAGGCAACTAAGGTAAGTCGACCCGCCGTGTGGTTTTCGGTTTAGTAGAATAGACCACCCTCATTTCTTACCGAGGTGTCGTAAAAGGCGATTAAGGTAAGTCGACCCGCCGAGAGGTATCCGGCCAAGTAGACCACCCCCATTTCTTACCAGCCGTCAGACAGGCGGCCGGTCGTAAAATACGTAGTCCAATCATGTGAGAACATGTTTTAACATGTTGTGACGACTCCACTTAGAGTGGGATAAGGGCATTAGGATGATGAATGACTATCGCACATTTCAGTCCGGTATATAAACATATACTGTTCCAAATCATCAATATTCGTTCATGTTATTAGCTGTAAAGAGTAACGGACAAACATATTTTCGCTATATTATTATAGATATGGATTTCACACAACTAAACAGATTAAATTAATTTATTTATTTTTTCAAATAACACTTGCTAGCTAAAAATCTAAACAGAAACATAATTGGAGAATTATACTATGAAACTTACTTCTTCAGAAGCTGATGGCGAGTGATAAGTAATGGAGCACAGATGCCTGAACCTATATAAACTATGAAAATTGCAGTCAGCTTTTAGCGGTTAGTGATGTCAAAAGGGAGATTCTCACCGGGAACACTACCGTGGGAGTGATTTCTAAAACAGTTAGTCATCACATTTCTTCCCAGTTTGTTAGAAGCACGAGCTAAAGGTCCCAACATTTTGATGATATTCGGACGATTTCCGTATGCAAATAAGAATATTCGATTTTCTGAAGATTTTCAAAGAGATAAGATCATCGATAAACCGCGTTCACACTGCTCTATGTAGTAGTCAATAGATAGTGTCTTCAAAAGGGAAGTATGTAATGCATTCCAAAGCACAAAGCTCCAGTTGGTTCGCTCATTATCTCTAGAAACTTGTACAGAACACCGGCGAGTACAGGAAGTGTTTGCACCTTAATGGATAGACTATAAAGGTTATAATGAGTACACGGTATTTAACTCGTGTATAGTAAGCTATTAGTGTCTATTTGGCTGATTTACGAAATATTATCTTACAAGTTTTGCCTCTTGGTTTTATCTTAGGTCCAAAGGTTATCTAAAAAGTCATGTGACTACTAACAGGTAGAATTTATAGAATTAGGCGTTACTTTACAGAGATCCTTAATAGAAAAAGTAATTGAATTATTGTTGCTATAATCCGCGATAAAAGAAAATATATCTAATACTAAATGTAGAGTGTAACATCTGTTCTCATAACTAATACATACAGAATTTTACATTACTTTTTGTAACAGGTATAGCATATTCTAACTGCAGTCAGCTACGCATCCTTTATTGTAATTACTATTTTTTGTTGAAAACATTATCCGCCGAGTTTCTTGCTGCTTCTTCTCGGTAGGAGCAAACTTCCGAATCAGTGGTAGCATAGATAGAAAGTGGCGATATGTCACATCAAAAAGTCGAATACCATAAAATTTCAAAGTGTTGGAGACTTTTCAAAAATAACCGAGTCGCTGAATTTTAATATGGTCGAAAGAATGAAGCGTTAAAAATTCTTGATCCTTAGTGTAAATACGTAATATGCTGGTAATGATGTGTGTATCTTCCCTTGTATATTTATAGACAAGGAACAGACATGAATATACTCACACTAATACTAATTTAAAAAGGAAACATTGCACTGTCTCAAAATGCACCACTTGAATAAGACGAGAACCTTTAGTGAGAGTGGACGTGTAGTGACATATTATGTTACTTGTTATTACGTGTTAATCTCCATTAATACAACACAAGTGAACAGATACACTACACTTAGGATTCCATAGTGATGAATTTGTTCTATATTCCACCCTTAATTTTAACTTAGTTAGTTTATCTTAACTTAGTTAATCTTAGAACTTAGTTAATCTTAACTTAGTTTTCGAGTTTTTTAATGTTTCAATTATATGAGATTACGATCATATGGGATAAAGATATCCACAATAATCATCTGATATAACACTTTATTAAATTTATTCTCAAGGAAACCTGTAAGTGATATAAAATCTGTTCCAGTAAACCATATAAAGATTATATTATTAGTCGTTCGACTATCAAATATTCGTATCACATCGTTTAAATATCCGGCATTACATAAAACCGATATTTTTTGCCAAAAGTATAAAGAAATATCAACATCCTTTAAATATGTAGCGACATTTTATTGCTACATTAACACATTTACGCATGTCTAAATGTAATAAGGTTAATATATTCAAAGATCGAAGTCTTAAAATGGAGATGAATCAATAAGTTTTATACGGAATTAGAAAGCAAACGATTCATTAAGAGTCACAGGTTCAAATGTTAAAATAAATTATCAGAACCTGTTTCGTATGTATTTGTTGTATTATTTAATTTTATTATACAATTCAAATCTATACTAATATATAAAGCTGAAGAGTTCGTTTGTTTGACCATTTGAAAGGAACCACTGAACCGATTTGAAAAATTCTTTGAGTGTAAGATAGTCTATTTATCAAAGAAGGCTGTAGATGTATAACATCACGCTAAGATGAATAGGAGAGGAGCAGCAATAAAAAATATTGTGAAAACGGCAAAATTTAAATAAATACACCGATTGCAACGCGGGCAAAGCCGCAGACACAGCTAGTAGATAAATTGTTATGATACAAAAATAAATACTAATATTATAAACGCGAAAATCTGTAGTCTGTCTTCAAGGCTACAATTAGATAAAATTAATGAAACAGATAAAATAAATAACGTAATATCAAATAAGGTATATCGCCATATCCGATGAATAAAGTCTCATGTCTCGTAAAATGTTAAATGAGAGGGCTTAATGAGATGAAATGCAAATGTTGAAGATAATTTTACACGCGGCTAACTATATGACCTAGAAGCAACTTGGATAGATAGATATAGCCTAGAAATATTATACTTGACATCTAAGAATTTAACATCGCATGATATAATCTGATATAGCAACAAGGATTTCTCGCTGAAATAGTTTCATATAGCATAGTGCCTTTCAACTTAGAGAGGTGATATCTACTAATAGTTGATATAGTACAAATTGCTATATAAAACTTCACTATATCGTTTTACGTAGTATCGATAAACGTTGGAGACAAAGATGACATTTCAAGAATGGTACTTTTTGAAAAAAGGCTATACTCTTTTACTTTAAAAGACTCTTGCCTTTCTGAGCATCCTAACATACTTAACCGTGATCAGGCTGAGAAAATGTTCCCAGTACTTAACCAGTTAAATGGAAGAAAGGAACAAAATCATATAAACTATTCTAATGATTATAACAATAAAAAAAGAAGATATCAAGAATTGCGCTAACAGCAGGACTACCACTTGAAGTTTTCAAACACAAGCCTGTCATCAATAAAAATAAGGACAGAATCGTATGTATGCAAAATAAACAAGTCATTTCAAATACATTTGGTGACTGACACAGGAATGCCAATGTGGGAAGTCTGAATGTTTAAAACATCGGAATCAACAAACAGAGGATCCCCATTTACATACAAGGATACCGGTATTGAGACTTGATTGATGTTATCCCGTTGCAAAACGCAACTTAAAGCCAGATGGTTGGCGAGATCGCTATAATAAATTCTAATGCATCCATAATTTTGCGAGCTCCGTGAAATATATTCAACGATCATGCTCATAACATATTTTGGATTTATTGGAAAACATATTTTTGAGCTTCTCATTCATTTATAAATAACAGCAAAGTTGTGAAGCTGATATTGTGTCAAACGTTGCATATTGATCGTATGGAAAGATGCAGCATTGATATAAGCATAAATAAGCTGTATGTCTTTAATATTTAAATGAGTTAATCTTGTATATATATATTTTCTGTATCTCGGAAACGGCTCCAATGAAGGAACTCGAATTTTTATTTGGATCCAGATAATATTATTATTTTTCATTAAAAGGTACTGTGTTAATAAAAGACGCATTACATAACGACAACTCAGCAATGGGCATGTTTGAAAAAGTTTTGTCGAAAGTTATTTTTGAGTAGCTATTTTTGATAATCTTTTTACTTGTTCTTTATTTTGATTTTTCTTCCTTATTTAGGTTCACGAACACTGATTCTCCCAGTATGATTAACAAAAACCTTAGTATCTAATGCCAAACGTTTCTTAGAACTATGTATAATATCAAAAAGTAGAAAAAAAAAGTTGAAAAGTATTTCACATATCTAATTTACATCAAAAAACAGTTGAAACTTCTTAAAATAAATACGCAACAACATCCAGTACAAAACACTGAGATCTTATCTACTAAAACGGCAATGTATTTAAGACGATTCAGAAACAAGCACGTTCATCAACCATTTGGAATTCATGCCCTGTACGTCAAAATTATCGACAATCTTAGGCCGGCAGTACAATTTATTATTTCAGAGATGCACCTACGCCGACTATTTGCAACCCCACTGTGCTATCGATTAAGCATCCTCGAAAGGACACGGCCGATGTATTAGACGCAAAGCGCATTTGATATTTGTATGCAATACATTTAGAAGAGGGAATGTAAAGTAATACTGTTTAGAGCTTAATACTCTAAGAACTTAAAACTTGTATTTATGTTTATGCTATCAAATTATTCCTGTTCGATACATAATAACTAAATTGCATATGTCTCTAATATTATTTTTCCACCACTACCACTCGGTTTTATGTAATTTGGCCTATACGTAAATACATCAAACTATTACTGTTTGCATATGTTTCTTATATTAATAAAGAAACAAATTACATTCCAATAAGTCTTGGTATGAGTAAGTACGTATACAAAATGTTATCTTAATTAAAATCCGTTAATGATTCCATCAAGATACTTAATAACATAGGTGAAACTTAAATTAAAGTAAATAGATCATATTTCAAAACAATTTATCTAAAATACAATCAATGGAGTGTAATTAATAAGACCCTTATTCGTGTAGCAGCTATATACGAGTATATTAGCAATTATACCAGGAACGTTATTTAAAGTATGAAAATAAATTTATATCTAATCTGCGTGCTACATAATTATTAAATAACAATGCAATCTTTTCTTATTACGTACGAGACGTTAGCTAATTATCGTTAAGACATTTAATTTGTCTAGTATACTTAAATTGAACTGTCAAGTACTTGTAATATACAAAGTTAAAAGTTATATATCTAATTATGTTAAATTAATTTTCTAGACTTTAGATTTGAAAGGTATAATTAGGCAAATACGTGGTATTATACTCGATTAGAGAATTAATAAAAGAGATTGTTATAAATTTCAAACTGTATTTTTGGATGTTGGAAATTGTTAGTTATTGCATCACCATTAAAATAGGAAAAAAGTTAGCTAAAATGGATTTATCTCTTTTCGTGCACAATGGTATTAAAATGAAAAATTCGATCCTAAATATTTTTAGTAAAACAAAAATAAAACTAACCTTTGCATGTATATTTTGCTCCCAACAAATCGAGTAGATCACCTCGTGATTTAAATCTTTAGATAAAAGTCTTTTAAATGGTCAATTAGACATAGCAATAAAGGTAAAATTAAACATTCTAAACAGAATAGTTGGTCCATATATATATCAGTATAGGTAACATATAAAATATTTATGTCCTTTTGAATTGATCATAACATAAATCAGTTCATGTAATGGTTAATTGAATATCAATAAACATAAAACACTAACAAAAAAGATTCAAATTGTTGCGTAGCTTGTGCACGTAACATTAAATAATTATAAAGAAGATTGTATAGAACAAGATATTACTGCAGTGAAAGGACTCGTTTCTTTGATTTATTTGTAGAGCATAATTATTTATGTTTGACAAGACAATTCTATACACAATGGAAGCAACTGTAATAGCAGTGGTTTCTTCATATAAATGTCTTTTTATGACAGAGGCAGCAGACTCAATGTCCTAATATATATTTTATTGAATTTACTATTATGTCCCACGTTGCTTTTTTTTTGTTATGTTCCGGCGGAAGACGCCCTCCACATTTTTATTAACTTTGCTAATTTATCTTTTGGAAGTCTAAAAGTTATGCCAATTATGGAAAAGACGAGAAGTGCAAGATGGATGTATGGAGATATAATGAGGAGTTATGGATACATGTGACCAAACGAGTGTTAAATATGAATGTCGATGGATATGTGACTACAGTAGGCCTAAAAAGAAATGGTCGGATTGTGTAAAGTATGACATGCATATAAAAGGAGCAGAGCCAGAGTTTAAGAGTGATAGTAAAGAAGGGAAGAGAAATACATGCTGCGTGGACCCCACTTAAAGCGGGATAAGGTCAGGAGAATGATGAATTTGCTAAGACAGCTATGCTATGACGAGTTTAAATAATGTCGATATTACAAAACTTTTAGGTACGTATTCGTTAGCACGATGCGTATTGTTTGCTTAAGTCGTATTTGTTTTAACTTTCACATGAAAGGTGTGCCGTGATAATAGCGCTAATAATGTTGACCCAAATGCGCTGAGTGAAGAAATTTTAATATTAGACAACTCAAAATTTCTTGGACATACTTAAATTTATTTAAAATTTAAGACAGCAGTATCATAGCTCTCTTCAATAATTTGGACGTCAGAAGAAAATTAGAAATCAATGATTTATTTTTGATTTTAAGAGGCAGAATTTTTGAGATCCAAAAAAATATGTAGGTAGTTAAGTAGCAGATGACATTACAATTGAATCTGAAGGGCTTAAGAGTCTTCAAAAAATATAGTCACTTTAATGAGGCAACTGCAAATCTAATTATTTAAAAGGAAGTTTAGATAGCTTTAAAGAAATGTATAAAATAATATAAATTTCATTAGCAAACCTCATTCTAATAAATAAATCGATAAGGACACTAATAGCAATGAAACTAAAACCGTTATTTTTGGATCAAAATTCGCTGTTATTAACTAGTAAGTTAAAAGAGCATCTTGAAACAAATATTTAATATAATAAAAGTAAACAAAAATTACTAAGTTAAATAATAGTTATACGACTTGATGAATTAAAGTGTAATTAAAACGCTATGACGATAAGTTATTAACTAGAAAAGCATCGTCATTAATAAACGACAAGATAAGACCGATAGTATCTAACAGGAAGTCAGCGCAGCCTTTGATTCGATTCCATCTTGAGTATCCTATCATTTCTGTATTTTATAATTAATACTAGGTTCCTGGCCATGGGAAATTCTTGTATAGATGATTACTAATTGATTTTAAAAGGAATTTAATGTTTTTCTCCTTCATTGTACGTCGGAGAATATATTTAGTAATTGATTTGATTTCTATGCGAAACTCGTTATAATTCGCAGTGCAGAATTATAGTAAATTTAAAATTCAATGAAAATTATTTATAAAAAGATGATTTGTTCTTATATCTGATCTTTAAGAAAATATATGTAATTCCATTTTATCCGTTCTCATGCATTATATAAAAATAAGTCGGGTTTTCCTTCCTGACGATATAACTCCAGAACGCACGAACCGATTTCCACGGTTTTGCATTCGTTGGAAAGGTCTCGGGCTCCGTGAGGTTTATAGCAACGAAAATCTAGGAAAAATTTCAATAGAAAAGCGGGAAAATAGGGAAAATCATTTTTTAAATACAGCGCCATATCAAAACTACTGGATCAATTTTAATCATTTTTTTACACTGACTGACATGGGATACATATTTTATACCCGTGCGAAGCAGGGGCAGGCCGCTAGTGCATTATAAATGCAGATTCGTCAGAATAGTTCAACAATTTGTGACTTAAAAAAATGTGGTGATGACAAATCAGCTGTTACGCTCATCAAAGTTTATCAAATTACAAAAGTCTTTCTCGTTCGTTCTTTTGGAACATTACAAGGAAGATAGATCTATTACTCTTTTTTTTAGATTTTCTTTCTTGCCGTGTTAAGATAGGGATACAAAAATAGCATAGCCCACTTTGAGATTCAGGTAGCGACAAAAAACATCCAATTTCTTTGCTTACGCGCCTTTAATTTTCCTGTGGTTTGTAATAGATGGTTCGATCAAAAAGCAATATCAAAAATTTTCAAATGTCAATATCCTTTCTCTTAATTACGTCAACTTAGGTAACGTCATGGGACAAAATATGAGTTTAATAGAAAGAATATTTCATTTATCTTCTATCAAAAATTCTTTATCAACTAAGCAGGATCAGCTTAGTTCAAAGTAAGTACTGGAAGCTAGTAACAGTTCCGTAATCCGTGAGAAAGACAAGCGGCCTCGCAACACGCAAACACTAACGAGGTACGTGATGACGTTTCAAACGCTAGGTTATTTGAATTAAACTTAATGAGGATGAACTAACTTTGATATTTATTCGTTTGTAGGAATACTATTTCTTGAATGCTAATAAATAATTGAATAGTAATAACACGCACATACGCTCGACCTCAAAGTATTTAATGATCACTAGAACGTTTTACGAGCATATCCAAATTTTAAGTTAGATGTGTAACTTAACATATGTTAAATTTTTCCTAACTTGGCGTCGACTTTGAGTATTTGGAAGGAATGTAGTTCAAACTTAGAATTCCTAGGAGAAAACAGGTTACCTTACGGTGCTTTCTGATCCCTTGAACATATTAAGGTTCGTTTTACGGTTTATCTTAATGAATTTCTTTAGTGTTAGTGCAGTGTGATGGTACTGATGATTTGTATTAATATCGTAAATAATAGAGTTACAGCAGTATCTTACAGAGGAGGAGTAGAATAGACCATCCTCTTTCTTTCTTAGGTGTCGTAAAAGGCGACCTATCCGATTCATGTGACACATGTTTAGAAAATGTTGTGCCGCCCCCACTTAGAGTGGATAAAGACAGGGAAATGATGATGATGATAGAGTTACAGCAGTTGCGCTATTTAACATGACAAATTTCTTCACGGCCGACTTCATCAAGACTTGATTAATTTTTTTTTTACAAAACTAGGATTTGTAGATAACGATGTAAGCAAAGTGTTCTGTAATAATAAAAAATAATATTGTTACAACAGGTTTCAAATATAACCTCTTTATATAGTTGGTGAATTTTATGAAAAACATTGTGGCCGTCATGGTGTCATTGAGTTGTTGAGAAAGAGTATGTGTTGACTTTGGGAAAATTGCTTTTTATTTATTAAATAAGCGTAGAGGGAAAATATCGTTATTTTTATAATATACTAGCGGCCTGCCCATGCTTCGCACGGGTATAAAATATATATCCCATGTCACTCAGTGTAAAAAAATGATTAAAATCGATCCAGTAGTTTTGATTTATTCATTACTGCCCGTGGCCCGCAAGCGTTAAATTTGGAGAAAAACAATTTCCTCTCCCTATACCAAGAAGATTTCCTGCTATCTTTGGAATATCTAAACTCATATAGTACATTTTTACTTATTTACTTTTACATTTTACCTATGTATTTTATTTTTACAATTAATTACAGAATGTCTTTAAACAAACTCTTAAAAGATTCGAAGTGCTATAGGGTGAAGCGCGGCGTCCTCACGGCATTTTAAATCTGTAATATCTCGGAAAATGTTCACTTAAATTACATACTGTAAACGACCATATTGACCTATATTAAATCAACAATTTATTTAAGGTACTTAATTGCATAAGGATTAATGTTGTATTGTATAAAAATTGTTTTGAACATAAGGCATTATTTTTCGTAAAAAGTATATGACAAAAAATGCTTTTGTGGGTTATCCATAAGAGATAGACATATACCATCGCGGACTTTTCTGTAGACCTTTTCAAGGCGTACAAATACTTAGTACATCATTTTCATAAATCTCGTAGGGTTTAGCCTGCGTTTGCAATGTAAGCGGAAAAAAATGTAATTATTTACAGAAACCTCAAAAATTACAGTATTTCTCTACTCCGTATTGAATGTTATTATACGTACAAACCTTCCTTTTGAATCACTCTATCTATTAAAAAAAACCGCATCAAAATCGGTTGCGTAGTTTTAAAGTTTTATGCGTACATACGGAAATATGGACTTTGTTTTATAATATGTAGTGACTAGTGGCTCGCTCCGGCTTCGCACGGGTATAAAATATATAGCCTATGTCACTCAGTGAAAAAAATGAATAAAATCTTTCCAGTAATTTTGTTTCATTCATTACTGCCCGTGGCCCGCACCATACTTTTTATTACACTTAACCAAAGACAAAATTACGTATAGCTGTCATTTATGTTTTGTTATTCCATGTCATAGTCATTTTTCTTATACCACGTTTTATAGTGACTTGACGGGATAAAATAAATGCGGTCCAACGGGATAAAAAGTATTCTATGTCCGTCTGCTGGTCCTAAGCAACCTCTACACCAATTTTCAGCCGAATTGGTTCATCCGTTCTTGAGTTATAAATAGTGTAACTAAGACCAACTTTCTTTTATATATATAAGATTACTATGATATCAAGCTTCTGCAGTAGGCGTTAATGTCGCACGAGTGTATTAGCTATAAATACAGTAAAAGATATAACTTCTGTTGACGTTTCATAACGAATCGAAAACCGCGAACGGGGTCGTGACCGCGCGTAATTGCCTTGGGCGTTCGCGGAACTTGTTTATGAAAAGGATAATATAAAAGAAATTATTATTGCAGGCTCTATTTATATTTCCTTGTTTTATATGCAATAATTATCAGTTATTTTCTATCAATATTGCACCTTTTTTTTAACTTTACTAAGGGGCGATGTGGTCATTATTTATCTTACCTACATCTAAAGTTGAAGTTTTCAAACTAGACTAGGGACGTACGAGTATCATTGAAAAAGCGATTTTAGTATTTTACTGTTACTTGATTCAACTATTTTTAATCTATATGGTTTCGAGTCCGACACATAGACAACACTTAACCCTTCTAGCTGATTCAAACAGATTTACCGTTATACCGAGATGTCGTAAAAGGCGACTAAAGTAAAAAAAGTAAGTTGACGTCAAGTAGGCAGCCGGTCGTAAAATACGTCGCTAAATCATGTGAGGACATGTTTATAACATGTTGTGCCGACCCCACTTAGAATGAGATAAGGGCAGGAGAATGATGACAATGAGCCTATAAAAAGTTTTGAAGGTGCCTTATTTAAATACAATATGCACAACAACATTCAATATTTCTAACTATGCAATGTTTTAACTATTTTTATGCAATGGCCTTCCTCGCCTCGATTAGACTAGCCTGCATTTAAGAGGTCAGACATGTTCAGATAGTTAATTTCGCTTTTACACGGTACCTATTAGGTGAAACAGTTACTTTTCAATCAATCGGATACAGATAAATCGATTGATCTCTTTAGTTTGATCAACATTCAATAGAAAACGCATTAAGCATATCAGTCATCGCAAACTAAATGAAAAAAGTCGATATGTAACATTGTTGAGTAAATTGGTTATTTACAAACCGATAAGGAAAGTGTAGGTTACAACTTTTTAAGAAACCTGTTTATTACATACATGGCCTGCATTTCGAACTTTGAGTGGTGTCAGAGCTGATACTCAACTGATAAGACTGCTCAAAAAAGTTGTCGCTAACTATAAAAAATATAGTATCGGTCTGTTACTATCTACCTTTTTAGTAAGACGTTGTAGACTCACCACGCTGCTTCAATATGTATTGGTAGGTTACACAAGGGTATCCCCAGAATTCTCTAATGTTATGCAGGTTTTTTTATTAATTAACACGAAAGTGATAAATTGCAATTATCAATTAGACACAAGTTTTAACACAAAAACTCATCGGTGCCTGCCCGGAATTTGAGCTCCTGATTCCCTTGAAAGACTCGCGCGGTCACACACAGCACATCACAACTTAATGGGAGTATCTATAGAAGATAACATGAGAAATGATGAGAACCGAAGATTCAGTTTCCCACGCAGCTTAACTTAACGCGAAACTGAAGTTCTATTGAGCTAGTCAAGCGGTACATAGATTGAAGAACTGATGTTACTTATGCACCGATGTATCCATAAACATATAGATGAATTATACTCAATGATCACCTCGAACAAGGTAAAAAAGCATTAATTTCAGCCGTAATCCGATAGAGAAAACCCATGCCAAAGATTCAATTGCCGGCTTACGTAAGTCAAAACTAATCGGGCGTAACTTGTTCTTATCATACTGAGAATCCACTCAAAATAGTCTAATTTAAATAAAAACTTTTATGTGCAAGGTTTTTCCAGGGGTTTTAACTTGCAAGCCATATGCCTGCAAATTAAAGTTATTAAAATTGTATATCTATGATAAATATAAACACTTTAGCTTACCAAAGAAATAGTGGATTCAAGAAGTCACTAGCTTATTCATAACTCGCTTCCCTGTTGCAATGTTATCTATGGCTGTAAGAACGAACGGCTGCGACTACCGTCGTATGTTAGAGAAATAGCATTTACCGATGAAATAATATCTATGTTTATTATAGCTATATCTAATCTCGTGTATCCATGACATTATTCGCGTCAACTTTATTGAAATGTCCTCATTATCTAGGCAGTAATGTCTATTTCCATTCCTAAAATAAAAACGGGAAATTTTTATCGTAGATCTTAGCTAGGTAGATAAGTGTCAATTGCACCAAATTTCATGAATATTGCTCCGGCGAATTATTTGCGCAACATACAGACAGACTTTGGCATATGTAATATTAGTATGGATACAATGGAGCCATAATATAATTGAAACTACTTTATACAACGTTATTGAAATATATAATAGTACACGTTTAATTAATTTTTATTTTAATGATTGTCGCGCTTGATAAAATAATCATTGATTGGCAAAGCTTTGTAATACTGGGGCGTACTAATGGCCTTGGGTTGCGACATAGCTCCACATTCCTGCGTCTATACCGAATCAAGCGGCTCGTATTCCTTAACCGCCTGTTACATACTATATTTTGTACAAAACAAAATTTTTAGAGTATTTGAATAGTAATTAATGCTCATTCTAATCCATACAGTGGAGATGCTTAAGTCTAGTAATGATAGCAGAGGAATGTTAAGTTACCATGCCTAGTCTGAAGATCTATTGAACTTAGAATTTGGTATTATGATTTCATTCACTTACTCAAGGTTTAAACTAAATGCCAGAACATTTGAAGCGCTGTTGCAATCGTTGACTACAGGGGGCGAATTGATAGTATTTTAGTAGATTTTATTGCGCAGAATTGCAACCTTTGACCAATTGCAATTGATGTTTTTACTTCTGGAAGATCATATAGCGAAAACCTCCCCGGAACCTCACCTCAAAATAGATTTTCAATCCTGACACAGTTTAACAAGTTTAAGTAATTTGATTGTCAGCTGCTTAAATATACTCAACTTCTGTACAGAGTAATCTTTCCAATTATCAAGAATAATGGGCGCGAAAATCGTCATACGTATGATAAGGCGGTCGCCTTAAAGTCAGGGTAGTTTTCTAAACCGGCTGACCTTAATGCTGACTGACTGGGTTAGCAATACTAAATAGAGCCTGCTAAGAGTTGTGAATTTGAAAACAAAAATTTGATAAATAGATACATAAAAAAAATCTGTACACAAAATCTGTAACGTTATTGGTTGTACATAGCAGGATGCGATGCGTACAAAGGGAGGTCCTAATACAAGTTAGTAATCTCTTCGAGGCAACTCTTACGGAGAGATGCTATAAAAAAAGGCAGAACCAATTATCTTATCATTTCTTAAATATAATATACAACCTTTCGGCAGACAAATAACTAGAGCTAGTTAACTGCAACCATACCTATATAAATTACGTAATAAACTAATATCAACAATCAAATGTCAATATTAAATCGCCTTAATGTATATTATCGAAAGCATTACCAAGAGCATTGAGTTACAACTAATGGTATTTGTAAGTATCATTAATGAATGATCTATTTGAGCAAGCTGATGATTTATAATCAACTTCTGGCATCGATATAAAAGGTAATCGTTTAACTGAGCCAAAGTATTTAAGGTTTGCCTCCCGTCGTGTTATGAGACAGGTGTGTGAAATTTTTGTTCCGAAACCGTACTATCGACTCTTGATTACGTCTGTCTGTCTGTTTAAAAATGTATAATACTAGTATAATAGGTAACTAAAATGGGATATATTTTGACATCTGTGGTGTAATCGTGCTGTTAATTTTAGAAGTTAGTATTTGTTTCCCAGCATTAGTGTTAATATCACGTGTTATGAATAAGAGTTTTGTAAATATAGGTAACGTATGGTATATATACAATAAGACATTAATTGGAATTAAATTTAACTTTCATTACTTTAATGACTGCAATCACATTTTCTGATTATTAAGATTTTGCAATATTATCAGCTAAATATTTAAAGGCATTTTATGAATTGCATATTTACCATCTCGTCTATGATCAAAACGAACTACAGAAATAAATATCATTTCTTTACCCAGCCACGTCTGTGCCGTAATGTGACCCTCTACTTAGACCAGAGCTTCCCACGAAAAATTATTTCTTTAAGCGCTTCTTTAAACTTGGATTAGCCAATACACATCTACAGGATCTACTCGTAACATTAATTGCTACGTACATTAATAACAGCTCGTTTCGTCATAATTTCTTTTACATGACTGATGATCAATTTGCGATTGCCAACACTTACTGGAGTGCCACAAGGGTCAAATTTTGGTCTCTTTCTATTTTTAATATATATAAATAAATTACCATTCTATTCTTCATTTTTTAAAGGGATTTAATTTATATGATAATTATGAAAAGTAAATATTGTCTTGTAACAGACTGGCATTTGTTTTGAACAAAAACATAATTCTGCAGTGCTTTGACACTGTAAAGACCGTTTGGTTAACAACATCATCTATTCAAAAAAACTTCTCGCTTGCTTAAAGATTCCAGAAGTAGGAAACAAACCTATTTAAAAAAAACAACGCAATAAGAGTTACAACGGGACAATATGCGGTTATAAATTATATATACCCGTTTCAACTATACAATGCACGTACATCACAAATAGCTGATTGGAAATATTTTATGTGCATCCACAAAACTGGAAACAACTTACCGCCCGTCGCGTGATGACCGTTTATGAGACAGGTGCGATGCATTATTGTCCGGAACCGTTTCCATATAAATAATAGTACACGATGAATATAATATATTATGAGACATTTCTTATTCAATATCTCTTATAAAAGAAATGTTTGTGTAAAAATATTTATGTAGGTATTTATCATGTTTTTCACCCTTCTTCTTCTTCACAATTTACTTTACTTTACATGCATATACAAAAATTTATTCGGCTGCACTCTAATTGTATATCCACATTCACAAATAAGTAAAATTCATATATAAGTATATATTCACCAGTTGTCTGTCACCCATAACAAAAGTATTAAGCTACTTACTTTGGGGACGGACGACCGTGTTTCTAAAAAAATTAAAAAATGTATTTATGTAAATAACTATTTCTTTAAAATTATATGAGTATGTGTATACTTACCAGGTTTCTGTCTGTTACAGACAAAAATTGGGAAAAACGACTTTAGTTAAGGACAAGATTATAAATTTCGTACCAATGTCATTTTAGAAAGTAACGAGAACAAATAAAATAAACTGCTTATATTCCTTAGTATACAGTACCATTTTGTAAAGTAAATTGCCAGAATGTGCCATTATTAATCTCAATAAATAACCACATTTGTACTTTACATATTAACGTCGAAACTCTATTCCTTTTTTAGAAAGTGTAAAACCGCAAGAATAACTTTTACTCTACTTGTAATTTCCGATACTCAATGTTATATTTCAACCACAAGCTATAAGAGTATATTTACAATAAATTGAAAATATATCGTAAACTCGGTTGCTAAACGTCCTGATACACGTATAGAATACAGACATTTTTCCTTGCAACCAAAAAAAGGAGTAAAACGCAGAAACGCATAAAAATTATAATTTAGTAACTATAACAAAAGTTATAAAAATCTCGAGCAAATTATCAAATAATAATAATATTGAAAAAGAGAAATTAGTTAATTTTTCTTATATATGATCAAAATATTTAGTTAAATATTTGGATTTAGCTCATGAAATTATTACTATCTGGAATATTGAGTACAAACAATAATTGTTCATATCGTTGTTTCGGTAAATATTTTAAAAGCGAAGAGCCTCGACCAACATCTCAAGAGGCTCTCGCTTAGTTGTTGGATCAAAGGTGGAATACAGAAAGCAGTGTTGCTTGAGACGGCACGGATTGTGAGGAGGTTCCTCACTCTGTATTCCTAGCTTGGGTCCTTTTTCCACTTTTCATGGATGACAATCTATACTAACATATAAAGCTGAAGAGTTTGTTTGTTTGAATGCGCTAATCTCCGGAACTATTGGACCGATTTCAAAAATTCTTTGAGCGTAAGATAGTTCATTTATCGAGGGACGCTACAGATTATATAACATCACGTTAAGATGAATAGGAGAGCAGCAATGAAACATATTGCGAAAACAGCAAAATTTAAGGCTTTCCTTGGGTGCGCTAAGTAAACGGTGGAAGTTATTCAAAAATCTTTTATAATGAACTCACGATAACTACTTTTATGTTCAAAATTTAAATTCGGTAAAAAATTGTGAGACATTGATTTTTTCGCTTTTTATATTTTTAAATGTTTTAGAAAATATTTAAAAATATAATTATATTTTTAAATAACAATATAAATTGATACCACTATATATTATCTATAGTCTCTCTCTATAATCTCTAGTAGTAGATAAAAGATTCCTAATTTAATGAATCGATCTTGGCAGATAACCAACGAAGTTATCTCAAGATAAACAAGAAGAAACTGGTTGGGTACGCATGTTTTTTTTCCTATTAGTCAATGGTAATCTTTATACAGTTCTTGGAGAGAATTTGAGTGGAATAGTTATCAGTATTTTTATCGGTGACAGGTCTGCACGATCTCAGTTCATGATAAGTGATGTCAAGAAGCTAAGATATGACGCCCTCACTTCGAAGAGTCGGCTTCTAACAGAAGTGCAAGTTTAGTAATTAGCTTAAAAATGTAACTTTGTGTAAGGATAATTAATAATTATTCTATGTTGAGATTTTTTGAATTAGGTTATCATTATTACAACTAAATGATTTAATATTTAATTTATGAGGACACTAACTTTTTTCCCGTTTTACATAAAAGTTTCAAATTCAAATTCAACTTCAAAATATGCTTTATTCAAATAAACTTGTAAAAAAGTGCTTTTGAATAGTCAACTCTACTGCTGGTTCGGAAAGCTGTTCCTACTGAGAAGAGCCAGCAAGAAACTCGGCGGTTGCTCTTTTAAAAATATAATCTTATTACTAGCTACATTTAGTCATTACTGTCTTGTACAGGGTCTAAGCGAGCTATATCCACACATTCTTATCTTCTAAGTAATCTTCAACAGTATAGTAGGCTTTCTGAATTAGCGTCTTTTTAACAGTGTTTTTAAACTAATGTATTAGCAAAACTGAAATTGATTAACGAATCGAATACGTTAACGAATCACGAAGATATAGAGAACATATAGAGGCGAAGTAAATAATTCGAAGACAATAGTTCTTCATGGCGCATAAGGTCCCAACATTTGTGATTATTCAACGGGTATGAAACGTCCCTGTTCGACACCGCACCAAAGTACGCAATATTAATAGAATTTTTAAGCACACAAATACTTTTCAAAGAGATCACTAGATCGACCAATTGAAACAAGGCAGTTTGGTTTGGATATCCGTTGAATAGTCTTCAAGTTAAATATAGACATCTATAAATTGAGAAGTAGAGCTATATATTTTTTTATATTGTTTAACTAAGTAACTATTTGTTTAAAACCATGGCTTATCGACATCAATGATAATACATCGAAATGTGCTTCTTTTAATACGCTTGTTAAATATCATATTGTTTTCATTGAGGCAGGGTGACTTATATAATTAATCATCTTACACAAAATCAATTAAATAACTAAAATAACAGTATCATCATAAAGAGCAACATAAACATAAATCAATTTTAATCATAATGTGAATCAGGATAACTTTACGTGGATTGCATATTAATCAAGAAGTCATTTAAAGTGAGCAAAAACTACAAGACTGGGGAGTAAAATCTTCTAGTACTTTAACAAAAATGCCGCCTACGCGCCTTAAGCATTTGTCAACTAAATTGTAAATAATAACAGCTTAATAAATGTAAATTACACGAGCGTAATTCTCATCCATTTAACTGTACCCCACATTTCAAGTCTGTTGCAAGAATTATCTTGCCAGTGTAAAAAAAATGCTAAAATAGGCGTAATTTATTGCGAATCCGCATTCTAAACTCTAACCAGTCTTGTTGGTTACAAAATGTGCTACATTTAGACTTAAATCAAGTTAAAACTATGAATGTATATGCTCAAACTCTTTAAACTGTATCGGGTTATATTAGTTCTGATGTCTCTAGTTTCTAGAGACATCAGAATGTTCGCAAATATAACTCCAAACATAAAAGAGACAAGATTAACAAATCTATTGTTGTAACAAAGGCGAAGGGAAGGAAAATACATTCATACAGCTAATTTCCTTTAAAATAAGTGAAGGTGTACAACGATTTGTAAAACGTAACAGAAGAATAGTAATTGCAGGTAAAAATAAGTAATTGCAGGTAAAACTAGAAATATTAAAAGCCCGTTCTAACCTATGCACATTATCATAAAAATCAGAACGACGATTTTTGACAATTATTGTTTCCTAAGATAATTAGCTGTCGCAAGCAACCAGCAAGCAAGAGAATTAGCTAATGGAAATGTGATTGCATCTAAATTTCAAAATATGCCAATTGTTCAAGGTTTCTAATAGCACATTTACAAATTGAAAGACCCTTGACGACGACGACATCAAGACGACGACAAAGAAAAATAAAGAGGTACTTACGCAGCAATAATTACTCCGAGGTATTCGCATTCCTTAACTCATCCCAGTGCGCCATCTGGAAATAAAGAAATCTTAATTTAAAAATAATCTACTGCGGGCTCTAAAAAACAAAAGTTGCGAATTTAATTATGAACACAAGACGACCATTATTTAAAGAGGAGTAGTTTCTATATAAAGATAAAGATAAAAATTTGTTTACAGATTTAGGATTGACAATTTTTTAATGGTAAATAACTACATAAATTTTATTAGATATGTTAAAAACAATGTTATGTAACAAAAAATAATTTGTTACAATTTTTTTTTTTTTTATCTCCCATAAACCTTGCAATCTGCCTCGTCTAGGCATTTAGCTGGTGGTCAAGTGATTTTATATTGGCGTGCATGGCATACGCCCAGTGGCCTATCCATTTTTAAGAAAATTCTATCCTTAGAGATTTGTTTTTGGTGGGAGGAGATCCTGTGGAGCTCTCCTTAAGTCGATTGAAAGAGCGGCCCCTCTTCATCAAATTGCAAGCAAGTTTGTTTGGGTGGTTTTCAATACGGCAAGAGTACAGTTTTAGCCTTCTCGTAATTTCCTCTTTTACTGTAGGCATCTTGAGGTCTCGATGTAACTGTGAATTTGAGATGAACCAAGGAGCGCCTAAAGCGCCTTGTTACAAATTAATAAAAGTTTATTTTTAATAATTCGGCAATCTACAAATTAGCGTCAAATTAAATGTATTAAATCCAGTATCTATAGGAATAACAGATACCTTTAAATAGGTGTCACATTGACCTTGTTATGTTTATTCATGTTTAGCAGGCTACAATTGTACCATAAATCAATTATTGTTTAATTACCTTTCACTATCCGATAAGGATGAAGCACAAATAATAGACAAGAAGAGATTTAACCTATGCTGGACGATGTTAGTGATGATAAAAACATTGACAGCGTATTTTTTAAAGCAAAAAGTCATGACAATCACACAATTCGGCCTCGTAAAACCAAAACTTGATTGTACATAATAATTTCAATGTATAAATTAAACTGGGTTAAATCAATTTGACATCAAACAATACATGTGCAAGACCTTAACGAATATATGCAACAACATGGCAAAAGCCTTCACATCAGAAACACGGCATCGCACTAAAGATCAAATCGCTTTCTTAGTAGCCGGATAAAAAGCATTGCATCAAGCTGAGGTCAGCTCCCAACATTGTCTGCCCACAATGGCAATTGTGTGAAGCATCACCAAGACAATAGCCAGCTTAGTAATTAGCAAGCAATTAGATATTTATTTTAAACACAGCGTATTGTTTCTCGCATACTTTTATTTGTTGAATAAATAAACATATGTGACTATAGAATACTAATCACCTTTAGATTAATTTAAATCTTTCATAAACACTAATTGCTGTGTTTGATAACTTCGAACCAGTTGACAGTCAACTTTGAAGTCATCAATGGAAATCATAGAGTTGTATATAGTACTAAGTAATAAAAACGGACCCAAACCAACTCACGAATTTTTTAAAACATTTTTAAGAAATGGAATACATTAAATCAATTCAATGTAAGATGTTTTTGCCAGAAGCAATGTATTGTGGTACTCAAAATCCGTAATTGTGTTTAAATTGCATCACACTCGTCTCATTAATCTTTTAGATCAAATCAGATATAATAAAATTTAACAAATTCACGACATCAAACATCTTGCTTAAAATTCACTTAAAAAGGTTTTTTGAACCGACTTCAAAACGCCATAGTTCACGAATTAATCTTTTAAAATTGAAATGATGTCTACATTTTAATTTTTGCATGAAGTTTCGGTAAAAAAAACTATTTCCAATTCATCGAAATTAGCTGCTTCATAATTTCACAATAATTAAAGATTATAGAGTATCATAACTAAGCACCAACGAACAAGCAAGTCTTATAAACTAGTTCCCACGCCCACTCCTGCCTACACATTTCTGAATTTCCATTTTCATTATTCACTAGGGTTAGTTATCTATTTGAAAAGTTATATTCTAATGTAAACTTATTACAATTTAAACTTTTATTATTGCAAGTTTTACGAAGTTTAGAGTTTAAATACGCAATGAGTATGTCAGGGGAAATCTGAAAGTTGCGCCTATTACAGAAAAGATGAGAAGTGCGACACTAAGTTGGTATGGTTATGTAATGAGGAGGAATGAAAATCATGTGACCAAAAGAGTTTTAAATATGAATGTGGATGGATGTATGGCAAGGGGGAGGCCAAAAAAAAATGGATGGATTGTGTGAAAAATGATATGCATGTTAAAGGAGTGGCACCAGAGTTGACGAATGATAGAGGAGAATGGAAGAAGAAGACATATTGTGCCGACCCCACTTAGAGTGGGATAAAGAGAACGATGAGAGTTTAAATAAAAGAATAACTCGAAATTTTTATATTTATTGTATGGGAACACGTATTTCTTGCAGAACGAGCGAACGAGCTTGGAAAATATTCCTAATATATTTTATTTACACGTTGCTATTATTGTACCTATAAATAAAACATCAATAAAAATTCCCCTGCCGCATCTGTTTGCAATAAGGTTAAAAAACTACTCAAATTTTCACGGTATTTTCTCCAATAAACAGAATAACGGTTAAGTTGTATAATTTATCAAGGTTTTGTGTAAATTGGTTGAAATATTACAATAATCGCTGCAAATGTCTGAAAAAGACAAGCCGCTTGGAAGCTTTCATCGAAAAACACAGACAAATTTGTTTGAGATATAACCATTGGCGAAATCAGGGAACCAAAGGCCCCGGGGCAGAAAAGAAACTAGGGCCCCAACTAAACTATTTATAAAAATTTGATCCGTAATATTCGTGTTCCAAATTCGTACTTTAGGGGGGCTCAAGTTTAGGTGCCCTAAGCTTGGGGGTTCGGGGGCAGTTCCCCGTCTAGGCTTCCGATAGCTACGTCACTGGATAACAAAATAATGTGTGGTGGGACTAGTCTTCTTTTATATGTTAACGACAAAGTCCGTCATATACATATCTTAAAAGGTTATTTTAGCTTAGGCAATCCTGTATGGTACAATGCGTTAACTAGAAAGCTACTTATACGGATAAAGTATTAAAGTAAATTAATTTTTATCAACTTAAAAACCTCGGTTACTATAAACATATCATGCTTTATCCTTTTCAATATATAATTTTAATTAGTAGATTTTATAGTTAATGCAACATTAAAAACATTAAACTCAGGGCGTAAGATGTTCTACCACCCGCGAGAAGTTGGGTGTTATAACTAGTAATATAATAAATTATTACAGCAAATATTGAGAAAACGATTCAGAGTCATAACAATTTAAATAGTCTTATTTGGCTTGTTTTGTTAACCAACAGAACCGATGTTGACAATAATATAAGCAGACAAAAAACAACAATGCACTAAAAACTCGTATTCTACTTTCGTTGACCAAGCGTGGGCGGATGGGAGTGACAAGAACCGAAATCGCTTGATGTATGAACAGGTTGTTAGATAAACATTGAAACCATTGTACCGGACAATCTAATCTACAAATGCAATTGCATAAGCAAACATCAACTTATATTTGGACACGTGAATTTCTGATAATCAGACTAACTAGACAGGGCATCAAATGTACAATGAAGATTAAAATTTCTCTCGAAGCTATCGTAACTGCAAACGCAAAAAGTGAATATATACTATTAAATATTTTCATGAATATCAAATGCTTTACATTATCCAGCTCTTTTTTTATTTAAATACAAGTTGCGCATCAGTCATTCAGTTCGTTTCAAATTCAGAAAGAACAGTTGGAGTTTCACAAAAGACTATACTAGAAACGGACCATGTTATATTAATATTGTAATATGTAAAATGAATAAACCGCAGTGTAGGTATACGGCTAAATCTAATAGACCACCCTCATTTCTTACTGGGTTTCGTAAAAGGCGACTAAAGTAATTTCACCCTCCGTGTGGTATCCGGCTGAGTAGAATAGACTATCCTTATTCATTACCCAGGTGTAGTAAACGGCGACAAAGGTAACTTAACTTCAGGCAGGCGAACAGTCGTAAAATACTAGCCAAAACATGTGACAACATATTTATAACATGTTGAGCCGACCCCATTCGGAGTGGGATAAGGGCAGGAGAATGATGATGTGAAATATATCAAAAACGAAGAAGCATAATAAACGTATTCAAATCGATTACGAAATCTTTAAAGCTTACAGAAATATGCTCTATTTCAACATATTTTCAATTAATCTTATATTTTCAGATGATTTTCAACGAATTGAAATGAACAGAAATAATAAGTTATATTAGGTATCAATGTAAAATATATTGTAAAATTATTAAATACAAGATTATTCTTTGAAGCCATTATTCAATAGATAGCGATTGAACGTCTATGGATAAGGGAATGATGGGAATTTTATAACGAGACAGTTTGTACCAAGAAAGATGAAGTTAACACGCGATAAAATTATCTCATACTTGAGGAATATGTATAAGCTGAATCATCTATCGTAGCTGTTGATTTAGTATAAGAGCAACGCATTAAGATTATCCGGAGGGATTTATAATGAGATTATATTGAGATCAGGCAATCCATTTTTTTTTTATTTATGTCAGGAAAACCCATTATGGGTCATCACCGCCCGACGGGGATGAGCGGCGGGTATGTCGGACTCTCACCGACTAAAAACCTGACAGTGCTTACCACGCTGCTGGTGGCGGGGACAGGGTACCTATGAAGACATTACCAACCATCCCCGCCAGCAGCAATCCATACCGTCAGTCGAAAGGAGGAAAGAACTTTTAGAAACAGTTGTAAATAAAAACTAACCTAAACACATAAGAACAATAAAGTAAATAAACGTATTTTTCCCAGCAGTGGAACAGTAACAGGTAATGTAAAATCTATAATATAAAAAGTTCACTTATCCCAAACATATATATGAGTAGATACTACTGGATCCCACGCTGTCGTATTTTACGGCATTTCGGTAAGAAAGAGAGTGGTCTATGCTACTTAAACGGATACCACACGGTGGGTCAACTTAACTTAGTTGCCTTTTACGACACCTCGGTAAGAATGAGGTTGGTCTATTCTACTCAACTGGATACCACAAGGCAAGAATACTGAAACTAAATTGTGGTCTACTCTACTCACACGGCGGGTCAACTTACCTTAGTCGCCTTTTACGACATCTCGGTAAGAAATGAGATTTGTTGTATTCTACTCAGCCAGATACCACACGGCGTGTTTACTTACCTCAGTCGCCTTCTATGACACCTGGGTAAGAAATGAGGGTAGTCTATTCAACTAAGCCGGATATCACATGGCTAATGTAAACTAAAAATTTTCTAATCATCTTCCTGCCCTTATCCCACTCTAAGTGGGGTCGGCACAACATGTTGTCACATGATTTGGTTACGTATTTTACGACCGGCCGCCTGCCTGACGTTGACTTACCTAAGTCGAATTTTACGTCACCTCGGTAAGAAATGAGGGTGGTCTATTCTACGCAGCCTGACACCATACGGCGGAAAATAAAAATTATCTATAGTAAAAAATTAATAGCAGCGTTGAACCAAGTTATTGTCATAACTAAGTATAGTCAAGGTATTGCTGGCCGCAATCACAGTCAGGAAAACACGCATTCCAATGTCATCGAACTATTTAAATTACAGTCGAGCCAAGCGAGTTAAACACCAGGCCCGTTGTATTATCATTATTAGCAATAATGTGATAATAGGGAATCGGTAGGCCTATTATCGCCCACGCAACACACTTATGTACAATTAAAATTCCATTTCTTATATAATTTACTTAATTATGTGCCTATACCGTTAGTTTAAACTTAACAATATTAGATGTAAAAGTAAGTAGCGGCCTATTACTATCCCACTGCTAAAAATAGGCCTCTTCTTTCCGTTTTTGGAGAGAAGGATTGAAGTTAAGACCTACCACACTGCTCCAATGCGGATTGGTAGGTTACACATATCTCCAGAATTCTCTAGGGATATGCAGGTTTCCTCACGATGTTTTTCTTCACCGAAAAGCGTGTGATTAATTGTAAATAAAAGTTAGGCAAATACTTTTAATTTAAATGGAAAAATCTTATTGATACCTGCCTGGAATACGTACCCATGATCTCCTCGAGAGAGGCATACACTCTCACTAAGGCTATCACAGCTTTTTTGCCATAAAATAAAGGCATGTGATTATTTTGACATAGTCAAAAAGCGCTTTTAATTATGCATAAAAATAAATTAAAAGAGAAACAAGTTTATTTTAATTATGTATATTCAAATACTGTAAACGACTAAGATTTATCCGACAGCGTAGGATATACAGGCTACCTGTTTAAACCGTTTAATTGAAATCAGGTAACACGCGATGTTAATGATATTTTATTATTGGTTAGAGGCAGGCGAGATGATTGCTCTAATAAAATCCTGTGACGTTGGAGTTCATGAACGAGAATAACGGATGCTGAGAATAGTGTAACGACCATAAAATGAAATGAAAGTTCCTGGTTAATCGAGCCGAGGGTAAATTTATATGAACTTTTTCTTTTTCTCTGTATGACCCGTATTCACTTTCTTTTTCTATTCTTGACCTTTTCCTTCTATTCAAAGGTTGACTGGAAGATCCCTTTTAGGGATAAGTCCGCCTTTATACATGTGCTTTTTTACTTTTGCTTTCTCTTTTCTAAATATATGTACAAAATTAAATAAATGAATGAGGGTGGTCTATATATTCTAATATTCAGGAATATTCAGGAGCTGTATACAATTGAAAACTATGTATTAAGTAATACAAATTATAACAATACTCACACGAACATAAAACGTAAAGTTATCCAGACATAACACTCCACTAAATTCACGTTTGTATAACACTAAAACACTTTAAAATATCTATAACACATTAACCGCGTTTCAGAACCAATCGCACCAATTAAAATTCGCGAAACCGTATATTCAATCACTAAAAGCCGTTCGTAAACGAGTCCAGTGATTGCGTAAACTACGTTAAGACTTGATTAAAAAAAAGCCGTTCATATCATATCGGTTCGAAGTCCGATCAAGTCGGCCGCTCACTTTTTGTCAGAACGTGTTACGTTCGCTCACACCGCCCTTACACTGACGGCGAATAGGAATTGATTGAAAAATCAGTGACCGTAAATTAGCTAAAGCACTTGATACGGTGTAGCAATGTTTAAGTAATTTGCTTAATGTGACATATCAGGATTGCTATCATTAATGTTTTTGACTCGATCAACGATAATGTTTAGTATCTAGATGACCGAGCTCGAATTTTTTTTTAAAGATTCAATTCAATCAAATCAATTCAATTCAAAAAAAATTCAATAAAAAAAGAAAAAAAAAGAAGGGATTCGATCACAGGTTTTAAACTTTTTTATCCGCGCGTTACCATTAGGCTATCACAGATTTGCATTTGACGAGTAAAATGTCATTTACTTTATATTAAACATTTTTTGATTTTTTCAATGCCCGTAAACAGGGATAAAACGACTTTTTTTTTTAATGAAATCAAGCAAGATCGATTAAAAAAAACTTTCTTCATGCTGAATTCATTAAAATCGTTGAAGCTGTTTCCGAGATTCGGAAAATATATACATATATACACAAAATAACTATTAAAGATGAGGGAAGGGTTTCGAACTTTTTTCGGCTTAAATAAATTAAATAACTCATTTAATGAGCACTAAATCGATTTAGCTACCCGTGAAAACGATTATATTTCGTATCTAGTCTGTATATAACGGTTGCTTCTAAAGATTTGACGACCGCGCGAAATACTTGTAATGCACTGACAATGATCTGCGATTGCAGACAGAGACAGTCTCGCGTCATCTCACGAATCGACCGCGATCATTATGTTGCCTAGGCATTGTCATTGTGTATTACGTAAAATACTACCTTCTATAGATATTTATACCTGTTTAAGTATTATATTCATTTCTGATGGAAATTTCGAAGATAAAATCGATTATATTCATAGTGCAGCCGATTAAAATATAAATTTGGTTACGCGTAGCAACGATTATGTCTGTCGTGTCTAGACAAGACAAAAATAAAGTTTATTGCAAATATTTAAGTAAGATTTTTGTAGAAGCTATAATTAAAAAATTCTAGTCGAATCAACTGAAACCCCGAAACCAATCGCAAAAAGTAAAGTGTCTAATGTTAGGTTAGTAAAACTTTTTGTAGCCGGATTCTTATAAGAGATTTCATTATTTAACGTAATAAATATTGGTTTTTTAATGTATGAAAAATTTAGTAAATAATCCTTAACCACTGAATTGTAAAAAAACATATCAATACAAATGATATATTTTGTAAATTGTCTTTAATGAATATAATTATAACTTTATTTATTATATTTATATTTATTATACTTTATTTATAGGTAATTGTAACTTTTCATTTGTTATAATAAAATTAGTGGTCTAATCATAGAGATTACACCTTACCCACAAATTAAAATTGACTTTTAAAGAGTATCAATTTTAAACGAAAAACTATACATTAAATTATTGCGAATTTCAACAACGAATAAATATGTATTGAACTTAGGTTATCGTGGTTTGACTACATTGGATGGGTCCAGTACTTGAATTCCTATAGCTTTCAAATGTCACTAGCTCTCAGTCGTGGTGTTGGCCTGAAAGCGATGGGAAAGGTCTTCTTTATCGGGGATGACATTTGATGCATTTTATAGCTGAAGAAATAAAGCTGTAGTACAAGACTATATGAATAAAGCTTATAACCTAATACCATTTTATATAATTTAACTAGTTGTGCCAGCGGCTTCACCCGCATGAAAATCACAGAACTTTAGAACAGAAAATTATAGTTATTGTGATTTAACCAAAAAAAGATAGAGACATGCTATCGCCGACTTTTTTGTATGATAGTATTTTTTTAGATCTATAATTCTCAGATACGTTAATTTAGTGTATTTCTGCTGGATAATGCGGCGCACGCGAATAAAGCTCCCAGCAGGCGAGTTTTTTTTACAACCGCGCGACCTCGTCAACACAATTTACATAAAACGATAATGTATTATTAACCCTAAATTTTTCGGAAGAATTGCACTATTTTTTGTTATAAGCTGTACAAAAATCCGTTCAGTAGATTTTGAGAAAATCGATAACATACAGAAAGACTTTTGGGGACTTTCTATTATAATAAGTATAGATATTATATCCATATCGATATCATAAATATCAAAGTCTGTCTGTCTGTCTGTCTGGCACATTTTCACGGCTAATCCGCTGGAATAATATTGAGTTGGTCCAATGAAAGCTTATACATCGGAGTAACATAGGGTAAAAATTTCCACTTTTCTTTGAAGAACAAGAAAAAAACACATATTGCATTATTGAGGGCACTTTAATGCTTAAGTTGGGGGGAATAAAAAAGAGGGTACACACACAAACAGTTTTGTAAAATAGACTGGATAAAGAACCAAAGTAAATTCTGAACAACTCAATATTACAGACAATCACTAAATAGTCGCACTTGATGTATTCGTTAAGTTCAATCTACCAAGGTCTCAGATGCCCCGTTATCAGGACACCGCCGTCACGAACCCTATAAAACGTGAATCCTTAGCTATGGCAAGTATGGTTATTTGTAGAGACAACGTTGAGTGGGTCATCTTCGTGCCGCTTTTGATCAATTGTTTCATCGGTATACATAAAAGCGAAGTTATTCATCACGAAATCCAAATATATAAGACGTACAAACTTGATATTTCTTAGTTATTCATTATTTTCACAAGATAATACAACTATTCAAACTTAAACAAAACAAGAAGGCGATAGTATCAACTGTGCTGCAGAAAAATGAAATTTTTTTTTAACAAATTACACACTAAAATATGAATAAAAAAGAATGTTAATGAGTGTATGGTGTTTTGCTATTTGGAGATATAAGTATTGTTTAGAAAGGATTTGACAACATCCTTAAGAAAAGACAAAATTTTATATTTGTACTTGCAGACCCAGCTTCGCTTTACTATGACTCAATCTATTTTAGACGTCCCCAATATGTCTGACAGTATATATGACAGTTTTAAGTTCCCGATAACTTCTAAGATATTAATTCAAATTCTCCATGAATCATAATGTTATGCATGAAATGCTTGAGGTAATAAACGGACAGAGCCGCTTGCCTCCTGATCGTAAGCTTAAACCGCCGCTTGCTGCCGACAAAAGACGAGTGACAGCAGCAAATGGAAAAGACAAAGAGACGTCCCAAATAGACGGCCTGAAATTCGGGCGGTTGACCCCGTCACGACAGTCTTGAAGAACACAAGGGCTCGACTCGGTTTTTAAGTAACTATATTTATTTATTTGCTTAATTATTACAATTACTAAAGGCTACAATATAACAATGTCACAGACATTTTGCATTATTCGCAAGAATTTCATATCAAAAATGAGAAAATTTTATCAAAATTTAAAGACCTTCGAAACGAATAGAAAAAGAAGTGAGCACGTGTTACAAATAATTCCTTGTGGTCATTTTTTCAATTTGCCTATAAAATAACGACAACTACGAGACGCGACTGTCATAATCGAGCCGTATTTCGTGTAATGAATAATACTAAGGTTTAATTATGGCTGCTGGATTCCAGAATAATATTGTGGACTTGTCACGAGAAAATGGCGAAGTGGAGAGGGGGTGCCAGCACAGCATATGCTTTCTTCGAGCAATATCGACACATAGACGCAAGACGGGAGTATTTACCCAGCTGTAGGGAACCTGTGACAGGTCAAAAACGCAGGAGGCCAAGTCTACAACTGGCAAGCGTTCAAATTCACTGTCAAAGGGCACATATGGGTAGCGAGTTTGACCACAAGTTCGGCGTTTCTCGCCTGTGGAGCAAAAGATCACAACGGGGATCAACTCAAAATAGGAAAAGAAGAGTGCCTATGTTTCTTATTTAATAACAAAATTCTTTCCGACATTCGTTTTATTGTTGGCAAGGATGACAATAAGTAAATTTGCTTATTATACCAGCTGACAAGTTCGTATTGTCTATAGGAACCGCTATATTCGAAGCGATGTTCAACGATGTGCTCACCACTGATACCATTGCCGTAGAGATTGCTAATGTTGAGTCTGCATCGTTTTTAAACTTACTAAAGTTCCTATTATCCGATGAAGTTATAATTGACTCGTAGAGTATGATGACTACATTGTCCACGGCCAAAAAGTATGGTATCACAGCTTTGGAGGAGTATTGTATAGAACGCGTAAAGGCCAATTGGAGATAGATAATGCTTTTTCTCTATTGACACAAGCACGATTGTTCAACGAGCCACAGTTAGTAGCCCTTTGTTTGGTAATAACAAGACTTAAATACAATGAAATGAAAATTAATAAGAAAGATTTGCTGTCCTTAAGCATTCAGGTAGATCTATACCATAACAAAAGAGAAATCATTCATTGAATGCAACAGTTATAAAAGCGAGTTTATTTACATAATTATTACAATCACCATGGGCATAATCATAGTTAATATACTAAATACAATACAATAATGTCAATATCCAAATAGAATACAATAATGTCACAGACATTTTGCATTATTCGCAAGAACTTCATGTCGAAAATGAGAACATTTTATCTAAATTAAAAAAAATACCTTCAAAGCGAATACGCAAAGAATTGAGCGCGTAATACAAATTAATCCTTGTGGCCATTTTTTCATTTTGTCTATAAAATAACGACAACTACGAGATGCGACTGTCATAATCAAGCCGGCTTTCGTGTAGTGAATAGTAATAATGTTTAATTACGGCTGCTGGATTCCAGAATAATATTGTGGACTTGTCACAAGAAAATGGCGAAGGCGGAGAGGGGGTGCCGGCACAGCATATGCTTCCATCGAGCAGTAACGACACATAGACGCTAAACGGGAGTAATTCCCCAGCTGTAGAGAATCATTGACAGGTCAACAACGCAGGAGGCCAAGTCTACAACTGGCAAGCGTTCAAATTCACTGTCAAAGAGCGCCTATGGGTAGCAAGTTTGGCCACAAGTTCGGCGTTTCTCGTCTGTGGAGCAAAAGATCACAACAGGTATCCACTCAAAATAGGGAAAAAATAGTGCCTATGTTTCTTATTTAATAACGAAAATCTTTCCGACATTCGTTTTATTGTTGGCAAGGATTAAAATAAGCAGATTTGCATATTATACCAGCTCATAGGTTCGTATTATTCGAAGCGATGTTCAACGGTGTGCTCGCTACTAATTCCGTTTCCGTGGAGATCGCTGATGTTGAGCCTGCATCGTTTTTAAACTCACTAAAGTTCCTATATTCCAATGAAGTCATAATTGATCCGGAAAGTATGATGACCACATTATTCAGGGTCAAAAAGTATTCACTGAAGACTTTGGAGGAGCATTGTGTAGAATTTCTAAATGCCAATTGGGGATATATGATGATATCTTGTTTTTGCCACAAGCAAGATTATTCAACGAGCCACATTTGACCACTTCTTTGTTTGGTGACTTTAATAACCAGACTAAAATACAACGTAATGAATATTAATAAGAAAGATTTACTGTCCCAAAGCAATCAGTAAGATCTACAGCATAACGAAAGAGAAATCATTTATTGAATGCAACAGTTAGCTATCTGAGTTGATATCGCACTGACCAAATAAAGTTAATACTTCGTAGATAGCCTTTTACGTCTAATATATACGATATAATAAGAAATTAGATTACGATCAATGAAATGAAATCGCAAGTTGAAAGTATATTACGGTAAATCGCACGTGACACCATTTTGGTAGGGCCTTTAGAGTTATAATTTTTGTTACATCTTTATTCAATATCATAATCATAGTTACTTAACGTTAACTGACAAAATTAGCCTTTAAAGTTACAGTTTGGTCCAAATGGTATGTATTATATTGGTAAACTTAACTCATGTTGAACATACACGAATAGTACAAGGATGTGTTTATTGACTATATTTTCCTTTAACGCCGAAGCTCTCCGATGCTTAGATCTATTGTAATTGACATCTTCTCTATAAGAGACACCAACAAACAGATCCCTTCTTGCGACAATTTACAATGTTAATGGTGTCGAAAGGAGTCAACTTTTTCAACAAGCTTAGTCAACAACCACCCAGCATATTTTTTTCTCTAGACCCGAGATACAAGCCTTTTCTAATTACAGTTATGGAAACCTATTTTAGATAAAATAAAATTGCATGAATTTGCGATAAATTTTTTCACTGTAATATGGTCTCTAAAAAGATTGAACGGGAAGACAACCAAAATTCGCATTTCACCTATTAAATCATTTCGATTTTAGACTAGAATGCTGACAAAGGCACACTATTTTGCGGTACAATTACATGTAATTGAAGTGAAAGTCGCAAATTTTTGGTTGGGTCGATTACTACGTAGACAAATTCTTAGCGACTTGAGCAATAATTTTAATGAATCATAAATTATGTCAAATATGCGCTTACCAGTTTACCTTCATTAATGTCGATATTAGGTGCATTGCAAGTTTTAGTTGTATTGAAATATGTGGAGGTCTAAAAATTTCGATGGTTACGAAAATTACAATTGCTTAATAATTAATTTCTTTAAAGTTTTCATTACTTGTATAAACACTGTTATTATAAATATTTGTATAACTGGATATTAATGATATACAATATTAAAAGGTACAAGACTTTGAAATACTTACAAGATATGTATGGGTAGTAGAGGATGAGCATAGTTTAGACCAGACCAAGTCAAGCGAGGCCATGTTAAGTAGATTCTCGTAAAAATCGCTATAAGTGATTCGCTCGATATCAGTGTTCGCTTATGCTCTAACTTTAAAAAGTTTTACATCGAAGCTGCTGTAGCGAAATGGTTAGGGTAAAAGACTTGCGATCGAAAGGTCCTGGTTTCGAATCCCGGTCTTTGTACTACCGATGTGAATCCACTCCCAACACAAGCATTTAGCTTGGCTGGAGGGGTAAACAAGTTTACTAGTACTTAATGTTGCATGCACAAACTTATCAACATCCGTGCATCCAATGACGAAGACCAGAGCGACAGGGAACACGTTGAAGAGGTGCGACCACCGCCACTACCGTAATTTGTAACCCAAATAGCTAGTAACCTTTTGAAAAAAAAACGTATTTCTTGTGCAATCATATTTTAAAGCAGGCAATGTTTATATTATTGTTGAATATTTGGGTACCATTTTTTGTAAATTTATTGAAATAAGTCTTTGAATGTTGCTCCAGTGGCCAGTTGCGATTTCGTTTTCAATACAAAATTGCCTAGTTTCTTTAGTTCAAAGGCGAGGTCGGCACATTTGGCCCGGCACGATAGTGGCGCGGTTACAAAAGTCACGCGCCTTGTAGCGAATCACATTCGCCAACAAAAAATATAGAAACTTAATCGAGTAAATTGGTTCAATTATTTCGGTAATCCGAAAGCGACAGTATTTCCATCAAGTTTGGATTATTACGTGACGTTGTGATGAGGACATACTTGGATAATATTTTTTTTGGAATTCGTAGAGTTGAGTATTCTCACTTACATTGTTTGTGTTTTTTTTTTCATCTTGTTAATATTAATTGTTTACACAAACAAAAACCACTATTCACAGCTCACCAAACCTTGTAGATAATCTAGGCATAGATAATAGGAATCAATGCGCCTAACATTAAGTTAAATGTAATCGGTCCCTCGTGAATCTAACATACCATTATGAATGAGCCCTACGAAAGTACTTATTATTTCACTTATGAATACGCGGATAAAGCCGTTAGTTAGCATCTGCCAGCTTAAGAAAGCACGGCACGTTCTGTTATTGTTCGCCGTGTTTACAATACGTCTTCATAATGCGAGCGCATGCATAAAATCGTAAAACAAAGGGCTCGTAAACAATCTATTGCAGACTGCGGATTTTGTATTTGGAAGATAATTTCTTGAGCTTACACAGGAATTCTCTAACAATTATTCTTTTAATTTCCTCTTGTTCTGTCTTCATAGATCAGATCTCATTTTGCAGTACTAAACACAGTTACTGAACTGTATGTAAGTTGAATAAAACACGGGATACAATTTCAACGTTTCCCCTCCGACTAACAGACGAAACACTCCACCTACCTGCATTATTTACATGTATACTATCTACATTACACTTTTGACATTAAAAACATAGAAATATAAATAATTACAGTACAGTCCGTTATAAAAATTCCGATAATATATTTTTCTTAATACCAATTGATCGTTGCATTACTTATGCTATATCATCATTGATATTCCAAATTTATCTCATTTATAAACTTACACTTAATTGTAATTTCATCTGAGAGTAAGTAAAGATGAGCCTTACGATGAAAGCTAACATGAGAGGGATATACCTCTACAGGTTAGCCGTGCTTTGAAAGTACAGACAAAGATGGAGACAAGGAAAGCAACGTAAAATGAGTGACGATTAAAATGTATACCAGAATTATTAACGATATAAACAAATCACATGGCAATAATTAACTACTGAAAATAGTGACTAATTTAATATAAACACAAAACAGGGCTTAGCCAGTAATTTTACTAGTCACCCGCTGGCAACAACTGTCGAGTAAACACTATTTCATTAACTGATACACTACATTGTGTTGATATATGAAATTTCACTGCATAAATGATAGATACACGCCTTCCTAGTGAAAATATAAATTCTTACCCTGTATATTGTACTCCAATGGTTGCAACTTGAATTTAATTAATCAAGATATTGCGAGACACTATACATTGAAAAGAACAAAATATTTTAAGGGATTTCTACTACATTCATTTACTAAAGAATTTATACGTAGAATGTTCAATATTATATGTAGAGATAACTGATAAAAATCGCATTTCACGCACATATACATGCTATTTCCATATAGGCTTTTTAACTTTAAAGTTGCTTGCAAGAAATTGCAAGTTTAACATGCTTTTGCAACCTTTCGTATTGCTAGTTTTAGAGAAATTTTACGTGTATCTTTCTTCTATGGGATATACACTAAAGCCTTTTGTTAAATTAAAGTTAATACATGCCTTACACACATAGAATGATTTAAAGGGAAGTGCTATGGTGGGAAACTTTACGTATATATCGAGTTCGACGTTTCCCATAAAACATGGGTAAACAGTTGCTGTCAAAGGGCTCTATAGTCTTTATTTCATGAGCAAACTGATGCATGAGACGTTCGCAACTGCGATGCTTGCATCGACTTTATTGGTCTTACGCAAGTTTTGTAGAACTATTAGGTTGTCTGGAAGCGATTGATATTTAAATATAAGAACAATCATCTTATAGATAAGATGATTGATTTAGATAGATCTTATGTTTATAATTTTTTTGAATTAATAAATATTTTATTAATGTGATTTCATTATTCGTTTTCTATTTTTACATAAAATATTAAGACCAATTGATTATATCAATATCAAAGTCAGAACGTACATGAATTTAAATCAGTAGCAACAGTTTCGAAATATACATTGTAAACAAAAATAAATTAGCCTTTAAATGGATTAGGCAAAAAGCTTGTACGCTAAAGTAACAAGAAAATATATGTATTTAGGCTCTCCATTCAACTATACAGAGCAGACTGGCGTAATCATTTACAGTTAAGCATTCAGATGTTACAATATCTCGTTGGCAACTAATATTCCGTACTTTTGAAATGTTGTTTAGCATGACAAGTGCTTTAATAATTTTCTCAATACTGGTATAATGCGATCGCTTGTCACCAAAAGAACCTAAATCTTGCGAAAATTAACCCATTTAATAGCACAAGATCCCTTGAAGTGAGTGACCTGTGTCGGTAGTGGATGTCTATCGGTTAATGAAATAAGAATAAGAAGAATAAAACACTAACAAATTTAGTTTTCCATAAAGATTTCTTAAAACGTAAGATTGCAAAATTGGAACAAAACATCCTTAACTTTTAGGTTACTATGTAGGTATTTGTAATTGAACTATTATATTGCGTGTATGAGAACTAAACTTGAAACTTAATTATTAATTTTTCGCATTTAAAAAAAATTGTTTATGATAAAAATTATGCTACTGTTTCAAAATTCTATGCATTTGCTTAAAATGCAGATTCTCCTAAAAATAATAAAACAAATGTGTCGAATTAAAAAATGTTTCTAAATAATCTACGTTATCAGAGTATTTATTTTGAATTAATTGTCGTTCAATCAAAGTTCGACAAGTTACATTAACACTCGTTTAGATATATATTTTATATTTCTAAAAGCGTTACATTGTTTCACAAATTATCTTTTAATCTACACTGAAGCATAAGTAGCGACTTTCTCACAGTAAATAATTTATTAATGACTTACGAGTTCTTAGGTCATCCAGATAGAGCTCTCAGCATCATTATGTTAAAACGATTTCAATAGTGAATCAATTACAATATTTATTAACAATCTATGGAGAGAAGCGCATTGTTTAAGAGTTTATGTTAATAAAGCAGCTAGAACAAACAATAACATTAAATCAGCCGGTGCATCCGGAACGATACCAAACAAGTCAGCTAGCACAACATAAATCACAATAGCAACTACGATTCCGTTGATACGGTGAGTTTAATATTATCTAATGCGTCTATCGATTTTAATATCAATTACATCATACATAAAAACAAGAACACGGATGGTGCACTCTACTTTTAGCATTACATAGATTTTCTTTAATCGCAAAATAACATTAAAGTAACGCCTAATGCCATAAAGTATTACTATTAGATGATTCAAATAATTAAAAATATATTGGACTTTTGTACGCCTTTTGGAGTGTTGTGCTCCTAGTGAATCGATAAACGAAGAGAATAATGATTTTGCGTGAGGCATGTTCTAAGAGAGACTGTATCCCGACAAAAATGCAGAACTGTCGACAGTGCTTATATTGCAACAGCAGTTAGCAGTGCTTATAAAGCAGTTACTACATCAAAATGTTTCATTTTAATGCGCGTCCTTATATCGTCTTCATGGTGGACGGTACGTTTAGCTAATTTCGACAAAATCTATCTTAGATTTTGCAGCTTAGTTAGGTTTTTTTGGGTTCTTTTATTCTGTTCATTAATCATAATCTTTATTTTATGGATGTCTAGCTTTTACCCGTAACTTTGTTCGCGTGGACTGTTGTCGGTTGATAATAGAAGGCGCTTTTCAAAAACATCCTATTTCTGTAGAATATACCAAACCCAATATGTTACCCCTGTGTATAAGGAATATTTGTGACTAATTTCATCGATATTGGTTCAGCGAATTCGCCGTGAAAGAGTAACAAACATACACCCATACGCACAATCTTAAGCATTCATAATATTAGTATTAATAATTGTTGTTCATTGTCACTTAGAAATAGAAGAATATAAAATTCTGGAAAAGTATTGATTAACACTTTTTACAGAAAGGTACATCTAGAACAAATAATTACTTAGGACATTAAAACGTATCTCAAATTATTTACAAGTTTGTCAATATAAATTCTAAGCTAGATCTCGTTTAGTAGATATAGCTTTGAGATATTGCCGTAACAAGTAGGAGGCAATAAACTGGCTATTGGCAGGCATCGACATTACTTGCAAAATGGTACCTTTTCTGTACTTCAGCCAGAATGAGCCACGCCCACGTCCCTCCACCAATAGACGAATAAATATCCAGTAAATAAACTAGATTATTTAGCTGTGCATTGAGCAGAGATCTGAACCTGTTCCGAACGGCCAGAGACAAACGATCAAATAAATTTATATCGGTTGCTTTGAAAACGTCAATAAATATGGAGGCCCATGAAAAAGAGGTCGATGGACAACTTGACAACAGTATAGGCTGGTTTTTGTTGCAACCTAGTCCAAAGCTTATGACAAATACATGGAGTATTGAAGTGCCAGTTATTACTGAGCGTCATAGGAGTACATTATTTCTTGAATGTTTCAACTGTATGAATAAATAATGAGAACTCTTAAAATACAATGGAGATATTTATTTTTCAGCAGACAAAATCGATTTAAGTAATTACACCAAAACTGACAGTTTAAGTGCAACTATGGCAACTAGAAATATCATTTGGTTTTCAATTCAAAGGACTTTTTTAAATTAAAAGTTAATTTAACGCATTTGTTTTTGATGCATGAAATATTCACTTCAAGTGAAGTCTCAAAAAATTACATTCGAAATATACCTATTAGTAGAATTAGTCTGTATTTAGTATTTGTATTAGGTTATTTATGAAAAACTATAATATACTTATTAAATAAATTCACAAACTTTAATGCTTAATTTAAAATCTTAATCTTAAACCAACCCGTCTACTTCCAAAAAAATATCGAAATTAGTCACACAATAATATTTCTTAGTCAATTTTTCCTTAATACTGTTAACAACAAATATATTATTAAAATTCCCACACGTCCGAGGCAAATTTAGGTGAGCATTACATTTCACGACGTTGTATTAATTCAAACCTAAAGACAATATTTTTCTGCTATAATCCGCGATAAATTTAGTGTTGTATTAATTATTTAAGAGTAATGGAAACCATTCAAATTAATTGCAATTATAACAATAATATATTTTTATTTATTTATTTCTAATTTGGATCTATTTTATGTGATTACCACAATGTAGAAGATTGAGTCAACAATAATAGTTCCAATTGTTGTATCAGGAAATGGTTTACTAGCGAAGAACCTCGACCAACATCTTAAGAGGCTTTCGCTTAGTTGTTGGATCAATGGCAGGATACAGAGGAATACCGTTTTGCTTGAGACTGCACGTATTGTGAGGAGGTTCCTCACTCTGTTTTCCTAACTACCGAGAGCTTGGGTTCTTTCTCCGCTCTCCGTGGATGATAATCTAATTTATATATTCAAATGTTTTTATATTTAAAAATGTTTTAAGATCTGTAAATAAATAAATGAGTGTATATATATATTTAAGAGTCATACGAATATTATCTTTTGTTACTCACTCACATTGGGTCATTGTAAATTCTGCAAGGGTCCCAAGATAAAAATAACTAACACATACAATGTCTTTAGCCGGCCACGCTATAGGGCCACCTGCCGTCGCGGTCGTCATTCTGCATAACGAATCGCAGTTTATACAGGATACGTAGGCGGCCCGTACAGTAATATAACTCGCAAGGTTCGTATTTATTTATTAATTTATGTAATAAATTGCTTTGGTACGTGGGCATGAGGATCATATGATAAAAAAAATTATTTTCAAGTTCGGCCAATTTAAAAGCAAATTTATTTTATTTATATTTAACATTGCATTGTTTTTAAAAAATTGACTTATTTTATCTATATAACCAACTCGAAATATACGCGACTTAGTTCCTACTTAGTAGTAGTTTTAATTACATTTTAAACCAGGTATATAAGCTTCAATTGCACCAAATTTCATCAATATAACACAGACTTTCGCATTTATAATATTAGTATTATTGCCTTATTGCACCAATAGTTTCATTAAAACAAAACAAAAATTCAATTTTTCAATTCTATCAACATTATCAATAGCTTCAAGTCTATTCAACTCAAGTTTTCAATATAATTTTTTTTTGTTATCTGTATTTTCAAATATCCCCATGGCTTTCAATTAAAAGATGGCAGGCTAAGTTTAAACAATCACCGTCTTCCTGCTGCCCGTCTGTTTTAATAGCAATGAAAATAGAATTATCGTAAGATATTCCAGGCTACATGCTCTAATAGGTAATGATTATCCTCAGGCTTCCGCCAAAGAAAAATTAAATAAATTCTTGGCTATCATACTCTTCAAATCACTGCTTAGTTCGTTTTAATATCAAGTCCATGTCCATCAAGAAGATGGGACTTAATTAACATTTAATATTACCCATTTTTAACCGGCTTAAATGAAATAAATATATGGGACAATTATATGGTCGTCCTCAAAGTAAGTAACTTACTATTATTTATGTGTGACACATAAATACACTCAGACTCAAAGACCCAACAAATTATCGTATAATAGGGGCCGCGAGAATCGAACACGCTAACCCTGGAGCTGAAGACAGGGCCGCTGGCACCTGTACTGACAACCCCGACTATGCCAGTTGTATAAAAATCACTAAAAACTGTAAAAATAACTAAAGATTTCAAGTGAACTTAGAGATGAGAAAGTTTGGCTGACAAATGCAGATAAAGAATTACTCATTCTAATACAATACAATAATCTAATACTTAATATTTAATTTATTAATAGCAATTCACACTTAAACAGCAAGTGTCTAATCTGTCACTCCCCCAGAAATCTCAAGCATTATACTTGATCCTCTGAATAGAGGTAAATACGAATTGCAGCTGATTGCGCATTTATGTAGTTCATGATTCATTTGGCAGTTCGCAAAGCTTTAGATATGGTTTACATTTGCTTATTACGCATTAAATCATTTTTGTTTTATGTAAAATTACTAAATTGGACTCGGAAGAATACCGCGCTACTACCAATATACCAATCTATGTTTTGTACATACAATACTTATATGCTATATATGTTAGAATTCAATTACGCTATTGTGCAGAATGATTTGTTTTTATAAAAAAAAAATTCTGTCACGGTAATTGAGTGGAACCATAACAAAATAGAACCGGCCAGCAAAATATACCCTTTACCATTTTCAGCCTTTTAGCATGTTAATAGAAAATACGGATAATTTTTCCGCCCAGATTATTTCGGTATCCGATTTTTAAAATAATTCTCCACAAGAATTAGATCTAATGACAACTTAGATTAAAAACAAAAGACCACACCAAGTAAGTATACACAACAGATCAAAAGGCGGAGTTCGCATAATCATTTCCCTGAAGTAAATCATCAATACAAAATTCATTCATTTTTTCAAATTCGAAATAGATATATGAACGGGATTAGATAAATTAAGCCACACGATCAGTATTGAGAGTGTAAAATTCTGTGGATAAAAGAATACCAATAAATTAATAACGTGTTTAACTAGTAAACAAAAACCCTTCCACAACTGAAAATATAAAATACAGTACACCGTTAAGGCGGCCACGATTACAAACATCGGATTTATCAGTTAGATTCCTGTTTGTTCTTCGATAACAACCTGCAAGCTCCCCGTAATTAATTCAATTGTTTCAGATATAATGCAAGTTATCTCGACACAAAAGGCCACCGGGAACATTCCGAATTGATTCATTAGATATTTGATTAACTCAGCAGATATGCACGTTCGATATGCAGTTCTAAGATAACGCATAATCGTAATGGCTATTACCACATTGCTATTCCGTATGGGGAAACTTGTATGTAGCTGTGAAATCACATGCTTGGGGTATAGATACATTCAAATAAAGCCCATTCCCTAAAAGACGATGGCGATTTTGTCTTATCAATTGATATTAGTCCACAGCTTATCATGATTACGAAACTTGCAGAATTATGAAATTTGCAAATGGACAAATGATGGCAGATAATAAAATAGCTGATTAAATTGCACCAAGACTACTGCCCGCTATTAGATACAAATAATAATATTTGTGACACTGGCATCAATTTACTTATAATTCAAAGCGCAAAAGCGTCAAAGTGCACCACATAAGAGCCAAATATTAGAGATCCAACGACATTAGACATACCAATCTGAATTATAGCAGAGTTATGGGTATAGTTCTACGGCTTTCTTACGAATAAGAGAAGCTTATTATAGGGCTTTTACAAAACTAAAACAATACACCCTAATGATGAAAAATAATTGCTTAAAGCAGGATAACAAGAGTTCTTTAGGCAAAATTGTCAAAAATGTCGTATCACGAAATTGCTAACCACAAAACTGATGGCACAATGCTAAGTTTCATCGATAGCGGTTACTGATGCGCACGAGTGTCGTGTCGTAAAGATTTGACCTACTTACATGTCATGTAACTTACAAGAACAGCCACAATAATACATACACGATCTGTCGATGAAATTATCGACAAAGACAACACGAAAGAATACCAGGGAGCCATTAAAGTATGGATAAATAGCCAAAAGAAAGAAAATTTAAAATATGTTCCCGTAGCAATATAATAGATTATATTAATTTTATAAAAACTTTATTAGACACAACAGATGACATACAACACATCGCGATAAATAAAACAATTTATACTGACAATTAGAAATGCAAAGAGCTTTATTGCATGAACATTTTTTTATTGGCGACACTAATTGTAGCAGGCAAACTTTCTAACATAATGGTGTATAGAAGATGAATCTCACTAATAAAAAAAAAGAAAATTTTAAAATTTTAAGGAAATTAATGAAATAAGTAATAAATTAATAAAGTTTGTTGAAGTTTTTTCTAACCAATATCAAATACAAAATCTACAATTTCAAATGTCAGCATTGCAAAACACGTCAAATTAACAATTATAATTATTTCCATAAACTTAAAAGTTTATAGCATTTACATACATGTCTTGAAAATCCTTATAAGGATACCGGACGATGTAAAATTATTACTTATAATAACATCTTCACACTCATCTTCCTTGAAGGATAATTACTATACATAATCAATATGTATTCCCGAACGGCCGACCATTTTCTTTTCCTTAGGCGAATCTTGCGTTCTTAACACGTTCAGTGCGAATCGAGGCCTAAATGACCCTTGATGCAACTTCCTTGTGGTGCGGCAAGGAAAAACGTGAGTTTCTCTGTCGTGCGAATGGCATAGCTTTGGTTTGGTCCAGTGTAGGAAAGAGATAAATATAAATTGAGATGCGCTAATGGTTCCGTACTCGGTGGTGTACCTACCTTGGTACCGGATGTCTTAGGCCTCGTGCCGCACTGAATTAATATAATTTTAATGCAGTGCGGAACGAGGCTAAAACGTCCCATATCCCCCCTGACCTCGTACCGCACCCAACGCGAGCTTCCCGCGACCAGTGTTGTGCATCACGTCGATTGTGTGACGTTTTAAAAAAGGAGAAGATGTGTTGGTTGTTACCAAAAACTACGCACACTTTTACCATCTCGTGAAGCTGATAAAAAATCCAAAAAGATTTGGACTCAGTGCACTCAGTGCAAAAAAATTTATTGTCTACCCTGTTTCAATGAAAAACACTCATAAATAAGTACAACATATATATTGAGATTTTTATAAAAAAAAGTATATTGATACTGATTTTTTAATGTTAATTCAAGTTCTAATAAGTGTATTTTTAAAGCCCGAGGCAGAATAAATAGGACAATTTCTTTTCTACTTCTGGTTGCCTTTTTTTTCTATTCTGTGAACCGCATCAAGATTTTCATATACAAATAGATAGAAACCTTATGCATAAACCGTGATCCATTATTTTCCAATAATAAGTCTGTAATAGGTGCCTCTTAATGGTATAGAATGGAACGCTTCGTGCGCGAGTCCGACTCGCACTTGGCCGGTTTTTTTTTCTTTTTGGCGCATTCAAGCACAATTTAGATTATAAAAAAAAATGTATCCTTTGATAGCTTTGTGTTGTTTTGCCAGGTTTTGCCCTTAAAACGATCTAATGAGATATAAGTGATCAAAATCGGTCAAGTCGTTGCGTAGTTAAGATAGTTTAAAAACGTCGATATTATTTTTCCCATCACTAATCTCAGCGAAAATTTGCCCTATTTCAGTGCGTTACGAGGTATATAAGATCCCATATTTTGTTTTGCTAATAATTCCTAAACTAGCCATCAGATCCCGGGGCGACGGTGGATTAGGGTTCATCAATTCACTGTCTATATCAATAAGGACCAAAATTCTCATTTATCTTTGATTTCGCGCCAGAAAATGGATTTTAGTCTGTAAAAGGAGGTGGGGTCTAATAGACCGCGTGTCGCCCTAACGTCTGGTCACGGTACGGGCCGATTATACCTCGTGCCGCAGGAATGGAAAGTATGCAAAAATTGGTGTCGCAGCTAACGTGTTAAGGTATGAACACGGATAATACACTCTACTTTAGCATTTCATAGATTTTTTCTTATCGCTAATTATAACGAGTTAAAACTATCATTACATCGAAAGAAGAATGCACTGGATAAAATACGAAATGAGTATATAAGGGGAAGACTGAAAGTTGCGCCCATTATAGAAAAGACGAAAAATGCAAGACTAAGATGACATGGATATATAATGATGAGGGATGTTAAATCATCAGACCAAATGAGCGTTAAATATAAAGATGGATAGATATGTGACAAGGTAGAGAACGAGAAAATCGTTGGATGGATTGTGTGAAGTATGCATGACTCGCATATAAAAGGACTGGTGCCAGAGTTAGCGAATATAGGAGAGAATAGAAAAGAAAAACATGTTGAGCCGATCCCAATTAGAGTGGAACAACGGGAAAATGAAGATGAATACTAACATTACTTTTGTATTGTATCCGTAAAGTAACGTCTAATACTATAAATTATTTTATTTTTGAATGGAACTACCCCATAACCAATTTCAAATATAAGCGTGACAATAAGAATTGTGTAAATAGTCCAGACGCATCTTCTTGAACACGAATCTAAATAACAAATGTGTGAAATGAACGTGCGGGTCTCGTGAGGCACGTTCTATCGTTTAAACGTGATTTTGACAGTTACGTTAATGCTACACGGTGTTGTTGGTACATCCAAAAAATAAAACAACATCAATTAAGTTTCACTCCGGCTGTCAATATAGACGAGGCCCTATCTGAATTTGAAGTTGCAAATTTGAAAAACGAAGTTTGAAGAACGAGTTGCAAACGGATGAATTTATTTAGTATAAATATACATATGGCGTACAATTACACAGAATAAAATTTGCCGATACGTCAACTAATATTATAAAACATTCTTCCCGCCAAATCTGTCTGCCTATAGGTTTGCGACAAACTCAAAAATCATTATACCGATTTGCATGTGATTTTCACTAACAGACATGGGGAAAGTTTAAGTGTATGATTTGTAAAATAATATTTTTATAACTGAATTCTGTAAACCGAAGCCTATTTCTGTAAACTACGAGTAAGTTATGAAAATTTTAATTACAGACTAGTAGCTATAAAATAGTATAGGAATTCTAAATCACGATACGTTTAATGATTTCCGTATTTCAACAAACATAAACTGTATAATAAAAACATTAAAACCAAAGATAACAAATTAAACTAAACTGAATTTATAGAATATAGAATTAATGCAAACATTTGTTTTAATGGTGTAGTAGCTGAAGTTAAATATTTTGTCAACGGCTTTCGAGTAATATATAGTAAATAAATATTTGGAACACTTAAACACACGGTCGTCCGTCTCCAACTTATACATATACAATTTAAAATATAAACTTAAATACAAATATATACCCAGGCTCAAAGAACCAACAATTTTTTTATAAAAAATGTTTGCCCTCGGCGGGAATCAAACCCGCGAGGCGTGGAGCTGAAGCTGGAAGCGAGCACAACGAGCCAGTCATGCTTCGTTACATAATAAAAATATGCCAGAACAATTCAAAACTGGTTTTAGTATACATATATTTAGCAGTCACTTTATTCTGAAATTATATAATAAAATAAGAATATTCTGATCACTGAAATTAATTATTTGCTTACAACACCTTGTGGACAGATTATGTCCCCGATGTTTTGAAACGAAATCCTAGACCTAACTGTAATAACCAGGTTGCGTCATTTAATAAGTAAAAACTTTCACTTGATCGGTACACAAAGGTTTGACGCAAATAAATTGCTTTAAAGAAAAAGAAACTTTGAAAAACAAAACGTCTAATGGGATATTTGCGGCAACAATGGATTATAATTTTGTAACCAAAAAAAATGATCACGCAAAGGCGATTATATTATTAGCGAAAGAGGTATAGTTTGAATTATCTCTAAACGGTTTGATTTGTCACATATTTAGAAACATTTATATAGATCGTGTGGTACCCGGCTAAGTGGAATAGACCACCCTCTTTCTTACCGAGGTGTCATTAAAGGCGACTAAGGTAAGTCGACCCGCCGTGCGGTATTTAGTTGAGTAAAATAGACCAACCTCTTTCTTACCGAGGTGTCGTATTGTAACGGATAAGGTAATTATGACGTCAGGCAGGCGGCCGGTTGTAAAATACGTACCCAAATCATGTTAGGTACAACATGTCTATAACATGTTGTGCCGACCCCACTTAGAGTGGGATAATGGCAGCCGGATACTAAACGGCAGATCTAAATTAATATAGTTGATATATTTAAAAAGTTAACCTTTGTCCTTTAAAGTTTGCTCAATAAACTACGCCAGTGTTTCTCAACTTAGGGAGCGTGACCCCCAGCATGTTTACCAAATTTAACACGAGGGTCAGAAGGAACATTAAATTAAAAAGATTGTGTAGAAATTAAAATTGAAAAATGTAGTTTATTGATCTTTGACGATTCAAAAGTGCTTGAGAGTGGTAATTCGAATCAAAATTATTACCTGGATCATTAATTTTTTAAAAAGAAAGAAAAAAATTTAAAAATATATGAAAAAACAGATCTTATCTTTCTAGACCGCCCGTTCCTCAAATAAGCTACTATGACTTTACGTTCGACAGCGAAATTTGTCGTTTGAATTCAATGTAAATTTTAGCATTTTCCCAAAAACAGGGATTAAACGATTTTTTTTAAATAAAACCTAGCTAGATCTATTTTTCTCCAAAACCCCCTACATGCTGAATTTCGGGAAAATCGTTGGAGCCGTTTCCGAGATTCCGAATATATATACATACAAGATTAACTCATTTAAATATAAAAGATTTTGATTTGAATACACCCGAATGTTATGGCGGCGGTCATATTTAAAATCATAGTACTCTGTATATATAATTTAAGCATTTACCCATACAAACGTCAAAGTAAACAGAACTGTTATTACTATCTCCTGAAAGTCAGTCCGCTAACAAACGATCAGATATGGCTTGTTTTACACGATATCCACTGAACAAAATTAACGTCAGCGTTAGTGAGCCCAACAATAGAATAATGGCGTTATTACTTCAGATTTATTACTTTTATCGATAAACAATACGCGGATTTCGCCGTACCTATAACGGTGTTGGTCTAGACCAATTTTAACGAGCGCTGAAACCTAGCCGGCACTCACAGTTATGGTGAGAAGAATGAAATCTATAGACAATACCTATAATGCGAAGAATTTAACAAGTATACTGACTGTAAAAGAGAAGAGTAGCATCAAAATAATTTAAAAGTGTTAGGCTTTTTCCCATTAAAAAAAGTTAAAAATCATGTCTTGTTAATGTCAATCATGACCATGTCTTCAGATCCGTGGGTGGTGGGTTCGTATTCTCGAAAGGAAGAAGGATTTTTCCATACTATATGCTAGCCCGATAATAAGCTACAATTAAACCAAATATTATCTTTATTAGTTTAGCGGATTAACTGTCAAATTTTAATAGTTAGACGGATATAGTTTCGTATTTATAATGTTAGTATGGATGAGCAAATACTCATGAATCGTAAATAATTACGAACAGTCACATATGTAAATCAAATCACAAATCTTATATTTAAACATCTATTGGCATTAAAGAATCGTTATTATAAACGAATAGATAACAATTACGCTATAATTATATTGTGAATGCGAAAATCTGTCTGTCTGTTACACTTTTACATCAATATCGCTATATTGATGAAATTTATTACAACTGAAGTTAACTGAACTATTGTTATATAATAACAAATAGGATTAAAAAATACCGTATTTACTTCACTATTTAATTCAGTAAATACTTACTGCTTTTTATTTACTATTTACTTTATTACTTTATAAAACGAATCCTTTACATTTAAGGTATTTTACCACTTAAGTTGTCACCAAGGAAGTCGCGGGTACAAATAATATTGTATGCATTCAACTCGTTCTTTAAGAATTCGAAAAAAGAATATCCAAGCGGGCCGCAGTAAAAGGGCGCCAGCGGTAGCGGAACGTGAGCGATAATTTAGCGATAGTACCGCAACGGTATTGCAAGAGAGATCGGTATAGCTATTCCTTATCTAGAATCAACACGATCGGAATTTAAAGTTGGCATACCGAAGCTATCTCAGCGATTCAACTGCAAATAGGAGTATTCTTTTACAAGTCCGTATCTACACGCAAGTGAAGGGAAATGAACTTTTAGCGACGCGCTAAACTTTTATTTCCTCTCTGTAATTAGTTATCTAACTTTACCTTAGTTAAACGATTTCACTTTTTACACATTTTAATGTAAAATTTTAAACAATCACACATACATAAATTAACTCATCTTTTCTATTCTATTATATTCCCATAATCACGATAATAAAATTAACTTTAATTATTACTTAGAGACACACTCTTTCATACATACAAGCAAACAAAAATATACAACATACACACAAACACACATATACACACACTTCTTTGCTTATTTTAATATTAAAAATCAGATTAAAATGCTATAATAAGATATTCAGCTGGGTGGTATCCGGCTGAGTAGAATAGGCCACCCTCAATTCGTACCGAGGTGTCGTTAAAAGTCAGGCCGCTTATTTGCTTAGTAAGCTGTCTCGAAGTTTGGTATCCGGCTGACTAGAATGGACCACCCTATTTTCTTTCCGAGGTGTCGTAAAAGGCGCCTTAAGTAAGTAAGTTATTGACAAACTGTGTGGTATCCGGTTGAGTAGAATAAACCACCTTCTTTTTTACCGAAATGTAAAATACGACTAAGGTAAGTTGATGTCAGGTAGGCGGCCGGTCGTAAAATACTTAGCCAAATCATGTGACAACTTTTTTATAACATGTTATACTACCCCACTTAGAGCAGGATAAAGGTCAGAGAATGATATAATTAGTTACTCAATAGTAGTCTTTCCGGCCTCACAGGAGGCACGTCGTCCCTTAGGACGACGTTCCCCGACGCTAGTAGAGCTTCTGCGCTCTAACTCCGCATTTCGCAACTTCGATGATGCTTCTACGCTCGCCCGTCCCGCCCGGTGACGCTGTCAAAGTCGTTAGGGCTAACAGCATATAGTCAATACAAAAAAAAATAGGGGTCTTAAGTTTAAAATGTTCTCCAATTAAATTACTGCACATAGTAGCAATAGCGGACCGACAGACCTCTTCCGAAGATAAATTAATTACACAGGCCCACTACCTCTCATGTGCGTTGATAGACGCGCAAATAACTGCTTTCACAGCACCACGCCTATATAAGATAAACCGGTATCCAGAGTTAATCTATAACAAACAAGTTAAGTGAAATTATATGTAAGACGTATTAAAAATTACCTCCAGTTTTATTAAATAAAATGATGGTCCCATCTACATTAATATATCATTAATCATCATCACTCTCTTACCCTTATCCCACTCTAAGTGGGGTCGGCACAATATGTCTTCTTCTTCCATTCTCCTCTATCATTCGTCAACTCTGGTGGCACTCATATATATCATCAATATCTTGCCCTTATCCCAGTGTAAATGGGGTCGGAATAACATGTGATAAAGATTGTTATATGATTTGGCTAGCTATATTACGACCGGCCGCCTGCGTGACGTCAATTTACTTTTGTCGCCTTTTACGACACCTCGGTAAGAAATCAGGGTGGCCTATTTTACTGAGTCGGATAGCAAACGACGTGTCAATTTACCTTGGTATCCTTTTACAAGACCTCGGTAAAAAATAAGAGTGGTCCATTCTACTCAACCGGATAGCAAACGACGGGTCAACTTAACTTAGTCGCTTTTTACGAGACCTCGGTAAAAAATGAGAGTGATCTATTCTAGTCAGCCGGATAGCAAACGGCGGATCTATATTCATATAATTGATTTAATCAAAAAGTTCACCTTTGTCTTTTAAAAATTGCTCAATACACTACGTCAGTATTTCTCAACCTGGGGTGCGTGACCCCCAGAATGTTTACCAAATTTTACACGGGGGTCGCGGTCACAAGGCAGGTGATAATAAAAAGATTTACCTATCTATTGTTAGGATTGAAAACGATCGGAAATAAAAAGTGGTAATTTTTTTAAATATATTTGTAGAAACGATTTTCTATTTTACCATTAAAAAGAACCTTAGCTCATACATATTTTAAAAGCATTTTTAAAACTCGAAGATGAACACAAAAATAACCAATTATAAATTCCATCCGCTCTTTGCGCTAACCAAGCGTCGGTTAGGGAAATATTATCACTTCAAAACGAGGTCAATTTACCGTTGCTCGAACCTGAAATCCGAAACACTGCTTAACAGTTTACCCATGTACTTGAAGCAAATGCTGCTAAAGCACTACATACTAATATTATGAATGGGAAAGCCTGTCTGTTACGCAGGCATAAATAATTACCCAAGTCTCGCAACGGGTCGATTAGTGGACATTCTTAACCGTGCGAAACAGGGCAGATTCCTAGTCATACTAAGGATGCTGACCCTAATCCAGATTTGATTGGAGACTCCGGCAAAAGCTACTATCCTAACGACAAACTAGAATCCTTGATTGACACGTTGATTTTCAGCGATAGACGTCCGTTCAACAAGAACTATGGCAAGTGAAAGAATTGTAGCAGTAGCAATCTGTTATTTTCCCACTACTGGGCATGAGACCTATGCGATTTTAAAGAGAAGGATTAGAGCATAAACCCACTTCACTACTACAATGCGTACGTAGTACGTTACACATTTACCAAGAATTCAGCAGAGATATGCGGGTTTCCTCATGTTGTCGCCATTGACTTCCGCTTTGTATTTTATAGCAACACAGTCATGAAACAAGAGTATCGCGCCCTTTTTGATTAAAATGGTACCAACACTGTGACGTGTTGTTTCCGGTTGAGTCTTCCTATTGATAAAACGTTTCAGTGACAGTCAGTCTTTGTTCGAAATTTAAGAGAAGTGCATCTCGGAACGAGAATTGTGGTATTCCTATTATATCGTGTTACTGTATATAGTGTGCGTTAACACTCACGATGTTTTCTTTCACTAAAAAGCGTGTTATAAATTAAATTAGGCACATAATTTTTTTAGAGATATAGGTTGTTAGCCTGGGATTTGAACCATTGATCCCCAGGTGCACTCGGAAAAAGTTGACGTTAACAAAAATTACGCAAAACTATAAGAAATCGGTAACATACCACCAGAGGATTTTTGTAGCAAACGCATTGTAGGAATGTGAAAAAATATTCGATGTTATTGTAATCGTTTTGTAATAAACGCTTTTCATACAATCAAGGATCGAAGGAAGAAAAATCGATTTCTTCGACCACAAGTTACATCCCTAATACATTGTGTAATGTGTGCTGCTAGCGCAGACCCTACAGGCGGAATTTGTAACGCCACCCACAAATGGCCTGTTAGATACCGTCCTAGTGCCAACAGCAATTTCTGCTTTACACTAGACTGTGAACATAACCATAAAAAAGGTAACAATATACACAAATTTGAATCTACTACTAGTTGTAACCGAAACCTTGTTCGTGTCAATTTTTAAAATAATTGTTAAAATAAGATAAAACGGGATATTTTATTCTGTAAATTTACCTGCATTATATTGCGTCAGCGGATTAATTATGAAAGTGTAACAGAAAGACAAACTTTGGCATTTATATAAAAATCTTTGTTTACCTGTCACCTTTATAAACATAAAACGCTAGAATAGAAAAAATAGGACATTGGACGTACTTGAATAGATACTACTGTAAGATTTCAGATGTTAATTGAATCACATGATCATATTGCATGTTGTCTCATATACCAGCGATGAATGACAGGCTAACTTGATGATAGTGTTTTATCGATACGATAATATCACTATTCCAATCTGCAATCTACCAAACCTGATGTTTATTGACATAAAATAAAACTCATACTAAAAATATTTTATTATTAAGTAAACTTGCAAATAGGTGCTTTTGGACCATCAAATTTACTTCGGGTTCGGAAAAACGCACCTACCGAGAACATCCAAAAAAAAACTCGAAACTGCAATCAACGTTAATGTAAAACAAATAATCATAAAAGAACCGTATGTTCAAGCACTTTATATCAATAAACTTGTTCATTCAATGATTCAATTCTCATTTTAAGTAAATCATAAATTACACAACAACATAAAAAAAACTTGTTCAGCTATAATGAATGTTAAACTGTTATGCTTGCTAACAATATATGATAGAAGAAAAAAGATGGTGTCGGCTATAAATTAAGCAAAGCATTATCATAAAACGTGTATATAAATAGGCAACGTGGGAACACTTTTAGGTAAATGAGAGCTTCCTGTAAACGACACATTAAACTTACTGTTTATAAATGAGTTTTTTTTCTACATATTTCAATTACGGAGATTTTTACTAAAAATAATCATTAAACATGTGGTATCGACTCGGCGTTTTACGGCAGAATAGAATAGTACCTCATTTCTTACCGAGGTGTCGTAAAAGGCGACTAAGGTACCCACCATGTGGACCAACTTACCTTAGTTGATTACCTTAGTTGAGGTGTCGTATAATACGACTAAAGTAAGTTGATGTCAGGCAGGCGGCCGGTCGTAAAATACGTAGCCAAATCATGTGACAATGAGTTTATAACATGTTGTGCCGACCCCACTTAGAGTGGGATAAGGACAGGAAGATGATGTTGAATCATTAATTAAAAAGTCCAAAGAAGTTGAAGTCAAAATCAAAATGAAAAGATTGTACATGGCTATACACATGCTATAGAAGACAAGAATTTAGACCTGGATTTCAAAGTGGTGAAAATATCAAGAGTAGGTTTGAGAAAGTTATGACTAGACCAAGGTGATGCGTGACTAACTATCATTGCAAAGACCATGCATATTGTACGTTACATAATATAAAGAATATGGCATTCAGGAAATTAACAGTGCATTTTCGTGTTCCAGATGCATAAAATCTGTAGATAAGAAAATTAATATCATGATCGAAAAAACAGACAAAAATTACTTTTCAGATAAAAATAACAAAGCGCAAGATAATTAATGTTAAAAATATGTAACTAACATTATGAGTTGGTGCATTAATACACTGCAGTTGGCCTAAAAAAAATAACAAAAATCAAATAATATCCCTTTACTCAGAAAATAAATATAATTTTTATATCAAAACATGAGATTCATTTGTAATATGATATAGGTATTCATTTTGGTGTGACATTTCTTTAAATAAGTTAAGGTGTCATACGAAAAGTTTCTCCCCTGCCCGTTTGCAAGTTTATGTAAGTTTATATATTTCATATTTATTTTTCTTTTATTTCCATTAATTAATATGTTGTTTTTTCTTTTCTGTGAAGACTTTTTTGGTTTATGTTTTTGTTTTGTTTCTCTTATAATTATGTATTGTATAACTATTTGTCTTCTTCATAAATAAATATACTATATGATATTTTATTATATGGTGTATACATAGAAATGATTTATGAACGATAACAGCTAATATTTTGTTTTCAACATACAAGACAAAGTGCGTCAACATTGTAATTTCGAGCAAGTGTGTCGAAACTGGGCGGATTTGCAACAATGCCAGTATAGCTCAGTATTCAAACAGCATGCGCACCGTAACTTTACGACATAAATGTCACATGAATCTTATTGAACAGAACAGAAAATAATGGCCAAATTATTTTAACTATCTTGTCCTAACTTGATTTCGCGATATAGCCGATCGGCGCCCGTTAAAAATCAAGATCTATATCAAAGGTTTTCCTTTGTTTTGCAATTGACCATCTTATCCACTGGATCGACGTGGTTGAATATGCTTTTTGAAACCTTTAAATAAATAACTTGGTTAACTAACTTTATAGTTTCAGACACTTTCTATTGACAACTAATAGGTTTTGTAACCTGTTACTGAGTTTCCATATTATAATAGTTTTTCTCACTTTCTATTTTGAGTAGGTTTTTCGTATTGTTACTGAGTGTCCTAGATCCATATTATAAGACAAAGTTACAGAACCTTTTTTTATTCACTTAGAAGTGTTAGATACATTTTGCGTTGGCAACACAGATGATGGTGAATGCACGAAATCCACGGCTCATATTATATTGGTGAAGTTGCAGCGTGCCAACTGATAAAGTGTTGTCAATAACAACTTGTACCACTGGTGCTTCTCAGAAACTACTGATTTGCTGGTTTCATGACATCATGATGCAATGTCCCCTTAAGCCGTATAGGATTTCTGAAAAGGGCACTGCTGTCAATGATTTCATTAACTCATTACATAGACATTTTTATCAATAGTAAAAGGAACCTTGCTATAGAACTTTTTTACATATTTTGTATGAAAGATGCTGATTTTGTAGTGTTCATTTTACGAGATCATCATACCGTAATTTTGTGTAATATTATGACGCGTGAACGACGTGACGCACGTTTTTGTTAAGAGTCCACAAAATACAAATTAAAAGAATATAGTTATATCAATAATACTTTACATTCAATGAGTTTATTAAACGATATAGACAATTTTCTCATTATAAAATTTACAAAAATAAATGTGTGTGTATAATAAGAACCTATGCCAACGAAGATGAGACCAATATACCACCACGATAATTATTATACAACGAGCAATTGACTACGACCCATGTGAAAATATGTACCTACTTATAGTTCTGCAAACAAACTTCTTTAGCGCGGCACAGCTCGGTACAGCGCCATCTAGTGCGGAATAGCAAAAAACGGCGCTGACAGTATCATACCCAAAATTACAACCTATAATATTTAAACTAAACATCTTATGTTCACTTATAAAATATTTAGAAAAAAATAACGTCAAAGAAAAAACAAGTTTTGTATAAAACTAAGTAAAACCAAAATGATGTCATGTGATATAAATTAACAGTAAATCAATTGATTTGTCACAATACGTTAATAGTTCTACTCTAGAACACGTGTAGGTGGTAAACTAATTTCTCAAGTTTTGCCACACCCATCTACTAAGAGAATTCATACATAACCATTCCATAATAGATCAAAGGTTTAACCAAAATAAAGCCATTATACATTATGACACAACCATCTACGCAACAGTTTTAGTTTATTGACTTACCTAAATGTGATTTATTCTTCATAACCGCACCGCCATTTGAATCTGAAACGAAGAATAGTAAATTAACTAATGCATAATTATTGTTGAATATCTTCGTTGCTATGATATGGATATATAATGAGGGGCGATAAAAATCATGTGACCAAACGAGTGTTAAATATGAATGTGGATGAAATGACTAGACGGCCGAAAAAGAGATGGTAGGATTGTGTGAAATATGACATGTATATAAAAGGACTAGATGAATGGAAAACATGATGTACCAATCCCACTTAGAGTGGGACAGGGTTAGGAGAATGATGATATTCATTGCTTAGCACATACATAAATATATTCAAAATCGATATTTTTAATAAAAATAGTTCATTTAGACAAATATACATATAAAAATTATATTAAGTAATGAAGTATTGTTTTATGAACTAAAAGGGCGTTATTATAAATAATAATAACAAGTAATTAATATAAATCATGTAAAATGAGCAAGCCATAATAGCTAATTTTTAAAGAATTTTTTGAAGTAGATTTGTTATTTATTGTAGTAGGTTTAGATTGCAATTACCTACTTTTTTCCTTAAGTCATCTCAATTGATATCAGCAATTATATTTAGAATCATATAGACAAAATTTAAAAATACATAATGTTTGAATTTAACAAATAATACCAAGCATAGGTCTTACTACCGATAAGACTACTGACTAACAAATAAAGAAATAGCATACAAAATTTTGTTTATAGACAATCTCGATTGGAACTTCTAGCTTATGGAGTAAGCTCTATAAAGGCAGCATAAAATACATAGGTGTCACTTTAAGGCAGATTAGACTTCCATAATCATTCAAAACTTAATACGGAAACATGATATATCATTGCAAGAAAATCACCTAACGCACCTACATGCCTGATCCTAAGGTACAGGCAAAGCAGTGTAAGCACTTAGTACAAAGCTATCATTGCATCTTATCTGTCGGATTCCCTCACGTAAATAATTGCGCCTTCAAGTTCTACCACGGAACACGCAATTCCACAAATTTCAAATTCATTGCAGCTTTCGATCGATAAATTCTGCAATTTAGTATACTAAACTAATCCAGGATATGTGGGAAAATAAAGGAAGGAGCGACACGTGCAAATATAAAGCGATTGCGATTCATAAATGAGCAATCTCAATCATTGGATCACGTTGAAAAGGAATTACTTTTTGTTCAGAACCATTTCCTTTAACGGCTGTTCGTAATAATTTAATACTGAATGCATAATCTCTATGCGGCGTCGCAAAACATTTCACAAAAAGAGCTGTCAAAGTATATGCGGTGACATTTTTTGTTATACTGGTCACGTCTGTTGTAACGCATAATAAATTTTAAAAACATTTTGAGTTGTTGAATAGATTTTACATTCAAAGTGGAACGAAAATTGTTTCATTGAAAGACAACAATACATTTTCGAAATTAGTAGTTCATTGTGAGACGTACCTAAAAAAAATTAATAAGTTTTACAGATAGGCATGATAGTGTTTTTTAAAACAATAACATCACCTTTAAAAGTGTTGTTAGGAATGACAGAAAAGTGTTATTTCAAAAGATTACACATAAACGCTCTAACGTTCAACAGGTATATAGTGTAGTAAACAATTAGCAATTAAGTCTATTAAGTCTACATAATTAACATAAAAATTATAAAGAATTTCTATCAGTCAAATTTGATTGTCTCCTAAGAGAAAAGGGTCAGTATGCTTACCGTAAAGGTAAGCCCATCCTATAGATTTCGAGTTCTTTGTTGATATCAATCAATTAACAAAATATATGAACAGCAACATACGTCCTGCACTGATACCACTCTAAATGGGCTCAGCACAACATATTGTCACATGATTTGGCTATGTATTTTACAGCCGGCCGCCTGCCTGACGTGAACTTACATTAGCCATATTTTACGACACGTCGGTAAGAAAGAGGGTAGTCTATTCTAATCAGTCGGATTATACAGCATAAAATATTGAACAGCAACATAATAACTTAGTGAAATCAATAACAATAACATTACATTCAAGAATGTGTATAGAAGTAAAGTTAAGTTGTCATTTAATGTCTTAAAAGGCTAAACAGCGGACACACCTAGTTGCAAAATTATACCGAGAATCTTGATCGCGGATTCGTGATCACAACTACTTGACTAACGCAAGCAAATATAAACAATGTATGCAGAACTGCTAAACTAAATATGTTTAACAATGTTAAAGCGTAACGTCATAATATTAAAAGGCTGGGTACGCCAGCGATACGTGTTTCCTCTTCCTTAAATTAGATGAGGTCATAAAAGAATTCAAATTTTCCATAAAGAGACAAAAAACAATCAACAACAAACAAACAATCACTAGGTGAAACTAAACGTGGCATTTACAATTTAAATCTGCGTGATTCCCTATGAAAGAAGTTTACGGAAATAAGTTTTCTTACATTTGCTTTACAGTATATATTTAGCATATGTGCTTATTATGTATGTGTATATTTTTGTGCATAAAAATATACTATAATAGAATTATAAAAAAAGGGATGTATATAATAGACAAGATAAGAACCGAAAGCAAAGCAGTCTTTGCGCCTTGCAAAAGCATGTAAGTTATTTTTGGGTTTGGGAATAAAATTCTATAGAAAAATTCCCCTCTCTCCCTCTCTAATCATATATACATTCAAATTTAGATTAAATTTTTTTTTGTAACATGACTATTACAACTAAATTATATTTACAATGAAAGCAGAACTCTTGGTAACTCTACAAAGTCTCAGATTTGAGCATTCACGCGTAAACTGTGATACAACATATCTTTAAACATTTCCTTAACAAATATCTTGCAAAAAGCAGGAAGGGATTGTTGCTTGGAGCTTGACGAATGTTTAACGTGACCGTTTGCATTACTAGCGCTAACTGCTTAAATGTTCTTCCACGATCGTGATTTTGTTATTAAAATTACAATAAGGATTTCATTCATAAAGAGATTTACACATTCAAATTGTTAAGGACTTAAGTTGTTATATAACATCTTGATATTAATTTAAAACGCAAATTAAACTGCAAATGCACTTACAATATAGCTGTGATAACCTCGTTAAAGTTTCTACTATTTCTAGAATACTTATATTATAGGCAATTAACAAGCACTAGAACAAATTTTGACAAATTCTGTTTTAGAAAATAAAATCGAAGTTTTAAATAAGAGAAAAATGTATAAAAATATTAAAATCAAAGCGTACAAAGTTGTTCACCAGTGATAATTTTTCGTGATATACTAAAATAAATAGCCAAATACATAAATACCAGAAAACCATGTGAAATTACTGCCATCTTTATTTTGGTAGCGGTCTTTGACCGCGTAAGTTTTGTTTTCGGGTTTCCTGGTTAAGATAAAATATAAAATGGCACTGTAGATCCGTGATAATCAAAAGATACATGTCGTTTAATTTGATGCAATTTATCTAAAAATATAATATAAGTACCTATGTTCAAACAAAAATAATTTTTACATTACCTCCGAATTGAAATACATACAGCTTTTCTAATCCACAGATTTTCGGAATTTGAAAATATCGTAATTGTACTTTGGTTATTTAAAGCATGAATAAAGTGACGTAAAGAATAGTGGATAGGTAAAATTGACTGCCCAAAATTTGCCCATAAAACCCTATATTATTTTTTAGATATTCAAACAATAATGGGTCTGTTGATTTGCTACGTAATCATTCATCGGGAACTCACAGTTACGATATGCAACTGTAAATATTTTTCCATTAATGTGAAACCAATAACCATGAAATAATCTATTAACCCACAAACAAAATAAAATGCGATCAATAAATCAATCAAGATCAATGAACCAAAAACCTTTTTTACTTTATATCTATTGACATAGAGTTCATATATTACTTTTCCAAAAGTATCATTTTCAATTATTCCGAGTCAGCGAAATAACGCTTATGTAAATGGTAATGACATGCCATTATGGTGGAGGATGATATGTTAATGTTTGCTGCATGATTAATCGGCATGACACGCGCAAGACGGCGCTATCCCGTTGATGATTGTAGAGTTGAAATGATTGTTTTTCTAATGCGCGCAGTTGTTTATGTATGTTTGGTCACGATTCTTGTTCCACCACATCTCTGGGGGTTATTCTCACAATTATTTGTATTACGGTTAAGTATGATAATGATTTTTTAAGCACCTAACACGAATTAGCATCATGCTTCATCTTTAATATTCTTCGGGGAACGTCACTCTAGAGCCTCCTGATGTAGGCATCAAAGAAATTGAGCAACTCAATTTGAGTAATATGAATATAGAATACTTACGGATAAACGAAGCGAAGAAATAGTGATAATAGTTGGAGTAGAATAATACGTACGGCTAACCCGCAACGAAAAACATGGTGTAGGTAGACCCCCTACTAAGCGGACGGATGACCGCAAAAAGGCTATGGAAAGCTGCTGGTCGTACAAGATTTTGTGGTGTTGAAAATCCTTAAACCAAACTATTTATAGGTAATCCCCGTCGGTTTAAATTTAAAAAAAAAATCACAACGTGTGGATAATCGGGGCACATAATGTGAAAAAACGTTGAAATCCTGAGGGTTGAATTCTAGATCGCCGCGAGCGCTATCTCTTAGTACGTAGAAAAACAATATGAGTTTTATCCAAGTGCTTAATATATGTCACATTAGCTACAATATTATTAGAAAACAAAGGTTAATTACGCTGTCATTTGTAAGTCATTATAGCTCAGATGGGAACGGGCGGGCTCTACATTCAGATAACCCGGATCGTGAAAATCTCTTGGGAACCATAATCCATCCAGAAGCCGTCAATTATTAAGAAAAATATAAATTCTCGAATTGCAGAAAATTATCATTGGCAAACACAAATTGATAAAATTACTAAAATAAGTTTGAAGAACCAAATAATAAGTGTTACACAATATATGATATAAATAACAGATCACGTTTAAGTAACGCTTAAAGTATAAAACAAGATACAATGACAGTTGACGAAAACGTTTCTGTAAATTATAAGTTTAGTCAACTAACTATAGAAGACAAAGAGACTGAACTTTTTTTTTTACTGAACCGACTAAATATTCATAATTTTGAACAGAATATTTCAGAATACAATTCACAAAACTTATATTTTAAATTGTCAATGCTAGAATTTTTAGCTTCGAATTTTAATTCACGCACAGTAATGTAGATCGTGCATCACTGGTTCACTATCTTCGTGTAAACGATTAGAGATAAAAGGCGTTGAGAACCAAGAACCAGGAAGAGTGTTCTTGAAGCCTTAGATTTCTGTAAGCTATCGTAATACTACATGTAGAAGGTTGTATTTAGTGAAACGATACATGTTCTCTTTAGGAGTTCAATTCTTGTTATCTCGGCATTAAAATAGATATTTTAAAGATAGGTATGTGTGAGCCAGGAAGTCAATAAAAGGAGAGGAATATATATTATTACATGTGGTAAACAAAATGGATTGGATAATACAATTTTAAACAGTGACTTCTCGTGTTCGATGAAACTACCGAAATCTTATAAAAACTGATATTTAAATCATACAAGCACATGCAGTAGATATACTGCCTCTGTATAGCTCAGGTCCTAGTTTTGGATAGGCAGTCGTTATACAGCATATTTTACGCCACGTTGTCTAGCCAGTTATATATATGCCCCCACTGCAAATCACCCTCAGCGGATAGGACTCTATACTCCCCTCATTTACCGCTCTCCAAACCCCGTCGAAAAAAATTTGAGTCTAAGTGAAATTCATGACAAAATGGACTCCTACTCGTTGTCATATGGTTCAGACGACGAACAATATTAATGTTAACTAGGTTTAAAAAGAAACTTGATTGGGATCAATAAAGATTTTTTTAATTGTTATGTACGTTTAATGTTTAAGGCTGTTAAGTAAATTTATAAATCAGCACCTTAGAATTTGTGGAACAATAGCTAACTGCGGCAAACTAATTATTGGTATCTATGATCAAGCTTCCACCATTAAGATCTATTCTAATCTGCAATCTAAAGTGGAGCGTTTACAGATTTACATAATTTACTTCGCGCTTATTATAGTAGTATTTTCGGATTATGGTAATCAAATCGTAATGTATGTAGTTAAGGACATGATTTTAGGATTTAATATTTTACTCGCAATGTTGTATTAGTGGAATAAATTTATCTTAGTAAGGTCTAAGTTTTTTAACAACACGAATAAAAGACATGAAAATACAAAAATTAAACTCTTAGAAAAAAAACAACTTTACAATAAACTGTATTAATAGTTTATAACCTTTAATTACCTTTAACTTAACCATACTTTTCTTAACCATAAGACTTAATATTTCATACCTTTTCATAATTTTATCTGAATCGGATTATTTCTAAAACTTCTGTAATGTAAAACATTTCATAAACAATATATTCGTTGTATTATTAATAATTGTACAAATAGACGCTTACCTATGACTAATTTATACACAACAACTAACGATGCTTATACAGGTAAGGTAATAAATTAATTAAAAGTAATAGCATTTTTACGCAGACAATATCGTTAATTAGTCTTAAATTACTATAAAACCCGTACAGCAATTAAAAAACAACGATAAAAGTTATTTAGTATAAACATTATAATTGTTGCTTCTATAGAAATTCCGAAACGCAAATCATTCAAATTCATCTCGGTGACAGTAAAGATCTATAATTAATAACCAAACTGACTACTTTTAAAAGGGAAATGGATATCCAATAACCAATCGATGATGTGGAAATATATTGATGAAATACCTGAGATAGTATCTGTAAAGAAAGATTGATTCATATGGTACATCATTTAAATTTTTATAACGTAATTATTTAATGAATTTAATATGCTTTTTTTTGTATAGAGGTAAATACTTATCAAAACGGCGGCCTAGTATAAGAAATGGTCTTATAACATGCACCATTTTAAAATTCACAAGTCCTATTTGAGATATTGTACGCTGTACACTTCTCAACACCATCGGAGCCGGCATAAAGTAACAAGACGTTTGTGAATACTTTGTCTGTTTATCAGTCTCAATGAGGGAATAAAATATAAGCATGACGCATGTGGGGATTTTTAGTGAGTTCTGTGGTTGCTTGACAATATTTCTATAATGTAAGACACACATATAATGCATACATGAATATACTTATAATTAAACACACTAATATCCGTATAGAAAGGAAAACTCACACTGTCTTAAGCGCACCACGTCAGTAACACCAGATCCCTGGTCGAGAGTAGACGTGTAGTGACATACTGTTAGTGCGTGTTTCAGCCTGTGCTGTATTCTACACCACATGTTTAACAATCATATACAATACAATGACCACTATAAGTGTACAAGATACTAATTTTATATACTCTTTCGTCAAATATCGAATATTTTCAGGTTTTGTCTTCCTTAGGCAAATACAGTCGATATAAGATAACATATATAAAAACGGCATTAAAGGTTACATTAAAATCTAATACTTTAGGCTCTCTAGACAATTTTTACGTAAATATTAATCAAAACCTAAACCGTATCTCTTGGGCTTAGTAACTATTATAATTCACTATTCATTACTATATTGTCAATATCGTCATTGAAATGAACCACTTCAATAGACTTCCGGAGTCTATGGACGATGTTTCCATGCTTGTCGATTAGGCCTATACTGCGATGCCATTAAACTTAAATGTCAATAAGAAATCAAGTGTGTCGATAGTCCCGTTACGACGCACAAAAAGCTGTTGTGGGTCAATGGCACAGCAAGATGTTCGTCTCCCGCATTCGCACAAAGCGCGCGATAACTTTTTTAATTGAATCCGACACGGTTTGAAATCTATCTAATTCTTCAACTGTACAAAATTCAGTTTCATTAAGATGATTGTATATTAATGATTGTAATACGTTTAGAGATATATTATATAAAGATATAAGTGTAACTAATAATAGGTCTTATTTTGAGTTTAAAAACTAATGCATGCTCTTTTCATCAAATATCAACAGAAAATGCAAAATAAATAGATTTAATTATGATTGTATATAAAAAAGGACGTAATTCAATTACGTGCTAATATATTATATAGACCTAGCACATTTCTATCATGTATCTATTTATTGTGATTACATATAAATGATCCACCAAAGTTTTTTTTAAACGACTCGCAATGTATCAACGCATGTATGTAGAAGTTTTGGAGCGATTATTGTAGATTAAATTGTTTAAATATCTAACCACCAATCTATATATAAATTCGACGAAAGACACTTATTATTACAAGTTCAAAAATTAGGATTCATTCAAAAATACTTGTAGCAAATAAATTACGTCATCAAAGTGTTCTGTATTCTACAAATTTGTTTCAAGAAGCAATACGTAAAAAGAATTAAATGCAAAACCTATTTGGCACTGGCTTTGAATACCTAAAACGGATGATCCAACTGTTTGGCAATTCTAATACAAATACTATTTAAATTAGAGGCAAATGAACTCTGTACAATACGGACGATTAACATGCCGATATACTTGCCAAGTGCAGGAATGAATGAATATATTGTCCATGACCTACGTGAGAAAATAGAAAATTCAATACTTGATTAACATTAACTATTTTGGTATATTGCTTGATATCCTTATTATATAGCTTCGAATTACGAGTATGTGTAGCGATAATTACAATAACGACAAAACTTAAGCAGAAAAAGTTAAGTTTCATTAGTATTGTCATTATTGTAATTAATTTCAAAACGTCAAAAAGTACTTTGTATCTACAAAGTCCGCTAAGTAGATACATCCTCTGCCGCTATCCCACTCTAAGTGGGATCCGCACAATATATAAAAAAACTGTCACATGATTTGGCTACATATTATATGGCGAACGGCCGCCTGGCTGACAACTTACCTTAGACCTATTTTACGACACCTCTGTAAGAAAGAGGGTGAACTATTCTACTCAACTGGATACTACACGAAGGGTCAACTTAACTTCGTCGCCTTTTAGGACACCTCGGTAAGAAATGAGGATGGTCTATTGTATTCAGCCGGATACCACACGGCACCCATAAGTCTTCATATTAAAAATCGATTAACATTTAACATTTAGTGTGTCATTATCATTGATATGCAGTCTGCTATTCACTAAGCTTATTAGCAATGATAAACTTATAACCATCAAATTGTAATTATTTTTTTGTTGAAAAGATTATCCGCCGAGTTTCTTGATGGTTCTTCTTGGTAGGAGCACGCTTACGAATCAGTGGTAGCTTCTTTAAACATTTGACGATTCAAAAGTACTGTAAGCAGTCCACTTGAATAAAGAATATTTGATTTAATGGTCAGTATGGACAATTTGGTTATTTTCTATTATATACATCACTTTCCTTTGAAGGGTTCAATACGTTTATGCTATACTAACATACATACTTAGGACTTTTACATACTTACGGGTAATACACATGGCATACAAGAGAAAGAGGGGTAAAAGGAATATAATCATCACCAACAGTAAGTTCACCGATTGCTAACTTGACCCCAATAGTAGCAAACTCATGCTTTTTGACATTATTAACGGCTTTCAACAAATCCGTCATGTTCTCTGTTACTCACATGTTCTGAGAAAAGGGGCCGATGGAACCGGTTCCAACCTCGACTGAGTACAGCTAAGTAAAAGTGCGAGTAGTACTTGTGTAGGTGTATCTTATTCGGTTGACTTAAAGGTTATACTTAAACAAAAAAGTTACCTGCGGCTATAGTTTTAATGAACAGGATAAGCTGAAGTCGCAAGTCCGTTTTTGATGACGCGAAGTGGGTGCAATCGCGATTGTTTCGTGATTGTTTACGATTAATTTTTTAAAGATGCTTTAATTATGTCTCATCGAATTCAATGCTTTTATTCAAATAAAACTTGTAGACAATTACTTTCAATTCGTTAACTGCTGGATTATCACAATAACGACCGTTCGACAAAAAAAGGGTTGTACTATTTTGAAATCTGGAATATATAGACCATCTCTAAAGCTACTTGGGAAGTGTGGTACATTTTTTTAAAATGAACTCTTAAAGTTAGTCAACCTATTTTTAAAGCTGTATAGGGTGTTGATTTTCGTCAATTTCAGAATTATGACAGTTGTTGCTTAACCAAGATTGTAGTAACCAAGAAGTTGTAGATTTTTCGTCTTATTTTTATTGAAGCTGGTATAGCCAGGTACTTTACCCAGTTCCGGCTTGACGTTGAGTTTTGGGATACCTGTATAAGGGGATGTTACCCAAAAGGTGATGTCATATCCTATGAGGTCAGGGGTTCGAAACCCCGAGCAGACATCAATGAGTTTAGTATTAAAATGTACAATTTTTCACATGCTATTCGGTGAACAAAAACATCGCCTGAAACCCTGGAAAAATCTGGTACACTCCTGGGATATGTATAACCTACCAATCTGTAGGAGTCTAATGGGTCCACTAAATCTGTTCTACAAAAAAAGACTTATAGGAGAAAGAAGACTTATGTCCAGCCAGAGAGATATTACTTTACTAACTATTTCTTTTAATATAAAGACGAGAAAAGGAGTTACTATTTTGTTTTTTTTTTAACTTATGTTGGCTCTAGACCAGTGGGCCCACGAACCAAAGGGGAGTAATTTGATTGTTGAAGATGCAATTTGAAAATTGACCCGACATGAGTCTAACCCTTTTGCTGTAGGTCATTTAAATGCAATGCCAGAATTCGGTGCCAAAATTGTTCTTCCTAAAACTTACCATTTAAGTTACTTAAGTAAACAATACAAATTTTTAATATTATTAATTTAAATATGTCACATAGAGGGAGTAAAATAATTTTTAAGGTTGCTCATGGTAAAAAAAAAGGTTGAGAATCATTGTTAGACCAATGCAATACATACAAAGGGTTACGTAATTAGTACGTTGTTCAAGAAGCACCGGGATGTATAAGAACAAAAATAATCAATTATTAATAGAGTAATAATTAATAAAAGATTACATTCCATTTTAATTGGCGCTCGGATGATAACGGCACAAGAGGCAGCCGTCTGAGGGATGGAATCCAATATTACTGTTAGACGCGAGCCAGTTGGGTGGGCTGCACTCACGACGTCTACAACGAGTCACGAACAATTACGAAAATATGACGGATATGACTTTCTGTCAAAACATCTTAAAACCATCTATCTATATAATATGTAGTCCCTGGGTGAACGAGCCTTGTTCGGTATTTTTTTAGAAGATATAAAGAAATAATTTAAAAAAAAATCCTTTGCTTTCAATTCTACATTTTGGCATTTTTTTAATGCCGAAAAAATGGATAATACGATTTTTTTTTAATGAAACGTAGCTAGATCGATTTTTCTCCCCCAAAATCCTGAATTCTCCATGACGAATTTCACAAACATTCACAGGAGCAGATTAACTCATTTAAATATGTAAGATATGATCTATGTAATGGAGTTATCTGTCCATCATCATTGTTCTGAAGAAAAACTTCATTGCACAAAGAAAAATACACAAAAAAAGAATAATGATAATTAAAGTAAAATTACAAATGGCGGTACTATCACAGAGTAGCGATCGCTTACAGACAAAACTTAGAAAGAGAAAAATTTGTAAAATTCTACGCGGGTTAGCATAACAAGTAGACAAAATAAAAGAGGAAAACAGGTAAAGAGGAAAAAATAGAGGAATTTCATACTTACAATTTCTTCTTAGGCGAGCGACTAAGGGAAGTCGACCCGTCGTATCCAGCTGAGTAGAATAGGCCTTCCTCATTTCTTACTGAGGTGTCGTAAAAGGCGACTAAGGTAAGTTGACGTAAGGCATGCGGACGGTCGTAAAATACCTAATCACATCACAAAATGGTTAAACCATGTTGTGCCAACTCCCCTTAGAGTGGTATAAGAGCAGAATGATAATGAATAACATCTTGATTTCATTGTTTTGCTAGCAACTAGCAACTGAAAACACTGCGAATTTTAAATTTATTGCTATCATCATACATCTTACAACAAAAACAGATACAGTTATTACAGTCAATACATTTCTACTGCTATTTAACAAGTTGAATTCTCAAGAGTTGTTACTAAAAAACAACTACGCCCGTCACGTAGCCTTTAATAAATATGAATAAAAACTAAGCGCGGCTATTTCCTCGTTTCATGTATGTATTAAAACTAAGATAAAACGTTGATGTACGTTGGTATTGTATAAGCAGTAAGTTATTGATCAAAATTAATTTGACGATTATGTATTAAATTAGAATTGTCATGTAACAAAATGGGTAAATTTATCAATCTTAAAGTATTGGAAAAGACCTGTCTTTCTGGATGCGACGTTTTCATATTTTAAAGGTATTATACACATACTAGCTTTTACCTGCAACGTTCGCCTTCGTGTAGCGTGATAGGTTGATAAAAGATGGCGATTTTTAGTGTCGTCCTATTCCTGTAGAATTAACAGATTCCTATCGCATATATGTTATTCCGATGTATAAGGAATAAATGTGACAAATTTCATCGATATTAGTTCATCGGATTCGCCGTGAAGGAGTAACAAACATACATCCATACTCACAAACTTTCGCATGTATAATATTAGAAAGATAAGATTGAGGACTTCCGTGGCGGAGGGTTTACTAAGCTACGTTATTATTGTAGGTTCCAGGTTCGATGCCCGGTATGAGCTACATTTATATTTTCCAATTGCCTCCGTAGTCTGGTCTGGTGGAAGGTTACTTAGAACGTGATTATCAAACTACCGGCAAAGATCTTGTTACGATAAGGTGAAAAAATCGTAACACCACTCATTCCATGCTAGACTGTATCTTCACCTATAATACGTCATGCGTAAAACTTAAATACACAATTTCATCCATTTCCTCTAAGTAACTAAATAAACTAGTACCGTCTTTTGATACCTTGAAGAACTAAGGGCAGAATTGCATAAAGCTTGTAAGTTATTCTTCACATATATTCGAAATTCAAACTTAAAAAAAAATGAAACACTCTAAACTGGAAAAAAGACATGAAAACATAGCAGAGTATACTTCATAAATATTCTAATTACTACAAGATTCACCTCACATACATACTATTAATGCAACACGGAGCGACGCGATTTGAGGTCACCGATGTCGGCTCATTATGGTGTATTAAAATATACGTAATGGCCACAAACTGGCCTGACAACTTTAAGAACTGTTACGTATTATAAAAGCGAGAGACGCAAGTAGAATCGAAAGCAATTAAAGTGAAAATTCATTGGAGACGTCTCAAATCTTCTACATTTTAAAAAGAATAAAACAAAAATTGAACGATCCAATAATAAATATAAGGTAACAACAAGCGGCAGACTACTATAAAAAGCTAAATCACTCTACATTTAAGGTTACAGTATAAAAGAGAAACTAAATTAAAATTACAATGCCAAACCGAATACACTATTCGGACATTATAATACTGCAACTCCATCGGTGAATCGTAACACGACATCGAATCAACGTTACAAATCTGTAACCATACATAAGGCGTAAAAAAATTACGACACAAATCGATAAGTATTATTATGCGGTTGTGATCAATTTCACGAAGAATCGATACACTTGGGACTTAAGCAAAAAGAACCTTGTAAACAATAATCAAAATAGCATTAAATATAATGCTGTAACTTTCTAATAATACGTTAAGATCATCGTTATAAGTTTTGACAGCGTATCTACATATATATTACGTGCTATTTATAATATGAAACCACGTGATTCGTTTGGTGATCAAAGAAATAGGTATTCTTAATGTAGGGTCGCAATACATTTATAATATATAGTGTTTGCGAGACAAAATATTCATCTTTTTAATAAAAAAAAGAGATATTAGTAATAGGAAAACCAGGAACCTAAATAAATTAATAATACCAAGGTTACGGCCTCAGAAAGTTCGTAGATTGTCTGTGGGCATCGGTATACATTTTATGATAAAATTACACAATCTATTTTACAAAAGTTCAAAAAAGCAATTGAAAATATATATATTCATAAAGCTTATTATACTGTTGAAGACTATGACGATGATAAGAAAGCTTAGATTTAAGTTGCGACCAGCTACGCAGTAAATTATATAGTAAATATGGATATGTAAATAATTACATATGAATGAAATATTTTCTTTTTGAAAAGAGTGACCGCCGAGTTTCTTACTAGTTCTCAGTAAGAGCACTTTTCCGAACCAGTCGTAGCTTTGTTGTAATTTGACGATTCAAAAGTGCTCGTAAAATCCAAATTGAATAAATAATTTTTGAATTTGAATATATTAATGTCTAAATATTACTATGTGAAGCAAAAAGTTAATGACTTTTGAAAAATTGCACGCACGGAGGAGTGATTTGTGATTATATTAGTCAAATATCTTACTTGTGCATTAAGTACAATTATGTGTAGATAAACTATCAAAATCGTTCTGCCAATATCGGTAGCAATACTAATAATAATCTTATGAAAGCGCTCTTTGTGTAGCTTAATGGAATTTGCTGCCTAAACTCAGGCCTCAATCAACACAGTAATTTGTATTTCAAAGACTAAGTCATCAGTCATCTGACTTTGTATTATATGAAGTATAGCTGCTAATAATTTATATTTTAAAACCACTTCGCACATCTATGCCCGTTGCAAAACATTTTATTTCAAATGTATGGAGGTTTAATGAGGCTTAGTTTACATTTATATTCCCGAAAACCAGTAAAGTTAATAGCGGTTGATCAATTTACGTAATACTAAAGTTCCCACATTATTTAAAATTACCGAACTCACAAACGAACGGACAATAAAATTAACGTTTAATTAATACAAATTAGAGGGTCGCAAGTGAATTAACATATAAGTGGGAACGACATTGCTAGTATTAAAGTTCTGAAACATCTTATTTAAAGCAACACTTAACCCCTGTGTCGAGTTCCGAGCAGTTCGAATCGATTTTCCTGAAAGTAGCGTCCACCCACGGTTCAGATCTCGGCGTCTGGAATATTGCAGAGTATTACCATACATCGGGCCACAGATGTAAAATAAATCAATTTCTTGGAGAAAATACGCCCACTTACGTAACTGACCATTCTTTCATTGATGTCTCCGACGACCCACGCAAACAGAACAGATAATTAATTAGCTTGACATCAACGCAGGCACAGATTATCCGTAACACAGGCACAGTTGTCAAAAAAGTTAATAATAATGGAGTTTAGTTTAGTGGAGTCAATACAAATCTTCGGAATAATAAAAGTATTGCTAAAGCATTAAAATCCTCTGACGTAGAACATCTAGTGTGGTCAAATCAATGTTTGCGTTACAACTTAGCCGGGTTCAACTATTAGCATAACTAGAGAAGCGCGGGCGCAGGTGAGCGGCTAACGGGACCGCATATCGATGACGCATCTTATTGCCAATCCGTTTCAAATTCACCTCTACCGGCACCCATTTAAAATACATTTCCGGTTAATTCTAAGCAATTTGTTTTAATGATATATACGAAAAGTTACTTTGCAAACACAAGAGACAGCGCGCCGCGGTTTGTCATATTGGTCTGTCAAGTTAAATTTGTATTTATTGCTTTTCATATGTTTCGTTCATTTAAAAGTTAAATGCGTGACATTGATTTACGATACATCAAACACGTTTAAATCTAACATATTTTTACATTATTATGTAACGAAACATGTTAAAATTTAAAGTCAGTATACATTTGTTTTATTATGTATGTTGATATTTTTTGGATGTGCTATGAATATTCGACGGTTTAAGGATATGGCGCCCTATGATGATTCTTTAGAAAATTTTCTTTCGGTGCTAGACAGATCATCATACGTATTAGTCCCACTCTCACATTGGACTCTCTTTCACTTAAATATAAAAAAATATGTTCCACTATTTCGTGTCATTTAGGAAAATTTCAGTTGTGTATTATATAGAGTTGTGTATTCGAGTGTAGTCATTATTGAGTTATTTTACAGACTCTTCAAAATCTTCAAAACAGATATCGCGCTGCGATATAAAATTATCAAAAAACATAAGGGTGTTCGAATATATTTCAATGCGTTATGTTATTGTATAAGTTAGGCGACGAATCCATACCACAGCGAATTTTATTCCTACCAATTTTCAAAACTTTTTTAATTAAATTTGTTTCAGCGTTTTGGTTTTCAATGTGCGCTGGCCCTAATTTTTGAAGTTATTACCCGAATAATTTTGTTACTGTAAAAAGGTCTCCGGAAAATCGACCCATATTCGTCACATTTCCTACATGTAAGTTCATTCAACCGGAACTCGAAAGTTTGTTATTATCCTAAAGACAAAAATGAGAATATAATTTTATTTAAGTTAATGCATATGTACTCCTTATAAAATTAAATTATCATATATAATTGTATATTATATTTTAAAAGTTCTAGATTTGCCTTTACACTACTTAAAAATATTTACTTACTAAAACTTACTATATAATAAAAGAGATATACTATAAAATTTAAGTGCAATAAACCACGTAGGCTTCAAAGATTACGATATGTTATCATATAATATATAATTCTACTAAGACTTTCTACTAAGAAACTACGGATATTATTTAATTTATTTAAAAAATAAATTAAATAATATCCGTAGTTTCCTGTTGATTCTTCTCGGTAGGAGGAATATTTATGTAATATTTCAACAAATAACAAATTCATGAGAATTTATAAAATTTAGCTTTAATGTATACTTTGCAGCTATAAATCTGAAAGTAAAATTCATGATCTTGAAAGTGAATTTTCAAATAGAAACCAATCATATTGTAGCGAGACTAATTTATCACGCATGTTTCTTACATCATTATTTCATGTCAACGGCGATAAATAATTATGCGTGTCGTGTATTAAATGTATGTTATATTGTTTAATATGAGGACATAGCAAATTAAGTGAGAATAAATGTAGGTGAGGTAGGTTTTATGTAACTTCTTATTCAAACGATAAACCACGGTCTCCAAAAGAGATCTTCACAACCCATGATTGAGTGCCGCTTGGCCTCATGCGATTTTCTTGAGGTCAGTCCAACCAGGCCAACGCTAAGTTTTCCTCCAGATTTTCCGTTTTGTACAATGTTTTCTGCCCAACAACCCTTCTCCGTCGCGTAACTAATTTGTTAAGAATATCTACGTTTTTGATTCGATCACTTAGAAATCCGAGTATAAGTCATACCACCATATCTGAGTGACACTAAGCTTTCTTATGACAAAGTAATTTAGAATTATATCAAAATAATTTTATTATTACTTTTGTATAATGGATCTCCGCCAAGTAACGCCTAATTCTATATATTAAATTATTTCTAATGACACTTAGTCAGCGACTCATGACCGTAGTACCGTAGACCGTAGTATAAAAGTAAGATATTAAAGATCTATTACGATCCCACTGCTGGACATATGCTATTTCCAGTTTTATACATGCAGTATAATGAAATAAAACGAACACCAAATACGAACATTTTTAAGAAATAATATATTTATATAGACGATGCCGATGTTTAGGTAATGCATGCATAATGGTATCTAATATATTTATTCTTATCTATCGTAGAACCACATAAGTAAAGCTAAACGATAAGATAAACATTTTTATTGCGACACTTTTTAGCACAACGTCTAAATCTGGTCACAATCAATAGAAAATTCACGCCATCAACATGTTGTAAGCCGTATAAGGCATCTTCTTACGCCCGTGAAGAAATTGTCTAATGTACTATTGTGTTTCATTTGTAAAGAAATTGTGTCCAACAATTGCATAGCAAAATATCAGCCGCACTGTCAAAACATTCGAGTTCGTGACGTCGGCTATCGCGTAATTCAACCGAATAACAGAAAAAGGTGTTGTTTATTCTTACTCAAAATAAGATTAACTCCAAAAGCTTGGAAATTATAACTTTAATTATTGTAACATTTTTTCGTCTCATATCTGGCTGAATAGAATAGACCACCCTTATTTCTTACCGAGATGTCGTAAAAGGCGACTAAGGTAAGCCGACCCGGCGTGTAGTATCCGGCTGAGTACAATAGACTACTCTCATTTCTTACCGATGTGTCGTAAAAGGCGACTAAGGTAAGTTGACCCACCGTGCGGTATCCGGTTGATAAGAATAGACCACCCTCTTACTTACCGTGGTGTCGTAAAATACCACTAAGGTAAGTTGACGTCAGTGAGGCGGCCGAACGTAAAATACGTAGCCAAATCATGTGACAACATATTATCATGTTGTGCCGACCCCACTTAGAGTCGGATAAGAAGAGGAGGATGAATTATTATAACAATTGCAAATCAAAACGTAATGTTAAGATAAACATTTTTTGTTGACATCTTATCGATGTCATGTTAGTCATACGAAACAGAACAATTAATTAAAGTAACTTAAAAGATCTTAACATTGCGATATGATCCACATATGTAATCCGTAAATGACGTTTTAATATAAATAAAACAGAAGCTAACGTTTGAAATTTGAACAGCATATTTCTTTTTATTGAAGACGTTATCAAACAAGCTTCTTGTTTATCAGATTAAATTACAAAAGTAATGCTAACATATACAGCGAGCATCAAAATTAAATTCTAAAGTGCAAAAACAATAAAATTCTATAGAAATTTTTGCACATGAAACCTTTTTGCACATTTATATCATACCGCTATTTAGCCGGACATATACTTTAACATATCATTTAGCCAGATACCACACAGCGAGTTAACTTACCTTAATCGCCTTTTACGATATCTCGGTAAGAAATGAGGGTTGAGCTATTCTGCTCAGGCGGATTGACACTTGTATTTGCGGTATTTACGATTAAAAGAAGAACGAGAAGAATTAATCACAAAGGTCATGCATAAATTGCTTAACTTTAATAAAAATCACATAAAGTAAGTTAAAAGCATCACAAAAATCTGAATTAAGCAAAAATTACAGAATTGTCACGAAAACGAAGATTGTCCTATTTTTTGTAAATATTAAGCGCAAGTTAATCTAAACCGTAGATTATAATAAGCAACTGCCTAGTTAGAAGAAGGAAGTATAAGGATAATAATAAAAACCTACATAAGATCTCTCAAAAGCCAAACACAAAGGAGGTGCTCTTTTCAAAATGAGTAATATACGAAGCCATCGCAATATGTCCTGATCCATGTCGCATCTTTGAAACGACAATAATGAGTCTAGAAGCCTACATGTGTGGTGCAGTAACAAAGAATAGCACATTTCCTTGCCATCTCATTAATATCTTACGACTTGTGAGTCAAACAAAGCAACTGTACTTCTACTTAAGCATAATTTACACCTACCGACGATCGACGCGACAACGGCCATAGTTGTTCTGCGAGTGGACAAGCGAGCGGACCTCTGTGTATTCGATTTGTGCAAACTAACGGTGCATTTAGCAATGCTTCAGGAAACTCATGTTACATAATAAGTTTTAAACAAATGGTAAATGTCTATCTTCTAGAATACTTCTAGAAAAGGCTAACGCCTAGCTACGGTCTCATGAAAAGCGAAAGATGCAGCCTAAGGTGGACCGCGCTTGTCATTGTAGTGCCTATTTACTCATTTTTTAAGGTTTCGAATCGTAGGAATTCGGGAAGATAGATGCAGGAAGGGCATTCCACGCCTTGGTCGTACGCATAAGGAAAGATGAGCCAGACCGATTTGTACGACACATTCAATATTAACGCAAAAACATCTAGTTTATATTTGGAAACCGATTATACTCTCGTTTTATTCTATCAGGTTAGCGCGACTATTTTCAAACCCATCCGGGACTCTTATTCATGAGTTTTATACAACTGAGGAATTTTTAAACCGGACCAATTTCAATAATAAACTTCTTCGTGGTCACATGACACTTTTACTTATTTACACCTGTATACTAGACTTTCACACAAATACTATGAAATGCATCCATATACCTCATATTGATTCATCAATCAATATGAGGCATAAGTATATTGTATTTGATATATTGCAGCATGAATGTGCATAGGATTGGAATAAGATACTCAATTGAACATCGATCCAACCTTCAATAGACGTTTACCATAGCATATGCCGGCTGTTGAAATACCGGACGTTCTATTTGAGTTCATCTTTTACACAATTACTCATAAACTGTACTTATATCCTGTCATAAATAATATCTCATTTATTGCTAGATAATAATTTTGCAAACTCACTACCTCGTTTAGAACTAGGTGCTAGCCAGGAAGTCTCGGTCGAATGATACGCCGAATTCCTTAGCCTACTCGTTAGATCTTAGCTAGGCTTTACATCTAGCTATGCGTGAACCAGTATTGCGCTGCCACATTCACCGCAATAGCTCTTGACAACGATAAGGCGTGTTCTAACATGAGTACAGCACGATTGTAAAGGCAGGCAATTTGTAACTATAACCAGCCTATAACCTAAGCTATAACCAAGACCAATGTTACATCTATGGAATTGAAGCTTACTATTAGAAAGTTTCCCACAGGTACGAAGGCATATACGACACAATGGTACTCGTACGACTATTAGCCTTTACAAGTAAATCCTGTATTCATCTCTGGGTTGCATCTTGTTTGGGTAGCGCTTTTAGATAGAAAGCGCCTGTCTAAAATTCTTAAAATTACTTTATATTATTCGGGATATTCAACGCAAATGAAAATCGTAACTTTTAATAAACTTTATTTTAATACCCACTGAACAATTTTTCATCCGTCCTCCGTTGCGTGTTCTTCCTTTATCTCTTCTCTCTTTCTTCTGTCATACTGTCTCGCTCACAGACTCAACTGCAATCCGTTTCATGCATTCATGTAACGTTCCATTCCCACATTATAAATGTGATACTGCCAATCTTGATATTAATAACATTTTATTTCCCTATTCGTTTTAAAAAAACAACTTAACTACATACAATGGTTGGTTCAATGACTTTGTTCATTGAATACTTAAAATATTTTATCTAATACAAAATTTATTAAATCTAAAAGAAAAATCAAAAATAAATTATTTAAGGGTTCAATATTCCGAACATATTCCTCGCATTTGCTATGTATCCATATTATTTTAGTAAAGGTAAGATACCTGTTTAAAAAACCTGTTGCATTCTAATGACAAAACCCAAGTAAATGGCGTTCAAGCATCAAAACAAAATTAAATGCGTTTATAAATATCAAACAATTCCTAAAACGGCAATTACTTCCTATAAAGCGTTAAACATTCTATTTCTTGCTAAGAAATACACTATAATTGTACACGGTCGTGTATCATATTACGTGACTCGGCGACAAAACAAAGCACGATTAGAATTTGCCACAGAAAATCAAATGTGCTCAAGCGTCCGTCTAACAGCGAATGTTTTACTGATGCGATCATAACTTTTTATAGCGGCAATGGCATTTTGCACGCTACCGATATATACAAAATGCCTTCACCATAGACAACATACATTTCTGCTGGAAATTTCTCTCTAGAAACTTTATTCATAAATGTTGTTATTGATAATCACACGCTTGGCTCGCCATTTAAAGATTGGAGCACCAACAATTCAAATAATAGTCCATCTTATACTATATAATTACTAAGATTAAAAGTTTGGCCAGTAGCCTGTTCCATTGTTAGATATATATCTCTTCCAGCGATTTCGCGACTTAAAATTACTTTTTCTGTTTCAATTTACTCTTAGCGACCTTGTTTAGGCTTCCTGGTCCTGTCTTCCAGTACGTAGTCACCATGACTTTAAACTCACTCAAATCAAGACTGATCATAAATGTAACGTTTCAATTCTTTAAGCTTACTGATTTTCTGATTTTCATTTGCTAATTAAGCTTTAGCTATATTTAACACGTTTTTTTTTATTTTTTTTATGTGCTATACTATATAGCTCGGATATTTTGGTAACTATTTTGTGTGTCGATTGAATGAATCAGAACTTGCTTTATAAGGTCTAGTGTCATTAAGTGCAACTTGCTTTTATTTTTTTACGGCTCTGGATTTTTTAAGAAAAGAATCCTTAAGCGTGTCGTCGGGCACAATTGATAAAACCTAGTTTAGCTCCCGAAAAATTTTAAAATCAGTGTGCTTAGTGCGTTATTATTGGCTAACACGATCGAGTATGTTTAAAAACTCGCACTAAGCACACTGAATCAATTATAATCTCGTGTATATACCTCTCATATATATTTCGCGTCGATACATTTCTTTGGATGGTTTCATCCATATATCGTCGAATATGATTGTGATCAGGTACAAACCGTTGTCAAATATAAAAAAGCTATAAATATTTAACTAAACAGTCATCATCATCATCATCAACCTGTGTGTGTCCACTGTTGGACATAGGTCTCTCCATTTGCATGCCACTGAGCTCGGTCTTCAGCTCTGTGTTTCCAGCCAATACCAGCCACTCTGCGGATGTCGTCGCTCCACCTAGCCGGAGGACGTCCTACACTACGTTTGCCAAGGCGCGGTCTCCACTCCAGAACACGTCTACCCCAGCGGTTGTCGGTTCTGCGACATATGTGACCAGCCCACTGCCACTTAAGCTTGCTAATCCTTTGGGCTACGTCGATTACTTTGGTTCTCTGTCGTATCACTTCGTTCCGGATACGATCCTTCAGAGAAACTCCGAGCATAGCCCTCTCCATAGCTCGCTGAGCGACCTTAAATTGGTGGACCAGTCGCATTGTCAGTGTCCACGTCTCGGCTCCGTATGTCATCACAGGTAGGACGCACTCGTTAAAGACTTTTGTCTTAAGGCTTTGTGGTATGGGCGACGAAAAGACTCGATGAAGTTTCCTATATGCCGACCAGCCAAGCTGTATTCTCCTGCGAGCCTCCTTCTCGAAGTTGTTTCTACCTAGCTGTAGGACTTGTCCAAGGTAGACATAGTCCTCAACAACATCGAGAGGAACTCCGTAGAGGGCAATCGGTTCCGGAATGACATGTTCATTGAACATTACTTTGGTTTTATCCAAGTTCATCCGGAGACCGATGCGAGCAGAAGACTCAGCCAGACTGGTCAACATGTATTGTAAATCCTGTACGGTCTCAGCCACGATTACGATATCATCTGCAAATCTTAAGTGTGAGAGGTACTCGCCGTTTATGTTTATGCCCCGTCCTTTCCAGTGCAGCGTCTTAAACATATCCTCCAAAGCATTAGTGAACAATTTTGGGGAAATTACGTCCCCTTGTCTCACTCCTCGATGCAGGTGGATAAGTCCAGACTGCTGATTCTGTACTTGGACGGTCATAGTTGCAGCGTCATACAGACCTCTCAGCACTTCGATGTATCGCCAATCAATTTGGCACCGTTGCAGGGACTCCAGAACAGACCAGGTCTCGATAGAGTCAAAGGCTTTCTCATAGTCCACAAATACTAAGCACAGAGGCTGATTATACTCGTGAGTCTTCTGTATAATCTGCCGTACTGTGAAAATTCTACTACTAAAACTAAACAGTGATACCTGCAAAAACCAGTTGCTTCGTCATCTCGGATTAGACAGTATCCGGGGTAGCGTATATTACAGACGTAGATGTAACACTTATCCAATGTCAATTCATCGCTTTGACGGCTCTTCGTATTACATCTCAGTCTCAATTTAAATCGATCTAATTATTTTTTACGTTAGATGACCAAGTATCATCAATGATTTTGTTATTAAGTTGATTGAAATAGAAGATATATTGAAGAATCAGAGACAACAACATAGCTCAAAGACTTTTAAGTTAAAGCGATGATGGATTGGTCAAGGAACCAATAGGTTTTGGGGTCCAAAGGGATTGATATGGAGATGGAACGGTAGCTGCTGTATTATAAGATCTGCAGCTCGGTGGACAAACTACTTATTGATATAGATTCTATTGCTTAGAAATCCGTTGCATTTGGTACCTTTGCCGAGCAGCAGACGTCCGTAAACAAAAAAAAATTTGATATCTTAACTTTTTTAAGACAAGACACAAGCGAGTTTACTAAATTTCATATCGGCAAATAAAAAATAATGTAGGTTGGATATTTTATTCAGTTTTAAATAACCAAACTTATTATTGCAATTTTATTACTGACTAGTCACATCACTCATAATATCATATACGAAACTAGTAAACTTACGATTTTATTCCATCTAACAGTAAATAAAGCCTTATGAAAATTTATTATAACGTGTTTCTTTACAATCCAGTACCATAAGAACCTCTATGGCGCGTCCCATCCCATTGCATTGGAATTTATGTGCAATAACTTGATAATAACTGTAGCCTTTACAATACTCTATTCATACGAACTGTATCGTTAGCTTTGTGATTTTGTACCATAAACTTGTTTTGATATGCAGATGAATAATTAAGAGATCTTTTCCATCAAGTGTGTATCTATCGTCGAAAATGAGATAAGTATAATTAATTCTCGTAAATGGATGAGATTATTAAAATTAATTATATGTTAATATAATCACCTTTTCTTGAACTTCGTTTTAACGTAGCAGTAGCAAAATAATAAGACTTATATACTATATATTAAAGCGAAATATGTACCTGAATTATATGATCTAAGTAGACCCAGTCCCATTTTAAATAAATGGCAGTCGCAAAAATAACTATGTGCACCAATTATAAACGTGTTTCTTTGGTTCCTAAATAGAATCTCTGAAAAGTAATCGTTGCCAATGAAGACCCTATTGATAGGTCAATAGAAAATGGGATGCCTTCGTGTGTCTTAATACGAGAAAATTTAACTAGTAATAGCTGAGTCCCTACACAAAGATCCGGTAAACATTAAGGTCTTAAGATTATTAATTAGCGTTACTTCAAAAAATGCAATGACAGAAGATCTTCAGGATGCAGATAAGTATAACATGTACAGGATATTGAACGAAGTAAACCAAACGAATTAAATGGAGAGTAATGTTAAACCATGCATTTCAAACTTACAATTTGAAGTAACTTTCCGTCTCTTTCTACTCTTTTAAGATCATAATTATAAACCCATGATTTAAGATGATTTAAGTTGAATGCTTTAAGCACGTTGAAATATTCCTTAACACTATAATCATAAACATTTCAAATTTCCACCTACCATAATGGTTTTTCATAAATCAAATACTAATTCTCCATGCGACTACCAATAATCGTAAAATAAGACTTAAATTTATTCAAATCATCTCGCCAAATTGACTTTTAACGTCAATTACAAATACATGGCAGATATTAAGAAACGCGTTCAACACAATAGTTACAAAATAAGTTCTCATGTTATACTTATTAGGCAAGTAAATGGATTGTGCAAGTTTAATGGCTAATGTAAGACGTTAATCTCGGCGATCTTCAGGAAAATGGTCGCTTTAGGCGTTGTCTTGTAAATCACATTTTAAATCGTATTAGAACCATAAATACTATAGAAATGTAACGGTCTAACATTAAAAATTGTTAAGATGATGTTTTCAAAGTAGTGGAACTGGATCGTTAAAACTATAATCGGATTATCAAATGAGTCTTACTATGGTATTAATACTAAATGCAATAACATTAATACTAAATTCGTCTTCACCTATAAATATTATTTCTATAGGAATAGCATTACTGTAGACGCAAATATAAGATACAAGATAGCCAATTGTTTGCAAATTTTCCCTCCACTTAGCTATTTATTTTCCCTTATTAAAAATTTATTTACGCTGTAGAAATGACTACCAGTACTTTACTAGAAATTATTACTACACTTCAAATAGAAACAGCTACAACTCCTAGTAACTTTAAATTCGCCGTACTCAAATTCAAATTGATGTTTACTTTTAAATTTAAGCTTTCAGACAAACTTTAGCGAATATCATTTTGTTATTCGAATGGAAAACTTATGTATATCTCTAGTCATAAAGAATATCTTATCATATAATGTCTCTAATATCTCTAACGACGTTTTGTTTTTTGAAATATAATTGACAACGTAAAAGGTTTCCGTATTGATTTTTAAAATGAAAGCTCTCAATTTATTACTCTGATATGGAATACTAGAAGCAATTCATTTTACATTGACGTCTGCGACAACTTATCAGTTGAACAAATGTTTTGTGTTTGTGTTATCTGGAGTACCAAGACTGTGCTACTATGTACTTATCTAAATGAATGACTGGCGTCTTTGTCTACCTGCGCAAGTCACAAACTATGTAATAATTTCACTTTATTATTTAAATGATCGTTTAGTGCCACCTATTCATTTCCGGCAATAATGTATGGATGCATTCAGTTAATTGTCATTTCAGTCAGTGTTTATTAAAACGACACGAACTGACATATTTAACGTACTAAGTACTTAACAATTAGATAACTTTGAACTAAGTATACAAACTTAATGTATTACAAGAAAAGTTAAAAACAACTGTTTTAAATTAAATTGATTTACTGTTTAAAACAAATCCTATAACAGGACCTATTTAGTCCTTCTTTCACGTATTATTCATTGCAACTATCTTAATTTATAAAATATAAAATCAGCTCTAAAGAATTTCTTAGCGTCATCTATACTTATAATAAATCTGTAGAAAGGTCAATTCTGTAACTGAAATATATTTCCAAAATAACTATCAGGGGGTGATTAGGGATCGATACTGATGCCAAAAATGCAATCAGTAAAATTTTTGTCTGTCTGTCTGTCTGTCTGTCTGTCTGTCTGTATAACCGTTATAGAAACAAAAACTACTCGACGGATTTTAACGAAACTCGGTACAATTTTTTTTCATACTCCTGAGCTGGTTATAGTATACTTTTCATCACGCTGAAAGCAATAGGAGCAGAGCAGTGAAGGGAAATGTCGGGAAAACGGGAGAAATTACTCCATTTTTTAGGCTTCCGTCGCGTGTGCAACCTTGATGGTTAAAGCTACACAGAAATCATGTATGATGGAAATGTTCTCCTTAAAATTATATAAAAACTATCCCACGACAGCATATGTCTATCTTTTATGGTTGACTCACAATAACACGCGTAACTCCCGATAGCTTAACAGTTCGAAGCTTTTTGGTTTTATTTGTCTACTCCTACGTTTATATCACTCTCAGTCATCTGTAATAAAGTAAATAACAATCTACGGACGGTAACTAGAGATCACACGACTTTCCAATAGGACTACCTGCAGATCAAATCTATACTAATATATAAAGCTGAAGAGTTTGTTTGTTTGTTTGATTGTTTGAACGCGCTAATCTCAGAAACTGCTGGACCGATTTTAAAAATTCTTTCAGTGTAAGATAGTCCATTTACCGAGAAAGGCTATAGGCTATATCACATCACGCTAAGATGAATAGGACAGGAGCAGCATTAAAAAGTTGAAAGCTTTTCTTGCGTGCGCTGAGTAAACGATAATGGTTATTAAAAATCATGCATTACAAAATTGTTCCTCTCTAAAAGTTCTATATAAAAGTCCGCGGCAGCTATGTCTTGCTTTTAAGGTTAACCCACTCTAACCATTTTTATGATTATCAAAAGACTATATTACGGTTTTAATCTTTCCATGCGGGCGGAGCCGCTGGCAATTGCTAGTTTGGAATAAAGAATTATTTTAGACATATTAAACTTGAAAAGTTGTTACAAATATAAAATGTCTATTTTAGTAGTATCGTTTTTATTTACGTTTATTTTACCTTTTTTATCACAAAGATTGAATGTTAGATAAGAAATCCCATTTTAAAAAGTCAAGATCAAAGTAATAATTTCGAATAAATCTTTTCTACTCCGACATATGGTCCATCCAGTGCCCTTGTTAAAATTTAATTTTATTTCTTACTTAATATATTTTTGCTATTCTTATAAAAATTTTAAAAACATCAATAAAATTCAAATAACTCTTACCGATAAGAAATAAACTTTCGCTTATTTGTCAATACCACTTTTGTATTCCATTAAACCTATGTTTTGCAATTATTCAAGAATCAAGATCAATAGTTTGTAAGAAGCCATTGTGTTGTAAAGTTAACAGGTGAATGCGACAGATATAAATGAAGGTCTTGGGAAATTGAACACTCAATGCCTATTAAATGAATAACTGCATATTGTCTTTGTATGTTTCAATATGTGATTTCTTGACTGTGCTAATACAAGATGTGTTGTGCTACACTGTTTCTATTCAATTTTGGATTACAAAATAGTCTATTACGTATTCTATAATAGCACTGGATTGTACTTATAACGACCCGGTGTTTGCGTGCGAAAACCACTCATCTCCTTGTGAAACATGACCTGTGACACCAACTTAGAGGTCGAACCGCTGTCAAACTGCTTTACGCTAAACAGCTTTGTCCGCTTAGTGGTGTTTACTAAATACGTTTTCAAACATTGCAACATATTAATCAGCTACTTAAACAAATATTTTACGCTCCTTTACCTCTACGACCGTATTGTTAGTACTTCACCAGGATGAGTCTATATGTGATAATGATATACCTCTATAACATATTGAATTCATGGAACCACTGCAACACGTTAATGATGAACCAGTGGTACTAGGACAAATTACATCTTAGTTATAAAATTATTATGAGATAACGCCATGTGTAACGACTTGGCATGCTCCTCAAGAAAAGTGAGGTTAAAATGATTATGCAATAGATCCTCCGATACTTGGCATTGTTCAAATACAAACTACGGTCAATATGTCTACAACGCAATTAAGTTATACTTAGTATTGTAACCAAGCCTTACGAGCGTGCTAATAATGCTACTCGCTTTTGTTAGACCAGACTGTACATGATAATATTTCTCAATCAATCTTGGACATTGCATCTCATACTAGAGATCTAGCCCGGAAACTGCATAAGTCTGCATGTCAACCACTATGCTACGGAGATAGCCAATTTTAGAACACATTTCTAATGGTTATAGGTTCTAATAGTTACATTTCCGTTTATGCGCATTAGTTAATTGATTAATGAGTTGTGACGTAATCATAGCCGGTTTCTTCATACAAATTAATATTAATACTTTGTCTATTAACGCTGTGGGAGTTTTAAATTATATTATCATAATTTCACTTTTATCTACCATCTGTGTATAGAAGTTTGTTGCACATTGTACATATTTAAATGTAATCAGTGGCTTTTAAAAGGATTTAATCCTTTGTCGTTTCAGTCACTTCTCAGGTAGTTTGACCTTTACGTAGAGATCTACATAAAGGCGGCGATTTATCGATAAAATTTTAATCATGTCGTCGCTTTCTTAGTACAGTCGATATCACTTGAATTCATCGAAAGTAAATGAAACATCCGTGTGGTATCCAACTAAGTAGAATAGACCACCCTCATTTCTTACCGAGGTGTCGCAAGATACGATTAAAGCAAGTGCCCTTGGTATATGGCCGAGTAGAATCGACCACCCTCATTTCTAACTGAGATCGCGGAAAAAGCGACTCATGTAAGTTGACGACAGACGGGTGGCAGGTCGTAAAATACCTAGCCAAATCACGTCACAACATCATCCTCCGGCCCTTATCCCACTCTAAGTGGGGTCGGCACAACATGTTACAAACATGTTGTCATATGATTTGGCTACGTATTTTACGACCAACCGCTGCCTGACGTCAACTTACGTTAGTCGTATTTTACGACTCCTCGGTAAGAAAGAGGGTGGTATATTTTACTCAACCGGATACCACACGGTGGGTCAACTTACCTTAGTCGCCTTTTACGACACCTCGGTAAGAAATGAGGTTGGTCTATTCTACTCAGCCGGATACCACACGGCGGGTCGACTTACCTTAGTTTCCTTTTACGACACCTCGGTAAGAAAGGAGGGTGGTACTATTCTATTCTATATAGGAAGCTGTGATGGCCTAGCGGTGCGACCGTGTGAATCTCTAGAGACGATCATGGGTTCAAACCCGGGCAGACACCAATGAGTTTTTCTATTAAAAAACTTATGTGTCTAATTGATAATTGTAATTTATCACACGCTTTTCGGTGAAGGAAAACATCGTGAGGAAACCTGCATATCTCTATAAAATTCTAGGGATATGTGTAACCTACCAATCCGCATTGGAGCAGCGTGGTAGGTCTTAGCTCCAATCCCCTTCTCTCCAAAAAATGGAGAGAGGAGGCCTATGCCCAGCAGTGGGATAGTAACAGGCCGCTACTTACTTACTATTCTATTCAGCCGGATACCACACAACATGGTTAAAATATCTTGTGCAAACTCCACAACGTAGGATGAGGGCAGGAGCATGATGATGACTAGTTAGGGTAGTCAAGCAAGTAATTTGTCGGATTATCTTCATTATGGCATTTAACAGAGGAAAGAAATGACCCAGATCGGTACCTGATTATCTACACGGTATTTTTCCTACGTCGATTACTAACAGGGCGTTACGTTAGTAATTTACAAATGCAACGACTGCCATATTTTGATGTAGAAGTTAATGTTTAATAAATTTTACCTCTCATGATAAATTATTCAAAGGACGCCGTGTAGTATCCGACTGAATAGAATAGTACCACCCTCATTTATTTCTGAGGTGTCGTAAAAGGCGACTAAGGTAAGTCGACCCGCCGTGTGGTATCCGGCTGAGTAGAATAGACCTACCTCATTTCTTACCGAGGTATCGTAAAAGGTGACTAAGGTAAGTTGACCCACCGTGTGGTATCCGGTTTAGTAGAATAGACCACCCTCTTTCTTACCGAGGTGTCGTAAAATACGACAGAGGTAAGATGACGTCAGGCAGGCGGCCGGTCGTAAAAACGCAGCCAAATCATGTAACAGCATGTTGTGCCGACCCCACTTAGAGTGGGATTATGACAGGAAGATGATGATGATAAATTATTTAAAGGAGTACAATCTCTCACTTTTAACCTATCGGAAGTTACTAAGACTGATTAATTTTACTGCATCCTCCATTAAATGCTAACTGGTTTTAGTTCCGGTGATCTCTTCGTAATGTTAAGGCTCACATATATATTTATTAGACTCGGAGGTTAGTTATGTCAATAAATCAATTTAGAATGAAACGGAACGCAGATGAATGGGTGAAAGGTAATGAATAAGAGAAATAAGAAAAGGAGGAAATCTATCTATATACATAAAACAGAACGCATGTATTTATGTTCCCTAAAGACTTCGAAATGGCTGGTACGATTTTAATAATAAAAAAAATGAAAAATTCGTTTCAATCAGACCCTTTATTTTTGTTGAAATATTCTTTCAATAAAAACTCAAAGAGAAACTTGACGATAGGCAGGCGGCCAATCGTAAAAACACAGTCAAATCATGTGACAGTATGTTTATAACATGTGGTGCCGACTCCAATTAGAGTGGGATAAGGGCAGGAAGATGATGGTCTCAAGAGGAAATCGAAAACAACTTAAGCTGCAGCAACGCGTGACCAGGCCACTAATATATTACCAGAATGTAACGGAAGACATGAGAAGCTGAAGACGAAGGATATATTTTAGAAAATAAAAACAAGATAAACTTTGTTTACTTAGTCCGTGCCAGATCCCGAATCTATATATGACGCACGTAAACGTTCTACAAAAACGATTATTTTACATATTTTTATATTATTCCTCAAATGAAAAGAACGTATACTTTTCTAATCAATCAAAATCTTTGTCCTTTATTTAAATTATACACTGAAACCTACCTAGTCTATTAATCTCTCAATCTGTTAGTAAAACTGCATACAAGTTCGTTCAGTATTGAGATTTTTTCGAACAGAAATAATATACTTGTATAAAACGATAGATAGATGTAGCGAGGGAGTTTGTTCTATTATGTGTAGCGACGATGATACTTAAAAACATACTCTCCTTAAATGTCTTTGGGACCGTTCAAGTATTACGTGACTACTATGGGGGGACGAGGGGCCTTTGCTTTGCTCATTTTGGATGATATTGAGGGTAGAGGAGTCTAGATGTTGATTACGTCATCGGTAGTTATTTACTTTTTTACACGAATGGCAAGCCTTACATTCTTTGCTTAAAAAGAAACGCATTAAAAAACTTAGAATCATGGATTCGGCTTTCATGGACTGAAGACGTTTTTAATTTAATATGTGTACCAAAAATTATAAATTGTCATGTTAGTAAGATATTATATTTTTATCCTTTACTCTATGTTGAATAATGAGACGTGTAGTATCCGGCAGAATAGAATAGTATCACCCTCATTTTTACCGAGGTGTCGTTGTCGATGCCGACACGAAGTGCTTGCGTGATCTTCTCTTTGGGTTTAGCGCAGCGATGAAAACGACAGGAATTTTGCGAATGCGTATAATTAGCGGATTACAAGGTATAGAGAAATGGTACAAGATAGATATTATGGGTGTGCCGTTCACAGGTTTGAATTTTGCGTCTGACAGTTTGACAGCTGATTGTCAATCAGCCTAAGATGGATGGCCAATCACAACCACTGTCCGCTGGCGTTCCGTTTTGGCCGCGACATACCCCCGGCCTTGGAAGCTCCCGGTTCCAAAATGGTCTACGTCTTCTAATCTTCTTAGTGGATATGCGAAGTTCGGTTGCGCGTCGAATATCATTCTTGCCTCGAAATGATGTGTATATTTGGCGGCTAATTCATCAGACTGTAGACGGTTATCAATTAGACCACTTGGGTGTTTCATTATTGCTTCTTCATGGCATTGTAGTGCGTCTAGATGTCAGCGCCTCCAGAAGTGATGTCGAGCAGTATTTGATATCGTATGACAATTGTTGGTGTGGTATCGCATTCTTCATCTAGAAGCTCAGTTGAAGATCGTCCAACAAAAAAGAGGATGGAGTTTAACATTAGGATGTACTAGGAATCGTAAATTTGGCGTGAGGTATGCATGAAAATTTAATTTGAGAATGGAACTCAACGAAATGTTAGCGTATGGTATATGGTATACAAGGAATAAATACGCAAAGTGTGAAACTCCTACCTTTCGCAAACCACGAAATGAGCGTTAGGAGTCGAACGAGTAAATTGAATAACAATATATTTGATATAACATTATATAGAAAAAAAAAATAGAAATATTAATAATGTCTTGAGGACATTAATGCGATTACAAAGTAAAATAAAAAGATGCGTGCAATATAATCATCTCATTTGCTATCTATCCTCTTTGATATTCAATGTGAGCAATGATAGTGCAATTTATAGAAGTTGTATTGAAATAATTAGAAGCATTGAAATTGAAATTAATATTGTATTTGTGACGATTAATTGAATTAGTAACTTATAAATAATAGAATACAGCAAATAACAAATAAAATCCTGAACATAATATATGTATATTCCGTTTATTGAATGATATTATTAATACACTATTATGCCATCTTCATACGGCTCTCAATCTATATGCATTGAGAGTACTATTCTTGCGGTAATATTAATAATTATGCGCTTTACTAATAACAAATGTTAGTGCAGTATAAAGATGCGTCACGTATGAGTAAATTGAAAAATATTTAATATCTAAAAAATATATGTACATCTCGGCATGTACTAGCAATGTAATATGAATTACCTTAGATGAGTTTGTGTGTATTAACGGTTGTCCAGTATCCGAAACCAGGTCAGTATATTTGTAAACAAGATTTCGGAAAAACTGAGACTCCTTCCGCAGCATGGGAGTAACAAGGTTGCTTAAGGAAGCCATCCGTGAAGACATGTCAGCCGAATTATAAGCGATCGGCTCATTCATTTGTTTGCGTGAATGCATTATTCTAATTAGTTCAGAGAACGTTGATTGGTTATGTTCAATGAAATATTTAAATAAATCAGAAAATATCTTCAGCCGCCTTGATGTTACAAATGAGTCAATCCAAAGATCCGCGTTGTAATGGTGACCCTGGAATGACTCCTGTATTATGTTTAAAAACATTGCGTAAAAACATACGGCCTCGAATAACTTAAATCCAGGTAGGTTGAGAGATATCGTCAATGTATGTAAGTTATCAGAAATTTTAGTGCGAATATTGTAATTGAAAATTATAAAATCGTGTATAAAATAATTATAATTTATATTAGGGTTTAATATATATTGGAATCGCTTTATTGAAAATAAAAATCGGTTCAGGGATTGAAGACGCGTCTCACCTAAGGTATGTTTTAATAATTTTGGGGGATTGATGTAAAACCTGTCGTCACTTTTGCGCGTAATAGGTATGACGACATGGTCTTCATCCGTTTTCTCCTCCTCTTTGCGCGTATTACATATCTTAGGTGGTTCTTCAAATTCCAAGAACTGAGGTGATTGATCTATAACCACTTGACAAAGATTACACTGGACGTAGCCCGTACTGCGCGTATGTATGGGTCCCGAAACAATCCAGCCTAATCGCGTGTTTTGAATAAAGGGGCCACAAGGTAAACGCATTTTACCGTGGCTTAATATATCCCAGAACTTGTCGGCGCCTATTAGCAAATCTATATTTTCGCTTTCGCAAAAATACGGATCTGCTAAATGCAAGTTACTAGGGATATCGAACTGGGTAATTTCTTTATTTGAAATAGCGGACGTCGATGTAATGTGCGGTAATACTATGCATCCTAATCGTGTCGTGTAAGAGTTGACGCGCGATTTTATTTCAATATCACAAGTTAGCGTAGCTTGTGTTATTGAATTGCCAACTCCACGTATCGCTTGAGTGGACTGTATGACAGGTATATTTATTAGTTCGCATAAATTTTGTGTAATAAGGCAGCGGTCGCTTCCCGAATCCAAAAGAGCGCGGGCTAAATGATATTTGTTGTCTTTATCGCGAACCTCAACTAATGCAGTCGATAATAAGACTCGTTGCATACAGGGATATTGTGCACTCAGCGTACCTACGCGCGCGGTGTTTGTATGCGTATTAGAAAGGTCACTAATTGACTGCGACGGCAATGGAATAGGCTGAGGTGCGACCGCGGGGGGCAGGTGCATCGCTAAATGAATGTTATTATCGCTCGGATCACTCGGTAGTGCTTGAGATGCTATGCCGCTGTTATTCTCTCTTTCCGTATGAATAAGGGAATTATGTTTTTTATCACACTTTCTGCAGGGACCGAATCTACAATCTATTGCGGAGTGACCCGGGCGTAAACAATTATCGCATAAGTGGTTGTCGCGTACGAATTTAATCCGTGTTTCTAAATCGAAACTAAGAAATTTGTGACATGCATATAATGAATGAACCGATCCGCAAAGTAAACAAGTACGACTCGCGTTATGCGGCTTCGTAGTAGAAACATTGCAGTGTGCCTTTGAGTTATTGTGCGTGTATGTGATATGCTTTTTATGTTCGATCGGTTTGATAGTGCTATGTGATACCTGCAATGTTTCTAACATGTCTGCCCTGTCCTTAAGAAACGTTAGAAGAACATCAACCTTTAATCCAGAAGAAGAATCAACAGATTTATTTAAGATAGTGTTTTTATATTGTTCCCACTCGCGTTCGGTTTGTTTGTCAAGTTTGGAAACAATAATGTATATAATTAGCGTATCCCAGGTGTCGACTGGTTCGCCTAACAGTTTTAATGCGCGTAAATTCTTTAATATTGTGTCGATTAAGTTTCTAAATAAATCTGGTGACTCTTTGGATATTGGCTGAAGTGTAAATAGTGCTTTAACGTGATTGTGAACTAGCAATCGGCTGTTATTAAATCTATTTAATATTAGCTCCCATGCCACTGTGTAGTTCTGTGCTGAGAACTCTAGTGAGTCTATAACTAATGCTGCACTGCCTTTTAATGAAGATTTAAGGTAATGATACTTTTGTATGTTGCTTATTTGCGTGGATTCATGTACTAAAGATAAAAATATATCCCTAAACTCTAACCAGTGCTCACATGAACCGTCAAAAGTAGGAACTGAGATTATAGGCAATTTTATTGAATCATTGCGGCTTTGGCAGTTCTTAGAACATGTATTATTTATTTCGTCCTTTTTTAATATGCATTCAGCGTGAGCTAAAGTACTATAATACATATCTTCAAATATGTCGCGTTGCTCAAGCTGTTGGTCTAGATCTTCATCCAAAACCGACTCCTCAATCTTACTTTGAAGCTCATTAAACTCCGTATAAAGGGATGTTGCTCCCCGTGTGCGTAATTGCAAGTCGGCTTGCGTTTGGAAGGATAAAATTTCATCAGATTGAAAACCGTTAATATAATTTGAAAATCTAGTTAGCCTGCCTTTTATAATAGCGCGTTTTTTAACTAACTCGCGTAATAACTGATCTAATGCCTCATCGTTTGTAATCGTTATGGTGCAGGGCGATTTAGACCTAGGCTTCAAGTTAGTGCTCATTTCGATAATTTTAAAAAGGGGACGTACTCACAATTAATACGTAGAAATAGCGTAGGAACTGGCACGGATGGGAGTATATTGACGATTTCTTGCGTTTTTCCTGTCGAAACCACCGTATTCCCGCAGAGTTTAAGGTCGCTTGTTTAAAGGTCCGACTCGTAGGAACAATTATGTCGATGCCGACACGAAGTGCTTGCGTGATCTTCTCTTTGGGTTTAGCGCAGCGATGAAAACGACAGGAATTTTGCGAATGCGTATAATTAGCGGATTACAAGGTATAGAGAAATGGTACAAGATAGATATTATGGGTGTGCCGTTCACAGGTTTGAATTTTGCGTCTGACAGTTTGACAGCTGATTGTCAATCAGCCTAAGATGGATGGCCAATCACAACCACTGTCCGCTGGCGTTCCGTTTTGGCCGCGACAGTCGTAAAATACGACTAGGGTAAGTTGATGACAGGCAGGCGGCTGGTCGTAAAATACGAAGCCAAATTATATGACAACACGCTTGTAACATGTTGTGCCGACCACACTTGGAGTGAGATAAGGGCTGGAGGATATATACATTGATTGTCAAATTTTTGCTTAAGCATGGGGGGAGGGGGTAAAAACTTTGCTTACTTTTGCTGACAAGGGTGATGAGGGGGCAAATAATTATAATAAATCTGCTTACGTAATACTTGAACGGCCCCTTTACAAAGAATCGAACTCAGTAACCTCCCACGTTCGTACGAGAGCATCAGATCATCTTTAATGTTACAAGTAAATCCCGGAACTACACAATTCACTTTCGATCTTTAACGGACAATATGTGGAAATTACAACGTAATGTACTATTGCGTAAACATGCGGAACCATTGCAGGCACCGGTTGCATCTCAGCATGTAAGAGATGAACTTTGTATTGTTGTAAATATAAATAAATATCAGCTAAGTATTAAGTCCGTACAAGCCTAACCTTTAAGGGAAAGCGTGTTTAATATATTCTTCAACTTAAATCATGTACATTTTACAAAAAGTAGTAATATAGTAATAGTATAGTATAAATTGTGTTGCTATAATCTACGATAAAGTATATAGAAAAATATATAATGTAGAGTGGACTATACGTTTTCAGACGTGATACATGTATTCGCAAAAGCTAAGCTGTGATAGCCCAGTGGTGAGAGCGTGCGAGTCTTGTTAGGGGATCACACGTTCATACCCTACCCAGGGTATGAACTTGCGATCAATAGAACCAATGAGTTTTTCATTTAAAACTTATGTGTCTAATTCAATTGCAATTTTACACACGCTTTTCGGTGAAGGAAAACATCGTGAGGACACCGGCATATCTCTAGATAATTCAAAGAATATGTGTAACCTACCAATCCACATTGGAGCAGCGCGGTAGTCTTAGCCCCGATTCTTCTCTCCAAAAACGGATTGATAGCCTTTGGCCAAGAGTGAGAAAACAGTCCTTTACTTTACTAAGTCTAACGTCAAAACATTTTAACGTTGTTTTCAGTCTGGCTGGCGGCTGGTAGTAAAATACGTTGCCAAATTTTGTGACAACATGTTGTGCCGACCCCACTTACAGTGGGATAAGGGCAGGAGGATGATGATGCAGTATTGCTGTATAGAAGTCGATGTATAGAAATCCCTTAACGAGACCTAATTATGGAAATAAGAAGACGATAGTGTAGTTCTGAATGTTGAGCAAAATGGAAGAAATCTTCGTTTATGTTATACTTGTATACCGAATCAATGATGTGACCTTTGATATCCTAATCAAGCATACAACTGGTAAAAATCAAATACATTAGGTATATCGGTACCGAAAAAGACCGCAACATACCATACCATCTGACCATGTTAAAAATATGCAACTCATTTAGTTTCTTTTTCTTTAGGTCTTTAAACATAATCAGTTTTATAATTAAAATGAAATGACGGTTGATCTAATTGAGATCACATGAAAGTGAAATCAGTACCCACTTTAAGTCTAAGTACCTTTTAGCGTTATCCAATCTGATTGTCCACTGTTATCTATCTAATAAAATCTATCTCAGCAATCGCGACTCCGTAACAAGCAAAGATCACTTTATCTTATTGAGTATTTTATATGCAACTAGCCATACCCAACAAGCTTTACCGGGCCTAATTTAAATATAAAGTAGTCAAAAAAAACTATCATTGACAGTTTAATAAAGTTGCTGCGATCGCCATCAAACTTTACAGGAATATCTGCTGGGTCAATCTTGAAAATATCTGGAAATATCGTTAATATCGGTCCAGCCGTTTTGGATTCATAAGAAACTTACATATATACTTTCTCTTACATATATAGCCGTATCCGAAGAATAGTCACATATCCCGTGTATAAGCATAGGTAATGTGACTTGATTCTTCGGATAGGGCGATATAAAAGGCGGTTCGCCTTATGTATATAACTACAAGATTGAATATTAACTTTTGCACCTTCCGGTCACCCAAGTAGTAGAATTAGCTTTTTACTTGCCTAATAGCTTGTATATATTTGAAAAGTATGGGAATATTATGAGATTTTACATCGTCTTCAGTCCATAAAATGAGTTCAGTCATAAATATTTACTTCTTAGATCTATGATTTGAATAGTTTGCGTCATAGTTGTTTTCCTCTCATTCATCCATCTTTGGAATTTAAATGTTAAGAAAATCTTACACACGGACTCAGGTGCAGCGCAGCGTATATAGTATATACATAAAAATATTAAAAATGTGTTTATGATTTATAGAAACGAATCTATGTAATAATTAATCGAATACGGATTAATAGGTAGGTATATCATAATATCATTAGACGAAAATAAATAACGCTTTAATATAGGTAACAGAGTAGATACAAGATTATATGAAAGCAATGCAATAAAGCAAATTTATTGTCACGCCCCAAATATTACGACATACCACAGTAATCCACATGTACAGGGGAAATGGAGTTCACGGGCGGTGACCCGGCAAAACGTCAGAGCGTAACGCCACTTTAATATCATACAATGGTGGTGACCGTGTTAATTACGGATATTGCATTGGATATAAAAAGCTCCCAGATTCTCTTTCTAGGAGCGATGCAAGAGCATGTTTAAAAAACTAAAAAATCTGATCCCTAATCTAATTCCTTAGTTCCTTAAGTAGTCCCCCAGACATCGACGGAGATTCGACGGGAGTCTAAATTGGCAAGTCAAAAAATAGGGGTTAAAAATTCGTGTTTTGGAAATATGGTATAAATGTATCGGCAGGGATACTCACCGAAACCAGCTAAATTTTGAAAGTGCTCTTTGGGAAAAATTGATTGTTCTGATCGGACCATTTAGAATTTTAAGTTGATAATGATATACATATACATATATGATAATAAATACCGAAATTTACCCTTAACATTGCATACCAGGATATCAGTTTCTGTAAGATAGATGCATCGTTTATAATCAGAAATATATCATATCTCATAAGAAGGAAAGGAGATATATCATAGAAAGGAAATCTCATGAGAAGGTAAACGTCAGGCTGGCGGCTGGTTGTAAAATAACTAGCCAAATTAACTTAGTACGTAATTAAAACATGCTGTGCCAAGCCTGATTAGAATAGGATAAGGGCCGGAGAATGATTATGATTAGGAAAGGAAAATTCGGAACATAACAAAAGGGGTTGAAACGATAAAATGTTTTGCGTGAAATTAGAGACATAAATACAGCTACCAAAAGTAATTATATAAGCTTCTTCATGAAATCTTCTCAAAGCCTTTAAAAACCTACCACTTTTCGTTCAAAATAGCTATTACGGGCGAAAGACTCAACAGCAATTTTAAAACAAAGTATAATGTAAGTTATAGTCAATCACAAATTCGGATTTAACAAAGTTCACCGTTCACAGATATCTTTTAAATATTTGATAAACATTTAAATACCAAGGCTATCGAATAACAAGATATCATCTTATGCTTATTGTTTATTCGGTATTATAAAATCCTAGAATAAAGTACACCGTTTCACTTTTTAACGTTAAACTTTCTACTTAACAGCTTTGATTCCGTATTACATTTAAGTACACGCTGCAAAATTTGGTAAAAGCTACCTATACCTTATCGCTGAATTTGATACTTTCTAATGTTTAGAATCATTTCAGAGAAATGGAAAGTACTGCTAGATAAAATCATAATAATGATTCAATAAATGGCGTCAAAAATATTCTAACAATAAATCTGAAATTAAAAAAAACCAGTATCGGAAAAACTTTTATAAACTGTTATAATCGCAGCTTTTGACTGAATAAACTATAAACCAAACTACACCCGATCTCATTATGACTTAACAACATCCGGCATGGATTTAACCCCACTTATCATTATATCTCCGACAGTTATGCCAGACTTCTCGACATTTGATGTTGATATATGTTTAATATAGTATTCACCTAACTCAGTTTTCAATAAATATGGTATAAATATTTTATTTCTATTTTTATTATATTTTAAATTGGAACTAAAATATATATCTATTATATTTAAGTTCCAAGTTTTGATGAAACACTTCTGCTACGCTTAAAAAATAACACTATCATATTTATTTATGTAATGAGAATAAAATTATATATCGGCTTCATTAAGTATAAATCGTCAATTGGACACATTCACTAATATTCGACAGGTCTAATTTTAAGGATTAATCACTGCATCCAGCGTTTGGAAGATATATAAATAAATATAAATATATAGGATACTTAAAAACACGGTCATCCGTCTCCAAAGTAAACAACCTAATACTTTTGCTGAGCTGAAGGCAGGATCACTACCCACTGCGCCAAAGGGGCAGTCATATGTAAGACATTTCCGCATAAAAGAGAATCATCATAGTGGTGAATCTGCACCACAGCACTGGTAGGCCCTATCCCACTTGATGGATAGAAAGAACCTAAAACTGTGTGCCATAAGACCCTGGAACCACGCAACAAAAGACTGTCCAGATCTATATTGTTCCTTCGTTCAATAGCAGACGTCAATCGCTTGAAAAAGATATAGAAGGCAATTAATTCTTATTACCTTTGACTTCAAATTAATTTTTCAAATAATTATGATTGTTGGGTCTTGAATGATACGTCCTTCAATTAATGACCATCAATCTATTTACTCTATACCTAAAAGCCTTAGTCTAGTGATCAATAAAGGAAGTGAAGTCATACAGCCGATTCGAAGTAAGATGCAAAAAGCAAAGCAAAATATGAAACACAAAAATGCATAAATGATGTATGTATTTACAAAACAAGATTTTTACAAGTTTACAAATATAAAATATTATAGAATCAGTAAAATAAAAAGAAACATACTTATAAAGATGTTAGACCTGATGTTAACAAAGATTACGTTCGACTTGCTAGAAGTCCTACACGTAACAATATACATATTACTATAAAAAGTTTATACATCCCTAAGACAATGACCGATAAATTGCAGATGGTGTTGCTACTTGTGTTACAAATTTTAGGAAAATATAAATAACGCATAAAGAGTAATAAACCAGAGCAAGTCTGAGCAAGTTTTTACATGTAACGCACAAAAAATTGTATAAAAACGTCAATAAAGACTACAAAAGAGCTACAAGTGTCATAGCGATGTTATCCGGAGCGAGCGTGGCATGCATGCCAATGACGTAAACGCACGCATTGCATGCTAATAGATAGATTACATTATGCTAGACGAATATGTAATCATCCATACTACATCACTCTTTACTATAATGGTTAACAAGCTTACTGATAAGTTTAACAAAATCATTAGGTTGTTGTCGCCAATGACTTCCGCTTTGCATTTTATAGCAACACGGTCATGAAACAAGAGTATCGCGCCCTTTTTGATTAAAATGGTGGCAACACTGTGCCGTTGTTGTTTCCGGTGAAGTCTTCCTATTGATAAAACGTTTCAGTGACAGTCAGTCAAGAGAAGTGCATCTCGGGGCGGGAATTGTGGTTTTCCATTATATCGTGTTATTTTATATAGTGTGCGCTAACATCAGAAGTGCTAAAAGAACAAACGCCGCAAATTGCCCACAAACTACCACATTACTTACACACATTAACAATTAATAAAACACTGTCTTTGTATTTTAGATGTAAATAATACTTAAGAAATATAAAACAAAAGTCATAAATGCTCAAATTTATTTATTTCTTGGTTTAAAGGGCGTCCAACAGAAAACATGTGAAAATAATGACTTAAGAATGGCGAGACGGCTAGACCAACTTTTTAGACCAAATATTTTTGCAATTCAAAATACTTTTTTTGAATAATAAGCACAAATGGTTAATTACATTAACTTAATTCGTGTTAAGGCTTTAAAGGCTTGGCTTACGAGCATCGTAGAGAATGCGGTGGAAAGATCCACAAGCAGCGAAGAAAATTGTCCTCTATAGGTGTCAACTGTGGCTGAATCACATCTTATAGAATATATTAATATAAAATATATTAGTATAGAATATATTAGATCTGAAGTAAGTCAATCTTAAAGGGTAGTCGCATTACTCCTAATCATGGCGGCAAGGCAAGCATGGGAGCGTGTGACAGGAATTTAGAAACAAGCGAAATAAGAAAACTGGAACCCAACCTTCTGACGAAATATAAATAATAGGATATAAATATTCGTGATGCAATTACCGTTTACTGGGAAGATCGTTATCTATATGGACCAATATTATCCGCAAATATTATGAAACGTGTCATTTTGCTGTACGCATTGTTCATAAAATAATTCGATAAGTTATCTCAATCGAGTCGTTGGGTTTAAATTAACTTAAAGTTATCATAGCTAATTGCAATGATGAAACAGTATGAAATCAAAGCGTTGTTTCAGTCTTTAGTACGAACAATTAGAGGTGCTATCAGATTTTAGCGATATTAATGACAATCGGTTTTACGTAAACACGAAATAGACGGTAATAAGAAAATAATCGTTGATCTAAGTTCTACATTTACTAATTCTCAGATTATATAAAATAAGTCTTAGTAGTCTTTGTATTCAGTGTTTGTAACAAACGATAGCGGGATTTCTTTATTGTATAATAAAGTATGTATTAAATAGAGAGCCTTGTTTAGAATGTTCGCAACTTTCATATTTATCACAAGACAGTAAGGGTCAGAAAGGCAGATCATTTTAGCCTTTACCCTAAGAAAATTGAAAATGGAATGGAAAATGGAAGTGAGTTCATGTTTGTAAAATTTAACGAACGAACGGTGAAATAAAACATACAAAAAACTAATGTAAACAACATTTTATCTCTAAATTAATCACTTTCTGACAATATCAATTTTCAATATGAAATATAATCTATATATATCCAACTAGCTTTTACCCGCAACTTCGTTTGCGTCTCGTGATAATAGATGGCACGTTTGCATGTCATCCTATTTCTGTACAATTATGATGATTTTTATAGGCTATATGTTATGCCGGTGCAATAGTAGTAATTGTGTCAAATTTCATCGATATTGGTTCAGCGGATTCGCCTTGAAAGAGTGAGAACCATACGTCCATACTCACGAACTTTCGCATTTATAATCATCATTTTGCCGCCCTGCCCTTATCCCACTCTAAGTGGTGTCGGCACAACATGTCATAAACATGTTGTCAAGTGATTTGGATACGTATTTTACGATCGGCCGCCTGCCTGACATCAACTTACCTTTGTCGTATTTTACGACATCTCGGTAAGAAAGAGGGTGGTCTATTCTACTTAACCGGATACCACACGGCGAGTCGACTTACCTTAGTCGCCTTTTACGACACCTCGGTAAGAAATGAGGGTGGTACTATTCTATTCAGCCGGATACCACACGGCGTTTGAATTAGAAAAATAAATTACATATAAAAGTTATCACTATTTTTCACACATTATTTAAATTTTCTAAAAATGTATCATGATAATTTGTAGGTATTCTTGTATAGTAGTTAACGTACTTAATTTTATTTGGAAGTTAGTACGGAAATATTACAAATATAAAAGCAGATAAACGAACATTAAAATACATTGCAAAATATAACTAAACGAGATAATTTGAACTTTGTGCAGTTAAAATTAATGTCGAAATTGCTGAGTGAAAAAGAACACGCGAACTGTGAAAGTAAACCGATTTCCTACATGCAATTTAAGTAACTAAAACCAGTTGCAAAATGTCGAAGCGTTACCAAAATATAAGTTTGGGTACTTCTGGATATTAAACGTACATAATTGTATAAGTCATTTTGTACTTAGTATAATTATATTATACGACGTTTGTTTCGGCCGTACCGAATCACTAAAGAAGCGAACTATTCACCAACATATTTAGCATACCTTTATTCTATAAACCTCTTTTAAGCTAGTTTTTCTGTTTGAAATTACATAATCAATTATCACTTATTATATGGGATAAATGGCATATACTTACTTGGCATCCATAAAAAATATAAATCAAACTTGTACAATGTGTCCGTGATTCGGCTTACCTGAAAAAAAAAAAATTTATGCATTTTACAATTGTTAGGAAATTGAACCCGTAATTGTATATTATTTAATTTCGGGTACCACGTTGTATATCATATCTAGTAATCACTACACAATAATTTATAGAATTAGGCGTTACTTTGCGGAGTTCCATAATATATCCGCGATAAATTTTATTTTATCGCGGATTATAGCAAAATAATATTCTCATTACTTTTGAATCACTACACAGTATAAAACAAAGTCGCATTCTGTGTCTGTCCCTATGTCCATATGTCAGATATTAATGCGGTTTTTTTAATAGAGTGATTCAAGAGGAAGGTTTATATGATAATAACATTGAAGACGGAGTAGTAGTCTAATAAAATCCGTTTTTATAATGCTGACAGGTTGGTCGGAATAGATTTCTTACTAGTATATTTCCTTTTTGTTTAATAAATATACTTTAACAACCAAATGGTTCTTGTGATAAATTTTGCCGAAGATATATCTTGCCATGCCACGGTAATTAATTTCATTTCAGTCTGAGTGATCCGGCGCTGGTATCACATCGTGACCGCATTATATACATATAACGTAGAGAAATAAAACTAATTACTCAGGTTCTTACAAAGCTTAATAAATTATTAATAAAAATATGTTTGAAAATGGAAACAGCATCTTTCAGGTAATATGCAGAATGCTCTAACGACGAAAACAATGAAAAATCAACATGACTTTTGTTTCACTAAAATTTTCATCATTAGCTCACGAACGACAACATTTGAAATGAAGTTGTTTTTTCCTTTTAAAGTCCTTTGTAATATTCATATATAAAGCGATCAAATTAACTATTATATCAAACAAAACATATTTATCGATACCTTAATAGACAACCGGATAAATAGCACTAAGTTAAAGCCATAACTAGGTTATATTTTATACCTATCGATATCTAAAAAGGGACCATTAAGATATACGAGAGAAAATATAGGCATTAGCAATCCCTAGAACTAACTATACAAGAGCTAAGTCAGGCTTAATGTTTCCTTCCATAACGGTTAGCGTCCATAAAGTTCTGCGCAATAAAGCCTAGATAAGTTGTATGTCAGGACTTAATAACATACTTTAAAGAGTGCTAACCACAAAGTACGACATTTGGTTTCAGATAAGGCATTATTTATTTCTTTGCCGTATGGTATCCGGCTGAGTAGAATAGACAACCCTCATTTCTTACCGAGGTGTTGTAAAATACGACTAAGGTTAAGTTCAAGTCAGGCATGTGGCCGGCCTTAAAATACATAGCCAAATCATGTGACAACATGTTTATAACTTATGCTGACCCCACTTAAGTGCCGAATAAGGGCAGGAGGATGATGATAAGGCATTATTTATTTCTAAAAAAATATGAATTTTTAACGGATTTTATTTCTCTATAAACGGCGATAAAGAAAAATTTATGCATAATTCGTTGTAATTTATTACTGAAACATTATAATGGGACAATGATGATCAAGGTACTAATATATTCATCATGGCGACTCACAGTAGCAATATAAACCCCATTTAATAATTCCCTTAGAACGTTTACATTCACTAAGAGCTTATATAAGTAAGGACATTACGATCAAATAAACAACAATAAAGGATTAAGATAGTACTAGTACCTAAGTGGATTTAGTACGACTACGTCTAAACCTGGTCCACTTACATATTAACGGCGTCGCGGACACGGAAGCAAGTTGGTAGCCCCAGGGGGATCTGATTATTGGCGTCAACCTCAACCAGTGAGGCTAAAATAGCCAAGTGGCATTATCCTAGATCAGTAGGATTGTTACTTACAACATTAGTCAAAGAAGCTAGTAAAGAGACTTTGTTAAGTGAAACGGACTTCAACACAAATAGAACAAGGGTTTTTTTATTGGACGCGGATTGCGCGTCGTGCAGATTCAAAAACGGTTCAAAAATAAATTAGTTTTGAAGAAATATGTATTACATATATGTCAGATAAAAATAAAAACCCGTCTGTGAGCGGCATACGACGTACGTTCCTTAAAATCGGAATAGAATTCTAAATGCAATTTAAATTATCTACTTATTACCAACGTATCTAATAATACCCCCTTAATGGATACAAAAGTGTTGCCGTAAAAAAATGAAATAGCAATAACGAATTAGTTTATGACAAAAATTGTTTTTTTAATAAATGAATAAAAAATACTCAATATTGTACTAAACATTAAATATTAAGGACATCAAACGAAAAACAGATTGGAGAACACAAGAAATGAAATCAGACTATGGGTTTTAATTACCATTCGAATTTACGAATCAATAATTTTTCATTAAAGAAAGTAAACTAGAATAAGATTGCAAATTGATGTCAACACTTTTACTATACAGCAATTAAAACTATGAGGTTTAAGTAAAACTTATTTTACTTTCTCACGTGCAAATATTTCCCGTCAACGTATGTTCGCACGTTGAAGGTTCTTATTAAAGCAGCGGTCCGTTAGACCATGGCGTGGGATATTAAAACAAAGCTACTATTCAAATCCATAGACCCATCTACTTCTTACGTGTTGATCGTTAATACATTCCCTGCACTAAATCAGGTATTTTCTTCTTATCCTAAACTATATGTGCGGGCTAATCAATCGTTAACGCATCAACTGTCCTCAAATCTCAGCAATAAATGGTATTGACACGTGGTTTTAAATCTGGAAACTAATTGAAGAAACGACCATGTGTCCTGAGCTGTGAAAAGTACTGCATTAGTTCCAATTAGTTTGAGACAAATAAACTAGTCGTTTGTTGCTACCAATATTAAAACTATTAGCTCACGTCAACGGTTCCCTAATAAAGATAAACCGGGACGTATATTTAACCCTTCAGCCATCCTGACAATATTATGTATCACGTTATGTATTACGCAATAACCATAAATTATTGACAGCTTTTAATGGATTCTAATAAAAATAGTGTTCAAAATCAAACTATATCGGTGGTGTGTTCAATACAAAGCAACAAATGAATGAATCTGTGTAGTATAACTTAGAAATCTTCTATTCCAAACGTGTTTGGTAAATCAGCATGATACCCAAAATAGATATTTTAAAAGTATAAGTGATTTGTAAAATTTTGGGGAAATAAAACTGTTATTGTTAAATTTCGTATAACTAACTGGTTGGGCTCCCCAGCCGCTCACAAATCGTGCCCAGCGAGCTGCTACACGCAGTTCCCGCCATGATAGCACCACATAAAGAGCTCGTGAATAAGGGCCACGTATGGGCTTGAAACCAGTCCGGCTATCCCGATAAAAGAAATTCTGAGTAAAGCCGGCTTCTATACATTAACTATGGATACCACTTTTTAAATAGTCTGAACTAACTAAAACTATTATAGAAAAATAATGTTACATTAGCGCTACGTTTGATAGGTACACAAGAATGTATTTTAATGTATGTAGTAATTTTTAGTAAATTCTTGCGTAAACTATTAAACCGTAGATCCACACACTTAATTCAAAAAATTTGCAACGCAATCATGAAAAGCAACGCATCAAGTAGCCCATTGTTCCGAAACGGCACGGGCAAGATTGATTGAGTGAGGAATAGCGTGCCAGAGACGTGGGAGAACATACAATGTAGAGCATGTGAACCACATGCACAATCAAATATAAAGAGCTAGTAAGAACGTTTACATTGTCATAGTTGTTAGGGTATTTCAAGCACAATAACAAATTTTGTTTAAGATGCGAAGCAATGGGAATTCGGACTACGTTAGGACTTTTAAAAATAATAATAATAAGGCTCATCAAAATCAACAACTCCAAAAATATACTTAATAACATATAGTATCTGTTTCTAGATTATTAAAATAACTTTAAACAAAGCTATGAGAAAACCAAAAATCATAAATTGTATACAAAATACAAAACAAACAACAAAAAGGGTAGCGAGTATTTCTACTGTGAGACGGTATAAAAAAGAACGTTAAATTATTAAGGCGTCCTAAAGTCAAGAACAAATTAAGGTTAACTCGTGACTTAATTATAATATATCGATAAAAAATAAGTAACAGGAAAAATTAACAAACTTAATATATATTTGTCACTCCTATTAATTTAGAGTTAATATTGATTTGCATTACTAAAGAAAATAAGTTTTCGAACTCTACTACTAACCTCTTATTTTATCGGGCTAGCCCGACTAATTTCAAGCCCATATGGGGCATATTCCTAAGCTCTTTGTATGGCGTTATCGCGGCGGGAGCTATGAATACCACTCACGATAGTTTAAATTCAAAAACCTAATTTAAAGTCATAATGATTTTCAGAATTTTAAGAATGTCGTTTCATCAAATCTTCAAGAGCCTTAATCGAAAAAATAAGGATGATTTTATAGCGCTGGTAGGTAGGTTGATGCACAGACGCATAATTACGAGCCGACAATAAAGCCTCCTAATGATCAGTAGATATCGCAAACAAATAAGACGAAGTGAATCGAGAACAAAAACTTTCAAAACCGGTCAGAGAGGCAGCCATATGATACGGAGATCCCAGCCCACATCCGGAGTTAGTGACGCATGGGTATCACATAACAGCCGCACTCCAGTGCATTGGTTTTGCTTACCATTAAAAAATGAAGATAAGTTTAATGCAAATATTGCTTTCAATAACAAGTACAACTTTTTTTGTTTCGATTATCAAAGGCCTTGAGACGATTTTGATTGTTATAAAGCGACCGGTGCGACTTAAAGTGTTGGCTATAGGTTGAATAGACATTATCTAAGTAAGTTCAGTGCCTAGATAGTGCCTATTAAAGTATTTTGAAATAACTTGAGTGAATAAAAAGAAGCAAGGCAGCACATTTACACGAACTGATTTGCCAATATGCTTTATAAGTATTATTGATATAACGGTAATATAGTAAGTAGCAGCCTGTTACTCTCCCACTGCTGGGAATAGGCCTCTTCTCTCCGTTTTTGGAGGGAAGGTTTGGAACTAAGACCCACCAAGCTGCTCCAATGCGTGTTGGTAGGTTACACATATCTTCAGAATTCTCTAGAGATATGCAGGTTTCCTCACGATGTTTTCCTTCACCTAAGAGCGTGTGATAAATTGTTATTATCAATTAGACACATAAGTTTTAACAGAAAAACTCATTGGTGTCTGCCCGGGTTCGATCCCGTGACCTCCTCAAAAGAGTCGCACGGTGTTACTGCTGGGCTACCACAGCTTCTAAGGTACCACAGCTTATAAGGTAATAAAGTAGCAGAGCCCATTCGGGCGCCTAGTGAAGAAGGAACTAAAACCGATAAAACGATATTTTATATGCCTTAGATTTGAGAGTAACAATTAAATAAGTTATCTTCGCATATAACTATTCTGGCTAATATTATCTTGGCTTAGTCGGTTCATGCAGAAAATTTCAATATTAAAAAACAAATGAAGAAAAAACAAGAAAATTATAACTATTAATAACTTAGTTTAATGCTTTAAAATAATTTTAACATTATAAACAATAAAATAGTTTACATTTCCCACACCCACCTACAACGATCTACACGACCCATTTTAAAATTCCATGTGAAATTAGCCGGCAGCTATCCCAACCGCATCATAATAACAGTTTTTAGATCACAATAATTATTTTGAAATTAGTATTTCCATGATCAAATCGTAAATAAGGAGATCCCATTATAAAACGACGCTGACGACGACTGGCATTGCTCAACGGATCGGAAATTGAAAGACACGAAGGAAGTGGATGATTTTTAGGGTGTTAGATTGATGGAAAACGGAATTTTTGTAAGCCCCTTACAAGATGGACAGACTTTATTAGAAAGGAGATACCAAATTCAAGCGGCCCAAAACTTTAAGACCATATGATCAAGAGAAAGAGAGAGAAGCTATAATATTACGTAACATTTGCTATAGCCTAGTCTAACATTTCTGAATTTTATACGCAATACAATATATTTAACTCGTAAGCCCAGTAACCATAGCTTCATTAACTAATGCAAATGAAACAAGAGTCCAATTTGGAACTTCGTTAGCAAAAGCGAAAGTCATGACACGATTCTTCCTGAATAAATAATTATTGCTAGTTTAACCGATAGTTCCATGGACACAACGAGTAATTGACACCAAAAGCCTAAGCGTACAAATATTACCCAATATGGAAATTCTACATGCTCCTATTCGTTTTACACAACGGTAGGAGCAAGTATGATTTTGCGGATAGCTTAAGTAATTATAGAGAACTAGTCGTATGTACAACTTCATTCGTACAACTTTTAAGTACCTTCAATAATGGAATATATCCCTGTTCCTGAAATAAAAAACGGGTATTTTGATCCTACATATAACTCCGGTGTACGCTTTAATGCACAAGGTTATAGGGGATCTACTTATGACTCGATTGTCTGTACTAGTCGCCAATCCCAATATCTAGGGCCATCTTTTTTTTGTTGAATCTTGAGAACTAAATTTCCAAATGAAAGACATTGTAAAATCCTACATAATATACGGTTTGAAACAAAAATGAATAAAAGTATATAAAAAAACTATTTTTCATAGAAAAATAATAGCTGTTGCTTTTACGACATATCGTTGCTATATAATTAATTCTTATTTTTCCGCCGTGTAGTATCCGGCTGAATAGAATAGTACCACCCTCATTTCTTACCGAGGTGTCGTAAAAGGCGACTAAGGTAAGTCGACCCGCCGTGTGGTATCCGGCTGAGTAGAATAGACCAACCTCATTTCTTACCGAGGTGTCGTAAGAGGCGACTAAGGTAAGTTAACCCACCGTGTGGTATCCGGTTTAGTAGAATAGACCACCCTCTTTCTTACCGAGGTGTCGTAAAACACGACTGAGGTAAGTTGACGTCATGCAGGCGGCCGGTTGTTAAAACGCAGCCAAATCATGTGACAGGACGTTTATAACATGTTGTGCCGACCCCACTATGAGTGGGATAAGGGCAGGAAGATGATAATTAATTCTTATTTTAAATCATTCGATTCTGTTGGCATAGATATTATGAGAATGTAGGCTACATTCTTGTAATGCATTCCTTCGCAAAAATATGACGTTAACAAATTCCTGTTCAAAGATTATTCGGTATCATATACAAATTAAAAAACCGCTAACCTTATAAACGGCTGTCAAACTAATCAACTCGTCCATCTATTACAAGTCATTAAAGTAAAGATATTTTAGAGAATTGGAAACGGTAAAAAGGCTAAGGTTTCAAAAGACGTATAATCGTTTGAGGTACCTATTGAACTGTAATAGAATTAAATTGTTCTATCGGACAGATCGATTACTCGCTCCGACACTTCTCTTGATGAGGCTCGATTTGGAAGAATAACGGTATTAATAAAATAAAAGAAAATTCTTCTAGAAATTGGTTTACAATATGACACATTTGTCAGATAAAAAAGGAAACAATAAGAGAGAATAAAACAAGACTCTAAGAGAATAAAAAAGCACATAGCTCTTATTAATAATATTGTCATTTTTAACTTTGACATATCACTAAACATTTACAGAAAAAAATATTTCTTATCTAAAAATTAATAAAAATATGTGATATCTTAAAATATGTATAAATATTTGTTAATAATAGACATATATGGCAATGTAGATCTTACACTTCACGGACTATTAAATTTAAAAAACAACATAACCCTCCAGACTTCTTGTAAGTGTCGGTTTTGTAGTGTTTAACAAACAAAAGGCGATTGGCCGAGCTTAAAAACTCAAAGGGGAAAAAAGGACACGATACGGTGCGCGCGCGCATTCTAAAGTGCCGCAAAGCGAGCCTTTGATGACAGGAAGCGACAACAGAATTTATCTTTGATAGCCAAAACATTTTCATTTCGAAGAAAGGAGGCTAAGTAAATTAAACTGATACCTTTGAGTTTTTCATGTTTTAATGGTTCTCCTGATTAAAACGGTGAACAGTCATTTATCTAAAAATGTATGATTTATAATAAGCAAAGTAAAAATGGCCATACGTTAATGAGTTATAATAAGTTAATTGGATGTTGTTACTCAATACAAAATAATTTAAGGCATTTTTGTTGGTTTTAGTCATAATTCCTTATTAAAATCCGTAATTTAGGTTTGCTGTTACATAATTCGAAAAAAAAAACATAATAAAGATAATTAACAAAAGAGGATAATATAATTAATAAAGTGAAAATTATAACAAAAAACAGACTAAAATAGTTTATGTTACAATCTTGATGAATATAAATTAAAAATATCTAAACGTGAACTGAGTTTTTTGTTATAAAATCAATTAACATACAATATTGTCTACTTTATTAACGTTCCTTACTACGATTTGTTATTTTAAAGTATATTTGGTTAAGAAATGAAGAACTTGCTTAAGGTAACAATTTATGTTAATACAGGATGACCAACATTGCTGCCCAATGCACCGGCTGCGTAAACATTCTTCCCTACTACAAGATCACTATTGTAAATATTTGTTTTGGAATTTGTTGTGAGACATGTTTGAGAGTACCAATGTTATTTTTTTGTATTGACTGGATACTTTCTGTTAGTTTATTTATTTTAAACGCAAGTTGTTATTTTAGTTATCGTCGTATTTGCAAGTTATTCTCCTTTTTTCTGTATTGGAGTGTTCTTCTTATAATGTATTTGCTGTATGACAAAAATGTTATAGAAATAATATCAATGTATTAATGCATCTGTTGTAATTGGCTTTCTATTATAACCTTCCTCATATAAGATCATCATCACATCATGTGTTGTTTAATACTCTCACAGCCATAAGAATCAACCAAGGGCTGAAAAGAATTTCGCTTGATGAATCGTCAAGGATCGATTAGATTTAATGAAGCTACAAATGGTTCGGAATGTAGCTGTTACCGAGAAGATCCAGCAAGAAATTGGCGGTCAATCCTTTAAACATTTTCAATTTACATTATTAAGAAGCAGTCTTGTATGAAGCTGAAAGTATTTTTAAATCCAAGTAGGTACTTTTAAAATGTTTTATTTAACTTGCCCTATATGTACGTTAAAGTAGAATCTTGCAAGTAAAATTTAACCTACTTCCCGGTGTCAGATTTAACTGCAATTTTATACTGGTCCAGTATCGATGGCAATGTATGTTTAGGATAAGGATGACCTGATGCTGCCAGGATTAGCTCCTCACGAGGGAACTCTTAACAGTGGGAACGTGTCAATTTGCTTAAAGCTTTTTTAACTTGACTTGTCATCATCCAAATAATCTTTAATTGTGTAATATACTTTACGTATAAGCACACATTACAGTAATATGTAATGGTTGATACCTAAAATATTGCCAGTTGCCAGTTTACCCTTTAAGTAACACGTTTGCCTTCGAACTACATTCAACACGAGCTTTATATAGATAGTGGAGAATATCTAGAAATAATGTTTCTTGTATAACAATAAAGATAGTGCAACGTCGAAATCACGGAATAATTTCCGCATTACGTGTTTGGTATAAGGAAATTGCTTACAAACTTACTTCTACTCCAGAAATATCTTGCGGCGTTAATGTTACTGGTATTATGTTTGTTTGTTCGTGTAAATTGTAAGAAAATGATGGTGGTTACGAAACCTCACTGTAGTGTATATATAAGAATATTTGCATAGTTCATGATTCTTTTACTTTTATTCATTAGACTAATATATCATATCTGTATTTTGACTTTCAGCCTTAGAACTTTAATCTTTATTATTTCGTTAGTTTTGTCTTCATCTTTTTTTCTCTATTTGTATTATTCATATAAGTAATGTACTTATTTCTTTCTTTCTCTATTGTGTATAAATATTGTTAGAAATGAGAGCGAAAAACTAAAATAGCACATTACAAACACGGACTTATCACTAAAAGGTATCTCTTACACTCAACCCTTCAGTAACAGAAGAAAAAGGGCAAGAATTAAAATACAGATACTATAGAAAAAAGAAAAATAACGAAAAACTATATACATAGATTAATATTTGCACACTTTACACAAGAAAAAATCGGCACAAGCGGCACAAAATCATGGATTGTGGCGATCCCTTAAGGAGACCTATGTTCAGCATTGGACGTCCACCGGTTAAGAAAGAAGAAGAGAAGACACAAGAAAAAAAAGAAGCAATATAGATAATAGTAATTATTTTAATTTATATATTTAACTTATGTTTAATTAAGATGTTTTAGTTTTTCAAATATCAGTACAAAAACGGTATTAGTAACCAATGGCTGTAATAACTTCTCAAAAATCATTTTAATTTAATTTATAATCTATTTGTAGAATCTTTTAAAAGTAAAGTCAATTTAGTAATCGGTCTCTTACTATCCCAAATCTTAGCAGCAAATAATCCTAGTTCAATGTTATATTATAATCCATAGTCCATAGTGGCTCAATTAAAACCTCATATACCGGGGTAATATAAAGGATTAAGTTTCGGGAACAATAAAATAACATACATTATTGAGGTACTCAAACGGTTAAGTTCACGCGAATGCAGTCCCGGTTACAACTGGAAGAATAGAAATAAACTAAAACTAAAAACTGTATACTAAAATTTTATATCGATTAATTATTTTCACTTTCTAAACAATTTGAACAATCTAATTGCTTCATTATATTTGATACCTTTACATTTTATCCTTGAACTTAAGCTAGCATCTAAATTACCACGAAATTTTGCCCGTGAGTCACAATCCCGTGACTTACGAATTAATTTTATAAGTACATAATATACATTGAACTTTTGGCATATCCGGTTTTAGTAATTTATTAGAAATCATTTTAAAGGAGATTATTTCAAGTTATCTAACTCTTTTTACTTATTTGTAAAGTAAAAGCCTGTTTCTATCCGCTGCTGAGTATAGGCCTCCTCTCTCCGTTTTTGGAGAGAAGGGTTGGAGCTAAGACCTACCACCCTTGAATTCTCTAGAGATATGCAGGTTTCCTCACGATATTTTCCTTCACCAAAAGTACACATATCCCTAGAATTCTCTAGAGATATGTAGGTTTCCTCACGATGTTTCCTTCACCAAAAGCGTGGGATAAATTGCAATTATCAGTAAGATACATAAGTCTTAACTAAAAAACTAATTTTATACCGTGGTCTACCCGAGTTTTGAGTTCATGATGTTTTTGAAAGAATCATTTTCAAGATAAGGCTATTATAGCTTTTAAGTCTGTCATTACGCTTTAACAGATAATTTGCTAGAGCAACATTAATGAAACGAATTGACATGTATACCGGACTTACACGTCACTAAAAATCACCGATTTTAAATTTCAAAAGCAAGAAAAAAATCTTACTCAAAACACGCAGCACATATAAGCACTGTCGTTGCGAACGTATCGCAGGTACAATTTATAAGGAACGAAAAAACGTGTGTTGATTAATGCAAGAAAAACAAAAAAAAATCGCACAAAGAATCAGTTTAGAGATTCAGCGCGGAATCGCTGCCAGCATTCTTGGGATCATTCCACGTGGACATGATTTGTATAGTCCTAGCGTGTAAGTAATTTAAGATAGATATAACTTGTACATTTTGCTGAAAATTAAAAGAATAGAAAAAATATTACAAATTGATCCGACTATGCTACATATAAGTGTGTATAGAACGATGACCTCTAAAAATGATTATGCGATTCAAAGGACTACCAAACAACTGTTGCACGTAGACAATAATCCATCATTAAATGTCATTAGTTGTCTATTGTTTTATTTTTTAATGGATATCAATACATAATGATGATGTTGAACACAATTTATGGCATGTTATCTAAATCAATGCAGGATGCAATTAAGTTTTTCACGCTAAAAAAAAATCCTCCTGCCCTTATCCCACTCTAAGTGGGATCGGTACAACATGTCATAAACATGTTGTCACATGTTTTGGCTAGTATTTTACGACCGGCCGCCTGCTTGACGTCAACTTATCATAGTCGTATTTTACGACGCCTCGATAAGAAAGAGGGTGGTGTATTCTACTTATCCGGATACCACACGGTGAATTAACTTACCTAAGTCGCCTATTACGACACCTCGGTAAGAAATGAAGGTGGTCTATTCTACTCAGCCGGATACCACACGGCGGTTCGACTTACCTTAATCGCCTTTTACGACACCTCTGTAAGAAAAGAGGGTGGTACTATTCTATTCAGCGGGATACCACAAGGCGTGTTAAACACAATATATAGCATGTTATTTAAATCAATGCAGCGATGCAATTAAATTTTTCACGCTAGTTGCTTGAAATATAAACACATACTTAAATGAATTAGAAGACGTCTATTAAGGCAAAAAATTCACTTAATTGGAATAATTATTGTATTATTATTAATTTTGTATTATTATTAATATTAATTGGAATAATTATTGTATATCATTGTTATGTATTATTATTTCCTGTAATATTATTTATTATTTTCATAATAATATTAAATTCATAACAATAGCACACTATTTAATTAACAGATAGACGTTACTAGTTCCAATTTGCTACACGCGTTCGAAGGCAAAATAAACGATGGGGTTAAACTTATTACTATGTAATTCTGCTTGCTTGGGTGATGCGTGATTTTGCGATTTTGTCGTGGAGTCTATCTTCTGACGATGCTTCGGTTACGGGGAGAAACAATTGTTGAGATTGTGGTATAGAATGTGTGCAGGGCTTGTCTATTGTTGTGTTAATATTAGTGAGAAGTGCATAATAAGTAAGTGTATGTATAAGGTAGAACGGATATTACACTCTACATTTAACATTTACTATATTTTATCACGGATTATATCAAAATTAATATTTTCATTACTTAAATAGTAATTAATTATCTTTTTATACACAACAATACCTGCCGCACAATTTTGTTTTTAAAACAGCGTGCTTTAGAAAAATTTAATCTTAGGTTTTAATAGCGCAATTTGAATAAGCAATTTGTATTCGTATTATATATATAAACATAAAGCTAATATTATAGCGTAATACATATATTCGGCACAAACTTATCTCAAAAGGATGACACCAGCGCTAGTTAATATTCGTTTTTATTGCACTATTTAAAATTTTTAATTACTATTACATCTATAAACATAAGCCTAATTTTATATCATTAACATTCAGCTCAATACTTCTAATTTTCAAAACATGACATCATGTACAAACCACTAAAATTAATCATAAAAAATTTACATCTATATGCTATTCAAATCATGACAGCCTCGAATATTATCAAATATTTTAAAGCATCACCGCGTTGAATGGTTGATTTGATTCTTAACAAAAACCGATCCAGTTTCCTAAATTAATTATCTTATACAAATTCGTCATCGTGATAAAATAATTTATTTAAGTTTACTTTCAAAATGTAAATAAGTGTTTTTTTTACATTTTGAACGTAAACACAATTATAATTTGTCTCTTTTTTCAATGGAAATAAAACAGCCATTATATGTATGTTATTCGTTTTTATTAAATTTTGTATTAAGCTTGTGTAATTAAATGTGAAATAATAATGTATTTATTTTATTTATTAGTAACAACCATTTAATACATTTGATAGGGTGATTGATATACTAGCTTTTTAGCACTATTAAATATACAACCGATTATATGAGAGTACTCTATTGACGTCCATATCGTTTAGCTAACAGTAAGGGTGTGAACAGTAGGTATTTCGCCAATGCCTTGTCCATTTGCCGACTGAGATTACCACATCACTCTAAAGACCGATTGTCACGAGTTTCCATCTCCCACCCAGTAAATAGCAAACATAGAAGCTTTCAGTGGAAGTTGCAATCAATTAGATGCTAAGATAAAAGTAATTAATGAGGACATCGCATTGAAAGCTAGGGACATGCCAATTGGAGCAAAACAAGGACACTCTGCACATGTATTAAGTGGTTATCAGACCTAGACCACCTTACATTATCAATTGGATCTAATTAGCATAAGAAAGTTAAGTAATAGATGAAAGTTGCACTCAATATAGAAAAGATGAGAAGTGCAAGACTAAATTATGAAAGAACGGATGAAATTCATACGCATAAAAGGAGCGTTCATGAATATGGATGAATATGTAACCAAAAGAAATAGAGATGGTTTGATTGTGTTAAATATGAGATGCATATAACAAGAGTAGCGCCAGAGCTAACGAATGATAGGAGATATGGAAACGAAATACATGCTATGTTGACCCTAATTAGAGTGCGATGAGGACAGGAAACTGGTGATATTTTAAGCATACCAAATATCACGGCAAATCAATCAACGAAATTCACTGGAAACTCGCCCTTACAATTCTCAATATCATAAACACACATACATATATGTGCCAACGCTTTACAAAATATTTTACCTCGTTAAATATTTGTTAGTCATCCATACTAATATATTATAAGTGGATTGACAGCAAATCCACAGTAAAAATATTGACGAAATTTAATAAAATAATAATTTAGAAATCGGGTCAACATATAGAATGAAAGTATCCCGTTTTGTTCTCAAAAAAATAAAAGATCATTACTTGTTAATAGAAGGTATATTAAAACTATATTTGACGTGAACAAAGTTGCGGGTATTTGTATATACGTATCTCACACTAGGTGGGGCCGGGACAACATGTTATGAACATGTTGTCACATAATTTGGCTACATATTTTACGATCGGCCGCCCGCCTGACTTCAACGTGCCTTAGTCTCCTTATGCAACACCTCAGTAAGAAAAAAGGGTGATCTATTCTACTCAGACGGATACCAAACGGCAGGACCTCGGTAAGGAAGAGGGTGATCTATTCTATTCAGCCGGATACCACAGCGTAACATTTTTCAAAATGTGACCGTTAAAAATCAGCAGTACTCTCTAATCCCTCAAAGATTGACAGGTTCTATCTATATAGATAATATGGGATATCCTATTTTACTTATATAGGAATTTATTTGTACTATAGAAAATCTAAATTGTAAAATAATGTTATATTAATTTCATTGGAACTCTATGTGAGTTTACAACTCGTTAGACAGATTTCACTTTGTACTTATAAGGCTCAAGTATGTCAGGAATGCGTGTTGTAACATATTAAATAATAATTACGTATTAGACGTTTCGAAACTAGTTGCTAGCGGTATAGTAAAAAGTTTTAACGAGTCCTTGTATTTAGTCCTTAACACTAAGTTATATAGTATTGGCCTCTTCTAATGACTTAGTATGTGTGATTAAATGCAAAACAATACCATCGAGACTCTGGAGCCTTATTCCATACTTTATACAGTACCTAATAATACTAAATAATAATCGTATAAATATTTATTGCTGATATATACCCGCGACTAGTCTTGAGCGTAACAGTTCGCAGCTGAGATTAGTTCTCTTGATTCGCCGCGTACTAAACAAACTACATTACTCTTTTAGACGGTTCATTCGTGTGCCGTTCACAGCTTTTGACTCTTCGCCACAGGAGCAGTATTAAAACGAGCGACGAATATAAAATTATTTCAAGTAATATTTAATATATATATTGACGAGGTATGAAATCACTCCGGCGGATTAGCCGTGAAAACACAAACAGTGAAAGTAACGGACAAACAAATTGACATTCGCATTTATAATGTTAATATGGATATACTCAATGCAAATACTCAAATAAAGAAATAGTGAGTCTGGTCTATGCTTGTGTACTCAATCAATCAATAGAAAAAGAAGTTTCTATTTCTTTAACGCTTTATTTGTTTTGAAACGCGGTTTAAAGGCCAAGTAACACACCATTTCAAGTTTAAATTGGCATTACAGCGCATCGAGCTTACATTGGAGAAACAGGTTGACGTATCAATCAAGGTACGTTTAATCAGCAGAAGAATTGGACAGAAAAAACAAAATAAGTAAACTGCAAGTCATGATCCTCCTGCCCTTATCCCACTCTAAGTGGGGTCGGCACAACATGTTACAAACATGTTGTCGCATGATTTGGCTAGGTATTCTACGACCGGCCACCTGCGTGACGTCAACTTACCTTAGTCGTATTTTACGACACCTCGGTAAGAAAGAGAGTGGTCTATTTTACTCAACCGGATACCACACGGTGGGTCAACTTACCTTAGTCGCCTTTTACGACACCTCGGTAAGAAATGAGGGTGGTACTATTTTATTCTGCCGGATACCACACGGCGGGTAAAGAACAAAGTTCATATGGGTATTAGGTATATGCATTGAGTTGTTGATATTAGAGTAGGGGAGCCGTAGGCCTATAAGTGACAAAAAAAATAGGAGGGAAGATGAAACTCTGGTGGTGAAATGGTTTATCTTTGTCTAATCAAACATAAAAGAGAGAGATAGACCAACCTCCTTTGTTTTCTCATTATTGTAATTGGCTCGCTGTGTATTATTTTCTGCGGTTCATAATCTCTTTTTATGTATTTTTCGAGTATTGTAACGTAAAAAACGTATATTTATTTATTTTTTATATTTATTTTAACGTATATATGTAATTTATATCATTTAAATAATAGTTTAGCGCGCGGATTGTGTGACTCATGCTTTATCGTACGATGCAGGCCCTCCTCCTCCCACACCTCGCCCCTTGACTCGCCCTAGAGTGGCGCGGACGCATTAGCCCGTTAGCTCGGCCATTTGATTTTCAAAGCCGACGGGGAACCCACGTTTCCGCGCGCAGACCTTATTGACCTTACTTTACGAACAGTCTAGATATCTTTTATTTTTTTTATTTTTCGTCTTTTATTATATCTAGAATTTTGTGAGTTTTTATCCCCACGTATTGGGTAAGTGCTGAAGAATTTCTTACATTGCATTTGCTAAGCGACGTCATTGTCAAACGTCCTTAATTTAACCTCAGTACTTTTCCATTGTCATTCATTGTAGTTCATTTGTAGTTTTTTATATTAACTTTCATATTAAATTTAACATGTTTTTATAATCATTTCAAATTATTTTTTTTTGTATGTTTAAATTTCACTTTTTACATTTTTCTTTACTTTGTTCTTCGCTTTATTCTCCGTTCTGATTGCGACATGCACATCATCACTTCACTAGCGCATTAGCCCTGCTTTGCCTACGCTGCCGTGCACGCAATCAGAGGAGACGAAGGCACTAAACAAAACTCACACGCTGGACGTCATTTTCAGGATGTCATATCGGGGTTAGAAAAGGTACCTTTTACCCCCATCACAGCCAGAGCCGGACTTTAGTGGCCTTGAGTCCGGGCCCGACGTTCTTCGGGTCGACTCATCGTTCTCCGGGCGCACGCTGCACGGCCCACTCCGCTGCTAGACAAAGCCAGGGCAGTACCTAGCGCACACCTACCCTCTTACGGAGCTTTGCATAGACGGGCAATAGTAATTTTGACTACGTCACACTAATTTTGACAGCGTCACACTGGCGCCCTTGTCGTGGTTTCATCATGGTCATGCTTTGCTTCTTGAGGAGGTAGTGATACTTATTGGTGTTTGTGCTTTGTCTTTTTATTTTTGTGAAACGTTTTTTTATTTATTTTTGGTTGCCAGCAACTAAGGTGTACGCACATACTAATATTTTTTTTAAAAATATCGATCGTATTGTCATTTGTATAAAGGTGCGGTCACATTACCTGTTTTTTTTTACTTGTTTTAAATAATTTTTTTACTTGAAAAAAAAAAATATTATTTTTTTTTCTTTAAATATTGTTGACCTGTTTTTAGTACAGTCAGCAAATAATTATTTTTGTAAAAAGATTTTTTTTTTAAGACTTGTACACTTACTCTTTTACTTGTAAGGGTCCGTACACACTAGTTGCATCTGTATTTTTATTTTCTTAATCATTTTTTTTCATTTAATTTTTTTCGTTGATTTTTTTTTCTGTTGCATTTAGATTTTATTTCACGCTTTTTTTTTGCTTAACTCATCATTCAACCGAAACGTTATTTCATTTTAATTTTTTTTTGTAACAGACGGAGAATTTTTTTTTTCACTTCGTTTTTTCAGCATTTACCCAATCATTTTAGTATTTTGATTTTTTCCCCGAACATAAATTTTTTTTCTCCTCCCTCTTTTAATTTTTTTTCTTGACATAATGGCATATGAGGTGAAATTTATGTCACTTCAAAAATCGGAACTAGAATACGAGGTAGCTATTAGAGGTGAGGTACCTGCTAGTACTGTTCAGGAGTTACGCAAACAAATAGCTAAATGCGGTCCTTTATTTCCATCTGAGGACATACTGAGTAGTTCGTACGAAATTTTAGACGACATTTCCGGTGTTGAGGAAACCCTAGAGAAAGTCGGTTCTTACTTAAATACCGAAATTTTAAATAAGAATACTATGCTTCGCACTCAAAATTTATTGAACCACTTGTATCATAGGCTCAACCGTATCAGTTGCGATGATATATTAAATGAGGATTACGAAAAGTGTGTCAGTCTTTATAAATTGTACACTATTAAACTTAACTCACTAAAGGACAGTGCTTGTGATCCTTTAGCAACAGCTAGTGATTTACAACCTTCAATTGTAAATCCTACCTTACCAATTAACGTGACTGTTACTTGCGAGGGCAGCAGTTCAAATAATTTTTCGAAGTTAAAATTTAACGGCAAATCTTGCGTTCGCGCATTTATTCAGCGTGTTGACGAATTTTGTCAGACTAAAAATATTTCTTACGATAAAATTTTAACAAATGCCACTGAAATATTTACGGGCGACGCACTTCATTGGTATAGGAGCGTCAAAGATTCAGTATCGAATTGGTGCGAACTTGTCGTGTCACTTAAGCGCGATTTTGGTCAGTCAGATTATGACTATAGATTACTTTCCGAAATAAGATCTCGCACACAAGGCGAAACAGAAAATATCGTTATCTATCTGTCTATCATGTCAGGACTGTTTTCACGCCTCACTAAATCCTTATCGGAAGGCGACAGACTTGAAATAATTCTGCACAACATTCGGCCGTGTTACGCGACTGCATTATCTTCTGTTTCGGAAATTAGCACTATAGAACAATTAAAAACCTTGTGTCGCAATTACGAAAACATACAGTCGCGCCTCTCACTTTTTAAAGAACCCCCAAAACCGACATCAGATACACTTGCACCAGATTTTGCATATTCCGGCCCTTCTGGCAATAAAAATACTTTTAAGTTTTATAATAACACTAATAACAAATCTCATATTCCTAAACAAAATTTTAATACAAAAAATTACATCCATGCTATCGATTCTTCTAATCGTAGGCCCCGTTACTGCCCTCGTTGTCGTATTAACACTCACAACCTCAGACAATGTCCCAACAAAGACGAAATAGTATGTTTTGTTTGTGGTCATAAGGGAATTAAGACACCTAACTGTCCTGATTGTAAAAAAAATCAACAGTCGCATCCAAAAAACTAGTTACGAAGAATTGTGTGAATAATAACTTTGACAACGAAGATTGGCAAAATTGGTTGCGAACGATTAAATTGTTTTTTAAATCTTACAATATTCACACAATTCTTAATAAACAAAACAATTTTGACAATAGGCCTTATGTCACGGTACAGATTAACGGACTTAATTTTTGCGGTCTTTTGGATTCTGGTTCTGCTGTTACCATTTTAGGAAACGGTGTGCATTCTGTCATTGAGAACCTTGGCTTTCCACTTATTAAAGAAGAATGCATCACGGTTACTGCTGCAGGTGGCCAAACTTTACATAGTCTAGGATACATTAATATCCCCGTTAATTTTGAAAATCAATTTCATATTTTGAAAGCTTTTGTTGTACCAGACATCAAACCAAATGTTATTCTAGGCATTGACTTTTGGCGTAAATTTCAACTTTGTCCTAAACATATTTCAAGTATTCTCGTTGCTGACAATAACGTTGATAATTGTTCGTCAGATTTGTCTCACCAAACCTTTATACAAAGTTACACTAATTTGACGGAGTCTGAAAAACAATTAGCTGATAACGTTATCCATCAGTACCAAGATATTTCTGCTCAGCGTAAAGGTCTTGGTGTTACTAATCTCATAACACACCACATTGATACTGGTGACGCGAAACCAATTCGTCAGCGTTATTATAGGCTTTCACCTGAAAAACAACGCCTTTTAATGGAGCAGGTTGACGAGATGCTTTCACTAGACGTGATCGAACCATGTGAAAGCGCCTGGTCATCGCCTGTGCTTATCGTCAACAAAAAGAACGGTCAGCCTAGGTTTTGCCTTGACAGTCGCAAGCTTAATTCCGTCACCAAACGCGACGCCTATAATCTCCCTTACATTTCGGAAATCCTTGACAATCTTAGGGATGCGCGCTATTTGTCTAGTATAGACTTATCGAAAGCCTTCTGGCAGATTCCAATTGCTACAGAAGATCGCGACAAGACAGCATTTTTTGTTCCAGGTAAAGGCACATATAGATTTAAACGAACTGCCTTTGGTCTTACCAACGCTCCAGCCACACAACAACGACTTGTCGACCTGTTATTCACTGAATTTGACCTCAAGGTTTTCGCCTATCTAGACGATATCATCGTCATCTCAAAAGACTTTAACAGTCACGTCACTTTACTCTTACGTGTGCTCAATAAGTTAAAGCAGGCTAATTTGACTATTAACCTTGAGAAGTACAATTTTTTTAGTTCTCAACTGAAATATTTAGGATACGTTGTCGATAGCTACGGTTTACGCACGGATCCAGCTAAAGTTGAGGCCATTTTAAATTACCCGACACCAACATGTCGTAAAGATCTAAAACGTTTTCTCGGAACCGCGACTTGGTACAGGCGTTTCGTTCCCAACTTTAGCTCAATTGCAGGGCCCTTAAATAAGTTAACGTCATCGAAAAAAGGAACACCTCCGTTTAAGTGGACATTAGAAGCCGACTCTGCGTTCCAGAAACTTAAAGATTGTCTAGTTTCAGCACCGGTTCTATCTTGTCCCGATTATAGCAAGCCCTTCGAAATTCATACCGACGCCAGTAACTACGGCATAGGTGCAATGCTTACGCAGTCCATTAACGGCAAAGAACATCCGATTGCTTACATGAGTAAGTCACTATCTGCCGCAGAACGTAATTATAGCATTACTGAACGCGAGACCCTAGCAGTCGTTACTGCCGTCGAGTACTGGCGCTGTTATATCGAAAATGGTCTTCCTTTTACAGTCTACACTGATCATAGCGCTCTGAAATGGTTTCTTTCTATAAACAACCCAACTGGTAGATTGGCTCGCTGGGGTGTTCGCTTATCAGCCTTTAATTTTATACTTAAACACCGACGTGGCGTGGATAACGTAATTCCTGATGCTCTTTCCCGAACCGTTCAAGTAAGTGCCGTTAGTACTTCCAACTCATATCTCAATACTAAAGATTCTTGGTACAAAAAAACATACGGCGGTTGCTTGAATGATCCGGTGAAATTTCCAAATTTTTTAATCAAAAATAATACATTGTTCAGATTATCCAAAAACAAGCATGAGCTCACTTCTGAATTCTCGTGGAAGGAAGTCGTGCCCGTTGAATTTCGCGAGAAAGTGATTAGTGAACATCACTCTGAGCCCACTGCTGGTCACATGGGTATTTTTAAAACCTACCGACGTCTTGTATTGCGTTTCTTTTGGCCCGGCATGTACCATGACATAGTAAAGTTCATAGGTTTATGTGACAAATGCCTAGCGTATAAGTCACAAAATCATAAAATACTAGGTGAAATGGGCCGTCCTAAACAGTGTTCACGACCATTTCAAATGATCTCTGTAGATTTAATGGGCCCTCTTCCTGTTACAAAACTGCGTAATAATTACATTTTAGTTATAACGTGTTGTTTTTCTAAATTTTGTCTGATTTTCGCTATTAAAAAATCCTCTGCCGATATTGTTACTAAGATTTTAGAGGAGTCTGTATTTCTTAAACATGGCATACCTCAAACAATTTTAATGGACAATGGTACCCAATTTACAGGAAAGGTCGCTGATGCTTTGTTTAAGAAATACAGTATTCCTAATGTCTATTATACACCTAAATATACCCCTCAGGTTAATTTGGTTGAAAGATACAATAGGACTATTATAACGTGTATATCCACCTTCGTTGACGACGATCATAGATCGTGGGACTTGTTTATCCCGAAGGTTGAATTCGCAATAAACAATTCCGTCAACGAAGTCACAGGATTTACACCTTCTTTCTTAGTTTATGGCCGTGAACTCGTTACATGTGGTACACACTACATTGATAATGACCTTGGTGGCGAAGTACTTTTCTTACCTCGTGATTCTTACGCCGAAAATTTGGGGTGCTTGTCTATCATTTTCGATACAGTGCAGGCTAGGCTTTGGCAAGCACATGTAAGGAATACATCGCACTATAACTTACGTCGTAAGTTTGCGGAGTTTAATGTTGGTGATGTCATTATGAAGCGCGCTTACTTTTTAAGCAACAAAGAAAACCAGTTCTCCAAAAAGCTAGCTCCCAAATTTTTAAAAGCCAAGGTTATTGCCAAAAAGTCGCCCTTAGTTTACGAGTTGCAGGATATGTCTGGCAAGAATATAGGTTTCTGGCATATAAAAGACCTAAAATTGGTCAATATTATTAAATAGTTATTTCTTCTTTTAAAATTCGTATTATATTTTTTTTTTAAACTTAGCTTCATATTTTATATTTTTTTTTTCGTTTTCAATATCCCAAACGCGTTATTCATCTCCATCTTTTGCCTTCATAGTATTTGTAGGGTACTTCAGTTCGTTTAACTGATTACCTATTTTTTTTTTTGTAATAGTGCGTCAGTAATTTTTTACATTCAATTACTGACGTTTTTATGAAAGCGAGAAGTATGCTAGCGAAGTTTGATAGTGTTTAACGGATACTAAGCTTTTGGTAAACGGATTTTATTTTATTTAGAATAAAATCCTTCACTGCGCGAGGGGGTATTGTAACGTAAAAAACGTATATTTATTTATTTTTTATATTTATTTTAACGTATATATGTAATTTATATCATTTAAATAATAGTTTAGCGCGCGGATTGTGTGACTCATGCTTTATCGTACGATGCAGGCCCTCCTCCTCCCACACCTCGCCCCTTGACTCGCCCTAGAGTGGCGCGGACGCATTAGCCCGTTAGCTCGGCCATTTGATTTTCAAAGCCGACGGGGAACCCACGTTTCCGCGCGCAGACCTTATTGACCTTACTTTACGAACAGTCTAGATATCTTTTATTTTTTTTATTTTTCGTCTTTTATTATATCTAGAATTTTGTGAGTTTTTATCCCCACGTATTGGGTAAGTGCTGAAGAATTTCTTACATTGCATTTGCTAAGCGACGTCATTGTCAAACGTCCTTAATTTAACCTCAGTACTTTTCCATTGTCATTCATTGTAGTTCATTTGTAGTTTTTTATATTAACTTTCATATTAAATTTAACATGTTTTTATAATCATTTCAAATTATTTTTTTTTGTATGTTTAAATTTCACTTTTTACATTTTTCTTTACTTTGTTCTTCGCTTTATTCTCCGTTCTGATTGCGACATGCACATCATCACTTCACTAGCGCATTAGCCCTGCTTTGCCTACGCTGCCGTGCACGCAATCAGAGGAGACGAAGGCACTAAACAAAACTCACACGCTGGACGTCATTTTCAGGATGTCATATCGGGGTTAGAAAAGGTACCTTTTACCCCCATCACAGCCAGAGCCGGACTTTAGTGGCCTTGAGTCCGGGCCCGACGTTCTTCGGGTCGACTCATCGTTCTCCGGGCGCACGCTGCACGGCCCACTCCGCTGCTAGACAAAGCCAGGGCAGTACCTAGCGCACACCTACCCTCTTACGGAGCATTGCATTGACGGGCAGTAGACCTCTTACGACCCAATAAAATTGTTGTTACCGACTGGTGAGTCTTTTCTTTCACTCCCGGCGGGACAGTATATAAATATCATATTTATTCATTGTGTATTTATACAACTTATACTTGTATACAAGTGCTCTGTGTAAAGTAAATAACTAAACTAATAAACATTTGATCTCAGATTAAATTTGTACAGAACATAATAATTCAACTTAAGAGGCACTATGTCGTGTTTCACTTGTCCTTGCCTCGTCGTCAGATTGATCTATTGACTTTTTGACAAATGGCCTGATTGTACTATGTACGTTTCGAGAGGGATTATAAACTCTTCAAAATTACTTAGAGCCTAGCTTGAATTGAGTTATCTATATATATAAAAGAAAGTTGGTCTAAGTTACACTATTTATAACTCAAGAACGGATGAACCAATTCGGCTGAAAATTGGTGGAGAGGTTGCTTAGAACCAGGAGACGGACATAGGATACTTTTTATCCCGTTCGACCGCGTTTATTTTATCCCGTCAAGTCGCTATAAAACGTGGTATAACAAAAACGACTATGACAGTAAAATAATAAAACGCAAATTTCAGTGGAATAACAAAACATAAATGACAGCTAAACGTAATTTTGTCTTTGATTTAGTATGGAAAAAAATTTGACAGTTATCAAAATAATAGTGTTATAACATGTTTTTAATACAATCTCCTTCATAGACTTGGTCATTAATATGAAAAAGCATTGTGGCTGTCATATGTGTCATTAAGTTGTTGAGAAAAAGTAAATGGGTTGACTCTGGGAAAACTGTTTTTATTTATTGAATAAGTATAATAATATAATAAGTATAAAGGAGAAATATCGTCGTTTATTATATTCAGAAGGGGATGTAACCTAAACTCACAACTAGAGCGGACAAAAGGAATATCTGGAAATTTAAAGAGTTAAAGAACAGACAAATGACGATCAATATCTTGAGACAACACGGAGAGTGCGAATTTCGTATAATTTGAGAGATAGTTGCGATATGCGATGCTATGGAATAAAAAATGGAGTTTTTATTGGAGAGATTATTATGATGATATTATGATGGTAATTGGTATTCGGTTTATTAACTCTGTAAGATCAACGTGACGATGTGCTATGTGAGGCCATAGACGCGCCCGTGACTATTTTTCGATAGAACTGTCAGCTAGAATGACGATTATTCTCTGGATTTGTTCCAGTTGTAACGATTGTTTTCTAGACTGTAGCCATCTGCAACGACTGTCAGCTAGACTCTGCCTAGATGTGGTGATTGTTCTTTGAGCGTTATCATTTGCGAGTCTGTTTACGTGTGTATCTGCTGAGTTGGTTGCCACTTATTGAGCTGTGTTATGCCATGACAGTGATTGAGGGTGAGCTTAAGGTGCGAAATGATTTTTCTTTTACAGATTAAAAGAGCAAGTATTGAGTTTCTTGCCGATTCTTCTCAGTACAATCAGCATTCCGAATCGGTGGTAGATTCATTCCCAGAAGTCAGCTTATGAGATTTGCGGGGTCGCAAATATTGTCAGGATGGTCGACTGTTACAACATGTTTTTAATACAACCTCCTTCAGAGTTAGTCATTAATATGAAAAGGCATTGTGGCTGTCATATGTGTCATTGAGTAGTTTTTGAGAAAGAGTAAATGAGTTCTTTGGGAAAATTGATTTTTATTATTGCGTAAGAATAAAGGAGAAATATCGTCGTTAGTTATAATAGCTAAACATCACTAAATAGTATAAAACAAAGTCGCTTTCTCTGTCTGTTCCTATGTCCCTATATCCCTTTGTATGCTTAAATCTTTAAAACTACGCAACAGATTTTGATGCGGTTTTTTAATAGATAGAGTGATTGAAGAGAAAGGTTTATATGTATAATCTAACATATTATAAACTTTTATTATAAACATTCAATATGGAGTAAAGAAATACTATTATTTTTGAGGTTTCCAATCTGATGTCGTAAATAATTACATTTATTTTCCGTTTACATTGCAAACGCAGGCCGAACCCTACAATATTTGTCAAAATAATGTACTAAGTATTTGTACACCTTGAAAAGGTCTACAGAAAACTCCGCGATGGTATACATATTATGTCTATCTCTTATGGACCCACAATAGCATTTTTTTGTCATTTTCTTCTTCATTTGTAATTTAAATGAACATTTTCGAAGATATAACAGATTTAAAATGCAGGGTATAGCGATTGCGCGCTTTGTCTTATAGCACTTCGAATTTAGCTGCGATTGGACGGGTTTTTTTTCACATGGCCGACTATATGTCGCTTTATCAAGAGTAACCTCTAAAGAAAACATGTTTGTATTGTGTAATGAAGATTCTTTCTTTATGACAAAAAAGCTGTGAATGTTGTATATAAAGACATTCTGTAATTAATTGTAAAAATAATATACTCAGGGAAAATGTAAAAGTAAATAACGAAAAATGTAGTATATGAATTTAGACATTCCAAAGATAACAGGGAATCTTCATGGTATAGGGAAAGGGGAATTGTTTTTTTTTATACAGAAAAAAGCTCCTTATGGGTACCGCCGCCCGACGGGGACAGGTGGCAGTTATGTCGGACTCGCACCGACTAAAACGACCTGTGTGCTCCACCACGCTGCCGATGGCAAGGACAGGGTATCATTGTACATAATACCCCCATCCCGCCAACAGCTCTGATCCCAGAGAACAAACACCTTCTTCGGGTAGGGGCCCCTCGAAAGAGAAGCCCCCCTCCGCTAACCGGTGCATCGGTAGCACCAGATGCACCGACCGCCTCGGGGACCTGTAAGCCAGGCGTCCGATATACCCCGTTCGGAACACCCGAAGGTCCCCAGTTAGGGCGGCAGACGATGGGCTTGGGCGAGTCACTAACACCTGGACTCACCAGCAGCAGATTGGATCCAGAACAACAGTTCGTGGAACCGCTCCGCCGCCTCCCTTCACTCCCCTCCGCAGAACAAAGGGAGGCCATCGCTGCCCACGGTCGCTCCCTGCCCACCGTGTTTGTTATGTCACGGTCAACAGGGAGAGACCGCGCCCCAAGTAGGGGCCACAACGCCTTGGTGGGCGTTTCCGCCGCCACCGGGTAATTTTTTATAGAGGTTTTCTTCCTCGCAAGCCGAAGGTCCCCATTCCCATTGCTGTGCTTCCGGGTTTCGCCGACGGTGGCCGTAACCATGTCCAGCTAGACTTAGAGTAAGCCCAACCGGACCCGTCGCTCATTAGGAACCCCACCCCAGCCCCCCCGGAGTCCCCGGCCTGTCCAGATTGCCCTCTGCTAATCAGAAGGACAACTGGATTGGCCACCCCACAGTGGTCCGTTCGCCAAGACTAAGCTTGCCCAGGGTGCGCCACGAGGAGGCCGACCACTTTGGCACCTCAGGGGAATTGTTTTACTCCAAATTTGACGAGTGTGGGCCACGGGCAGTAATGAATGAAACAAAACTGCTGGATAGATTTTAATCATTTTTTTACTGAGTGACATAGGCTATATATTTTATACCCGTGCGAAGCCGGAGCGGGCCACTAGTCTCAGTATAAATCTTACGCTTGCCGGCTTTGTCTAATATCGTAATACAACCTATATGCGACTAGCTACCAGCTACGCACTAGATTATATTGTAAAAATTATAATTTGTTCTTAATTAATGAAGACATTATTGTAATACTTGATTTTGAAAAGAGTGACCGCCGAGTTTCTTGCTGGTTCTTCACGGCATGACGGCCTTTCCGAACCAGTCGTAGCTTCATTGTAATTTGACGATTCGATAGTGCTTGTATAAGCCAATATGAATAAAGAATTATTTGAATTTGCATACATGAAGTGAAGTATATGCAATCTATCAAATCGCTATAAGAAGCAGCGTGGTAGGCCTAAAGCCGCCTTCTTCAAGAAAACAAAAGGCGTATAACGTATATTTTACAATAACAAAAGGGACGTGACCTGCATGAACATGCAAAATATATCTGGAAATACTGATATTGTATGGTCTTACTTGTACCGAACAGTATACCTAGTGTCTTTTATGGTGGTCCGCCGTGTGGTATCCGGCTGAGTAGGATAGACCACCCTCATTTCTTGCCGGGTCGTCGTAAAAGGTGATGAAGGTGGTTGACCCACCGTCTAGTATCCGGTTGAGTATATTAGACCACCCTCTTCCTTATCAAGGTATCATAAAATACGACTAAAATAAGTTGACGTCAGGCAGGCGGGCGGTCGTAAAATACGTAGTGAAATCACGTGACATGTTTATAACAAGTTGTTTTGACCCTATTTAGAGTGGGATAAGGGCAGGAGGATGATAAATGTCTTTTATGGTGGGTAGAACTAGAATGCAAACAAAAGTGATTTCCACGCTGGTGGTATGTGTTTAATATCACTCAAGTGTAAGTTTCGATTTCGATTTCATGCCTTCCCATATTTTTATGGTATTGGATTTAGGTAATCGGTAATTAAATATCTAAAACTTAAGCTTCAGCATTAAAATCTTCTTTTAATTTCAATCAATAATTCGTTTTAATTAATCGAATCGAATCTAAATCGAATTCACAAGTTCTTTTGAATCGCGTATTTCATTTACTTGTGCTTCAGAAAATTGACCTAATGATCAAACCCAGTTACTAAATGATTTTTCCTTTTCTAAAATATCATTCACATCAATTAGTTAAACGGCAGGCGCTAGGAAAAATAAGAAAAACTAAAGAACTTTAAAATATAGGTAGGGTAATTGCCAGACCTTGGTCGTTACGGGAATATGCTAAGAAAAATACAAATATTGGCCCATAAATCACACGTTAAAGTACTACTGAAAACAACTCGGTAAAAGTGCGTGCTCGTGGTGAGCACCTGCCCTTACTCGATGTTAAGGCCAACAACTATCACAGATCGCATTCCACCTCAAACACTATGCTACGAATAATAGCACTAAAAATATACTGAATTATCAAACCAAATATATGGCGATTATAATATAAAATAATATGCAGGGCTAAAAATTTCAGATATTGTCTTTGATACACATATAATCGCAGTTAAGGAACTCCCATCAGAAACGTATATTATAATTTAGTCATTTATACGCTATGATAAATGATGTCTTCATTTATACGCTATGATAAATGACGCACAAATGATGTCTTCTCTAGTCTTGATACTTTCACGCACTTAGGGATAGAAAGAGAAACAGAGAAATAAAAAGAAGGAAAGAAGAGAAAAATAGAAATAGTCAAAGCGAAAAAGAATCAGCTTAGTTCTTTACGCTACGATTCCTACTAGTCAGCTTTTGCTGCCAGCTGCATTTAGGATTTTTTTTAATAAATAAAACTATTGCAACGCCGTTATTACTTTTTACAATCTACCTTTCATATTCCCAGTATTTAATCCAAGAGTAGTTATCATTATCGTATGTCTATATGAAACTAGTTTTTACACCGTCTGACTTCCGCACCTAGTCAGGAATGAACCAGTTACATGGGGATATAATAAGTTCTAGGAAGTATTAACAATTATCATTATGTGAATCGAATAAGATAATAATCATTAACCAGCGCTTAGATAATTATATTACTTAGCACTAATCTCTTATGTTATCATATTATGTTAATATTAACTTATCAATGAACAATCTTCGAGGCCATCCACGTGAGCTAAAGCCGGAACCGATGGAAGACCATTGTCAAGAAAAGAATGTTTTTATGAATAGGTCTCGAAACCCAATATTGAGGTAAAGGCACAAGAAGGCGAATCCATGTATAATATTTAAGGTAATATAAGTAAGGGTTCTACCAACTACTGCGTTTTCCGCTGCAGGGTCACCATTCTAACACATTGCGACCCCAACGCCCATCGGTTTTCCACACTATGTACCCTGCCCATCGCCACTTCAACTTCGCGATTGACCTAATAAGTCAATCGCGAACTTGAAGTAAGCTAAGTTGCGAGCTTGTTAGGTAATATTTAGCAACTTGTATTATCACTGTTTGAAGTAATGACATTCAATACTTGTATATCTGTACTAATATATAAAGCTGAAAAGTTTGATTGTTTGAACGCGCTAATCTCAGGAACTACTGCACCGATTTGAAAAAATTTCGAATCATCGATTTGAGTGTCAGATAGTTCTTTTATCGAGAAAGGCTTTAGGCTATATAACATCACAATAATATGAACAGGGGAGGCGCAGCGATAGCAGTAAAGTTGACGATTCAAAAGCACTTGTTTTTAAAGTAAGAATATTTTGAATTTTAATTTAATAAAAAATATTACGAAAGCGGCAAAGTTAAAGCTTTCCTTGCGTGCGCTAAGTAAACGGTCTAAGTTATTCAAAAAGAATGTATTACAAAATTACTAAAAGTTCTAAATGAAAGTCCACGACAGCATATGTCCAGCTTTTAAAATTAACCCACTATAACCATTTCTTTGGTTATCAAAATACGAGTATCTTACGGTTTTAATTTTTTCATGGAGGCGGAACCGCTGGCGATTGCTAGTTTCTAATATTTCTAATTTTATTTGTAGTTTGTAACGGATGGAGTTTAAAGCCGTTCGGCCTTTTGCCTTAGGTTTACCGTTCCTACCTTTGCGCTATTGCCTTCAATTTCAACATTAGACTCGCTCATTACTTTACAAGCTCTGCTATTTTGATAAATGCCCCTAAATAACTGTCTAGACGATATATAGATGAGATCACTATCAAACCAGAATTGGCAACAAAATCACACTCGCTGTCTTTAACAATATTTAAATAAAGGAAACCAAGAACTGGTTTGGCACGACTGTCTCGTCATTAAAAATACGCCATTATAACTTATGACCATAAAAGGAGCAAAAGATATTCACACGACCACCCAAATTTGAGCCGTACATTTCATATCATTATAACGTTTACGCCCACGTGAAATACCAAAACGGTCCAAGTAAAATTATCGATCGAACAGATAACTATAAACGATATAATTTGATTCTTGCGTCAGTAGCAGATATTAAAGGTTCTGGTCACGAGAGCGTACATGAATTTTGCTATTATTCAATGGCCCGATTGATATTTGTATATGGAAATCGGTCATATTGCGGTATACCCACTATCGACTGGCGACTAAGGTAAGTTAACCCACCGTGTAGTATCCGGTTGAGTAGATCACCCCTATTTCTTACCGAGGTGTCGTAAAATACGACTAAGGTAAGTTGACTCGCCAAGCAACATCCGGTTGAGTAGAATAGAACACCCCTCTTTCTTACCGAGGTGTCGTAAAATACTACTAAGGTAAGTTGAGCCGCCGTGTAGTATCTGGTTGAGTAGAAAAGACCCCTCTTACTTATCGAGGTGTCATAAAATACGACTAAGGTAAGTTAACGTCAGGCAGGCGGCCGGTCGTAAAATACGTATCCCACATATCAGACAACATGTTTATGACATGTACCGACCCCGAGTGGGATAAAGGTAGGAGGATGATGTATATAAGCTTTAAATGTATCTATTTAAAAAATTGCTCTAACATATATGCCTTGTACATCTAATAAATAGACAGCCATACAGATACACAGGCACACTTTCCAAGTGATAATATTAGCATGGATAAGGCGATAAAAAAATCAGTTCATTGTAAAACCATACAAGTATGAGCCCTTTAATCTGTAACAAATTACTGTAGCACTTATATGGCTTTGTATAACAGGTGACAAGGTGACATGTTTATTATGGATATCTGAATGCACTGATAATATGGTATGTTTAGTATTCAACTCTTAGTTGTCATCATCACCAATCTCCTGCCTTTATCCCACTCTAAGTAGGGTGGGCACAACATGTCACATGATTCGGCTAAAGTAGAGAATTTGCCTATAAATATATATTTATTTACAGCAAAAATGTACAAGTTATATCTATCTTAAATTACTTACATGCAAGGACTATACAAATCATGCCCACGTGGAATGGTCCCAAGAATACTGGCAGCGTTTCCGCGCTGAATCGCTAAGCTGATTCTTTGTGCAAAAAAGGAGCCAGCCCTCTTGTCACCTGAAGAGGCAATCAACTGAGATGTTAAATTATCGCCATCGAGACACACTTTGGTTAATATCTTCTAATGAAACGTGTCAATGCGTGGGCGTAATTCATAAAATTGAAGATTACCTTGCAAACTGGATCCGCGTTATTCAAAACAGAATTAACATGCCTAATGTGTTATTTGATTTATGGATCACTCAATAAAAAAATTTTATCTACTCAGCAATATTAAATACTTAATACATAAGTAGAATTAAATGTAAATTTCTTTTAATAGAACATACTTTATTTCGTTAGCAGAATGCCCTAATAAATAACTGATAATTTTCAACCATATACTTTACTAATGTTCTTTTTTTGTGATACATTTAATCTACAATTAGTGATGTAAATTTATAACTGATTATTTTTAGAGCAATAATCCCCCTGGGAATATATCCCATCCTATCCTACTAATATTATAAATGCGAAAGTTTGTGAGTATGGATTTATGTTTATTGCTCTTTCAACGCTGAACCAACATCGATTAAATTCGGCAACAATTATTACTTATACCGGAATAACATATAGACTATAGAAATCCTGTTAATTATAAAGGTATAGGATGACAATGAAAAACGCCATCAATCATCAATCTATCACGCAACAACAGTCCACGAAAACGAATTTGCGTGTAATAGCTAGTTGTTGTCATAAAAGCTCTGTATTCTTGCTTTAAAATATAATCTTTGCTGTTTATAATAATCCTACTTCTCGATTTTTTTCTTTCTTTTACTCAGAAATTACTATACGACAAAGATATCACAGTTCATTTAAAGCCATCATCAATTTAGAATTCCATTTTGCTTTAACAAATACCGAATTTAAATGTATCTAATTAAGACGTTTAAATTGTATTGTAACTTTACAGAAACCTGCTTTATTAATAGAGCATGACATTAAAACTAAATGACAATGCAAATATTTGGTCATTAAAATCCTGTTAAAATCTATTAACGTATAAATTATTTGAGAAAGGAATTCAAAGGCCGTGCCCAAACGTCCATGTTACTTGTTCTAAGTGCTTAATTTGTAGGGCATGACAGCTATGTGAATGGGTTTGGGACCACTTGAAGCATGTAAGACTTGAATGCCACAATTTTGTGTACACGAACGGTCGGGGATGACAAATTAGATAATTAGCCTTAAAATCACGACAATGCAGTTACTTTCAAGCCCTTATTGCCAGAAATTAAAGGTCATTTTTGATTGCTGGCTCTCTGGTTTTCCAACATCCGTTATTATTTCTCTCCGTTGTGGTTAAGATATTTTTTTTAGTACGTAATGGAGCGAGAAGGTTTGACTAAAAATTGGGGTTAGCTTTTAAATTGTTCACTTTATGTTTACTATTCATTTGGTTTTAGTTTTAATTGTAGGTCAACATTAGCAGGTAAATAAATATTTTTTACTGACTGGTTTGCACTTGGCTGTTGTCAGCTGATAAAAGATGAAAAGAAAATCTGAGATGAAATTATGCAAACCTGGTTAGTAGTACATCGGATCGACACAGCATTTTTAGCAGAATGGCCTGACTACTATGGCTATACTAGGCCGAAGCGACCTTCGACAACTCCAGATAAGGAATGGTAACTCAATTAATATGAGTTATATCTTACATCTGGAATCACACACGGTACTCCCAGCAGGCCCCAACAAATTTTTGTTAGAAAATGTTTGCCCTCGGTGGAAATCGAACCCACGACCCGCGGAGCTGAAGGCTGGGTCACTACCAACTGCGCCAACAAGCCAGTCAAAACTAATTTATAATTTTGCTAGATTTTAAGAAAACAAAATTGCCTAATTCTACTACTTAACTGTATGATTAAAAAATATTTTATCTCACTCGCATTCTAGGCCATTTAAACGAAACGTTACTGCGTAACTTAAAATAATTCCATAAAAAGTAAAATTTGTTGTGTCACGCTTAGATTTATCTTAGAAGCTTACAAGGTCGTTATTAGACAACGAGCGTATAAAAATTCCTACAGCTTTCTTTAAAATAATATAACTGTGACTTAACTTCGTTTTGCTTTTAACTTGAGTAGTGAACATCGTATACAATAATAAAAGAAATATATTTAAGATTTTCAGAAATGGACGTAATTTATACGTATCCCTAAGTTTGTTAGACTTGAATAGCGTTTAAAAAAAATTGCCGAGTACGTAACGACCTAACTCGCCATCTCGTTCGCACCTACCCGTATATATACTTCGTGCTCTTTCGAACCGCAACCTTTTATGCTTGTCTGGCTGGGGTAGGAACTACCGAAAATGTTTGGCTAAAGGGGAAACATCATCTTATTCTTATCCAAGTAATATATATTAAAATCAGCTTTTATACTATGACGTAAATAGAAGTCAAATTTCATGAACTTTCAGAGTGTCTGGCAGGGGGTTTCCACTATGCTAAGTGTCTGGCATTGACTGACGTGATTTTTAATATTATTCTAAAGGTAATATCAAAAGATCAAGGTTTATACTATGACCAAAAAAATTAGGAATTTTGCAAACTTGAGTACCTCGTATCTCCCAAAGCCACTATGATCCAAATTCCATAATCTACCATCGTTCTTACCTGTGTTGGGAGCATGCACTGACAAAGTTTCAGCTTTTATAAAATGACGAAGGTCTGGCGCTCACGGGATCTCTCTCTATTAGGGACTGCAGCTTTAGGTAGGTTTATATCCGATTTTTTACTTGAAAAAAAATGTTGCATCACCTTTAAGGAATTAAATAACTCAAACCTTATATATAAACGAATACATATTTTAAAAAACTGAAATCAAGCGAAAAGTACAAACATAACACAGTAAACACTTCTACCTCTGCAAAATTACTTCAGTAGTCTAGACTCCTAAGATACTGTTTGTAAATTGAATTGGTAATACAAACTTTGTTGATTTGCTTATCGATCTATTAACTAAATTGCATTAGAACAGAATAAATCATTTTTACCATTGGACACGGTGCAAGATATGCCTGCAGGCGTTGTCGTTTAGACAGATTTAGTGTTACGCCGTATCTGCTTACCCCACAGCTTCCTGTATTTAAATTCTTGCGTGCTATTACGCTATAATTTCCGGTTTCAAAGCAACGTGCAATTTATTCGAGTTTATATGGTAATATTGATTCTATATGATCTAGTGATCAAAGAACATATTTTTACACATATTAGAGCTTTAGAATTTAATATATTACAAGAGTTTTGATATTGCAGCCGTGTGGTATCCGGCTGAATAGAATAGTACCACCCTCATTTCTTACCGAGGTGTCGTAAAAGGCGACTAAGGTGAGTCGACCCGCCGTGTGGTATCCGGCTGAGTAGAATAGACCAACCTCATTTTTTACCGAGGTGTCGTAAAAGCCGACTGAGGTAAGTTGAGGACAGGCAGGCGGCCGGTCGTAAAAACGCAGCCAAATCGTGTGACAGCATGTTTATAACATGTTGTGCCGACCCCACTTAGAGTGGGATAAGGGCGGGAAGATGATGAAGAGTTTTGATATTGCTCTTCTGCAGCTGTTCGTCTTCAATTTCATTCTATGTATAATACTTATTCATCATCCTCCTGCCCTCATCTAGTGGGATCAGCACATGTTATAAACATGTTTTCACATGATTTGGCTAGGTATTTTGCGACAGGTGACCTCCCTGATAGAATAGAAATGAGGGTGAGTATAAAACTTATTAAAAATATGAAATCAGAACTTCCACAATAATTGTCACAAATGGTTATGTAATTAAAAATTGGGGGAGGTACTTGTGGTTTAAATCACCTCTTTAAATTATTCATTCCTTAAAGAATAACTCTATGAATCTCTCTAGAATAACTCTAAATGAAATATGGTAATAGTCGCCCTTTTTGAGATCGTGATAACTAAGTTCTAAGTTCATGTTAACAAAATAAAAAGAATAAAAATCAACAAAGCAAAAAAAAAATATTGAAACACGTGACATATACAACTAAAAACAGACAGACCTTAAATGAAATTTCTCTGGTCTAAGATCTTGACTCTCTTGACTTGTAGGTCTAAGATAAGATAATAAGATATTTCTAAAAAATAAAGGCATAATAAGCCTCTAAGGCATAGTCTGGACTCTATGGTGTAAGATAAGCTATACATCTTATAAATAAAGGCATAGACTCCCTATTTATTCCTCCTTTGTCGTGATAGAAAAGTTTTATAAACTATAATTTATCTGTGCTGGCAACACGTCCCACTAATTGACGTTGTAAAAGCCTGAGGGCTAAAAGCATAGTGTCATTGAAACAATATTACAGAAATAAAAACGGACAACGAAAAAACAATTTTCGGTATTGACAAATGAATAATCTGCTACTTAAAAGAAAATTATCATAAACAGCGGAAATGTTGTTAGTCAAACCGACAATTGATTATATCAACAGATATATACATGTTTAACTCGATTAGGATCAAAGCTTACTGGGCTAGATATCCCAATTTGGCTAAGAGAAAACCGTTATTAGAGACTCTCATTTCAAATAGTTTAAGAGATGGTCACCATTATTTTAAAATTAAGTTAGCTGAAGCTATCGTATGCCATTAACTTACTTTTGCAACTAAATTTAGTAACATATTTAGGATAAAATTATATGAGTTTGCTTTCCATTTTGTATAGATAAAATTATAACGTTAAATGACATATGACAACGTTGGTGTTTAAATGGATACATGTCTTATATCTGAATAAGGGCCACATATGTGCTTGATACTAGTTGAGCTCACCCGATAAAATAAGACGTAGTATATCGAATTTATGTACATTAATTATAAATACCACTAATGATAGCTTAAATAAAAATATTGGTTTATGGACTCGAAACAAGTTGCTTTATGACAAATTGCCAAAGCGTAGTATTAAGTTATAACTTGGAAGAGCAAGAAAACACTAGCTTTTTTAATAGTTCGTAGCGTGATGTCATAGATAACATTGAAATAAGGATGACAATGTGTCTTTAGGCTGCGGGGTACAAGCGCACGAAGGTAGTACGGGAACGGGGACTTGCTGCCCAAAATAGCTAACGGGTACTCTTGCTGTACCACTGTCTTAAATTTTTAAGCCAGGATTTTTTAAGCCGGGTTTTCTTCTCCCCTGAATCTTTCCTTGGATAATGAGTTGCAGGATCTCATACTTATGATTGCGCATTATATAGCCAAGATATTGGAAAGTTAAATACTAAGCGTGCGATATTGACTGGCTCTTACACTACACGCAACTCAGCATATAATATGTAAAGACATGTATTAAGTGGGTCGTATTTCGATGTCAAGACAATCAACTCACATAATTAATATCACAATTGTATTATGTATGCCCTTGCTCTACAATATTGAATACATTTGCAATTCAAACAATTCGTTGTAAAACGTTGTTGTTATTAATTCGATACTATAACTTATGAATTCGATACGGGTCGTTTGATGGAAATTTAATGACGATTTCTCATCGAATGTGAATTTTGTGTGTCAGTTAAATTGCTTATTATCGCTTACAATTTACAACAACGGGAATTTATTGTGAATTATTGCAATTTGTTATTGATATGCTAAATAATGGCCGGAATGGCTAGTTTGCGCAGATGGGAGTGACCCAGCTTTTAACACCGCAGGTCGCGGGTTCAATTCACGCTTATATACAACGTTTTTATAAGCGATTGCAGCGTCATACAAATTGGCATCACGCTAATGCGATCGAATAGGTTATAAAAACTTGCACTATGCTCAGGTTATGCGTAATATACTACGTAAGTTAGAAATATTACAAGTACATCATGTATCCCGCGTCAGTAAAGCAAAAAAAATACCTGTCCATTCGACACCAACATTGGACTTTCGCTTCATTGCACTCCAGGAGGCACGAATGAATTTTACACAAAGTCGAGCATTACAAGGTTTCTATGGGGTAACTAAACCACCGAATCCCATATTTTTGTATTCCTAAACATGTGCAAGAATATATAGCTAAGTATTAGATTTTAACCTTATACAGAAATGAATGAAGTTTTATGCTCATATTCTGATTCTCATATCAATTTTTTACTAACATAATATTATGTTCATTATTTGTGTCTTCGTCACGGATCCAATCCCGGGCAGGCACCAATGAGTTTTTCTATTAAAACTTATGTGTCTAATTATTATTTGCAATTTATGTCTTCGCTTTCCGTTGAACGAAAACATCACGACAAAACCTGCATATCTATAGAGAATTTTGGGTATATGTTTAGCCTATCAATCTGCATTGGAGAGGCGTGGTTTCGTCAACCCTTCACTCCAAAAAAGGAGAAAAGGAGGCCTATGCCCAGAATTGGGATAGTAACGGGCCGCTTTTTTTATTTTTTTTATTGTTTTTGTCTGTGTCTAAATGATTATTTTAATTCTAATTATCATCTTCCTGCCCTTATCCCACTCTAAGTGGGGTCGGCACAACATGTTATAAACATGCTGTCACATGATTTGGCTGCGTTTTTATGACCGGCCGCCTACCTGCCATCAACTTACCTCGGTAAGAAAGAGGGTGGTCTATTTGACTCAACCGGATACCACACTGTGGGTCAACTTACTTTAGTCGCCTTTTACGACACCTCGATAAGAAATGAGGGTGGTACAATTCTATTCAGCCGGATACCACACGGCGTGATTACTTTAATTCTAATATCAAAAATATATACAAGTCTATACAAAAAATAGACTTTCAATGGCAATTGTTTATGTAAATCTTTACCGTCCATAGAAAATTGATTTTATACGTAGTCATCATAATCAATTAACTAAAAAAACAACAAATAATATTTAACCGTCATGTCGAGTTTGATAATAAATATTTAAAGAACCTTGAAGCGCAGTGAAATAATTACTAGTCTCGCATACAAAAGATCTGATGTACGATTGCTATCGGATAAATAGGAATTTGATTACCAATATTAATTTTTCTCGTAGTTCAATTAATTCAGAACTTAGATGTTCTAGGTTTTATTCCAGATTTTAATATATCAGCGATCATCCCAAAACAATATTGAAACACTAATAACTGGAAAAAAGGTACTTAAGACTTAAGATTAAGAAACCTTTGTGAAAATTACGTTTTTCAACCGTTAAACTATGACCCATCTAGTACAATGCGTCGAAACCGCTAATGAGTTATTCTAGCAAATTCCTGTTTAGACCACAACGGTAGACGCATTAGTCTACCACAACAGTCTTCGATAATAAAACGAAGTACAGAATCACCCGTTGAAAATTCTTAATTAATCAATGTCAAGGTGTATGTTACGCCGTGTGGTATCCGGCTGAGTAGAATAGAAGAACCTCTTTTCTTACCGAGGTGTCGTAAAAGGCGACTAAGGTAAGTTGACTCACCGTGTGGTATCCGGTTAAGTAGAATATACCACTTTCTTATCGAGGTGTCGTAAAATACGACAGATGTAAGTTGACGTCAGGCAGGCGGCCGGTCGTAAAAACGCAGCCAAATCATGTGACAGCATGTTTATAACATGTTGTGCCGACCCCACTTAGAGTGGAATAAGGGCAGGAAGATGATGATGATGATGCCAAGGTGTATGTATTTATGGCGTTATATTAATTTTCATACAACGCTAAGAATACGTTGTCGGAAAACCTTGATAATGCCGAATAAATTAAGTACTTATACAAATACAAAAACTACAAAATCACAAACTTATAAAAGAAAACATTATCATTCATTTAATATCACTGCTACGTAAGCATGATCTATGGTATACCAATATATAAAGCTGAAGATTGTTTATTTGTTTGATTGTTTGAACGCGCTAATCTCTGGAACTTCTAGGCCGATTTGGATAATTATTTGAGTGTAAGATAGTCCATTTATCGAGGAAGGCTATAGACTATATAACATCACGCTAACGTTAATAGGAGAGGAGCAGCAATAAAAATATTCCGAAAACGGCAAAATTTAAAGCTTTCCTTGTGTGCGCTAAGTAAACGGTGAAAGTTATTCAAAAATTGTTTTTTATCTTTCTAGTTTTTTAGTTTAAGTAAGAAAATACGATCTAAACAACCTAAAATTAAAAAGTTAATCGTCGGAGTCGATTCACTAAATATTAGATAAACTAGAACTAATAAATTTAGATCATGACAAATTAAGTGAACATTAGAAAGCCATAAGTAGAAAATTATAATTTCACTTCCCAAAATATTGTCATAAAAGCCGTGTGGTATCCGGCTTAATAGAGTAGTACCACCCTCATTTCTTACCGAGGTGTCGTAAAAGGCGACTAAGGTAAGTTGACCCACCGTGTGGTATCCGGTTGAGTAAAATAGACCACCCTCTTTCTTACCGGAGTCGTTAAATACGACAGAGGTAAGTTGACGTCAGGCAGGCGGCCGGTCGTAAAATATGTAGCCAAATCATATGACAACATGTTTGTAACATGTTGTGCCGACCCCACCCAGAGTGGGATAAGGGCAGGAGGATGTAAAGTTAATTGTCGGAGTCGATTCACTAAATATTAGGTAAGCTAGAACTAATAATTTTATATAATGACAAGAATATTAGAAAGGCATAAGTAAATATTTATAATTTCACTTCCCAAAATATTGTATAAAAAAAATATATACTAAACCAACAATTACATACCAACTAACTAAAGTTACAATTATTAATAGCAAACGTAAATATTTTAGACACAAAACTTGATCTGCAATTAATAAAACTGTGTCAACTATTTATTTCCGTTATTAAACGTTGTTTTCACAAAAAAATATCACTTTACATAAACATAAGGAAACTTATAACTAATATTGATTACATACAATTAGTTTTTAAACGACACCGTAAGTTAGTATTAAAGTATGTCTTAATAACCAGAAGGTAGTTTTATAATAACCGTACAATTTATAGATATGTAAATGCAGCATTTTTGCCAAAATAACACTTTATAGCGGTTGGTTTTTTTTTTTTTCGAATATGACTAATGCTGTTAGCCCTAATGGCTTCGACAGCGTCACCGATAAGACGGGCGAGCGCAGAAGCATCGCCGAGAAGAGATGGATAATACAAGCGGGTGCATTACAAGCACCCGCCCTACAGGGGGCGTCGCCTTAAGGGTGTCTCCTGCGAGACCGAACCTCGGCTTAAGGCGGCGCGTTTTTGGAGGGCTGCATCTAATAAATGACTTGGAAGAAGTCTGCGTCACGGCGGCCGCGGCAGAGGGCTGCGGCCGCTTGACACAAGCAAGCGGGGACCTCGTCTTCGCCGGCGAAGACGCTGTTTGTGTAAATGTAATGTGTGTATCTTGTTGGATGCTGTGATAGCATCGTCGGGGTCGTTAAGGACGCTCTTCGGGCGCCTGTGAATCTTATTGGGGTGCCTGAACACCTTATAGTTGGACGCGGCCACTATAAGGGGGTTTGGGTGGATGGACGCTTTCTCGAAGTAAGTCGTCGAGAATCGTCTGAAAAGATCGGCTATCGTGGGTAGGTCGAGATCTCTATGGATAGCGGTTGGTAAATAAAAATTTATGTAGGTATATATTCGTTTTAATATAGAATCATTGCTAAATATAGAACTAATATTAATCATCGGATATGGTCAGTCAGCAATAAACTTTTATTACACTAATAAATAAACATTGGCAAAACCTAAACCTGAGAACACTTTTCTTTTTCTGCCCTTATCCCACTTTAAGTGGGGTCGGCACAACATTTTATAAACATGATGTCACATGGCTACCGTATTTTACAACCGGCCGCCTGCCTGACGTCCACTTACCATTGACGTATTTTACACCTTGGTAAGAAAGAGGGCAGTCTATTCTACTCAACCGGATACCACACGTTGGGTCAACTTACCTTAGTGGTCTTTTACGACACCACAGTAAGAAATGAGGGTGATCTATTCTACTCAGCCGGACCACACGGCTACTAAACTTGAGAACCCACTAGATTTTTTTAAATTTGTTACGAGTATGGCATTTTGTATGATTGGTCATTTGTTATTTAACCGCCATAAATATCTGAACGTATGTAGTTATAATAGCACACAGATAATAATAAAAAAACCAGGATTTTAATATATAGGACAGTTTTTCTCGGCAGTAAAGTCCAAGCAAGCAAAGTCGCATGAATATATGTGATTTGACCCTTAGAATGTGATAATATCACATGTTATATTCATAGTTTTGAAAATAGGTGTGATTTTTGTGATTAAATAATGTTAACAAAGATAAAATTAAAATTAAATAATGTTAAAGTATAACAAAGTTACAGTTATTCAATAAAAATACATTTTTTTATATCACACATCATGTCAGTGACAAAAATTGATTATGCAACTAATGCAATAACAATAATTATCATTAAATATACTTACACTCTTAATACACACCTTGTAACAAATCGATGATAATCGCACAAAAATATACAGTACTATTTATGTAGACAATAAAAAATAATCGAATGTTTAATTGATGAAATTCCCGGCTATTTTAGTGCTATTCTTCCTTATTTATTAGTGCTAAGACTATATTTAAGTGCTATTTTAAAGGTTATTATAAAAATATCTGCATAGGCTTACTTACCTTTGAAAATAAATGTATTTTTTATTTATCCACCTGCCTAGTCCTACGATAGAGTAGGATACGAAACACGGAGGCTGCGTCGGCGTCCCCGCTGGAATGTGACACCTGTGACCACAAAACACTCAGCCAGTACACTGTACACGTCTTTTTTAATAAAATAACTTAGTTCTCACACACAAACAATCCAGGAAAATCTTTCCGAGTGCTTTAGTACGCACCAGTTCGATAAAAGTTCGCGACGCTCAAAACGCAAGTTCGTAAAGTCAAAAACCTGTAACGGAGTGAACGGCAACCGCGCTGCGACTGACGTCATAACAAACGTGCTGTTCAAAGAGCAGGAGAGAGCGTGCGAGTGAGATAGCACGTTAAGACAGTAACGCCGCCACACCTGTTGATTGTTATTGCGATAATTCAATGAAAAACTTAATAATTTGTTTATCAAAATTTGCGAACTTGCAATTTTGTCTTTTTTTATTTTAAAAATCTTAAGTGTAATATCACAAAATGTTTTTTCAATGAGTAATGTAAATGCTTTTTTTACAGCGTTCACACGTGCGTTACTTTTGTTTTTTTTTACAGTTGCTTCGAGGGTGCGAAATGTGGATATCTAACGTATCAGAAGTGATAAAAGTGTATCAGAAGGCTATTTATATGACTGAGAATAGAAAATACATAGAGTTTTTATAATAGCCGAGTCACGCTCGTATTTTTTTTTAATGTAATAAATGCAAATAAAAAATAAAAAGCAAAATAGGGCTAGTGATATCTGAGGCTTGATGCCAGATATTTAACTTCTTAAGTCCGCCAATTCCCCACTGAGCCATTACAACTTTACAAATGGCAACTAAAAAAATAGGCTTTTGTACTCATTGTAAATTTTAGCAATATTTTGATGCCTGAAAACAGGGAAAACACATTTTTTTTTAAATAAACCCTAGCTAGATCGATTCACCCCCTTTCCTTAGTACTATTGAACGACACCTCGGTAAGAAATGAGAGTAGTCTATTTTAATAAGCCGGATCGATTTACCTAAGTCATATTTTGCGACACTTCGGTAAGAAAGCGAGTGGTCAATTCTACTAAACCGGATACTACAACCACACTATGGGTCAACTTGCCTAAGTCGCCTTTTACGACACCTCGGTAAAAAATGTGGTTGGTCTATTCTACTCAGCCGGATACTACACGGCGGGTTGACTTATCTTAGTCGCTTTTTACGACACCTCGGTAAGAAATGGGGGTGGTCAATTCTATTCAGCCGAATATCACACGGCTAATAACATTATATGCCATAATGCTTACTTAGCAAATACTTAGGAAGTTGTAGAATATTTGTGTAGATTACTTATATACGTGCATCATTTCATACTTATAAAATAAGTAAAAAATGATAAAGAAATCACAAAATCAGTTTTTATATATTTTATTTATAATAACGTGCCTGCGTGAATAAAACTTTATTGTGTTGTATTGCTTAAGTTGGTAATAGTAGACGAAAACTTATATATATTTAGTTTTATAGAAAATATTGCACGCCTACGTTTAAAGTACAGTGTATGGCACATACTATGGTACAAAATGTACAGGAGTAAACTATCAATATTTATATTCTAATATCACTTCATAAATGATATAGTTGATCATGAAATATTGCCACCGCCAGACATATCAGCAACAGCTCCCCGAGTAAACCTGGAAATAATAATATATTACTTCTTTTAAATAAAGTTTGTTTAATAATATTTATTGCCCTTGACATCTTTTTGGATGGTCTTTCTTCAAACAGAACTATAATTTTTTTACTATGGCTTACGAATCAAGTAATCTGTTACAACATGTTTTTAATACAACCTCCTTCATAGAGTTAGCGATTAATATGAAAAAGCATTGTGGCTGTCATATTTTTATGTGTCGTTCATTGAGTTGTAGCGAAAGAGTAAATGGGTTGACTCTGGGAAAACTGCTTTTTATTTATTGAATAAGAATAAAGGAGAAATATCGTCGCTTATTATAAATCATTTATGAATAAACTAATTGCTAAGAACAATGGGCAAGTAAATTTATATATGTAAAATACAAAAATATTCTATTAAATATATATATATATATCTTTAATATTTAAATGAGTTAAACTTGTATGTCGGAATCTCGGTAAACGGCTCCAACGATTTTCATGCAATTAAGCATGTAGGGGGTTTTGAGGGAGTAAAATCGATCTAGCTAGATTTTATTAAAAAAAAATTCATTTTACCCCCGTTTATGGGCATTAAAAAATACTAAAATTTATATTGAATTGAATTTTTGCCATTAACTGTCAAGTCAGCGTAGCTTATTCCGGGAACGGGTGGTCGCGGAAAATGAAAATACCTAGGATCTAGCCCCACCACCTTATTTTTTCCTTTTTTTTAAGTTTCTTTTTCTTATTTTGAAAAAAAATTACCGAGCAACCGAGCTCGGTCACCCAGATATTTAATATTTAAATGAGTTAATGGAGTCGTTTCCGAGATTCCGAAAGATTATATATACATACAAATGTATATTTATTTATTTATTTATTTATTTATGTACCATAAAAATGTTGGAAAATAAACATAATTGGTAAAAAAAGTGTACAAAGGTCAACTTATCCCTATGACAGAGATCTCTGCCAGCTAACCTACGAGGTGAGACAATTTATATTAAAGAAAAAGGTACGCAAATATCAAACATTATGAATTAGAATTACCTACTAATAATTTCCTAATTTAACAAAAATAAAAATAAAAAATAAATATATAATTTATTTATATATAAATAAATATATATACATACACACTATATATAATACAAAGTATAATATTTAAATGTCAACAATTACATTATGATGGTAAAGATGTGTAATGTTTCTTTAGTCTTAATTTAAAAGTGCTGAAGGAAAGGCTAAAGCAGTCATTGATGACGCTGTATGGCAACGAGTTCCACAGACATCCAGCAAGTACAGAAAACGATTTAGCAAAAAATACGGTATTGTATGGCGGGATGGTAAGTGATTTTAGAGGCACACAAGATCGTACAGGCCTGACACGGGGAGGAGCTTCGTGAAACAACTCACGTAAGTAGTTGGGTGAAGAGGTTTTTAAAATTTTAAAGAGAATACTAAGGATATGAATATTCCGGCGGTATCGAATTGGGAGCCACTTTAATTGACTTCGAAAATGTGATATATGATCGAATTTACGCAGTCCAAATATAAATCGGATACATAAATTCTGAAGCCGCTCTAATTTATTAAGAAGCTCTTCAGTTGCATCTAAATAGCAAACGTCCGCGTAGTCGAGTATTGGGAATAAAAGTGATTGAACAAGTAAGGTTTTAGTACTAATGGGAAGAAAATTCTGCAACCGCTTTAAAGAATGCAGAGAATAGTGAATACGTCTGCTGACTTCATTAATGTGAGCTGACCAGGACAGGTTGCAATCAATAATTAATCCCAGATTTTTTGATTTGTCAGTCAGCATTATTGGTAAACCATCGTACGTGATGACTGGTAAATTGCAGAAATCAATTTGACTTCGCAGTTGTCTGCTGCCTATTACCATAGCTTGAGATTTTGATGGATTGACAAGAAGTCCGTACTCATCAGCCCACTTCTTAATCTTAGAGAGATCATTATTAATATCATCTACTGCAGCAGCAAGGTTGTTTATTGTGGTATGTCTATAAATTTGCAGATCATCTGCATATAGATGGTACGAACAAGTTAATGCTTTTGAAATTTCGTTAATAAATATAGAGAACAAAAGCGGAGATAGCACAGCACCTTGCGGGACACCTGCACCAAGGTTAACCCAATCTGAGGAAAATTCGTCATTCCAGATTCTCTGACGGCGTCCGTGAAGGTAAGAATAAAACCAATCGGTCACAGAGGAAGATATGTTAAGAGAGGACAAAATACCAAGCAATACATCATGATCAACCGAGTTAAAGGCATTACTAAAATCAAGTAAAACGAGAATAGTCAGTTTTTTATTGTCCATAGCAAGTCGAATATCATCAGTGACCTTGAGTAGAGCAGTAGTTGTACTATGCAGAGGACGAAAGCCAGATTGAAATGGATTTAATAAATTATGCTTAGAGACAAAATAGGAAATTTGCTTGAGAACAATGTTTTCAAACACCTTAGAAATGATAGGGAGAATGGAGATTGGGCGATATTGAGAGAAAGAAGAAGGATTAGAAACTTTTGGTAAAGGAATGATGTGGGCAAACTTCCATGCAGTGGGAAAACATTTTGTTGATATAGAAAAATTAAGTATATGTGAAATAGCTGGAGATAAGAAATCTATGAGAAGTGTTAACATGTCGTAACTAACACCATCGCTACCAACAGCTTTGGAGGATAAGGAATGTATGCTCTTTTCAACATCTCTTACTGTAATTGAATCAAAGGCAAAAGGTTCACAATTTGGACGTGAAGCTGAGGCCAGCTTTTGTAGGGTTACATGTTTAGCTGAATCAGAAATGTTGGTAGGAGCTTTGGAAAAGAAAAGATTCAAAGCATTAAAGTCAACTTTTTGATTCAGAACTTTTGATGATTTACCCACGCCAAGAGATTTAAGAAACTTCCAAGTCTGCGAAGAAGAAAGATTATGAAGTGTAGAAAAAATGAAACGTCGTTTAGCATTCCTACACATTCTATTACAAAGATTCCGTAATTTTTTATATACATCTACATTTTCTATGCTAGGATTATTTTTACAAAGTCCTTTAGCCTTATTACGTTTGTGCATTATATTTTTAATTTCAGGAGTAAGCCAAGGCGCAGGTAAATGTTTAACTCTAATAGTTTTGAGAGGAGCATGAAAGTCAAACAGTTGAAAAAGGATTGAATTCAAAACACCAACTTTGGCGTCAACAGTAGAGGCGCAGTACAAAGGTGTCATATCTAACTTAGCGACATCCTCGTGGAAAGAATCAAAATTAATATTCTTATAATTACGACGCATAATTAACTTACTCTTACGTCTAGGTATAGAGAAATTATAGCTCAAGAAAAGCAGGTCGTGATAAGAGAAGGGAGCCGTTAATTGTCCGTGAACCAGTACGTTTTCAGGCTCAGTAACAATTATGATGTCTAAAAGAGATGGATTAGAATTCCCTGGGAAATGAGTAGCAGAGGAAGGCAGAATATAAGCATTAGATGCAGTTACTATATTTTTTAATTTATCTGACCTATGGTCATTTCTCAATAAACAAGTGTTGAAATCACCAGCGATAATTATATGACCATATGACGGGCATAAGTCTTCAAGAATACATTCTTCTTTCATTCGTCTTCAAGAATACATTCTCAAGAACTCATTGAAATAATTAACGTGAAGCGTCGGACTGTATGCTACACCCAGAAGGAGTTTGGTATGATATGAGGAAATTTCAAGGAAAAGGTATTCAAATTCACTAGTATTATTGAATGTTGATTGATTGATGATATGAAACGACAAACCATCCCTGATATACATACACACACCACCCCCTCTTTTACAAGTACGATCATTGCGAACCAGAGTGAAACCTGGGAGAGCATAAAGATCCGAAGGAAGTGATGGCTTTAACCAAGATTCAGAAACCAGTATAGCGTCGACTTGGACGTTGCTAAAAGATACAATAAGATCAGAATAATGAGCCGGAATACTTTGGGCATTTATGTGCACTACGTTAAAACAGTGTGAATTAGTAACCAACAAATTTTGAAGCTTGGTGTCAAGGCCATAATAAAGATTACTGGATGAAGCTATGGAACCAGATGCACTTTGAAAACTTTCCGAGGAAGAGCAGGAAAAGAAGTCATCATTAACGCCAAAACAAGATTTATCAGACATAAAATACAATACAATTAAAATACTAAATAATGAAATAAATAAATTAGATATAATAAAAACAATAATAATAAAAGAATATAGAATGAACAATAATAATACTAAATTTGAACAATAATAATTATAAATTGTCCCACTTATACTGGCCAGATTAACTTAAGATTACACAATTGAAACATACTGGATACAAAAAAGAAAATTAAAACACATTAATGTCTCGTATAAAATAAGTACGTGAAGTAACATCTAACTAAATAAATAGGAACTTAACATAGATAAAGCTGAATAATTGTCATTGAAGCAAAATAATTAATTAAAAATTAGTAGAAAATCAATAAAAAAATTTAGAGACAATGGTTGCGATATGCCAAAATTTTGTAAGATTAAGTAAACAAAAATAAAATGCAGAAAATAAAATATAATATAACGACGATACAAAAAGACATTGGTGATAATTAAAAACTTGCCTACCGAGGAACTAAAAATATCCAATGTCATTAAATTGCATTATTTTGATATAGCACTAAAATAATTAATAATATATAATAATAATATTAATAATTAATACTAAAGCATAATTATCGAAATAAATCTTGAGTATCAATCGTGTGAATCATTTTATCTACAATATATAGATTTTCGGAATCAACGACTCCAACGATTTTCCTGAAATTGAGCATGTAGGGGTTTCGAGGGAGAAAATCAGTCAAGGTTTTATAAAAAAAATAAAATACCAACTTTATTTTTTTATTGACCACAAATTAATAAAAAAACATTATTGCTGTGTCATAGATTATCATTACCTGTGCGTCATAGTGTTGTTGAGAGAGTAAATGGGTTGACTTTGGGAAAATTGTTTTTTTTTTTATTGCATAAGTATAAAGGAGAAATATCGTTTAGTTATAAAAAAAAATATTTCTGTTAGAAACGATAGCAGAGTGAGTGAGTTATATATATTACATTAGTATGTATGCTGAGTGGTACTACATATATAAATTCATTAGCCTAGAAACTTACGCAATGATTTAGAAGCTTTGTCGTATCTAGGCGCTTGGTATTCGTCTGTGGCTTCCAAAAATTGGTACATCGCCTTGAATCCAGTTCCATCAAGACGATCGTTAGACCGAAATGTAACTTTAAAGAAATTTCTTTCGGATTCAACGTGAAACTCTTTCATCTGCCCGCAATATCTACCGTATTTATTGTCTTCAGTCATATAGTTAGAAAATTCTACGTAATCACTTGCAGATACTGCTTCACATCTGAAAAATAAAAAATAAATAAACGTTAAATATTAACAACTTAAAAACCATGTTCTTTACATTTACTTAATTTATAAATAATATTCGAACTAAAGGGTGACATAATATAAGAAGATTTTTATTGAAGTTTAAGTTGTGGCCGTGAGAGCAAGAATGGCCTAACTTAAACAAAATATTACAGTTGTAAGGAAAAACAATAAGCCCTGGTTTGAAATAATTTCTACTTTAGCAAATTAATAACTTTCATAAATATTTGCTGTCTTACTCTATTATTGTATAATATTTTTTTTTATGTAGTGATTTTACTAACCCTAAGCATCTTATCTATACTTATAATAAATCTGTAGAGAGGTCAATTCTGTAACTGGAATATATTTCCAAAATAACTATCAGGGGGTGATTAGGGATCGATACTGATGCCAAAAATGCAATCAGTAAAAATTTTGTCTGTCTGTCTGTCTGTCTGTCTGTCTGTCTGTCTGTATAACCGTTATAGAAACAAAAACTACTCGACGGATTTTAACGAAACTCGGTACAATTTTTTTTCATACTCCTGAGCTGGTTATAGTATACTTTTCATCACGCTACAATCAATAGGAGCAGAGCAGTGAAGGGAAATGTCGGGAAAACGGGAGAAATTACTCCATTTTTTTAACTTCCGTGGCGTGTGCAACCTTGATGGTTAAAGCTACACAGAAATCATGTATGACGGAAATGTTTTCCTTAAAATTATATAAAAAATATCCCACGACAGCATATGTCTATCTTTTATGGTTGACTCACAATAAGACGTGTAACTCCCGATAGCTTAGCAGTTCGAAGCTTTCTGGTTATATTTGTCTACTCCTACGTTTATATCACTCTCAGTCACCCCTAAATAAAAAAGTGAATAGTATTAACCATTGTATAAAAAAAGAATCATTGAAATCGGTATAGAAACACCAAAGTTATACATGAAATACGCTAATAATAAGCCATCGCGCGTGAATACTGAATCATGCTATAGGGATTATCACTACATAGTATAAAACAAAGTCACATTCTTTGTTTGTCCCTATATCTCTATGACTGCTTAAATCTTTAAAACTACGCAACAGATTTTGATGCGGTTTTTTTAATAGATAGAGTGATTCAAGAGGAATGTATAATAGCGTTTAATATGGAGTAGAGAAATACTGTAATGTTTCTAATGTGATGTCGTAAATAATTACTTTTTTTTCTTTATAATTAATAATTACTTTGATGTTAGATATAGCAGGAAATCTTCTTGATATACGGAGAGGGGAATTGTTTTACTTCAAATTTAACGCGTGCGGGCCACGGGCAGTAATGAATAAATTAAAACTACTAGAACGATTTTAATAATTTTTTTCACTGAGTGACATAGGCTATATATTTTATACCCGTGCGAAGCAGGGTAGGCCGCTAGTTCATTAATAAAATAAAACTCAGTATTGAAACTCATCATTTAGGCCACTCTAGCTCTCACTGCTTCAGTTACCCCTTAAATTCGCTAGATCACCACTGTAGTGTAGAATCATAAAAAGCCCCGCATAAGTGAGCTTGAGTTAGAACAGCCTAATGAAATTTTTCTATACTTTTACCATAAATTTTCCATACATTTTTAGCTTTTAATTTATCTTCTTCTTTTTCAACCGATGGGCGTCCACTACTAGACATAGGTCTGTTTAAGTCATCTCTACACCACACAATCTTGAGCCGCTTGAATCCAACGACTCCCCGAGACCTTTTTAAGGTCGTCAGTCCACCTCGCTGAGAGTCTACCGATGCTGAGTTTTCCGGTGCCATTCCAGCACCGAAGGAACCCAAAGCCTATCGGTTCTACGTACTACGTGCCCCATCACCGCTTCAGCTTCGCGACACGATGAGCTATGTCAGTTACTCCGGCTCTTCTACTCTGGATCTCCTCATTCCTGATTTCATCGTGTAGAGATAGAAAAAGCATAGCTCGCTCCATCGCCCGCTGAGTGACTCTGAGCTTTCTTTTCATAATCATTCTCCTGCCCGTATCCCACTCTAAGTAGGGTCGGCAGAACATGCTATAAACATCTAAAATTTACCATGTTATAAACATGTTGTCACATGATTTGGCTTCGTATTTTACGACCTGCCTGACGTTAAACTACCTTAGTCGCCTCTTACGACACCTCGGTAAGGAAGCGGGTGGTCTATTCTACTCAGCCGGATACCACACGGTGGATCAACTTACCTTAGTCACCTCTTACGACACCTTGATAAGAAATGAGGGTATTCTATTCTACTCAGTCACATACCCCACGGCTTTCTGAGCTTTCTTATGAGGCACATACAAAATAAAAATGAGTAGAATTAATGACTTACGGTAATACTCCCTCTACATCGAAGTACGTGAAATGTAAATGAACTTTTTCAGTCTGTCCTCCGTGAAAGAAGTAAGAACACTCTGTATCTCTTGGATATGGCCCAGGCGAATTAGGTGAGGCAAATGTACCGTTATGCGATTCACTACTATTAAAGACGAATGCGCAAGGGAATTCCTTCAACTGTCGCCCTGTTGATATGCCGAAATCTGTAACATAAATCGATATTGTCTCATAAAATATTTTATACCATATTTTATACGCCGTGTGGTATCCGGTGAAATAGAATAGTACCACCCTCATTTCTTACCGAGGTGTCGTAAAAGGCCACTAAGGTGAGTCGACCCGCCGTGTGGTATCCGGCTGAGTAGAATAGACCACCCTCATTTCTTACCGAGGTGTCATAAAATGCGACTAAGGTAAGTTGACCCACCGTGTGGTATCCGGTTAAGTAGAATAGATCACCCTCTTTCTTACCGAGGTGTCATAAAATACGACAAAGGTAAGTTGATGTCAGGCAGGCGGTCGGTCGTAAAATACATAGCCAAATCATGTGACAACATGTTTATGACATGTTGTGCCGACCCCACTTAGAGTGGCATAAGGCCTTAACTTAGGTATACGTTAATTAGGTAAATTTTAGTCAAAATATTATGTTTTGATTTTCACATACAGGAATATGGCCGTTTACAGCATGTAATTGCATGTAAAAGTGAACATTTTCGGAGATATTACAGATTTAATACGCCGTGAGGAGGCCGCGCTTCACCCTATAGCACTTCGAATTTAGCAGCTATATGTCGTTCTTTCAAGAATTTGTTTAATGACAAGAAAGCTGTGAATGTTGTATATAAAGACATTCTGTGATTAATTGTAAAAATAAAATTCATAGGAAAAATGTAAAAATAAATATGTAGGTAGTATATGAATTTAGATATTCCAAAGATAGCAGGAAATCTTCTTGGTATGGGGAGAGGGGAATTGTTTTTCTCCAAATTTAACGCTTGCGGGCCACAGGCAGTAATGAATAAATCAAAACTACTGGATCGATTTTGATCATTTCTTTTCACTGAGTGACATGGGCTATATATTTTATGCCCGTGCGAAGCAGGGGAGGCCGCTAGTAATAGATAAAGTAGGAACCGACATGAGCTTGCGGCTCCTGCTTTGCGCCTTACAAAAGTACGTAAATCGTTTGTGGGTCTGTGTATAAGATTCTGTAATAAAATTCCGCAATTAATTTTAGCTTTGCTATTACAGCAGTTTAAAAACACTGTTAAAAATACGAGGCTGATACAGAAAGCCTACTATACTGTTAAGGATTAGAATATGTAGATAAACCTACCTAGGTACCTACTCTTCGACCCCTGTACAAGACAGAAATTACTGAATGTATTTTGTATTTCTTTCTTCTCGGTAGGAACAGCTTTCCGAACGAGCAGTAGATTTGACGATTGAAAAGCATTGTTTACAAGTTTATTTGAATAAAGAAGATATGAATTTTGAATTTGAATAAGGTATCACTACATATTATAAAACAAAGTCACATATACCGTATGTACGCATAAAACTTTAAAACTACGCAACCGATTTTGATGCGGTTTTTTTAATAGATAGAGTGATTCAAAAGGAAGGTTTGTACGTATAATAACATTTAATACGGAGTAGAGAAATACTGTAATTTTTGAGGTTTCTGTAAATAATTACATTTTTTTCCGCTTACATTGCAAACGCAGGCTAAACCCTACGAGATTTATCAAAATGATGTACTAAGTATTTGTAAACCTTGAAAAGGTCTACAGGAAAGTCCGCGATGGTATATGTCTATCTCTTATGAATAACCCACAATAGCAGTTTTTTTCATTTACTTTTTACGAAAAATGATGCCTTATGTTCAAAGCAATTTTTATACAATACAGCATTAATCCTTATCCAATTAGGTACCTTAAATAAATTGTTGATTTAATATAGATTAATATTGCCGTTTACAGCATGTAATTTAAGTGAACATTTTCGGAGATATTACAGATTTAAAATCCCGCGAGGAGGCCGCGCTTCGACCTATAAGCACTTCGAATTTAGCAGCGACCGGAGGCGCAACTAAAAATGTCCTTCTTTCAAGTTTATATTGTCTAATGATAAGAAAGCTATGAATGTTGTATGTAAAGACATTGTCTAATCAATTGTAAAAATAAATAATATCACTACATAGTATAAAACAAAGTTGCATTCTCTGTCTGTCCGTATATCCCTATGTATGCTTCAATCTTTAAAACTATGCAACAGATTTTGATGCGGTTTTTTTTAATAGATAGAGTGATTGTAGAGGAAGGTTTACATGTCTAATAACATTCAATATGGAGTAGATAAATACTGTAATTTTTGAAGTTTCTGTAAATAATTAAATTTTTTTCCGCTTACATTGCAAACGCAGGCTAAACCCTACGAGATTTATCAAAATGATGTACTAAGTATTTGTACACCATGAAAAGGTCTACAGAAAAGTCCGGGACGGTATATGTCTATCTCTTATGGATAAACCACAATAGCAGTTTTTGTCATTTACTTTTTACGAAAAATGATGGCTTATGTTCAAAGTAATTTTTATACAATACAACATTAATCCTTATCCAATTAAGAACCTTAAATATATTGGTTATTTAATATTGATCAATATGACTGGTGATGTAAATAAGGTTAACTTTTTCCACTACTTAAAATGATCGACGAGGAATTTAATAACAGACGTGTTTCTATATTCAATGTTTAATTGCGACTGACTTAGTATATGGACTGACTTAACATAACATACCGCCCACCAAAGGACCATAGGGGTCCTTTAAAACAGCTAAATACAGAATTTCATCTAATACATAATCACATCAAAATAAGAAAGAATATTCCAATAATTACATCATGTAAATAGTTGTGGGCTTCATCACTACATATTATAAAACAAAGTCCCTATATCCCTATGTACGCATAAAACTTTAAAACTACGCAACAGATTTTGATGCGGTTTTTTTTTAATAGATAGAGTGATTCCAGAGGAAGGTTTGTACTATAATAACATTCAATACGGAGTAGAGAAATACTGTAATTTTTGAGGTTTCTGTAAATAATAACATTTTTTCCGCTTACAATGCAAATGCAGGCTAAACTCTACGAGATTGATCAAAATTATGTACTAAGTATTTGTACATCTTGAAAAGGTCTACAGAAAAGTCCGCGATGGTGTATGTCTATCTCTTATGGATAACCCACTATAGCATTTTTTGTCAGTTACTTTTTACGAAAAATAATGCCTTATTTTTGAAGCAATTTTTATACAATACAGCATTAATCCTTATCCAATTTAGTACCTTAAATAAATTGTTGATTTAATATAGATCAATATGGCCGTTTACAGCATGTAATTTAAGTGAACATTTTCGGAGATATTACAGATTTAAAATGCCGTGATGACGCCGCGCTTCACCCTATAACACTTCGAATCCAGCAGCTATATCGTTATTTCAAGAGTTTGTTTAAAGACATTCTGTAATTAATTGTAAAAATAAAATACATAGGGAAAATGTAAAAGTAAATAAGTAAAAATGTACTATATGAATTTAGATATTCCAAAGATAGCAGGAAATCTTCTTGGTATAGGGAAAGGAAATTGTTTTTCTCCAAATTTAACGCGTGCGGGCCACGGGCAGTATGAGAAGTGTTATATGAATAAATCAAAACTACTCGATCGATTTTAATCATTTTTTTACACTGACTGACATGGGATATATATTTTACACCCGTGCGAAGCAGGGGCAGGCCGCTAGTTAATAATAATATGAGGTGAAGTAAGGTGTAAATAATATAAGGTAAGGTAATAATAATAAGATGATCGTCGAAATTTTTTTTCGCTATTCAACGTATCGAAAGAATATTTGTTCCGAGCTTTGCCATAATCTAAATCTAATAAATAAAGTACTACTAATCTGTAATATCAAGGTATTATGGATAGGATTAACTCCGTTCAGGCAGATTATTCTGTTTATTTAATGTTCATTAGCGACGTGCTTAACATGTATAGCTAACAGCCGTTGATGTGTCGCAGTGGCTTTAATATTCAAGCCTAATCTAGGAACAATTAAGTCGGTACGTGCTGAAACTGCGTATATCCGACAGGATGTTTATCGAGAACAGCTTAGAAGTAATATGGACATTGTGAACTAATACTTCTATTCAAGAGTGCAACTCTACGAAACGATTTATAGAATTAGGCGTTACTTTGCAGAAATCCATAATACAAAAGTAATAATAAAATTATTTTGCTACTCGATCGATTTTCTGACAGACAGCTTTTGGGTCCTTTATTTTTTAATATGTGTAGACGACAAAAACATAAATCTTAAGACGTAGTTAACCATGACCTCTTTTAAATACTGCTACTGGCGCTCACGTTCCATCAGGCAACAGAGAAACGGACAAGAAACCTCGAGCGTGCAAAATTTGTGGACTAGAGCGCAGAAGCTATTGTCCTATCGTTGGAGAACGCTGTTCTCAGAATATTTTAGAGGAACAAAGGCTATCTATATTGCTTAAAACTGAGGTGGCAATGTGTCGCAATTTTGGTAGATCACTCTTAGGTGATGGGATCGTAGAAAGCGGCTCGCTAAGAGACATAACAACGGTGGAAATGAAATCCCTAGTCATTTCCCGTCCAGCGGTTCAAAAGTTAAATAATAACTTAATAATACGCTAATGCGGGAGTTTCGGTCATTAATTCGCTCGTAAACAAATGTTTTTATAATTTGCACTAACATTATGTAGATCTAGTTTGATACCGCCGGAATTCCTAGTTGATGGAATATCAGTCTATTCTGAAATATTATTGTGTAGTTATTTTCATACTTACTTTCAACGAAGGAATAAGATATTTTGAATCCTCTTGAGTTCCTCGATGAATGTGTACCTCGAAATTCGAGCATTAACTTGGGCCCATTCGACATAATTGGCTTAGGGAGGTCCACTCCACAAAACGTTGCAACATTTTCCAGTCGTCCGTCTACGTTAACGAATGCTTGAAGTGAGTCCACGTTAGTGCATCTGAAGTTGAAAAATGAATTATATAAAATATTTTATTTTAAAATTTATTTTTAAATAATTTCGTTTCCTGTTTCCTGTAATGTTAAGTATATGACGTAATGTTAAAAAATTGTAGTAGTATTTATTGCATTATATAACGTTTTGACTGTTTTTAATGTATCTCCAACATTCTGAAGAAGTAATTTCGTAATACATAATTAATACTTCATAATAATACCATATCCTATATTTTTTCTGTATATATCCGTTAAGATTGACTCTATATTTGAATATATTTTAAAACCACCGCAATTTTTTTTACTTATGTTATAAAAATCAAAAACATCGTTTTAAGTATGCTAACAGTTTCAAAATTGCGTAATAATGTTGTTTTAGTACCTATGTAAATTTTGTTAAACAAGAATCGATGCAAAAAAGTGTAATAGTTTATTAATTCAAAATATCTTATTAAATACACATTTTATAAACTATAGACTAACTTACCCTGTAGATCCATCAGTAGATTTATACAAAAAGAAGTCTTGAAATATTAATCTAATTCTCTCTTTTCCTCTTCCAAAAAATTCATAGTGACAGTGTGTGTTCGGTGGATAGGCAGCGGGAAAGTGAGGTGAAGTAAGAGTGCCGTGTTTTGAACCGTCGCTGTTGAACTCTTGGTGACATGATGAAGCTGGAAATAAAAACAATTTAAAGTTATGAGCGATATTAGTTCCAGTTTCTTACTAGCAATTTCTTCCGAATTCTGTTATACCTACGAGTATATAGCAAATTAGAATTATAAACAAAAAATATTAGTTAGCAACACAAACATCGGATCAACACAACACAATAACGCTATCGTGGGTTTCCATATAATTTAACATTTGTTTTTATCATTTCCATATTGTACGAAATATGATGTAAAATGTACATACTATATTCGCCATGATCAGGATATAACTTTTAAATTATTTTGTATGCTGTAAAGGATCTTTATAATTTTTAATAAATTAAATAATTCATATATAAAGTTTAAGCATAGCTCTTAAGGAAAACGGGCATAATATAATAACGATGGAAAAGACACATATTGTGAATACAGCGCATGCGTTATGCGCACATATACCATTGATTTTTCAGCTATACACCGCGTCTCTTAGTTCTAAAGAAAATATTACCACCGCAACAACCATCACGTTAACGTGACTTAAAATCGTAGAAGTACATATTTTTAATATAGGTAATTTAATATTTGTCCATACCAGTTTATACAGTCTGTGCTCCTTTGTAATTAGTCTGTACCTATGTCAATTTCACAGATTAGTTACGTGCCAGAGTAAACAATATCAATTATGTCGAATAAAGTAAAAATAAGTGTTTATTTACGAAAAATTTATAACAAAAACACAATAAGAGGAATAAAATTTATTAATAATTGATAATATATTCAAATCTCTTATAATATACTAAGTGGTTAAATCATTGTTTGAATCATAAGTGCGATAACGATATGAAGTGGTGCAATACATTTACACTTTAAAAAATAACATGTTTTTCTTTCTTATCATTCGAAACTTAGCGTATTGGACATTTGTATATTGATCTAGACTTTGAGCAGGTAGATTGCATTTATAGAAATGTCGACACCAACTCCTTTTTTCGTTGACCGTGCTAAAGGTGGACGGGCTTCTTGCAAGGTTTGCAAGGGTAACTGCCCAAGTGGTGAATTGCGCATGGCGAAGCTGGTATATAGCCCTTACGGTGAAAATCAACAAATGAAATCATGGCACCATGTGGATTGCCTAATGAATGTTCTTATGAAGCAACGGCCAGCTACAAAACGTATTGAATCAATAGACGATATCGGTAACTGGGAAACTTTAAGCAAGGAAGATCAGGAATTTATATTGAAAAAGATCAATGAAATGGAAAATCTTTACGCCAACAAAAACAATGGAAAATACACAGCTAAGATTTTAAAGAATGAACCATCAAAGAAGATCACAATTTCAGATGTCCCAAGTAAAAATGATATAAAGGCAGAAAAAATAACAGAAGACAATAAGTTCTCAAAGTTTTTTTCCCTTTGTACTAGAATATCGAAAGTTGATGCTTATACTGAAAAAACAGCAGTAGTGAATAACTTCTTTATGAAAGGTAGTGATGGCAACAAATTTCAGGGAGACCTTGCTCTGTGGTGTAAATTTCTTCTTCCACAAGTATCAAAGCGTGTATATAATCTGAAAAGTAAACAGCTTGTAAAACTATTCTCAAGAATTTTTAACACCGATCATGATGATATGTTAACACATTTGGAACAAGGTGATATAGCTGATACTATTCATTATTTCTTTGCCAAATCCCCTTCTTTTAAACCTACATCTGAAAGCACCTTAACCATAAATGAAATTGATATTTTCTTAGAAGACCTATCAAAATTGACTAGAGAAGAAGAACAAATATATCATTTTAAGAAAATTGTAAAAAAATGCACGTTAGATGATTTAAAAATGCTTATAAGATTGATAAAAGGAGATTTACGAATAAATGCTGGACCAAAACATATATTGGAAGGTGTGCATCCGGATGCATATAGTGTATTTCAAACTTCACGAGACCTGAATATGGTTTTGGAGAGGGTGTTAACACAAAGTAGTGGGGTAAAGCATAAAGATGCCATACAAACAAACGTGCATGCAAAATTGAGTCTTATGACACCTGTATTACCTATGCTAGCTGAAGCATGCAAGTCTGTTGAGATGGCTATGAAGAAATGTCCTAATGGAATGTTTTCTGAAATTAAATACGACGGGGAAAGGGTACAGGTACATAAAAAAGGTAATGAGTTTAAATATTTCTCTCGTGCTTTGAAACCTGTGATGGCCCACAAAGTTAACCATTTTAAGGATTATCTGCCGAAAGCATTTCCCAAAGGTAATGATTTGATTTTGGATGCTGAAGTTCTTCTTGTAGATAATACAGGAAAGCCTTTACCATTTGGCACATTGGGTAAACACAAACACTCTGAATTTAAGGATGCTCAAGTATGTCTTTTTGTTTTTGACTGCTTATATTACAATGGGGAGGTATTGATGGATGTCCCGATACGGAAGAGGCGTGAAATACTACATGAAAATATGATTGAAGTTACAAATCATGTTATGTTTTCTGAACAAGAGCTCATACATAAACCTTCTGATTTGGCCAACATGATAGCAAAGGTTAGCTTATGTACTTATATGTACTACTATATTTTATACATTGTTTAATCTAGTCATCATCCTTCTGCCCTTATCGCACTCTAAGTGGGGTCGGCACAACATGTTATAACATGTTGTTATATGATTTGGCTACGTATTTTACGACCGGCCGCCTGCCTGACGTCAACTAGCCATAGTGGTATTTTATGACTACTCGGTAAGAAAGAGTGTGGTCTATTCTACTTAACTGAATACCACATGGTGAGTTAACTTACCTTATTCGCCTTTTACGACACCTCGGTAAGAAAGAGGGTGGTCTATTCTATTCAGCCGGATAAATATTTTTCTAATTAATTTTTAACACAATATTTTGTTGTATATATAAAGTAAGTGCTCTATAAACTTTAAGGAATAAGCTGTTCAAATAAATAATATGTAGGTCTAATAATTTTAATGTTGTATATTAATAAGAATTGAAAATATATGCTTAATTGGTCACCTACAAGCACTGATGAAATTTAATAATTAAAAATCTGATATTAGTTTACTATTGCCTAACATATTTTCTACATATATATACATAGATTTGTTAGGGCTTTTTTGAACATTTTTACTGATTATAGTGAATCTATTAGTTTAAATTTAATAGAATAATATATCTGATTGAATTTATGTAAGCTATTCATAACTTTATTAACACTTATGCTAGAATTACATTAAGAACTTAAATCAAAATAATTGCAAGTGTTACTTAACTATATAGATTTATGGCATTTAAAAAATAATAGATGACATGCCTGAAACTTAGTTTTAATTTTAGTGTCTAAAATTTAAAAGACAAAACATTTTGAAACCAAGAAGCAAGTGAAGGGGTTTTTAAGTAATGTCATATTTAATTTTGTATATTTTTCCTATTCCAGGTTTTACAGCTTGGTTTAGAAGGCCTTGTTTTGAAGGATTTGGAATCAACTTACGTTCCTGGTAAGAGACATTGGCTGAAAGTTAAAAAGGACTATTTATTTGATGGCGCCATGGCCGATACTGCTGATCTTGTGGTGTTGGGTGCATGGTTTGGTATGTTTAAATTAAACATTTGATATTACATGTAATATATAAATGATATATTTAATAATATATAAATTATATATTGCATCATCATCCTCCTAACTTATGCCACTCTAAGGGGGGTAAGCACAACATGTTATAAATATGCTGTCACATGATTTGGCTGCGTTTTTACGACCGGCCGCCTGCCTGTCGTCAACTTACCTCTGTCGTATTTTACGACACGTCGGTAGCAAAGAGGGTGGTCTATTCTACTAAACCGGATAACACACGGTTTTTTTTTAACAGGAAAAAACTCCTAATGCCGCCCGACGGGGACAGGCGACGGTTATGTCGGACTCGCACCGACTAAAATAACCTGTGTGCTCCACTACGCTGCTGGTGGCGGTGATAGGGTGCCTATGAAGACATTGCCCCCCATCCCCGCCAGCAGCAACTCTGTAGCCCAGAGTGCGCCACCTCTGGGTCGGGGCCTCTCTGAAAGTGGCCCCTCCCTCCGCTGGACGATGCATCGGGAGCACCAGATGCATCGAACGCCTCGGGGACCTAACTCCAGCGAGCGTCCGATAAACCCCGTTCGGGTCGCTCGGAAGTCCCCGTTAGGGTGGCATGCGACGGACTTCGGCGAGTCGTCTGCGCCCCGGGATTGGATCCAAGGACTCGACTTCCCGGATCCGCCCCGCCGCCTCCTTCCGCGAGATAAAGTCCTCACAGAAGGAGACCATCGCTGCCCACGATCGCTCCCTGTCCACCATGGCGCGAACCACAGTGGGCAGGGAGAGATCGTGCCCCACCTGTGCCACGAGTTTCGCCCGGTGAACCGCCCAAGCTGGACAGTCTGCGAGCGTATGCAGCGCCGTGTCAAAGTCGACGCCGCACTCGTGGCACTCACCAGTCGCCTCGCGCTGGGCCACCTTCCACAGATGGATACCACACGGTGGGTCAACTTTTTTTTTAATACAAGAAAAATCCCCTTATGGGTACCGCCGCCCGACGGGGACAGGCGGCGGTTATGTCGGACTCGCACCGACTAAAACGACCTGTGTGCTCCACCACGCTGCCGATGGCAAGGACAGGGTATTATTGTACATATTGCCCCCATCCCCGCCGACAGCTCTGATCCCAGAGAACAAACACCTTCTCCGGGTAGGAGCCCCTCAAAAGAGAAGCCCCCCTCCGCTAACCGGTGCATCGGGAGCACCAGATGCACCGACCGCCTCGGGGACCTGTAAGCCAGACGTCCGATGTACCCCGTTCGGAACGTCCGAAGGTCCCCTTACAGGGCGGCAGACGATGGGCTTAGGCAAGTCGCTACCACCTGGACTCGCCAGCAGTAGATTGGATCCAGAACAAAAGTTCTCGGAACCGCTCCACCGCCCCCCTCCGCAGAGCAGAAGGAGGCCACCGCTGCCCGCGATCGCTCCCTGCCCACCGTGTTATCTGTTCACGGTCGACAGGGAGGTGGGTCAACTTACCTTAATCGCCTTTTACGACACCTCGGTAAGAAATGAGGTTGGTCTATTCTACTCCGCCGGATATACATTATATATTGCATTATAGGATATTCTGTGCTATATGGGAAATTAAAGCTTCTCAAAGACATCTCCATATCACTAAGAAGTTTTTGGGCCATGTGCCACCTATATAATCCTAAAGTAGGTCAGGTAGATTACACATATATGAAGTATACTTTTATCTTCAGTAGGCTTATGGGCTTCTCCCAAAAGAGAAAATAGTATATCTATTCACCAATGGATAACAGGGTGCTACTTTTACTTTGGTTAAATTTTGGGATGCCAAGATATATAAAATTTATTTATTTACTAGAAGTAACAGCGACTTTGCTCGCAACTATACTGTATTTATCCTATTCCCGAAGGTAAACTGTTTTTTTATTATTATGTTAGCATAGTATATAAGCTTCTACCATACCAAATTTCATCAATCAATTACTAAATAATCAGCGGATTAACCGTGAATGCCAGACAGATAGACTTCCCCATTTATAATTTAAGTATATATAAAACATACATTGAAATAATAGATGTATTATAGAAAAAAAATGACTTCAGGTTCGGGTAAAAAAGGTGGTATGATGTCAGTATTTTTAATGGGATGTCTCGACGCTCGTAGAAACATTTGGGTCACAGTAACGAAAGTTCATACTGGTCATGATGACAGCACATTAGAGAGATTGCAGAAGGAATTAAACCCACTAATGGTTAAAATATCCCAAGACTATACTAAAATACCAACTTGGTTGGATTGTAACAGAGGCATGGTGCCTGATTTTGTTGCAAAGGATCCCAAAAACCAACCTGTATGGGAAATTACAGGTTTGTGTAAAACTAACCATTATATTTTATTTTATATTTTTTTAAATTTGGGAAACAAACAGTACAAATTGAACATAAATATAGTAAATTATTGCTAATTCACATACCAAAATTAGTTTTCACTTATTACAACTATAACAAATCTTGCAGATTTTTTAGTCACAATGATAAAAGCATTATTTGATTTTATTTATATTGAAAATTTCATAAACAATTATCATGATTTTGATGTACTTTGTTATTTAAGAAGTAAGCAGTATTCTAATACTAAGTGTAACCTTTATCAGTTTGCTCTAATGTTCAAATAACTAAAATTGAATGTTTATAGCAATGCAAATTACTGGTGATTCGTTTCATTCTCTTATAATTGCCATTGTCTCTATACTGTGAAACAATGTAATATAACAATTTTCTATACTTAAAACTTCTATACTTATTTTAAAACTAAGTCTCCAAAAGCTGTCCTTCTGTATGTGATCAATTTTATCAAAAACTACTGATCGGATTTTGTACGATTTTTACTAAAACATAGTGCAATTATTTCTTAAGGCTTAAGTTAATAGTACATTACGGTTTTATGTGAATCGTCTTAGAGAGGTCGCGCGGTTCTAAAAAAAACTCGCCTGCTGGGATTTTTACTTGAGTGCGCCGTTTAAACCAGTACAGATACACTAAAGTAATAGAGAATTGTACATCTCCACAAATACTATAAAAAAGTCCCGGACAGCATGTCTCTATCTGTTATGGTTAACTGTCAATAACTACTTTTAAGTTCGATTTGGGAAAATTTTGAAAAAAATTCTACACGAGCGAATCCGCTACTGTAGCTCGTTTAATATAAACAACAGACTAAAAACCAACTCATATTGGTATAGTGGATTCACCTGCACCTTATTGTGAGATGTGATTATCTAAAAAGACTGTGCCAATAGAGGATGTTCTTCCATCGACTTCATCAACAAACCTCCATTTCAATATTTGCATACCAAATCCGAGCACTGAATAATATTTTCTCATTTTTGCAGGCACTGAATTAACCAAAGCGAACTTACACACAGCAGACGGTATATCAGTAAGATTCCCTAGAGTGACAAAAATACGAGACGACAAAGATTGGAAGTGTGCGACTAATTTGGATGAACTAAGGCATCTATATAAAACATCAAAAGAAAAAACTGATGTAACACTTCTCACAAAATTGGCAGCTACTGCAAATGACGAATATGAACCACCTGTTAAGAAAGCAAAGGCGAGTCCTAAGAATAAAGTCAGAAGTCCTGTAAAAAAAGGACCATTGGATATGATGTTTAAAAAACATGTTGTTAAAAGTGAAGATATGAAAACGAATTATGTAATTGAATGCCTAGACGTAAAAATAATCAAAGATGAAGATTCTGTTAGAAAGAAAAGAAAAAGATTGGCCAATTCAGACGAAACTGAGAGTGAAATTAATGAAGACGATGAAGACTTTATTGAATGTGGATTACCTGAAAACCCTTTACCAGATGTATTTAAAGATAAAAAACTAGGGTTTTATCCTGATTTTATTAGTATTCCAGAAAATGAAAGGCTAGAATTTGAACGGCACTGGATAGCGTATGGAGGTATTGTAGATAAGAAGGTCAAATCAATGGATGTAGATTATGTTTTGCATAATAAAGATACGATAGAGTTTAAGGAAATGAAGAAATTGAGAAATAAAGTACCGGACCACGTTAGGCATGTAACTAAGAGTTGGATTATAAAATGTATAAATTCTGTTGAATTATGTGATACTAAGTATGATACTGTGTTGTTAGAACCTGTTTCTAAAACGTAACTAATTTCTATTGGTTGTCTAAATACACCTTAGTATTGGGACGAAAAGTATCTTGTGCCTTAACCAAGCTCGTTCTATTTAACCTAGCTTGTTTTTTTTTTTGGTTCGGCCTAATTTTTGGATTCATTGCACCCAGGATTATACGTAGAATTTAAAATCTGGGTACTCAAAAGTGCTAAATCAATTAATAATTTTGTATGTGGTAAATTTTCATATAATATGTTCAGCCCTTTATGCATATTTTTTTGTAATAGGAGGATATTGTTGCATCTATAAAACTTTTCTTTGAATGAAATTTGACACACTCCAACAATTTATTTTCCCTTATTGTATACACTTATTGGATCAATAATAAAAAAGCATCAAATTATATGAGCAATTAAATATATTTATAAATTTAATATGTTTTGTCAAGTACATTCATAGAAGATACAAAAAAAAATACTATAAACTTCCACCACTTCTATTTAGTTATTTAGAGTATAAATTTAACAACTTTTAAATTTCAAATATTTAAAAATAATTTGGAATTAATAAAAAGTTTTATGTTTGTATATAACTTATCTTAGGGGATGATTTCTAAAAATAAATTGTCATGCTTACTTATATCTATATAAATCATATATAAAAACTGTGTTTTGATAAATCAGTCAGTAAGATTTTTCTTTTATATGCAGGTAATAAAGGATTTTTAAATTAAAATTTCCAATTCTATAAATGAAATTGGAAAGGTTATACTAAAAAAACCCATTGAAATAAAATTATAATTATGAATTAATATTTAATATGTTTATTTACTATGCAATTCAAAGTTTAAAAATAAAATATATTACTATTGTCTTACTAAAGTCATGAAAATATTATTTTATTATTATAATTCACGATAAAAATACCAATATTTTAAATAATATTTTTGCCATAATCCACAATAAAAATCTTAGTATTTTTATTTAAAATAATATTTGAGCAATATTCTCATTTTTATTAGTGTAATTAAATGTAGTAATGTTTTTATTTTTTTAAATCATATTTTCATTAGTTGTTTATTATGGACCTCTGAAAAGTAGCACCTAATTCTATAAATTACTATTCTCCTACTATCTATTTCTCTATTTGCTGTTGTAATATCATAGACCTATATATTTTGATTATACAATGATTATTTTATTTAGCAATGGTTTATATTATTACTTTCGTATATTTAATCTGTTCTCATAAACTTTGTGTATGTTATCTGTTCTGTAAATGTGAAATTTAATTAAGCGTATGTAATATTAATTAACAAGAAATGAGCGAATAAATAATTTTTGTTTTTAAATAATATTGTTTACCAAAATGTTTGATGCGTTTTTAATTAAAAAAAACATAAGCTTATAACAATCTTTTAATCTATGATCAAATCGATACTAATATTTTGAATGCGAAAGTTGGTCTGTTTGTTACGCTTTAACTAATAATCCGCTGGAGCGATATTGATGAAATTTGGTACATTTGAAGCTTATATATAGGGATAACAGCTAAAAAAATCCCGTTTCTCGTACGGGGATAGGAAAAAAAGAAGTACTCCATTGTGAGTGATTTAAATATCTTAATCACCAAGTTGGCAAATTGAGTCAAACTTAAAAAAAGAATACGCAATATTTATATATTTAGATATAAACACAGATGAGCTGTGGGGTATCAGTCTGAATAGAATAGACCACCCTCATTTCTTACCGAAGTGTCGTAAAAGGCGACCAAGGTAAGTCGACCCGCAGTGTGGTATCCGGCTGAGTAGAGTAGACCACCCTCATTTCTTACCGAGGCGTCGTAAAAGGCGAGTAAGGTAAGTTGACCCACCGTGTGGTATCCGGTTAAGTAGAATAAGAAATAATAATGGAATAAGTAGTCGTCAGGCAGGCAGACGGTCATAAAGTACGTAGCCAAATCATGTGACAACATGTTCATGAAATATTGTGCCGCCACTTGGAGTGGGACAGGGAAGGATGATGATGATTTATAAACACATTCGAGGAAGCATTAAGGTTGCGCGTGTAAATATCAGAATCTACCCTCAGGTGTTACGGATACGTTATGCTAAAAAACAAATCTAGTTGTGCCCCCACTTATAGTGGAATAAGGGCGGAATGATGATTTATTTATTATTTATTTATTTATTGGACAACCAACAATAGATAGGTACATTGTAATTTCTTAAATTATATGAGTCAGATCTCATTGTAAATGTCCTATTAATTAAAGGTTATCACGTCATTCGTATTAATTCGTGTTCAATAATCAAAGGTACCTTACAATAATTATGTCAATAATATATCATATATAATGTCAATCTCAATGTCAATACTAAATCATAAACACATTCGAGGAAGCATTAAGGTTGCACCTATAACAAAATATCAAGATCTACTACTCTCAGGTGTTATGTTGTGTATGCGAGAGCCCCAAAAAACAAAAAGGCTATATATAGACACGCTAACGCAGTCAACAAATGCACTTGTTTCTGTTCCAACACGTTATTTATTCAAGGAAGCTGACCCCCGACCCTATTATTAACGACGCGGTGGCTCGGCGCAACTTTCAGATTGCATTATTCGCGCCATTGACAACACTCGCTGACTAGTTAATAACGTGTAGTGAGCTCTCTTTGAAAAGGTTATTTTTAGGAATAATCCCGTTTGTCGTATTGCAGTTAACATATTAATATTCAGTCAGCGTTTTTAATTTCTGTTGACTACTAACATATAGCACACATATGTGACTGCCCCACACTAATTCAGAAGCGGGATTCCCTTCTAGGTTACGCTCAATATTAGTAGTTACAGTATCATGGAATTCTTGGGTATCTACCTGGGCAGCTAACTGTAAGCAGTGGAGAATAATAGATCCCCGTGATTAATGCCATAGTGGAAATGGACGGATCGTAGGCGCGATAGCTTCCTAGGACGTAAACTAGCAGGTGACAGAGCGGATTCGGGAAGTCAAGTCTAAGGATCCGATTCGCCCCAGGCGAGACGGGTCCGGGGGATTCGCTGAACTCCATCGTTTGCCGCCCTAAAGGGGACCTTCAGGTGTTTCGAACGGGGTTTATTGCACGCTGCGAAAGGCCCTGATCACCATAACCACCACCTAAGTCACCACTACACTACACACACTCACTACCACAATCACTACGACGGCAAAACTGCTTCATACACTTAGCATTAAATAGATTCTCTTAATAAACGCGGATTACAGCAAAATAATTCTATAGTCAATTCTGTCCATTTTTTAAATAATATCATGTATAAGGAATTATTTAAAATTATTGACTGTGATTCAATTCCGAAATATCGACTTCACGTGTATGAAATAAATATTACACGGTTGTTTCCCTGTACTTTATTGACTTATTCAGATGTCATTGTGCTAAAATACGAAACAAACAATATATAATTCAGTCACGTCATTTACAGCAGTGTACGTCGTTTAACCAATTCAACGGCTTTGAAACTACAATGTTGCGGTAGTTTCTGTAAAATAAATAAATTATTAACACGTGTGCAACAACATCTGACAATGCTTCATGTGCCCAATTTGGAGCTGTGATTATACTCATAAAGTTTAGCCTTTGTAATGTAGTATCTGCGTCTATTTCACAGGACAAATTCCTGTGACATAGAGTTAGATTCAAAGTTTTAGGTTTGTGGGGATAAAAAATATAGTAGAATGGAGCGAAAATGAAATTACGCTACCTTTTTCTACTTTCATATTAATAAAATAAATAAATATATGGGACACATATTATTCGTTTCTCCAACTTTAGTTTATTCAATTTTAACAAAAAATATTCTTTCACGCTTCAAATTTAGGTACTTGTATATCCATGACATCATCTCATGAACTACTGGACCGATTTGAAAAATTCTTTCAGTGTAAGATAGTCCATTTATCGAGGAAGGCTATAGGCTTTATAACATCACGCTAAGATGAATAGAAGAGGAGCAGCCTATCCTATATAGTGTATTATCTCTGGGAGCAGCAATAAAAAACAGTACGAAAACGGAAAAATTCAAAGCTTTCCTTGCGTGCGCTGAGTAAATGGTGATAGTTATTCAAAAATCATGTATCACAAAATTGTTCCCCTCTAAAAGTTCTAAATAAAAGTCCGTGACAGCATATGTCTAGCTTTTTAAGGTTGACCCATTTTAACCATTTTATGGTTATCAAAAGACTATTACGGTTTTAATCTTTCCACGCGGGCCGCTGGCGATTGTTAGTCTTAAATAAATATTAAGTAGCTTACCAATTTTCTACGGCTAGAAAATTTTTGCTAGCTAAACCTAGAAAATGGCACGTCCTATTTACACGAGACATTTAGGTTATCTAAAACTTTATCGACCTAAATTAATTATGATGGGGCTCAGCCTGGCCGAGGTTCAAATTTTTGTTTGAATTGTTGCCAGATCAAATATACGCGACCTCTTCTGTGAAAGTTCAAAACGAGTTATATGTATAATTTCATACCCCATTGCATCATTTTCAATTGGACTATGTACTGACATGTAGTGGCAGTTATTAACCGTGTTCATAATGGAAACAAAAGTATCGGCTTTTTTTTACTTTATAAGGCTAGCGTCTGGCTAAGATCTCGCCTGACGGAAAGATGCAGCCTAAGGTGGACCGCGCTTACCAAAATAGTGCCTATTCACTCTTTTTTTTGTACGCAAAATTATAATATTGACCCTTCTCCAATTTTTTGAAAGATAAGGGATCGAAAAGTCGAATGCTGTTTTCCTTGAAGCTACAGTGTGCGAAATTTACGACGAGTATTCTATAACGGGTAATGTATTAAGCAAACAAATTTTTTTTAAATATTATTTTTAGAGCGTCCAGAAGCAACAGTAAAATTACTTTGCTGTAATCCGCGTTTTTGTTAAGAGAATACATGCTAAGTGCATGAAGCAGGCAACAATCACATACCATATTATTGCAGGACAACGCGTTATTTATTGCCACGCGTATCAAAAGACGCCGCCAACACCAACACTCCATAAAAGCACCACACATACTCACTAACACAACCTCTACGATCGTTTCACCCCGAAACCGAAGCATCATCAGGAGGATAGGCTCCACGAACAAAATCGTAATGCCCGTAATCGCATTACGATGCATTACGATTACTCTAACCCAGTGATTCTCAACCTTTTTTTTTGTTGCGGCACATATTTAACGATTTCAAAATTTGGCGGCACACAAAGAAAAATATAAAAATTATTTACTTACTACAACACACTGCATAAATAGTTTATGACAAAAATTTTAAATATACGAAATAAACTAATATATACTACAATAATAACTAAACGTTTATTAAGGGATTAATTACAAGCTAATACTAAAAATATTTTTCTTTTTAAATGATATAATTTAATAATATTAACATTATTATATATTTGCAGAATTTGGCGGCACACTTTTGAAATTTGGCGGTACACAAAAGTGCCGCGGCACAGTGGTTGAGAATCACTGCTCTAACCCTTACTTCCACAAACTATGAGAGGAGGTCTATACCCAGCAGTGGGTAAGTAACAAGGCCGTTACTTTACTTAACTTAGCAAACAATGCTCATCTATTGAAGCCAAAAACTTATAGGAAACGATAGTTTCCTGCAGTATAGAGATATTTTTATTTTATTTTATTAGGCCATCAACAATATATAAATTAAATACGTGTTCAAAAGATACATGATACATTAAAAATAGAAACTAAATGCTATATAAATTAAAGATAGCTACAACATTTACAATAATAACAAACATTCATATTAAGATAAAAAAAGGTGACAATAACACAAATTATGTAAACTAGATTTCAGTTAAGAGTCTTAGAAGGGATTTTTTAAACATTTTTTAAACTAAACTTTCAGTAACATTTTAAATTTACACCAGTGCAATTCTAGAAAGTTTTCTTTAACTGAAACACTGCGTCGTCGAGGGAGAAACAAACATTCTAAATATGGTAAAACCGCTGAAAATGCCTCCAGGCAGTATACGGCGCTTTAAATTTTCAACAGCTTTCAAACTCTGCACTGCGCTGGTGTGTGTAAAAACATATTAATTATTAACACGTGTACAAGCCAGCATCGTGTGTGGCTATGTGACCAACTTTACCAAATTGCAAATTGGGATTATGCTCGTTATGTAAATACATCCGGCCTTTGAAAATGGTGTTAGTTAACATTCAAGTATATCAACTGGGTATCCCACTTAATATTGTATATGATTTGAATAATTTTTGTTAATACATAATAATGCTGTAAATGCAAATGTTTGTTTTCGCCCTAATCTTAATTCTATATATATAGGAGTAAAGAAATTTGATTTGTTTTTCAGCGTGGCGACAGATGGGCTAAAAATTAAAATTTCTTGAAATATATATATATATATATATATATATATATATATATATATATATATATATATATATATATATATATATATATATATATATATATATATATATATATATATATATATATATATTTATTTATATATATTTTTTTTTTTTTTTTTTTGTTTCGGAATCTCAGAAACGGCTCCAACGATTTTCCTGAAATTCTGAAATTCAGTATGTAGGGGGTTTTTGGGGGAGAAAATTTGTTAGCTAAGTTTTATTCAAATTCGCTATGAAATGCGAAGTCATGACACCTCATTTAGGGAACGGGCGGTCTGGAGAAGTGAAAATACCTAGGTTCGAGCCCCACCTTCTCAAATATTTTATTTTTATTTTATTTTTCTTAAAAAACCACCTTCTCAAATATTTTATTTTTATTTTATTTTTCTTAAAAAACCACCTTCTCAAATATTTTATTTCATTTTATTTTTCTTAATTTTTTTAAGAAAAATAAAATAAAAATAAAATATTTGAGAAGGTGGGACTCGAATTACCGAGCAAGGCTCAGTCACCCAGGTACTATTTAATAAATTAAATATTTTCTGATAAGGACACCGAATATGAGCAGAAGTAATAGTGTTGGCTTTGCTAAACTTTAGTTATCTTGACTAAAATATTTATACATTGAAATATTTATACTTGATGGTTTAAATTTTATTTTGTCCTTTACTTGTATATTTCTAAGCATTTAATTTAGTGAATAAACTTTATATATATATTGTAATTGTATCAACAATCAATTAGATTCAATACTTAATTAAATTTTGTTTGTTTAATCGGCTTATTCAGTAAATTCTACCAGTCTCAATTTAATGTGCTCATTTTAGTCCACACTACATAAATATAATCAATAACGAAAAATAATAGAAAATTTAATAGAAAAATAAATATTTCGGTGACTATAATGTCATTGAAATATGGACAATATATCTTTATTTTACCCTAAAAAAGCGAACGTGTGTTTCATAATGTTATTTCGATCCCTGTAAAACCTCGATGTTAGTGAAAATGATTTTAGCTTACCTCAAATCGTACGAGTAACATAATTTTGTATCATTGAAACACGGACTTAAACCTCAAGGGAATGTAACTGAGGTATAAGGGAGCAGTAATATTAAATATTTTCAACATTCTGCAAGTATTTTCCAGTATAAACTCAACCAACGAGCACGGTACGATTCTCTCCCAAGGGATGAATCTTTCTTTCGACATATGCAGGCGCCAATGTTTGCGGAGTACTTATTTAAATTAATTGCTGTTTGGAAATACTTATATTGCCGGTTTAATATTATTTATTTGATATTGCAATATTGCATTCCATTCCATATTCAATAACTTAGCTGCTACAAGATAATTTTGTTATTTTAAAAAGAGACTGATTCAGAAAGCCTACTATACTGTTGGGGATTACTTAGAAGACAAGAATGTGTGGATATAGCTTGCCTAGACCCTGTACAAGACAGTAATGACTAAATGTAACTAGTCATTAGAATTATATTTTTTAAAGAGCAACTGCCGAGTTTCTTGCTGTCTCTTCTCGGTAGGAACAGCTTTTCGAACCAGCAGTAGAGTTGACGATTCAAGAGCGCTTGTTTACAAGTTTATTTTTATAAAGAATATTTTGAATTTGAATATGAATATGAAGATAAGCTAATATGTTGCTTATGTTGTAAGCTACGACTTTGTCAACGTCGCGGGATGAAAAATATGAAATGTGTTATTGTAAACTTAAAAAATATGAACATATTTGTGCGTACATAAATACACCCAGAGTCGAACGGCCAACAAATTGTATTTAGAAAATGTTGGCCCTCAGCGGAAATCAAACCCGCAACCCGCGGATATGAAGGTACTTAGACTGACTGTTACTCAGTTACTGCCACCTGCGCCAACTAAGTGGGCTTTGAAGCCGTATGGCGATTCTAAAGCTCAATCCTTTTCTTTCTTTTTAAAGAAAGTACAGTTCTTTGCCTAGATTTCCTTCCAGTAATTCATGTAAAAAAATCTGTCAGAAAGCCATCGCATACAGTACAAAAGAAGTCACATTTTTATAAAGATGACCTTTACATGCAATGCAAAAGTCTCCGTCAAAGAAACTGAAAGAAACGTTGACATTAAATCTTGCTAGCGTGTTGATAATGAGCTTTGCATTTTTATTCTGTTGAGAGAATTTAAAATGAAACGAGAAGACATGGAAAACACAGTAGCATTGCCCTACCATATATTGTATAAATTATCTTAAATTGTCTCAATAACAAATTGAAGGTAGTCACCCTTGCGAATGAGATATGTTTATTTTTATATAATTTCCGGTTACGTATATTTGCAACGGTTCCAAATGCAAAAAAAAAACGGAAAATAGTTTATAAATTAATCTGAAATCATTTTACAGCGCGAAACATTGTAAAAATTATTAATGCATTTTTATGTAAAAATGTTTTAATTTATATCCTCCTGTCTAATGACATGATTATAACATGTGCCAACCCCACTTAGAGTAGGATAATCCCTACTCTAAGTGGGGTTGGCACATGTTATAATCATGATGTCATATAATTTGGCTGCGTTTTACGACCGGCCGCCTGCCTGACAATAACTTACCTTAGTAGTATTTTACAACAGCTCAGTAAGAAACAGGGTGGTCTATTCTACTAATCCAGATACTACAAGGTGGGTCAACTTACCTTAGTCGCCTTTTACAACACCTCGATAAGAAATGAGGTTGATCTATGCTACTCAGCCGGATAACACACGGCGGGTCGCAATACCTTAGTCGCCTTTTACGACACTTCGGTTCGAAATTAGGGTGGTCTATTCTACTCAGCCGGATACCACACGGCTAAAAACATGTTTTTTATATATCTTTTATTACTAAAATGCTGAAAAATTAAAAAAAATTAACCGGGTCCTAAAAAAAAGCGGTTGGGTTAAACTCGTTAAGTTCGTTAATGGAAACTAAAATTTCTAGACAACCTGGAGGTAACGATCGATGTAGAGGAACGAAACGATCGTAGAGATTGTGGTATTCAGTGTGTGTAGTGCTTGTGTGGATTGTTGGTGGTGGCGGTTTTTTATGATACGTTTGTACTAGTCCTGCATGTATAAGGTATGTAAATGTTGCCTCCTTCATACACTTAGCATTACATAGATCCTTACAACAAAAACGGATTAAAGTGAAAAAGTAATTTTATTTCAACTTCTGTACTATGGAGGTCCGTAAAGTAACGCCTGCTTCTATAAATCATCTAATTCATTAAATATTTATTATTTACCATTTATGGTATACTTCTATTTAAATCAAGAATACGTAAATAAAATTGGAAATCATGCAAAAAACAAGTGAATATAAATATCTCGAGTGTAGCGTTAAGTGAAATAAAGTTATGCGAACGGAAACCATACTTTCCGTTTAACTTTAGAGTAGCGGCAATGCAGTTTTCATTACGGTAAAAGTTACGATCAAGTCGACATTTTGGTTGATTTTCTCTTATTCGTTAGTGCAGAGGGCTTGTTTGAAAGTTTAGATCATACGTTAAACATGTAGCGTTATTTAAATGTTTGTGTTGAATGAATGCTTAAATTTTCACTGACTAAATTCGATTTAAAGCTATTTATATATAGTTTTGTTTTGTTTTTGGATATAAAGTGTTTTTCACATGAATGGTGAAAAGCATGTAGCCAAACGAGTGTTAATTATGAATGGATATGAAACAAGAGAAAAGCCGAAAAAGAGACGGTTGAATGGAGAATGCAAGAGAAAAACATATTGTGTCCACCTCACATATGTGGGTGGCACACCGCAAACTAAGCTTCTCCGAAGCTAGCCTAAGCTAGCTTAAATGATTTATAAAAGCAGGCGTTACTTTGCAGAATTCCATAGTATAGATGTTACAATATATGCATGTATAAGGTATGTGAATATTGCTTGCTTCATACACAGCATTACATAGATTCTCTTAACAAATGCGGATTACAGCAAAATAATTCTATTGTAACTTCTCTAAGCCAGCTTAGCTAAGCTGAGCTAAGATAAACTAAATATATGTCCCGTGCACACCAAGAGCTAAGTGAAAACTTAGTTTCATTTTTCATTTTTTAGTTAAGATTGCATACCTTGCAATCGGTACACAACAATGATAATGATAATGATGATCGATTTAAAAAAAAAACGATTATTTCTTATCAAAATAATCGATTAATAATAATCGATTTTTTCTGACAATTTGAAAAGTTTACTTTTTATTATTAATAATAAATAACATTAAAGATAATTAAATTGGACAGTAACCAATTAATAATAACAGATGCGCTGTTTGTGAAATTCTATTAAAATTTTTATTTATTTATTTATTTATGTAACATAAAAAATGTTGGAAAAAAACATAATTGGTAAAAAAAGTGTACAAAGGTCAACTTATCCCTATGACAGAGATCTAAAATGTGTAGTTAGGCTGTATCGGTTTCATCCAATGATGTATATGTAATCTTAAAAAAAAGAAAAATGTGTGTAAAAGATAAAGGAGGATGATTAAAATAATCGATTATTAAAAAATCGATTTTAATGAAAAAAAACGATTATTATAAAAATCGATTATTTTTTTCACATCTCTAGTAGATAGTGGAGAGAGTTTTGTTACAGTCATAAAGGATATATAGACGGGTGTTCTTTCCATATAAAGCCGCTATCGTAATAAAGATTATTTATACATCAACGGATATAAAGTTTACCATTATGACAAAGTTTGTTGTTGCAATGTATCTAAGTTACTTAGCTTGTTTATAGTTCAGAAAACTTAACCTTACTTAAACTTAACTTGATATTGTTTAAAAGATTTATTCTGTTATATTAAAGTTCAGTTAATCGGATCGTACATTTAATAATTCCTTTTTTATAATTAACTAATTCTATTAATAAATTCTCTTAATATTTCAATCTTCAATCTTGTAGATATATATAATACGTTTTTCTGAATTTTGGATGCGGCTCAAACGATTTACATTAATTTTAGCCTGTACGAGGGAAAAATCGATCTAGTTATGTTTTATTAAAAAACAAATGTTGTTTTATTCCTGTTTTCGGGCACTGAAAAAAACTTCTATAATTTTAAGAGAAAGTAGGATAATTATGCTATCAATTGTAAAGTCATGAAAGCTCATTTTGGTAACGGGTGATCTCAAGTTCTGTATACCAGGATCGATTTCACATATGTACGAGGTGTGTTCAAAAAGTATCGCGAATTTTGAATTTTCTCGGGTTACGTATATTCGAATTTCGTTTTTTTTGTGGCGTTATATTGGTACATTTGTCCCTCACTTATGCTGACAAGTTTGGCCATTTTGAATTTTCAGTTAATTGTTGACAGCTGCTTTGCTTGCACGTGTTTTGGTTCGTCTTCGATTTTTACTTATTCCAAAAAATGGAGCACGATAACGCCCCTGCGCACACATCGCTGCTTGTACGCGACTTCTTGGCCAAAAATAACACACTAATGATACCGCAGCCACCTTATTCCCCAGATCTGGCCCCCTGTGACTTTTTCTTGTTCCCGAAACTGAAAAGGCCCATGAAAGGACGACGCTACGCCACGACTGACGAGATAAAGACGGCATCGAAGGAGGCGCTGAACAAGATACAAAATAATGATTTTTTGAAGTGCTTCGAAGATTGGAAAAAACGTTGGCACAAGTGTATAATATCCCTGGGGGACTACTTTGAAGGGGACAAAATAAATATTCACGAATAAATAAATAGTTTTTGAAAATACACAAAATTCGCGATACTTTTTGAACACACCTCGTATAAGCATTTTTATATCTGCTGCAATTTTTTATATACTTAAAAAATGACACATCACCTAGGTACTTTTAATTATATTAACAAATTCTTAAGTCGCGTTAACAAATAGAATAGGATGTAAGTTATCCTTTGTATTGCGGTAAAAGTCACTAGAATACAAAGTTTCAAAATATTCTCTCAAAAAGAAAATACAGGGTGAACGATATGAAGTGTTACCTTTTCAAAAGACTACAACTTTTTGGTTGTAACAAATCTTTTCTTAATCCAAGGAAAAACATGCGAGAAAATAAGCAAAATTTTAATATCAATTCACTTTAACTCGATATGACCACCTTTTGCCTCGACTATAGCCTTCAGCCGGTCAAAAATTAGTTGCACGCTGCACGAAAGTGATCCTGAAGTATCTTGTGCCATTCACGTTCGATTGCTTTCTTTAGCGCATCCATACTGGCATATTTTTTAGTTATCACTATGCTCTCCAAAATGGACCATATGAAAAAGTCTATCGGATTTGCGTCTGGGGAATCCGAAAGCCATTGCGTGGACGAAATGAAATGTGCAACATGATTTTTCAGCCATTCTTGGTTCACGCGAGCTTTTTGGGCCGGGGCTGAGTCTTATTGAAATGTCCACGGCCAACTATTGAAGTCTTTGCGTGCCCACGGGTCTACTACAGCTTCCAAAAGATTTTCTCGATAAGAGGCACCATTTAATTTGACACCAGGCAGAATGAAAACGACTGGAGAGCGCCCATCAGCGGTCACTGAAGCCCACACCATCACTTGTGATGGGAAGTTACTTTAGGTGGCCATTGGAAGGCGTAAATTCTCGTTTGTACGTTTGGTCAAGTAAACACGATCGTTTTGAGTGTTGATAAATCGCTCAATTGGAAAAAATTCTCATCAGAGAACATAATGTTTGGAAATTGACCATCCTCGTGCAAGCGCAGCAACTGTTTTGCTCTTTCAAGGCGAACTTTTTTTTTCTTCTGTGTAAGATCTTGTGCTTTCTGGAACTTGTAAGGCTTGAATTTAAGCTTATTTTTTAGTATGCGGCGAATGCTATCTTAGGGTATTTTCAATTCTTTAGCCATTTGCCGTCCACTTCGACGCGGATTCCGCTCGAACCGCATCTTCACTTTCCGAACCATTGCAAGTGACGTTGCTGTCTTTTTCGGTCCACCACCATAGCGTTTGGTAATGCTGCCAGTATCATTATAACATTTTATGGTGCGATATACAAACATTTTATTCATTTTGAGGTGACTGAGGTCACGCACGATAGCTGGTTGTTATTTTCCTAACAAATTTAACGCAATCACACTATTACGTTTCAATTCCATTTCGGATATTTCTCGTTCTACTCACAAGGGATTCAAATGCTTTCGGCAGCTTGTTAACAAGACAACGAATTATCAAAAAAGCAAGTGTGACGTTGCCGCGATCAAAAGTTTAACAGATATGACCAGTATGAAGTTAGTAACACTTCATATCGTTCACCCTGTATATGTAAAACAATGTTAAGTTTATTAAAATTATGTAAACGGTAACCAATATATACGTTAAAGTTCAAATGCAGCATTGCAGTTCAAACTACGGTGAACTTATGGCTGAGTTGACATTTAGCCTGATTTCGTCACACTTGTGAAGTATGGTTTATAAGAGTTGGTTGTTTAGCCGTTAGATTCAAGAGTTACAGCAATCATATAGCAAAACTAATGAGAATATTATTATAATCCACGATAAAAGAAAAAATATGCAATGGTAAATGTAGAGTGTACTATTCGTTCTCATACCTGATACATGCAGAATTTTTTAAGAACTCATGCACTACCCGACAACGATAACAAAACAATACACAAGCAAAACACAATCACACACAATACACAGCAAGACGAAATCGTAAAGCTGCTTTACGATTTTGTCGTGTATTCTACCTCCTGACGATGCTTCGGTTACGGGGCGAAATAATTGCTGAGATTGTGGTGGTGAATGTGTGCAGTGCATGTGTATTGTTGTGTTATCGGTGTCGGGTAGTGCATGAGCTCTTACAAATTCTGCATGTATCAAGTATAAGAACGAATAGTACACTCTACATTTAGCATTACATATATTTTCTTTTCTCGGGGATTATAGCAAAATAATATTCTCATTAGTTTTGTATTATGGACCTCCGCAAAGTAACGCCTAATTCTATAAATTAATTAATATAGCAAGAAAATATTTTGAAGACACTTATATCGAACAATAGACTATTGGTTAGTGAGAACGATACTATGTGATAGCCCAGCGGTGACACCATGCGACTGTTTCAAGGAAGTTACGGGTACAAACCCTGGGCAAGCACCAATGAGTTTTTCTATTGAAAACTCACGTATCTAATTGATAATTGCAATTTATCACACGCTTTTCGGTGAAGGAAACATCGTGAGGAAATCTACATATCTCTAGAGAATTCCAGGGATATGTGTAACCTACCAATCCGCATTGGAGCAGCGTGGTAGGTCTTAGTACAATCCTTCTTTCCAAAAACGGTGAGATAAGGCCTATGCCCAGCAGTGAGAAAGTTTCAGGCCGATACATTTTAAATAGGGAGAGAAGCAACAAATTGAAAAGGCATTTTTATATAATTGTAAATATTGCTTAATGTTCATCAAGTTAGTAAGAAATAACAAAAGATTATTATATAAACTTCGTACGCCTATTAATTATGATCTATTTAAATTCCATTATAACAGTCTTTACAAATTTTAAATGGTTCATTTTCATCGAACAATGGCGATTAAACAATCCGAAACACTGGCTTTAATGAAGCAAGGATTTAAAACAGTTAAAGTATACTTTTACAAGTATATTTATGTTTCATTTTTGATTTATTTTAAATGATGGTACACATTGTTAGCAACATTTTAAATATTTTTTTTGAAATAAAACCTAACTTGATCGACTTAACGCCCCCGAAGCCCCTTACATACTGAATTTCATCAAAATCGTTGGAGTCGTTTACGAAATTCAGTTTATATATATGTACATACCTATATGCAAGATTATCTTCTTTAAATATTAAATTTTATGAATATGATATCGTATTTGTGATTATACTAAAAAAATTAACAAGAAAGTAAACATTTTGTGATCTGCATATAGCGCTATAAAAAAGAAAAATATAAAAAGAAAAAATCCAACGCCAATGTTTTATTTCATAAAGGACTGGTATCTTTTTTTTAACTTTATATATTTTAAAGGTTATTGTTAGAAATTTTCTTGCTCGATAGTTATATAGTATTTATTAGTTATTTTTAAAAGAGTCGGTAAAGTAATAAATAAAATAAAGACATATAGACCATAAAACAAAATGAAAATTCATTTCATAAAAAAAATTCAATTCATTTTGCTATTTGTTGAAAATGTCATAGCTCGTAGCTGAATACTAAAACCTCTTCTTTATGACATTTGATTTTTACAGCGCAGAGCTGAAAAATCAAATGTCATGTTAACTTTCAGCGAACAAATATGGCGGTCGTGTGTTATTCGAAATGAAATTTCACCAATTTAAATTTTGATGCCTGAACAACACAACTTTACATGCCAAATTGAGTTGAGTTTTTATTAGTTTATATTAATAATACATAAATAAATATATGGGACACTTACACACATGGTTGTCCATCCCCAAAGTAAGTAACTTAATACTTGTGTTATGGGTGAGAGACCAACTGGTGAATATAAACATATATAATTTGAAACAATACTTAAATACAAAATACACACCAAGGCTCGAGGAACCAACAAATTGTTTATAGAAAATGTTGGCCTTCGGCGGGAATCGAACCCGCGACTCACGGAGCTGAAGGCAGGGTCTACCCACTGCGCCAACGAGCCATTTTATTACGTCATTGCTCACCTAGTCAGAATTTGTTTTGAAAGTTTAATTACTCTCGGAGAAGTGAAAGATTTTATGAAGTCTGTGCAGTATTTTTTGTGTGAAAACATTACAAACATAAATTCAAATTTTTCCTCTTTATAATATTAGTAAGGATAATTTTTAATTGGGGAGACTTGGCTTTTTCTTTTTCAGAAAACATTACACCAATTGAAATCATGGCACACGAAAATACTGCATCAATTAAAGTAATTTGTAAACGTCAAACGAACACATATGTTAATTTCATTTCCTACGAATTTGTTGCGCAGTATTTAAATGGAATACGGCTCTTTGATTAAAAAAGCGAGAGAAACAAGTCGTAATACGTAGATTGCAATTTTTTTATTCTTGCAAACTGTATATGGCCTGAAATAAAGGCGTTTTATTGGAACACATCAAATGTTCAAGCGAATTTTGTATAATTTATTTTAAGTGCATATTACTTATTTAATTTTTATTATCAATAGTCGATAGAGATATTGACGGTGGTTGATAAAATCTATTTAAGTGATCAAGTGGTCTAAACGAGTCATTGAGAGTCACTGTCCACTAGATGTTTTTAAAAATTAAGAAAACTGTTATAAATACTATAAATATTTTGTTATACTACTAATTGCACTTGAACTTGCAACGACGGTTAGGATGACATTTAAGTTAGTTTGTGTTGGCAAGAACGAAGTCATGGTTATAACTAGTTCGTATTATATTTATTTTATAGTAATAATAGCAGCAAGCCGTGTGTTATACGGATGAGTAGAATAGAGCATCCTCATTTCTTGCCAAGGTGTCGTAAAAGGTCACTAAGGTAAGTTGACCTGTTGTTTGGTATCGGGCTGAGTAGAATAAACCATCTTCATTTCTTACTGAGGTGTCGTAAAAGGCGACTAAGGCGAGTTGACCCATCGTGTGGTATCCGGTCGAGTAGAATAGACCATCCTCATTTCTTGCTGAGGTGTCGTAAAAGGCCACTAAGGTGAGTTGACCTGCCGTATGGTATCCGGCTGAGTAGAATGAACCTACCTCATTTCTTACCGCGGTGTGGTCAAAGGCGACTAAGGTGAGTTGACCCGCCGTGTGGTATCCAGTTGAGTAGAATAGACACCCTCTTTTCTACTGAGGTAGTAAAATACGACTAATCGGAATCGGAATTCTCTGAAGCTATGCAGATTTTCTCACGATGGTTTCTATAACGTAAGGAGCATGAAAATATGAAAAATTTCACATAAGCTCAAGGTTTTCTAGAAAACTCATAGACGCTTATCTAGCTTGGAACCTCCCATTACGGTATAAGTAAGTGGAATTTCAAGGGCCTCATATTATACCGTACGGCTATCACGGCGTGTAATTTCATGCAGAATGATGAATATTAATAAGTGAAAAATAATTTTTAAGTTAAAAACAAAACAGACTACAACGTCATTTTTCTCCTTTGTCCCACTCTAAATTGGATCGGCACAACATGTTATAAACATGTTGTCATATAATTTGGCTAGGTATTTTACGACCGGCCTGCCCGGCGTTAACTTAACTTAGTCAGCATTCGCGAGCGTGGAAAAACGAGCGTGGTTCATCCTACTCAGTCGGATAGAACATGGCGGGTCAACTTACCTTACTCGCCTTTTACGACACCTTGTTAAGAAATTAGGGTGGTCTATTTTTCTCAGCCGGATACCACACGCCTGGTCTACTTACGAGTACCTTAGTCGCCTTTTAAGACACCTTGGTAAAAAATAAAGATGGTTTATTCTACACAGACGGATACCTCCCGGCTTCAAAACAGACTACAATATTGGCTTGAATTAAAGTAATTACGTTACACAGCACAGAGCCGCAAGAATAAATCGGTTAACCGTATTGGAGCAATAAAATCCTGGACAACCAATACCGTAGTCGATTGAGTGAAGTTGCTTTAGCTATAAAATGGATAGAACAAACCCTGTAGATAATAACGTGGCCTAGATTATATTCAATGCATTTGTCTCGATCTAATGTAATTGCCATTGGAAAGCTGAACCTCATTATGATCTTTAAAAAAACCTACATAAGTCGTTTATAGGTTTGGGTATAAGATTCTATAATAAAATTCCGCAATCAATTTTAGCTTTGCCATTACAGCAGTTTAAAAACACTATTAATAAAATGCCAATACACAAAGCATACTATACTATTGTGGAATACTTAGATGGTCAAAATGCCTGGACGTAGCTAATCTTCGATTATGTACAAGACAGTAATAACTAATGTAACTAGTAATGATATAAAAATTATATTTTTTAATAAGTAACCGCCGAGTTTCTTGCTCTTCTCGGTAGGAACAGCTTTCCGAACTAGCAATAGAGTTGACGATTCAAAAGCACTTGTTTACAAGTTTATTTGAATATTTTGAATTTGAATTTATAAAAAAACTAGCAATCACCAGCGGCTCCGCTTGCGTGGAACGATATAAGTCGTAATAAATTATTTTGATAACCATAAAAATGGTTAAAGTGGGTTAACCTTAAAAGCTAGACATATGCTGTCGCGGATTTTTATTTAGAACTTTTAGAGGGGAACAAGTTTATAATACATGTTTTATTAATTAATTAACTTATTAATTAATAAAACATGTATTATAAACATAACATGTATTATAAAAATAATTTAACTTTCAATGTTTAGCGCACACAAAAACCTTTAAATTTTTACGTTTTCCTAACATTTTTTATTGCTGCCCCTCTCCTATTAATCTTAGCGTGATGTTACATAGCCTATAGCCTTCCTCGAAAAGTGGACTATTTTACACTCAAAGAATTTTTCAAATATGTCCAGTAGTACCTGAGATTAGCGCGTTCAAGCAATCAAACAAACAAACTCTTCAGCTTTATATATTAGTGTAGATATAAATCTAAACAAATTGAAGCTAATTATTACTACGTAACAAAAACATTACAATAACATTAAAATCCTGAAACAGTCCAAAACAATGTAAAGTCCTAAACTCTATTATGTAAGAAGGAAATTGGATTATAGCCTGGTAATAATATTACTTTAAAAGCATTATATGGCTTTTACCATCGTGAAAGATCTTTGGGTGTTTTAAAAGTTATAAATTACTTTTTTTATGAAGTTAAAAGCGTCGGCAAAGGAACATAAATGGGAACGAGTTCATTTGGGCGAGTCCGACTCTAAAAGTATTTTACAGAGACCTCGAAATCAATAAAGATTTTATGGTTCATTAGCATGTTTCATTAAAATGTAATGTTTTTAAAATGAGTCTTGATATACTAAATACGATATTACTAAGTATTTGACCTACTATAGTTCTGAGTAATGTATCTCGTATGTTTATCATTGTAAGTCATGCCTTTAAATAAGATGAGCCATCATTGATATATTGATTGATTGATACACTAAGAATCTTTTTTAAGATTTGCATTGCTTTATGTCCTACCCATAATAGTTAATTCTTAACTTCTCTTCGGATACGTATTACGAGAATGCCGATGTAAATCTAATTTGATTTCGAAATAATCCAATATACAAATCATATTTTATAGTATTTTAATTTAATTTAATTTTATTTTATTTTACCTATTTTATTTTTGGTTTATGTAAATATTTTATATCGTCTACTCAACGAACAATTATTTAAAAAAAAAAAAACTAATTGTGTAATCCTTATATGACCTTAGTTTAAGGTGTTAATGTTAAACTGTACTGAGTAAGAACTTTGAAACGCTGTAGGAATACCTAATAAACAAATGAATTAATTAATTAATCAACCAATTGATATGGTTTACTTTTTTCGTACTAAAAATATCAACGGATCGCCCCAAGTTATTACTATAAAATCAAACATCATTAAGATCTCATCGCGCAATTTAAAAGCTTCTTTCAATATCTTTTTATAATATGCTATCTATTAAAGTTATAGCTTCTCTACGGAGACTAATCGGCAATAAACTCGGCAGCTATTCGTTTTATTTTTACGATAGAATATTAACGCACTTGTTATTGACTGCTACATCGAAATGATATATATGTTAATAAGTTAATAGTGAGATAGTTGTAAAGATAATGAACAATTTCAAATGAAAAACAATCAGGGAAGATAGTAATTTTAGGTTTAGCATAGGAAATAACAGTAGGTAAATTGTCTTATATAATTTGTTATAGAAAATTTACGTTCACATGTATAATGTCTATAACATGATTTAATTCATTATATTTTGTATTATAACATTTGATTAGTCTATTTATAGTTATATACTCGTATATAAATAAAAGAGAAAATATTAGGTGTGTGTGTGTATGCGTGTGTGCGCGAGCGCGCCTGTGTGTGTGTTTGTTTGTGTGTTTAGTGTACCGCCTTGTTTCTTCAAATGTCTTACGGGTAAATTTGAAATACGTTCAGGTAGGTCTAATCCAAGAATAAGAATTTCCAGAAAAATCTTTGTTCTCAAAAAAAATTTAAAAACAAAGTTGGCGGGTGAGACCGTAGGTTGCAGATATAACATACTAATAATTTAAATGCAAAAGTCTATCTGTCTGTTGTGTTATCACAGCTAAACTATATCACTGGAGCAAAATAAATATATTTAGAGGATATAAATACCTACATCAACGCTTACTTTAAAAGGTAAAATACTACAGAAATCCTTCAGTGCATGACCTATATTTGTAAAGCCCTCACTCACGTCGCGCTCACTGCTCCTACAACGTGAATATCTCATCTTTATTTACTAGCTGCTTTTCACGAACTTACGAATTTTTTTTGTAGTCTAAGAAAATCAGTTAGACTTCAAAACATTTCTAGCAGTGGATTATTTGGTTTGTATAATGTAAGTTGAACTCAGCGGGCAATGGAAGGAGCTATGCTCGGAGTATCTCTATGTGATCAAATCAGAAATGTGGAGATCTGTAGAAGAACCAAAGTCACATAGCTCAGCGTGTCGCGAAGCTGAAGTGGTGATAGGCGGGGCACGTAGTGCGGAGAATCGATGGATGGGTCTAAAGGTGTTGGAATGGCGACCCCGCACCGGAAATCGCAGCGTCGGCAGACCCACAACAAGGTGGACTGATGACCTTAAAAAGATCATGGAGAGCCGCTGAATCCAAGGGGCACAAGGTCGTGTTTTGTGGAATTCCCGAGAAAAGATTCCCGTAGATGTCCATCGGCTGAAGTAGAATTAAACGTCCTGTTAAAAGTTATTCTTTTCATGTAACATTATGATGTGATATAGATGATTTCAAAGTATAAATTTTTTTACAGTTTTTTTTATAATAAAACTAGCGGCCTGCCCCTGCTTCGCACGGGTATAAAATATATATCCCATGTCATTCAGTGTAAAAAAATGATTAAAACCGATCCAGTAGTTTTGATTTATTCATTACTGCCCGTGGCCCGCACGCATTAAATTTGGAGAAAAACAATTTCCTTTCCCTATACCAAGAAGATTTCCTGCTATCTTTGGAATATCTAAATTCATATAGTACATTTTTACTTATTTACTTTTACATTTTCCCTATGTATTTAATTTTTACAATTAATTACAGAATGTCTTTATATACAACATTCACAGCTTCCTTGTCGTTAAACAAACTCTGGAAAGAACGATATAGCTGCTGGATTCGAAGTGCTATAGGGTGAAGCGCGGCCTCCGCATGGCATTTTAAATCTGTAATATCTCCGAAAATGTTCACTTAAATTACATGCTGTAAACGGCCATATTGATCTATATTAAATCAGCTATTTATTTAAGGTACTTAATTGGATAAGGATTAATGCTGTATTGTATAAAAATTGCTTTGAACATGAGGCATTATTTTTCGTAAAAAGTAAACGACAAAAAATGTTATTGTGGGTTATCCATAAGAGATAGACATACACCATCGCGGACTTTTCTGTAGACCTTTTCAAGGTATACAAATACTCAGTACATCATTTTGATAAATCTCGTAGGGTTTGGCCAGCGTTTGCAATGTAAGCGGAAAAAAATGTAATTATTTACAGAAACCTCAAAAATTACAGTATTTCTCTACTCCGTATTGAATGTTATTATACGTATAAACCTTCCTCTTGAATCACTCTATCTATTAAAAAAAACCGCATCAAAATCGGTTGCGTAGTTTTAAAGTTTTATGCGTACATACGGAAATATGGACTTTGTTCAGCTGTGCTCGCGCCTTCGCCCGAATCGAAATAAGTGTGTTACAAATTTTTTTTCGGTATTATTAACCTAAACCTTTCTCAAGAATTGTAATATTTGTTGCATTCTTTTAGTATAAACTTTACAAAAATTTGTGTAGGAGATTTTGAGGAAAACGATTACATACAGGCATACAGTTTTTGGGGACTTTCAATAAAGTTGATACTATGGATGGCGGCAATCTACTCAACAAATTTAATTATCCAACGAGATGTAGTTATGTGCCTGACCAACATCGAATACAACAATTTAACGCCAGAAGTATCTAATAGTGCTATCGAGTCCATGTTCAGAAATGCTCTTCTGATTCTGATGAAAATTGTAATTTTTAAAGCCACTAACCCCGATCCGTTTCAAACAATTTACATTTACGCAACTAAATTTCTAAAAATACATTTGTTTTATACTTGTTTTATAAAAAATACATACGAGTACTTTGTTTTGCCTTTTCCGGGTTCATAGATACTTAATTCGCTTCAAAAATATTATTTATGTGAAAGGTTGAAACATAAATAACATTTATAGGTGTCAACGAAGGAGTAAAACGGTTACTTCGAAATACACCATAGAAAAAGGAAGATGAAGGGATAAAAGATGTTTGATTTATAATCTTTAACCGAGTACGCGTGATTTATTATAACGAATTTGCTAGTTTGGAATGCAAGTTCGTGGCACAAATTTTTCTTTTATACATCTGGCATGATTTATGCTTCATCTGCTAGCGTTTGTGTTACGTTGTGCGGAGGATTATCTTCCGGAAAAATATTACGTTCAAGGGAACTAATAGAACAAAAATGGGTCGGGAGATTAAAAAGTTTCCGGTCTATACAAAAAGCTGCGTAAATAAGCTTGTTATTTTAAAACATCACAGCATCTATCTGGCTTTTGATGTAATGTAAAGCTACTGCTTTAATAATCATTTAAAATATTAGCTTATAGCATAAGTTACTCAAAAATTTTGCATTTTAAATTAAAACTATATATTGAGATGGGGGATGTAGCAAACCGTGGTTAGAAACGTTGATTTGTTCATTGATTAGGTGGCCATTTTTATAATTAATCATTTCCAGTTTTTCTAAAATATTAAGTCCAGGGCTTTATTGAAGGTGTGTAGAATATTGAAGGAATGGTCGTTGTGTATTTTACGACAGCTTTACTGCTTGCTTGAGTGATGCGTCGGTTTGAAATTTTGTGGAGCATATCTCCTGAAGATGCTTTGGTTGCGGGGCAAAATGATTGTTGAGATTGTCGTAGTCAATATGTGTTGTGCTTGTGTAGTTGAATGGTGGTGGTGTTTTGTGATACGTGCGGTTACAAATCCTGCATTTATAAGGATAGCATATAACGGATTTTGCTTCCTTCACTTAGCACTACATATATTTTCTTAACAAACAGGGATTATCGTTAAGTAAGATTCAATTTATCCTTCATCATAATTGCCTCACACTTGTGATAGTGTGAGGCAATTATAATAATTATAAAAATAAAAATACTACTATAAATACTTCCATATAATAAAGAAAAATCGCACCTCTTTAAAAAAATATTTTTTCCACATTTTATTTCGTATTAGCTCGTCATTTTCCTATATTAATTAACCCCTTTTAAATCCAATTTTATCAATGAAAGGAAAAATAGATTACGATGAATAGAATCATTGAGGGTGAATATCAATTTCTTTACAAATAATTTCCTTAATTCCTTTATATTTGCAGATGCTAATAAAACTCAAATTACTTTTCACTATTTATATTTTATAGCATTTTTAATAAAATAAATCGATCTTAATTATGTTATTTAGTTTCATTTATTACTTTCCTGTCCTTATCCCACTCTAAGTGGGGTCGGCACAACATGTTTTGGCTAGTTATTTTACGGCCGGCCGCCTGCTTGACGTCAACTTACTATAGTAGTCTTTGACAACACCTCGGTAAAAAACGGGCGTGATTTTTTCTACTCAATCGGATACCACACGGCGGGCCAACTTATCTTAATGGGCTTTTACGACACTTCAGTAAGAAATGAGGGTGGTCTATTCTACTCAGCCGGATATCACACGAGGGGTCAACATACCTCTGTCGCCTTTGACGACACCTCGGTAAGAAATGAGGGTGGTCTATTCTACTCAGCCGGATATCACACGACGGGTCAACCTACCTTTGTCGCCTTTGATGACACCTCGGTAAGAAATGAGGGTGGTCTCTACTCAGCCGGATTACCTAGTTTCATGTGAAAACTTTAACGAGTGATTAACTTACTTTACGAGATCAAGGGTACATTTTGAAAATTTGCTTAATTTATCGTAAATATTGGCTTGCTGAACTTGAACTGAAGCTAGATTGCGTTTTTTGTTTTCGCTATTCATAAGTCTATATTAAAGTATTATTCGCTAAATAGGGAAAAGGAGGGCAATGGCGGATCAACTGATCAAATAGATCTTTTTATAGCTGTATTCGAATACTTTCACGGAACAACTTATATATTTTAATCCTTTAGATTAGAATCATCCTTAAATTCTTCATTTATTTAAGGGTTTTCATTTATTTATACATATAAACACTATGCCGTGTGGTATCTGGCTGATTAGAATAGACCATCCTCATTTCTTACCGAGGTGTCGTAAATGGCGGCTATGTTTTATTTTTAGTTAAAGCACAACTTAGATGACAAGTATATGGGAAATAAAAGTCTATGGCAACAAGGAAGATGTTGGCAGTGTTGCCACAACTATAAAATTGTCTTTAAAAATCATATCACAGGTCAAAATTCAGATCTCACCCTTCAACTATCATAGCTTAAAATAGAATACAACACAAAATAATTACTTTAAAAATCGAAATTAAGTAAAATGTTTTATTTTCAAAATCATCTAATCTAATCTAATCTAATCCTCTACCGGAGTCTTAAAAACTTTTTTAAACCCTAGGTTAGGAAAAATAAATGCGAAAAGACGCTACTATGAATAAAATATAACTGTCAAAGTACACCCAACCGAGGATGCAGCGTACATAAACATTTTCACTTGTTCGGTCACTCAAATTTACCATATACAATGATTTCGACTGAGCAGGAAACCGGACGCGTCACTCAATTCCAAGCGCATCCGGCCTTTGAATGGCAGACGGGTGTGAAAGAGAACCTAGCGTCCAAACTAATATTATACTCGTAAATGTGAAAATCTATATGTCTGTAACGTTTTTAAAACTAGTCTGCTGGTCAATTATTAAAGAACTTTAATTCAATTTAACTTTATGAACCGGGGCAATATTTAAAATAAAAACATCTCGTTTGGGAACTGGGAAAGAAATAACATTGTTTTATTTACAAGTATGATTAGTTTTTTTTTGATAATTATCAATAAATTTCACTTAATACTTTTAAACATCAGAAATACGAATAAATAATAATATTATTTTTATTGCTAGAAAATGATACAATATGAAAATCGTTGAATAAAAAAATCTAAAATAAAATTTTAAAAAAGCCAAACGTCAGTAACATGTACAGAACAAAAGACGAATTTCACTGAATCAACAAGAAAGTATCCGGTGACAAAAAATACAATTAGCGATAAGGCACCCGACAACGTTCTAGGGAATCATAAAATGTTGAAAATATACGAAACTTTTGTAAAAGGTTTTATCAAAATATGAAAAAAGTTAACGAATCTGATGATGGACTTATTAAAAATCTTAATAGACAACGACAACTTTATAGAAACGTTATACAAATTTTTGTTGATCATAAAACAGCGGCTTATCAAAACGAGCTACATAACATATTAATGTGAACTAATTTGAAATCATTCCTCCAATACGAGGATGTTTCAGCGCTTTTTATACTAAGTTAAACAGTGTTGTCAGTTTCAATTTAATTCTTGATATCAAATACCTCAGACTTAAATGATTTGTAAAAGCAGGCGTCATATTGCGGAATTCCATAGTGCAGAAGCTACAATAGAATTATTTCACTTTAATCCGCCTTTGTCAAAAGATTATATTTAATGCTTATTGTATAAACAAGTCACCACACGTATCACAAAACGCCGCCAACACCAACACTCCACACTAGCACTACCACAAACTTTACGATGGTTTCGCCCCGAAACCGAAGCATCATTAGGAGGATAGGCTCCACGACAAAATCGTAATGCCAATCTAATATTTATGTATTTAATATTATATGTAGGTAAGTACCATGAAAAGAAATTTCAAGTTTTTTTAATTACTGTGTAGAATCTTACATGCATGTACAAATGTACCAATAAATTCATCCATAATGAGAATTCGTTGGGAGAAACATCTGTTATTAAAGTGGTTAAGTCGAATAGCAACGGCAGATGGTTGAGTATTGAGGCAATGTAAGGGTTGTAGAGGTTTTATTTAAATAATAATTTAATCTTGTACCTCCCCAACATGCCTCGAGCGTATTGGGCTGTCGATCTCAGTCAATCTAAGGTTTGAGAATAATGTTCGCCTTAAAGACGTAGATTCAATTACCTAATCACTCCTAGCAGAATTAAAACCGATTGACATTGACGAATCAAATATATATTAATAATAAGTAATTGTAGTTGAATTGGAACTGTTCTAGGCCCTAAAAGTAAACTTTTTTAGAAAATATTAATCGGTTTAGGTAGGAACAATATTTTAGGCTTATTAGCGGCAACAAATGTCTTGATATTTAAATAATATAAAAATGTTTTTGGAAAAAGATTTAACGCCAACTAAAATTTCGGAGTAGAAATTTTCATAAATGTTTTTATTTTATTTCTTATAAACAACAATCTGAATTTTTCATTTTCCAAGTGAGTATACATTTTAAAAATAGTCAAATATTTTTACAAAACTATCTTCTATATATGCTTTAGCACATTTTTGTAATATAAATATCGCAACAAAGAGGTTTTCTTTTCGTTCAGACTCTTAGATATCATTTTCTCTATAACGGCTTGGAAAGACATTTGCGGGATCCGTATCTGCGAGTATTTCAGGCTTCCGAGAAATACCTATTACATGGAAGAAATATTTTGACATTCTATAGCACTGTCATTTCAAGCTAATTCACCTTTATCAATACTTTTTCTTATTTCAATAGCGTATCATTTTTTACAGATCTTGTCTACAATTTATTTTTAGCATGTCTTAGGATATTCAGGATGTCACTCATCTATTATAAACTTTTATTTACCTAACCTCTCACATATGTCTAGAAGTAAAGCGCAAAATATATATATAAAATAAAAGGGCACAGTAATATCGACAATACCAACCCAATATTTGAACTCAGAAGCTAAGATCTTGACCAGTAAATCAAACAGCAGCGAGGAGTTTGCCGAAAGATTTTACGTTCCTTTAGCTACTAATATTACAGAGTTTTGTGTAATGTTAAAAATAGAATCCTTATTACATAAACTCTTATAGATGTTAACATGATTCCCGATAGGCTCAGTGAATCAACAGGCGAACATACTGCTTAACACGAGCACAACGGCAGAATTGTTTAAGGCACATTTTTCGGTCTTACCAATTATAGTAAGTAATGGGGTGCAGCATTCGGCAATTTATGCAAGGTCATCAAAGTTCTCTTACCATAAGAAGACCGCTCAATGAACAATGTGCTTGGCCAGTGATTACTTTACTCCATATCTTGGCAGTTGGGTATAGGACTCATATGTTAGCTCGGCAGGAAACGATAAGAGCTATAATCGAAATGTCAAACCAAATTTTAAATAAGGTGATAGGTGCAAGACCTAAAACTAGCGTCATATCAATGTATTGCAAAGTTGAACTAGGAAAAGGCAGGGACAACGTTTCCAATCTAATTGTACAAGACGATGCAGTTTTGAACTGATGACCCATTACTTAATGAGCGTATGACCTTAAAAAGTTTATTGGGAATTGGATCCAAGTAAATCTAGACAAAGACGTATCACGTATACTGATAAACAGCAATAATGTTGACAAAAAAATTACAAGGTTACATATATTAAATTGTTTGTATTATAGTATACTAGCGGCCTGCCCCTGCTTCGCACGGGTATAAAATATGTATCCCATGTCAGTCAGTGTAAAAAAAATGATTAAAATTGATCCAGTAGTTTTGATATGGCGCTGTATTTAAAAAATGATTTTCCCTATTTTCCCGCTTTTCTATTGAAATTTTTCCTAGATTTTCGTTGCTATAAACCTCACGGAGCCCGAGACCTTTCCAACGAATGCAAAACCGTGGAAATCGGTTCGTGCGTTCTGGAGTTATATCGTCAGGAAGGAAAACCTGACTTATTTTTATATAGTAGATTTATAGGATATTTTTGTGCATTAATCCACGCAGTTTTAGAACCGAATACGCGGTAAGATAAATATGAAAAAATATTTCATATTTTGCCGCGTATCTGACTTTTTATGACGGTTTCCGTTGTAACATTTTGTTGAGTTCTCGCGCCAAGTCTGGCCTATAACAGCGTGGCCGATTTACGATACCCCAGTTTTATTAAAACAAACCCTTTGACAACATCTTTAGAACGGTGTTGTTTATATTTCTCCTCTAGTTGTTGTTCGAGGTTATTCGAACTGTATTTTTGGCAAAGGATAAGGCCATATATGAGGTACAGACAACATATGCCCTACCCATCGCCACTTCTGCTTCACGACACGATATTTTACTTACTTTAATTTCTACACCGTTTCTTTAATTTCTCCCCGGAGTTTAAACCCGTTACAATAATTGGAGTATTTACTGGGCCAAGTTGTGGTAGCAATACTTAGTAAAGGAATGGTGGGGTTGAAACCCACTTGTTGAATCTTCTATTAATTTCTTTCGCATCCAAAGCTGATTCAAGACCCTAAGTATTGTAGTGATAGTGCCAAAGAAAAAAAATTGAATTGTTATTGATTTCTAAGATTTTCGGTTGTCGTAAGTAGCGTAAAATTTAAAAGAAGCCGTGAAATCGAATATATTTTCGTAACATTTAATATTACAAAATTATTATGTGAATTATGATTATCTAAGTAATAATGTCAATATAATCTCACATATAAATACAAGGGTATAGTTTTGTATTTCTCTAATATAGTTTTGATTAAGAAACCCCGTAAAATATATAATATATTTTTCTCCCCCAACTCTCTTTAAATAAAATATTTTTCTCCCTCAACTCAATTGTACTAAAAGCACACAGAATTAACGGTTTTTTATTTCTATACGTACAGTTCGTTACCTTCAAAATGCAATCACGGGCATTTTGTTCGTATTCAACGTGAAGGTATGTAGATGAAAAAGTTTTTGTTTAAAAAATATTTATTGTTCAATAAAGCACATTAAGAACTTTCCGCCGTGTGGTATCCGGCTGAGTAGAATAGACCTCGCTCATTTCTTGCCGAGGTGTCGTAAAAGGCGACTAAGGTAAGTTGACCCGTCGTTTGGTATCCGGCTAAGTAGAATACACCACCCCCATTTTTTGCCGAGGTGTCGTAAAAGGCGACTAAGGTAAGTAGACCCGCCGTGTGGTATCCGGTTCAGTAGAATATACCTCAGATGACTAAGGTAAGCTGACGTCAGGCAGGTCGTAAAATACTAAACCAAATCATGTGAAAACTGTAGTGCCAACCCCAGTTAGAGTGGGATAAGGGCAGGAGAATGGTGATGATTCATAAAAATTAAAATAAAGAATTTGAAATATAATACTTACTAAAGATTTAATCCTGAATGCCATGTTTGAGAACGATTAATATTATTATAGGTTCATGTAAGTAGTATAAGCTGTGGTAGCCCAGCGGTAACACCGTGTGACTCTTTCGAGCAGGTCACGGGCTCAATCCCGGGCAGACACCAATGAGTTTTTCTGTTAAAACTTATGTGTCTAATTGATAATTGCAATTTATCACACGCTTTTCGGTGAAGGAAAACATCGTGAGGAAACCTGCATATCTCTAGAGCTCTGGAGTTATGTGTAACCTACCAATCCGCGTTGGAGCAGCGTGGTAGGTCTTAGCTCCAATCCCTTCTCTTCAGAAACGGAGAGAATAGGCCTATTCTCAGCAGTGGGATAGTAACAGGCCGCTACTTACTTTTTTTATGTAAGTAGTGTATATTTTAGCCTTAGTTACTTTGAGATAATGTCATTAAAAGGCACAGCGAAATGTTTATCACGTTTCGAAGAAAGCGTAAACTGAATGTTGCTAACAATTGAAGCGTAGCAAGCAAAATTAGCTGAATTGACAACTTTGTCGTAACTTGCAAACGGTGACGGAATTTTAACGCCATATTGTGTGGCGGGTGCCATTTATTTTGAAAGTTACTTCACTTATTCTCTTTATAATATACTGAATTTAATTTAACTTGCGTTATAAGTTTCAAACTTTGTGCGTATAAATACTATAGCAAAACTACGCCTAAAATCGTGAAGTGATATATTTTGTCAATAACTTTATGAACTATGATAGATCATTAAGTTACATATCATAGATCAAGTTTTCAATTCGAAACTGGGTTGGTACGACTGAAATAAATATATAAATGTTCAAAGTTTTGACATGGATCTAGTTAATTTATTATTTATAGAAGCAGGCGTTACTTTGTGGAACTCTATAGTACAGAAGTTTTTTTGCTGTAATCCGGGTTCGTAAAGAGAATACACGCAATGCTAAGTCTATGAAGCAGGCAACAATCACATACCACATACATGCAGGACAATTCGCCACACTTATCACAAGACGCCGCCAACACCAACACTCCATACAAGCAGTACACACACTCACTACCACAAACTCTACGATCGTTTCGGCCCGAAACCAAAGCTTCTTCAGGAGGAGAAGTTTATTATTATTTATTAATTAGTCTGAGAGGTTAAAACTAAACTTACAATAACTAGTAAAAATAGAAATTAAATATTGATCTATACATATCTGAAGCTTTGACCCAGCGATAAGACCGTGCGAAATTTTGACCCTCGGCGGAAATCCAACCCGCGACCCGCCTAGCAGAAGGCAGGATAACTACCAACTGCTCTAACGGGCCAGTCAAATACGCTTCTTACATGCTATTACTGGCTCTTATAAGGGTAACCATCGTGTCTCTTGCTAGTTTTTCTATAACTCATTGTAGTCATATGGGTAACCTACCATTCGCATTGGAGCAATGTAGTGGACCTTAGCCCCAATTCGTCTCTCCTAAAACCGAGATAGATGCTTAGCAATGGTATAAGATCCCGTTACTGTATTTAACTTTTATACATAGCTCAACGAAATCATGAAGAAAACAGAAAATAGAACAATAATTTTCAAAGTTCTATCTTTCATACAATTTTCTAAAGAGCCCATAAAGAAAGCGGCGCGTCTGAAACGTCAATCCCGTTAATATACATGAGATATATTGAGCTTACGGGAGTTCAAGCGAGAGCGTTATAAAGGTGTAATACGCCGGTGAAACTTGAAAACAGGAAGGGGCTTTTTGTCAGAATATATCTTTGATGAGACAATTTGTCATTGATAGCCGATTTGCTTGTAAAATTCAACAACTACGTGATATAGGAAGTAGACTTGACTTAAGGACGTGTCGGGTAGCAGATTAGCGTTCGATGCATCTAGTGTTCCCGAACATCGATTAGCAGAGAGAGTGGCTACTGTCAGGTTTTTAACCGGTGATAGTCCGACATACCCGCCCCGAAATCCCCGTCGGGCAGTGACGACCCATGTAAATAGTTTATAAATTACTACTAAAACATGTGATAATTCAATAGTTTGAAAGCCATAAATAGATCATTATTCTCTCGCCGTTATACAATCCCATGTCACAACATGTCTTTCTCTTACATTATCTCGTCAACTCTGTCGCTACTCCTTTTATATGTATCTCATACTCACATACTCCAACCATCTTTTTTTTAAGCCTCCCTTTAGTCACACATCCATCCTCATTCACCGTTTGATAAAAGCCGTAATCTTTAAAAAAAAAAGTTGTAATCTAAACAAATAAGAACGCCTTATTAATCGGTTAATACTTTTTAAGGCATTTAGCTTGACAATCGGCTTTTATGTTTTCAAATAATCTCACGTTTCAATATAGTTCATGCTTTTAATAAAAATATCGATATAACAGTGACATAACATCACTGTTATCTTTCTAGAAATAGTTTTTAAATTACTCTGCCAAATATTTTCTAGGTTACCTCGGCTCTATCACGTCTAAAAATGTTTCTTCTGTCGAAAAAATTAAGATATAGTTTACTACTGCAGAAGTTTTTTTCAAAACAGAACATTTTACAGTAGCGTGCACTTTAGTTTTTAAAAATTAACAAGCTTGCTTAACAACCGTAATCCTTCACTTTCTGTACTTCGTGAAAATTTTAATCTCGTTGACCCAGTTTTACATTTCACGTGTTTTGTGTTCCACTTTTACATATATTTGTTAGATAAATTCCTGACTGAAAATAGATGTTAGGAACTGATCTGATCGGCATCTATCTGATGTTAGGATGATGTAAAATGTCAACAATGTAAAAAGATTTTTCTCCATTAGTGGCTTTTTTACTTATTCACTTCTAAAATTTGTCGCGGAGATAATGCTTAAAGCATAAAGCCCACCTTTTGTGCAATTACTTGTACATGCATTTGGTTGTTGTACAATAACACTTCACGACCATTCTCACCAAGGGCTCTCGTGTTACTGTCGTGGTGCATCCTGAGGCAGTGTATGTACCTTTGTACTAGTGTGAGTTAGTGTGACTGTGTTCATGTATGTATTACATATATGTGTCTTATATATAAATGTACAAAGTACGTTACACGCGTCTCAACCCGCATACACTACACATACTGCCCACTTTTTCGCACAAATAATCAGCTTAGCGATTCAGCGCGGAAACGCTGCCAGCATTCTTGGGACCATTCCACGTGGGCATGATTGGTATAGTCCTAGCGTGTAATTTAAGATAGATATAACTTGTACATTTATACTACATATACTTATATTACAATACAAAAGTCTGCCTGTTACGCTGTTTACAGCTTATCTATTGGATTCAACATTGAGGAAACTTCCCGTAATTGAAGCTTATATGCCGGGTTGATTGATTGTCAAACGGCAATTGATTGATGTGATTTTTGGTATGGAGATTATGACAGTCGATTGACACCAGTCACTTTTTATCTCTTTTTACACTTTTTATCTCTTTTAAGTACAAGTATTACATTAATCACACGGAAGGAAAAAGATCTCGCGGTCGTTCACGAACAAGACAAGATGGACTGACCAAATAAGAAACTCCTCTAAATTTCACACTATCGTAAGAGACGCAAGGGCTCGCAACAGATATCAACGCCAGACACAACCCTGATGCTGACCATGATCCTCAGAAATGAGGGACCGGTATTAGAGAGATTATATTAATCATCTTCCTGCCCTTATCCCACTCTAAGTGGGGTCGGTACAACATATTATAAACATGCAGTCACATGATTTGGCTGCGTTTTTACGACCGGCCGCCTGCCTGACGTCAACTTACCTCTGTCGTATTTTACGACACCTCGGTAAGAAAGAGGGTGGTCTATTCTACTAAACCGGATACTACACCGTGGGTCTACTTACCTAGGTCGCCTTTTACGACACGTCGGTAAGACATGAGGTTGGTCTATTCTACTCAACCGAATACCACACGGCGGGTCGACTTACCTTAGTCGCATTTTACCTCACCTCGGTAAGAAATGAGGGTGGTACTATGATATTCAGCCGGATACCACACAGAGAGAGATTAAATTAATCATTTTGTAAAATTTATTAAATCTTTTATCTCATATATACATGCAGGAAATACTTGTTGAACAATAAAATATAATTCAAGTAAGGCACCAAAAGATTGATAACATCAAAACGCATTATTTCTCTTTATGGGACCCCGGGTACTATTATCAGTGAAGCTAATATGAGTTATAGGTTAGTAACGGTATATGTTTTTAAGAAATAACCTAAATAAAAGTATAACTTGAAGTTTTGTCAGGGAATAGCAAATAGAAATTTATACTCGTATAACGCCATGCGTTTGCGTATAGATGCTAATTAATTTCATGCAGTTATTGATAGCGAACTCTTGATTAAATTACAAAGTCAGTACTTTTGAATAGTGTAGGCATATGAGTTTTGATAATTAAACTATTGTGAGTGGTGCTCGTAGTTCTTCTTCTTCTACCGATAGACGTCCACTGCTGGACATAGGTCTCTTAATGGGATCTTCAAACCACACGATCTTGTGTCGCTTGAATCCAGCGGCTCCCTGCGACGTTTTTGAGGTCGTCAGGCCATCTCGCAGGGGGCTATTGACATTGCGCTTTCCGGTCCAAGGTCGCCATTCAAACACCTTAAGACCCCAACGCCTATCGATTCTCCGCACTATGTGCCCCGCCCATCGCCACTTCAGCTTCGAGACACGCTGAGCTATATCGGTGACTCTGGTTCTTCTACGGATCTTGTCATTTCTGATTTGATCACGTAGAGATACTTCGAGCTGGCTCAATAGCCCGCTGAGCGCCTCTAAGCCTTCTTATGAGACCCATAGTCAGCGAGTTAATATGTACGCTTCTGTAATTTTGAATTAGAAAATTTGCCTCAACATTACTCTATGTAAACATTTTCCACATCCGAAAACAGGAAATTTTTATGCCAATAATCACGAGCCGGGCGCCAACTGTTAAAGAAACTGAAAGATTGCTACATTGCAACTATAAACCCATTATGCGATCGTGAGTGAATCTTTCATCCTGGAGAGGAACAGAGTTTTGTCAGTTTATAAACAGGGTGCACTACGAGTAAGTTATTTTTTATTTTATTTATTTCTTGAACAGCTATAATAAATGAATTTTACACCTTTGGCAAAAGAGAAATGCACTAGACTAGCTTCTTATTGTTGGTGTTAAGCAATATGCAGCTCAAATGGACCTTGGCCTGTGATAGTGCTAGCAAGAGTTAAGATTTGAAATTTGAGGAAACGAACTGAAAGAAGCTTGCCTTCTATACCTTATGCATTACTTAATTAACTTAAAACTGCAAATCCAATTCGGTTCTGTGAATCGTAGCTAAAGTAAAATATTATATAGTCTACGTCATCACATGGAAAAGTCCAATTAAATTTGTAAAGTTTAAAAACCTTCGACATTGTTTGTAACTTAGCTAATAATAATTAGTCGGCAATTTAATTATCGTTTGATACTTGACCTTCTTAGTGGGTATTTATAAAAAGCTTTTCTTACCTAAACTTAGGTGTTAATTTTCCTTGCTAGGTTTTGTAATTTTTAAATACATTAAAATGGTTCTTACTTGCGATATGGGATCAAGACATGAAATTTAGTTATTTCAGACTAATACTTAAACCATTTTAATACTTCGCTATTACTGGAAGGTTCTTAAGATGTTTGTTTTAAATTAACTTGGCCCTAGTTGTATCATAAATGTGATTTAGATGTTTACACCGAACTGGAGTATTATTATAATATAGTGGAATGGAAGTAACCAAGCTACAAGCAGGAATAAGGGTTTTTTTAGAGCGACTATATCAGAAATGAGGACATGTAGATGATGAATTGAGATGGAGATTATGTACAAGAGGAGACTAGAACAGTAGAAGTACCAAAATGACAGATATAAGTGGTGAAACGGCGATGGGTGGGCAAATAATGAAAAGAACCGATCGATTTTGTATCTACTAGACCTTGTAGTGGCGAATCTGCACAACGCGGTACATAATATGCATAACGTGGTAATGGTTGAAGAGAGAGTGGTAGAGAGACAGAGGGGGGGGGAAAGGGGAACGGGGGTAGAAAGTCAAAAAGTAAGGGAGTTAGATTGCTAGTCACACATCGAACTCGCTCTGATTTTCTCTACTTCTATATAAAATGTAAATAAACAAAAATTTTTTAAGGCAAACCAAATTGTTACCTTCTCACAAAAGGCTCATATTAGGATAGGACGGGCTTAAAGCGACATATAATAGAGATTAGTGGTATGACCGATAAGACTAATACCTGACATCTTACGAATATAGGCCGATAGATCAGCTTATGTCAGGATATCATCAGGGACCTCGTATTTATCGAAAATACTTGGAGTTTTTACCTATATGACCACAATTTGATATGTATCATATAGCTCTTCTAGGTCACCTATATGTCTAATTCCAGTTTAAACTCATATAAAACCAATAATTCAGCTCAATAACTTGCCGTTTTACAATTTATTACGTTTCTCTTACTTATATTTACATAATGAGGCGCAATTAGTGAAATTAGGTCATTATCATTCTGTCTCTATTTAAACAATTTATCTGCAACTCTGTTGATTACAGCGAACTGAGCGATCCGGTTAATGCGACCTATTTTCTACTGAGCCTTCAAATTTTTCAACTGTAAAATATTCAGAAATAGTAGAAGCGTTGGGAAATAATAAATATAGTTGCTGGCTGCCCGCTTTTATACATTACTGAGTTTTATTTATTTGTGATAAGGTTTAGATTAACTTTATTTTTTTATGTATTTATTAGGTCTCTAACCTTTCGTTTATTGTTCTGTAATACAACATGTACAGTTAGAACGGATTTTATTAGTATTTTTTATTTGTTACAGTATATAAATAAAATATGCCGTGTGTTATCCGGCTGAGTAGAAAAGACTACCATGAGGGTGGTCTATTCTACTCAGCTGGATACCACACATCAATTTTAACCGAGATGTCGTAAAAGGCGAAAAAGGTAAGTCGACCCACCGTGAGGTATTCAGCTGAGTAGAATAGACCACCCGCATTTCTTACCAAGGTGCCATAAAAGATGACTAAGGTAAATTGACCCACCGTGTGGTATAAGGCTGATTACAATAGACCACCCACATTTCTTACCAAGGCGTCATAAAAGTCGACTAAGGTAAGTTGACCCACCGTATGGTATCCGGTTGAGTGGAATAGACTACCCTCTTTCTTACCGGGGTGTCGTAAAATACGACTAAGGTAAGTTGACGTCAGGCAGGCGGCCGGTCGTAAAGTACGTAACCAAATCATGTGACAACATGTTTATAACATGTTGAACCACCCCCACCGATAGTGGGATAATGGGAGGAGAATAGAACCGATAGTGGGATAATGGCAAATAATGATGTAAAAATATAAATAAATATGTCTTATATATGTATATGTATTTTAATATACAATATGTTAAGGAAAATTTTAAATATAGGCCACTACATACACTTAAAATAAAGTAAATTTGCGAGATCTTGCGCTAACCAATTTTGGGCCACTATCGTTGTACACTATTGTTGTGTTTCTTATAAGCAATGTCATAAGTTCGATTCTCTCATGGACTCAATAAAAATTCTAGTTGTATTAATATATTTGCATACATTAGCAGTGAAGAGTCTACTCTGTTACATAGTGTTCTACGAATCTCATTTATCTGAAGACTTTGTTGATTGTATGCAAAATTTTGAAATATTAGGTATTTTATATATCGTCACGAATATGTTGTATGATATAATAAGTAATATTAAGGTCATGGTCATAAAATTTCTAAAATAATTACAGATTCTGAGATACAATAGCAAATATAGGTTAAATTTATTGAGCGTTCTGTAAAAATTTACACTCAGCCACGGCAAAGGAAGATCAAGTTGAAATGATTTTTATAGATTTAATTTTTTTAGTACTCATTTGACCAATATGTAAAGTATCAGTTCAATCGGACATCGGGAAGTGGGTCAAATTTCACTATCAAGATTCCACGTTAACATATATACGCGGCAAGTTAAATAAATCTTTTAAAAAGAAAGAGATAGATCAGGGTATCTATCTTTTTCTTTTAGTTTCTTTTTATTGAAATATGGCACATTATAGGCTGACTTACCTACTCTAAGTATAAAAACTCTATGACAAATACAACATCACAGTTGGTCAAAAATATTTCCTGTCATAGATAATATACTAGGACGGATACTTTTTAGTCATATAAAACGTTCTACCAGCAAGGGACATAAGCCAACAGATTTACAACAAAATTGCCCTCAAACTTGCAGAGTCACGTATCTTTTAGCCCCACAACTTTGGAATGGCGATCTTTTGCAATTTTGAAGAAATTAGTTTTAAGATAGATTGTCTGTCGCCTTTCTTCTGAAGTGATGAAGTAGCAACACATTTTGGCAAGTGCAATTTACTGTAGTAATTATCACGCGCTTATTTATTCATAGCAACGGAGTTGACGCTTAAATATTTCAATATAAATTTTACCCGCGACTTCCTTAGAATCAAATAAAAAGTTAAAACATCTTTACTTACTTTCTATGTATTTTTTCTGTTGCCAAAGGAAAAACGGGATTTATTTTATCCTATATGTTAACCCGGTATATAAGCCTCAATTGTGAAAAATTTCATCCATATTACTTCGGCGGCTTAGTCGTGAAAATGAAACAGACAGACATACAGACTTTCACATCTATATTATTAGTATGAATTTAAGTCGGAATAGAATAGTTACTTAAATATTTATGTACATAGTCTAAACGTTACAGAAAATTCCTATTTGAAGCATTTAAAAGCGATAAATACAAATAAATAGCGCAGTTATTTTATAAAATAGGTTAAAGTTTCGTTAGTAGAACCTCTTAATAAATATGTAGTGTTTAAAGAAAATGAAAGCGAATAAAATGTATTCAATAAAAAAAACTTAATTGTTTTTGTTCATTTAGTAGAAGGTCAGTTAAAGTTGCCTTGAGGCGAAACCCGACAGTGTCCTTGCAGTCTTTTGTAGTCGGACACTTTATTTCCCAAATAGGATCCTAGAATAATTTCAGTCGTTAGACCTTAGGTCAAATATTTTCACTCATAATAAGTATTAGGGTAGAGTGTAAGTTAAATTAATTTTTAAATGAAAAATATCAGGGCCACCGAATCCGAGCATCACTTAATTACCTGTACTAGTATAGTGTAGTATTTCTACATTTAAATTTACTTAAATCAAAGTTGAAATTTAAATTCAAAATATTTTTTATTCATATAAATTTTTAATCGTGTTTTTGAATCGTCAACTCTATTGGAGGTTGGGGAAACAAAGAGTCAAAGAGAGACTCCTAACAAAGAGTCATCAAGTAACTTTGCTGTTGTTCTTCTCACAATATAATTGGAGAGATTGTACGCTTAGTATTAAAGTGACCGAACTCAAAATAGTTGCTTTGCAGGAAATTGTAATAAAGCTTAACGTTGTGCCTTCAAATCTAGTGAATGTTAACCCATAACTTGAAAGAGCAAGAAAACACATATGTTTTGATATTAGTTCATAATGTGATATCATATATGACATTGAAATAAGGATTACAATATAATACTAAGCATGCGATACAATAACCTGGTTGACCGACCCTTGTAATGTAATTTTTGTAAAAAAATAAAACTTAAAAAAAAGAAAAAATAGTAATTATGAAGTAGTAAATAGGTAGTTGGGGATCGATCCTAGGTATTTACATTTCTCGAGACAGCCCGTTCCTCGAATAAACTACGCTGATTTGACAGTTTATGGCAATAACAGTGTTTTATATTCAATACAATATATACGATACGATTTTCCTGAAATTATATATATGTAATGATGTACCAGATTAAATCATTTAAATATTAAAGATAACCTCGCAGTAAGAGTCGCGGTTGGAAGCTAGTAGTAACAATAAGCACTTCTAATATTTAGTAACATGTTTATGACTGCATTAATTAATTTCATACAATAAAGTTATTTGATAATTAATTAAGCTTATCCATTATTCATTGCACTACTAGAGCTGGGTCTCTAGGGAAATTTGTTACAAAATATTAAAACGTTAAACTACAAATGATCATGTATGTGAGATATTTCTTTATATTTATATATCTTGTATATATTGCTTAAATATTTCTTAGTATATCAAATAAATAAATAAATAAATATATGGGACACTTACACACACGGTCGTCCGTCCCCAAAGTAAGTAACTCAATACTTGTGTTATGGTAGACAGACAACTGGTGAATATATACTTATATATTTTTTAAATACATACTTAAATACAAATATACACCCAGGCTCAAAGACCAACAATTTCATTTATAGAAACGTTGGCCCTCGGCGGGAATCGAACCCGCGACCCGCGGAGCCGAAGGCAGGGTCACTACCCACTGCACCAACGGGCCAGTCAAACAACAAGCCAATAATAAACAGTTAAAAAAATGACGATATATCGAAAATAATAATAGATTATTAATCAATTCTCACATTCATTGCCAAATCAATTAATACGGGAACCGTCGTTAAATAATTTGGTACCGTTGTGTTGTAAACGGCGACTGATATAAGTTGACCCGCCGTATGGTATCCGGCTAAGTAGAATAGACCACCCTTATTTCTTGCCCAGGTGTCGTCAAAGGGGACTAAGGTATGTTGATCCACCGTGTGGTATCCAGCTAAGTAGAATAGACCACCGTTATTTCTTACTGAGGTGACGTAAAAGGCGAATAAGGTAAGTTGACCCGCCGTATGGTATCCGGCTAAGTAAAATAGACCACTTTCATTTTCAAACGAGATGTCGTAAAAGGTAAATAAGATAAGTTGAACCGCCGCGCCGTGTGGTATCCGACTGAGTAGTATAAACCATCCTCATTTCTTACCGATGTGTCGTAAAATGCAAATAAGGTAAGTTGGCCTTACTTGGTGGTAAAATAACAAGCCAAAACATGTAACATGTTTAAAATATGTTTTGTCAATCCCACTTAGTGTGGGATAAGGGCAGGAGATTGATAAATGGTCAAATTATAAGGTAAATACATTTCTAATAACAAAGAACACTTAATGTAAAGAGACTTAGGTACGATACTAGTTAGATCATCACGGCCCAACAAGATCAAACCTGCGTGTCCAGGTCATTTTGTCATGTGCTTTATTTGATATTTTCAATGTCACAGTCCCAAAAGTTTTTCACGAGTGCTGTCAACAAAATATTTTTTGTACCCTGTCCCTTGACCCGAGGGTAATTTATGTAATGTTTTGCGGGCTTGAAATACAAGTACGTTCACCATCCATTTTTTTTCAATAATAATTCACTTGTGTTTACATACATTTATGTTAAAAATGTACGTTTTTTTATGTTGGGTGTGATTTGTGTAATGTTTAGAGAAAAAAAGTAGAAGAGACTCATATTGAGTTACACATACAGAATCATTAAACACTAATATTTTAATGTGAGTTTGTTTAATGTAAAGAAACCGGTTATACTCATGTCTTATTTTTCGTACGAGCCCGAATGAGTTTGTTTTATCTTTCTTTAACATCTGAATGAATCGATGTGATATTTCACATAAGGATAGTTCAAAAGCTGGAGAGTGTAATGAGCTAGCTGTAGTTTAACTTGGTAATGAAGTCTACACAGGCAAAGTTACAAAAACTAAGTCAGTTTTTTTAAATGGCTCGTTGGCCCAATTGGTAATGGCGCTGGCTTCAGCTCCGCGGATCGTGGGTTCGATTCCCACAGAGGGCCAACATTTTCTACCAAAAATTTGTTTGTTCTTCGAGCTTGGCTGTATATATGTATTTAAGTGTTTATTTAAAATAATATAAGTATTTACCAATTGTCTGTCACCCGTAACACAAGTATTAAGTTACTTACTTTGGAGACGGACGACCGTGTGTGTAAGTGTCCTATATATTTATTTATTTATTAGTTTTATATTTTCAATTGCTTACTTACATCCATTTTAAAATATGTAGGGCCTGCTTTATTCTAATCAATTATCTATTACATTAATTGAGTTATAATTTATGAATAAACTCGAAATGTTCACTGAACGCTTAATGAGAAATTGTAGAGCGCCATTTATAAAGAGTATTCAGTCAAATAATGTAAGATTCGTGTCATGCTCAATAATTCACAACTAAACACGATATTTTCCAGTAAATGAAGAGGAACGTCATAATTAATGAAGGCTTGGGACGAGCTTTTGAATAATAGAGTTCACAAGCGGACTTTGCCTAAACCGTATGATGAAGGGTGACGAAATATTTACATTGGCGAATGTTTGTTTGTTTTAGTATGAGTGAATTGTGAAACAAATAAAATTAGGCTTGGAGTTTTTGTTTAATTAATACTGCCCGTGTTGCTCGGAGATATCAGTAATGGAAATCTAAACTAATATATAAAGCTGAAGAGTTTGTTTATTTGAACGCGCTAATCTCAGGAACTACTGGACCGATTTGAAAAATATTTCAGTAAAAGACAGGATTTAGGCAGCCATTTAGGAAGGCAATAGGCTAACATCACGGTAAGATGAATAGGAGGGGAGCAGCAATAAAAAATATTACGAAAACGGCAAAATTTTAAACTTTCCTTTCATGCGCTGAGTAATAGTTATTCAAAAATCATGTATTACAAAAATGTTCCCCTCTGAATGTTCTAAATAAAAGTCCGGGACAGCATATGTCTTGCTTTAAAGGTTAACCCACTTTAGCTACCTTAAACACACCACTTAACTTTTTCGTGTATTAAAAAAATCCACCCCACGCTCGTGAGGCGTAAAAGAAGACGTTGACTCTGCTTAACAGTTCTTTTCGTAAAATCAATTGAAAGGGAAGAAAATTAAGAACACTTTCAGGGCTATACAGCATTAATAGGATAAATTAATCATGTAAAGCCTCTATAAGTTACATGTGCGGTACAATACAATACAACAATTGGGTATGACATTTGGTAGAATGATTCAAATTCAGTGGTTACCATCCAATTGTCTGGTAAACAAAAACCCTCGGCTTCGACAATACTCCGGTCCGGTCCCTGAATAATACAACGACCGAAATGCGTTGAATTCTTGGTTTCATGTTAAATGCGAGAAAACGTTTTTGTGCTGTTTGATTTGCTGTAAATATTTTTTTTAGTAAATCACGTTGGAAGTATTTTATGCGATGTATCCGGCTGAGTAAAATAGACCACACTCATATTTTAACTTGGTGTCGTAAAATGCGACTAAGGTGAGTTGACCTACCGTGTGGTATCCGGTTGAGTAAAATAGACCATCCTCTTTCTTACCAAGGTGTCGTGAAATACGACTAAGGTAAGTTGACGTCAGGTAGGCGGCCGGTCGAAACATAGCCAAATCATGTGACAGCATGTTTAAACATGTTTTTTTAATATCAGTAAATCTACTTACTTATCTACTAAAGTACTTACTTTAGCAATCCAAACACAGTGGTTTAAACTTAAGAATGGTTGTATGTTGTAAATTACAAATAGAAGTAAATAAAATTTACCAGTGTAATAAACAAGTGCCGGCGACTGGCCCATGCATAAAGGATTCGAGTGACCCGTACGTAAACCGTAAAGTTCGAATGAAGTTAACAAAATATTTACACTGTGGCTCAGATTTGTATTGGTTATGCGATTCAAGAAATTTTGCCGTGCGGTATCCGGCTGAGTAGAATAGACAAAGCCAAATCATGTGACAACATGATTATAACATGTTGTGCCACTTAGAGTGGGATAAGGGCAGGAAGAAGAAAAATTAGACACATAAGTTTAACAGAAAATCTCATTGGTGCCTGCCAGGGGGCTGTACTCCCCCTTTGTGACCCGTAGAAAAAGTTGTAGAGTCTCAACGTCTGCAGCTTTGGATATAAGGTGAATATAATATAACTAAACAATATTTTTCTTCTATACCTATGTAATAATATAAAGCAATTTTCCTTCAATCAACCCATTTAATCTTTCTCAACAACTCAATGACACATAATGACGGCCACAATGTTTTTTCATATTAATGACCAACTCTATGAAGGAGGTTGTATTAGAAACATGTTGATGTGACAATAACCTGTGCATTTAAGTTAAAAAATAAAGGTTTATTGGGTTCGAACTCGCGACACTTCAGATGGTTCTCCTATTCGGCGATAGTGATATATTTAAGTTCAGTAACATATTATAGTTACAGAAAATCCATTCGTAGAGGCTTTTACGAACTTCTTGGTTATTTTTTACATAAATATATGGAAAAAGCTAGTTATGTTGATAAAAAACATTAGGTCGCTCATAACTAAGAGATGTTCTAGTATTTTTAAAATAAACTTTCATAATTTATGTTTTACTACTTTCCAAAGAATTCCTTAGTTGGACGCTGAAGTATCTGTTGAACGTTTTTCTCTTTATCGTGCTTTTATCACGTTGCGCTAGAAATGACTGGATAAAAATCCTTTAGAACTTTTAAAAGGTGTAAAATATTTTCCGTTTTATAAAAAATATTTGAAGTAATGTTGAACGGGTAACAGTTGTAGAATTTAATGTAATTAGTATCAATAATGGATTTAAATGAAATTGGGCACACAGTGAAAAATGCTATGAAGTTGGAGCACCATGGCAGTGTAGCAGATATTTGTCCAACTATTCCTTTACATATAAATAAATAATAAATATAAATATATGGGACACTTACACATACAGTCATCCGTCCCCAAAGTAACTTAATACTTGTGTTATGAGTGAGAGACAACTGGTAAACATATACCTATATAATTTTATACACCCTCGGCGGAAATCGAAACCACGACCCGCAAAATTGAAGGCCCACCACCAACTGCACCAACACTTAACACCACCAACTGCCAGCGATCCAGTCAGTAACCGTTATCATTGTGAAATTGCAAGTGTTTGTTTTAATGGAATGCGATGTTTCCGAGAGTTTCTAAATAAATAGGAGCTTAATTAGAAGTTATCTAATAACAACACCATTGGAGCCACCATAGACTCATCGTTCATCAATAAAACAAAACGTTATTTTTCTATGTATATTTATACTCAATCCTGCGTGAACAGACGTAAGTCAAGTCACGAGATGATGAGCTTATTTTTGTTTTTACTAGAATTTCATTATAGACGATAAGGTGCCGTGTGGTATCCGGCTGACTAGAATAGACCACCCTAATTTCTTACCGAGGTGTCTAAGAATGCGACTAAAGTAAGTTGACATCAGGCAGGCGGCCGTTCGTTAAAAACCAAATCATGTAAGATGTTTATAACATGTCGTGCCGACCCCACTTACAATGAGATAAGGGCAGGAGAATGATGATGATGTTATTTTATGTCGATTACAAAACACTGAAATAGCTTGCATCACTGTTAGATAAACATATAAAAAAAACAAATCCTGAATAATATATCCAATATAGCGTCAATCCAGAGACGAATTTATATTCAAGTAGGGCTATAAACCGATTTCATGCCATTTCTAGTGAGCCGAGATCTCTGCCAAAGACAAGAGCAGGATTTGTGACCCTTGTGCGGTTGAGGGCGTAACTTCCAAACAGTTTCACTTACCTTTTACCCGTTAAAGGTAAGGCTATGTTCACGTGGATGCGTTTATTTCAACGACAACAACAATATTGAAAATTCAAAGGAGTGCCATAAATTACCTAAAGAGGTAAAATAACTTCAAAATACATAGAAAATGGCAGAAAATTACTCAACTACAATAACTTTTCATGCTAACTTTGGGTATACTTCAGCCATGATTTTGCATCCTTCAGTAAGTTTAAAATAAATCGTTGGTGGGTAGATTTTTATTTCCGTGTTTCATACATTAGATTATCTAACAAAACGTGTTATATGTAAATATGGTAATTATATAAATGGCATTATATATATAATATATAATGCCATTTATATAAGTTATTGTAAACACGATTTGAAAAAGCGCTCACTAAATACAGTGGTAGTATTACCTATTAAAACTTACGACCAAATAAATCATTCATATAGGACAAAATATATCTTGATTAACGTTATATATAAATACTCTTATAACGTTATATATTAACGTTATAAATACAAAATTTTCGATAATATTTTGAGATTTTTTATAGATATATAAGTTGCTAATTATAAAATAATTTTGGTTTATAATTTAGCATGGGCTTACTCTCCAAGGAACGTGACCTCCATTCATATATATTAGGCAAGATTATGATAACGTTATGTCATCGAATAATCTTACAACAAAAAAGTAAATGATGCGATTGTCGCATTGCTGTATCACAGTTTTGCGGCTGTGTACGAAGCTTAAGTGAAAGTTTGTTGAAACAGATAAAGATTTACGGGCAGAACATTTCTATATGATTGACCTGGTTCAAAGGTGTACCTTATTCAAAATTAAATCAGGTCTACAATATCTTGTTAGTTTAATTGTAAAGTTTAAAAAGATTTAATTTGTAAAACAAAAATAATTGATAATTACAATTTATCACTCTTCGGTGAAGGAAAACATTGTGATTAAACATTATTGTTTTTATAGAATTACTGAGCTATATGTAACCTACCAATCCTTATTTTAGAAGCTTTGAAAGGTTTAACCCTATTTTCTAAAAGCAAAGATATGCCTTTGCGCAGTAGTGGGAAAGTAACAGGCCGCTACTATGTACAAGATTAACTCATTTAAATATTAAAGATTTATGTATTTATTTCTTTCTTTTTATACATATAGTTAGAAAAGACAAAGAAAAAGTAAAAAAGCACATGTATAAAGGCAGACTTATCCCTAAAAGGGGTCTCTTCCAGTCCAGAAGGAAAAAGACAAGAAGTGAAGAATAAACAGAATACGGGTAATAAAGTTTAAATAAATTTAATTACTTAATCTATGAATTAATTTATGAATTAATTTATTTATTTTGATAAAAAAAAATAAAAGATTATTAATCCTTGTCGATTCAAAAGTGCTTGAAAAAGCTTATTTGAATAAAGATTATTTTGATTTAATATCATTTGATTCGAACCGTGTAACAAAGGTGAAATTAAGCTATTATGTTTTGTAATCTGAATGACCACATATTTATTTTGATACTACAGAATTCAATGCAGACTAATTCTTTAGCAGAAAGCTAGACTCTCTACATTTGATAAACTGCTATTATAACGTACATATATTAAGTTGAAAAGCTCATTCCAGATTTGCAATTAAGCCGAACCGAAGTTAATGTTCTATATACAAATCCTTCGAAAAGTTTATAGGATCGTTATTAAATATTACTCATTCATGTGAGTCGAAATTTGAAAGGGATTTCAAGTTACGATATTAAGCACAACAGATTGTCGATTAAGATTTGAAATATTAAGTTAATATAAAATAAAAATTTAATCCTCATAACTTAATTTACTTTACGTGATTACTATATTATGGCTTATTATGTGTATTTGCTTATTGTTACCACAATTCTATGGTAGCTAGTGCGTAAATACACCATAAGTTTGGAAATTAATGGACGAACAAAGAAGCAAGCTGTTAGAAGCAAGTAATTATTATTAAAATTATTATTCCAATTTATTTATTTATTAATTAATTCTATGTTAATTTATTTGAATGTTCTTATATACGAGCATTATATGTATTATAGTAGTATTATAGCGTGTGTAGTATTATATGTAAGTAGAATAGACAATAGATTATGCTGCTATTTTTAAGTAGTCATAAATAGGAGGATTTGATATTCCTAGCCGTGTGGTATCCACCTGAGCAGAATAGTACCAACCTCATTTCTTACCAAGTTGTCGTAAAAGGCGAGTAAGGAAAGTCGACCTGCCGTGTGGTATCCGGCTGAGTAGAATAGACCACCCTCTTTCTTACCGAGGTATCGTAAAATACGACAAAGGTAAGTTGACGTCAGGCAGCCGGTTGTAAAATACGTAGCCAAATCATGAGTGAGATAAGGGGAGGAGGATGATGAAATATTTGATATTCATATTGTTTTCCTAGTTAATCATTCACACCGCGATCTTTCCAGAAAGGTATATTTTTAGGATCGATAGTACAGCAAAGTAGTAGCAGCGGTAAAACGTGCTCGAAATTCTGGCAACGCTGCCATTTTGTATGGCCAAGTTATTCGTTGGCTGAGGAAATTTTTGATAATCAGATCAAAATCTTTCGTGACGTCATATTTTAGTTTTATATTGGATTAGTAGAATTACCAGTGTTGTATCCGGCTTAGTAGAATATATCACTCTCACTTCTTACCGAGGTGTCGTAAAAGGCGATTAAGGTAAATCGACCCGATGTGTGGTATCCGGCCAAGTAGAATAGACCACCCTCATTTCTTACCAAGGTGTCTTAACGAGGAACTTTTGAATAGATAGGCCACTAGACCACAAGATAATGTCCAGACGAGGTAGATGGCAATAAAAAAAACAACTAACAACCTGTCCAATCATCATCCTCCTGCCCTTATCCCACTCTCAGTACGGAATAACATGTTATAAACATGTTGTCACATGATTTGGCTACGTATTTTACGACTGGCCGCCTGCCTGATGTCAACTTATCTTAGTCATATTTTACGACACCTCGGTAAGAAAGAAGTGATCTATTCTACTCGGCCGGATACCAGGGCGGGTCAACTTACCTTAATCGAATTTACAACTTACAATAGAAAAGTATATAGATAAGTAGCCCAGTATATTTTGCTAGTAATATATCAAAAAGGTGCAAGTTATATCTATCTTAAACTACTTACACGCTAGGACTATACAAATCATGCCCACGTGGAATGGTACCAAGAATGCTGGCAGCGTTTCCGCGTTGAATCGCTAAACTGATTCTTTGTGCGAAAAAGGAGCCAGTCCTCTTGTCACCTGAAGACATATAGTACTTGCTCAGTATATATGTATATCATGGGACTTTCATCACCATTCTTGTCAAATATAAATCATTGCCAAAAGCTTGTTCACTTCTACGTAAGTATTACAAAAATATATTGAAGTTCTTGTAACTTCCACAATGAAATTGAATATCATTCACGAGAAATGTTCAAAAGGAAAACAACATTTAAATTGCGAAACTTTGTTAATTACTTGTGGTTCCATAACTCGCGAACATCGATAGAAATGATTTATTAATATTACCCCTAATGCCTGAAATATCGCACTTTTTAAGATCTCTGGATCTTTACATTTACAATTTTCCTTAGTAATAAAAATTATAATAGGCATGATTGAGGAGAGCTGTGATAGCGTAACGGTGAGACCGTGCGACTCTTTCGAAAGGGTAACGAGTTCAAAACCAGGGAAGGCACCAATGAGTTTTTGTATTAAAATTTGTGTCTAATTTATAATTGTAATCTGTTAAAAGCGGATGTTCGGTAAAGGAAAATATCGTGAGGAAACCTGCATATCTCTAGAGAATTCTAGGCATACGTGTAGCCTACCAATCCGCATAGGAGCAGCATGCTGGGTCTTAGCTCCAGCCTCTATAAAAAGGGAGACATGAGGCCTATATCCAGCAGTGGGTCAGTAAAAGTCAACATTTATGGTTGAATGTTTTATTTATAGTAATTTATTTAATTCTACGATTTATAGAGATTCAGCTTACGTGTTATGGATAGTATTTAGGCTTAGCTTTTTAAAACGAAATTCTAAAGGTCTCGTTCAGTAAAGAGATATTAAATAACAATATTTGCCCCTTATAAAAGTAGCGGCCTTTTACTCTCCCACTGTTGGGAATAGGCATCTTCTCTCCGTTTTGGGAGAGAAAGTATGGAGCTAAGACCTACCACGCTGCTCCAATGCGGACTGGTAGGTTACACATATCTCCAGAATTCTCTAGACGTATGCAGGTTTCCTCACGATGTTTTCCTTCACCGAAAAGCATGTGATAAACTTATGGGCATGTGTTAAAGTTGCCTCTTATACTTATAAAAAAAATAAAAAGCAACTTCCTCAAAAGTCAACCCGTTTAATCTCTTTCAACAACTCAATGACATATAATGACGGCCACAATGTTTTTTATATAATTGACCTATATAAAAGAGGTTGTATTTGAAACATCTTGTAACAGCGAGATTATTTGATTTGTTTCAATTAATTTATGAGGTAACAATAAGTGAATGTATATTTATATTAGATATTTTACTACTTGATTATCATATAATTACATTAAAAAATATATATATCTTCAGTGGAATAATGCCATTACAAGCGAGGAGTTTTAGAGGCCAAGGCTCAAGCTAGTTACCATAATACTGCCAAATCTACTATTCTGCCAACAAATTTTAGGTGCCAGTGCAATAGTTACCACTTATTTATTATTATCTGGCTAGCCACTTTAGTTAATTTATTAATAAGCATTAATAAATACCACGCAATTTGATCACGCAATACCAATTTAAGCTGAAAAAATCCTTTCGTAAATTTGTTAATTTAGGAACGATAAAACTGATAAATTTAACATAATTTTCCTGGCCTTATCCTACTATAATTGAGGTCGGCACAACATGTTATAAATATGTCACATAATTTAGCTAGGTGTTTTACGAACGGCCGCCTACCTGACGTCAACTTACCTTACTCGTATTTTATGACACCTCGGTAAGAAAGAGGGTGGTCTATTCTACTCAGTCGGATACCACGCGGCGGGTCAACTCACCTTAGTCGCCTTTTACGACACCTCTGCAAGAAATAAGGAAGGTCTATTCTACTCAGCTGGATACCACGCGGCGGATCAACTTACCTTAATTACCCTTTACAACACCTCTGTAAGAAATAGGGAAGGTCTATTCTACTCAGCCGGATACCACACGGCTTTGACTATTAAACATAAATACTAGTAAAAATATTTACGATAAGCCTAGAGAATTAATATATATTCAGAATGTATCTTGATGTAGTATGATGTATATAATAATAATTGTCTTAGTTTATCATTCCCGTAAATTTTTGATGTATGGCTTTCAGGGGTGCAAACTTAGCATCCATTATTACGCCAATGTTACGTAGGATGAATAATCCACAGGGGACTTACCAAGAGAATCCAAGATAACCCAAATATATAGATCTTGGTTTATAACTATAACTTAACTAATTTTAAAGTATGATTTGTAAGATAAACAGTTTTTTAATAATTATTAAAAATAATTAATAAACACACGAGTAGCAATAAATCTGATATTAATATTTTGAAAATAGCAACTACCGATATTGCTGGTTCTTCTCGGTAGGAACATCTTTCAAAACCAGCAGTAGAGTTGACGATTCAAAGGCACTTATTCTCAAGTTTACTTGAATAAAGAATATTTTGGATTTGAATTTTGTAAATAACTAAAATAAAAAAGTGATATTAATAAGAGATGTATAACTTCTACATTGCTTAGTAGACAATATTTTTCTCCTAATCAATAAACAAATAGAGCTAAACAAGTTATAAGTTAAAGAAAAACAAAAACTCATGAATAACGCTTAAATAAGTTTCTCAAACAGAATAGCTTCTAAGTTTGGCAAGGTTTGCAACTTTTGTTTACTGAACGTTATTTTAGATTTACATATGATTAGTACGATATTATAACATCCAATATATTTTAATCGTATTTGTGTTTCTACACGGCTAAACTAACTAAAGCGTAACTCTAAAGTGCTTTCCTGAAACTGCTTCAACATTACTCCAGTTTCATATCAATTTCAAACTAGTTCGGTCTTAACTTCGTTCGCTAATAATGTTAAAACTCACCTATATATCTGCTCGCGCTCTTTGCCATAGTTTCCGTCAGTTGACAGCAAAAGGAAAGGGAAACGAAACTCAGGAACAATCCTTGATAAGTTTCTTTGATCATCGCTTCACTTTTTAAACTTTCCGTGAAAGTTCAATCGGAGTCATAACTACTTTAAACTTATGGGAATCGCGTTAACACGCGTCACATATTTCTTATTTTAAATTTTAAATTCGGTATGCGATGTCACTTTAGTGTGATAGTGTCGAATGTCTGCAAGGTCGAGTGTTCTCGGCACCCTAACGCCGACTGAAATGCTTTCCTACGAACGGGTGAAATTGTACCGGCGCACTGCAGACTCTAGGTGGACTGTACTTTGTTTTCATTTTAACAAGCTTTTTTTTTATATTTTCAGCTAGTTAGCACAGCAAGGACTTTTAGCTAATGTATAGTTGATATTAATGAGCCTAGTGAAATTATAATTAATGCATTTGACATGCAATCAGAAAGATTCCTTTATGTAAATAGATTTTTTAAATGCACGGAGTTTAAAAATTCATAATGGAAACAGCATTTTTACGTCAATGGAATGCTTTAAGTGTTCTGCGCTAATGGAATATGAAAGTTATATTTGCTGTCTTAAATTAAGGAATTCTTTTAGAAAAGTCAAGAACGTTACGCTACAAGAGATTTTTAAAAAGTTTGCAAGAAAAATTTATTTATTTTTACTAACCATTACTTAGTTTTTTAATCGATCTTTTTAATTTGTATTTAATGTACTGTTTCTGTTATTGTATTCTTAATTCGTCTAAATAAGTAAAGTTGTTATTTTCATAAATATGTGCGGTATCCGGTTAAGTAGAATAGACCACCCTCTTTCTTACCGAGGCGTCGTAAAAGGCGACTAAGGTAAAGTTGACCCACCGCGAGATATCCGGTTGAGCGTTATGTTAACGTCAAGGCAGGCAGCCAGTCGTAAAATATGTAGCCAAATCATGTTTATAACATATTGTGCCGACCCCACTTTGAGTGCAATAAGGGCAGGAGGATGATGATTAATTTGAAAAGGTACATGGTTGCAATATATTTACATTTACTGAGAGCAGTCAAACGCAAAAATATGCAATAAAAAAAACCCTATTGATTTTTCACTTTATTATGTGTAACACTTTTTACGGGTGCCAATTTACTTAAAATAACGTTACAGAACTTCTCCATCCTCGCAATGGCATTGGAAATTTGATTTTAAATCCACTCCGGCGTTAGACCTACTTGTTAGCCGAGTCGCTCCCTCGGCAAATTTATGTATGGCCCGAACTTTGAATAAACGAGGCCAGAAAAAATACACCATGCTGAACTTGGTCTGATAAATAATGAATGCTCGTAGAATTTTTACGCTACAGTTTGTCTACCGAGGTACAAATGTGGATTTTGCATTTCTAATATTAAACATATGGAAAGGAAATAAGAGTATATATGAACACGAACTGTTTATTAGAAAACAATAAAATATATGTAGTGTGTATATATGTGGTGTATAAATTTATCCATCTGTGTTAGATACTAGCGCAAATTTGATTTTGTAACTGTCTTTGGAAGTTTAATATATATCATCGCTGATGAGCATTAGACTTACAAATGAATATTGCAAATACGAACCCAGCCGCTTATTTATTTATGTATTTTATTTCTTAAGTAAAAAAAAACCAAAAAATTAATAAAATAATATCCCTAAAAGGAATATCCTCCAGTCAACCTCTGAGTAGCAGAAGGAAAAGGACAAGAAGTGAAATACGGGTAATATAGAAAGAAAGAGACAGAAAAATAAGGAAAAATTATATACCTCAATTAATATTTGTACACTTTACACAAAATATAAAAAAGTTATATAGATAAAAGTAACTATTTAAATTTTAAGTTATATAAATTTAACTATTTATTAAAAAAAATATTTTGGTAAATACGAAGATGAGTAAAGACGCTACTAATATTTATAATTACTTGAGACAAATATTTTCTAGCCTGTGATTTAAATGCCTAAAGGGGAAGAGTTTTGCGGATTGATGCTAGTAAATCATTCCACACCTTGACACATTGAAAGCTATATGATCTCGAGTAAGTCAGTGAAAAGCTTAAATTTACTTAGGTCATTTATAATATAATTTTAAAATTAATTTGGCCTTATCTTAGCTTGCAAAGAACTTCAGCAACTCGAGACTAGATAATATTATTATAAACATTTCATGTTTATAATATCAATCAAAATACCAATATTGATGAAGTGAAACAGTCAACGGTAGATTAGAATCGAAATTATTCAATAAAGTTGAACAAATAAATAAGAATTAAAAAATATAAGTCATGAATCCTATTAAAGCTGTCTAAAGGAATTAAGAGCAGAAAGAATTCAATCTAAGAAGAAAACTCAAAAGGAAACGAAAGGTGCAATGAAAAAAAAAGTAAAAGCAAAAGTGAAGTTCAGAAAGCTATGTACTATAATTATTTATTATGTACTATAATTATTAATAATTATTAAAGTATAAATTAATATAATATTAATAATAATATTTATTAATATTATATTAATTTATACTTTTAAAATAATATGTAAAATAAGACAGGCAGAATAAACAGTAGAGAGAGTTGTAATCCCAATTCCCCATTCGCGTACCGTAACAATGTAATAAAATAAGTCAGTTGGTGCACACTGCAAGCAGAATTATGCTAACGTTGGACTGTTAAATACATATATGTATAACACTACAATAATTATACAAAATTCGTTAAAAATATACAATTAAAAGCTCTTCATTTACAGTCTGTCCCTTATTATTATGGCATTATAGCAAAACGCCCTAAGATGCCTCTATATTACGGGCCGATAACGAGTAGTAGTTTTATCTAAGGTGAAGATCAATTCTGCAATTAGTAAGCCAGGGGTGATGAATTTTGACAGTAATTTTCATGACTCATAGACATTTTAAAATTGGAGTTCAACGCTTGATTAGTGCTTTCAATAGCCATCTAAAATTTAAAGATTACGTTTTTGGCAGATAGCTTTAATAGTTTCATTTGTAAATCTTGTAAATCTTTAGTTCTTTATAGTAACGAAGTGAAGCTTTTATATGGATTGATCTCATTATATTTACAATAACATGGGGCCATTTAATAATATTTAGATATTCATTCATTATGTATCAGCAGGCCGAATATTGAAAACTCGGTAGCTCGTGACTTCAGCGCCGCATGCAATCAACCGTTGTTATTACAAAAATGCTATTACCTTTTTGGGTTATTTGTTCATTATTCCCGTTTTGTGTTCGATAAATGAAAATATCACAACTTTAGTATCTGAAACGTTATTAATGTTTCACCCATATTAATTGAAATTCAATTATTCTTGATTAATTTGGGTATTCAGAAACAAATAGGTATTTCGTGCATTTCATATAACCTCGAAATGAACGCGTCTTTTTATACGGGTTCTTTATATACGGGTAGATCTGAAAATATTAGATTTACGCTAGTAATGCTTACATAGATTCCGTGCCTACTATTACCGATAATAGAAGAAGCAAAAATATTTTAGGGAGGCTTAAGGATAAATAAAATTTAGGGTTCAAGCGTCTGTTATAGTCACTAACGATCCCCTTTATATGCTGTGGTACTTGGTCCTAGTCGAATATAATTGACGATTTCTTTTAGAATTGACTGTAATCCTAGCGGCTTTTACAGCATCACCGGGTGGGACGGGAGAACGCAGAAGCATCGTCGAGGTTGCGAAACGTCGGAGAACGTCGCCCTAAGGGAGCTTGCTGCGAGGCCGGACCACGGCTTAGGGCGACGTGAAAAGTTGACGATTAAATAATAATACTTATTTAAAAGTTTACTTCTACAATCTTTACATATTATAAAGCAGGCCTAAAAAACTGTGTTTATGTGAACGTATTTTTGTATGGTTTTCACTAAAAGTTGCAATTTAGAGAAAGGTTTAGCCTAATCGTCAATTAACCTAACCTAACTAAACCTTCCTCCAGGGCAGATGGGAATTTCACTGGAAGATAGAGGAAAATGTGGATCAACATATAGGTTATTTTTTATCCAAGAATTCTGCGGGGTCGGTTGATGTTGTGGGCACAGCGAGTAAAAAATATTTTGACATATCATTTCGCTTCGTAACCGAAGCATAAGGATGTAAATTACATGACTTTGCGATTTTGTCGAGGACTGTATATAACGGATACAAGTTACATTAAACATTACCTATATTTTTTATCGTGGTTTTTATTATAGAAAAGTAATATAATCATTACTTTTAAGCAACGACTAGATTACATTACTGTTTTCCGATTAATAACTGTGCGGATAATATCTAAACCTAATGCATATTTACATGAAAATCTAGTGCTCGGGTATGAACGAGCAGTACTAATTAGATACTCGATTATTTATTTAGACAAATCTCAGCGCTGGTACAGCTTTGTAATTAGCGGAAAATCGAAATTATTCGCTCCAAATACAGGATGTTGGAGCTACGATGAACCAATGATTAATACCAATAATCCTTATAAAGATTTTGCAAGATTTAATGCAGATTATTGATACTTACTAATATTTTTATACCACGCCGTGTGGTATCCGGCTGAATAGAATAGTACCATCCTCATCCCTTACTGAGGTGTCGTAAAAGGCGACTAAGGTAAGTCGACCCGCCGTGTGGTATCTGGCTGAGTAGAATAAGCCCACCCTCATTTAATACCGAGGTGTCGCAAAAGGTGACTAAGGTAAGTTAACTCGCCGTGCGGTATCCGGCTGAGTAGAATTAGCCACCCTAAGAATAAAGTCACATGTTCCATGTTCCATATGGGCCTCATAAGAAAGCTCAGAGTCGCTCAGCGGGCGATGGAGCGAGCTATGCTCGGAGTTTCTCTACGTGATCAAATCAGAAATGAGGAGATCCGTAGAAGAACCAGAGTTACCGACATAGCTCAGCGGGTCGCGAAGCTGAAGTGACGATGGGCGGGGCACATAGTGCGGAGAACCGATGGACGTTGGGGTCTCAAAGTGTTGGACACGATAACATTATTTAACATAACATTTCACGATTCAAATGTACTGAAAACAATCTAATAGTGAAGAATATTTTGAATTTCAATTTAATGGTACAATTCTTCATTTTCTTTACAACATATAATAAGTTGGTGAAACTACTAACCTTCACAGAAGTCCCATATATATTTACAATGACTCGTATGTGCGCTATTTGCCTACGTCCATACTCGGCTGAGTAAACCAAGAATATTTACTTTAACTTACTAACAATGCTTCGTATACTTGAACTGAAAACAGATGCGGCTGTAACTGAACTTTTAGTAGCCAATTATAACTTCTAAACAGCTCTTCTCATACGTATATACGCTGTGAAAATTCACAAACGCTTGGAAAAAGACAAATAAAAGTCCTCTTCAAATTGCAATGTTCGCGACAAAACCTCGTTTTCTTATTAAATAGTCTGGTGTAATATAGCCAGGATATCGTTCTTATTATATTTTAATTTTTCGCAAATAGAAAAATTTGAACATAAAAGTGGATATTGTGACTTAACCATAATAGATAGAGATGCGCTTTCCCGGACTTTCTCTGGTACATTACTTTCGTGTATCTCTGCTGGTTTACGCGGCGCACGTGAGTTTTGTACAACCGCGCGACCTCTTTAATACAATTTACATAAAACCGTAATGTAATATTGACCTAAACCTTCCGGAAGAATTGCACTGCCATGAAGTATAAATCGTACAAAAATCAGTTCAGTAGATTTTGAGAAAATCAATCACATACAGACAGACAGCTTTTGTGGACTTTGTTTTATAATAAGTATATATCATATTTCATATCAACAAAATATCGATTGCCCATGTATTTGTTGTTTTTAAAATGTATAACACGTAAAGGTAACAACTTGTTATTACTGACTGACAAATTAGACTATAACGGTGCTCTGATGCGGATTTGTAGGTTACACATTTCCCAGAAATCTTTCACAGATATGCCAATTTCAAAGAAATTCCAAAGATATGATATATTATATCGTTCCTCACGATGCTTTCCCAAACCGAATTAAAAGAATATTGTTTATTCTATGGCACAGACGCACACTGTTAACTAAAGAACATAATTTCCCATAATATAAGTGAATTGTTTAGTTCAAATTGTGTTTCAAACATGAGCGAGTGAACTGAAACTTTCAAACCAATGACTGCTAACTCTTAAATAACCCTAAATATGTTTATTTTTCACTTTGAATGCGCACACACCGCTCTACACGCAAAATCGATCGAGCTGTTAATTAAATGATAGAGTTAGAATTCCAAAACACAATGTGTACGGTAAATTTAAATTTTGAAAACATCCATAATGATAGATGTCATTCGGTAACTGCAAGGTTTTCTGATTCAAATTCTGAAAAAAGCCTCACTGACAAACATCTAGAACAATACCATGGATATTTATCAATCATCAAATTATATACGAGTATATAACTTTTACTTCTAATCTGCTGAGGCAATATAAATGAAATTAGATACAATTGAAGCGTATAATTTCAGTATTTGTAAGTTTTATATTTAATTCTATATATTTTGTATCAACTTTCAACTGTGATACATGAATAATATGATACTAAAATAAGTACATACTAAAGCTTTACTTTGTTAACAAGAAAACTTTGGTAAAGTTTTCGATGTTAATAAAGTTAAAGCTAATTTTAAACATTTTTTATTTGTTTATGGATCGTGAATTATGAATCGTTGAATCGTTGAATCGTTTATGAATCATTGAATCATTGGGATAAAATGATACACTATGGTAAATAAAAACTAAAATTTAAATTAATTCAATCTCAACTAGGCACAGTGCATGCGATTGTAGTCTTAACAGGCGATAATAATGGTAATTGGACTAAAATACAAATGGTTCATATTATGATATTCGAAATTTCCAAACAAGTTCGGAAATAAGTGCTATTTAGCATAATTTTGTGACGCAATTAAACGTCCTGTTAGCTGTAGAACCTTAACGAGCAGCGTAATTACTAACACAAAGTTTTCCTCAAAATGAAACGAAAATGCCGTTCCGACTTCCTCGATAAGTACAAATGTTCAAGATAAATATTCGATTAAGTGATACAGATTCTATTTTCAAATCTATACGAAAAAAATATTATTTCATTGCATAAACTATACATTGTCTTATATACTTATAACGATTTTCGACATCTTTTTAAAATTTAAAAATTAGCACCAGGATGGTAATTTTTAAAAGATAAAAAAAAATATTTAAAAAAAGAAAGAAGGCGCCGATGTTATGTGGGATTCGAACCAGGGTTAAGAAAATGTTTGAACCGCTCGTTACTCATCGGCTATCACAACATAACGTTTAACAGTTAAAAAAAATATTTTCTCAATTCTACATTTTATAATGTTTTTCATGTCTAAAAAAAGGTATAAAATGTTTTTTTTTATATTACCTAGCTAGATCGATCTTTCTCCCCAAAACCCCCTACATCCTGCATTTCAGGAAGTAAATGTAAAGGTAAGTTGACCTACCGTGTGTCAACTTACCTTACTCGTTGTTATGTTGATTTTGCTATAATCTGCTAATAAATCACACAAAATTTTGTTCAAAAGATTTTACTTAGTTAACTTTTATTTATTGAAAAATAATAACAGTGTATCTAATTGTTAACCTTTATTATTTTTAATTGTTTCTTAAATTTTATTGTTCACCTGTTTTACAATGTTCAGTTTAAAAATGATATCCTAATTGATAAGACCATTTAATTACTTCATTATTTTATTTATAGTTATCATAATCATCATCAAGGGCAGGAGCCCTTATCCTACTTTAAGTCGACACAACATGTTATAAAGATGCTATAACATGATTTGGCTATGTATTTTAACACCGGCCGATCTTAGTCGCTATTTACAACACCTCGTTTAGAAAGAGTCTATTCTACTCAACCGGATACCACACGGCAGCTAAGTTTATATAATATATTTTCACTAAAAGAATTTAATCTTTCAGTCGATAGGAAAATATTTACACTTAGGTAACCATAATCTAAATTCTTAAATTGTTTATAAACTTAATGTGAATTTACTTTTGGTTCTCGTTGACTTTTCAAAATATAAACAATAAAGGCAATAACGTTGCGGCCTTTAAATCGGAGACCCCTAACGAGCTGCTGTGTTAATATAAAGTTTACCTTGCAAATGGAATGGCTTTGCGTTGGTTTTTTGCTGACGGAATCAAAAATTTTTTTGCTCTTTATGAATAGCTATAGCGAATATAATGCAGTTTTCTTTTCTTTTTATTAATTAATGTGATTTTCCGGAGCTCCATAACAAATGTTATACCATTTCAGTAAATACTTAAAAATTATTATTACGGAAAATTATTATTAAAATGGGATCAAGGTTATTATTTTCTATAATTAATAGAACTAGGCGTTTACGGAGATGCATAATACGAAAGTATTAATAAAATTATTTTATATTCGCGATAAATTTTTTATCACTATTTTTTATTATTATGAAAATTTGTATTACAATATGGTTAAATTAAACGGTTCGTTGTTATTCTTGTACATAGAAATGATTTGGTTGCAGAGCGAAAATTATATAACATATGAATTGAATTTTTCAACCCTCTACCATTTCTTAAACTCTTTGGTGTTTGCCCGGGTTGAACCCGTGACCTCCTCAAAAGAGTCGCACGGTGTTACCGCTGTAGCGAATACATAGAAGTATTTATGAGCTACATCATCACAATCTTGTGCTGCTCTAACAAATTAGCTTTTGTAACACGTATGAAACCTATTTTAGCATTTAATTGGTTTACGTCACGCTTCCTCCCAATATCTGTCCATATAATTACCGACTAGCGTTACCTATGGCCACATCAATTTCGCTGAAACGACTGAGCAATAATAAATCCATAAAATTATAAAGGAATTGTATAAGTTATTTGTCGTTAAAAAATCAACGGAAGTGCCGGCAAAAATGAAAACTTGAAATTAGCGTTGTGCATTTATAATATCTTGTAATAGATAGGAAATAACCATGCACTAGCCATCAAAGAAAGTGCACATCACCGGTAAAAAAGTTTTCACTTAAATAATAAAAAAGTACCAAAATATGTTCATTAACTCTATATCCAAAAAGAAACAGCAGATCCATGCACGATGACAATGTTTCGCTAATTTTGGTAATTTATTTAAAGCCAACACGATTTTACTTTTAGTATTTATGTAATTTGGGATAACCACTTCGTATATCCAACACAACAATTTGAAATTTTTACTTGTAATCTTTTTATTAAAAAATAATAAACTTAAATATTATAATGGTTAATATCTGACTTAACATAAACATTTCAATTATTTTTATTAATTTACATTAAAAAAAACCTAAATTTCAAATGTATTTAAATTTGTTTTAATATATAAATATAAAGGACAGTTACACACACATCTGTCCGTCCCCAAAGTAACTTAATACTTGTGGTATGGGTGACAGACAACTGGTAAATATATACATATGTATATAGTTATAAATACATATGTATATATGTATTTAAATACATATGTATTTAAATATACTTATCAATTTAAATATACTTGAATATACTTATCAATTTAATTATAAAATATTTATGTCGTGTGGTATCCGGCTGAGTAGGATAGATCACCCTCATTTTCTACCGAGGTGACGTAAAAGGCTACTAAGGTAAGTCCACCCGCCGCGCCGTGTGGTATCCGGCTGACTAAATAGACCACCCACATTTCTTACCAAGTTATCGTAAAATGCGACTAAGGTAAGTTTACCCGCCGTGTGGTATCTGGCAGAATAGAATAGACCACCATCATTTCTTACCAAGGTGTCGTAAAAGGCGACTAAGGTAAGTCGACCTGCCGTGTGGTATCCGGCTGAGTAGAATAGACCACCCTCTTTCTTACAGAGGTGTTTCAAAAGGCGACTAAGGTTAGTTGACGTTATGTAGGCGGCCGATCGTAAAATACGTAGCCAAATGTTACAACATGTTATAAACATGTTGTAACAAGATCCCTCGGTGGGATTGAACCTACGACCCGCGGCACTGAAGGCAGGGTCACTACCAACTGTGTAACGAGCCATTTAACAGTTTTATGTTGTTACAACATTTTAGGTAGGACCAAAAATTGGTTTTGAATCGAACAATGTAAATATTGAAAATTTTGCTATACACGAATACCCACAAATGCTTTGTAAGCTAGATTCAAAAACAATGCTGTAACATCACATTCAGACCCCAATTATAACTTCGAAAGGGGTAAAAGACAAATAAAACTTTGCATAGATGTTTGTTCCTGAAATTCAGCAACAAATTCTCCTGAAATAGTTATGTAACTAAGGCAACTGTGGAACCAAACTAAAATTTTAATGGGTTTGAAGTCATATTATCGAACCAGCAGTTGAAAATATCATACAACAGACACAAGAAATATCATCATTTTCCTGCCCTTATCCCACTCTAAGTGGGGTCGGCACAACATGTTATAAACATGTTGTTACATGATTTGGCTACGATTTTACGACCGGCCGCCTGCCTGACATCAACTTACCTTAGTCGTATTTTACGACACCTCAGTAAGAGAGAGGGTGGTCTATTCTACTAAACCGGATACCACACGGTGGGTCAACGGTGGTACTTTAGTCGCCTTTTACGACACCTCGGTAAGAAATGAGGTATTGGTCTATTCTATTTAGCCGGATACCACACGGCGGCGACACAAGAAATATATTTGAATCAATTGAACAACTGACACTATCGGACGCTTAGTAATAAAGTAAATTTAAAAAATGTATTGTGGTTAATTGCAATAAAGTGTATAGTAACGCCTACGAAATTCATAACTGTAAAGAGACCCATAACTTAGAGGAGGCTGATCTATCTGATCCTTTTTTTTATGTCTGATTAGACAAGGATGAAGTATATAAATAAATACTAAATTAATAAATATGGGACAGTTACACACACGTTCGTCTTGCCCCAAAGTAAGTAACTTAATACTTGGGTTATGGGTGAGAGGCAACTGGTACAATACACATATATAATTTTTAAATATATACTTAAATACAAATATATACCCAGGATCGAAAAACCAACAAATTCATTTTATAGATTATGTTAATCAAACCCGCGACCCGCGGAGCTGAAGGCAGGATCACTAACCACTGCGCCAACGGGCCAGTTAAATAAAAATATGTGTGTAATATTTTATTGTGTCACTATCACTTACTATGACTTCCCTATTCTAGTATTAATAACCCGATGTAAACAACACGGTCATTACACAATAAATAATATATTAAAAACTTTGTACCGACATTGGGTGCAAAATTTGAATCTCTTTGAAATTACGCTCAAACTAATATTTATGTCACTATCACTTACAGGACTATGGCTAACTCTATTCTAGTATTAATAACCCTATGTAAACAACACGGTCATCACACAATAAATAATACATATAAAACTATATACCGACATTGGGTGCAAAATTTAAATCTCTTTGAAATTACGCTCAAACTAATATTTATGTCACTATCACTTACAGGACTATGGCTAACTCTATTCTAGTATTAATAACCCTATGTTAACAACACGGTCATCACACAATAAATTATATATTCAAAAACTCTGTACCGACATTGGGTGCAAAATTTGAATCTCTTTGAAATTACGCTCAAACTAATATTGACTTTCCGTTACGAAACAGCACAATACGAAGCAAACATTCCCGACCTCTATTCCACGGACGAACACTGGCTGCAGCGTAATCATTCGTGAAATTGCAAGGTTGTAGAGGTTTTACCGAACGAGCGTTGTTTCCGACGGCTCACTGAACAAACTGGGGATAAACCAATAAAAATACCGATAGAAGATAGACAAAGTACCGAAATCGCTGCACACTAGAAATACGTCTTCTTACGTCGTCTTTAGGAATTGGAATGATAATTTATAGACTACTACTTTTACTAGCTTTTACCAGCAACTTCGTTCGTTTGGACTATTGTTACGTGATAGGTTAATAATAGATGGCGCTTTTTAATGTCATCCTATTCCTATATAATTAACAGGTAATAATGTACGCGTCCCTATTACATGCCGTGGTAACCTATAATTAAGACTACATTTAATTGAATAGTTTGTAGATTATTTTATAGCATTAATAATATAAGTCTTGTTGGTTATCCTAATAAATAAAATAAAATAACAGGATTTCTATTGCCTATATATTATTCCGGTGTATAAGGAATATTTGTGGCAAATTTCATCTATATTAGTTTAGCGGATTCGCCGTGAAAGAGTAACAATACATACGTCACTACTCACAAACTTTGCATTTATAATATTAGTAGTATAGTTTACGGAGGTCCATAATTAAAAAGGGATGATAATATAATTTTTGTTTGCGCAATTATTAAATCTATGTAATGATAGAAGTAGTATCCGTGTTCATACCTTATGTATGCAGGATTCGTAAATCGGAGCAACCACAAACACAACTACACTATTAGCACTACAAACATTCACTACCACAATCTCAACAATCGTTTCGTCCTGAAACCTAAGCATCGTCAGTAGATAGACTCCACGACAAAATCGCAATGCATGGCAAACCCTAATTCGTATTTGTATAATGTACTATAATTGTTTATAATAATAGTTGAGAGTTAATTATATGTAACTTAATTGAAACAAACTTAATTTTTAATAAAAAGAAAAAATAATCTAACAAGTTGCCTTCAATTTATAGTTGTAGTTTTTTACGAATAGGTATAGATAATTTATAGAATTAGACGTTACTTTGCGGAGGTCTATAATACAAAAAGTAATAAAAATATTATTTTGCTATAATCTGCAATAAATGAAAATATATGCAATGCTAAATGCAGAGTGTACTATCCGATCTTATACTTGATACATGGACAACGTAAAAACTCATGCACTACCCGGCACCAATAACACAACAATAAACACTACACACATTTACTGACATAGTGAGCTTTATTGTTATGGCAAAATAATATTTTCATTACTTTTCGAACAGGTCTAAATAAATTACAGTATACTATTAAACAAATACGATTCATTACAAATTGAAGCAAACATTTCCGATACAAATTGAAGCAAACACTTTCAGCTTCAATTATATTAACAAAAACAGACTAAAGCGTAATCATTGTGAGATTGCAATTGTGTATTTTAATGGGATGTTTCCGAGAGTTTCTGTATAAATAGAAGCTTAATTAGAAGTTATCTAATATCAACACCATTAGAGCCGCCATAGACTCATCATTCATTATTCTTCTGCCCTTATCCCACTCTAAGTGAGGTCAGAACAACGTATGGTGTTATAAACATGTTGTTTAATGATTTGGATAGGTATTTTATCGAAGGTCGTCTACCTAACGTCAAATTAGAGTAGTCACCTTTAATGACATCTTGGTAAGAACTAAGTGGTATTCGTCTGTAAGAACTAACTGGTATTCGTCTGAATATAATAGACCCCCTATTATATTCAGACAAATACCACACGGCGTTAGATCTATATATATCATAGACTATAATATATAATAGCGTTGAAAAAATATTTTTAATTTAATTTATGAAAGTCTCTATATACTCTTACGTTAAAATAATATGTATGTCCTACAAGTAAAGTTTACAATAATACTCAACGTCAATTCAATGAGTACTTAGTTTAGCTCACGAAACAATGTTGCTTCCAAATAAATTACGTTGAGAATATACACGGTGCTATAATGCTATTATACTGTACAATATAACATATATCGAATTACAGTAATTTCTTGAGTTGGTACTATTTCTTTACTTTTCTTTTACATAATTATCTGCGTGCATTTGCCAACCCGTGGATAATTATACAAAAGATCCTCTCTTTTAAAGGGTTGTCTGGAAAAGATCACGATATAAGATAAACGTGATAAGACTTTGCACATTCTTTATCAATAGATAGAGAATTTGCAAATAATCAATGCAATGTGCGGATAGATAATAATCTATGTCACTTTGTATTTTTATTTGTGCAATAAAGTTATTCTTCTTCTTCGCGTATAAAGCTTAAACCAAATAATATTTGGTTTAAGCTTTATACGCGATAGTAATGACGTAAGAGTCAGCTTGAATTAGATTCTTTATTTGTTGCTAAACTTTATACTATTCCTAACAAATTTTTTTACAGCGATAAAAATCCCGCAGTCACTGAAGAATTTTATATGCAGACCAAATACGAGTAAAACTGTTTAACTGTTAATAAAATTTAAATATTCAGTTTATCGGTTTTCAATGCGTGAATGGCATATTAAAGGTTAGGGTTTCTTCAGAATAAAAGTATTTAAGTTATTATCTATGATAGAGACATGTCCAACGTCGATGTATCTGATGCTTTTAATGTATAGATGGATAGTTGTTACGGATTCTCCTTATAAATATCATAGATTCCTATGTAAGTCAACCAAGTAGGGTGGATTGGATTCAAGCTGTAGAACATGGGTTGATATAGAAAAAAGAATTGGTAGTAAAAAAGACCTGTAGTGCCAATTATGAAACAGTGGAGTCTAACAATTGTAAAAGGCAAAGATGATAAACAAACTGGGTCCTTATAATAAATAATAATAAAAGTAATAAATTGAATTTGTGTTCTTTGAGCCTGGGTGTATATTTGTATTTAAGTATGTACTTAAAAAATATATAAGCATATATTCACCAGTTGTCTGTCACCCATAACACAAGTATTAAGTTACTTACTTTGGGGACGGACGACCGTGTGTCTAAGTGTCCCATATATTTATTTATTCTAATAACTAAACTTCTAAAAAACTAAAAGAACACCCGATTGGGGGAAAGACGTTCATATGGGTGTGAGAGCATCGAGCTATTGATACTAGAATAGGGGAGCTATAAGCAGGCCTGAAGTGACAGTGACGCAATAAATAATGATAGGGAAGATGAAACTTATACTTCATTAATGCATTCTCTTACCTTTATCCCACTCTAAGTAGGGTCGGCACAATATTTTAAACTTGTTGTTACATAATAATAGTGTTAAATTTGGCTAGTTATCTTACGACCTTACGATCCAACTTACCTTAGTCGTGTTAACGCACACTATATACAATAACACGATATATAAGGAATACCACTATTCCTGTTCCGAGATGTACTTCTCTTGAATAATGAACAAAGACTGCATGTAACTGAAACGTTTTATCAATAGGGAGACTCAACCGGAAACAACACGTTACAGTGCTGCCACCATTTTAATCAAAAGGGCGCGATACTCTTGTTTCACGGCTGTGTTGCTATAAAATACAAAGCGGAAGTCAATGGCGACAACATCCGGCCCTCCTGCATACGTGTTCGTCCCGAACGCGTACTAGTCTAATGTAGAAGCTGAGGACAAACTATGTTCATAAGTATAGTTATCCACAAAGTGAAATTGAGTCACTCTATTCAAACATCAGATAAACATCGTGAAGGAGATCGTTAAACCGCAAAGGGGCGTACAACTTGCTTGTGAATCATGGTTTGGAATAGAGATGCCTGAGGCCACTCTAAACGTGTATCACCATGCCACCATTGGAACAGTGTTCACTTCGGATCTCTGTTATAATTTTATCCACCCTGGTATCCTTTGTCTGAAGCGAATACATTAGACAAGACAAATAATCAGAAAACCAAACTTTGTTGTTCATAAGTTATCTACAAAATAAATATGAGTCATTAAGCTGTTAATTTTCCGTCTGAATGTGAATACTGAATTCAGACTATATCTAACTATATATCCAAACATCGGATAACCAGCGTGGATATTTGAGCTAGTCAGACCGCAAAGGGTCGTACAACTTTTTCCATGCAACCATTGCAACAGTGTTCACTTTGGATCTCTGTTACAATTTAATCCACTCGTCTATCCTTCGTCAAAGCAACGACCAGCAATGTCGTACAACTTGTTTATGTATCATGGGTTAGAATAGAGATGCCTGAGGCCACTCTAAACGTGTATCACCATGCAACCATTGCAACAGTGTTCACTTTGGATATCTGTTACAATTTAATCCGCTCGGCTATCCTTCATCTAAGACAACATCCGACCATGTCGTATAACTTGTTCATGTATCCTGCTTTACTACTGCAGGAAGATCTCAACCGAATAGTTGATTGGTGCGCATTTAATGATATGATTTTAAATCCCGATAAATGTTCTTTTGTTCGATTTTCTTGTAATCTTGTCAGGATTGATTCAAAAAACAATCCACAAAACCTGATTCAGGAAAATGCGTTTGTCCGTGATTTAAGTATCACATTTGATGCTAAACTACGGTTTCAACACCATATTGAACATATCTGTCGATCTGCTCGCAGGATGTTAGGTTTTATATTCAGAAATTCCAAATCATTTAAACAACTTCATACAAAAAAGCTTCTGTATACCACGTTTGTAGAAGCAAACTCGAGTATGGTACTGTAATTTGGAATCCTAACTATCAAATATACAAGAATAGGCTGGAGAGTATCCAACGCCGATTTACAAAATTTTATTCTATTGGAGGTGATAAGAGACTACCTTATAGTAAGAGACTAAAAAACTTTTAAAATAAGATCATTATTAATTAGGCGTAAAGTACATGACTTGATTGATAATGATTTTTTTTTTTTACGGTATCCTATGTTAAAAAAATTTTGTATGTAGGAAATAGTGTATTTTTAAGCAATAGTTTAAGTTTTAGTTAAATAAATGTTAATAATAGTTTCAGTACTACATTCTGCCTACAGTCTGGTTGTTTATCGTACGTAGTAGTCTATAAAAGCATGTTGTGTCTACCTATAAATGAAGTTATATGTAATTAGCAAATAAGACCAAGTATCTATGGTTTAACAAACATTTAAATTTTTTGGCAGGCCAAAATCAAATAAATAAATGTATCATGGTTTAGAATAGAGATGCCTGAGGCCACTCTAAATGTGTATCACCATGCAATCATTGCAACAGTGTTCACTTTGGATATCTGTTACAATTTAATCGTAATCCATTCGGCTATCATTTGTCTTAGCCAACTGTCAGGCTTATAATTCATTTTCTTATACTGTATTCAAGGTTCTCTGCGCTAGTCGTTGCAATATATGGTTGTAACTTGAACTTTTCTCTCATATCATCAACTTTTTCCGATTTGCGGCGTAAGTTCTGACCTTCACTGGTTTTAATTTCTACCTCATTACTAAGTACATCAAATCTATTTCCAAAAATCAGCCTTCATTAGCGTTCCAGGCACTGAATCAAGCAAAACGACATTTTCTTCTCTTGTGTCGGTCCATCAACGTCGTAAGTCAATGTATTAAAAGTCTTCTGGTAACTTACACAAATAACAGACATTTAACATTATTAGCGATGTCCCTTGGCAGTTATAAAGGCGGTTTTATGAATGAAATCTTCACTAATACGTAATTGATTTAAACTAGAGCAATGTCTAGCCCAATAAACACAGCACTACTTGATTCTCGAATTATATATAACCTTACTCAACTCAATAATTAATACGTAAATTCTCATCATAGGATTAGGTCCACATTAACCAAGACACTATATTATCTAGCACTTCAAATAGTCTTTCTTCAATATCTCATGTTACTTGGGTAATTACCGTATTTCCAAAAAAAAATTAATATCTGTCTGCACATTATACACCATAGCTCCACTATGTATAAAACATCCTATAATGTGTAGTGACTCTACTATGTATACTTGTAAGTGTCTCTCAAATATGTAACACCTTTTCTATTCAAGATATCCGTGCCGATAATCAACGATATAAAAATCTGCTTCTAAAGTGATATCTGTTAATTCAATCGGCGATGTAATTAAAGCTTTTGATTCTACTGTTATACCTCCTAAATCTTTAATGTTAAATAAGTCGTACTAATTTGACTTGCGTAATATTTTATTAAGTTATAGAGACACAAACCACTATCAATAAGTACATCTGTAGATACGTTCGCAATAATATAATATATATAATAATAATTTCTGTGAGAACGTTACGATTTTTCCAACAAAAATTTACGCCTTATTTTTGTAAACCGGCTTAGATTTCTTAGGACAACTAATACTTTGAAATCTAAAGAGTTTAAATTTTAATTGAATTAAATTTAAAATTGTAGGTAAAAGATGTAGGAAAATGATGTACTCTCATCATGAATACGCGACTCAAAATGAAATTAAAATATTGGTTCGATCACACCAGCACATTTATGGATCAATTCGCATTGAAGTGGCCTCATTTGCATGTGACGAAATCAGAAGATATCAGTCCTCTAGTGACAAAAATCTATTCAAAATTTGACACATGGTTTCAGTTAAATCAATGTTACTCGCAAAAATACTACTACGACATCTGTATTGTTAGCTAGGATGCAAAATTTAAGTGTCCATTCGGTTTCTATTTCTGCTCTTTTTCGAAAATAAAGTCTACCAATGCAAGTATTTTCTCAGTTCAAATGTTTGAATTTCAACAAACATTCTCGGATAAAATGTGAGTAGTTATCCAAAACTTAATAACAAATAAACTATACTTTTGCACTATTTAATACCAAGAAAATTGAAACTTACTGACTCACCAGAAACGTTCGTTATAGGTAATATATAACTGTAATCACTTTTTACTTACGCAAAAATATACAAATCAAGAAATGATTTTTATTAAAATTAGAGTAAGTTTAAAAAGCCAAAATTGCCGTAAATCAGGATGCACGGACAACGGGCACGACGCGAGTTAACTTTTACACTTCTGATGTTAACGCACACTATATACAATAACACGATATATAAGGAATACCACTATTCCTGTTCCGAGATGTACTTCTCTTGAATAATGAACAAAGACTGCATGTAACTGAAACGTTTTATCAATAGGGAGACTCAACCGGAAACAACACGTTACAGTGCTGCCACCATTTTAATCAAAAGGGCGCGATACTCTTGTTTCACGGCTGTGTTGCTATAAAATACAAAGCGGAAGTCAATGGCGACAACAGTCGTATTTTACGATACCTCGGTAAGAGGGTGGTCTATTCTACTCAACCGGATATCATACGTTGGGTCAACTTAGTCGCCTTTTACGACACCTTTGTAATAAATGAGGGTGGTCTATTCTACTCAGCTGGATACCACACGGCAGATTGTCCGTCTGTTATCAGCAGATAAAATAACTTATACCCTTATAAACTTTTTTATGTAATGAAACTCATTATAAATTTTCATTATTAATTATTCATTTCAAATTCATTCATTATAAATTAAAAAAATCTTTGTAAGTCTGTCTTAAGATCGATTTCACCAATATAGAAACTTCAAAGATGGTATAGGAAGGTATCGAACCACTGTCAAGTTATAACAATCTATGTTTATGAATTGGCCGTAGTTTACGAAAGTTTCTGTATCTTCAGTCGATCGTGTTCAACTTAGCTATACCGTAATGACAGTTTCGAAATGAGATACAAGACTGGAGTTTGAGTTGTTAACTTCACTGTCCATTACTGTTGTATGAATTTTATTATTTACTAGCAATCGCCAGCGGTTCCGCCCGCGTGTAAAGATTAAAACCGCAATATAATATTTTGATAACCATAAAAATGAGTAAAGAGGGTAAACCTTAAAAGCTAGTCGTATGCTGTCCCGGACTTTTATTTAGCACTTTCAAAGGGGAACAGTTTTGTAATACATGATTTTTGAATAACTATCACCGTTTACTCAGCGCACGCAAGGAAACCTTTAAATTTTGCCTTTTTCGTAATATTTTTTATAGTTGCTCCCCTCCTATTTATCTTGATGTTATATAGCTTGTAGCCTTCCTCAATAAATGGACTATCTTACACTGAAATAATTTTCAAATCAGACCCACAACTTCCTGAGATTAGCGCGTTCAAACAAACAAACTCTTTAGTTTTATATATTAGTATAGATTTAATTAATCTACGGTAACAATATCTGCAACGCAATTTAAACTTTTACGCATTCTTCGCTACCATTGTACAAAACCAACTGTATTGTATTTGTTCTAAAATAAATTAACTAAACGATATTATTAAAAGAAAAGCTTCTAACAAAAGCTTTTAGATACAATTACATGTACAGTTAATTGGTGAGGAGTTTCCTCGTCTGGGGCCAATCCTGGCAACAGAATTAGATCATAGTTATCATAAATATGAATTGTCATTGGGAATGGACCAGTATGTAAAATTTCAGCTCAATCGGACCTAGGGAAGTAGGTTAAATTTAATTTGCAAGATTCCACCTTCACATACATATACGAGAAGTTGAATAAAAGCTTTTAAAAATAAAATCACACTCTAAATATTTTTATAAACACTAGTCTAATCTTAGAAAAAATCAGTAAATGGTAATGGATATTATCAGGTAAAAATATAAGAGAATTGCACTTGCTTTTTGAGTTTTATCCAGTAAGGTATGAGCTTGAGCTTTACCAAGTATATTTAATGCAGCGTTGCAGCAGGTTGTATTATTATTTATTTACCACTAAGTCGGATGTTTTATTCTGCCACTATTTTCTCGGGATGTAAGAGAGAAGAAATAACGTTTTAAAACATTTCTCGTATATAATCTGGGATGTATACTAGAGCCGTGTTTATCTAATTGCGTCCTTAATCTTTAAAAATATATTCTGTATCATAAGAATTTCGTATATCTTTTTGTTTTATTTGCAAATTAAATCAAAGAATATTTATCAAAGAGTTAACACCAAAGGAAACCTAGATTGTAAAAAGACGTTACTATACTTTTACTTATTAATAACAAACCTATACAGCAACTTACTTTTCTCTTTGACTTACCACGGATCTATTTTAAACTTAATCTTTAATATTTAATAAAATTTTATTAGGAATTGTCAGGGTTTCAAATAATTTATTGATAAGATTGAGACATCAACCAAAATTAACAGGATTACTGAAGAACGGGAATATTACACACTTATATACTAATTCATAATTCTTGATCTTCTATGACCATAACAATTGATTAAGTCCATTAGTTTCCAACGCTGTTTTACGAGTACATAAAATCTCTTCCATTCTATTCAATTCTGTAGTTTACTTTACATATTTAAACTATTTAACTCAATTTAATTTAAGGACCTAGTTGACCGAGCCTTGCTCGGTAATTTTTTACAAAATAAAAAAAATAAACTTCAAAAAATAATAGGGTAGGTGGGGCTCGATCCTAGGTATTTCCATTTCTCCCGTTCCCCGAATAAGCTACGTTGACTTGACATTTAACAGTAGTGTTTTATATATTCAATGTAAATTTTAGAAATTTTTTAATGCCTAAAAACAGAGATAAAACTAATTTTATTTTAAATAAAACCTAGCTAGATCAATTTTTATCCCCCAAAACCCCCTACATGCTGAATTTTAGGAAAATCGTTGGAGCTTTTTCTGAGATTACGAAAATATATATACATACAAGATTAACTCATTTAGATATTTAAGATTAAAGATATAAATCCAATTGGTATTATTTCTGACTGAACCCATAACGTAACGTGCACTATTCGAGAGCCGAGAGCCGAGAAGTATCTGAATGAATATTTAATTTGCATTATATTAATCTGCTAAGTAGTTGTTTCGATACTGAAGGCTTCCTTTACTTGGTTGTTTTTAAATGTGAACTAAAGCCGTCATTCAATTTTATTATGGCGATCAAATTATAGAGAGCTTTTTTCTCATTTTTAACCCTTATATGCTCACTGCTGGATATGGCGATTGCAGTCTTCAACCTCACGCTGTATTGTCCTTTGCTGCTTGGATTCAGTATTCTCTAAACATGATATAGGATGTAATCGGAAAATGTTGTGGACTAAATTTCCACAGACTACAGAGTGTGATAGTCAAAATTTACTTAAATGGGAAACAATTTAGTCTATATCTTGTATTCGGTTAATAACAAATGGTATATAATTAAAGGTATTTTAAAACCAAAGTTGACGCGACCCGTATTGGATTCAAATATTGATGATTAAAGTGAAAGCATAGCTGCCATTTTTGTTATCCGTTTTAACACACCGGTTAATTGCCTATTCAGGTGACAAGAGGGCTGGCTCCTTTTTCGCACAAAGAATCAGCTTAGCGATTCAGTGCAGAAACGCTTCCAGCATTCTTGGGACCATTCCACGTGGGCATGATTTGTATAGTCCTAGCGTGTAAGTAATTTAAGATAGATATAACTTGTACATTGTTGTTGTAAATATATATATCTCCTTTAATGGATAAAACAAAAATAGAAATAAACTGCACAATATCTACGGAATATTACAAAAATTTTAGCGTTACTTTGTTGGCGTTTATGACAGACTAATTGAGTTAAGACGAAGCTCAGCGTCAGCAAAGAGCGAAGTAGACATTTCTGTAACGGAAAAATGCAATTGTATGAAAAATTGCCACCTAGAGATTTTCAATTTTTGTGACAGCGATCGGAATTATTATTTAATGATATAAAAGTGAAGATTTTCGATTGGTTTTCGATGAGTATTTAATACGTTATCTAAAGAAGACATAAGCAGTAAACGGATTTGATATATTAAGTGCAGCAGAGAGTTTTGAATTTTGCTATTACGTAATCGGTATGGCTAAACTTTCCTAAATCGAATGGTAGCTCCGAACAGACCTATGTTTGAGACCGAGTCGAAAATGAAGTAGGGCATTGACGTAAAAATTATTAAAAACTGTCCTTAAAATAAGCTGGGTAGATTTGAATTTTTTAATGAAAGTATTGTAAGTTTTTTCTTCAAGAATATTGAAAGATAAAACAGAGAAGTCTTTTTGTCTTGTTTTTGTTGAGAAGTGTTTTTGTCTTTGAAGAGCGAGTATCAAAGATAACCTGACGCCCTTTATCCTCGTTGAAAAATATAGTATTTTTTGCACCGATTTACTAAACAGGAAACGGAGAGCGCTACGCTTCAAGCATTGCTTTTTCCGTTCCGTATATATCCGTGAAAAAAGCAAAAATAAAAACACTTTTAATAGAATTAAATGTATGAACACAGCTAAGTTAGTTACAATAGCGGATGCAAACTCATGACATTGTAAAGACGTTTGGTGTAACTGAATATATTCAATTCGGAAAATATATTGCAAAATTTTCCTATGTGGGTGTTCTTGAGAAAATATTATAACATTCCTTTATTACACGAGCGACTACGAGCGCAATACTGTGTGATTTAATCCTTCACCTTTAGTGGTAACTTTTATAATTCTCTCCAACGGGAAACCCGTTAGTCCTAATGCATACAAATTTTAAAACTCTTCTAGGCAAATATATTATACTGTTGTTTTAAACTTCTATTTAAAGATTTATAGTAGATGTGCTTATTGAAGTTTAGTTATTTTTTTATATTTATTCATGTTTTCATTTATTCACACACGCCCCGTGATACCTACCTTAGTCGCCTTTTAGGACACCGGTAAGAAATGAAGTGGTCTATCCTACTCAGCCGAATACTATACGGCGGGTCGAGTTACCTTCGTCGCCTTTTACGACACCTCGGTAAGAAGTGCTGACAGTCTATTCTACTCAGTCGGATACCAAACGGCTTGATTCATATATTTGAGGGTACTACGTATAAATATCCAAGAAGATTAAGGTACCTAATTATTTGGAATTGTATAATCTCTAAAATAGACCCTGCATGTGTTTATTTTTGGAATTGCGATTTAATCTAGAAAGTAGTCCCTGCATATGTATTTTAGGTACACCGGCACTTAGGTCGTGGGTGATGTTTGTATTTGTAGTGATTAGGCAAATATATTCAAACTCATGTTGACACTCGTGTTTATGGTCTGGAACCATAAACCGTGCTTTGAGAACTATGTTTGTATGTGGTATTATTTGTAACCGAGACTTCTCAGTAATTCTTTACAAAACAAAAAAAAAGAAACTTAAAAAAAATATCATTTTTTGGTAATAAAACCTAGCTATATCGATTTCTCTCCCTCTACATGCTGAATTGCAGGAAAATCGTTCATTCACTCATTTAAATATTTGTTTATAACGAACTTCAGTTCGTTTTGAATGGTGACCATGTGGCTATCACGCATTATCATCACACAAAACTTAAACAAATTTATACAATAAAACTTTCACTATCTTATGTTAAAATTCCTTCAGTAGGTCTTGAGATTGTCGTTGACAAACTGCAGGGAACTTAGTTCAATAATATATATGAGTAATCATTAATATTCTTTTCAGTCTGTTTATTATCTTTTAAATAAAAAAACAAGTAATATAAATTAATCGTATTTCGTTTTTGTATCAATTCGCCTAGAGCATCATTACAGGTTCGCATTCATAATATTTAACTTCCAATTGAATAGTTAACGAGAAATTTTAACTTTAATTAAACATGAATAATTAACAACATAATGAACGAACGTTCAATTTGTTTTCATATTTAATTCATTTTTAATATTGAAATGAGTTAATCTTGTATATATATTTTTCTGAATTCTGAAAACGACTCCAACGATTTAAAAAAAATGGTCTTTTTTCCTGCTTAAAAAAACTTGCTTGACTAACTCTACTAACTTGCTTGATTAAAAAAACTGCTAAAATAGAAATAGATTCTAAAGCTTCAATTTGACGTCATTTGTCAAGTTTTAATAGCGCATTGGTAAATGGGCGGATTGAATATGTAAAAATACTCGGGTTCAAATCCCATCTGTCACCGTCCCTTTCGTTCGTTTTTTATTTAAAATTACCGAGCAAACCTGGCTCACCCAAGTAACTTCAGTTATTTTAAGCTTTATATACTTAATAATTTGCTTAAAAAGATGTTATTTCTAAGGAATTATGCAATATCTCGACTTTTTACCGCATTGATTAGTTCTAGAGGAACGTGATTCGGAATGTTTGCTAACTTGAGTATTAACGAGTAGGTAAATAAGATATCCTGTTATTATCCCACAACTGGGCCACTACTCCAATCCTCCTCTACAAGAATACAGAAATTCTTGTAGAAGAAGATTAGAGTATTAGTTCCAAGGGCGTTTCATAGGTGAGTTACATATGGTGGATTATTTATTTTTATAATATGGTGCGTCCAACGAATTCTTTAAAAATATGTTTGCATTAATTTAAATATAAATCCTATCTTCATCGAAATTTTATTTCTCGTAGTGTACACTAAAATTTAAAGTCGTGTATACTAAAATTTTGATCTTCCATCATTGACATAAATCTTTATACGCGTAAAATGTATGACTATAATAATATTTGCCACTTACTTGTTGCGCTTACTTCGGGCCCAAGAGATTCGAAGGCTTTCCCAAAACTTAGTTTCAGGAGACGATCGGAATCTGTAAAGAAAATAAGTTTTATTATTCGCTCAGCGCCATCTTACAAACACATCATATTCCTTTGTGCAGCGCCACCTTTTGGATGTTTATATTAAATTGTATGAAATGATAGAGGCAGTGGCTTAGCAGTTCATTGGTAGTGCACTAGATGGCGCTATCACGTGTATATCAAATTAGTCTTTCATATTTGAATCATTTTATACATTTGCAGTTTTGTGGTTTTTTAACTACTTTAGCTAGTAGCCCGGTAATGTAATTATTTTATTGATCTCTGTATTATTATGATGTTTTTTTTTATGGATATGAGTGAATTTTGAGAAATAGTAATTTTTTTTTATAAGATACCATTTCAAAGTTATAATAAAATTATTTTGTATTATGGATCTCCGCAAAGTAACTCCTACTTCTATAAATAATTTAAAAGATACCATTTGTATGCTCAAAACGTTGACACGGTAAAGTAATATTATAATTTAAAAATTATATTGTCATACAACAAAAATACATATGCATCAAAAAACCGCGATGACGTATTTCTAAACTTTTTTGAATAATTAAATTTTATCATTGAATTTCTAAACTTTTAGCGCATGAATTAGATCGTAAGTATGCTACTACAATGACGTCACACGTTGTGATATTTTTTTTAATAAAAGAAGCAGATATGGTGGGATAATCAGAGGTTCAATAAGGTTGGGATGATATTGACATGTAATGAGGGAGGATGAAACATGCTTGTGTTCAAGTGTAACAAGCTCGAACTTAACGAACTTAACAACTTGAGTGAATAGGCACTACAGTGGCAAGCGCAGTCCACCTTAGGCTGCATCTTTCGCTTACCATTAGGCGAGATTGCATCCAGGCACTAGCCTTTCTTTGTAAAAAAAAACAACTAGAAACATTTATCTGATCGTTAATGAGGTTTGTGCATGTGTTTGTAGCTATGAAAACGGTGTGTCCACTCTACATTTAGCATTATATTATGTATTTTCCATTTGACTTCATCGCGAATTTCTTCCAACGAGTTATTCTCTTAAAAACTTGTGTCTAATTGATAATTGCAATTTATCACACGCTTTTCGGTAATGGAAAACATCGTGAACCTGCATATCTCTAGAGAATTCTGGATATATGTAACCTACCAATCCGCATTGGAGGAGCGTGGCAGATCTTAGCTCCAATTCTTCTCTCCAAAAACGGATTGAGGCCTATTCCCAGCAGTGGGAGAGTAACAGGTACTTACTATGCAGGTTTCCTTCACCGAAGAGCGTGTGATTAATTCCAATTATCAATTAAACACATAAGTTTTAACAGAAAATCTCATTGGTGTCTGCCCGGGTGAACCTGTGACCTCCTCGAAAGAGTCGCACGGTATTACCGCTGGGCTACCACATGTGTTAATGTCATAATGTAACTTAATGTAAAATCCAGAGCAATATTGGATTTAATAAATAAGACCCAGTTAAGACATAGAGTATTAATATGTGGTGTATGTAAGTTATAAGCTATTATAGAACTCACTAAGCCGTCTGGAAGTTCGCCAATGTACCGTACCCTGGTGGCCCACAGTATATATAAACTTTGCGAACATATTAAAACTGAATTACAGAAGTCGCTGTCGGAGGATTCAAGAAAACCCAAAATAACTAATACTAATTTATTTTTATATAAAAACTACAAACTAATTACAAATTAAGAGCGTCTTTCCTAGCTCGATGCTACGAAAAGAATATTTTAAACTAATTTATTTTATATAAAAACTACATTCTAACTACAAACTAAAAGTGTCTATCCTAGCTCGATGCTAAGGACAGAATGATTAAATTAAATAGCTATTCCTAAGGGCTGGCGGCAACATATCCGATTACAATGATTTGCCGCCCGGTGACGGCGTCCTATGGTCCAGTTACGCCGACGATGTAAATATCCGCATGGACCCATTATTTATTATAGCAACTATAGAGCACCATTGTTACTTCTATAACACCTCCACCCTCAGTTGGGCAATTATTTTTGAAGCTTCAGATGAGAAAATATTGCTGGTATAGTTAGGAGAAGCTATTCCTGGCCTCTGATTCTGACTACCTTCATCTGCAGTGGTTCTGTCTTAATTTGCTCTTTATGCGCCAAATATCGTCGTCGCGATGAATATACTGAGTGCAAGTGCACATAATAAGATGTATAGTTGATTGTCGTATGGCAGATGAACTCCTTTGGGGTATTCTTAAGGTTCAACTTCGGCTGAGATATAAGCTTATGATTATGATGACGTAATTTTCTGAGATCAATGGTTTGAAGATTCAGTTCAAATGATTTCTTCTTAACGGTATCCTTACAGTATGTACTATGGTGATATTTGGAAATGACATCACACAGTGTTTCTCGTTGAGTATTTCCAATGCAATTTTTGATAAGGTTACTGTAGTCATCTTGCAGCCCTTCCCGTTGGATTGATTTACGATGAGAGTTCTTGTATAGTCTGGTAGCTTTCGAAGTTAGTGGTGAAGTTTCTCGATGCAGATGTATCGAACTTCGGGCATTCAGCCTCAATGTACACATATCCTTCTCCATATGTTACCAGGGAAGGTTTAACAGGGAAGGATTAGGACTTGATTAAATTTATTTGGGGCTATTGATAATTTATAAAAGTCAAATTTTCTTTTGCTAAATATAGGAAGCTTAAGTATAATACTACTTTATACTATAATTCTATTTTAAATATATACTATTTTTTTATGATTTAAAAAAAGTAATTTTAAGTTTTGTCCCGTGGACTCATAGTCTATTTTTAGCAACTGGTGCACGTTTGCGGGATGTATAATTATATATTAGTAAGTTTGCTAATACTTTATTTTAGTGTACCTAGCAGCTATCTTTTTACGGCTAGCTAACGGGTTTTTAATATAAACTTGCTGATTGGGCATATAATCGATTACCGATTCCCGGTTCTTATTGCGATTTTCCATTAGTTTTTCACGATCTATGAGAATAAATTCGTTTATCTCGTTATAAACTAATTTCATCTGTTCACGATGATTTTGCGTGTACTGTTGTAATAAATGTTTAGTCAGGTCAACATCGAAGGGATCTCGCGGATCGAAGTGTCCCGTTATAATGTCAAACGGCCTACACTTAGTGAAACTGTGAACTGAACTATTATAGACTAAGATACCGTAAGGGACGAGGTTATTAACAGTTTCATTTTCATTACGTAATTTTAAAATACATATATGCTCCAGCAATGTGGAGTGAAATCTTTCTACCATACCATTATTATTCGGTGAGTTCGGCAAGATCTTATGATGCTGTATTTTGTGTAAATTAGTAAATTCATTAAATAGCTGATTAGTAAATTGTGTACAGTTGTCTGAAACTATAGTAAGAGGCAGACCGTGATGAGTAGAAAATTTGAAAAGTGCTTGTATAACGCTAATAGCTGTGCTATCTTTAAGATGATACACCTGTGTGTATTTAGAAAACGATGAATGTTAGATATTTTTCATTTTGACTTGAGAATAAACCTAAATGTAAAATTTCGAATGGCTTCGTAGCAGGAGGAACTATGTTAAGTTTCGTTTAATAGGATTACGGTCATATTTAGGTTGCCCTGTGATTTTATTTAAGATCCCGTTAATGATGCAAAGCTTCGATAGTTCATTATCAGGATTTAGACTTTCATAATCATTTACGATTTGATCACACAGATGGATAAATCTGGGTAATATATGTGGGTTGCCGTCAAACTCTGGCACTAAACGTAAAGTTTTAAAAATCACATCTACGTCTATAATTATCTAAATTATCTAAAGAACGTTTAAAAATACTAGAATTACTAACTAAATTTAAACTAATGTCTCTATTATTGTCCAACTGAAGGCTCCGGGCAATTTTAGCACGCGAAAACCCCACAGAGGTACTTTGCTTAGGATAAAAATTTTGGTAGCTTATAGGTAAGGACTAAGGATAAAAGGCAAGACACAGAAAAGATTTTTGTGTACTTACTGGGCAAGAATCTGGTACTCGGGAATATCGATTTTCGGATTTTCCTCCGCTCCAAACTTCTGGTTCTTTTAATGCTCCGTCGCTCGTGGTAGAAATTTGAAAATTTAGGTCTTCAATTTTGGAATTCCTAACCAAAATCTACCCCAAAACGGCTTAAAGCATCCTTTACCGACTGCGCCAATTACAGAAGTCGCTGTCGGAGGATTCAAGAAAACCCAAAATAACTAATACTAATTTATTTTTATATAAAAACTACAAACTAATTACAAATTAAGAGCGTCTTTCCTAGCTCGATGCTACGAAAAGAATATTTTAAACTAATTTATTTTATATAAAAACTACATTCTAACTACAAACTAAAAGTGTCTATCCTAGCTCGATGCTAAGGACAGAATGATTAAATTAAATAGCTATTCCTAAGGGCTGGCGGCAACATATCCGATTACAATGATTTGCCGCCCGGTGACGGCGTCCTATGGTCCAGTTACGCCGACGATGTAAATATCCGCATGGACCCATTATTTATTATAGCAACTATAGAGCACCATTGTTACTTCTATAACAACTGTCTATTTATATGTGTGTTATAGAAGTAACAATGGTGCTCTATAGTTGCTATAATAAATAATGGGTCCATGCGGATATTTACATCGTCGGCGTAACTGGACCATAGGACGCCGTCACCGGGCGGCAAATCATTGTAATCGGATATGTTGCCGCCAGCCCTTAGGAATAGCTATTTAATTTGATGATTCTGTCCTTAGCATCGAGCTAGGATAGACACTTTTAGTTTGTAGTTAGAATGTAGTTTTTATATAAAATAAATTAGTTTAAAATATTCATTCCTTAGCATTGTGCTAGGAAAGATGCCTTTTAATTTGTAATTAGTTTGTAGTTTTTATACAAATATAAATTAGTTTTAGTAATCTGGGTTTTCTTGAATCCTCCGAATGCGACTTCTGTAATTGGCGCAGTCGGTAAAGGATGCTTTAAGCCGTTTTGGGGTAGATTTTGGTTAGGAATTCCAAAATTGAAGACCTAAATTTTCAAATTTCTACCACGAGCGACGGAGCATTAAAAGAACCAGAAGTTTGGAGCGGAGGAAAATCCGAAAATCGATATTCCCGAGTACCAGATGCTTGCCAAGTAAGTACACAAAAATCATTTCTGTGTGTTGCCTTTTATCCTTAGTCCTTACCTATAAGCTACCAAATTTTTTTATCCTAAGCAAAGTACCTCTGTGGGGTTTTCGCGTGCTAAAATCGCCCGGAGCCTTCAGTTGGACAATAATAGAGACATTAGTTTAAATTTAGTTAGTAATTCTAGTATTTTTAAACGTTCTTTAGATAATTACGATGAAATGACGGACGTAGATGTGATTTAAAAAAAATTTTACGTTTAGTGCCAGAGTTTGATAGCAACCCATATATATTACCCAGATTTATCCATCTGTGTGATCAAATCGTAAATAATTATGCAAGTCTAAATCCTGATAATGAACTATCGAAGCTTTGCCTCATTAATGGGATCTTAAATAAAATCACAGGGCAAGCTAAATATGACCGTAATCCTATTAAACGAAATTTAACATAGTCCCTCCTGCTACAAAGCCATTCGAAATTTTACATTTAGGTTTATTTTCAATTCAAAATGAAAAATATCTAACATTAATCGATGCGTTTTCTAAATACGCACAGGCGTATCACCTTAAAGATAGCACAGCTACTAGCGTTATACAAGCACTTTTAAAATTTTCTACTCATCACGGTCTGCCTCTTACTATAGTTTCAGACAACGGTACACAATTTACTAATCAGCTATTCAATGAATTTACTAATTTACACAAAATACAGCATGATAGGATCTTGCCGAACTCACCGAATGATAATGGTATGGTGGAAAGATTTCACTCCACATTGCTGGAGCATATACGTATTTTAAAATTACCTAATAAAGATGAAACTGTTAATAACCTCGTCCCTTAATGTATCTTAGCTTATAATAGTTCAGTTCACAGTTTCACTAAGTGTAGGCCGTTTGACATTATAACGGGACACTTCGATCCGCGAGATCCCTTCGATGTTGACTTGACTAAACATTTGTTACAGTACACGCAAAATCATCGTGAACAGATGAAATGAGTTTATAACGAGATAAACGAATTTACTCTCATAGATCGTGAAAAACTAATGGAAAATCGCAATAAGAACCGGGAATCGGTATTCGATTATATGCCCAATCAGCAAGTTTATATTAAAAACCCGTTAGCTAGCCGTAAAAAGATAGCTGCTAGGTACACTAAAGATAAAGTATCAGTAAACTTACCCATACATATTTATACATCCCGCAAACGTGCACCACTTGCTAAAAATAGACTATGAGTCCACGGGACAAAACTTAAAATTACTTTTTTTTAAATCATAAAAAAATAGTATATATTTAAAATAGAATTATAGTATAAAGTAGTATTATACTTAAGCTTCCTATATTTAGCAAAAGAAAATTTGACTTTTATAAATTATCAATAGCCCCAAATAAATTTAATCAAGTCCTAATCCTTCCCTGCTAAACCTTCCCCGGTAACATATGGAGAAGGATATGTGTACATTGAGGCTGAATGCCCGAAGTTCGATACATCTGCATCGAGAAACTTCACCACCAACTTCGAAAGCTACCAGACTGTACAAGAACTTTCATCGTAAATCAATCCAACGGGAAGGGCTGCAAGATGACTACAGTAACCTTGTCAAAAATTGCACTGGAAATACTCAACGAGAAACACTGTGTGATGTCATTTCCAAATATCACCATAGTACATACTGTAAGGATACCGTTGAGAAGAAATCATTTGAACTGAATCTTCAAACCATTGATCTCAGAAAATTACGTCATCATAATCATAAGCTTATATATCAGCCGAAGTTGAACCTTAAGAATACCCCAAAGGAGTTCATCTGCCATACGACAATCAACTATACATCTTATTATGTGCACTTGCACTCAGTATATTCATCACGACGACGATATTTGGCGCATAAAGAGCAAATTAAGACAGAACCACTGCAGATGAAGGTAGTCAGAATCAGAGGCCAGGAACAGCTTCTCCTAACTATACCAGCAATATTTTCTCATCTGAAGCTTCAAAAATAATTGCCCAACTGAGGGTGGAGGTGTTATAGAAGTAACAATGGTGCTCTATAGTTGCTATAATAAATAATGGGTCCATGCGGATATTTACATCGTCGGCGTAACTGGACCATAGGACGCCGTCACCGGGCGGCAAATCATTGTAATCGGATATGTTGCCGCCAGCCCTTAGGAATAGCTATTTAATTTGATGATTCTGTCCTTAGCATCGAGCTAGGATAGACACTTTTAGTTTGTAGTTAGAATGTAGTTTTTATATAAAATAAATTAGTTTAAAATATTCATTCCTTAGCATTGTGCTAGGAAAGATGCCTTTTAATTTGTAATTAGTTTGTAGTTTTTATACAAATATAAATTAGTTTTAGTAATCTGGGTTTTCTTGAATCCTCCGACACCGACTTCTGTAATTTGTGTATACAGTTTTAATTTAGTAATTAATTTATAGAAGTAAGCATTTCTTTGCGGATAATACAAAAGTAATAATAAAATTATTTTGCTATAATCCGCGATGAAGTAAAATAAAAAATATAATTAATGGTAAATTTAGAGTGGATGATCCGTTTTCATTCCTAATACATGCAGGATTCGTATAAACACAAAACTTAACGATTTTGTCGTAGAGTCTATCTCCTGATGATGCTTCGGTTGCGGGGCGAAACGATTGTTGAGTTTGTGATAGTGAACGTATGTAGTGCTTGTGTATTGTGGTGGCGGGGGTGGAGGTTTGTGCATGTGTTTTTACGAATCCTGCACGTATCAGGTATGAAAACGGATTGTCCAATCTACATTTAGCATTAGGTATGTATTTTTTCATCGCTGATTATATGTATATGTATATACTTCATCGCGGATTATAACAAAATAATTTTATTATTACTTTAGTAGTAATTAATAAATTAACGACTGGCCTGTTGGAGCAGTGGGTAGTGACCCTGCCTTCAGCTCCACGGGTCGCGGGTTCGATTCCCGCCGAGGGCCAACATTTTCTATAAATGAATTTGTTGGTCTTCGAGCCTGGGTGTATATTTGTATTTAAGTATGTATTTAAAAATTATATAAGTATATATTCACCAGTTGTCTGTCTACCATAACACAAGTATTAAATTACTTACTTTGGGGATGGACGACCGTGTGTGTAAGTGTCCCATATATTATATTATTAAAAAAAAAACTATATAGTTTTAATTTACTAGTAAATAATTAAGCTGACTACGAAATAATTTTTTGAAACTATTAGTCATGTGAATTATTGCTATATAAAAATGTACATGGTAATATTATTTTGAAAGCCTGTCTATATGTCTGTTTATATGCGACGCTTTTACAATTTTAAGGCAAATTGAGGCTTCTAAAGAGTGTCCCAAAAATTCAAGGATAAAACGACAACAGACTGACTTGTTTTTGACTGCTCTGGAAAAAAAAGAATAGAACAATTTTGAATTTTTTTTTGAGAATACACGTTTTGATATTTTTTTACTACCAAGACCACATTTTTACGGCTATCCAATACAAGTAATCAAAATCCCAAACAATTGGTAGTTAATGCGTAAAAATCAAACAAAATATTGTTGTAAATCTATACTTATTATAAAACAGTCCCCAAAAGCTGTCTGTCTGTATGTGATCGATTTTCTCAAAATCTACTGAACGGATTTTTATGCGGTTTTTATTAAAAAATAGTCAAAAATAGTAAAAAACTTCAGGTAGGTTAAGGTTAATGAAATCTTTGTGATACACTTATTTCCGCAGAGGCGAAGCCGCGGGTCCAGCTAGTATATTATACCTGCAGCTGTAGAATCCGGTGGCGGTTGAAAGTGATAAGTGGCTGCGAACCCCTGACCCGGTGAAGCTGAGTTGGCGGTGAACTGCAGTAATAGAGATGGACCTGTTGACAGCACCTCGTAACCTGTGCAAATAACAAACGAAGATCTGATCACCATCCGGTATTTAACCCACTCTAAGTGGGGCCGGCACAACAAAATGTTGTCACATGATTTAGCTAGATTGTGTACCACCTTTACTAAACAGGCAGGGTGCCGGTGGACGTATCCAATCGCGGAAGCCAACACCCTTGACCTGGATGAAATTGACCAAGTGGGGCGTTTCTCAGAAGTGCGTCGTATAAAAATTCATAAGCGACCCACTCAAAGTCGGATAAAAAACCATGATTTGGCTTCGTATTTTACGACCAGTCGATTATTATTATACCAGCTTTTGCCCGTGACTTTGCTTTCAAAGACTTCAGGAGCGTTATAAAAAGTCATCATCTTCCTGCCCTTATTCCACTCTAAGTGGGGTCGGCACAACATGTTGTCACATGATTTGGATACGTATTTTACGATCGGCCGCCTGCCCGACGTCAACTTACCTTAGTCGTATTTTATGACACCTTGGTAAAAAATTAGGATGGTTTATTCTGTTCAGCCGGATACCACACGGTGGTTCATCTTACATTAGTCACCTTTTACAACACCTCGGTAAGAAAGATGGTGGTCTATTCTACTCAGCCGGATACCACACGGTGGGTCAACTTACCTTAGTCGCCTTTTACGACAACTCGGTAATAAATGAAGTAATCTATTCTCCCCAGCCGGATTCCGTACGGCTTAGCGTTATAAAAAGTAATCTTTCAATAATCTCCGTAAATTTATACATTAAAATGTGGTTTCATTTGACCATATCTCAAATTAGATATGTAAATTGCTAATATATTGTTAAAATATGTAACGAATGAATGAACAAACAGGGTTAAGGAACTCTACATTACTAGTTTTCGGTTCACCTGGCTTGATATGTGATTCCTGGCCTAGCTTCAATACCTAATTCTAGGGCTTTGAGTCTTGGAACAATGTCTATATTGTTAAAATGTACTGCTCTCGGCGAGAAATCCTTTGATACAATCCTCGTCATATATTCAGTATATATAAATACATTGCCGTCATAATGCTAGTATTTTAATGATATTTGGATCGGCACTAGTTGATTAACAATACAAAGCCTGACTACCTTTTGTGAGAGTAAATGGTATCAAGAAAAAATTGTTTTACTTAATTGTATACGTACATCGATGCCTGTTTCATAGGTATTAGTCACCAAGCTCCCAAACAAATCTCAAAAGAATTGCTAATATGTACTTTAAGAACAAGATTTAGATGGTAGTTTAAGCAATAATGGTACATTCAGTCATTTGATTTTCCTTTACTTAAACATCATTCGTCGCTTTAAATTGTCTTAAACAAATCTAGTATGTAAATAAAATCCATTTTTGGTTTCGACGTAAGTTATTAGTTGGAATTACTAAGTTTAATTAGAAATGTTTTTGTTAATATAACAAGAAGTTAATATTATAAGAAGTTAAAAAAAAACAATAAGAAGTCGAATTACAATTAATTAATTTATTAACAGTGTAAACGATTTATCATCATTGCTGAGTGCTGTCATTGACTTATATTTACTTTTCTGATTGGCTATTTTGGATATCGTCTATGTTAATTTTGGGTAACGAAAAAAATATTCTGGTCAGCATTCAAATTAATTCTTATTTCCTTTTTAACGGGTTTTCTAAATTATCTTTCTGAATATCTTTGGTAACTGGTTAAGAACTATACATTAATTTCATATGGCCTTGTATTACAATACAGAAACCAAACTGAATATGCTATATCTACTAATAGAATCTAGATGTTTCATCGATCGAGCACTTACAATGAAGCGGCGGTTTCCAAGTATATTGGTACGGAATATCTCATTACATATGTATGAAGTAATCTTAATGTACAGAACGGTATATTTACTTTTATATTTTGGCTCATTTTGTACAAACTGACTCGAAACTATGTTCCTTCTTAATGTGATACGGAATACGGACTTCTTAATGTGGTACTATTTAAATAAATAGAAAACTTCTGTTTATCAGACAGGTATTAGATGATATGATTAATAAAAGCGGTAATCACTCAGATAATGTAATCATTTGAAAACTAAGAGAAGCTAAGAGCCAAGAGATTTGATTTCTCGTGTATTGTTAGTCCATTAATAGAAAAGAAAAAGTAATATCATAGCTGAAAATTCCGATGTCCTCGACATATCTTGAAATCCATATAATTTGAATTGTTGACTTCCACCTATCTATATTTCATGTCAAGCTAAAATATTTGATTTCTCGAGTAATATGAATCAATTAATAGTAAAGAAAAAGACATATCATAGTTGAAAATTCCGATGTCCTTGACATATCTTGAAATCCATATAATGTGAATTATTTACTTGCACCTATCCATATTTCCTATCAAGCTAAGAGATTTGATTTCTCGAGTATTGTAATTCAATTAAAATAGTAAAGAAAAAGAAATATTATAGCTAAAAATTCCGATGTCCTTGACATATCTTGAAATCCATATAATTTGAATTGTTGACTTGCACCTATCCATATTTCCTATCAAGCTAAGAGATTTGATTTCTCGAGTATTGTAATTCAATTAAAATAGTAAAGAAAAAGAAATATTATAGCTGAAAATTCCGATGTCCTTGACATATCTTGAAATCCATATAATTTGAATTGTTGACTTGCACCTATCTATATTTCATGTCAAGCTAAGTTATTTGATTTCTCGAGTAATATGAGTCAATTAATAGTAAAGGAAAAGAAATATCATAGCTGAAAATGCTGATGTCCATGACATATCTTGAAATCCATATAATGTGAATTATTTACTTGCACCTATCCATATTTCCTATCAAGCTAAGAGATTTGATTTCTCGAGTATTGTAATTCAATTAAAATAGTAAAGGAAAAGAAATATCATAGCTGAAAATGCTGATGTCAATGACATATCTTGAAATCCATATAATGTGAATTATTTACTTGCACCTATCCATATATCATATAAGAGGATCAGAATCAAAACTAACTAAATCCTAAAGTCACAATCAAATTCAGCTAAGTTTAAATATTTGTATTACAGTTTGCAGAAAACGTAAATATTACTTAAATTCACAGTGATTAAATCTGTGTTTAATATTTTTTATTAGTCGAAACTCCAAGAATTATATAAGAATTAAATAAACTACAAGAACACATAAAACAATATTTCCATTTTACTCAATTTTAATTATTTTGGATATAGTTAGGTTTGATTCTAATCCCCTCATATCAAGCTAAGAGATTTGATTTCTCGTGTAATATCGTAGCTGAAAATGCCGTTGTCCTTGACATATCTTGAAATCCATACCATGCGAATGTGAGATTCACCAAAAATATTTTATACGCATATGGCAAGATTGTAAGGAACAGGTACTACTTGACAATATGATGGATCGTTCAAGCTTACTTTGTAAGTACAAGAGTTTGTATTAAACACCAAGTTCTATAGAAAATGTTCACGCTCAGTACAAGTAGATGCTCAATAAATGTCACGATGAAAAATTATTCTAACGTTGCTCAGTGTTTTGGTATGGAAGTGTAAGTGACTTCGTGGTATTTACTTTGCAAGGTTTATGACTGTACCTAACAATAATGTAGGTACATGTTAAAAATTGTTTTCCTTAGTTCGTTGAATATTTTGCTTTACAATTTTGTTGTGAGTGCTGTGAGTAGAATAGATCACCCTCATTTCTTACTGAAGTGTTGTAATAGGCGACTAAGGTAAGTTCACCTGCCGTGTGGTATCTGGGTGAGTAGAATAAACCACCCTCATTTTTTACCGATGTGTCGTAGAAGGCAACTATGGTAAGTTTACTTTCTGTGTGGTATCCGGCTAAGTAGAAAAGATCACCCTCACTTCTTTCCAAGGTGTCGTAAAAGGCGACTAAGGTAAGTTGACCCGCGGTGTGGTATCCGGCTAAGTATAATAGACCACTCTCATTTCTTACCGAGGTGTCGTAAAAGGAGAATATGGTAAGTTCATCTTCCGTGTGGTATCCGGCTAAGTGGAATAGACCATCTTCATTTCATACCGAGTAAGTTAACGTCAGGCTGGCCGGTCGTAAAATACTCAGCCAAATTATGTGATAACAAGTTCAAGACAAATTGTGCCGATCCCATTTAGAGTGAAATAAGGGCATGAGAAAGAAGAAGACAATTGTGTCGTGTGGCAAGCACTAAACACATTCTCTACCATAATTTTGCCCCGTAACTGAGCCAAACTGTCTCTGCGATTTTGTCGTGGAGCCTATCTCCTGATGATATTTCAGTTTCGGGGCGAAGCAGTGGACGTCTTTCGGTTGAGGAAAAAGAAGAGTTCAGTTGCAAAAAAAATTATTTCTATTATACAAATGATGTTCTTTGTAATAGTAAAAAATAATCCATCCATATTAGATTCAGTCTTCCGTACGCACATAGTTCGCAGTAGATTAAGTATTGTCAAAACTCACTGAACAGCGAAATACGGAATGAAGTGCCTTCAAAAGCGTCAGCAACTAGGTCGGTTTGCTGCATTTTATTACTACCTCTCTGTCAATTTGTTGCCATATTAGTTTCAGTTCACTTGACACCTTTATTACGAAGATATACAGTGTTAACGAGAAATTGGTATTGATTATGTGGGTTATACGAGATTATTAGCAAAGTTTATTCGTTTAAAACATTTTTAATAACATTATCTATTTAGCCGTGTGGTATTCGGCTAAGTAGAATAGTACCACCCTTATTTCTTACCGAGGTGTCGTAAAAGGCGACTAAGGTAAGTTGACCCACCGTGTGATATCCGGTTTAGTAGAATAGACCAGCCTCCTTCTTACCTAGGTGTCGTAAAATACGACTAAGCTAAGTTGACGTCAGGCAGGCGACCGGTCGTAAAAACGCAGCCAAATCATGTTACAACATGTTTATAACATGTTGTGCCGACCCCACTTAGAGTGGGATAAGGGCAGGAGGATATATTATAAAATTTTCTATTTAAAATGTTTTTCATTTTAAATGGAACATTTCCTTCTGCAAACAATTTAACAACTAAGTAAATAAAATCTTAATTGATTGCATTGTTACTGTTATTGATGGGTACTTAAGAAAAAAGTATGACCAGCATCATCTTCCTGCCCTTATCCCACACTAAGTGGGGTCGGCACAATATGTTATACACATGTTGTCACATGATTTGGCTAAGAATTTTACGACCGGCCGCCTGCCTGACGTCAACTTATCTTAGTTGTATTTTACCACGCCTCGATAGGAAAGAGGGTGGTCTACTTAACCGGATACCACACGGCGGGTCGACTTACCTTAGTCGCCTTTTACGACACCTCGGTAAGAAAGAAGTGTCTTATTCTATTCAGCCGGATACCATACGGCGTACTTAAGGAAAAAGTATGACCATTTTTATTTATATAATATACTATGAATATGCGTCGACTCGGCGATAATATCGCGATGAAATTTATGAAAGTGCTCAACGAAAACGCAAGTAGTAACCTACTCGTAACGGTTCCGTCGCAGAGCGTGACAGGCTTCGTACGTATTTTATACAAGATCACGGTAAACAGTCGCGGCTCGCAACGATTCGTTGCGGTCATGCGACAGCCGGTTTTGCGATCGTGGCGACACGACAGAATAATCCGTATCTTATAGTCTTTACTCTAATGTTAGGAATCCAGATCTTTTAAGGTGTAATGGCCTGTATAAGGCAACAGCTGAAATCATTCAATCTCTTTTGGCGTGCGGCATTTGTAGGAAGAAGACGTGTTTGGGTGACCTCTTTTGCATTTAGAATCTAACCTAAAATAATCGCTATTCGTGACCACTGAGTTTCTTGCCAGTTCTTCTCAAGTGGATTAGTATTTCAAACTGGTGGTAGAATCATTCTGTCGTAGTGAGAAGTGTTGGTGCACAGTAAGATGCCCGGCGTGATTCTCTAAACGCATTCGTTTATTCATCATTCTCTTACCCTTATCCCACTCTAAGTGGGGTCGGCACAATATGTCTTCTTCCATTCTCCTCTATCATTCGTCAATTCTGGTGCCACTCCTTTAACATGCATATCATTTTTCACACAATCCATCCATCGGATTTTTCGGCCTCCCCCTAGCAATAAATCTATCCATATTCATATTTAAAACTCTTTTGGTCACATGATTTTCATCCCTCAATTCAATGAATAATAAACGCATTTGTTTATTATTAATTTTAAATTTTACACTAATATATTTCAGTAGCTTCGTTATATCCGAGTAAGTGATTCCTAATTGACTTATTGATTTTCCGTACCTGTAAGCTCGTTACAGAGCATAGCGATGGCCGGCGAGTTAGTGTCCCTACCATCGAACACTTTGATGATATCCGCTCTGCGCATGCAACTGCAAATAAGTTGAAAGATTAACATCATTAAACTACGGTACGTATCGCTGCTGGAGAGTTACAGTTTAATCCTCTTAAATGTAATCATTAAGCAGTCAAAGCGTTTTGTGTTTAAATTTCGAAACATGCAGTGTGGTATTCGGATGAGTAGAATAGACTACCGTCATTTCTTACCGAGGTGTCGTAAAAGGCGACTAAGGTAAGTTGACCTGCCGTGTGATTTCCTGCCGAATAGAATATACCACCTTCATTTCTTACTGATGTGTCGTAAAAGGCGACTAAGGTAAGTTGACCTGCCGTGTGATATTCGGCTGAGTCAAATAGAATACCCTCATTTCTTACCGAAGTTGACGTCAGGCAGCCGGTCGTAAAATACCTAGCCAAATCATGTTACAACATTATTTAACATGTTGTGTTGAACCCACTTAGATAAGGATAAGGACATGATGATGATTAAGCAATGAACATAATTTTTTACGGATACAATGGATAGGCCAATTCTTCTCATTACTAAAGCCCAAACATCCTCCTAATATTATAAATACGAAAGTTTGCGAGTATGAATGTATGTTTGTTACTGTTATGTTGTTTCACGGTGAATACGCTGAACCAATATCGATGAATGAATTTGACACAATTATTCCTTATACACCGAAAAAACATATAGGCTATAGAAATCCTGTTAATTCTACAGGAATTTGACATTGAAAAGCGCTATATATTATCGACCTATCACACGACAGCAGTGCACTCGAACTTAGTCGCGGATAAAAGCTAGTACATATAAGAAAATAATTCAAACGTTAAACAAGAAATATCTCAACATTTTCGCATAGTTAGAAGTTATAACTTAGCGAAAGAAACAAGTACTTGATTACCCGCGGTTAGATCACTTGCTACAAAAGGCCACGTCGAAGATACTTTAGGGTTAACTTCGCTTACAGCAAATCGTTATTTTTTTTGCAATTAGCTCGCTCATGTTTAACTACGTAACTGGAATACTAACAGAATTTGTAGCTAGAGTTAAATGAATTCGTTTGTAACTTTTCCCAAACAAAACTTTCAATGAGTCAAAGGATTTTTATCTTTTACGTATACTAATATATAAAGCTGTAGAGTTTGTTTGTTTGATTGTTTGAACGCGCCAATCTCAGGAACTACTGGACCGATTTAAGAAATTATTTGAGTGTAAGATAGTCCATTTATCGAGGAAGGCTATAAGCTATATCATGCCAAAATTAATAGGAGAGGAGCAAAAGTAAAAAATATTGCAACAAACGGCAAAATTTAAAGCTTTCCTTGGGCACGCTAAGTAAACGGTGAAATTTATTCAAAATCTCATACAATTAACTCACGATAACTACTTTAATGTTCTAAATTACAATTTGGGAATATTTGTGACATACTAATTTCCATGCGGATTAAGTAGCTTGCACAGCTACTAAATTATATACGTCTTTATTTTCAAACGCAAACAGGACTTAGGATCGTGAAACAACATATGCCTTTTTGCTTAATAGATTTGCTGTACATGTAAAATTACGCATTTAAGAAAATAAAACATTAAGATTTCTTAATAATCTTTCTCGGTAACGAAATAACTACTAGCGCATTAACGTAAAGTGTTCGTGAGTTCGTAATAGGTACATTTTCTTCCAAGTATTTTGTTTCCCGTTGCTGCTATAGTTACAAGGTTTCCTAGAGGCTTGATTAAATTAAATTTACTTTACTTATTTGTCGTTAACAACTTCACGGGACAATGAAACCTATGTTTGGGAAATTTGGCAAATTTAAAACAGAGTTTAAATACGTTTAAGTGACCAGTTTAAATAGTTCAGATGTTATTGTATATCATATAATTTGAAACAAATAATCGTATTAGTACAAATTTGCTAATAGAGGGACTAACTGTTAAACAAAGCAAGACAATATAATAAGGAAAGGATAATTGCATTGTAATTTATAGGATTAGGCCATCCATAATACAAAAGTAATAATATTATTTTGCTACAATCTACTATCTATATATATATATATATTTTATATATATATATATTTTAATTGCATTGTGAAATGCTAATTGAAGTTGGAATTAAAGATTTTTTTGAAGGAATTGAATCAGAAACTTCTCCAGCTTGTAAAATAAATAATGGCCCTGCACTACTAAGATTTTTTTAACATCAATTATATACATGAAATAATACTATTAGTATTCTTATTCAGGGTATCATATGTTTGGCTATCCATGCGAAGCCGAGGCGAGTCGGCTTAGTAAGTGATAAAAAGTAAGTGTTGAACCGCTAACGCGCCTAACGCGTCATAGTCTTATACACTTCGGTGGTGCACATTGATATATGAGATATATGTTCATTTATTGATAAATATATAATAAATAATAAATATTATAATAAACTAAACATTATATAATTATAGATTAAATAAGAATATCAAATAGTGTTTAAACGACTGAGTTTTGGCGGGCTATTGTCAATATAAATAAGGGGGGTGGGTAGATGTAGATAGATAGTGTAACAGTGCTTGTCTTAGCCGTAACGCTGCTGGAAAAAAAAGTTGATTGGACCAGGAGATATTATCTTTAATTTCATCGTTTCGAGATACTTCTGTAACATAAGTGAATCGGCCATAATACTATTATGTTAGCTCCTATCCAAATAGAGTCACCACTACTGGCGCAGAGTAAAAGAAAAGCTGTTTTTTCCGATTCAAACGTGTTCATGTTAATGTGCACGAACCCTTATTCATGTTTAACGTTTTTCTTTGTACGTGTATACGCAGCTTAACATCGAACGGAAGATTAAGAATGCGCGCATTCCTGCGAAAACGGATAGCCATTTGAACTAAGTTTCAAATTAAATTCTTGTTTAAGAAATTATCCTATTGGGAATGTGTGTTAAGTAAGAAACTATTTGAGCGCAATTTCCATTGTAGTGCTCCCTAAATTGAAAGGCGCCTTTATTGTGTATTTAAAATCATTAACACAATGGAGTGTTGTAATTAAACCACATATAGGGAGTTGATTTTGTTTATTATACGAGTAGATGGATGTAGATAAAGTAAAAAGGGGATATTTAATCCACCTTACACCTTAATTAATAATCCGACATATTAAAAAAATAATAATTTATGAGTACCTATAAAAAAACGTGACAAACAGTAATAAAGGAAAATTCATACTTTCATATAATTTTGATAATATTAATATTATAAATGCATAAGTCTGTCTATTTGTTACACTTTCTTTTGGAGCAATCTTAGTGAAAGTAGGCACGATTTAAGGTTATATACCAGGTATAAGAACAAAAGCCGTTGCAAATAATTGAAGATTATTAAACATCTAAGTTGACTCGAAAAGCAGTTTTGGTTCGTGTTTAATATTTAAAATATGCGAACTATTTACTGCGATTTTATCTGGATGGACTTCGTACACAACATACGATAGAAGGCTATGGGCTTTTCCAACCTTTTAACTGCATTCATACCGAAAATCGATCAAAGATGTTTTGACGTAAATAATAGGATAAACCAACCAACACAAACGTGTTAGTATTAGTATGGATAATACAGTACCTATATAATACGTTACGGTGAAGATAAGTACTTAATATAATTTTGTTTCATAGTAGAATTGCATATATTATCTTATAAAAAAAGCTATGCAATATTTTTGTATACATTTGTGCTATTTTCGTTTTTTTTTATTCCTCTTAAAAGTTATGCACAAACTTCCGTTGATTATCTTAAATATTTACGGCTAAATGAGTTAATATTGTATATAAATAAATATAATAAATAAATATAAATATATGGGACACTTACACACACGGTCATCCGTCCCCAAAGTAAGTAACTTAATACTTGTGTTATGGTAGACGGACAACTGGTGAATATATACTTACATATTTTTTAAATACATACTTAAATACAAATATACACCCAGGCTCAAAGACCAACAAATTCATTTTATAGAAAATGTTGGCCCTCGGCGGGGATCGAACCCGCGACCTGCGGAGCTGAAGGCAGGATCACTACCCACTGCGCCAGCGGGCCAGTCGAATTCAGACAATATATACATTTATATTGTCTGAATCTTGGAAACGGCTCGAACGATTTTCATGAAATTCATCATGCAGGGGGCTTTAGGAGGGAAAAATGAATCTAGCTAGGTTTTATTAAAAATGTTGTTGTATTATTGTTTTCGGTCATATCATTGAAAAAATGCTAAACTGTAGAATTGAACCCAAATGACATTTTAGCTATCAAATGTAATGCTGTGATAGCCTTATGGGTAACGAGCGGACAAAAGAAGTTCGAAACCCAAGATCGATTCCCATATATCAGGCGCTTTCTTAATTTTTTATTTTTGTTAATTGCACTTTTTTATATCTTAAAAAAAATTACCGACTAATTAATTAATAGTTGATTAACAATACACCCTGATTATCATATTTGTAAACTAAATCATTAATGTTCCGAATAACATTAATGTCAAGATACAATTCAAATGCATTGCAATGTAAATTCGATCACAAAGCAATGCGTAAATTATGCATTTCAAAAGCACTTGCTTATGAAATGCATAATTTACGCATAATTATGTGGAATAATCGAGGATATTGATATACGCCGTGTGGTATCCGGCTGAGTAGAATAGACCAACCTCATTTCTTACCGAGGTGTCGTAAAAGGCGACTAAGGTAAGTCGACCCGACGTGTGGTATCTGGCTGAGTAGAATAGACCAACCTCATTTCTTACCGAGGTGTCGTAAAAGGCGACTAAGGTAAGTTGACCCACCGTGTGGTATCCGGTTTAGTAGAATAGACCACCCTCTTTCTTACCGAGGTGTCGTAAAATACGAAAGAGGTAAGTTGACGCCAGGTAGGCGGCCGGTCGTTAAAAAACAGCCTAATCATGTGACAGTATATTTATAACATATTGTGCCGACCCCACTTAGAGTGGGATAAGGGCAGGAAGATGATGATATGATATTGATATATCCGACTAATATAATTAATGTGAAAGTTTGTGACTATAGGTGTGTTTGTTACTCTTTTAGAGAAAATCCGCTGAACCCAATATCGAAAAAATGAGGCAGAATTATTTCTTATACACCGGGGTAACATATAGACTATAAAAATCCTGTTAATTCTACAGGAATAGGATGACATTGAAAAGCGCCATCTATTATCAACCGATGGAGATATTTGCAGGGTTGGAGAATGACAGAAGCTACTGGTTTATTCCAAGACTACAGTCCACGCGAACGAAGTTACGGATAAAAGCTAGTATTATTATAAAGCGGTCGTAAGACCTGTCGTATTGTATGGACCAGAATGATGGGCAATGAAAAAGACGGATGAAAGAAGAGAGCATGCGAATGATATGAGAATGTTAAGGTTGATGTGTGTTGTGACAAGACTGGATAAAATACGAAATAAGTATATAAGGGAAGCAAGCTGTGGTAACCCAGCGGTAACACCGTGCGCCTCTTTCGAAGAGGTCACGGGTTCAAACCCTGGCAGACACCAATGAGTTTTTCTGTTAAAAACTTATGTGTCTAATTGATAATTGCAATTTATCACACGCTTTTCGGTGAAGGAAAACATCGTGAGGAAACCTGCATATCTCTTGATGTGTAACCTACCAATCCGCATTGGAGGAGCGTGGTAGGTCTTAGCTCCAATCCTTCTCTCCAAAAACGGAGAGAAGAAGCCTACTCTCAGCAGTGGGATAGTAACAGGCCGCTATTACTTACTTACTATATAAGGGAAAGTCTGAATGTTACACCCATTATAGAAAAGACGAGAGGTGCAAGATTAAGATGGTATGGACAAATAATAAGGAGGTTTTTGTACGCACCTTATATCCCCTTTTTGTAGAGATACTTCTTCAAAAACTACCTTCACGCGATCCTTTGGTCTGAAAATGACAAAAACATGTATTACAATTTACATTGATCTATGAAGATTACAACAAAATATAGGGTTTTAGTAATTACTTTATAGATATTATTATTGGTGATTTGTATGAATTTTCTTTTACATCACGTCTTCGTGCGGTTTTGGAGATATATAATGTAAATAGGCGTAGATTTTGTTTATTGATTTGGAAAAAAACTTATAGAGCTATAAGAGTTTTTTCATTTTAGCGAATTTATTTAACCAAAAATACGCCGAGTGGTATCCGGCTGAATAGAATAGTACCACCCTCATTTCTTACCGAGTTGTCGTAAAGGCGATTAAGGTAAGTCTACCCGCCGTGTGGTATGCGGCTGAGTTGAAAAGACCACCCTCATTTCTTACCGAGGTGTCATTAAATACGGCAAAGGTAAGTTGACGTCAGGCAGGCGGTCGGTCGTAAAATACGTAGCCAAATCATGTGAAAACATGTTTATAACATGTTGTGCCGGCCACACTTAGAGTGGGATAAGGGCAGGAAGATGATGATTTACCCAAAAATACATGAATTGACGGTACGTATTTGCACGAAAAAAAATACATTAATCTTGTGCTATAAGGTATTCTTATAAAAATAAAACAAAATTAATTCTTGAAGTGCGAGGATGGTTCTTACGGAGAGAAGAATTTTAAAAATTGTCTGAAAAAGTTTCAAAACAATACTTTTCTATATTCCCAAGCAAAAGTTAGTAACTGAACACTAACTGAATGTCCCAAATAGCAGAATAAGTATTAAATAACAGATACAAAATTTTAGAATCAATTGTTAGGCGGTATGAAGTTCGCCGGGTCAGCTAGTCATACATAAAAAAGAGAGACAGAGAGATCTATCTATTTGCCATAAACATTTGCTTTCTCTTTTTCTTTATTGTAATATAGCACATTTTAGGCTTGCTTCCCTACTCTATTAAATCTATGGTTGCATGAGAGTAAAGCATGTCTTGATATATATAAAAATGTATATTGCCGATCTGTTCAACCTTACTCCTTTGACACAGCCACCTTTTGTTGAGCCCATAAATATTTATGCAGCTACATCAAATGTAGCTTCTATTATTAAAAATAGGTCAGTATCACGATCGATGGTTTATATAGCGTGTAGTATAACCTCCAAAATAGAAATAAGTTATTTAGAATAGATAATTCAGAATCGAAAAAATCGACTGTCTGCCTATAAAGCTTTCACGGCTAATACACTGGACTAATATGATGTAATTTGGTGCGATTAATGATGATGTACTAGGCTTACATTTAGAATAAGAAAACTTTGGAAATAGCAGAAAAATTATATAACCCATAAACCGCGGGCGTGGTAATTTTAATAAAATACAATGTAACAACACTAGTTAATTGTGTGCTTAGTGCGAGTTTATTTAACTTATTTGATGGCGTTAGCGTAACAACAATTTGTATGGCACTGCAAAAGCGAGATCTAGTGACCGCTCTTTCAATGCCATACAAATTGGCGTTACGCTAATTTTATTTTTTATTTTATTGTATAAAGAAAACTTACTGCTATTACATTAGAATAGATTAAAAAATAATAAGTTTTCACAGATAGAACATAAATATATAGATATGTTAGCATGGATACAGAAATGTAATATATATGGGTAATAAAATTTTACATTATATTTTTTAAAGAAAATATGAAGTTGAATTTCTACTAGCGGTGGTTGTAGAAGTACAATACAAGTTTAAATCTGTTATTCTTACATAATTTTTTAAACGCAATAGGTGATCTAAGAACACAACTATTTCGTCTGAATCTTGTATGAACAAACGGTACATGTAGCATAGAGTGGAATCGAGTTCTTCGGACTGCGACGAATGCGATCGGCTAGGTTAAAAAAAACTCGCAATAAGCATAACGATATCCTGTGTTCATAAACAAGTACTAATATTGCAAACGTTATGTAAACAGAAAACACATAAAACGAATAGCATCATACCTGGCATGGAAATGATAAGAACATCGCACGTTATTTGGGTAAATGGACGGGTATTGCGGGCTGTATAAACGGCCGTGGGTGGGCCGATTGCCTGACCGGCTAAACTGGTAGTCGCAATCGGTGCCCGGTATCCGGATGCCCTCGGTCTCAAACAAACCTGCAAAATAAAGTAAAAAATTGTTCTCATCTTAAACGGTGACGTGAACAAAAGATAACGAGGTATAGTGTGCACATTGCTTTAACAATTATGGTCAACAAGCATAAAACTTTGTTAACAATTTTGGAAAAATATAGAACTTGACCCAAACAGGGAATCGTACCCTGACTTATACGATGAGGAAAAATTACACCATAAATATAAACAGTGGTGGTAGTTAACTATACAAAATAAACTCGCGAAAAATAAATAAATGATAACAAGATGTAATAAAAGAAACAACGAAATAATTTGTGTAAATTCACAAAATACGGTAACGTTTCCACACTATAAATCACCGGTGGTAACCGGATATATATAATAGACCACCCCCATTTCTTACTGAGGTGTCGAAAAATTCGACTAAGGTAAGTCGACCCACGGCGCCGTATGGTATCTGTTAGAGTAGAATCGGCCACCCACTTTCTCACCGAGTTGTCGTAAAATACGACTAAGGTAAGTTGAAGTGAGGCTGACGGCCGGTCGTAAAATACGCAGCCAAATCATGTGATAACCTGTTTATAACATGTCCACTCCACTTAGAGTGGGTTATCCCATCCCACTTATGATCTAAGATTAGATCATAAGTAATTTTAAAAGGAACATCTCGACCTTAGTTTTACTTAATGTAGTAGAAACTACTCGATAATGCTTCAAGCTTACTCTACTTGAAAACAGAATAATGCACCAAAATTCTCAAAGCGTTTGCTGAGAAACGCTAATGGAGTTTAAATATTTAATGTAACAGATGTTAGAATATTGAGTCTATGTACCTACTTGTGTTTTTATTGGTGAATGATTTTACTTTGAGTTATAATTAAATATTAATAAATATATCAATGGTAAATACGCCGTGTGGTATCCGGATGAATAGAATAGTACCACCTCATTTCTCACCGAGGTGTCGTAAAAGGCAACAAAGGTAAGTTGTCTCTTTGTGTGGTATCCGTTTGAGTAGTATAGACCACCCTCTTTCTTACCGAGGTGTCGTAAAATACGACTAAGTAAGTTGACGTCACGCAGGCGGCCGGTCGTAAAATACGTAGCTAAATCACGTGACAACATGTTTCTACTGTACGAGCTTCAAATTAGTAAAATAATAGTTGTGCCGACCCCACTTAGAGTGGGATAAGGGTAGGAGGAAGAAGGTGTAATATATGTTGCGTTTTATTTAAAAAAAAAATTAGCCTCAACGATGTAAAGTAAAGTAATGAAATTCAGAGAAAATTTATTTTCTTTTAATAAAATAACTAAACGGAATGTTCGTTATATTCAAAGAATATTGTAACTGACATATGAAAGTATGGAATATGCTGTTATAACCCTTTTCAGTCTAGTTATAAGACTGAAGATCCCTTGCTTGGTTTAGACTCAGGTGTATTTGCGTTTCATTACCGGCCAGGAGGCTATCTTCGAAGATAAATTTTACATCATCCTGCATTTTATTGTTGGCTGTTATTACAATGCATTCGCGACCTACTTTTTTACACTCCATTTTTCTGAATTTAATACAAATATTGAAAAGTGAAATGATGTTATATTTCACTTTTTAAATCCAATAATATTATTCGGTAAAATATTTAATTGTGATATATTCGAATTACAGTCTTTCTTCTTTTACGAAATATGAGCTGAACATAGTCCTTGTATAGGATTTTTTGGCCCGTTGGCGCATCGATAGCAAACCTTCAGCTCCGCGGGTCGCGAGTTCGATGCCCGCCAAGTCTATATGAGTCTATACTTTTGACTGGTTTTAAAGGATTTTGTATTAAAAATGAACACTTATAACGATGATCTGAATTAAAATACATAAAATTTAATTATCATCCTCCTTCCCCTTATCCCACTCTAAGTGGGGTCGGCACAATATGCTATAAACATATTGTCACATGATTTGGCTACGTATTTTACGACCGACTGCTTGCCTGACAACAACTTACCTTAGTCGTGTTTTACGACACCTTGGTAAGAAATGAGGGTGGTCTATTCTACTCAGCCGGATACCACATGGCAAATACATAAAACTTAATAAACAATATAAAAATTTGATCTCACAAATTTTATTACCATTCATTAAAATATCAAGGGTGAGGTTATTTTTTTTTATGGTTTATTTTGTCGGTCGGTATATTAAATACCTTTCAGTATAAAATTATGAGGATCCTACGGTTTTTAGGTTAACAGTTCCGGCGTTGTAATTAAAGCAAATAAACTAGCCCTTTTAAGGTGGAGTTAAATAGTCTTTCTGCGCCGCAGAATTTTATAAATACAATTAAAATTGCCTAAATTTAAAACTTATAATATAAATCTAGCTTTTACCCGCGACTTCGTTCGCGTGGACTGTTGTCGTGTGATAGGTCGATAATAGATGGCGCTTTTCAATGTCATCCTATTCCTATAGAATTAAAAGGATTTCTATAGCCTATATGTTATTCCAGTGTATAAGGAATAGTTATGCCAAATTGCATTGATATTGGTTCAGCGGATTGGCTGTGAAAACGTAACAGATAGACAGACTTTCGCATTTACAATGTTAGTAAGGATTTAGTAGGATTAAAAGCTGTGGTAGCCTAGCGGTAGCACCGTGTGACTCTTTCGAGGAGGTCACGTGTTGAAACCCGGGCAGACACCAATGAGTTTTCTGTTAAAACTTATATTCTTCTCCTCTTATTGATAATTGCAATTTACCACACGCTTTTCGGTGAAGGAAAACATCGTGAGGAAACCTGCATATCTCTAGAGAATTCTGGAGATATGTGTAACCTACCAATCCGCATTGGAGCAGCGTGGTAGGTCTTAGCTCCAATCCTTCTCTCCAAAAACGGAGAGAAGAGGCCTATTCTCAGCAGTGGTATAGCAACAGGCCGCTACTTACTTTAGTAGGATTAAAATAGCAAATTCCTCCGATTAATATAATTTTGCTTATCCTTCTTAAGTTTGTAACATTCCAAAACAAATCCATATTATCTTAATACAGATAAATTTCGGACCAAACTTATCGTCTAATTTATTGGTTTGTTTTCCGTATCTATTGGAAAAAGAGATTATTTGAACGAGGGTTCCTTTTTTGGTTAATTTGAAAAGTTTAGCTATTTTATCTTTGGAGAAGTCTTGAGTCATTCGAAGATTTGATTAAAGATAGCAACTTTAATAATCTGATTTATTTATTTCTTATGAAAGAAAAATGAAATATAATTAAAATCAAAATTAATATTTTAAGAAATTAAATATTATTGAATACACAATCAAAAATCTTCTGAATGTTTTTTTGATCTGGTTTTATGGTTAATGTCAACAATTCATCATTATCCTCCTCCCCTTATCCCACTCTAAGTGGGGTCGGCACAACATGTTATAAACATGTTGCCACATGGTTTCGCTACATATTTTACTTACTTACATAACTTACCTTAGACGTTTTCTACTACACCTCGGTAAGAAAGAGATTGGTCTACTCTACTGAAGCGGATACCTCACGGTGGATCAAATTACCTTACTCGCCTTTTACGACACCTCTGTAAGAAATATGGGTGGTCTATTTTACTCGGCCGGACACCACACGTTATTTTTATCAGCAAGTATTTTAGTAAAAACATTTAAGTCTAAATAAATTTATTAATAATCATTGAGACTTGTTCACTTTTTATATAAAAAGAAAGAGCTTATAAATTTACTGGTTGTTATTAAATGAATACATAAAATATAAAGGAATGTCCGAATTAATTTCGCACGAATTCCCAAGTGAACGAGAAATATAAATAAAAAGGAAATACAATTGTTTGTGCGCCTATTTAATTTGCTGAGTTAATGAATACAAAAAATAAAGTATAGCTTTAGTGAGAAATAAACATTTCACTTTATTATGAGGCCTCCATAACTCAACTAAACAGGTTGAACTGAGGTGTTAAATATGGGTTTAAGCTTCACCTTTTACACCCATTGTTACCTCCATTATACTATAAGTTATACCCTCAGTGGTAGTATAAATTGTATTTTAGCGAAACAAATTGCAAAGTTTATTTTGTTTAGATTCGAAGCTTTTGTAAATTTAGAATATGCTATTGTGGACTTTAAAGGAAAATTTTACAAGAAATTTCGGACCATTCTCGGCTTCCATCAGAAAAAAGTTATTTTCCTTAAATTACCTAAAAAAATATTACGGTTATTTTTTTTAAATTCCAATTTAAGTGAATTCGTAGAATGTGTTAGACTTTAAGGGAAATTTTGATAAGAGATTTCTGAATATTTTTTGATCCTGCCGGAAATTAAGGAGCCCTTACTGGGTTCTTTAAGAACCTGAGAACCCTTAGAAAACGATCGCTATACATACACACACGTGCACACAGATTCCCTCTTGTCTTGTCATCACATACCCAATAGTATCTTTAATATTTAAATGCGTGTGTGTGTGTGTGCGTGTGCGTGTGTGTGTGTGTGTGTGTGTGTGTGTGTGTGTGTGTGTGTGTGGGAAAGAGTAATGAACAGTTAAATGAACAATATATGAATTAGTATATCAACGGACAATATATAGACGTCAATATATTTAAAAATGTTTACAGGACGAAATCAAACCGCATTTCGTTTGAAATGCGGTTTGCAATTGTGTTTTAACTGTTTAGTTAAAACACAATTGTAAATTATCTGGAATAAGACAAAAAATTATATTTACGTAAAAGGATAAGCCTCGCTGTCCAACTGAATGGTGCCAATCAGCATTACGTTAAGCTTGAGGCTCCAAATCTCTATACAGAGATCTCGTTATTCGCATCCCCTCATGATTTTCTAGCCGCGCTGGGAACGAGATTAGATATGCGCAATCCGTGGGATTTGCGGGATTACACTGCGGTATAGAGAGGTCCTGCGAGCAAGAGCTGTCAAGCACGGGAAATTAAGCTTGGCCCGAAGCCTGTGTCACGTGGGAAAAAGCACTTTCAGCATACATAAATCCAAAATTCTATGCTGCTGATGAATATTAAAATCCATATATTCGTATAACATTGTGCCGTGTGGTATCCGGCTGAGAAGAATAGACCAACCTCATTTCTTACCGAGGTGTCGTAATAGGCGACTAAGGTAAGTTGACCCAGCGTGTGGTATCCGGTTGAGTAAAATAGACCACCCTCTTTCTTACCGAGGAGTGGTAAAATACGACTAAGGTAAGTTGACGTCAGGCAGGCGGCTGGTCGTAAAATACGTACCAAATCATATGACAACATGTTTGTAACATGTTGTACCGACCCCACTTAGAGTGGGATAAGGGCAGGAGGATGATGATGATTTTTAGAGCGTAAGGCTTCAGAGAGAATAGCTACATTTTTAAAAAATACTTCAAAAATATTTAACACTGCTTGTAGAGTAATACAGATAAAGTTTATTAAAATTACGTCGCACCAAACTTTTTCCTCTCGAATACAGCTCGGGGATAATTCATCTTTGGAACAAAGTTGCTCTCTTTTCTGATACAATACAGACCACAATAACTCTGTTTTATTTTCCGCAGCCGCCGGCTATATTGAAAAACTAATGAAAAACTCGACCACACTCCAAACTCGTACCATTGAAGAACTATCATATCTCAGACGGTAGAAATTTTAATATTTTTGTATAAATGGTAAAATTTTCGACGTCTTAACGCATTTTTTAAAATACATTTTATTCAAACGAAGCAGGATTTCATGTTAAAATTAACATGTTACGAGAGCAATAGCTTTGTCAAATTCACGAGTCTCAGTAAAAACTTGAATGCATTTGTTATCTATAGTAATATATAAAGCTGAAGGGTTTGTTTCAACGCGCTAATCTCAGGAACTACTGGATCGATTCCAATTCTTTAAGTGTAAGATAGTTTATTTATTGAGAAAGGCCATAGGCTATATAACATCACGCTAAGATGAATAGGAAAGGAGCAGCAAAAAAAAATAGAGTGAAAACGGCAAAATTTAAAACATTCCTTGCGTGCGCTGAGTAAACGGTTATAGTTATTCAAAAATCATGTACTACAAAATTGTTTCTCTTTAAAAGTTATAAATAATTGGCTTCCTATCCGATCCAGAAGAAATGTACATATTCTATCACTACTTTATTAAGTACTTTTTAATCCTTTAATTCCAATATATCTTAAAGAGCGATTCAATTTCTTGTCGGATGTAGGATGTGGCCGGCTAAGATCTATAAATACCTTAGATCTTGCTTTCCCTGAATGCTCCTCACTGACTTAGTCGAGATCATTTAGCTTTCATGGTGTTAAGCTGTGGAATTATTTACCAGTATCAATCCGCAAATCTCTTTCCCTTTCAGTATTTAAGTTACAGATTAGAAAATATTTATCTTAAGTAATTATATATTAGTAGCATCCTTTTATCTATTTATTTTACCAAAATTATTTAATAGATTACATAGTTCAATTTATATAAACTTTTTCTTTTTCTCTATATGACCCGTACTCTCTTTCTTCTTCAATTCTTGTCCTGTTCCTTCTATTACTCAATGGTTGACTGGAAGAGATCCCTTTTAGGGATAAGTCCGCCTTTATACATGTGTTTTTTTATTTTATTTTTTCTTTCTCTTTTCTAAATAAATGTGTAAAAAGAAAAATAAATAAAATAAAAATATATAAAAGTCCGCGACAGCATATGTGTAGCTTTTTAAGTTAACCTACTTTAAGAATTTTAATAGTTATCAAAAGACCATATTCCGGTTTTAAATTTTCCACGCGGGCGGAACCGCTGGCGATTGTTAGTTAAATATAAATGAGTATTTTGAAAAAATTGCGCGGAACTCTACACTATTGAAATTAAATCATGGACATACAATGTTTATAATACTCAATTTTACTGTGGACAATTACTTTACCACACCGTCCGTGTATAGTTAATCGTTTCTTCGATTAGCTAATGTCTTCATTCAGTATGAGCTGTAGAGAAATTTTATCAGCGCCTACGTGCCTTAACTAAAATACCAACATTCTACTGCAATTGCAAGTTAGTTTTACACAATCAACAAACACGTTTAGGTAAAGATAAGGAGTTTGCGATGTTTTTGTAATTTTAAGTTCACGGTCAATATTGATAAATACTTTTTTATATTAAAGTATTTTAAGAATATTAATCCATTGTCTATTAACTGAACCTACAATTAAATGGGTATTTAAGGGAAAGGTATTTGATATAAAACAAAAGGAATAATATCTATATCTATACTAATATATAAAGCTGAAGAGTTTGCTTGTTTGAACGCGCTAATCTCAGGCACTTCTAAACCGCTTTGAAAAATTCTTTCAGTGTAAGATAGTCCATTTATCCAGGAAGGTTATAGACTATACAACATGACGTTAAGATAAATAAGAGAGGAGCGCAATAAAAAATATTTTTAGTGCCTAAAAACAGGGATAAAATGAGTTTTTTTTAAATAAAACCTAGCTAGACCAAGGGTTTTTTACACAACCCTCTGCATGCTGAATTGCAGGAAAATCGTTGGAGCCATTTCCGAGATTCAGAAAATAAATTTATTTATATATATACATACAAGATTACCTCATTTAAATATTAAAGATTTATCTGGATAATCACAGTAGTAAATTATCTAAAAAAAGAAATCCTATTTCGGAAATCCATTAACTATATCAGTAACCCAACATAATAAGGAGTTTTAAAATTGTTTATGGTCTCAGCCTGCCACTGAAAATCAGCGTGGGGATTTGAGCGTCTAAGAGTTAGAAAAGGGCTCTTATTTGTCATGCAGGTCACATGTGCAAACCTCAGAAACAGCATATTTGAGTGTAATGACTTTTATCGCCTCACAGCTGTATTAAAAAATATTCTGCTGTTAAATTTTTGTTCTATTAGGAGATAGCTATATGCAGGTACTGTTAATATAGTATTATTATTAAACAATAGAAAGCTTACGGTTTCTATTAATATATTGAAAAAGACAAAGTCGACTATCTTGTAGGTTTTCTAAAGCTTTCGGTGTCCCAAGAAAATCTCTTCAAATCCTCTACACAAAACCACAACCACGTTATGTCGGGCTATTCTCTATCTGTTAACATTTACTTTGTATTCTCAGCATTGAAATCAATATATGTAGGCTGTTATAAAAAAACAAACTCTTCACAAGTATATAACAATTTGTGACACATATAAGTATCGATATTTACATTATTAATGCACTAGAGAGCTTCTTTGTTTGTTAACCAACTTTTACATTTATTATTTACTAGTGGCCCGCTCCGGCTTCGCACGGGTATAAAATATATAGCCTATGTCACTCAGTAAAAAAAAAATGATTAAAATCTATCCAGTAGTTTTGTTTTATTCATTACTGCCCGTGGCCCACACGCGTCAAATTTGGAGTAAAACTATTCCCCTGGGGTGCCAAAGTGGTTGGCCTCCTCGTGGCGCACCCTGGGCAAGCTTAGTCTTGGCGAACGGACCACTTTGGGGTGGCCAATCCAGTTGTCCCTCTGATTAGCAGAGGGCAATCTGGCCGGGGACTCCGGGGGGGGGTTGGGGTGTTGTCCCTAATGAGCGACGGGTCCGGTTTGGCTTACTCTAAGTCTGGCTGGACATGGTTCGGCCACCGTCGGCGAAACCCGGAAACCCAGCAATGGGAACGGGGACCTTCGGGTTGCGAGGAAGAAAACCTCTATAAAAAATTACCCGGTGGGGGCGGAAACGCCCACCAAGGTGTTGGGGCCCCTACTTGGGGCGCGGTCTCTCCCTGTCGACCGTGACATAACAAACACGGTGGGCAGGGAGCGACGGCCTCCCTTAGCCCTGCGGAAGGGGGCGGAGGGAGGCGGCGGAGCGGTTCCACGAACTGTTGTTCTGGATCCAATCTGCTGCTGGTGAGTCCAGGTGTTAGTGACTCGCCCAAGCCCATCGTCTGCCGCCCTAACTGGGGACCTTCGGGTGTTTCGAACGGGGTATATCGAACGCCTGGCTTACAGGTCCCCGAGGCGGTCGGTGCATCTGATGCTCCCGATGCACCGGTTAGCGGAGGGGGGCTTCTCTTTCGAGGGGCCCCTACCCGGAGAAGCTGTTTGTTCTCTGGGATCAGAGCTGTAGGCGGGATGGGGGCAATATGTACAATGACACCCTGTCCTTGCTATCGGCACCGTAGTGGAGCACACAGGTCGTTTTAGTCGGTGCGAGTCCGACATAACCGCCGCCGTTCCCCGTCGGGCGGCGGTACACATGAGTTTTTTTCTGAATAAAAAAAAATAATTCCCCTTTCCCTATACCATGAAGATTCCCTGCTATCTTTGGAATATCTAAATTTATATACTACATTTTTACTTATATACTTTTACATTTTAATTACAGAATGTCTTTATAAACAACATTCACAGCTCTAAACAAACTCTTGAAAGAACGACATATAGCTGCTGAATGCGAAGTGCTATAGGATGAAGCGCGGCGTCCTCACGGCATTTTAAATCTGTAATATCTCCGAAAATGTTCACCTAAATTACATGCTGTAAACGGCCATATTGATCTATATTAAAACAACAATTTATTTAGGGTACTTAATTGGATAAGGATTAGTGCTGTATTGTATAAAAATTGCTTTGAACATAAAGCATTATTTTTCGTAAAAAGTAAATGACAAAAAATGCTATTGTGGGTTATCCATAAGAGATAGACATATACCATCGCGGACTTTTCTGTAAGAAAGAATCTTCATTACACAATACAAACATGTTTTCTTTAGAGGTTACTCTTGATAAAGCGACATCTAGTTGGCCATGTGAAAAAAACCCGTCCAATCGCAGCTAAATTCGAAGTGCTATAAGACAAAGCGCGCAATCGCTATACCCTGCATTTTAAATCTGTAATATCTTTAAATGTTCATTTAAATTAAAAATGAAGAAGAAAATGTCAATAAAATGCTATTGTGGGTTATCCATAAAAGATAGACATAATATGTATACCATCGCGGAGTTTTCTGTAGACCTTTTCAAGGTGTACAAATACTTAGTACATTATTTTGACAAATATTGTAGGGTTCAGCCTGCGTTTGCAATGTAAACGGAAAAAAATGTATTTATTTACGACATCACATTGGAAACCTCAAAAATGATAGTATTTCTTTATTCCATATTGAATATTTATAATATGTTAGATTATACATATAAACCTTTCTCTTTAAAAACCGCATTAAAATCTGTTGCGTAGTTTTAAAGATTTAAGCATACAAAGGGATATACGGACATAGGGACAGACAGAGAAAGCGACTTTGATTTATACTATGTAGTAACGTTTAGCTATTATAACGAACGACGATATTTCTCCTTTATTCTTATGCAATAATAAAAATCAATTTTCCCAAAGTCAACTCATTTACTCTTTCTCAAAAACTACTCAATGACACATATGACAGCCGCAATGCTTTTTCATATTAATGACCAACTCTGAAGGAGGTTGTATTAAAAACATGTTGTAACAGTCGACCATCCTGACAACATTTGCGACCCCGCAAATCTCATAAGCTGACTTCTGGGAATGATTCTACGACTGATTCGGAATGCTGATTGTACTGAGAAGAATCGGCCAGAAACTCAATACGTGCTCTTTTAATCTGTAAAAGAAAACCGCACATGCCATGATATGACAGGACTACGCTCACGCTTTACGCTCAACTCTTTAAGCTCACGCTTTATGCTCAACTCTTTAAGCTTAACTCCTTAGGCTTTTCGCACCATAAGCATTTCGCACCTAAAGCTCACCCTCAACCACTGTCATGGCATTACACAGCTCAATAAGTGGCAACCAACTCAGCAGATACACACGTAAACAGACTCGCAAATGATAACGCTCAAAGAACAATCACCACATCTAGGCAGAGTCTAGCTGACAGTCGTTGCAGATGGCCACAGTCTAGAAAACAATTGTTACAACTGGAACAAATCCAGAGAACAATCGTCATTCTAGCTGACAGTTCTATCGAACAATAGTCACGGGCGCGTCTATGGCCTCACATAGCACATCGTCACGTTGATCTTACAGAGTTAATAAACCGAATACCAATTACCATCATTAATCTCTCCAATAAAAACTCCATTTTTTATTCCATAGCATCGCATATCGCAACTATCTCTCAAATTATACGAAATTCGCAGTCTCCGTGTTGTCTCAAGATATTGATCGTCATTTGTCTTTTCTTTAAACTCTTTAAATTTCCAGATATTCCTTTTGTCCGCTCTATTTGTGAGTTTAGGTTACATACCCTTCTGAATATAATAAACGACGATATTTCTCCTTTATACTTATTATATTTATTCAATAAATAAAAACATTTTCCCAGAATCAACCCATTTGCTCTTTCTCAACAACTTAATGACACATATGACAGCCACAATGCTTCTTCATATTCATGACCAACTCTAAGAAGGAGGTTGTATTAAAAACATGTTATAACACTATTATTTTGATAACTGTCAAATTTTTTTCCATACTAAATTAAAGACAAAATTACGTTTAGCTGTCATTTATGTTTTGTTATTCCACTGAAATTTGCGTTTTATTATTTTACTGTCATAGTCGTTTTTGTTATACCACGTTTTATAGCGACTTGACGGGAAAAATAAATGCGGTCGAACGGGATAAAAAGTATCCTATGTCCGTCTCCTGGTTTTAAGCAACCTCTCCACCAATTTTCAGCCAAATTGGTTCATTCGTTCTTGAGTTATAAAAAGTGTAACTTAGACCAACTTTCTTTTATATATATAGATTTATTTATTTATTATTTAATTAGAACGGACATGGTCCACTTACACTAATTAAACACAATACATCACAAAAAAAAGAATACATAATTTTAATTGTAACACAAAAAAAGAAAATTAAATTGAATAAAAAAAAACAATTAAAAATAAAATAAAATAATAAAGTAAAATATGTAATGATAATAAAACTAAAACTAAAATTAAACGTAGTTTTAATGCAGTAATAGTTAAGAAGTTAAAGAGTTACAGAGGACTTTAATCTCTGTACTGAAGTTAAAATAAAGGAATCACAGTTATATAATGAAAACAATATTTCCACACATCACAAACTAACGTGCTTTGAGCGTGTTAGTCAAAGGAATCTATTTTATCTTAAATCCCGCTTCAAACAAATTGAGTTCCTTGGGGAAAACTCATAGATGGAATTGCTATTTCAAAACATATTTTCACAGTGATCCCTTGCAAAATTTGTATCTAACGCAGTGAGCTGAATGTATACAAGATCACGCCAGTACAAACAATATCTTTTGTGGTATTCACAATCGGAAAATCTCGAGGGAAATTATATTACTGCGGCTGAAGTTTTATTTCATTTATTTACTTGCACTTGTTTACATTTAAATATAAATAAAATGTATTGTGGATGCTTTTCATTTAATTTCCCTCCCTCCTCATGTGACGGTCTCACGCCGTGTGGTATCCGGCTGAATAGAATACTATCACCCTCATTTCTCACCGAGGTGTCGTAAAAGGCGACTAAGGTAAGTCGATCCGCCGTGTGGTATCCGGCTGAATAGAATACTACCACCCTCATTTCTTAACGAGGTGTCGTAAAAGGCGACTAAGGTAAGTCGACCCGCCGTGTGGTAGAATAGACCAATCTCATTTCTTACCGAGGTGTCGTAAAATACGACTAAGGTAAGTTGATGTCAGGCAGGCGGCCGGTCGTAAAAACGCAGCCAAATCATGTAACAACATGTTTATAACATGTTGTGCCGACCCCACTTAGAGTGGGATAAGGGCAGGAAGATGATGATGATCGTGAGACGGTCTCGACCTTACATGCATATTGGTAGAGTTATGTACTGAATTGGTAGTATGTTAAAGAAGATATATAAATAAAAATATTTGTTTGTCATACAATATGGTTTTTCGGAATGAGTATTTGTTACTCGTTACACTCAGCACTTCTGTTAGTAAATGGGATAGTCCTCTCTGGAGGACATTTAATGAAACACAATTTAATAAATTTTGTTAATTTCTATTTTAAGTACTAACCTAGGGTAAGTGATTTTGTAACTAACAACTTACAGTCTGAATAAAATATGTAATAATTACCTAATAAATAAATAAAAATATCCTACTTTTTTATAATATTCTTGTTGTATATTGTTCGATATGCTTCTTAATGGAGGTTGCGGTTCAAATCCCAATACGAGTTGCAATTTATATTTTAAAAATTTATGGTTTATGGTCAAGAGGTCATAGATATGGCTTCAGCTAAATTCCTACCGAAACAATTGAATCGCCAAGGTCGACAATCAGGAGTTATAAGAAATTTATATATATTACAACCAAATTAAAAAAAAATAAGTTTCTTTAGACGTTTGTACGTGAAATACTGATCACAGCGAAAATTTCGAATATAAGTCGAAGAAAACAAAAGCGAATATGTTTATATTAATTCCTTAGAAACCCTACACAAAGGACTTGGAAATTCGTATGTAATTTGAACCTATACTTTTTTGTGGAGGAAAATATAAGGCGGTTTTTCCAACCGACAATATCAAATAGCGACAAAAGACAATTGAGTTTTTTTATCTAGTATGAAAAGGCACCAAATAATATTATCGTTTATTCTTCCGTTATAGCCAATTATTATCAAACTGTCAAGTAAAGTTAAAGTCCGTCAGTTCTTATTGGACAGAAGTATGAATCTTACAATATCAATAGTTTTTAATGCGAATTATCCTATCATATATATCTCAGAATGTACGCCGTGTGGAATCCGGCTGAATAGAATAGTACCACCCTCATTTCTTACCGAGGTGTCGTAAAAGGCGACTAAGGTAAGTCGACCCGTTTTGTGGTATCCGGCTGAGTAGAATAGATCACCCTCATTTCTTACCGACGTGTCGTAAAAGGAAGATGATTATATCTCAGAATATCCCGGGCAAACGCTGATATTATGACGATGTTTTTTAACTTCACTGGAAATCATATGAAGTTGAAATAATTATTACTCACATCACTTTTTAAACAAAAATCCAAGCTAAGGGTTTAAACCTGCAATGTTCATTCAGTTTTTCGCATTAAACCATTAAGAATCTATTTTCTACATGTGACTAATGAACGGTGTAAGGTTAAACTATTAACATGCGCTCACAATAATCAAAACTGCTTTCCCTCGTACATCAATTATTATTAAATGCTTCTGTTACATAAAACTTTCACATAAAGCGGTGTAACTGTGAGCTGCAAACTAAAATCACTGACAATACTACATTAATATATTTGAGGCACGTTTCGTTTCGCCAGCGAGGCATCTTCGAAAAATAGCCCCAGAGGTTTACTCCCAGCTTATTTTTATCTTGCTATAATACCATATCCAAATTCATCCCAATATCAGTCAAAGTCTGTCAATCTAGCATTTATGACTAAGCCAATGGTCTAATATTAATAAAGTTTAGAAATCCTGAAGCTTATTAACTGCAAAGAATATTAAAATGACAGTGAGATATCTACAAAACTAATGAGAATATTATTTTGCTTTAATTCGCGATAAAAGAAAATATATGTAAAGCTAAATGTATAGTGTACAATTCGTTCTCATACCTGATACATGCAGAATTTGTAAGAACTCATGCACTACCCGATACCGATAACACGACAATACACAAGCATTGCACACATTCACCACCACAATCTCAACAATTGTTTCGCCCCGTAACCGAATCATCGTCATTGAAAATTAATGTATATCTTAATATCGAATCATATTGGAAATATGAACAGGAAACTCAGGTCAGAGCCAGGTCAAACATTTTTTTATGCTTAATTAAAATAATTTTCTCTAGTGTGTATGTCAGGTGTTCCTTTAGCCAATTATTTTATTTTTATATGGGAAATTAATAATTTTTTCTAAATCCTATTTAGCATATACAGAAAACTTAACGAAAATCTATTTGGGGATAGAATGCTCCTCACTATGAATATTCAATTTTCTCGAAGGAGAACTTGTGGAATTTACGTCTCATCCCAGCTCAACTTTAACCGAGTTTGCGCAACATCATTTCTCTTGGAATAGACGCTGTAGTAAAGTCACAAAATACGTGACGTCTATAATTCAAAGCTTCGCGTTAAAATAAATGAACAGTACTTTGAATTGTTAAAAAAAATCACGTGTTATTGTGTCGGGCTCATCCGATAAAATATCAAGTAAGTATAGTCGATTTCTATACATTAATTATGACTGTATACCGTTAGCCCTTTCACCTTTAACAGCGTCACCGGGTGGGACGGGAGAGCACAGAAACAACGTCGAAATTGCAAGGTGCAGTGAATAAATAGAGTGCAGAAACTCCACTAACATTGGGGAACGTCGTTCTAAGAGTACCTCCTGTGAGGCCGGTCCACAGTTTAGGGCGACATGTGGTGGAGGACTAGTAGTGTGACTGCTACTAGTCATCACGTTGTCGGGAGTGTGGCGAGAAGCTACGGCCGACCAACGTCACAATACTCGGACCTCGTCGTCGAAGACGCTATGCGCGTGTATAATGCGATCGTTATTTGATAGTCAGGATCATACAAGACTCTTTTTGGGCGCCAAAATTTTCAGTCGACCTAACAGGGATGTAGATGGAAGCCACAGTTATAAGTGGGTTCTGGTTTACTTCTCGAAGTATGAATTCGAAAAGACTTTAAACAAGTAATCTCAAAGTCACGTGTATAGCAAGAAACAAGCCTGGACTGACATCAGAACAATTTCATCACGTCCTAGCGAGAAAATCAAGTTTGTGTTTCTACTACTGTTGTTGTTTTTGCTATGGTGGTTTATGGCTTATATTTTGGCTAGCTTCATACGCCGTGTGGTATCCGGCTGAATATAATAGTACCATACTCATTTCTTACCGAGGTGTCGTAAAAGGCAACTAGGGTAAGTTGACCCACCGTGTAGTATGCGGTTTAGTAGACTACCTTTTTTCTTACCGAGGTGTCGTAAAATACGACAGAGGTAAGTTAACAACAGGCAGGGGGCCGGTCGTAAACGCAGCCAAATCATGTGTATGCCGACCCCACTTAGAGTGGGATAAGGGCAGGAAGATGATGATTTTGGCTAGCTTCATCTAACTCAGCTTAGGTGAAACCCACTGGATATAAACAGGTCTGTGTGATTATGTATCTCGAAGTACGATTACGAGATACTCGATCAGCTTTAAAACGGAGTTATGTTACTTCGTATCAAGAGGAAAAAAGCCGAAGACGTCATTTGGTGCTTAATAAGTACATCTCGCCTTTAATGAACTATTATGGTAAGATGTGGACAATTCGAGACTTATCTACAGACTTCAAGTCACTCAACGAGCTGTGGAAAGTGCTTTCAATTATAGTACTAAAGTTCAGTCGCCCAATAAACTTAAAGGAGAAGCTTTTGAATGTTTAATTTGTTAGACACCGTCCTGTGATATAAACCTAGTTAATCACATGTCCTAAATTACACAGTGGTACTAATTTTTTTGATTTCATGTGTTTCTAGATAGTAAATTATTTGTGTCTTTTATTTTTTTGTATATTATTATATTATATTAGTTTCGTAATATGGTAATATCATAAAACTGACTGGAAAAAGGTTTAAAGCGTTTCTTTTATTACCATCAGATGTAGCCTAATTTTCTAAATCGAGCTAGAATATGCATATTATGTAGTTTACAAATATGTATTTGGCTTAGGAGAAAATCAATAAAATTTAATAAATTATAATTAGGCGTTACTTTGCGGAGATCCACAATACAAAATTAATATTAAAATTATAGCTATAAGTCGCGATGAATATTAATCTTATTTAACCAATTAATATTAATTGATGTTATTTTATGAATAAATATATTAAGGCTTTTATATTTAAAAAAAAATCATAAAAAAGAGTGTTTGTTTCTTTCACGTTCTAACGGAAGTAAAATTTACCGGCCCGTTGGCGCTGTTGGTAATGACTCTGCTTTCAGCTCTACCGATTGCGAGTTTGATTCCCGCCTAGGGTCAACATTTTCTATAAAAAATTTGTTGGTTCTTCGAGCCTGAGTGTATATTTGTATTTAAGTATGTATTTAAAATTATATACACATTTACCACTTGTATGCCACCCATAGCATAAGTATTAATTGCTTACTTTAGGGACGGACGACCGTGCGTGTGTCCCATATATTTATTTATTTATTACAAACTATGTTTTTTTGTATAAAACAGGCTTCAACTAGCTCGAAGTTGGCTGAAGCTAATTAAAAAAATAACTGCATTTTAATTTAAAATTATGTTATACCGTTAGTAGTAATGCAATAAGGAAATTTGCTTTGCTTTTCTAGCTTTTTAGGTAACTCAGCTTTTTCAATTCTGACAATTAAAAAAAATACGGTGTCATGACTTCTCTATGGCGCAGATACGACAATAGGAAAAGGGTGAAAAGGTTGTAGCTCTCACATTAGCGTCAGTGCTTGATACGACCCAGTTTCCGGGTCGGAAGTTGCCGCGTACCCTCTACTTCATATTCGAAACCGTGTTTGTAGTTTGATATCTTTATTCTATTTTTCCGTGACCTTCAAATCATCATTCTCCTGCCCATATCTCAACTTGAGTGAGGTTGTTGATGTTTTGGCTAGCTATATTATGACCGTTAACCTGACGTTAACCTACCTTAGTCACCTTTTACGACACCTCGGTAAGAAATGAAGGTGGTCTATTCTACTCAGCTGGATACCACACTGCGGGTCAACTTACTTTAGTCGCCTTTTACGACACTTCGGTAAGACATGAGGATGGTCTATTGTACTCAGCCGGATACCACACGGCGAAACAACGTAATTATTTAATAAATCCACTTAACAAATTAATTATTTATTCAATCCACATATTAATAATGGAAATGAAAGTAAACTACTCCGGCGTGTGGTATCCAGCTCGGTAGATTAGACCACCCTCATTGTCGTAAAATGTGACTAAGGTAAGTTGACGTCAGGCAGGCGGCCGATCGTAACATCACTAGCCAAAAATGTACCAACATGTTTTCAAAAATTTTGTGTCGACCCCACTTAGAGTGAGCTAATAGCAGGAGAATGAGAATGCTGGTGAAAGGAAACGACTAAAGAAATACCAGCATGTTCTATTTAATAAAAGTATAGGAAGTTTAAATAGCTCAAGGTCATAGTATATATCAATAATTGAAAAGCTAGAATTTCGGTATGTTCCTATGGCGCAAACATGACAATAGAAAAAGGGTGAAAAGGTTGAAGCGGCACTCACATTAGCGTTAGTGCTTGATACGACCCAGTTTCCGGGTCGGAAGTCGCCCCGTACGCTCTCCATTTTATTCGGTATAGTGCTTGTATAGTTTAAGATATCAACTATATAGAACTTTTACTTTCATACCATAACCTCTAAATACTAGGGAAATATGAAAAATAATATGTGTCCATAGTTAATGTATAAAAACGGCTATACTCACGTCTTATTCTATCGGGTTAGCCCGACTAGTTTCGAACCCATCTGGGGCACTTATTTATGAGCTCTGTTCGCAGTTCCCGCTGCGATAACGTCGTGTAAAGAGCTCATGAATAACTGCCCCGGATGGGTTCGAAACTAGTCGGGCTAACCCGATAGAATAAAACGTGAGTATAGCCGGTTCTATACATTAACTATGAATACTACTCACGATAGTTTAAATAAAAAAAAAGAATATGTGTCCAGTGCTATCCTGCGTAGAATAGACTACCCTCATTTCTTAGTCCGTGTGGTATCCGCGAGGTATTGTAAAAGTTGACTCAGGTAAGTGCCGTATGGTATCCAGCTGAGTAGAATATACGAGTTCCACCCTCATTTCTTACCAAGGTGTCGTAGTGACTAAGGTAATTAAGTGCTGTGTGGTATCCGGCTGAGTATAATAGACCACCCTCAATTCCTACCGAGGTGTCGTATAAGGCGACTAAGATAATTTGACGTCAGGCAGGCGGTCAGTCGTAAATTACCTAGCCAAATCATATAACAACATGTTTGAAACATTATGTGCCGACTCCACTTAGAGTGGTTGTATTGTAGGTGGTGGTATTTTACGGCCGGCTGCCTGCCTGTTGTCAACTTACCTTTGTCGTATTTTATGACACCTCGGTAATAAGAGGGTGGTCTATTCTACTCAACCGGGTACCACACGATGGGTCAACTTACCTTAGTCGCCTATTACGAAATCATAGTAAGAAATGAGGGTAGTTTATTCTACTCAACCGGACACCACACGGTGGGTCAAATTACCTTAGTCGCCTATTACGAAATCATAATAAGAAATGAGGGTAGTCTATTCTACTCAGCCGGATATCACGCGACTTTATTTCTAGTTCTGTATATAAATAACAATATGATCGTAAAACTTAGTGATGCAATAGTAGAAAAAGTAACTGAATGGGTTTCTAAGTACCTACTAAGAAATTGATTACATTCCGAGAAAAAACACGTTACAAAACAAGCGGTCATTTAATACGTTCAATAGTAAATTAGGTATTAAAAAAATTGTTTCGACCTTCATACAACACATACAAATTATGTTATCGGTAAACAATGAAATGGTTCAGTTGAAACGATCGCATTTGAGTCCATTTGAATTGATAATCCTCCATGGACGTGACAAATTCAGTATTTTAAAAATGAGATAAAAATCATGTATTTATACAGGTACGTCGTCGGAAGGAATCTAGTGTATCGTTGTTTGTACAGGTTTTATTTGGATATTCATTATGTATAAATATATAATTTTATTTGTGGCTACTGTATTAAGTTGCGTAAGTAAATTCTTTTATTTGGTATTCTCAAGTGTTTGTAGTTCGGATTACCGCGGCGTTTGGTAATAAATTATTGATATAGTTAGACTGTTAATATTTAGCAAAAAATGTATGAATATGATTAAATTAATGATATACCTTAAGAGAAAGTGGCGATGGGATGGATACATAATATGAAGAACTGATAAGAGTCGAATTGGGGATAGTACAGCGTTTGTTTGCTACATAATACGACATATTGATTTAAAGAGGTTTCAAAGCGCCGTTAGATCCAGCATAATGAGACCATATGGTGTGGGACTCCTTTGAAAAGACCTATGACCAACACTTGATACAGAAGAGAAAGCCACATGTTGAAATAAGATATAAAAAGGTGGTATTAATTTCGTATTGGATATGTACTAAGCTATTGCAAGCTGTACTAAATCTCCTTCGCTAAAGCACATGAAGGCGGAAGGAATTACAAAAATAGTAATGCATTAATTGGCAAGCAGAGTAGAACATCTGTGCGTTTTTAAATTCTAAATGTTTTTATAAAAATAACATCTAACAAAAGTGTAGTTTTTAAGCAACTAAATTTGATTATCGTTCTAATTTACATGTCATATTAAGCCAGTCTCTTTATCGTTCAAAAAATATAACATACATTTATTTAATTATGCCGCTTGGGTTATGCCATAGTGTCTTTACAAAACATACTTGATTATATAAAAACAGATCTGTAAAAATCTGATCATAACTGGCTGGAGAAGAACGCTTGATCGGCGAATATGCTTTAATGTCAGCGACAATAAATATCAGAATATTATGACTCCTTCTATTACTTAATTGGTTATGGTCAAAAGCAGTTAAAAAACGCGTGTTACGCTATGTCTAATGTAAAGTTTCCTTTTTCTGGAATCACCGAGATTCTTGAGCATTTCTTGGCTTCATATGTAGCAAAATATTCAAAAATACCTTTGTTTATATTCGTTTATATAAATAATTTTCAATGTGATGCAAATTTTGCGACCTACTTAAGGTTTATATATCTTTAACTTTTTTGTAGTCACAATGTTCACCAATCGATAAGCCGACCGTCACTGACTCCTCTACATCAAGCCAAATTAAAACAACTATGGAGAACTCTACGGATATGAGCGTTTTGCAAGAATTTGCAAACATCGATAAAGTTATTAACCAAGAGATTTATTCAATATTGCCTTATCTCAATTTCTTCGTAAGTATGCACTAAAAGTATGTGTAAAAAGAAACCACATGAACTAGATCTAAAGAAATTTAGTTAAAAAATAAGAAAAAGTCTTATTTTTCTATTATATTAACAACTATTATAATTAGGCATTACTTTGCGGAGATCCATAATACAAATATAATGATAATTTTATTTAGCTGAACTCCGCATCATCCTCCTGCCTTCATCCCATTCTAAGTCGGCACAACATGTCGTCTAATGATTTCGCTAGGTATTTTACGACCGGCCGCCTTACGTCAACTTACCTTAGTTGGCTTTTGCGACACTTCGGTAAGAAATGAGGGTGGTCTATTTTACTCAGCCGGATACCACACGGCGGGTCGACTTACCTTAGTTGCCTTTTAAGCCACCTCACTGAGGAATGAGGGTGGTCTATTCTACTAAGCCGGATACCACACGGCGGGTCAACTTACATTAGTCGCCTTTTACGACACCTCAGTATGAAATAAATGTGGCCTATTCTACTCAGCCGGATACTACACGGCTTATTTACCTAAATTCTACGATAAAAGAACATCTATATAATGCTAAATGTAGTTTCCAATGTATTTCATACCCAATGTATGTATATATAAACGTCGGATACAATTCAGATAAAATACTAATACATAGACCACAATCACAACCACCACAATAATATACTAGAACTGCACACATTCACTACTACAATCTCAACAATCGTATCGTCTAGTAACCGAAGCATGATTAGGTGGTATTTTAGTTAAAGATTATTCAGGCTAAGGTTAAAAGACTTTTTTTAAATACACCTACAAATTTTCAGAAATATAATTTCAAAATATGGAATGAGTTAATTCTATTTTGAAAGATTTTATTCTTTTACTTATTCGATAACTAAAATATATTACAACTATTTTCTGCGATTTAACGCTTTAGAGTAAGCAAATCTAGGCGTTTGTTTAAAAATTACCGCGAGAGCAATGTACACATATACACGTCACTTTTCTGTTTGTTCTTCCATTTATAGACTTGTATGTATGCCTTTATTACAAAAATAATGGTAGATTTTCATGCTAATGGCATAAATAAATTATATTGAAACTTAAGTACTTTATAGTGAAGGAATAAAGTGGGGTCGGTTTTTTCGCTTCTATTCTTTCCCATCATTGCTTAACTCTGGTAGTACTCCTTTTATATGCATGTCGTATTTCACACAAACCAACCATCTCTATTTTGGCCTCCCTCTAGGCACATACCCATCCACATTCATATATAATACTTGTTTGGTCACTTGACTTGCATAAATCCTCATTATATATCCATAACCAGCCTTACAGATATAACATTATTAATTTACTTTGAAACTAACCTATAAAAAGAAATCTAAAGTAAATAAATAAATATGAAGAATAATAACAAAATAAGAATCCAAACACGGGTGTGTTTGGATTCAGGCAAAATCTCTTTACATACCTACAGAAAGTATTGCCTGCTTCATTCACTCAGCATTACTTAGATTCTTAACAAGCGCGGATTATAGCAAAATATCATAACTTCTGCGCTATGTAATTTTGCAAAGTAACTCCTGCTTCTATAAATTATACTTAAAAAATTAAATTAAATTATATCAAAACCTTTTGTTAATAAAATCACAGTAAAGTAGATAACAGTAAAAATTATAAGCAAATAATTACAGAAATATGATGATGAAATATGAATTGTTTTTGTATTATTTCAGTTCGACAGTTTGTTTGGTCAACCAAGTACCACTGACGATGATGATTGCACCAACGATATGATGATCCAGTTGGTTCCAGAAGGATCTAATACTACAAATAATGGAGATGGGAATACAACTGCAGCAACGAAGTCTGATGCTACTACCGAACCGGGTGCGTCTGAAACAACAGATAATCCAGTAACAACAACTACAGCGGAAGAAAGCTCATCACCTTCACCATCACCTGCTAAATAAGGTGATGGTTCAAACCCAAAAACTAAAAAGCACAGTCTTCCCTTTATATACTAAGAACATATTATATTAATATAGAATACCATTGTAAAATATCTTTCTTGAGTTTTATGTTCTTAGAGGACTATTTTTCAGTTTTGCTATTGTCCAATTTTTATAGGAAATAATCTTTTGTAGAATTTTTTCTTTACACAATGTAATTTGCATATATTTCATACATTCAGTAATCTAAAATGAATACACATAACCAATCAACGACAACAGTATTGGAATAAAATATCTTCCTTTAAAATGAACTGAATAGAATCTAGTATTAACCAAAGTTCCTTGCATTATAGTTTTTGACGTCTACGCATGTTAATTTTGTTACTTAAATAAAAATTATAACATTATTTCCAGATATCTATCAAAATATATTCGTTATTAAATAGTAAATTTATTTAGAAATTAATATTATTAGCTTTATTGTATAATTGATTACGAACAAATACATATATTTCATTTTCTAGTGTTTTTATTTTTTTCTAAATAAGTTTTAAGTTTAGTGTCTCAATATTAAATTCGGAATTCGAATTTTAAATTTCGTTTAATTTAGATTAATTTAATTTTAATTAGCAAATTTATTATTTAATTATAATAACATTATAATATGATGCATTCTATTTTTATATGTTAAGTTATAATAATAAGTATTCTAATTACGGAGATATGATATAATAACTCTTGACTAACTTGACTTATACTATGTCTATCTTTCTCCTCTTTTAATTTATGGTTATAGGTCTACTCTACTAAAATCACTTCATATCACTTGAATTAAACAAATGTATCAATAAGCTAAAAAAACGTGTATTTCTACTTATAATATATGCAGTCAGATGGAAGAGCTCTTTATTTATTAGTGTTTATTCTTTTGTGGACGAGCTGTTTAATTATTTGCTTTATTGTTCACATACAATCCATAAGTACTTAAGAGGAATCACAAATAACAGCTCACAGTATGAGTAAATCTTTACGTTGCAAGAGACTGCAAAATGGATTCAAAACACTGTATATTACTTTGTCTTTTATTGGTCACGAACAACGTAAGTATGGCATAGTTATTAAATACCGATACCATTTACTGTTTACACTGTTGCCAAAAACAAATTGGTCAAACAGAAAAAGAAACATACACTGTATGATTATCATAGTTTCTTTAAAGATACAAAGAATAATAAAACCATTAGCCATAAAAAACTAACATTGTAAATAAAAACTGGTATAAAAGTCTGCACTGACACTTAAAGTGTAAATTAAAAAAATATTTAAAGAAGTCTTCACTAATCTATGTAAATACAATAACAAAGTTCATTACAATTTTCAAGAAAAAGCTAAGTTATCCATATATATTTTAAGCAATTTAATTTTTGTACACAAAAATATAAAGAATTATGAAACGATAGGTGATGTATAAAATAGACAAAGTAGGAACTGCTTTGCGCCTTGCAAAAGTACGTAAATCGTTTGTGGGTTTGGGTATAAGATTCTATAATAAAATTCCGCAATTAATTTAAGCTTTACCATTACAGCAGTTTAAAACCACTGTTGAAGGGAGGGTGATACAGAAAGCTTACTATACTGCTGAGGATTAATTAGGAGATAAGAATGTGTGGATATAGCTACTCTTCGACTCTGTACAAGACAGTATTGACTTAATGTAACTAGTAATAAGAATTATAATTAAAAGAGCAACCGCCGAGTTTTTGCTGGCTCTTCTCGGTAGGCTCTTATCGGACCAACAGTAGCGTTGATGATTCAAAAGCACTTGTTTATATGTTTACCTGTATAAAGTACATTTTGTATTCAAATATTTTGAATTGAATATCACTGTTAAAATTGTAAAAGTTTGAACACTTTTCCTCTAGTTACTCTAAACTGTAATGTTTGCAAATATTTTATTCTATACAGAAATTTCTACGTCAAATCTATCAATATTGTTGGTGTAAATCAATTTCGATTTGTTTCGATTTGCTAAATATTTTCAACAATAAATGCTTTACTTACTACTACAGTTGGGACTTATATCCCCTGTGATGGTGATGTGAACTCAACCAATATAAATCGTTTTTTATATCGTCAATTATTTTTATATCTTTAATTATTTTTTATTATTTCTTGTTTCTTTTTATTCTTAGTGTCCTTAGTCCGTAACGCTGTATATTACGCATGTTGTGTTCTCCTATAATTGTACACTTAGCTCATGTGCCAAATCTGTTATTACTTTATTTTTTGTGTACCTCTGTTGGAGTCCCTAATTAAATAAATCTCTACGACACAACAAACGCAACTGGAAAATAAAACCCCAGGATCATACGAAATTGGGACAACTTTCTTAATCATTGATTTTCTTTAGGCGTTCGGTTTTGTGAGACGGGACCTCGCACAAACATCGAAACCCAATATATTAGACTCGTTCGAACGGAACTTAAATCGGATTAGAGAGTGCCTTGACCAGTCTCTAGCCACGGCGGTCAGTGAAGTCGACGAGAAACAACTGCAGCCCATCTTTAGTGCCCTCGGGGACCAACTAAATAGGTTTACCAAAGCGGTAAGCTGTTTGTACATACTTAGTGATTTTAGCTACCTAAACTAGTACACATTTAGTAAAAAATCACAACTTTTGATTGAATTAATTTACTTACAACCTTGCCAAACTTAGAAGCTATTTTGTTTGAGAAACTTATTTAAGCGTTATTCTTGGTTCTTGTTTCTCTTTTATTTAACTTATAATTTGTTAAGATTTATTTACTTATCGATTAGAAGAAAAATATTGTCGTCTTGTCTACTAAGCGATGAAGAAGCAACACCATCTTTAATTAATTTCACTTATTTATATTTTAGTTATTTCAAATGCAAATCCAAAATAAGCTGAGATAGCCTAGCGGTAACACCGTGCTACTCTTTCGAATAGGTTGCAGGTTCAAACCCAGAGCAGGCACTAATAAGTTTCTATTAAAACTTATGTGTGTAATTGTTAATTACAATTTATCACACGCATTTCGGTAAAGGAAATCATCACCGGAATTTGGGGATATGTGTAACGTACCAAACCGCATTGGAGTAGCGTGGTAGGTCTTAGCTCCAATAACGGAGAGAGGAGGCCTATGCCCAGTAGGATAGTAACAGGCCGTTACCTCCTTTTTTTTAGTTATTTACTATGATAAATGATACGGAAAAAGTTGTCACCCATTATGTATATTCCTATTAAAGATACTTGCGACTTCGTTAAATAACGCTATGCAAAAACGTGATTATCCTATATATTAAGGTGAATAACCTTAATTTTTTTTAGACTAAACAATAAGATTTAAATTTCGGTACTAAGATATTTTTTGAAGATCTCTTATAAAATCTAAGATATTTGATAGTTGGTAATCACGTCACGAGCACTAATAGAAATACTATAATAATAACTTTTTAAGACGGCCACAGATTCCGTTTATAATTTTTTATAAGAATGTGTGAAGATTATATAAATTTTACTCTGATTATATAAATTTTACTCTCACTTTTGATGAGCATTAAATTATATCATATTAGTTATTTTTTTCCTATCACACTTGTTTCTTACTTTCATTTTAAAAAAATACCTCCATGGATTTCTTTCTTGAAATCATATGCTGGTTTTTGTAGAGTTATCAATTTGAAGTTGTTTTTATATTAATGATATTTATATACTTTGATTAGCATTTAGTATTACTTTGAGATACTGTGTTTTTATTGTATGTATGTATTTTTAATATGAACCAATAATATTTTCAGTTCGAAATCCTCACATCGCCACAAAGCACTCTTCATGCGAAATGAAATAAAAAAGTAATGGAATGTACATTTTTATATCGGACTTGATGAAAATATGAAATAATAAAACTTCATATAAACATTGGATGTATAATTTAATTACGAACCCATACTCCTCATTTTTTCCGCCGTGTCGTACCCGGATGAGTAGAATATACCACCCTCATTTCTTACCGAGGTGGCGTAAAAGGTGACTAAGGTAAGTTGACCCGCCGTGTGGTATCCGGCCGAGTAACCACCCTCATCTCATACCGAGGTGTCGTAAAAGACGACTAAGGTAATTTGGCGTCAGGCATGCGAGTAATCATAAAATAACAAGCCAAAACATGTAATAACATGTTTAAAACATGTTGTGCCGATTTCACTTAGAGTAGGACGAGGGCAATAGAATCATCATCATATTCACCGTTCTAAATCTATATTCGACTATTACTAGTTTTCAGGTTAAGGCTTCTTGATTTTACGTAGATGAATTCTTCCCCATATCCCACTCTAAGTGGGGTTGGGTGCTAAGGGCGGTTGTCTATTTTACTCAGCCGGATACCGCACGGCGGTTTACGTAGATGAAGATAGTCAAGACATATATTTCTTTTGTATGGTTTCTTTAATTTTCCACTGCGTAGTTTTTAATCAAAATCTTTTTGATGTATAAAAAGCAATTTTTCGTTAGATTACGTTTTCACTTTCAATAACTTTACTTTGATATAAAAAATATATCAAAGGCCGACATTTGAACTTGTATATTGACAAGCCCTTATAAAGGAATCCAAACACTCGAATAGGCCCTTGACTTGGACGAATATCCACTTCTATTTAGTTCTGAAAACGATTTTATTCTAGGAATTACACGACTAATCTACACTTCAAAACGTGATTTACTAACAGACATCTTATGAAGTAACCGCCTAGAAAACAGAGATAAGAATTACAAGTGCCTAGATAATATTAGATTATTATAGTGTTTATATTAGATATTATAGTGTTGCGCCGTGTGGTATCCGGCTGAATAGAATAGTACCACCCTCTTTCCTTACCGAGGTGTCGTAAAAGGCGACTAAGGTAAGTCGACTCGCCGTGTGGTATCCGGCTGAGTAGAATAGACCAACCTCATTTCTTACCGAGGTGTCGTAAAAGGCGACTAAGGTAAGTTGACCCACCGTGTGGTATCCGGTTTAGTAGAATAGGCCACCCTCTTTCTTACCGAGGTGTCGTAAAATACGACAGAGGTAAGTTGACGTCAGGCAGGCGGCCGGTCGTAAAAACGCAGCCAAATCATTTGACAGCATGTTTATAATATGTTGTGCCGACCCCACTTAGAGTGGGATAAGGGCATGAGGATGATGATTAGATATTATAGTGTTATATATACATATACATAGTTCGGTTGTTGAAAATTAGTCATATTCCTATAGTCATCTTCCTGCCCTTATCACACTCTAAGTGGGGTCGGCACATGTTATAAACATGTTGTTATATGGTTTGGCTACCTATTTTACGACCGGCCGCCTGCCTGACATCAACTTAACTTAGTCGTTTTTTATGACACCTCGGTAAGAAATTTGGGTGGTACTATTTTATTCAGCCGGATACCACACGGCGTTGTCATATTCCTATTGTAAAGGGCGTATAAAACAAAGAAAATAGAACTACAAATTCTCTATTAAATTTCTCAAAAACACTTTTCTCCGGAACACAACTCTGGCCGTTACAATACTTTGGATTTTTCGGCATCGTCAATTAATATTATTGATATAGAGCTGCGGTAGCCTAGTGGTGAGACCATGCAACTCTTACCAGGGGCACAGGTTCAAACCCCGGGCAGGTACTAATGAGTTTTTCTGTTAAAACATGTGTTTAATTGATAATGGCAATTTATCGCACGCTTTTCGAAAAAGAAAAACATTGTGAGAAAACCTGCATATGTCTAGGGAATATGTGTAACCTACCAATATGCATATAAGCGTCGTGGTGGGTCTTTACTCCTATATCGGACGTCTGGCTTATAGGACCCCGAGGCGGTCGGTGTATCTGGTGCTCCCAAGGCACCGGTTAGCGGAGGGGGGCTTCTCTTTCGAGGGGCTCCTACCCGGAGGAGGTGTTCTCTGGGATCAAAGCTGTCGGCGGGGATGGGGGCAATGTTTACAACGATATCCTGTCCTTGCCATCGGCAGCGTGGTGGAGCACACAGGTCGTTTTGGTCGGTGCGAGTCCGACATAACCGCCGCCTGTCCCCGTCGGGTGGCGGTCGGGTGGGTCTTTACTCCAGGCCTTCTTGTTAAAAAAGTAGAGAAGAGGTCTATGCCCTGGCCGTTACTTTACTTTACTTTATAGAAGTATTTACTCTGTGGGTCATTGTTTCCATAAGGTCAATTTATAATCAGGCGGAAAATAAGGTCGAGTGGTCACGGTCAATACACAAAGACACTTTGTTTTATAACAGAAAAGAACTGTTTAATTTTCGTTCTGACCTTACTATTACTTTTTGCTGAGACAATGTAAATCTGAATGAATTCACAGTTTTGACGAAATATTTAATGTGATGGATTTTTCGCCTAGATAAATTTAAGAGTGCATTGTTTCAAACGCACAATAAATAAAAAAAAATGTTTTATATGATTGCCGTGTAGTATCCGGCTGAGTAGAATAAACCATCCTCATTTCATACCGAGGTGTCGTAAAAGCCAACTAAGGTAAGTCAACTCGCTGTGTGGTATCCGGCTGAATAGAATAAACCTCCCTCATTTCTTACCGAGATATCGTAAAAGGCGACTAAGGTAAGTTGACCCACCGTGTGGTATCCGTATGTTATAGCGCTGCCAAAGGCCATAAATCTATATCTCTATATCTATACTTATTATAAAACAAGGTACCCAGAAGCTGTCTGTCTGTATGTAATCGATTTTCTCACAAACTACAAAATGGATTTTTGTACGGTTTTTACTAAAATATTAATTATCATCGATCGTTGAGATTGTCGTAGTGAATGTGTGTAGTGCTTGTCTAGAGTGCTTTTGGTAAAGGTGTCTTGTGATACGTGTGGTAAGTAATTCTGCATATATTGTTTATATGCTTTAGCTCTGCGAGTCGCGGATTCGATTCCCGCTGTGGGCCAACATTTTCATAAATCAATTTGTTGTTCTTCGAGTCTGGGTGTATATTTGTAGTATAGTATGTATTTATCAATTATAGAAGTATATATTCACCAGTTGTTTGTCTACCAAAACACAAGTATTAAGCTACCTACTTTGGGGACCAGTTTTGGAATAGAATAGCTTTCCTTTCTACACTTAGAATTAAATAGATTTTACGGATTAAATAGATTTTGCGGATTACAGCAAAATAATTCTTAACTCTTGTGCTATGGAATTCCGCAAAGTAACGCCTACGTCTATAAACTATATAAATCTCTTAATCAAAATGTGGTATTTGGTTGGGCAAAAGTCATCTATTAAGGATGATTTACGATCCTATCTACACCAAATATTCGTTCTGCTCGTGACAGACACGGTGATAAAGGATAAAGGCTAAAGGTTAGCTCACAAGGCGAGGGACTATTGTGTTAATCAGATAATCGGTCATTGTATTTGTTCAACTATGGAATAGTTACCATTTAATACATGTTATTATTTTTATTAAAAAGAGTTTCTTGCTTGTTTTTTCTTGGTAGGAGTAAACATACGAATCAGTCAATCAGTAATGCTTTTTTAAAGCATTTGACGATTTAAAAGTATTAAAAACAGTAAACTTGAATAAAGAATATTTTGAATTATATGTGTTAGGGATTAGACAGTGCTGCCTTGTTAATGAATTATTAGTTTTAGTGTGCGTTTTCGAACAATAAAAGAGGCGGGAAACATTGTGTGACCGTGGACGGAAAAACAGAGAATACAGTCTTTATATACTTAATATTATCTTATTATTTCTCGCAAGCTAACATATGAATTTAATCTAACTTGCAACGTAGTGCGAATATTTTTAGAACATAAGGAAGTTGTCTATAACTGCCTAGTAGATGAAAAAAGTTTTTTATTATCTCATTGATTCCGCTGTGTGGTATCCGGTTTAATAAAATAGATCACCCTCATTTCTTACAGAGGTATAAAATGTGACTAAGGTAAGTATATCCGCCGCGTGGTATCCGGCGGAGTAGAATAGGTCACCGTCATTTCTTTCCGTGGTTTTGTAAAAGGCGACCAAGCTTAATTTCATCGGCCGTGTGCTATCCGGCTTATTAGAATAGATCACTTTCATTTCTTACCAAAGTGTGGTGACAGGTGACTAAGGTATTTTGATGCAGGCAGGCGGCCGGTAAAATAACTAAAAAAACATGCTCAAAATATGTTGTGCCCACCCCACTTAGAGTGGGATAAAGGTAGGGGAATGATGTTTTCTTGTTGAATATTTATTGATTATCCAGAAATAAATAAAAATTTATTACATTTATATAAGCATTTTAAACAATGGTTAAGCTGCTACGTAGTTTTGATACCTTTACGGTTTATTTCGATATAACTTTTATACTCTTTCTCAGTTTCTCAACCAAGTATTAAAACTTATGCTTCCGTGGACTTGAGCTCGCAAGATCAAGTATAAGATATGAAATTCTTAAAGTGCTTAAGGGAACTTTAGTAAAACAGTATAACACACCTTCCATTTAACTTATATGTAGATTTTCTATTTTTTTTTAGAGAATACTCAGACGCAGGCGCTAATTTATGGATATACAAACTACTTAAAAACTGTATTATCTATTGGCTATAGCAGATACACGTCTATAGGTGTTTTCTTGGGTTTTTAACGCTATAAAATCCATATAGGTTTTTACCAGGACATATCGCATCGGACTTTCGAACTATTTTTGCAAGTGCTGCTCTTCTCGCTTCAATAATGTTAGTATTGAATTGAAGTATTATATAATGTTAGTTTGTTCAAGCATATTTGAATCATATGGATTTCAATCTATCATCATCCTCCTGCCCTTATCCCACTCTATGTACCCAGCATGTTCATAACATGTTGTGGGGTCGGCACAACATGTTATGAACATGCTGTCACATGATTTGGCTGTGTTTTTACAACCCGCCGCCTGCCTGACATCAACTTACCTTAGTCATTATTTTTCGACACCTCGGTAAGAAAGAGGGTGGTCTATTCTACTAAACCGGATACCACACGGTGGGTCGACTTACCTTAGTCGCCTTTTACGACACCTCAGTAAGAAATGAGGGTGGTACTATTCTATTCAGCCGGATACCACACGGCGTATGGATTTCAATCTATGTGGTCTTTAAAAGAGATGTTTAGATACTGCGAGACCGATAAAAAAGGAGTACTACCAGACTTTATCAATATGCACTGTAATGGAATCGGAATTAAGGAGTTACTTCAAAAAATAAGTTGTTGACATAACCCAATGAGTCAAAGCTGAAGTGGCGATGGTCGGAACACGAAGCTTGAATAACGGAATGATTGTAGAGTAAAATTTAATAAAATATACTTTCCAACAGATAACCTCAAAATGGTAAAAGATTAGTTTCTTGAAGATACTTTTCTCCGCTAGTTAAATTTAGAACAAAAATATGATTAAATAAGTCATAAGATTTTCATTGTGAGAGAAGTTTGTTTATGTTTTAATTATTATTTGCTTTATTAAATGTAAGCATAGCGATAATGCTCTGTTATGATGTTTACAGACTAATATCTCGTTAGTACAAAAGATCGATTGTATACTAGTTATGAGTACATAGTCTAAAATTACCCTAATATATGTAGATAATGATTACCTTAATTATGAAGTTATTATACGTCACTAGCTGTGAGCTGCGGTACTACCCTCGAAAATTAGGTATTCAATGGGTAATAAGAGTAAGATAATGTGTTGATTAAAAACAAAAATTGAGTTTTTTTCTAATTTTTTGTTTTTTGTTTCATACCTTCTTCCTTCCTTCCTCTGGCAATAATTATAACAAAAAAAAATTGTTAAATAGTTCATCTATTCAATGGCGATGTGATGACAAAGGAAAATAGAGATTACTTTTTATAAATATAGATAGATTAATTCAGCCGTGTGGTATCCGGCAGAGTAGATTAGACCACCCACTTTTTTATCGAGAAGTCATTAGATGCTACTAAGGCCAGTTGACCCGCCGTGTGGTATCTGGCTGAGTAGAATAGACCACCCTCATTTCTTACCGAGGTGTCATTAAAAGGCAAATTAAGTAATTTGAGGTCAAGCAAGCGGCCGATCGCCCCTACTTAGAGTGGGATAAGGGCAGGAGAATGATGAAATATATACATATATAGATTAATTATTATGTTCTTAAAACATAACATTGTAATTAGTAGATTGGAAGAAGTATATATTAAGTTTTCCATTACACTTCAAATCTAAGTAATATGTCATTTATAAAAAAAATTGTCTTAGCTTCCAAGATAGATCGTCGATATGATCTCTGTTAGTAAAGAATCTCAGCTCGATAAACGTCTTGAGTGAACGCATTATAATAAATCAACAGGAAGACGATTTCGAATAACCCCCAAAAATAATAGGGAAGCAACCGGAAACATATTTTACGGACGTTTCTCTGCCACTGAAGGCTGAAACGGTCGAGGGAGATTTACGTGTTTATTGTGAAAACGATCCACTTCTATTGCCTTTCTCCTTCCCAATATATTGCCTATTGATTTTCGTTTCGAACGTATATCAGCGTGATCATGCTTTGTAATACAACAATGCTCTCTAAGGTACAATACACATTGTATAGAAGACATTATACACATTGTCCAAAAAAAGTACAATGCTACTCTGATCTCGCAGATATCGCGGCAGATATGTCGGACTCTTACCGACTAAAAACGTGACAGTCTTCCACCAAACTGCTGGTGGCGGGGACAAGGTACCGTTGTACACATTGCCCCCATCCCCGCTAGCAACAACTCTGAACCCCAGTGCGCAACCTCTTGGTCGTGGCATGTCTAAAAGTGCCTCCCTCCGCTAGACGAAACATCGGGGGCACTAGATGCATCGACTGCCTTGGAGACCTTTTCAAGATGGCATCCGATAAACCCCGTTCGAAACCCCCAGATAGGTTCCTAACGAGAACGTTAGGGCGGCACCCCATGATCTCTAGCGAGTCACCTGTGCCCGGCTCGCCTGCGGCGGATCGGATCCGAGGACTCGACTTCTCAGATCTGACCCACCTTCTCCTTCCAAGAGATAAAGACGTTAGAGTAGGAAATCTTTCTCTAACTCTCTCGTCAATATAATGGATATCTACTGTCTTTTCACAGAACTTCCAGGCCACACAATCTTGAGCCACTTACAGTCGAATCTAGAAAACTTTTAAGATCGTCTGTTTAGATTTTGAAAGGTCTATCTACTCTTGTACCTTAAAAAGATTTAAAGGTGTAAGAATGGATTTTGATCTTCAACTACAGTAAAAAAAATCTGCAAATATCAGTAGTAGATAATAATAGTCTATAAAGGTAATAATGAATTTATTTTGCTATATTCGCGGTGGTTTGTGCATATGTTTTTACAAATCCTGCCATGTCCACTCTACATTTAACATTATATATATTTTCTATACTTAATCGCAGATTATAGCATAATAAGTTTATTATTACTTTTGTTTTATGGATTTCCGCAAAGGAACGCCTAATTCTATAAATTAATCTCAGTAATCTTAGTTTTATAACAAATCGTTCCTTTACATTACTTGTTCCATTACATTAAGTAAGCAGAAGGTTGTGATAAGTTTTCAGTCAGTGTTTGTTGTTAGATGTAATAAGTGTTTTGAACTGTGCTCATTTAATAAGTAAAAGAAATAATAGTTTTAAACTTAAATATTGTATTCTGTTACTTGAAAATTGAAAAGATATCGAAGAAATATTGCTCTAGTAAGTACGTAACTATAAATATAACTTGCAAATCCAAAATTTAAATAACTAATTCACAATATAAACCGTGACCCATTGTTTAAAATTCAGTACTAATTCCGTCTTAGCGGTACTTAGTTAAAAATACAACATATAATTATATATACATTACAAGAGGGTTGGCTCCTTTTTCGCATAAAGAATCAGCTTAGCGATTCAGCGCGGAAACGCTGCCAGCATTCTTGGGACCATTCCACGTGGGCATGATTTGTATACTCCTAGCGTGTAAGTAGTTTAAGGTAGATGTAACTTGTACATTTTTGTTGTAAATAAAAAAGAAAACATTTTCCACATTACATATATAATTTGATACAAACTGAGAGATATCTATTAGAGAATCCATCATTTAATCCAAACTTTACCAATATGAAGGCAAACAGGAGTTCGTTTACGGTTACGAGGGAAATATTCCGTAATATTCAATGATACTATTAATTTTGAAGGTAAACGAACATAGATCAAACGGTTTGGTTAATTCAAAGTCATTTGATTTATTTATTTAAACATAGTATTAAAATTATTACGGTTACTTAAATATTATTACGGTTTCTTATATTTGTATGTTTCATCATTCACAATGCTACAAAAATTAAAACAATTCTTACGTAATATAAAACAAAGTCAACGCACCTATAGAATTCGCAGTAACGACTGCTTCTATGAATTATTTATTGTATTATTATATATTATACATTTATTAGTTGAATATAAATAGGAAATTAGATTTAATGAAGTTACAACTGGTTCGAAATGTTGCTCTTACCGACAGAACCAGCAAGAAACTCAGCGGTCAATGTTTTAAACATTTTAAATGTACATTATTTAACCGCAGTCTTGTTTATAGTGGAAAGGATTACCATTGATCTTTCATTTCATCAAACATTTTTACCATTAAAATAATATTCAATTGTGCTTTACGTATAAGCACAATTGAATAGTTCGTAGTAAGTAATAAGTAAACATAGTTCATGTACTTAATTAAAACTTTTCTGTAGATATGTCTCATGTGGATTGTGGAATTTTATCGTAGTATATTGTACCTTAAACAACCCACCGTGTGGTATCCTGAATAGAATAGTATCACCTTCATTTCTTACCGAGGTGTCGTAAAAGGCGACTAAGGTAAGTCGACCCGCCGTGTGGTATCCGGCTGAGTAGAATAGACCAACCTCATTTCTTACCGAGGTGTCGTAAAAGGCGACTAAGGTAAGTTGACCCACCGTGTGGTATCCGGTTTAGTAGAAAAGACCACCTCTTTCTTACCGAGGTGTCGTAAAATAGGACTAAGGTAAGTTGACGTCAGGCAGGCGGCCGGTCGTAAAAACGCAGCCAAATCATGTGACCGCATGTTTATAACATGTTGTGCCGACCCCACTTGGAGCGGGATAAGGGCAGGACGATGATTGTACCTTAAACAACATAGCATAAATTTCTCACAGCTCACAACATAGCATAAATTCCTATACTACAGGTATAGGAATTTATGCTATGCTGTGAGTTATTGAAACAAAGAATTAATGACTAATATCCGTCCAATGAGCGAAATTATATAGCAAACTAGATGATTCCGGGAATACAGAGCGATTATAGATGATTGCAAGACCGTTTATTCATTGTTTACGTTTTAGAAACGACCTCTGGCCGCTGATAAGATACGCAAATATGACGAATCGGTAATAAGTGAGCGGATAACGAGCGTTGCTATTATTAAGCTTTTGTGTGTGTTCCAGACCAGTGCTGTGAGGACGTGGTTCAGTTGTCAACATGAATAAGTACATTGTAATTCTCTTGGCGGTATGCCTTGCCAATGTGAGTATAACATTTCTCTTAATATTATACATTTTATTATTTTGTGTTTTCTTAGACCTTATGTGTTAGTATATAGTACCAGGTTGACCAAGCCTTGCTCAGTAATATTTTACAAAAAAAATAAATAATAATTATGTAGTTGGGGATCGATCCTAGGTTTCTTCGAGACTGCCCGTTCCCTGAATAAGCTACGTTGACTTGACAGTTTATGGTAAAAATTCAATTCAATATAAACTTTAGTATTTTTCAATGCCCAAAAACAGGGATAAAACATTAATTTTTTTTACATAAAACCTCGATCGATCGATTTTTCTCCGCCAAAACCCTCTACATGCTGAATTTCAGAAAAATCAATGGAACCGTTTCTGAATTTCCGAAAATATATTAACTAATTTAAATATTAAAGATTTATGTATAAAATTTCTCATATGAACATACACGAACACTTAACTGTATTTCCAGTCTTCGTATTATTACAGTCATATAATACTACTAATGCTAAAAGGCCTACCTTCTTTTCCTTTCTCTTCTTGTTCTTCTTTAGTAAAGTTGCAGACAAATAAAGATGCTAGTGATTATCCTATTTTTTTCCGACATGATTTAATAATAACAATGATTTTGTTCCAGTAATATGTTTTTAAATGACTGTATTTTAGAGCAAAGAGTAAATTTATGTGAAATTGAATTTCTGGTATCTGGCCATCACTTGATACACAGTTTTTTAATTGCAAAAAATATATATTGTTATAATTGATATTGTTATTGTTTAAAGGACTGGAGTTAGATATAATATAAAACTAAATATTGAATGAAATATCGATAGACTTTCCAGGTTACAATTTTTAGATCAATTTATCACTATAGTTTCTCATTAGTGTAGGTTACTTCATGTTAAGGCTTTACGCTTAACCAAATTTGTTTTTTTTTTTCAATAAGACAACAAATACGTACACTTGATACTACCCAAGAATTGAATTGAATAAATAAATGTAATTTCTTTTTTCTTTTCATATTTTTTAAAATTCTAAAAGTAATTAACTTCATTGCGCAACTACCTTTACTTATAAAACGCTATTAATTATTAAGTTATAATAATTTGTTACCAAAGTTCAATTGTAGGTAGATATAATTCATTTTAAAACCTATTTAAGACCTGATTGTTTATCTATTACTTTATCATTATCTATAATGATATTTGTAAACAAAATCGGTCAAAGGTTACCGGAAGAAATAACGTGAGAAAAAGTCTTATAGAGGTAAATTTTGCCTTTTTATGTACAAATGGTTTAACCAAGTTTTTTTTACCAGGTTCATGCTTTCGTGAAACGTGATACAGCTCAAAAACCAGAACCAAATACCTTGGAGCAGTTACAGAAGAATTTTGACGATTTATCTAAAACTGTTGGTGATAAGTTATCAGAGGCCTTTGACCCCGAGAAAATTAAACAAGCGTTTACTGGTATGGTGGATAATATTAGCAAAGCGGTGAGTTCTTATATAACGCTTATTTATATAAGCTTTCGGTCTGTATGTGACCGATTTTATCAAACTCTTCTTAAAGGGTTTTGTACGAATTTTACTAAAAGATGCAATTTAATTAGAATTAAGGTGCTATTTTTGGGACAGGTTTATGCTCATAGTATAGGTATTTCTACGGAATGCCTAAATCTATTTTGATGGGACTTTCACTAGCAGATAGAGTTCGTTGTGGAGTAGCATAGCTAATTCTAGATTTCCCGTGGATTGTTGAAATAGTTTTTGAACACAAATCTAATTAATATCATGTATTTAATATTTCATTTTTTACACTATGGTTTTTCCTTGTTTTGTTTTCTTATAATAAAAAAACACATTCACAAATTTGTTTTTTTATTACAGATAGATGAAGTTAAGCCAAAACCAGAGGCGCCAAAGCAGTAAATAATATAGGTCAAACATTTTAATTACGCCTATACATTCCTCGTTAGCTAAAAACTAATTATTAAAAATGTTTTAATTAGTAAAGTTATTTGAAATTAAACATGAATTTTTATTTGAATCCTCAATTTATATATGTTTAATATTGAAATGAGTTAATCTTGTATGTGTAAATATATATTTTCGGAATCTCTGAAACGGCTCCAACGATTTTCCTGAAATTCAGCATGTAGGGGGTTTTTGGGGAGAAAAATCGATCTATATAAGTTTTATATAAATAAATATTTATCTCTGTTTCCGAGCTCTATCTTTTTGAAAGTTACAATGAATACAATCACTGTCAAACGTAAAGTCATGGTAGTTCATTTGGGGCGGTCTAGAGAGGTGAAAATACCTAGGATCGAGCCCCACCTGCCCTATTATTTTTTTCAAACTCCGATGTGGTGACTAGTCATATAGTCGGTCAACCCCTATATGTCTTTCAAAACTGTGCCTCATTTTATGCTAGTAGAGTTTAAGCGCTCTTTTCTTTAAATATGGCTTGCTCAACAATGATTCTGCATTTCGCGAATAGATCGGTGCTGTGAAGCATTACTGCCAACAGAATACAGATAATTCCAAAACTAAAAAGTAAGTAACTAAAATTGGAATTAGAATTTTTGACAGCAGACTTAAATATGATTGAATGAAATTTAGCAATGTTATTACGTGACTTTTCTGGTAATTAGCAATCGCTTTGATTGCCATCATAATTTTAACTTATTGTTTTAGTATAAAAAAGCCACGATATTTTCTTTCATCGTTAGGCGGAAAATGAATCGTGAATTTTATACTCCCAATGGTACCAGGGGTTTGAACCTGTGATCTCAGTGTTACAATATGAAATATATATAATATTCTTTATTTTACACGAAAAATAAAGCTCAATATACACAAGAAGTTTAGTACAATAGGCACTTGAAAACTTGTCATTTATTGTATTTAAACTGCGATTGTACAAAATTTATGATAGAATTATTTTCTACAATTATTTTTCCCCGACAAAATCGTAATGCATTACGATTTTTTGTGGATCCAATCCTCCTGATAATGTTTTTGGTTGAGGGCTGAAAAGATTGTTGAGATTGTAGTAGTCAATGTGTGTAGTGCTTGTATGATGTTGGTGGCGGTGTTTTGTGATACGTGCAGTGTCTGATCCTGCATGTATGGGGTATGTGAACTGTCTGCTTCCTAAAAATAGCATTACGTATATTTTCTTAAGACGCACGGATTATAACTAAATAATTCTATCATAAATTCTGTAGTATTGGATACCGCAAATTAACGCCTGCTTCTATAAATTATTCAATACGATTACTTATTTCACTTATAAGGACTTTTAAACCTATTGTGTCTCAATATACTAACAGCACATTATGTTAATCATATTAAATTAAACTTCATTCATCGTTTCATTAAGGACCTCAGGGCCGACTGCTTTCAAGCACAAAAGCCGGTATCATTACTCCATCAAGTTAATAAAAAACTCAATCATACAATTTCCTCCCTCATTGTTTGTATTTATAATACATAACCCGTACCTATGACTTCGCTTTAACTTAAATGTTAGATCCTCAATTATTTACTGTTCTTTCCTGTTCTGCAAGGAAATATGTGAATTGCTCAAATCAAAATAATCTTTATTCAAATAAGATCTTACAAGCACTTTTGAATCGTCAAGGATCAATATGATTAATGAAGCTACACCTTGTTCGGAATGTTGCTCTTGCCGAGAAGAATCAGAAAGAAACTCGGTGGTCAATCTTTTAAACATTTTCAATTTTACATTATTAAACCGCAGTCCTGTATGAGAGGATTTTCATATCCAGGCTTTTTATACCCAGGCTTTTTTATCCAAATAATCTTCAATTTGTAATATGCTTTACCTATAAGTATATCTCTTATACTTAATTTAAACCTTTCCGTAGAGTAGTCTAGTGTGGATTGCGGAATTTTATTGTAGAAGCGAAAACCGAGACCATCGAATGAATTGCTAACTCTGCTGAGTCGCGACACAGGTATCACAAGCTTTTTTTGACTTCTCGTATTCTATATATCACCCCATCTAAAGAATAAAGTTACATGTTCTTTGCTTATAAAGTTACATGGAACATGTAAATTTTTATTTTTCGGGTGGGGTGGTATGTATAAAGTCCGAAACAAAATATTCATCATTATTCTCCTGCCCTTATCCCACTCTAAGTGAGGTCAGCACAACATGTTATAAAACATTTGGTCACATGATTTGACTACGTATTTTAAGACCAATATTTTACGCTGGATGCCATACGGCGAGTCAAATTACCTTAGTCGCCTTTTAAGACACCTCGGTAAGAAAAGAGATAGTCTATTCTATTCAGCCAGATACCTCACGGCGAGTCGGATTTCCTTAGTCGCCTTTTAAGAAACCTCGGTAAGAAATGAGAATAGTCTATTCCACTTAGATGGATACCAACCACACGGCAAGTCAACTTACCTTAGTCGCCTTTTACGACACCTTAGTAAGAAATAAGGGTAGTCTATTCTACTCAGCCAGATACCACACGGCAAGTCAACTTGCCTTAGTCGCCTTACAGTTCAATCACACGGCCAATTGTGCCAAATGCACAATCAAAACAAATTACTTTTTTGTGTATAAAGTTATATTTTCAGTAATAGGCATATGTACATCTGTGTTACTTCGAAAGAACATAAAGTACCTACATCGATATATTATAGTTATATATCTTATTTTTATTATATAAATATACGCACTAGGTATATTAGACAACGTAATCCAAATTGGCGTAGCATCATGTTGCCCTTTGCTCTTTTTACTACAAAATCGCTGTTATCACTTCATTCAATCTTTTTATATTTATTTAAGAAATGTATAGGTTATCGCGTCAACAGTTCAATAACACTGATAATAGTATCTAATGAACAATAAAAAAAATCATACCTATATTAAAAATGAATAACTATACCTACGAAAAATATTAAAAATAGACATCGCAGACGAAACTTATAATCATTCCGCCTCTCAGCAAAAAGGGGACGATTTTATTATATTTATTTGTTTATACAACATAAATATACATATATGCATTTCTTAGTTCTTACAGTACACCAAGAGAAATCATTAAAATTATACACCTAATATAATAAGAATAATTTGGTAAAATTTGGTAAATTTTTAAAATCAAAAGAATCATGTCTAAAATGTGTATATCGAAAAATTCAGCAAAAATTAAGAAGATTAAAATTTAATGTAAATGTAAATAAAATAAAATATTATAGTATCGAATAATATTAATATAAACAAAGACTATAAAATTATTTGACAAATAATTACTGAAAAAATAATGACAAAAAAAACATTTAAATTATATTTCAAGAATATGATATAATTTTAATAGAATAAAAATATAATTCAAATTATTAATTTTTATATATTTTAACTACGAAAGTGACTGGTAGCACTTTATTTCACTTAACATTTAAAAATTAAATAAGCGTCAGAACTTTTTAATTGTTATTTTTATTTTTAATTTTTTTAATTCATATTATTAATTAATTTTATTAAAAAATATTAACATAAAATTAAAAAACAGAACAATTGTAAAAATTCAACGAATTATATTAATTGTTGTAAGATGGTACAGTGAAGTAAGTTCGCTTGGGGATAATAAAGACAAAATTTTCAAGAGAAAGTATTCCGAAATTCTACGGACAAATGAATTGTAAATTCTGTAGATAAGGGAGGTATTCCACAATCTTATAACGTACGATAAAATCAGATCAATGGAATAGAACATGAACGTAAGATACTGTTATTATTGGTAGTATAAGTTTCTGAGCTGAATTTGCAGCGATAAAATTAATTTAACATTATCGACGATTAAGACTGCTAAGGCGTAATCACGGATTAGACAAATATCATTTCTAGTTAATCATATCTTATTTGTATTTTCAGATTATAAAATGGAATTTATAAAATTGTGTTTTTGTCTCATATAATATATAATAACTTTTAGAATTAGGTGTTACTTTGCGGAGACGCATAATTCGCAAGTAAATAATTAAATTATTTTGCTATAATCCGCTATTAAGTAAATAGATAATATACATAATGCTAAATATGCAATATTAAAAGTAATTAAGAATTAAAATGCTTCATAAATCAGTATATCATTAAAAACTATTGGGATATATGAGTTGTAAAAGACCCAGCGAAATGTCAACCTTGAATACTTCTCATGAACTTGACTTCTTGAGATGAGACTTTTTACCACTATCGACAGTAACAAGCTGTTATATTACTTCCTTGTTACAAAATACGATATAAGCACTAAAACTTTTTTGAGCATCGATATACTAACAAGCTGTTAAATAACTTCTTTGCTATAAAATACTATATAAGCAATAAAACGTTTTCGAGCATTGATATAGTAACAAGCTGTTATATTACTTCCTTGCTATAAAAATAAGATGTAAGCGCTAAAACTTTTTTGCTTACAATAAAATTTCATGCCACTTGTAACGGTTTTGGAAAACGAGAACAAAGGCGTTGGTGTAAATCTGCGAAAATCTAGAGACGGACCGACCAGCTCAAATAGGATCAAGCCTGGCTTTGTAAGGCTGGCTTATCGGCACCCTCCTTGCATATAAAACTACCTGCACACTTTGGCGGTTGGCGAGAATATTTTATTACATAATAAACTAGCGTAGGAAACTTTAAATTCGCTACGTGAAATATCTGTCGATATTTTAGAGTCACGTGGATATGGAAATGATATTTACGTGTGTTGGCAACACTTCAAATTGAACATGAAATGGTGTATAAGAATGACTTTCAAAATAACTATATAGTCCTTTATGTTTTCAATATAGCTCTTGGAGGTCCAAGCGAGACATCAATGACAAAATGTAACTAGTTATAATATCTCAATGTTTTAAAGCAACCGCTTAGCTTGCTGGCTCTTCTTGGAAGGACAAGTTCCTAAACCAGAAGTAGAGTTCACGATTCAAAACCACTTGTTTACAAGTTTTCTATAATAAATAATTAATAATAATAATAAATAAAAAGTAATTTGAATACAAAAATTACTTTTTTTATCAGGAAAATACCCTTATTGGTCCCGCCGCCCGACTGTTCCGAGCGGCAGGTATGTCAGACTCGCACCGAATAAAAAAAACCTTAGTGCTCTTCCAGGCTGCTGCTGGCGGGGACAGGGTACAGTGGTACACATTGCCCCAAACCCCGCCAGCAGCAACACTGAACCAAAGTGCGCCTTTGAGTCGGGGCCTCTCTAAAAGTGGCCCGTCCCTCCGCTAATCGATGCATCTAGTGCTTATGATATTTGTTACATGTATAATATTTGTTTACGCTAATCCACGAAACTGGTCAATCGGTGTCAATGACATTTTAAAAATATGTTCGTATTTATATTATTGTCCAATCTGAAAATTGTTTATTTACCTACATAATAGTCACAGCCTGTTATTAACCTACTACAAGACATTATCCTACTTTCTCTCTTTGGAGAACGCACGCACTGCTCTAATGTTGGGTCAGTAGGTTACACATATCCCTAAACGTTTTCCTTAACCGAAAAGCTTGTGATAAACTTAAATATCAATTAGGCACATAAGTTTTAAGTAATCTCATCAGTGCGTGCGCGCGGTTTTAACCATTGAACTCAGTTAGAGTTATTCAGTGTCATCGATCGGTTATCACAAGTTACTATTAATTTTTTATCAACATTATATGACGCGGCTTTTGGCAGAATAGAGTCGGTACGGGTCACGAATCATTTTAAATGTTTAATCAATACTAACATCACAAATGCGAAAGTTTCTGTCTGCCCGTGCGGTTGCAGGGCTAATTAGGTAAACCAATAGTAATGAAATTCGGCATAATTAAAGCGAATACCGGATACATATAGGATTAAAAAAAATCCAGTTTTCATATCAATGCGCTCAAAGCCACGGGTAACATCTAGACTCTTATCAATGACCTATAAGTAATCGGATTTACTAGTTTGTTTATGTTTACCATTGCAGCTTAAGATAGAGTATAAACAAAATTATATCATCAATAAACATTCTTTACATTTTACCTCTCGTTATACGATTTTTTTACGTTATACCATGTCAATAACCGTGAGGTATAACTTTTATGAGATAAAATTTGAATATTGCTCACCCACCTTATCTATTCGCGGATTTTAACGTCGTCTTCTTACATCCCATAATATTATGTGAGAAAGGGACCGAAATACAACGTTACATCTTCCATGCCATTAAGTTCATATTTCACAATAGAATGCCTGAACGAAAATAGATTAGAAAACCAAAAATAATGGTTAACGGTAATATTATGTTACTTTTACTAAGGAGTTCAGGGTTCAAATCTCGGTAGATACCTATGATTGTCCTATAAAAACATATTGATATTTATAACCCTCGGCGAAGTTAATGATAATCGTTTACTAAATATTTAGACCTTTCTTATGAGATAACCGCCATGTGGAATGTTGACTCAACAATAATTGTTCCTATTGTTGTGTCGGTTAACGGTCTGATTGCGAAGAGCCTCGACCAACATCTTCAGAGGCTTTCGCTAAACAGTTGGATCAAGTGTCGGATGCAGAAGGCAGTATTGCTCGAAACTGCGCGCATTGTGAGGAAGTTCCTCACTCTGGATTCCTGACCACCGGCAACTCGGGATATTTCCCCGTAAAATAAATGAATATCGTTTACTAATATCAATCTGCAAATCTCCTTCCCTATTGACATTTAAGATACAGACTAGAAAATATTTGTCTCGAAATAATTTTGTATTAGTTGCAACTTTATACATCTGTTTAATTAAGAAAAATAATTAAACATTAAATATTTAAATTTACTATAATATTTGTTGCATCTTTTTTTTGTGTTATACCGAGTGCAAATAATCATCTAGGTACATAGCTTTTTTTTATTTTTCTTTCTTTATAATATATCCCGTATTTCACTTCTTGTATTTTACCTTCTGTTACTCAAAGGTTGGCTGGAAGAGATCGCTTTTAGGGATAAGTTCATACATGTGCTACTTTTTTTCTCTTTTCTTTCAATATGTTTGAACAATAAAGAAATAAATAAATAAGCTTCTGCGCTCGCCCTGTTTCACTGATGCTGAAAAAGCAATCATCATCACATCTTCCTGGCCTTATCCCACACTAGGTGCGGTCGGCACAACATGTTATAAACATGTTACATGATTCGGCTGGATTTTTATGACCGGTCGCCTGCTTGACGTCAACGAACCTTAGTCGGCTTTTGCGACACCTCAGTAAGAAATAGGATGGTCTATTCTACTCAGCCAGATACTACACGGCAGGTCAACTTACCTTAGTCGCCTTTTACGGCACCTGGGAAAGAAAGAGGGTTGCCTGAGGTGCAGCCTGATACTGCACTGTGTTGATTGTGGGATTAGACAATTAAAAAAAACATATTTACAATTGATCACACGCTTATGGATCAAGGATAACATCAGGTTTTCTTGTAAGTAATCTGGTAGTTAATCAAATAAGTTTTATCGTAGCCAAATCGTTTTCTGAACATAAACGGCTTAGCTATTAGAGATAACGATGCATGAGTTCAACTTTACAAAGGGCGTACCAACTTCTTAAGTAATTTCTGTTCACGAGAACTTGTGAAAGGAAATAATAAAGCTGGTACCTCATTAAAGTGGAACTCAAAGAGTTAGAGTGACTGAGAGCTGTGTAAGTTTTGATTTATATGAATCCAGTTCATTTGTTAATAGAATAATACTTAAGAGTAAGAAGTCAAATAATTTATAGAATTAGGCGTTACTTTACGGAGATCCATAATACAAAAGTAATAATAAAGTTAGTTTGCTAAAATCAGCAATGAAGTAAAATAGAAAATATATATAATGCTAAATGTAGAGTGGACAATCCGTTTTCATACCTGATACATACGGGATTCGTAAAACACATGCACAAACCACCACCACCGCCACCACAATACACAAGCACTACACACATTCACATTATCACAAACTCAACAATCGTTTCGCCCCGCATCCGAAGCATCATCAGGAGATAAAGTCCACGACAAGGCTTTGCGATTTTGTCGTGGAGTAACCGATATGATAAACAGAAAAAGGTATAAGTATATTAACGTGTTCAAATCAATTCAAAGAATATATGAAGAAAAGGTTGCTTATATCAGTGTTCGTGTGAAAATCTCTTAACCTATATCCATCTGTTGTATAGGAATGGGTATAACCATAACTTCTATGTATACTACTGTATAATTTAACAATTAACATTTACTTTCATGAAATTTTCACGAGTAATTGTAAATTGTTGTACATTAAAGAGTTATTCTTTATTATTCTTGTTTGTTATATTTTGCGTTTGCAACTCACGTATGCCCTAAACTGGAGTTTACAATGTTGAGACCTTTTGCGCCAAAAGTTAGAAATTTAACTCCCAAAGGGAACCGACGTGATATATTATAGTACAAGTAAACCAGTTTACGTCTGCAAAATCCTTTCTATGTGTTTCTATTGGTATTTTATTTATAAATTAAAAAAATATAATCACAAATATAATTCGAGTCTCGAAATATATTCGGATATTTGAATCGAAATTGAAATAATTTGAATTTTAAAATCCTTGAAAATTTGAATCGAATTCGAAATAATTCCAATTTTATAATCCTTGAAAATTCGAATCGTATTCGAAATAATTCAAATTTTAAAAGTCTTGAAATATTAAAATAAAAAGCGGGATTTCAAAAGGGTCCCGAAATGAGGTTCCGGGAAAGCATAATAAGTGTTATATAATTCTATTAAAATATTCATCCGTCACTGTCAACTTGTCGCGTTCAGTGGAGTCGAAAATACTAAAAGAGGTAATCGTAATACTGCAAATAAATTTATCATTATTAATGTATAGAAACCGGCTATACTCACGTGTTATTTTATCGGATGAGCCAGACTAGTTTCAAGCCCATACGGGGCTCTTATTCATGAGCTCTTTACGCGGCGTTATCGCGGCGGGAACCAGTTCCCGCCATAAGAGCCCCGTATGGGCTTGAAACTAGTCGGGCTCATCCGATAAAATAACACGTGAGTATAGCCGGTTTCTATACATTAATTATGAATTCCACTCACGATAGTTTAAATTCAAAAATAAATTTATCGACGACATTTGATATATAACGACTTGCTATATATCGCAGCTGATATAAGTGGTGATAAAAAAAAATCAGGTTACCCTCCCATAAATCGGTAGTTACATTCCTAGAATAAGCCGTGTGTTGTGTGTAACTAAGTTGTTTGTAACCCAGAGCTAGTATTAAAATTGGGGCTACTTTCCAAAACTACAAGTACAGAGGGCCTACATACATTTCCGCTACGTTCCGCACAATCTTTACAACAGCAAGCCTCGCCGTGGCTATAGAACAACATCCTCCACCTCCTTGCGTCGTTTTCCTCAGTGCTGAGGGTCGTGACACTTTTCCACCTGCTCGGTAATTTGTAAAAGAAAAAAATGCAATAAAAAAAAATCCGGTCAAAATGTGGGAATCGATGCCGGGTTTTGAACTTTATTGGTTCGCGCGTTACCATTAGGCTGTAACAGCTTTGCATTTGACAGCTCAAATATCTATTGCTTTCTGTTCCTATTTTAGAAGTTTCTTTTAGTGCAACAGACAAACAAACAGAAATAAAACAAGATTTTTTTTTAATAAAACCCTAGCTAGATGGCTTTTCTCCCCAAAACCGCCTACATGCTGAATTTCAGGAAAATCGATGGAGCCCTTTCCGAGATTCAGAATTATATATTTATACATTTACATACAAGATTAACTCATTTAAATATTGCAAGAAAGAAGAAGAAAGCATACGAAAGTTCATTTTATTTTCTAAATTCTCCGAATTTACTATATTTATCTTTTCTTATAAGAGTTTTAAGAACTCAAACTCGGTTGACCGGTGCATTAAGGAAATTTGCAAGCCATTCGAATGTTCCGTGCTACCCTATTATGTTATAAAATATTCTCATAGGTGTCCGAAGTATGTAGGTAAGTTTAATATGTAAGGAGGGTGTCGATAAGCCGGCTTTACAAAGCCTTAGGTAACATTCATTCGTTCGTAAAAAGGTTCATTCATACAACTTTAGGTTTCTCCTATTTATTTTTTATTTTATTGCAATACTGTTTTTGTATGTAATAGTTTCTGATTTTGGTAGATCAATAAAATTTTGATAAAAGTAACGACCGGTTACCATCCCACTGCTGGGAATAGGCCTCTTCTCTCCGTTTTTGGAGAAAAAGATTGGAGCTAAGACCTATCTATTAGACACATTAGTTCTAACAGAAAACTTATTGGGGCCTGCTCGTGATTTGAAACGTGAACCCGTGGAAGAGTCGCACGTTCATACTGCTGGACTATCACGGCTTATGATAAATGTATTGATAAGCTAAAAGCTATTTGATGTTATTTTAGCTGATCTCTTTATCTCTAACAAATTTATATCAAAATATTTTTTTTGGTTTATTTATTTATTTATTTACTTCACGCGGAGTTTCCGACAATATTTGGGATTATAATATTTACTACTAGCTTTTACCTACAACTTCGCCTGGACTGTTGTCGCGTGATATGTTGATATCAGATGGCGCTTTACAATGTCATCCTATTCCTGTTGAATTAACAGGATTTCTAAAGCATATATGTTATCCTGGCGTATAAGGAATAATTATGCCACATTTCACCGATATTGGTTTAGCGGATTCACCGTGAAAGAGTAACAAATATACATCCATACTCACTCACTTTCGCATTTATAATATAAGTAGTATTATGGTATTCAAAATTTAAGTTGTCAAATATATTTTAAAATTATCTTATATGAAGTTAACGGTTGCTATACAAAACAAACATTTCAGTAAAATTCTCGACTGATGAAAACAAATAAAATTTAAAAGGGGTTACTGTATATAATATGTTTCAGGTTATATGGTATATTGCTTTTCGTTAGACACATTCTCCAAAAAAATTTTTTTATAATATAAGTAGGACTAAGTAAAGCATCGGTGAAATAAAATTAAACAAATCCCATCACCAAAGCCTTCCAATGTTCCATTATATTACCCCCTAGATACTAAGATTTTGACTTTCGCAACATTCTTTCCAAGAAATCTTTCCAACTTTTCTATTAAACCGTAAGAGTTACGTCTTACAAGTAACAAAAGTTTTTCACTAAGAAGATCTATGTCAAACAAAAGTTGGTAAGTAGTCGGGCAGAATGTTAAACATAAACACGAAATCAAGTTAAAGTGAGCTTTATTTTCATTGTAATAAAGTTTATTATTAATAAAAATCAGTATGATAATACATTCGACCTAGACAAATGTTTGCCAAGGACTTGCCACACCTGTGGTAGGGCTTTGTCCAAAAATTATATTTTACTTTATATATACAAAAATATTTATATAGTTTTCGGGCTTCCAAGGCAAAGTGAAACACCGTAGCTCGTATTAAATTTATATTATACTAGCAATTGCCAGCGGCTCTGCCCGCGCGGAAAGATTAAAACCGTAATATAGTATTTTGACAACCATAAAAATGGTTAAAGTGGGTTAACCTTAAAAGCTAGACATATGCTGTCGCGGACTTTTATTTAGAACTTTTAGAGATAGACAGAACAATTTCGCACGCAAGGAAAGCTTTAAATTTTGCCGTTAATATTTTTTATTGCTGCTCCTCTCCTATTCATTTTAGCGTGATGTTATAAAGCCTATATAGTCTCCCTCAATAAGTGGATTATCTTACACTGAAATAATTTTTCAAATCGATCCAGTAGTTCCTGAAATTAGCGCGTTCAAATAATCAAACAAAGAATCAAACAAACAAACTCTTCAGCTTTATATATTAGTATAGATTTCCACTTATCACTTTCCCGTCCGTCTTCCATCCAACGTCGTTCCTTTCTACTCACTCCCTCCCACCTGTCTTACCATCTCACTCACACACTAACCTGCATTCCGTTCTATGTACTTAACTAACGTTCCATTCCCACATCTATAAATATTTATATTCTTAAAATTTTGTTGCATTTTTATCTCACTTATTGGTAAGTAAAGATAGAGTCTAAGACGGAAGTACAATAATAAACCCCCATTATGGGTTCCCTATAACATTGTTTCGTAACATAATAAGTCTGAAATTAAAGCTTTAGAGCCCAAGTGGATGGATAGTGACAAGACACTTTCTGACACTGAAATTTCATATCCAAGAATCGAATTCGGAACTTTTAATAAAGGTAAAGTCAGCAACCAACGCACCTCGTCGGTCTTCAGAGTTAATAGTGGTAATGAAAAAAAAGAATAATTGATTCTATAGTTTTAGCTGTGTAGTGCCCAAAAATCTTATTCTCCTTTTGATAAAAACCTCCTTTTCCTTAGATATATAATGGATTAAAAACACTATTATTTTAGCTATATTTCGGAATTATCACGTTATTATTTAAGCGCTATTATTGCCGAATATAGGAACAGCATCTTGCGATTTTTATTCACCGTTTTATTTTCACAAAAGACGAGAACAGAGCCAAGTTTGCCAAAGGATCTATCTATCTATATGATAATCGAACAATCACTTTGTGCCATTTGTATGAAAATTCTAGTAGACCGTCACTGCAATGCATTCGAATTGCCCCGGAAATATAGTTTACATTCTGCATTCGTGTACGCTTGTGAGCTGATAGGGTAAAGTTCATACAATTTCTCGTTTCTTCCTGATATTGGATGCGATTTCTTTATATTTCTACTTTACGTTTTATATAAAATAAACTATGATATCTTCTTCACTACATAGTATAAAACAAAGTCGCTTTCCGTCTGTCCCTATGTCCCTATATCCCTATGCTTAAATTTAATTAATTTAAAACTACGCAACAGATCTTGATGCAGTTTTTTTTAATAGATAGAGTGATTGAAGATGAAGGTTAATATGCATAATAACATTCAATATGGGGTAGAGAAATACTGTAATTTTTGAGGTTTCTAATGTGATGTCGTAAATAATTACATTTTTTCCGCTTACATTGCAAACGCAGGATGAACTAAACGAGATTTATCAAAATAATTGTAAAATGAAATGAAAAGATTTATTCTGCAATTGATAATTGACAGAATGGGCACACAGCTCAGTATTGCCATATGTCATTACTAGGCCTAATGACACAAGGCGCTGGTTTTCAGCTGCTGCCCGAGTAATATAACAGAAATCAGTATTTAAACAATGTAAATGTAAATAAAACTAGACACAACAAAACAAATATAAGTTTAAAAATAAAAAGGAATATTAAATTGAGATAATAAATAATTAAGTTAAAACAAAATAATAATTAAAACGAAATAATAAAATTAAATCACTTGCATTTTCGTGTTTAAGGTATTACATTTAATAAACACGTATTTGGATACGAAGGGAAATCAGGTAAATTACTAATATAATATCTCACGATATTACCAATCTAGGTTCACTAACTAACCAATACAAGTCCAACATTAAATACGATCACGTTTTCCATTGAAAAATAGAATTCCCACTCAAATAATAAATTAAATTTTATTCGGGCTCGTAAAATTTTACCTTTTTGTTGGAAAATTTACGAATTTAAGGTTAGCATTTCTTATTCACGAGCCCGTCTGTGCTATTTCAAGAGATAATTTTGTGGACAAAGAAAATTCCAATTTTCTATTATAGTAAGAAATCGAATTTTAAATAAAAAAAAATTTGAATATAAATCTTTAATTGAGTGATAAAAGGGTGTCTTTAGTGTTCTAACTTCTACAGAAAATTACACAATTATTTAAGACAGTACTCTGAAAAAGGTGCATATACCACCTCTCTACCCCTTCAACTATTGAGATAGTTGAAGGGGTAGAGAGGTGGTAGTGACAGATCAAAGTCATATCTGATATGAGTATCAGATATGACTTTGATCTGTCACTCCTCTCAGACTTGAAAGAATCACAAACAAACATATTTCAATCTCTATAGTATTAGCAAGATTTTATTTAGCTAAAAAAGTAAGCAAGTAAGTAGCGGCCTTTTATTATCCCACTGCTGAGAATACGCCTCTTCTCTCCGTTTTTGGAGAGAAGGATTGGAGCTAAGACCTACCACGCTGCTCCAATGCGGATTGGTAGGTTACACATATCTCCAGAATTCTCTAGAGATATGTAGGTTACCAAACGGTGTTTTTCTTCACCGAGAAGCGTGTGACAAATTGCAATTATCAATTAGACACATAAGTTTTAATAGAAAAACTCATTGGTGTCTGCCCGGGTTTGAAACCGTGACCTCCTCGTAAGGGTCGCACGGTGTTACTACTGGGCTACCACAGCTTTATTTATTTAGCTTAGATAACCTTAATTGACAATCTATACTAATTTTATGCGAACTGTTTCAGTGTATCTGTCTATCTATCTGTTAAGGTTTAAAAACTAATTTGCTGCCACAATATTGATGCAACTTATTACAAATTAAGCTTATCTAACGGGCTAACATAAAGGATAAACAACCGTGTTTTCTCCGTGTTATATTTTATTTGAGGGTATAATATAATTTAAGATGAAACGAACGCATTCTAGAAAAATAATATTTTGAAACAGTCTGCGCTAAAAGATTTTGCTCATTTTAATAATTTGAGAACAAACTGCATAATGACAAAGAAAATTAATTAAACCGAGAAATTGTTCCAGTCATGAAGACTCTTTAGAGCTGCCAATTTCTTTTAATTGAAAAGAAAATTTACTTAAAATACATTTTTATCTCGCGTTGAATAATTCTGCACATTTTTTGTGTAATCAAGACTCAATGTTAGAGAATTAAGAACGGTGATTTTTCGGCAATAAGAATAAAAATAATAAATAAATAGTAACCACATCTTTATGGAAATTAAGGCGATTCTCGAACTTATTCGGATACAAACTTTGAATGGTGCTTTCAAACGTTATGCTTTTGGGGATAGTTACTTCTGAAGCATATTCCTAATTATAATATACAAGTATTAACAGTCAGTAGTCAAGTAGAATAGAGCACCCTCATTTCTTACCGAGGTTTCGTAAAAGGCGACTAAGATAAGTTCACCCACCGTGTGGTATCCGGATGAGTAGAATAGACCACGCTCATTTCTTACCGAAGTGTTGTAAAAAGTGACTAAAGTGAGTTGATGTCAGGTTATAAAATAACTGAACATGTAACAACATGTTTAAAACATGTTTTGCCGTCCCCATTTTGAGTGGGATAAGGGTAGAAGAATTTATAGAAGAAGTCAATACTTTGCGTATAATCTCTATAGTATAGAAGTTATATAATTTTTTTGCTATAATCCGCGTTTGTTCGTAGAGATTTTAGTAGAGAGTGGGTGTAGTGCTTGTGTGGAGTTTCGCTGGTGGCGGCATTTTCTGATACCTGTGAATTATTCTGCATGTATAAAGTATGTGAACGTTGCCTACTTCATACACTGCGCATTATATAGATTCTATTAAGAAACTCAGATTTGTATTGCAGATGCAGATTCTGAAGCTTTTAAGTTTCTTTGAAAAGCGGCATGACATAAAAATGCACGACAAAATTGCATGACCTTAGTCAGAATCACGGCTTATCAAAGAAAAGAATTATATAATCACTAAACTCACTGATATAAATTTTCAAGGTTGTATAACAATTTGTCTCAATAAGATTGATCGCTACATAATGTGGTAAATTTCGGCATTTTCGACTTCACAGAGTGTGGCGTACGGACAGTGACAGATGAGCATATTAATGGATGATACAGGCTATTCAACTGTGTATTATCCGTAGATAATATATTATTTAATGATGTAGACTGGATCGTATACAATGTGTCTGCTTTTATGGTGCCATCTATAAAAACTATTGAAAGGCCGACAGGATCACCCATTTATCTATATAATGCCTATGTGAGAAAATAATCTACCTTTTTTATATAGCGTGTAAAAGGAGTGTACGATTTTTTATAAATAAAGATTATTATAGAGTGCTGAAAAATAAAATTCGTTTTATAGGTTACCAGGAATGCGATAAAATAAAATATTCATTATTTAAGTTTGTGTTGCCAATGTCAAATACAAAATATTTTTTCATACATTTTGCTCCTACCATGTTTATATCTCGACAGAATATATTGACAAGCCGTACAAAGAAGAAATTGTATCACTATGTATTACTTTTGTATTTTTTTTAAATTTTATTGAAATTAGTCCAGTAGATTAGTCGTGAAAGCGAAGCAGATAGAGCAACAAACTTTCGCGTTTTTAATAAAGTATGGATAAGGTTTTATATCTACTGTATACCCATAAGCTTAGATTTTAATTGCTCCTACTATTGAATGGTCAATGGCGATTTTAATGACAACTCTAACCGTACCGTCACTGCAATATAAACTTTAACCCCTTCCATTATGACTCACTTTAGAATAAACATTAACAGTGCTTTGTTAGCTGGTTTTTGAATAAACTCTAGACTTTGATGGCTTTTGATCCGCGTATTGTTGGGTTTAGGGATCCATACAAAGGATATATGATACATTTTACGACATGTGAGATGATGTTGACGTCTTTGAAAGACGTTTATTATATAATATTTAGTTGCAAAATATAGACCCGTGTGAAAGGTATACGTAATCCTCGAAACAGGGGTTTTTCATGATAGCTTTTTAAACGTTGAGCATAGGCTCAACATTGTATATAGAAATAAGACGATAGAATCAAGACGGTTTAACACCCAAAAATTAAAATTTTTGTACCCATTATTCCTACTGCCGATGAACATAGCCTCAAGATTCTTAAGTAGATTTTCTCGTTAAATATGTTATCTCATATCTCGTTATATATAAAGGTTTATATAATAAAAGGTTTCATGTATAAAGTTAATCAATCAAATTGATGGCACATTAAAATACTTTTCTGTGTAGCCGTGTGGTATCCGGCTCAATAGAATAGTACCACCCTCATTTCTTACCGAGGTGTCGTAAAAGGCGGCTAAGGTAAGTCGACCCGCCGTGTGGCATCCGGCTGAGTAGAATAGACCAACCTCTTTTCTTACCGAGGTGTCGTAAAAGGCGACTAAGGTAAGTTGACCCACCGTGTGGTATCCGATTTAGTAGAATAGACCACCCTCTTTCTTACCGAGGTGTCGTAAAATACGACTAAGGTAAGTTGACGTCAGGCAGGCGGCCGGTCGTTAAAACGCAGCCAAATCATGTGACAGCATGTTAATAACATGTTGTGCCGACCCCACTTAAGAATGGGATAAGGGCAGGAGGATGATGATTAAAATACTTTTCAGCAGCGATGTTTTTTAACAATAGCAACTTTTTTATTTCAACAGCTCTGTTAGCTTTCTTTATATTAAGATGCAGTCAATAACCAAATATGGAAGGGACACATCTTTACGATAAACATACTGCCGTTCGTAAACACTAAAACAAATAACTAAATCGTGTCGTACTAAATCGTAAATACGATTGAAGCGGCCTCCCATAAGACAAGAGTAGAGACAAAATTTTCAAATAAGTTCCATCTTGAACCAAATCAAACCCAGCTCTAATAATAAGGTAGACACCAACAACTACATCAGACGACGTTTTCAACCAAGCTCTTCAAAGCAAAGGGAAGATTAAGTTCCAAAGATTTATAGTATCATGCGGGTAGGATAAATTCTTAAATACGGCTTGATGTGATGGTCCAAGTTGGATGAGTGTGAGATTCATCTTGCCATAAACGGAGCAAATGATATATTTATCGTTCTTTACTAAAAGGTTATTTTATATTACTTGTGGAATCTTTAAAGATAACCAGATATTATGTGGTAAATACTTACCACCATTATATCAGGTGCTATGTGTCTTGGCTATTAAGGTATTGACTGAAAAGCGGGGGTATTTTATTTTATTTTTATTTATACTATGCAATTTTTTGTGAATACTTTAAAAAAAAGCGATCTTGCCTTATGCGATAAAAGGACTACCTGGTTAATTTACAAGTATATCTTCGAATGAAACAAGTTATATAAAAATGATCGAATTTCATTTACGAAGTTTGTTTGATCGTATTATCAAAATACTTAGAAAATATTTCCAAAATATATCAAAACAATTCCTAAACACTTTATTACTCTTAATTACTTTAAAAACAATTATTTTTCGTCAGAACAGAATGCCGCCAAAATGAATACCCCTTCCTTCTTTTAAAATCTTCTTAAAATGAGACTAATGACAATTGAAACTTACGCCCATATTTATACTTTCTAATACACTAAACTTAATACAATAATTATTATCTTATTACACAAATGTTAAAATACCTAACAATATATCAATATATCAATCAATATATCAATATATCACCTGGTGATATGTGATATTCTATTTCAACGTGGAAACATAATAATCTAGTGGAGATATGATAAACATTTTTACTGTTTTCGCTTACCGTAATTTCAAGTACCTCCTCGAATGCTGCGTGCTGAATATATGTACATATAACTCCTTTAATGTAGCTCAAACGAAACTCTAACACCTGCGACTATCTTACGATCGCGTAATTCGTCATATCAGCAATATAAAGCGCTACGAGAATCCGGTATAATGCTGAAGGCGTATATTTTTACACGAAATAAATCTTTGTGATATTGGAACAATATTTTTGCCTTTTTATCAATGAAGCTTCTAAAAGAAAATTTTTATAACGAAAATAGGTTTCGGTAAGAGCTGCGATAGCTATACCGACAGACTAAGGTCCTTAGGTATCTTTAATTGTCCTGACAAATCTGTACTGTATTAATATTTACTTTATCTGCTGCAAACAATAGTAAAGAAAACTGTGTAAAGAAAGGATTTCTAGTAAACCTATATAATAAAACGTTTCAAATTTGGACAGGGAGGTAGATAAAACATTCATTTGACTTTCAAGGACAGAAATTTATTTACTTTAGTATTGGGATATTCACCAGCCGCTAACTTTTGTATAAACTAGACACCTTCATTTCAAAATTCATTATTTTGTAAGACCATTTGTATATTTTACGATGTACTAGAATAGCAATTAAGAGATAAAGTTTTCATATCTGTTGCAGATTAGTGAGTCTTTATTTTTCATTATTTCAACAGCTGTGATAGCCCAGCGGTAATGCCGTGCGACTTTCGAGGAGGTCACGGGTTCGAACCCGTGCAGACATATAACTTATATGTATAATTAATAATTGTAATTTATCACACGCTTTTCGGTGAAGGAAAACATCGTGAGGAATCCTGAATATCTGTAGAGAATTCTGGAGTTATGTGTAACCTACCAATCCGCATTGTAGCAGTGTGGTAGGTCTTAGCTCCAATCCTTCTCTCCAAAAACGGAGAGAAGAGGCAGTAGGAGAGTAATAGGCCGCTACTTTTTATTTCATTACTCAATTATTCCTTCAAAGATTTTCCTGAAATTCAGCATGCATTTTGTGGGAGAAAAATCGATCTAGCTAGGTTTAATTTAAAAAAAAAACGGTTTTTGGGCATTAAAAAAATTGATTGAATATATAAAACACTATTTTTACCGTTAAATGTCAAGTAAACGTAGCTTATTCGGGGAACGAGTGGACTCCAGAAATGAAAATACCTTCGATCGTCACACCCCAGCTACCCAATTATTTTTTATTTATTTTTGTATTTTTTTTTTTGAAAAAAATTACCGAGCTAGGCTCCAGGTACTATTATTGATCTGATCTCACTTCACTACAAGATATTACAATAATAGTAGTTAATGATATTGTAAATTTGTTAGAAAAACGTATATCAGGTGGAATTTAGATTTTCTTTTACAAGAAATAGGATGGATGCCAAGTCAAATTGACTCAAGGCATCTGGAGTTAACCCATTTGGCTCCAATATGCGTCGCTTTTATAGCCAAAGCTCTTGAATGACTAAGAATTTCTGGAGACTGGTGTATTATTTCACTTTATATAGCCGGGTTTGTATTGTATTTATTTTTTGAAATGCGATGGTAATAATAGATTATATTTATAGTATTAAGATAATGCATTGGGTAATGTTTTAGTGGTTATACGATTTAGGTTGACTTTGTAATATAGTGTGATACTTTTACAAAAAATATATAAAGCAAAATGAACTCATTGAAGAATGTAATGATATCATATTCTCATTTAACAAACCATTGTCACGGATACATTTAAGTATCCATTTCTAAATAGATAACAATTATTTATGTCAGAAAAAGGACGACATTCAATTTAGTGTACATTTTTATCGCTCCTTAGGGATATGAATTTTGAACAATGTCCCTTACTGCGTAAAGAAGAAATATTACTTGAATATTCAAAGATCTTCTAGGATATTTGCGGTATGTTTGGATGTTTTATATATTATCTGTTACACAGTGATAATCAATTTTGATCTAAAAGAAACTAGATTATGTCTCTTGCCTTTAGCCAATATTACTTGTTCTTGGGTAGTTGGCCTCAAACTTTTTCAACGGGAGTAGAGGCTTTTAGCTAACGATGGGCTAGTCACAGGCACTTCTATTTTACCGCTTCGAATTTACAGTTTCCATTTATATAGAAATGCAACTTTGTGATAAAATTTTAGTCGATATACGACTAGAAAATTGGAACATATGCAAAAACCCGTTTTAGAGAATTCGTTAGAGCTTTTATTCATTGTCTATAGCACTACTTACGTTATAATATACAGTCAATATGGCTTTGATTGTTCATCATCATTCTCCTGCCCTTATCTCACTCTTAGTAGAATCGGCACAACATGTTTAAAACGTTGTTACTTGTTTTGGATTGACTTTAGACGCCTTTTACGACACCTCAGTAAGAAATGAATGAATATCACACAGCGGAATGGCTTTGACTATTATTTAATATAAATACTAGTTTTATCAATAAGAATTAAAAAATATATTTGTCTGTACACACACATACACACATACACACACACACACACGCATATAAAAACTCAAATTTTTACTTACGTCTATCAATGAAGCTGTATGTGCCAAGGAATCCCGTGGCGTTGTTTGGTCTCAAGCCAGTGTTGAACTCCAAGACCATCGCTGGTCCAGGGGAGTAAAGCGCTGGGGGTACATCAGCCCTGTTCCCACAGAGTGTTCTGGACCAAGCTGAGCGCTCGTTGATATCGCCAGGAGGACCCGGACCTTGGACTTCCCAGTAGATCTTTATGTAGTCGTCTCGTATACAACTAGAACAAAATAGAATAAAAATGATTTTGCTTTAATCGTACGCCATAAAACTTATAACCTGTCATATAATCATAGACGACAGAAATATCGAAATAATGATTTCATTAAAAATAATTCAATTACTTAATGATACCATCAAAAGAGCTCTTGCCACTGTTGACATTCCTGCTCTTCTCGAGCCTTCGGGAATATGTCGCGATGATGGCAAGAGACCAGACGGCTTGACGCTGGTTCCTTGGGAACGGGGACGGGCCCTAATGATGGACGTAACATGCGTTGATACGTAAACTTCGTCCCATATCGGAAATGGCCGAATCCGGCAAACGACGGAAGTATGCATCTCTCATCGAGAGTAAAAAATTTGTGCCGTTTGCAGTTGAAACCCTATGGACATGAAGTTAAAGTGTAATTTTTTTTATCCGTTTTAACACCGCGATTAATTGCCTCCTCAGGTGACAAGAGGGCTGGCTCCTTTTTCGCACAAAGAATCGATTTCTAGCGATTCAGCGCGGAAACGCTGCATTTTTGGGACCATTCTACGTGGGCATGATTTGTATAGTCCTAGCGTGTAAGTAATTTAAGATAGATGTACATTTTTGTTGTAAATAAAGAAAAAAAAACATTACTTATCTTTTAAAATAATTAACTTGCGAAATTAAATTAGGTTAATTCAGATATTAATTTTAATATTAACAACATTTAACATTTTAAACAGCGATGCTTTAAAGGACTTCCATGTCGTCTTTCTACTATGCAGCCTGGAAATAAATTAGTCAATAGGTAAGTGACTTTCTTTTAGACTTAATCTAATCTCGTAAAAGTTATTTTGGAATGACGGAATCACGGTGAGTCTATTTACGGAGGCGCTCAGTCTCGCTCGCTGTTATTTATTCTACAGTAAACCAAGCAGTAGAGATTATACAAGGACAGTGCAGTGAGGTTTATGCATTTTGTTTTATATTATTACTATTTTAATGGAGATTATTCATCTTAAAACTTACCTACAAATAATGTGTAGAAAATTGTAAAAATTTCGGAATATAAGAAACGCAAGTTTGACTACTGCCCATAGTACTTCCATAAATTCAAATCCAAAATATATTTATTCGAATAAACTTGAACTATGGGCCTCATAAAAAGCTCAGATTCACGCAGCGTTGAGCAGTATAGACCACCCTCTTTCTTTCCGAGGAGTCGTACGTCAAGTCAGCATAGTTTATTTGGGGAACGGACAGTCTCGAGAAATGAGAATACCTAGGATCGATCCTAACTACGTAATTTTTTTTTTCTTTTTTTGAAGTTTTTTTTTTTTGCATAAAACTACTGAGCAAGGCACGGTCAACCAGGTACTAGACTTTTATCAGTGAAGTGTAATTTGTATGGTGTATTAAATATACTTTTATACTTAGTACGAAAATCGTTGGAGCCGTTTCCGAGATTCAGAATATATATATATATATATATATATATATATATATATATATATATATATATATATGTCGCATCCTGGCAACCAACATTCCATCATTAAAAATATATTGAAAATACATTGAAAATAGAAGGCGCAGCGGTGACAGAATGCAGACGGCGCATGTGAGAGATGAAGACAAATGCTTGTCATGGCGCAGTTGTGAAAATTGTTAAGAAGAATATAAAGTTGAAGATAAGCGTTGTACTTTTCCATATGCACGATACCCTTATTACGCCCACTAATCTCTAAGAATAATGCCCAAGATACTGATGAGTCTACATCAGTCGTGGGATTCAATCGTGCAAATGGATGGATAGTATGAATGGACTAATGTGACTCACAATGGCGGATACTATAAGAGTTACGAAATAAAACAATTAAAACACCAAAAACAAAAAGAAAAAAAAATCCAAGTGAGACGAATAATATCAATCGGCCGAAGTTTAAACCCGATAAATGATGATTTTACGTAAAATTGTGGTGTACTACAGCTGACTTATACTTGGACGAAAAAACAAAAGAAGATACATTTTCTGGAAATTTCTGCGGTTGCACTTATTAATTTAAGCAATGATAGATCAATGGATGATTAAAAATCATTCTGTATATGCCTGTTTTCGTGTTACGTATTTGTTGAATTGTTGGAAGAATTTAAATATAGTGCAAATAGCAGCATGAACGGTGATTACGCATTTGGTACAAAATTGATATATTACTGCAATGGCATTCACACCGGAGATATCTTCGCGTCAAAAGCTGCACCAGGAACTACAAGTATACTCCTATTTGAAACGAAAGTTATTTATAGAGGATCGCAGATTCAACGCGATCCCAATTCAAGGGTCTTAGTTGCGATCAGCAGTGCACAGAAAAATGGAGTGTCGCAAACGGATTTTGGAACCAAAAGACTATTGTCTGTGGTACTGTGGTAAGCTCTGGACAACGATGACAAGCAGATTACAAATTATTTGTGTGCTACAGGTGTAGCAGGCTGGGTCACGTCGCGAGTCGCTGCATGGCCAAGGGACCTGCTCTTTGAGGTACCAGTACACCGACGAGTAGACTGTAGACCAAAGTCTGGTCAAACCGCCATCAGGAGCTTTCACATCATTTGGTAGGTGTTATTACTTTGATTTGTTTCTGGGCCTGGATGTTCTTTTATAAAAGAGACTATAGCTAATAAATTTAGTTGGGAAATAATTGATAATGTTGTCATTAGTAGGGATGGCTAACAAGAATGTTTATAGTACCTTGCAAATAATTATCAAGTAAAAGTAAACGGTTTTAAACTGAAATTATAAGAAGAGTGTGAACTGTTAACCTTTTGCCAATTCAGCTCTTTTAGTCAAAAACATAATGTGTCTTATTGTCTTACAAAAATACCTGAGAGTCAAGTACCTATTGACAATGACAAGATTTGTGGTAACGTAATTTGTGTTGATGTTTATACAGACGGGTTCTTGGTTCGGTGGGTCGGTGACTGTACCAGAGTATCGTCTGTAGCCCAGTAGAAATCGGCATCTGCTCAGGGTGGTCCGTGGGTACGCAGTGAGCGATAGCTCTGGGGGTCGATGACACCAGGGTATCGTCTGTAGCCCGGTAGAAATCGGTATCTGCTCTGAGTAGTCCGTGGGTACGCAGGGAGCGATAGCTCTGGGTGGTATAGTCGGGTCTAGCTGTGTAGCGATGGCCGTGAGTCATGTGGACTCGTTATCCCTGAGGGAAGACCCTTCTGCTGAGACAGAAGCGGTAGACCACGAACAAGATACCTGGGTTGTTTTTGAAGTAAATTCTGATAGGATTTCTGTTTATTTTTGTAATGTCATGGTGAGTGTCAGTCAATGGTACTCTGCCTCAGTACTTTTCGTATGCATTATGGGTTTGGCATGCCCTTACATTTTATTTGTTGGGTTTCATAATTCAATGATCAACTTATGACGAGATATAATTTTCCTTGTTTTGTTCGTTTATTAAAAAGATCTAGACCTCAATGACCCAGATGTTGTAGGATAGGCCGAACGGAATTTCTGGGTTCGTTTGTTTGTTACAGATCAACACACGGGGACGTGTGTCTCGCAGGATGGCCGTGTCGCATCCTGGCAACCAACATTCCATCATTAAAAATATATTGAAAATACATTGAAAATAGAAGGCGCAGCGGTGACAGAATGCAGACGGCGCATGTGAGAGATGAAGACAAATGCTTGTCATGGCGCAGTTGTGAAAATTGTTAAGAAGAATATAAAGTTGAAGATAAGCGTTGTACTTTTCCATATGCACGATACCCTTATTACGCCCACTAATCTCTAAGAATAATGCCCAAGATACTGATGAGTCTACATATATATATATATATATAATATATACAAGATGCACTCTTTTCAATATTAAAGATAAATGTCGAATTGAAGCTTTGTAATATTATTTCCTGTTATATAATGGTAAGTAATGTGGCATGTGGGTTTTTACGATGAGCTAGATATCTCGTTGTAATTTATTCTACAGTAAGAGTAGCGAATGGCGATCCTGTTAGGATTGCGGTGTTCCTCAACTGACCTAATTACTCTGCAAAGATTTGTGGATGGAGTCATAGAAGTGCTAAGGCTTAAATTTATATATAAAATGTAATGTCCGTAATACGTTATAAAGTTTACAAGATTTGTTTCGCTAGAAATATACTCACATTTCTATGAACTTTACTTTTAAGCTATTAAAGACGATGGTTTTTTTCTACATCTAAACAAAATTTTACATAATTCTATCATAAAATTACACGAAGATTTCGCTTATTTTTTGCGGAATTGAATAATTTTTACTGGGAAATAGGATGAGTTGTGTATGAGTGACATAAACTGGTAAATATAAACATATATAATTTAAAATACATAGTTAAATACAAAGTACCTGGTTAAATAAAAAGGAACTTATAGATTTTTTATAAGATATAAAAAATATTAAAAAAAATAAAAAACGAAGAAGGCACCGATGACATGTGAGATTCGAACCCGGGTTCTGAACATTTTCGGTTCGCCCTATACATATCGGCTATCGCAATATTAAGTTTGATAGCTAAAAAAATCCTCTGCTTTCAATTCTACATTTTAGCATTTTCTTAATGCCAAAAACAGGGAATTAACGATTTTTTTAAATAGCTATAACAATTTTTCTCCCCCAAAACCTCCTACATGCTGAATTTTAAGGAAAATCGCTGGAGCCATTTCCGAGATTCAGAAAATATATTTATATATATAAATACAAGATTTACTCATACACATAAAGATACACACCCTGGCTGGAAGACCCAACAATTTTTTTAAATAAAATATTGGCCCTCGGCGAAAAACGAACCCGCGACCCTTGGAGCTGGAGGCAGGGTTACTGCCCACTGATCCAATGGGCCAGCCAATGTATTCTACGTATGTATGTAGTTAAGTTATCAAGCTGTGAATTACGTCTTTTCTAGATACTTAACACGTCTTCTATATAGCTATCTCAATCTCATCTGAACATCTTTCGTGTTAGCTATGACAGGTTATTATAAAAATACCGACCCAACTCAATCGCATAGAATTGACATTTCTTCGATGTTCGATTCCTTATAACTGACCTATAACTAATTTTCTTGATTACATTTGACATATGTGTATTTATCTAAGTGCAGATGAAAGAGTAAAGTAACGGACTGTTACTATACTTATGGGCTTAGGCCTCCTCTCTCCGTAGAGCTAAGACCTATCACGCTGCTCCAATGCGGTTGCATGGTTATACATATCCCTAGAATTCTCTATAGATATGCAGGTTTCCTCACGATCTTCCGTCACCGAAAAGCGTGTAACAAATTGCAATTATCAATTAGACACATAAGTTTTAACAGTAAAACTCATTGGGTCTGTTGTCGGCAATGACTTCCGATTTGTATTATATATGATATTTATTTTATATTCACCATGAAACAAGAGTATCGCGCCCTTTTGGCTGAAATGGTGGCAACACTGTGTCGTGTTGTTTACGGTGGAGTCTTTCTATTGCTAAAATGTTACAGTGGCATTTATTTTGTGTTCGTTATTCAAGAGAAGTGTATCTCGGAGCGGGAATTGTGGTATACCATTATATCGTATTATTGTAGAAAGTGCACTAATAGTTCCTACCCTGAGTTTGAACCCGTGACACCGAAGGAGTCACACGGTATCACCGCTAGGCTATCACATCTCTGTGCAGTTGTAAACGATGATGATCATCATCATCTTCCTGCCCTTATCCCACTCCAAGTGGGGTCGGCATAACATGTTACAAACATGTTGTCAAATTATTTGGCAACGTATTTTACGACCGGCCGCCAGCTTGACATCAACTTACCTTATTCGTATTTTACGACACCTCGATAAGAAAGAGGGTGGTCTATTCTACTGAACCGGATACCACACGATGAGTCAACTTACCTTAGTCCCCTTTTACGACACCTCGGTAAGAAATGAGGGTGGTACTATTCTATTCAGCCGGATACCACACGGATACTAACTCAATTTCTATATAAATGTAAATTATCTTAGAGGTAAGAAATTAGGGTGATACTTTTACTCAGTCGTATACCACACGGCGGGACGACTTACCTTAGTCGCCTTTTACGACACCTCGGTAAGAAATGAGGGTGGTCTATTCTACACAGCCGGATACCACACGGGGGTCGACTTACCTTAGTCACCTTTTATGACACATCGGTAAGAAAAGAGGGTGGTACTATTCTATTCAGCCGGATACCACACGGCGTTTGTAAACGATGATGATGAAGGTAGTTAAAAAATACTATGCATCGAAACACGCTAAATCTCAATCAATATGAACACGTCTCTGCAAAATATTTTTCTGGGAGTCATGTTGTGAAATAACATTTCGTATATTGCATTGCATACTAGGTAAGGACTAGAGAGCAACTATTCTGTTTTCATCTCAACTGACCTAATTAGTTGGTAACGAGAATTTGGATCATAAATCGTGCTACAAACGTTTTAAAGTGAATTTGGATTTTGATTTGTGATGACTTCGTAATAGCAATTCTGTAACAAGTAGCAACTTCGTATAAGCTCCAAAATGATTAAGCATAATATTCCCTAAATAGACATTTACAGTAGCGGCTTATTAACACCTACTGTACCAGTGTTGGGCAAAGTTTTCGCTATCCTTAGATAAGAGTTTCATCTCAGCACGCTGCTTTAATATAGAATGCCGTTAACTCGGACTACTAAAATTCTCTAGGGTTATGCAGTTTTATTCAAAATGAGAGTGGCCTGGAATAAATTCTCGGAATACGTTAAGAGGACGAAGTACAGAGTAAATATATAATGAAGTTTATACTATAATACTTTGCCCGCGTGAACTATGTACCGAGGTAAAAAGTAGCTTATCTCACTTTCAAGATCTTTAGCTACCGTGCTTACTAGCTGACCGTGCAAACGTTGTTTTACCATATAAATTATTTCTAGGGAATTTCCAGTGTATATGAAAAAAAAACTGTCCAAAGAAGAAAAAAAAATTGTTAGGTTTAAAAATAGATAGTAGCCAATTCTCGGACCTACTGAATATGGATATAAAATTTCATAACAGTCGATTAAGCCGTTTCGGAAAATTATGGTAACTGACATTGTGACAAGAGAATTTTATATTCAACACGGCTCAGACGTTAACGAAAAATAAACAAATACACCTATTTTTACACCTCAATCTTAGTTTTAATAAAGTTTCTAAGTTTTAGATGACATGTAAGAGACCATATATAATAAGACCTATACTTTATAAAGAGGTGTCTTTTAACTTTTAATAAAAAACTAGTCAGTATGCAGACATGTTCTCGAGGCAAAACCGGAACGCCAGTTGACAAAAAATGCAATTGGCAATTGGTTGGCTGATTGACATTCAGCTGTCAAAGCGTCAGACACTAAAAATTAAAACCCGTGAACGGCATCTTATCTTATAACTTTTTCATACTTTGTAATCCACCAAATTAAATATAGTAATAAATTTTTCGTCGTTTTCATCGCTGCACTAAACCCAAAGAGGAGAAATACATTTACCTTCATGTCGGCTTCGACAAAATTTCTACCTGGACATTGTATAACACGTATATATTGTATTATACTACACAATAATCTCAAAGCTACACCGCAAACACTCTCCTTTACCCTTATTTAATATGTTGGCGAGCAAACAAAACGTAGGAGCGGTGTGAATACGCTTTGACTTTGGGTAAATTTCACGAGTGTGTACTAGGGTCAAGGTAACTGACACTCTTTGTGTTATTAACGATGAAAAGCTTTTGTTATCTTTGTAGCTTTTTTGCGTTTTATTGGTATTAAAGAACTTTTGTAATGAAAATTGATATGGGTTTTCCCTATGTATAGAATGTACATGTAAATATGAAAAAATGTCAGTGTGTTTCTCATATTTCAAATTAACACCTTTATGTTATCTGACGATTGTAGAAATTGACTAAATTTCTGCTACCAACTAATCTGATATAATTACATAAGAAAAGTCGTAGTGCCAAATTCTGCTCATCCAAACAGCCTTTATTATAGCGGATTTTCTTTCTCTCTTATTTTTATTTCTGTGTTGCGAAGGGTAATAATTAGTAGAATAAACATTTTATCATTCTCCTGCCCTCATACCACTCTAAGTGGGGTCGGCACAACATATTTTAAACATGTTGTTATACGATTTGGCTAGGTATATCACGCCACTTGACTGAAGTGAACTTCCTTTTGTCGCTTTTTACGACACCTATGTAAGAAATGCGATGTCTATTTTACTCAGCCGGATACCACACGACGGAATTAGTAAAAATATGTATAAAATTGAATCTCTAAATGTCATTTAACTAGAAACCAATTCAACTGTTAAATAATGCCTATGCCGTAACATATATATTATATGTTACGGCAGTAGGGTCTTCCTAAATTAAAAATAAAATGTAAAATAAATTAATTAAATTAAAATAAATAAATAAATAAAAAGATCTCCGCAAAGTAACGTCTAATTCTACAAATTACATTGTTTCTTTAAGATAGTTAATAAATATAATAAGATTATGAATATAAAATACATAAAATGGAAATCTAAATTCAATTAACTACTTTCTGTACCTAATTTAATTTCTAATCAATCTAATCAAAAACCAAACATGCAAAATGCTAAATATACGTTTTTAGCATTTGGAATTAGAACCAATTTGGAAATGAAAATATGAGTTTAAGTACTTACGATATTGTCGATATTGATTGAATTTTTGGTTTATTGGTCTCAGATGTACCTCGTGGAAATAAATTGCCTCTGCTAAATCACGTAGCACGAGGGAAAAATAAAAAGGAAATTACTTCATAAATTTCGTGTTTCCTAACTGAACAGAATACTGTAAGATATAACTGATACATATTTGTAATATGTCATTAATAAATAATGTAATAATTGTAATCTATATACTACAAAAATTATACTAATACTAAGGCTCAAGTAAACGAACCCACGCTTACACAGTGTGTGTATATCTGTGTATATACGTGCGTTCATGTGTGTTTGTGTATGGAGTGTGAGTGTGTTTGGACCGCTTAGACGCTCGGACTTAACTTACTCGTATTGTTCAAAATGTAATGTAAAGGTCAGTCGAAATCCTTAATAATACTACATAATAATTTATTCGAGGATAATGATACCAGAAAAAAACAACGGTCTTTTATAATTTCTTATTTGTACCTAATCATCATACTTCTTAATCTTTAATATTTAAACGAGCTATGTAACGCCGTGTGGTATCCGGCTGAATAGAATAGTACCACCCTCATTTACTTACCGAGGTGTCGTAAGAGGCGACTAAGGTAAGTCGACCCGCCGTGTGGAATCCGGCTGAGTAGAATAGACCAACCTCATTTCTTACCGAGGTGTCGTAAAAGGCGACTAAGGTAAATTGACCCACCGTGTGGTATCCGGTTTAGTAGAATAGACCACCCTCTTTCTTACCGAGGGGTCGTAAAATACGACTGAGGTAAGTTGACGTCAGGCAGGCGGCCGGTCGTAAAAACGCAGCCAAATCATGTGACAGCATGTTTATAACATGTTGTGCCGACCCCACTTAGAGTGGCATGGCAGGAGAATGAATGATGAATATTAATATGAATTATTGTATCCAGCCTTTACAAATACAATTAATGACTTCCTTGGGGAACTAATTTGAGTGGATAATACGAATTTCAAAAATATGGTTCTATCGGGCCCCGCAGGACCAATTAAAAGGGGAAATCGAAACGGTTTTCGATTAATCACCGTGACTCAAACGATCGAAGCGAAAATATTGAGACGCCAGCCCCCGAGGAATGACAATCATAAATTTCGGAATGTAATTGTTTTCGGTATAATTTCCGGCGTATTGACTATTTGAACGAGTAATAGAAAGTATGAAATACGTAAGTTTAAAGTCAATCTTTTATATTTTCTAAGAGTATTTTACCTGCATTTGTTCCAAACCAAGTTCTTTAATGGTAGGAGCTGAGTGATTGATAGCATATGTACGGTATTTGTAGAACGAATAAACTCAATTTCTATATAAATGTAAATTATCTGGAGAACCTACGATTTTTATTAGTATTAAGTATACTATATGTTAAATGTATATATGTATTTTTAAGTATGAATTCTTCATTATCCTCCTGTCCTTATCCCACTCTAAGTAGGGTCGGCACAACATATTATAAACATGTTGTCACGTGATTTGGCTACGTATTTTAGGACCGGCCGTCTGCCTGACGTTAACTTAGCTTAGTCTTACTTTACGATATCTCGGTAAGAAATGAGGGAGGTCTATTCTACTCAGCCGGATACCACACGGCAATTATTTATGTATTTCAATAATAATCCTTATTCTTATACCACCTACAGAATAACCGAAACAGTGACCTTTAGTCAACCTATTCGTAGTTGTCTGGCTCTTATCTTGTATATTTCTGTTTATAAAAGCATAAATAAATAAGATTTTTATCTATTGTGGTATCATGAATCTGATTGGATTATCATTCATACTAATTTCATATAAGTCCTTCATTGGCAGGAGCCTCGTGCTCTCAAACAATGCGAAAAAGCCTTTTTCGAAAGCTTGAGCCCTTAAGTAGTATCGAATCGACGTCAGGATTGACTTAGAAATAACTTTGACCAGAAAACACCGATAAGAAAAAAAATATTTCTACTTTAAATATAAGCAGCGATAGTGACTGTTTTACGTAGCGATTTTGACGTTTATTAAAATTTTGAATTCAATGCGGTAATAAAAACATTGCAAACTTGTAAATATTTTGTATTCATTTTTAAAATTACATTGTGATATAAACACAAGGCACGATTGACTAGGGCAGGGCACGCTAGTGCTCCACGATTGACAAATTACACGTCTCAGTGTAATTTGTGAATCGTGGAGCACTATTAATAAATAAATAAATATATGGAACACTTACACACACGGTCGTCCGTCCCCAAAGTAAGTAACTTAATACTTGTGTTATTTTATGGTTATGTTATGTTATGGTAGACAGACAACTGGTGAATATATACTTATGTATTTTTAAATACATACTTAAATACAAATTTACACCCAGGCTCAAGGATCAACAAATTCATTTAAAGAAAATGTTGGCCCTCGGCGGGAATCGAACTCACGACCCGTGGAGCCGCAGGCAGGGTCACTACCCACTGCGCCAACGAGCAAGTCAAAGAAGAAGTTAGTTCAACTTTAGCATAATTCATAAGATTTGCTCATTTAGTTTAATGAATGTAATGAGTCATCTTAGTTATTTCTACATCAAAACAACTCCGTTTATTTTGGCCGGTCGTGACTATTAACATGCTAATTATAATAGATATTAATCAAGAGTGATATGCAGATTTCGTGTTTGCGAAGTGATATTAATATGTGTATTTATTTTGATGAATCAGTCACGTAAATAGTGTTACGCTTTTACCGAGTTGCTATGTACGAATATATTGGTCTTTCCAGATATAAGTTACAGATTAATATTACTACATTTGTATTTATTTTTCTTGTATCCGGATGAATAGAATAGACCACCCTGATTTCTTACATAGGTGTCGTAAAAGGCGACTAAGGTAAGTTGACCCGCGGTCGTCCTCATTTTTTTACCGAGGTGTCGTAAAAGGTGTACTAAGGTGCGCTGACTTAAGGCAGGCAGCCGTTCGTAAATACCTAGCCAAATCACATGTTTAACTTTTAAAACATGTTGTGTCGACCCCACTTAGAGTGGGACAATGATAATGTTTACTACATTGGACATGTTAAAAGTGACAGTTTTGCTTGGATTAAAAAATAGATTTTGCATATTTTTGAGGTAAAGGAACAATAAAAAACTGCGTTTTAAAAAAACCCATTCATTTGAGCAAGGTGTCATCTACTGAAGGATATAAGAGCTATGCTATTCTTTTTTTGGAATAGTAGTAGTGTTGCCTTCAGCTCGGCGGGTCGCGGGTTCGTTCCCACCGAGGGGCAACATTTTCTTACAACAATTTTTTAGTTCTTCGAGTCTGGGTTTATACATATTAAATATATGTATTTAAAATTATAAAAGTAGTATATTAACCAGTGTTGTACACAAGTATTTACTTACTTACTTTTGGGACTGACGACCGTGTGTGTGTCACATATATTTATTATTTATTTATCTATTTTTATGTGACTATCTGCGTATATAAGATGGAAGATAAGACCAAAAACCGAACTCTAATGTCTAGGTAACTCTGACCGGGTCTCACTAAATCTGAAAAGAATAGTAAATGTGCCAGTCCAGAATATAGATGAGGAAGATTTCAATAAGAATCAGGATTCTCAATTAAAAGAATCAAAGCAAGTTTGTCAACCAAAAGTACGGTGATTAAATAAAGATCACTATAACGATCATGATGTATATATCATCTTCTTGCCCTTATCCCACTCTAAATGAGGTCGGCACAACATGTTATAAACATGCTGTCACATGATTTGGTCGTGTTTTAACGACCGGTCACCTGCCTGACGTCAACTTATCTTACTTGTATTTTACGACACCTCGATAAGAAAGAGGGTGGTATATTCTACTTAACTGGATACCACACGGTAAGTCAACTTACCTTAGTCGCCTTTTACGACACCTCGGTAAGACATGAGGGTGGTCTATTCTACTCAGCCGGATACCACACGGCGGGTCGACTTACCTTAGTCGCCTTTTACGACACCTCGGTAAGACATGAGGGTGGTACTATTTTATTCAGCCGGATACCACACGGCGTATCATGCTGTATATATGCATTCAAATAGTTCTTAAATTTCCACGCAATGTAAATGTTCTCTAGAGAATGCTATATAGGGTACTTAAGCAGGTAATCAACACAAATGTTGCCTCACGTCTGTTTGTTCTTCAGGTTACTAAGCTCGCTATACTCCCTGCATTCTAAATTTACTGCAAACCGTGCGCTGTTAATACACTTTGTAGAAATTTCTAGATCATTAACCAGTTAATTAACTCGATTAAAATTAGTGTTATTTTTTCTATAAAAATACAATGACTTGGTTTTAATCTTTATGGTTTCGTAAAAAAATCTATACCTTACTTTCTACAGACTGCTTTTGATTGACAGCTTTTTGGGACTTTATCTATATTTAATATATAAAGCTGAAGAGTTTGTTTGTTTGATTGTTTGAACGCCCTAATCTCAGGAACTACTGAACCGATTTGAAAAATTCAGTATAAAATAGTCCATTTATCAGGGAAGGCTATAGACTATATAATATTATGCTATGATGAAAAGGAGAGGAGCAGCAATAAAAAATAGTACGAAAACGTCAAAATTTAAATATTTCCTTACGTGCGTTAACGGTGAAAGTTATTCAAAAATCATGTATTACAAAATTGTTCCCCTCTAAAAGTTCTAAATAAAAGTCCGTGAAAGCATATGTCTAGCTTTTGAGGTTAATTCACTTTAACATTTCTATGGTTATCAAAAGACTATATTACGGTTGTAATTTTTTCATCGGCCGCTGGCGATTGCTAGTTATAAAAAAAAGTTCCCAAAAGCTGTCTGTTCTATAGTACATTACTTTAGTGTATCTCTGTTGGTATACACGTTGCACGCGACTAAAGTTTCTAGCAGGCGAGTGTTTTTACAATTGCGCGTCGACTTCAATACAATTTACATTAAACCGTACATGTTCGATAACCTAAACCTTCCGGAAGAATTTCACTATCTTTTAGTGAAAATCGTACAAAAAGCCGTTCAGTAGGTTTTGAGAAAATTGATCACATACAGACAGACAATTCAAATTCAAATTCATAATATTCTTTATTCAAATAAACTTGTAAACAAGTGCTTTTGAATCGTCAACTCTACTGCTGGTTCGGAAAGCTGTTCCTACCGAGAAGAGCCAGCAAGAAACTCGGCGGTTGCTCTTTTAAAAATATAATTCTTATGACTAGTACTTTGGGGACTTTCTTTTAAAATAAGTAATAGTAATAATATTTCACAATAGAGGAAAATATTGTGATACGTATATGAATTTATTGACATATGGCAATAAATTCATGTATGGCGCTACAAACGAAACACTGCAACGGAATTTACATTACCACAATGTATACATTCCAAGCATAGTTTCACTGGTTTAGAATTCCAAATGCTATTGGTGTAACGAACATCAGTGTGAATACTAATATAAACTAACCAGCCACGAATGATCCACAAGACTACGTTGGCCTGTTCACACATTGAGATTGGGATCATCCAAGACGCTTTGTCAGGGTCCAATTGTATTTGAGATTTCAATTTATTGCGGTTACGCCGTGTGGTATCCGGCTGAATTGAATAGTACCACCCTCATTTCTAACCGAGGTGTCGTAAAAGGCGACTAAGGTAAGTCGACCCGCCGTGTGGTATCCGGCTGAGTAAAATAGACGAACCTCATTTCTTACCGAGGTGTCGTAAAAGGCCACCGAGGTAAGTTTACCCACCGTGTGGTATCCGGCTTAGTAGAATAGACCACCCTCCTTCTTACCAAGGTGTCGTAAAAAACGACTTAGTTAAGTTGACGTCAGGCAGGCGGCCGGTCGTAAAAACGCAACCAAATCATGTTACAGCATGTTTATAACATATTGTGCCGACCCCACTTAGAGTGGGATAAGGGCAGTTGGATATATATTTCAATTTATTGCAGATGTAACTCCGGATTGTTGCGTTAAGTAAAAAGTCAATTTTCTTACATATTTGACTAGATAAAAATATTAACTAAACTAAATTCATTTTCTATTTACTATATTTGTTATTAAAGAAGAACCATTCGTTCACGTATAAGCGGACTAACGGATAGATAAAATTGTTGGTGTAAAAATAGTAAAATGGCTCGAACATCACGTATTACAACTAAGAAGTCGCCGTGTTATAAAGGTCTATAGTTAGATTTAATGGTAGCAATTATGCATTTAAAAGTTAAACATGTATAACTAATAATGGTTTTACTTTGGTTTAATAAATATATGTATATCATACCAAAGAAAGCGGTACGAAAAATACAAAACAAATGTCTTGATCATCTTGACAAAAAACTATATTAGATTAATATATAATTCACACTGTAAAAAACAATTCAATGGAAATGTGTTTTTTTGATTGATAGTATTGCAATAATTCCATAATAAATTCCCATTTTAAATTCCATTCATTCCATCAATTCCATCTATACATTGTAAATAAATGTTAACTCTTAAAACAAAGTATTATATAATTAATTTACTAATTTGCTGTAATTGCGTAGAACTGTTTTAAAACGTTTGATTATAAAAGTAGTCAATGTAAATGCATAATGATCAAAATTTTAACGTTATTACTTAATAAGCCATTCCATTCGTTATTGTTTCTCTACTTTTGGCCGTTTAATTTGAAAGCAGCATGAATTCTACAAATTTCTGAATCCATTTACGGCTATAAGCTATCTTGATATAAAAAATTGATCTTTATTGTGAAGTTATTAAAGTTCAAAAAGACTTCCTGCTTGGGGAGCAATTTCAATCGAAGTAAATAATTTCTTTCGCTTTCGGCATTGTTTTTATTGCATGGATCTAACTCACGTCAGCTGGCTAGGCATTTTTATTAGACCCGTTATATGAAACCATTTTATTTTCCTACTCCTGCTCTTATGTATATTCGACTTTGATTCGATTTCTAACCGTAATAAAATATAGTGGGTTTGAAAGTTTATATATACTTTTATTGCAGTCAGGTGTGACGTTGTATAGCAATATGAAGTTAATAAATCGCTATTTGTTTTTATCCCTATCAGGAAAACTATGACGCAGTTTACGTCGTGCGTTACTGAAGGCTATTTTTAACAAAAACTATATATTATTTAGGCTATTCCAATCAATTAGCATACAGTAAATACCGCAAAACAAAGTCTTCGTAAGAAGATGGTTCTTATCAATTTAAGATTTTTAATAAATGATGCTTATACAAATATTCAATACTGGTTCAAACCCCGGCAGGTACGAATGAGCTTTTCTGTAAAAAGTTATGTGCCTAATGTGTAACCTACCAATCCACAATGGAGCAGCGTGGTAGGTCTTAGCTTCGCCTCTTCTCTCCTAAAAAATGGAGAGGAGAAAGGCCTATGCCCAGCATTGGGATAGTAACAGGTCATTACTTTACTTAAGAAAAATATTCTTATAAAATAAAAAATACGAATTATCGATAAGGAAGCACACTTATCGCCACGAGTAATCTATGATAACGAACACTTTTTTCTTTACATATATGACATGTTTAAAGCAAAATCCGCTTAAATAATAACAAAAAAATGACTCGAAAATAGTCAAATCTTATTTTTGTTTTGGTCATTGTGGGAAAAGGGTTATTTTGCGGATGGTCGAAGAGATAGAAACGAAAAGAAGTTAGTCTTGTTGTAAGCAACCATCGGCGTTAAAAACGTGAACACTAAATCTAAATGACTATTATACGTTCCAGCGTAACATGTTTCCTTTGGGAATTTCTTTTTTTTATTTCTACATAATTGATGGGAGTTTAACGCTCAAGTTGACTCAAACAAAATTCCGAGGACAACTCGTTGTTTATAAAAATGAAATACTGTGTAGAATTTGCATGTGTGTAGATTTTTATGTTTTTTTTATAAATAAATATAAATATAAAGAATTTTAATTTCCCTAGCAGAATACGCATTTAAAATTCGATTTTTATAGCTAAACTTGCTCATTTATCGGAACTGATATCGGCATGCTCGCAAACTAAGTTGAAATATTTTACGCCCTCAAACAAGCCACTACATTTCTATAGAGAAGGTTAAGTGAACATATTAAGGAAACGTGTGGCCTTTATTAAGTAAGCTCGCTTTAACCCTCACAAACATCGGTCTAATCCGCTCCCGCCCTCATAGGATCAACCTATAGGACAACATTATTTTTCATTTCTCTCTTTTTTGTCGAGGCTTCCATCCTCGGAAAGGACTTTACGGCTTATATTTTACGAGTTACTTTTTTTATCACCCCTAATAACCGCTATATCTGAACTTTAAGCGCGTGTGACTTTTACTCTATCGCACGTTCAAAGCTCGGGCAGGCATATGGGAGCTTTTTTATATAAGGTTTTTTTAAAATTTATATAAAAATAAAATATACAAGTTATTACTTAATTATTTACTCGATATTTCTATAACGAAATGACCCAAAAACGTTGGCCGCGTTACTAAACTTATTGTTTGTATAAAACAAAGCCCGCCCGCCTTAAGTCCTTTATTTTTTTAATTATTCTCCTGCCCTTATCCCGCTCTAAGTGGGGTCGGCACAACCTCTTATAAACATGTTGTAACATGATTTGGCTTTTTACGATCTGCCGCCTGCCTGACATCAACTTACCATAGTATTTTACGACACCTCGGTACGAATGAGGGTGGTCTATTCTATTCAACTGGATACCACACGGTATGCCAACTTACCTTAATCGCCTTTTACGACACTTCGGTAAGGAATGGGGGTGGTTTATTCTACTCAACCAGATACCATACGATGGGTCAACTCAACTTAGTAACCTCTTACGACATAAGAGGGTCATTAATTATTATTTGTAACTCATCATGCGCTTTGCAGAAACGTATATATCATAGGCAAACTTATCTCTGGCTAATTTCCGTAATATACGCTATAGTCAAAGGTAAATCTCTGCTTTAATCCTTCGGTCCAATGTACTAAGAAGAAGAATAAGAATATTATCGAACGGGTTTTTTATCTGCCGTACTAATTTAATCTCAGTACTGAAGTCCAAACAGACTTAGTAAAAGGTAAAAGGCAGTAAACACTCTCAAAGTCAGTCAACAACCCAATCAAACGCTCTCCAAGAATAAATACTTGTTTCGATCAAAAGCAAATTGAGTTCAGTCATCACAGTATCTCAGGTCTACAGATGCTAAAGCCAATAAATAGAAAAACTTTAGTATACTTAATGTGCGCCCAACTAGAAACAACGAACCCTGGCCAAATATTAGATACGTAAAGAGATCATAAATACTGCCAAAGCCCCCATTTGCACTGGAAGAAAATAGTAATAGACTATCCCGCCTATATCCCGAGACTATTTAATCTTAGTACTTAAGTCCAAACAGACTTATTAACAGATAAAAGGTAGTATACTCTCAAAGTCAGTCAACAACCCAATGTAAAGTAACGGCCTGTTACTGACCCACTGCTGGGCATAGGCCTCTTCTCTCCGTTTTTGGAGAGAATGATTGGAGCTGAGACCTACCACGCTGCTTCAATGCGGATTGGTAGGTTACACATATCACCAGAATTCTCTAGAGATATGCAGATTTCCTCACGATGTTTTCTTTCACCGAAAAGCGTGTGATAAATTGCAATTATCAATTATACACATAAGTTTTACTAGAAAACTCATTGGTGCCTGCCCCGGGTTTGAACCTTAGACCTCCTCGAAAGAGGCGCACGGTATTACCACTGGGCTACCACAGCAATATAAAACTCTTCAAGAATAAATAGTTGTTTCAATCAAAAGCAAATTGAGTTCACGTTCATTATCTCAGATCTACAGATGCTAAATATGGCCAATGAATAGAAAAACTATGGTATACTCAATGTGCGCCCAACTAGAAACTACGAACCCTGGCCAAATATTAGATACGTAAAGAGATCATAAATACTGCCAAAGCCCCCATTTGCACTGGAAGAAAATTACATCGGAATCCTTATCAACCCTAACCATCTATCAAGTGACCCAATAAGGCCTCACAATTGAGCCAACTTTCAATAAATATTCTCCAATGGTATGAATAGCCATAATGTTCGTCCATGACAATGTGACTTTATCAAGGGTCTATCGAATATTTGCCTCGATTTATGGTGTGCCTTTTGCGGCTTCAGACACTTTTGTTCATATATTGGTTACAGAAGAATCGGGTCAGATTTTATACGATAGTATTGATTACGGTAGACCCAATTAAGTTTAGTGATTTATAAGTTTTCAGGTATCATATGTATATGTACTAAACTATGTTTACATATATTGTACTATATATATATTTGGATAATTTACGCCGTGTGGTATCCAGCTGAATAGTACCACCCTCATTTCTTACCGAGGTGTAAAAGGTGACTAAAGTAAGTCGACCCGCCGTGTGAGATCCGGCTGAGTAGATTATACCACCCTCATTTCTTACCGAGATGCCGTAAAAGGCGACTCAGGTAAATTGATCAACCGTGTAGTATTCGGTTAAGTAGAATAGACCACCCTCTTCACCCGAGGTGTCTTAAAATACGACTAAGGTAAGTTGATGTCAGGCAGGCGGCCGGTCGTAAAATACGTAGCTAAACCCCTACGACCCAAGACCCCACTTAGAGTGGGTTAAGGGCAGGAATATGATGATATTCCTTGGATCATTTCTCATGGAAATTTTATCGCGAGTTACTAGTGTATTATTTACTGGCTTTGACTTTGTCTGCGTTGGAATTTTAGGAGTATATATGTATGTTACTCTCCATTCTCCATACCAAAAATCATATAATCGCATTTTTTTTGTACTTTACTATAAGAAAGAAGTTTTAATTGTATTATATTTATTAATAGCCCATTTAAAATTTATGCTAATAAATATCTTTGGAAATTCATAGTTCTTAGGATACGTATAACCTACCAATCTACATTGGAGCAACGTGGAGAATCAAAGCTCCAAAAGGAGACATGACGGCTATGAGTAGTGAGACTGTAACAAGCCATTATTTTACTGAAACATTAGGTCAGATTCATTTCAGCTATCGATTATATATGTGGATGTTGACAAAATATTACAACGGTACTATGATTCTTATGACAAATGTAAACGAAAAAATATACTGAGATAAATTGTCGAATACTCTCTGCAACACTTAAAAGTAAGTCTCAACGCTATGCGAATTGCGCTAAAGTGCCGGCACGTACATTACTTCACATCTTCGTACTTACATTTCATGTTGAGGTACGACGGAATGCTGCTGTATCTAAATTCGCTAGACGCTTGGAATATTCCGATTGGTTGCACCCATTGACGCGCATCGCATATTTCGATAGTGTACAGTCGTGTCGAAAATTGTATGTTAAATTATATTTCGACGCGGTTCACGTGTAAAATTGACATGTATGCATATGGAATAAATATTATTTTCTTATGCTAGTGTTTTATGTTAAATTTATTTCTATATTAGTCATCATTCTCCTGCCCTTAACCCACTCTAAGCAGGGTCGTCTCGACACCTTACTTGATTTGGCTAGTTATTTTACGGCCGCTCTCTAATATCAATTTATATTAGTCACCTTTTACGACACCTCGGTTAGAAATCAGAGTGGTCTATTCTATTCAGCCAGATAAAACAAGGCGAAACCTGAATTATGAATGAATATCATTATCTCTTAGCTAAGTACTGGCAGAAAATAATCTAAATATAACATGTATTTATCATTAGTTTTGTACCATGACTGTACTAACATTCCTAAGTTTAAGACTTACTGGTACAATAAGTAAGCTTTACATAGCATGCCGTACCGTGTACAAAGTTAAATAAATAGGTAAAGGAAAATGTATTCCAGTCAGGCTCACTAATTGTAAATTCCACCACCCTGTTCTATACCCTCATCGGAAGAGACTCAGCCAATTTTAGTGGTACAAATTAATAAGAATCGATATCAAATCGGTACGATTGGTGCAACCAGATTGCGATCTAACATTTACGCTACTTAATCAACTACATTTACGCCAACAAGTGACGCTTTAAGAAATTTGTACGCCATTATGTTATACGTATAAGAATAAATCTACTCCGTGTGGTATCCAGCTGAATAGAATAGCATCACCGTAATTTCTTACCGAGGTACCCTAAAAGGTGACTGAGGTAAGTTGACCCACCATGTGGTATCCGGTTGAGAAGAATAGACAACCGTCTTTCTTACCGAGGTGTCATAAAATACGACTAAGGTACGTTGATGTCAGGCAGACGGCCGGTGGTAAAATACGTAGCCAAATCGTGTGACAACATGTTTGTGAAATGTTGTGCCGATCCCACTTTAGTGGGATAAGGGCATTAAGATGATTTAAAAGAATAAAGCTGTGGTGTATGTGTTCACTATATTCCGATGTCTTCTTCTTCTTCAATCGGTCCCTCATTACTGAGGATCGTGGTCATTTGAAGCCTTTCTTCGTATAATCTGTCTCCACCTATTCCGATCCATAGTAGCCCTCACCGTCTGATAGAATCTGGACGAGGAGGTGGCTTCTTTCACTTGGTCAGACCATCGTGTTGGCGCCCGGCATCGTGGCCTTTTGCCTTCTGTGTTGCCAACAATGACCAGCTTTTCCAGATTGCCATCTCCTCTTCGCATTATGTGGCCGAAATACGAAAGTATGCGTTGGAGACAGATAGTGGACAGACGGGTTTTTAAGCCGAGTTGAGAGAGAATAGATACATTGGTGCGTTTGGCCATCCAAGTTATTCGGAGCATTCGCCTCCAGCACCACATTTTGAATGCATCTATTCTCTGTCTCTCCCTCGCTCGCATGGTCCAAGTTTCTACTTCATAGAGAAAGATCGGGAATATTAATGCTCTAACTAAACGAGCTTTGGTTTTATAGCTTATTCCCCGATTTTTCCAGATGTTCTAAAGGCGTATCATCTGATCTTTGGTAATGGCTATTCTTCGTTTAATCTCCGATATTCCGATGTAATGTAAATGATTAGAAACTGACAATATAATCTGTTATATTTAAGTCGCTGTATACGATGTTTCTTCAGCAGAAGCTAGTATTTCATATCATACAGCACTTTCTGCGACTAATTTATACCTTATATATAAGGCCCGAGGATTTTTGCAGTCGTAACTCCTTGCTAACTGCGTAACCCAAAGATATTATTCAATATTTGACTTTACGACTACGTGAACTTTATGTCCCAGTATATTATACTTCGAATAAAGAATTTAATATTGGTATAAATTATTAAAACGAATTCACTTTAGGTGTTCCATAAAAAATATTATTTCGAGGGATGATCTATAATTTATTTTCCGGTCAGAACATTTTTCAAGTAAGTGTCATTTAGTGTATAGTACCGTGATATATGTGAAGAGAATATAAAAAGTAACTGGCTGAGTATTAAATACTTATTCTGAGATAAATGCTTATATAGTATTATTTGTTTGTAACTTATGGCTAGATAGATATTTTAATTAACTATTTTTTTAGTGAATGTACTTTACGATCTAAATGAAAGACTTTTATAGATTTGTCCATGACGCATATGTTGTAAACATAGGTCAATCATGTTTTTAATATTTTAATTTTCTGCAGTTTTCATTAATTAAATAAAAGTATTTAAAAAACGGATTAATGGCTTCGTAAAAGAAGTTGAAGCGGACAGAGTGGGTTTCGTTATATACACTTCATTTATACTAAATTTTAAATTAAAATTTGGTATTTTATTAGAAAGCGAAAGGTTAGAGACTTTTGCATTTACAATTAGTATGGATAAGTAACACAAAGGAAGTCGCTTGTAATGCCAGTATCTGAATGTAATGTAAAAGTACAAAAATTATTTAACACGAAACAAAAACGAAACAACAAAAAAGTTTATTTCCAATTTGTTACTTTATCCGAGTCTTTCAAACATTGATTGATATTAATGACTTCCCCGGAGAACTAATTTGAGTGGATAATAGGAGTTAGAAAAAAAAAGCAACACTTATTCCGACCGACCAATTAAAAGGGCGCGAGCGGAACGTTTTTCGATTAATCATCGTGATTAGAACGATCAGAGTGAAAATATTGAGACGTTTCCCCGCCGATCGATATCGAATCACGATCATGATTTGTGATTTTCGAACTTTTACGCCGTAATTTATTGACTCGATAGGGATATTTGTTCATTACTTTGGTACTGTATGATATTTATTTCAATGGTACTTTTTTGTTCGCATTGTATTTATGTGTTATCTTTATCTTAATACGTACCTAAAGCTTTTACGTTGGACGACTTTTTAAAAAAATTGCGCGGAGGGAGGTTTATGAGTAGGAGAAGTGTAGAACGCTACAATTTTTGAATAATAATGCTTATAATGTACATTAAATCAATACATAAAACGTTACTCACACTACCATGCATTTGATACACACACAAACACAAGTATACATACACGTGCCATACACGCATACATACTCCGTGGTTGAATTGTTTCTTTCTTTATCATTTTGTCTATGGACATAGAATACTGACATAGAACTGTTTTATATGTTTACTGTTGTTTTACTAAATGTCAAATCAGCCTTGGCGAAATTTGTGGTTATAATAGTTTGGTGTTTGAGAGTAGAATCTTAATAATATATGAACATTATATTTTAATAATTTATATTATGGTCAAATTTCGACCACTGGGTGACCACTAGTTTATTATAAAACGATTGTATGCCCTTGTGTCAAATTGTCCCAAGAAAACAGGACATAGAAGAGGTATCGTCGAGAGCGATAATTTTTTCTCCACGATAGTGAATAACTAAAAAAATTAAATAAAATTCCGTACTGGAGAAGGGTTATTCTTATGGGAAAGTGTATGGTTTGTTTTTGATAATAAAAGTTGTATATTTATATAGATGTTATCTATGGTATATAAGTAAAATTTGTAAACCAAAAAAAAATCAAAATGAGTCATAAAGTTGAGTTATAAATTGTAATTTCCGTCTGCCTTAGGGAGGTAATCCGTATTTATTTTCCACTAAATCCTTTAAAGTCTGATAGAGCGCCCCGAGGTTTAGACGTTATCCCTACTCACTGACAGGATTTACTTTGATTTAGTAACGTGTGACTATTTATACTTAGTGTAGATCTCTCAGATTAAATGTTCGTTGCAAACAGCTTGCTATAGAGTGAGTATAAAATACACTAAGTTTTTTAATCCAATAAAATAATTAGTAAGCTTTGATTTATCGAACATTTTAGACAGTGACCCAATCAGTGTTTTACTGGATAAGTAACCATTTGATTTCTTAATCACATCGCTACTTACCTAATCGAATTACACATTACGTGTTTCGGCCGTAAGCCGAGGTCACCCAGGTGATCTAAAGGTGTCGGTATTTAGGTCGTAAGCCCAGGTCCCCTAGGTGACCTAATAGATGTCTTGTTCGGTGGGGAGGTCTGGGAATGGTAGCTCCCAGACCTCAAAGTCGTTTTCAGGTAAGTGCATCAAATATGGGCTACAGTTATGTTACAAGGTGCTAAGAGATGGCGCTGCTGCGATGCCATCTAGCCAATGAGAGCGCACTATTGCTATGTCAGCCAGCCAATGAGAGCAAGCGACCGCGATGCCAGCCAGACATTAAATTCAACTGTTACATCTTTCCACTACCAATCGCGCCGATCGAAGTGGGGGATGTGACTGTTACCGCCATTCAACCAGCCGTTCTTTCATTATGTTCAAAAAACATCATGCGATCCGTTATGTAGTGCACAACGGAACCCTGTCCCCGCCACCAGCAGCATGGTGGAGCACTGTCAAGTTTTTAGTCAGTGCGAGTCCGACATACCCGCCGCTTGTCCTCGTCGGGAGGTGATGACCCATAATGGGTTTTCCTGACATAAATCCGTTATGTAGTGACATAAGGTCGTGTAGCGTAGTAATCTCTAAAATTGACTCATAACGACTAACAAAGAAGGAAATATAGAACTTCTGCTTCTGTGATGAACTTAAAAATTGCTTTGTAAAGTGACCTTATCAAAAATTAAGCTTAATTGAGTAAGATATTTTTTGCAAATTTGCCTTATTCCAATTTGTCATAAAACAAAATTTAAAAAAAATAAGTCACTTAATACTGAATATATGTATATTACTAACTTTTGTGTCATTTTTCAGTCCACACTGATAATCATTGTACACACTGTACAATGTACACACTGATAATCATTTCAATCTGTTGCTACTTTAGACGTTAAAGGAGTAAGAACATACCAATACACATTTCTATTATTAGTATGGAAATCGATAACGCGTTCCGCTCAGCTTGTATAACATAATCGATACTTTGTTACTAGTTTAAATGTGTTTGGCTCCAACTTAATAACAGTGGATTAATAGTTATATGTACAAAGTGAGTTTTGAAGTTTGGCCGGCGCTCCAAATAGATTAACGACATTCCACTGTTTGTATTACGAACTTAAAATATGGGTTAAAACTGTGTATTCACTTAGCCTCTAGTGCGTTATGTTTTAAATAAGTTTTAACGTTTAAAGGCGTTTAAGTAGCAGTCTACTATCCCACTTCTGGCATATAAATCTCTCTGTTTTCAATAATTTAAATAATTTATAGACGATAGATAGAATTTATAGATTTAAATATTTATAGGCGGTGGTGGAGGTTTGTGCATGTGTTTTTACGAATCCTGCATGTATCAGATATGATAACCGATTGTCCACTCTACATTTAGCATTATAAATATTTTCTATTTTACTTCATCGCGGATTATAGCAAAATAATTTTATTATTACTTTTGCTCTCTGTTTTCAAGTCATGGAGTGGAGATTAAACCATGCTGCTCCATTGTGGATTGGTATTTAATACACATCTGTCAATCTCTATAGAATTGGGAATTTGAGCACATATCTTTTTATAGTAAAGTCTCGTATGACTGCTTGGAATTTGGGACCTCTATCCATTATTAATATTATGAATTTGAAAGTCTGTATGTGTGTCCGTTACTCTTTCCCAGCTTATCCAAGGACTATTTCTAATCTAAGATTCTTCAGAAGCTTCCCCTCTCATTTTGGACATGTACTATAAATATAGTCTTCAACTCATAGGAATATATACATAATATTGCGATATTTGTTTTTTACTATTATTCAATTGTACTATTGGTGATTCAGTAAATAATTACTGTAACAGGCGCAGAATTTATTCCTACTATTTTAAAACTAAAATTTTAGATTGACTTTTAGCTCACCGTACAATCTTTTTTTTGTATTATCCATCCTAATAAGGTCTGTTACAATCCCAATGCTGGGCATAGTCCTTCTCTCTCCATTTTTAGAGAGTGTTGAACACATTGAAAATCAAATCCATAACCTTTACTAATAAGCACGTTAACATTGCGTTATGGAGGTAGTCAAAACTTATTATATCCAAATCATGTACGTGCCATTAGTAACGTGCGCACATGTCTGGTGCACGCATATAAGCGGATTACATCCGGTGATGACGTAAGCAATGTGTAAATCAAAAGCACAGTCCCATTCCGAATTACCGTAGATTCACCACCATTGAATAATTGCCGCTGGTGCTGGCGAGATTTCTACATTTACATAATTTATAGGAGCAGGTGCACTTTTACTGGATTTCATTTCATTTGAACACACCGTTTTTTATTGTTTTTTATCCCCGTCAGGTTATATGATTAAAGGTTTTTTGGACTTTCGATTGTTTTTAATTTAGTCCTGCTTTATGATGGATAATGGGAGACATAAAAAGCTGTGATAGTCCAGCGGTGAGACTGATAGCGTGCGTTTCTTTCGAGGAGTTAGTGGTTCAATACCCATGGCAGGCACTAATGAGTTTTTCTGTTTAAACATATGTGTCTAACTGATAATTGTAATTTACAATGACAATATACTAAAGCTACTCTTAGTTACTAGCAATAAATTTATATTAAAAACAAACTGTGATAGCCCAGCGGTTAGACCGTGAGACTCTTTGAATCACGCGTTCAAACCCCGCGTAGACACCAATGAGTTGATCTGTTAAAACTTATATGTCTTACTGTTAATTGCAATTTATCACACGCTTATCGATGAAGGAAAACATCGCGAGGAAACCTGCATATATCTAGAGAATTCTAGGGATATGTGTCACCTACCAATCCGCATAGGAGTAGGGTGGTAGGTCTTAGCTCCAATCCTTCTCTCTCTAAAATTGGAGAGAGGAGGCATATGCCCAGCTGTGGGATAGTAACATACTTACTTATTGTTTTAAATCATGTTTACTGTTCGTATCACTATTTGTGGTGTGTAAAAATATTTACTTTATCACATCCGTTGTTTTGATTACAATCTATTTCTGTTTTATAAGACAAGCAAACGATTACTGCGAGTGTTAAAGAGAAACGTAAGATTGTTTTGTATCAAAAACAGGTGCGTCTTATTTGCATACTTCTTGCGTTACAACGCCAAATGTTTTGACTTACAACACCTTCCTCTGAAATGTTGAAAATTTTATGTAATCTTTGAAACAAGAGTGACTTATATTTCTATACTAGTGGATTTTTCAACATCGTTCACGTGTAATATAAATAGTGTTAAAAACTTTTCACTATGTATAATAATGTGGGTTTTGTTATGGCTGAAAGTTGCGCCCATTATACAAAAACGACAAGTGCAGGATTTAGATGGTATAGACATATAAGGAGGAGGGATGAAATTATTTGACCGCACGAGTTTTAAATATGAATGTATAAATATGAATGTGTGAAGTTTTTCTTTTTAATTAATTTTCTATTACCTTTAAGTTTTTTTTTCTTTAAGAAAGATTGTGTACATATGGTCACAAAGATTGGTCTTGTGAAATTATGGGTTTTACCTAAATAAATAAATAAATTATTATTATTATTATGACATCCAAATACTCGTAAAAGGACGCCAGATCTAACGAATGACTTATTATTTATTAATGATTTATTTATTTTTTACTTATGTGCCATAAAACAGGTAAGAAAAACATAATAAAAAATGTGTACATGATAGGAGAGAGTGGAAAAGAACAACATGTTGTCCCGACCCCATTTTAGAGTGGGGATTGTTGATATATACTATGGGGGTTTTTCAAAATATATTAAGCCGGTATATCAGCTTCAATTGCTTAGAAGTTTAGAATCTTTTTTTGTTCTTCTTCTTCTGTCTTTGTTCATCTTAATATTGCAATGGGCAATACGTGAAAGAAACTTGGTATTTCTTTTCAAGCTCATAACGTTGTATATTGAAGTCTTATATTTTTATAGCGTAGCTTATCTATACTTGCAAGATTTGTTCGTCTCAAACAAATTTCAAATATTACTTACGTGACCAGTTTTATTGATGTGACCAATAATTTATAGTGTTTGGCACTCGTTATTCGTTGAACCAATAAACTAGTCTTAAATAGGTGTATTAAATGGATGTTTTTTATGTTCCATCCAGCGCTGTAGTGTATAGGTAATTAAAAAAGTAACAAGTTGACAATTCATTTATGACATTTGTTGACATTTATTGACAAGTTACGTATAAATGTTATTATTAAACAAGTTTTCTAGCACGTTCCCATTAAAAGTTTATAATATATATAGTGATATTTAATACTTGAAAAATATTAAAATTTTTGTAATGTTAGAAAAATAGATAAAATAATAACAATTTTCTAAATTTTTGTTTTACTTTTTAATATCCGTAAAGAGAGAGAATATTGTAAGCTTTCTTGAAATGGACTTTTAGAGTGCTAAGATTACTTTCTGAAGCAAACAAACTGCTACAAAATTAAAACAGCGTTCGGTTCAGTTTGAGTGTCACGTTCAGTTCGGAGCTTACTTGGTGTTGTGGTGCGGAAATTCATAGCTTACGTACGAAATTAATATTAAGAGATATTTTATTGTTGCATTTTTACTTTAAAATAATTTATTAAGTACTAACAATCTGCCCAGGTTTACAACGAGTGAGTTAGTTAATTTTCGCGCGTCTCGTAACGGCTTGTTAATATCCCACGGCAAGGTATAGGCCACTCCGTTTTAGGAAAGATGGATTGAAGCTAAGACCTACCGCGGTGTACACAGTATAGTGTTATCCCACTCTGAGTGGGCAAGAGGATGACAGCCACTATTTGCGACCTAGTCTGCTGCTAGACATAGGCAAACGGAGAGAAAGGTGTTTCCGTTTTTTGGAGAGATGGATTGGAACTAAGACCTATCATGCTGCTCCAATGCGGATTGGTAGGTAATACATATCCATAGAGTACTCTAGAGATATACAGGTTTTCTCACGATGTTTTTCTTCACCGAAACACTTTTGATAAATTGCAATTAGCAATAAGACACATAAGTTACAGATTAACTCATTGGTGTCTATGCGGGGTTTGAACGCGTGATCCAAAGAGTCTCACGGTCTCACCGCTGAGATATTTTTTATTATGATTATTATATATTTTATTTCGGACAATGCACCCATAGTGTTAGTAACAAAATTACTTAGCCTAGGTTAGTACTTAAAATATATATTTACAAAATTTGTTTATTGAATTTCATTCCATGTCCTCCAAAGAGGACCATCCCATTTGCAAGCAAAGCTATGACAGTTTATTTTTAATATAAATTTATTACTAAGAGTAGCTTTAGTATATTGTCGCTGGCATTTGTGTTATCTTACAGCGTAGAGATTGATGGCTCACGTGGTAAACTAATATCTAGAGGTATTTTAATCTAGAAGTAATTTTGAATGCTATATTTTAGCTCAGCCATTACATGACTGAAATTTCAAGTGATAAATTAATTTCACATGAGCTAATGACAGAGTAATTACAAACAATTACATGATAAAATAATAATAAATAGTAATGTTAAGATTGCTACACACGATATTAATGAGTCAATGTAACTATTTATAAGAATAATAATTAATGAAACGAGCAACCGCCGTGTTTTTTGCTGGCTATTCTTGGTAAGGACAGCTCTCCGAAACAGCAGTAGAGTTGACGATTCAAAAGCCCTTGCTTACATTTTAAATCGAAAAAAAAAATTTTGAAGTTGAATTTATGAAACAATTAGCCGTTTATTTAAAATAATAATAGTAAGAGATATTTTTCTTTGTAATTTATACAAATGAGCGTGTATGATTGGTTCGCTTTTAATTATACAAGCAGTATATCTTTAATATTTAAATGAGTTAATCTTTTATGTGTATAATTATAAAGGCCACTTTTGGATGAAGTTATGTAAAAAACTATAAAAAAATCTTAATTTTTTTAAGTAACTTTGAGGACGGATGACCGTGTAAGTAAATGTCCGAAAAAATGTAGATCGTGAAATGATATCTAAGAAAAAAAGTAGAAAGTTCTGAAAGAATCCATATTAATATTACACAAGAAAAACGAAAGCGCCTTACTTTATCCTTTTTTACGGACGAAGGACGGATTGATATGAATTTTACTATGGAGAGATTAAAAGGGTGAAATGTGTATAAGCTACGTAGAACAGTATATAGTTTATGAGATAAACGAAGCATCGTACGGTTAATAAATCTAAGGTTACCAATATTTTCATAGTGTATAAATTTTCATAGTAGAATACCAAAAAAATGTTTCCATATAAATCAAGTGCAGCGATGACGTAGTTTAAGCCCGTCACGCATCGGATTGAGGCTTAGCGAAATGATGAATGGCTTTGCTATTCGAAACATAAAATACATCCCATGTTTTTTTTACAGCGGCATAAAGTGCTAATGTAGACACTATAGACATATAGTTTACTAAAAATGTATATGTATATGCATTATCTCAAGAAAGCTATGATAGCGATAGCGTGTATATATATATATATCATCATCATCATCATCAACCTGTGTCTGTCCACTGTTGGACATAGGTCTCTCCATTTGCATGCCACTGAGCTCGGTCTTCAGCTCTCTGTTTCCAGCCAATACCAGCCACTCTGCGGATGTCGTCGCTCCACCTAGCCGGAGGACGTCCTACACTACGTTTGCCAAGGCGCGGTCTCCACTCCAGAACACGTCTACCCCAACGGTTGTCGGTTCTGCGACAAATGTGACCAGCCCACTGCCACTTAAGCTTACTAATCCTTTGGGCTACGTCGATTACTTTGGTTCTCTGTCGTATCACTTCGTTCCGGATACGATCCTTCAGAGAAACTCCGAGCATAGCCCTCTCCATAGCTCGCTGAGCGACCTTAAATTGGTGGACCAGTCGCATTGTCAGTGTCCACGTCACGGCTCCGTATGTCATCACAGGTAGGACGCACTCGTTAAAGTTATATATACATATATACATATATATATATATATATATATATATATATATATATATATATATATATATATATATATATATATATATATATATATATATATACAAGATTAACTCATTTAAATATTAAAGATTTTATGAATCAAAAGCTTTATTTTCCATTCAAATAAGAACCTCAGCTGAATTGTTCAGTTTTATGGGACTATAAAAGTGGCACTGAAACTCGAACGCAGTCATGCATTAAGCAGACTTATACCTTGTTAAGAGATACTTTAAGTAGGTAGTGAAATAAATTGGAATGTAAACCTTTACTCCCAGCTCCGTGCTTGTAAAATATATTTCGTCGTATTTTCAATGTTCTTACTCATAGATTAGTATTTCGGTAAATTTAAAAATTTAAGGTAAATTTTATCTATAAGCTATCCGGCCACGCGTTGCTGTGGCTCATTCTGATTTGGAAAGTTTTAAAAAATGCGCCAATCGCCCCCAAACCGTTCATCCGTTGGGTCATAAGAAAGTTTGTCTATAAATTTGATTAAAGTCGGTGCAACCATTTTGGAGTATATAAATATATTAGAAGATTAATTTTTTTCATACATTGAGATCATTATTGTATTTTTTATTAGATCTTTAAGATTTAACATATCTATTGCAGAAATTACGAAGAAAGCCATACTATCATCATCATCATCATCATCCTCCTGCCCACAATCGCAAATATGTGCGATTTTGGCGTGGAGTCTATCTCCTGATGATGCTTCGGTTGCGGGACGAAACGATTGTTGAGTTTGTGATAGTCAACGTATGTAGTGCTTGTGTATTGTGGTGGCGGTGGTGAAGGTTTGTGCATGTGTTTTTACGGATCCTGCACGTATCAGGTATGAAAACAGATTGTCGACTCCACATTTAGCATTATATATATTTACTATTTTACTTCATCGTGGATTATAGCAAAATAATTTTATTATTACTTTTGTAATAATAAATAAACTACAAACGATTTCACCCTTTGAAAATCATTCATACTTAATACGTCTTAAAGTCGAAAATTGCTATCCGAACAGTCGAAGTTGCTTAGTAAATTAGACTTTACGAAATATTCGTCAATTTGAAGTTCAGGTAGACGCATATATAATGATCATAATTGCAATTTGCTTCCTCTTGTACATCACTGTGCAGAACAGAAAACAAGACTGGTCTCTGAGCTTGTATGAAATTAATTGGTTCTAACGCAACGCAAGTGTTAATGATTCGGTCTCAGTAGAGCTTTGTAAGTGAGTCAATTTCAGAAATGTAGTAACATAGTATCTCGGTATTCCCAACTCAATATCGAAGCGCAAGTCACTTCTGACTATTTGATAATACATGCGGAAATGCTCGCCGTTTGCAAGATGAGATTAATCGGAATACAGTATGCCTGACAGAATTTTGATAAATCTCGTGGGGTTCAGCCTGCATTTCCAATGTCGCCTACATTGGAAAAGAATGTAATTATTTACGACATCACATTAGAAACCTCAAAAATTACAGTATCTTTCTATTCCATATTAAATGTTATTATACATATATAAACCTCTTTAATCACTCTATCTATTAAAAAATCCGCATCAAAATTTATTGCGTAGTTTTAAAGATTTAAGCATACATAGGGACATAAGGACATAGGGACAGACACAGAAATCAACTTCGTTTTATACTATGTAGTGTTTACTTACTATTATTATTATTTGATTTTATATTGGTATGATATATTAATACGGGTTGGTAATTAGCGACCCGTATTTATATATATCAGACATATATATACTTATACTTATTATCCCCAAAAGCTTTCCGTCTGTAAGTGATCGATTTTCTCAAAATGTTTTTAATAAAAGTTAGTTCAATTCTTCCGAAAGGTTTAAGTTAATAGTATATTACGATTTTTTGTCAATTGTGTACAAGAAATCGCTCAGTTGCAAAAAAAACTTGTCTCCTAGGAGCTTTAGTCGCGTGCGCAACGTGAACCAACAGAGATGCGCTAAAGTAATGTGCTAGAAAATTGTAGATCTACAAAAATTCTACAATAATGCTACAATCGCAGCACTGATCTTGTTACATTCAACAAATCAGTTTTATGGTAAAACTGATTTGATTTGCGTTCTATTCATCACCAAAGACCGGATAGCCGGATATACCCGGATAGTGAAGCAATTTGGGAAGCGTTCACGCAATTCGTCTACGCCTATCCTAGAAATGTTTGTCTAGCTGACAGTGACAAACAATAACTTTAAAAATATTTAGCAGAGTTTTTTACGAAATCATAAAACACTGAGAAAGGCTGTTTTTATGTTAGTGCTTTTAGTGTACGGCCGTCAACTTTTTAATCTTAAACTGAGAGGTCCGAGATGATAGTCCGAAAACGAAAGCGTTCTTATTAATCTCCACTGTAAATTACGTGAACGTAAATATATAAAATTTATTAAATTAGTAATACACCAATGATATATCGACGAAACTGACTGCTAGCTCCATCTAGTATTGAATGAATAATGTGGTAAACAATTGTTATCGTATTTAATTACTACTGTTATCGTTCGCACTAATTTTAGTTTTAAAATATCCTTAATATATGTTCTTTCGGCTGGCAAAGAAAAAAATTGTTTTTTTCTTCTTTTGTTGGTTTGGTATTTAAACATCGCTTCAACAGATTAGCCGTGAAAAATTTACAACTCTGGTATTTATATGTGCAAATCACTTCAGTTTATGTTCATATTTCATGTGTTTCTTTAAATTTTAATTGAAATAATTACTGGCTAAATCATATTTTAATATAAGTTAATTAATTCACATAATCGCACAACTTACTAAAATTTTGTCTTTGAAACTATATCCACAATCATAAATTCAAAATTTTATTTGACTGGAGGAAACTAAAAGATAATTATGCCATAACTCGGTACAAGAATTTGTGACATTAGAAATAATTGACACGCGTCGGTCATTTTGGCCGTCTCGTAAATAATAATAAACTTAGTTTATCGGATTCCACAGTTATGAACGGAGCTAGGTGAAATATTTATTTTGCTAACTGGGAATGGATTTAGACCGATGACTCAATAACCTTTCTGCACTGGCCGCTTCAAAAATTATTTGAACTGTGTCAGAATTATTATGGCGAATAATAAAAGAACACTTATTGTTCACATGGATCAAGGCATTTTAATGTCATTAAATTAAGTTTCATGATAGTACGCAGCTTAGCCAAATCATGTAACAACATGTTTAATATATGTGCCGACCCCACTTAGAGTGGGATAAGGGCAGGAGAATGATGATGAACGTACGCAGTTCCCGCTGTGTAAAGGACTTATGAATAAATGCCCCGGATAGGCTCGAAACTAGTCGGGCTAACCCGATAAAATAAGACGTGATTATTGCCGGTTTTTATATATGAACTATGAAAATGCACGATAGCTTAAATTTAAAAATTAATGACGTCAAATTACCAAAATAATTTTGATAATTTACATAAAAATTTACCCGACTTTATTTAAATCTTATTTCTCCAATATAATTATGCAACTTTCAACAACAAGTAAAGTGTTGGGGCTCACTGTAAAATCTCTAATATAAATTTTAAGTAAACTTTTTCTGTAAGAACTTTGTAAAACAAAATATTTTTATTGTCATTCCTTTACTTTGTCATCTACAGTACAGTACAGTTTGGTTAGTTTTGGTCATATAAAAATGTATAAATAGGTACAATTATTCTTAACTCTTTATATCAGTAAATAAAATTGAGATATTAAAACCACATTTGAAAATCTAAGAGATAAATATAAATCAAATGAACAGCGCCATAGAAGTTCAAAACGGAACCGTTTTAAAGCTAACATTGCCTTTCAAAGGAACTCGGTTCCTTTCAAGATTTTCCGTTAGTTCTTTTTACTTCTTTTTCGCTAGACTAACTTCAACTACAGATTGTTATAAAAATATAGAAGAAAAGAAAGGTCTATAATAAGTTAGAATAAATTATTTTGCTTATTTTAAAATGAAATAAGATAGCTTAGATAGCTTTGTGCTTGGAGTACGTGCCGCCGTGTGGTATCTGGCTACAATAGAATAAACTACCCACAGTTCTTACCGAGGTGTCGCAAAAGGTGACTAAGGAAAGTTGACGTCAAGTAGGTGGCCGTTTGTAAAATCATGTTATACGGCACATCCTATTCTAACCATGTTGCGCCGACACCACTTAAAGTGAAATGAGAGCAGGACAATGATGATGTGAGTGCAATACGCGATATTCAATTGGTTATAGCTATAACAGCCTAAGAGTCTTCAAACCCAGGTAGCCATCTGTAAATTTTCTATATCGACATGTGCATTAGAATAGTCATGCACTTTTCGGTTTCTACTAAATATTTCTACTATAAAATTTCTACTAAATTGCGGAACTCCGTGGGTTGTGAAACATTTCAATCCAGATTAAAGCAACATGGCAGATATAAGCTCCTATTAAGCTATTTTTTGTACCGATTGAAGCAACTAATTGTATCTTGGCTCTAATAATTTTGTTTTTAGAATGAGAGGAGGCTTCTCCCTGGAATTAGGTAGTAACAGACGGCTACTACGGCTGCTTTAATGAATTCAGTATGAAATAGATATTACTAGAAGTGCTGAATCTGTGATAGCCCACGTCTGAGTTTTTCACACTAATGAGTTTCCCTATTAAAACTTATGTGTCTAATTGATATTTGCATTAATCGCTTTTCAGTAAAAGATAACAAAGTGAGGAAACCTGCATATCTCTAGAGAATTCTAGGGATATGTGTAATACCAATCCACATTGAAGCAGCGGTGGGATTTAGCTCCAAACCTTCTCTTTAAAAACGGAGAGAGGAGGCTTATGCCCAGCGGTGGGAAAGTAGCATTATTTACTTTTACTAGACACACTCGCGACATCATTCGCACCAACTTTAACATACCCTCTGCACTTTTAAGTACTCTCGTTAAAGTAGTTGTATTCCTTATATGTTATTCCGGTACAATTGTATGAAATATCATCATCAAAAGAGACGGACAGACTTTCGCATTTTAAATAATAGTATGGATATAATGAAAGTAATTGTATCCCCATCAAGAAATAAATTGGATAAATGTCTTGTAAGTAATAACATACGGTACGACGTCGCGGTTATAAGATTACGAAATAATAAATAGAAAAAAAGACAAATATACGCGGCCAAATTTTCCTGTATCATTTTCCTTTATTCGAGGGAAACATATATCGCCTTTTTTATTAATAGCTAAAGAAGAGCATGTCACGTATTCGTATTCAATTATTTGATATTACTTGATACTAATGTTTTCATGAAACATAATGGAAATAACTCGTATAATATTCATCATTTTCCTGCCCTTATCCCACTCTAGTAAGTGGCAGGCAGACACTCTAAGTGTCTGCCTGAACGTCAACTTACCTTAGTCGTCTTTTACGACACCTAGGTAAGAACGAGGGTGGTCTATTCTTCTGAGCCAGATACCACAAGGCGGAACTCGTGTATTATTGTTTTCTTAATATTTAGGATGAATTTAATTTGGTCAACGTCTATGTCAAATCGCTGATGTTATTATGGAATCTTTGCCAACTGATTAATTTTTGTCGTATATATATATATGCATAACATAATACAAGAATTTCATTTTATATGAAGTTTTTTAGAATAACTTAACCGATACTAAATTGATGTAGAGTAGTGTATAGTCATAATAACGTAAGCATGAATCACTCCGGTTGTGTATCTATGATACACGCCTAAACTGATACATGTGTACGTGAAAGTGAGCGCAACGGTCATTATCATGAGATCCGTTGATGAGAGCGGACGTTGTGATGTCTTTCGTGGTGATTGCTACACTGAATAAAAATATTATCTTTAGCTTATTTAAAATTTGAATGCTCATTTTTATCCCATGTCAACCTTCACGCGAAAAATAACTAACCTAACCAAACTTTTGTTGTAATTAAAGCAATGCTTAAATTACATTTTTAACTTCAAATGACAAAAAATCGTTTAAGATTTTTAACGCGTTACACTATTCAGAGTACTAGTTAAAATTGACTTATTATCTTTTAAAACGCTCGATATCTCGTTCAGTTAAATTGATGGAGTTAGTATTGAACTTTTCCAACTAAAATATTGTGGAAAATGTATTTATAAATTGACTAAGATGGTAATTGATTATAACTCAATGTCTTCCGTTCCTATGTGACTCGTTACTTTCCTCATAAATAATTCTTAGCTAAACTGGGATCATTTATCATTTTAATGCTTACTTAAGATACTAAGGTTTTGAAGTAATGTTAATTTAACAATAATTTTAAGTAAACAGTGACTTTAATTTAAAACAGCTGAATGCTGTATTAAATATTCTAAAACGACATCTTTATTACAAACGTATATTATTCCAGCTCTGAAACAACGTTGCTTTTATTTCGATTGCAAAATATTTCGTAAGGGTAGTTCGACGCGTACCATTTTTTCATTTCACAAACTCCATAATTGTGAACGCTTCCATGTTCTTTCTCTTGCGCAAATATAAACGTTTTTATATGAGACACCGTATGTGTGGAATTATTTTCAAGAAAGAATCTCATTAAATGGTATAATAAGAAAAACGGGATACGAATAAAATGACGATCATCATTCTCCTGCATTATCTCACTCTAAGTCGGGTCGGCACAACATGTCTTAAAAATTTTGTTTGGTTAAATATGATTTGACTAGGTTTTACGACTGGCCGCCTGCCAACTTACCTTACCTTAGTCTCAACAACTCAACTTACCTTAGTCACTCACCATTTACGACACTTAAATCTTATTTTTTAGTGTTATTACGCTTGTGTCCACAATATGACGTATATTAGTACAATATAAAAAAACCAATTTAATTTAAAGCGAAAGAAAAATTGAGTGGAAGTTCCAGTTCCACAAGTTAGCCATAAGTTCTTAACAAAAAACCTTATGATAAAAGTAAGTAAATAATAATAATTAAAATGACAATATAAGTAGATTTAATTTTATTCAAACTCTTATAAGGAAGCAATAATGAAATATATCTCCAAAGCAAAGTTGATTAAAGGTTAAAGTGAATTTGATATCAAAATTCAAAGATGCTTGCTCGGAGTTTGAGCCTGTAATATCTAGGATATTATAGCGGATAAGGGCCACAAATTTGAATTTTACCATTTTGCCATCAGTGCTCTAACGCTTAACTATAAATCTATCTCTTATTTCAATTATCAACCAAGAGATGTTCCATTTGTTAAAAAAATCCATCTCTGCAAATTGGATAATTCCATCTGTATCACATATACTGCTTGTTACTGTCAATTGTTATTATCCCAGCGTATATTTAACTGTACAGTAATTGGAAATGTTAAAACTGCATGTCCTCTCAGCTTTTATGTCTCTTTTGATTAAAAATTCTTTGTTTTATTCTTTCATTTAAAAACGATGTCACCAGTTGATTAATTGTCGCTAAGATATTTTTAATTGAGAACAGTTTGTAATTTGTATAATCGAAATATGAAAAATTGGAATACGGTTATTTTACACTTATACCCAGTGTCAAAAGATCAAAATTATGTGTGTTGCAAGCTATCTCAAGCATTCTCACTATTGGCCTCATAAAAAAGGCTAGAATGTCTTATAACGTTAAGAATTAATTATATTATTTCTTCATATTATTTCTTTTCCGAATATAAAATGTATGTATAAATGTATATATGATTTGATAATTTTTTTCAAACCCATAATTAATCTAAACAAACCGTAGAAATGGCATAAATTAAATTCAATCTCAATCAGTATCAAAAGAACCTTTTAATGAAAAAGAACCTTTTATATTTTAATGGACCTAGCTACAGTAAGAGACACAACAACCAAATTCAAATTATTAATGACCAAAAATTAAATCTTTATTTTATCTCATACGACCCTTTCAAAACCGTTTATATCACCTTCAAAATGTAGTAGAAACAATAAATATATTGAAAATTTTGTTACGTAAATAGTAAATATTACCGTAATGTTTGTTTTAAAAGCAATAAATTTATAAACCGTTTGTGGTTGGGTGATTGGATCGTAATTTTCATTTTCAATTGCACGCCGTTTAGGATAGTGTTTGCATATTTTTTTGATGAATTTAATTTGAATTACCTTAAAAATGTTTTTATTATTTCTACAGTGCCATTTCGCTATACACTTAACACTGTATATGTACAGGCTAGGATTTCACTATACACTTTACGGTGTATAGAGGGCCAGTATTTCACTATACACTTTACGCTGTATATGTACAGGGTCAGGATTGCACTATACACTTTACGCTGTATATGTACAGGCTAGGATTTCACTATACACTTTACGCTGTATATGTGCAGGTTAGGATTTCACTATACACTTTAAACAGGGCCAGGATTTCCCTGTACACTTTATGCTGAATCGGTACACGGCCAGGATTTCACTGTACACTTTACGCTGTATATATACAGGGCCTGACTTTAATGAAAACTTTACGCTGTATATGTATAGCCCCAGGACTTCACTATACGCTTTACGGTGAATCTATACAGAGGCTGGATTTCACTATACACTTTACGCTGTATATGTACAGGGCCAGGACAGCACTATACACTTTACGCTGTATATGTGCAGGGCCAGGATTTCAATATACAATTTACACTGGTTATTTACAGGTCCAGGATTTCACTATACACTTTACGCTGTATATGCGCAGAGCCAGGATTTCACTACATACTTTACGCTCTATACAGGGCCAGGATTCACCTAAACACTACGCTGAATCTGTTGTGATGGAAAGTTATTTAAGCGTCTAATTAGCTTTTGTAAAGATGAATCTTAAAATAATGAATAGACATAGATAAGTCCAGCTTAACTTTTGTCATTGTGGCGAGAAAGATTCTTGAAACTAGAGAAGCTAATAATTAAGTTCATTAGTTCTAATGTCTACGATTTACTTTACGCTGTGGTTACAGCTATTAAATCTAAACTTTCCTGTAACAAGACACTAGCGTACTTTGTGACAAGAACTTCAATTTCTTGATTAAAAATAAGTAGAATCAAATAACCACCGTCATCTTAGACTAGAACTGGTGAACCTTAATACATCAATGTGCCTTTTTTTCTAAACAAATGTTCAGGTCATAGGAGTCATGTACTTTGTGATTATGAGGAAATAATAAATCCCCTCTCCGACGGTGTATGGTCATACGCCGTGTGGTATCCGGCTGAGTAGAACAGACCAACCTCATTTCTTACCGAGGTGTCGTAAAAGGCGACTAAGGTAAGTTGACCCGCCGTTTGGTATCCGGTTTAGTCGAATAGACCACCCTCTTTCTTACCGAGATATCGTAAATTACGACAGAGGTAAGTTGACGTCAGGCAGGCGGCCGGTCGTAGAAACGCAGCCATATCATTTGACAGCATGTTTATAACATGTCGTGCCGACCTCACTTAGAGTGGGATAAGGGCAGGAAGATGATGATGGTGTATGGTCATGTAGCACGTAAGTTTCAAAGTTCAGTTGGAAATAAATACAAACTATTATAAGCTCAAGCTATTAGTAACTATAAAAATAGGGTAAATAAAGCTAGGTATTTACATTGCACTTCTAAATTATCCATCACTATCTGCTAATCATAAAATTAAGAAGCCGTAGCCTAAGAATGTTAGAGCGGTTTCCGTCGGAAGATTAATTAGTGGACGCAAACACTTATCTAAAATCAACGTGAAACCAACCGTTATAAATGATTATCTCAACCGCTGGAATTGCAATGTAAATTTTAGCAGTACGAATTTGTTTGGACAGTTAGTCAGTTTTCCAGCTGGACAGTGTTCACACGTACGGGGTAAAAATTTATAATGGAGGACGAAAATGCTAAGACTACGAAATCCAGAGTGAGTTATAAGTAAAAAGTTCTTATTAAAAATGATTTAAGACGGAATCGCGAATATTTCAATAAAGCCTAAAAAGGTTTAACGAGTTTGCTTACTATTTTTTTCGGTAACTTTTTTTTAGTTCAGATTAGATTTTCATGTGCAAACTTGAAAACATTAATAAATCATACTTTAATTTAATATATTATGTTGATATTAAAAATATTCATCGCACACATTAATTTACTCATAACAGCATCGCGATAAAAATATTAATATATATACCATAAAATTATATACTTTTTTCATGTAAATAAATACATTTATTTTTAGTAGTTTAAAATACCCTTTTATTCTTATTCAGTTATAAAGAAGTATATCTTTAATAATACATGGGTGACAAAGCCTTACTCGGTATTTTTTGAAAATACAAAAAATGTAATAAAAAAAAGAAAGAGCTGGTGATATCTGGGACTCAATCTGTGGCTTTTGGGCGTTTTCACTTCTTTAGTCTACTCCTTCCCCACTGAGCTATTACAACATTGCAAATAACAGCAACATTATTCTATTCAATTTATATTTTAGCAGTTAATTGATTTTTTAAAATCTAGCTAAATCAATTTACCGCTACATACTAAGTTTTATGAAAATCGTTGGAGCCGTTTCCGAAATTAAGATTATATACATATACAAAATTAACTCATTTAAAGTTTGAAGAAGAAAAGATACTCTGTATATAGTTTATTTTTCACATTAACAGATAAAAATCATAAAATACTATTAAAGCTAACGGTTCAAAAAACAGCGGTCTCTTCCAGTCAACTAGGTCACGAAGCACGATGTATGAAAGGAAAAAAAAACTATTACATTTCAAAAACATTTCTAGGAGAAGAGTTACATACGCATACGTTATAATATGGCTTAGTTTTTGTATTATTTGTGCAGAGTTAGTACATAACAATGTCATTTACATTTACTATCTGGATTTATGGTTAGAGAATCCTATGCCGTGTGTTATCCGGCTGAATAGAATAGTACCAGCCTCATTTCTTACCGAGGTGTCGTAAAAGGCGACTAAAATAAGTTTGACCCACCGTGTGGTATCCAGTTTAGTAGAATAGACCACCCTCTTTCTTATCGAGGTGTCGTAAAATACGACTAAGGTAAGTTGACGTCAGGCAGGCGGCCGGTCGTAAAAACGCAGCCAAATCATGTGACAGCATGTTTATAACATGTTGTGCCGACCCTACTTAGAGTGGGATAAGGGCAGGAAGATGATGATTTATGATTAGAGAATCCGATACTTGTTGATTTATTTTGTCATTATTTATAGCACTTTACCATACTAATCAGTTAACAAATAAAATAATATTTCCCTAAAACTTATATGTTGAATGAATTACACCAAATAATGATCAGATATTGTATGAAAAATAAATAATCGTAACATACAATCATTTTAGTACAAGGCAAATAATCTAAAGACTTGTCATTAGTCCTTTTCATCCGCCTGAAATTGATAATATTATAGCAGTACAATTTTCCTTAACTGAAAATCCTTAACATCAATTAAAACTTGATGCTATTAATATATATTGAATTCAAAACTCACGTAAAATGTTTTAATTTTTTAATGATGGGTAATCTAATTAAATACGGGCAATATAAATGAAAATATCTATGGCACACATGTTTTGATAATTAATTTCTTTTTATAGCCCATGAATTTTATCGCCCTTATTAAGAAGGTTTACTAGTTCTACTACTACTATGGAATAATACCAAAACCAAATTGTAGCAGCAGGTACCTTAAATTTCGGTGTTATTTTTTCGTAATAAAATTTTCAACCTAAATTGCTTTATAATTCAAAAGTAATTATAACATTGTTGTGCTATAATCAATGGGGCGTATCTATTCTTGAGAAGGTCTTAGTGAATGTGTGCTATGCTAGTGCAAAGTGGTGCTGCTACTCTGTTGTAAGTGCGGTTTACTGATCCTTAATTGTTTTATGTATTAAAATTCGTCATTTTGAAGATGTACTAAAACTGTTCTAAGTATTTTTTTAATTAAGAATGTGCTATGAATATTTCTCTGCGAATGTGTGATTAGACAAAATAAAAGTATATGTCTCTAATCTTCCCTCTCATTATTTATTGTCACACTCTCACTTATGATATATAACCTGTCTATGATTCCCCTACTCTCGTCAAATAACTCTATGGTAATCGACTATAAGTTTCACACTTCAATCGAATGCATTCGAAACGATGTTCTTAGAATAGAATTTAGATTAAAGTTTTAAATTAAGACTGTTATTTTTTATTTAATCAATATTTACTTTGAAAAAAGAAATAGTTAAAAAAGCGCATTCAGTAGTACCAAGAAGTATTAATTACATAAAATAATAACTCTCTTCTAGAAAAGCAAAAGCGAGAAAACTCGTAGAAAAGAATCTGATCCAGGACAAGACGAAATTAAGAAATTTAAGGAAAATCTATTGTTGTCCGCTCCTGCTGGAGAGTGAGTATAAATGCATAGAGTTCTTAATATCTTGTTATAGAATTTTGTAACTGTAATAATAACCTTAAATATGGATTCCTTGAGATATTACATCTGCCCAGATACAATAAAAGAAAATTTAAATTCACCGGCAGAAGCCATATGACCTTATTATTAAATTAGTACTAATAATACTAGTACTAATAACTAAATTAATTACAGATCAATTCTATCCGAAAGCAGTGACGTCATCCTTGAAGAGCCGCGATCTTATCCCAGTTCCAGAGGAGCGCGGGAATCTCTCTCCGTCCCAGCCAACGTTTTAGCGGAACTCGACGAAACTAAAATATTCGAATTGAAAGAGGTATGAAAGTTTTTTCATACCGACCGACTGTATGCTATTAGCCCTAATGGTTTTTACAGCGTCATGCTGTTAGAAAGGCGAGCGCACAAGCTTCTCCAAGGATGCAGAAGATACTAGCGTCGGAAATGTCGTACTAAGGATGCCTTCTGTGAGGCCGGACGTCATAGGGCGATGTATAGCGGAGGTCTGGTGGTATGACTCACATTCATTTCTTACCGAAGTGTCGTAAAATGTGACTAAGTTAAATTTACCCGCCATGTGGTATCTGGCTAAGTAGAATAGACCACCCCCTTTTCTTACCAAGGTGTCGTAAGAGGCTACTAAGGTAAGTTAGGTAAGTAAGACGTCAGACAGGCAGCTGATTGTAAAATAACGACCACGCTTACAGTGGGATAAGGATGGTAGATTGATGATGATTATGAAAATATTGTCTAGAAGGAATTTAACGTGTTCATAATTTATATTCTTATTTTTCATCCACTACTTATGCAATCTTTAAGGGTCAGGAAGAGTACATTGTTACCTAAATAGCAAGCACATGTTAATTAAGAAAGTTTCTCACAAAGGAAGTACTAAATACTACGTTGTATGAGAGGACAATTACACTTAGTGCATGACTAAGTGGTGTTATGTGAGAATAAACTTCTATTTTACTATTAGGTTTGCTTAAAATATTAACTCACCAGGATATATACACTTTCATAGCTAAGATTTAGTCTGTCATTTAAAACATATTATATAATATCTGGGTGACTGGTGGGTGATATATGTATATTATAACTTTAGAAGATATAAAAGGTGAAATTTGAAAAAAAAAAGGAAAAAGATCGGGTTGTCAGGCGGGACTCTAATTAGGGTACTTACCTTAGTCGCCTTTTACGACATCTCGTAATAAATGAGGGTGGTCTATTCTACCACACGGCTTATATGTATATATTAAAAATATCCTTTACTTGGACTTACAGTTTTATGAATTAGGTAAGCAGTTTAATATATCTTAATAAAGATTGTATTTTGACAGGCGTTTCTTCTCTTTGACCTGGACGGTGATGGTTGTATTGATCACAATGATCTTCGTGGTACGTTGGTTAGTCTTGGGGAAAATATCGACGAACAAATGATAAAGACCATGCTCTCAGAGGTAAGTTGTTTGTTACACACGGTACTTGTCAGTCACCTTGTCCTCAAAAAAGCCTATATAATTTAACGTAGCGTGACGTAAAAGCCTGAAGGATGTGTAGAGGTGTACTTTTATTTCATTAACGGTACTCCTAACTGGCTGTAACATTTTCACCTTTCGAGCTAAAATTTTCCTTTTACGTACTTTACTGTAGCTTTAAACAAGGCTTTCTAAGACATTTTATTGCAATATTCCCTGTTACTCTTACATTTACACTAGTATAATTTTTGTTTTCATATAGTAACAGTCGTTAAATCGTTACGATATTAAAGGCTATCATATCTTACTAAGTTCTAAATCGGAGTAACTTTTTATTTTCGCCCGTATAAGAATTGATTTTAATATTTGTCTTCACAGCGTTAATAAAATTTACCCACGTGTACGAGCATTCATTGTCTTGCCAGTTATAATAAAATACAGTATTGGTAATAGATTTGTTCTGGTAAATATATTGATTATTATATCTCGACTACTTCTGGAAATAATTAACTAGATCCTTCTTCTGGAACTAAATAATTCGTTTTTTTTTCGTTATAAAACCAGTTTTGTCTAATTCTGTACGTATATTTTGCCTTCAACTGTTACGGCCAAGCATAACCTAAAGGGAAAATAAAATATCACAAAATAACAAAACTGTTATGAAATAACTGTTAAGAATCATGGCGTTCTAAATTCAAATATTTAAATACACCATCATATACTTCTAACTTCAATTGACGCGTTCAATAAATGCAAAAGATCGGCATTTTTAATGATTTACATACTCAGCTGTCATAAATTTTTTTTATGACATAATAAGGGTAAATATTAATAGTGGATAAATCCGTCAGAGTGGACAAGTGATAACATAGAATGGAAGAGAAAAACATGTTATGCCTACCCCTCTTAGAGTAAGATACGATACGTGATTATGTTGTGTAAAATAACTATGGTATGACTCGGATCAGTTCCGTTTAAATTTGAAGACTATTTATTTTTAATTGAATATATTTATTATGTTATGTTTAGCGTTTTTAAAATAAGCATCATTCGGCAAATACGCTATTTAATTTCTAATTTGTTTACTACTGTTGAAAAAAAAACTACTTTATGACTCGTTTGCAATAACACTGAGTAAGAATAAACAATTTACACAATTCCGGCGGTTACACAAACTTTTATGTTCACGTGAAAAGTTTTTGTTTACTTAGAATGAGTAATAAACAGCATGTTAATCCTGTTTACGAGTTCATGTTAAGTATTGAGTAATGTTTAATTGATAGTTAATGTATAGAACCGGCTATACTCACGTCTTATTTTATCGGGTTAGCCCGACTAGTTTCGAACCCAACCGGGGTTCTTATTCATGAGCTCTTTACACGATGTTATCGCGGCGGGAACTGCGTCCCGCAGCTCGCTGGGCGCGACTCGTGGGTGGCGGGGGTGCGGGGGGACACGGTGGCGGCGGTGACCGCACCTCTTCCAAGTGTTCCCTGTCGCTCTGGTCTTCGTCATCGCATGCACGGATGAAGTTTGTGCACGCGACGCTTACGGTGTCGGGTTCAAAGCGGTCTTTATATGAACCAGTAGTGTCAAAAATCGGTTTCCACGCCGGAGGTAGTGTCCATCCACCGTCTCTGTTAAAATTCGGGTACCGGCCAATTTCATTTTAATTGATTTTTTATTGTTGTGGGTTGTAATCTATCTGTATGTAATTTATACTCATTATAAAACAAAGCCCCTAAAAGCTGTCTTATATGATCGTCCATATGTGATTGATTTTCTCAAATCTACTAAGCGGATTTTTGTTCGGTTTTAACTTAAAGGTAGTAGCGAAATGCTTGCGAACATGCTAGCACATCTAGCATACGATAATACTTGTTTTCGAATTCATAGTATGTTATTTACCTTAATTTATATTACGGATTATCTTAGAAAAAAACGCTTTGCAAGTGCAAAGACGCTTTTCCAACATATAATAGGTTAGGAACGTTATACTAAAGGTACTTCCTGTGAGGCAGGATTTCAGTTGATATTGACGTCGGACGGATTATGTCTGTTTATGCGTGGGGAAAACCTACTGCTATATATAGGCTTTTTCTACTTGGGAATAATATTCAGTAGCCTTTTTACTACATATCTTTATTAGTACAGAGCAATTACACTTTACATAGCACGGAAGAAGGGAAGAACGTCGCAAAAGTGGCCGATATATATATTACACCCACAACCATACAATGTAACAAATCCGGGACATAAAAATAGTATTGACATCCGTGGGAGGCGGAAATCGCATCTGCGATTCTGATGATTATTAACAAACATCGCTGTTTAAGTTTCTATGTTTGGACTTTAGTTCAATCAACAACACGGGGGATTTTGATTAAATTTGATACTTATACCAAAGTCAGGTTATGGCGTTAATTGGATTATATAATCTTTAATAAGAGAGCGTGGCTTCACTCAAGAGATGATGTGGTGAGTTATGCTCGAAGTGACGATACGTGATAAAATCCGAAAAGAGGAGATCAGTAGAACAAAAACCACCGATATACTGGTAGCTAATCAGCGATCGAGTCGCAAAGCTAAAATGGCAATACCTGGGTTACATAGTACGTAGAATTGAACTTTTAGGTCTTAAAGAACTGCAATGGCGATCTCATTTTGCAAATGCAATGTCACAACTTAGATCAGTAGTTTACTTATAGACGACATCAACGCTATTATTGTATATTGAATCCCAAATAAAAAAAAACATTTTTTCAGGCCTCCAACCCATTAGATTTTGACGCTTTCGTCAATTTACTGGGATACAAAACTTTGGAACTTGATTCTGAGGAGACCCTGATAGCCGCACTCTCTCGTTGGGATATCGACAATACAGGCTACATCTCAGAGGAAAGGTATACAATTTTAATATTCCTAGTATACCAGATATTGCTGTTATTTTGTTAAGACAATATATGTACTATCTCTCACTCGCTGGTAGTGAGTGTGTGTGGTGCTTGTGTAGAGTGTTGGAGTTTTGTGATACGTGTGGTGTATGTATAAGGTATGTGATTATTGTCTGCTTCATACACTTATCATTACATATATTTTGTTAACAAACGCGGATTACAGCAAAAAAATTTATTGTAACTTCTGTATTATGGAATTCTGCAAAGTAACGCCTGCTTGATTTTTAAATAACTTTTGCCGTTTACTTAGCACACGCAAAAAAAGTAAATTTAATAATAAACTTTGCCGTTTTCGCAATATTTGTTATTGCTGCTACTCTGACATTCATCTTAGCATAATGTTATATGATCTATTATAGCCTTCCTCGTGTATCTTACGCTCATAGAATTTTTCTAATTGGTCCAGAAGTTCCTGAGATTAGCGCGTTCAAACAATCAAACAAACAAACTCTTCAGCTTTATATATTAGTAAAGATATATCATGTATAATGTAAATTAGTTTCCAAAACGTCTTCAAAGAATCTTCACCGCATTAGAATTCCTTGTTACGTGACTAGATGAATTATTTACGATGTGCCTTTTTTACGACCTCTAAAGACCCTGGACGTAAAATTTACCTAATTGAATTTTTTCTCGAAATCGATTCACTGATATCGCAGGTTGTGTCGAAGTTTCAGAATTTTCCCTTCTCAAGTTTCACAAGTCTTTGTAATAAGAGCATAAATTAAATTGAAATACTAAATTTTTTTTCAATAGTTAATCAAATAATATTTTTAATTATAATTTACAGAAAAAATATTAATTTATAGAATTAGGCGTTGCTTTGCCGAGGTCCATAATACAAAAAGTAATGAAAAAATTATTATTTATTATTAATATTATTGAAAAAATAATTGTATAATTTGTCGCTCTATGAAAATAACTTATTAACATACATAAATAAATAATAAATAAATATGAATATGGTACTATTAGATATACAGTCTTCCTGCCCCAAAGTGAGTAACTTAATATTTGCGTTATGGGTGACAGACAACTGGTAAATATACTATTTATGTAATTTTTAAATATAACTTGTGAATATTAATTAACAACATACATTTATATATAGTCGTATATGTAAATACAGCCTAAGGTTTGAGCTACTGACCTCTGAGTAAAAGTAATGCCTTGTCTTCGTTTAGCTTTAATCATTCATGGCCTTAATGTGATTTATATATCGTATTAATATACTGTTCAATAACTATATATTAACATTTAAATTAATAATGTATGGTAACCTCGGTAAGAAAGAGGGTGATCTTTTCTATTCAAATGGATACCACACGGTGGGTCAGCTTAACTGAGTCGCCTTTTACGATACATCGGTAATAAATAAGGGTGGTCTATTCTACTCAGCTGGATACCACACGGAGGTAGCAATTAAGCTGTACGTATAAAATATTATTTTTGTATTCAACAAGACAATAACTAAGCTCTAGAGTCTAAAACTATGCGTCCGAAAGACATTCACGGGCAAATATCAAAACTTAACTATTAAACGTATAAATCTTCGTCTGACCAAACTTAGTCATCAATACCGCGAAGATTGGATAACTTCGAAGATAGTTTGCCGAAGCTTGCTTATTACTTACGCGACTATAATACAATTATTGACGGCTATATTTTATCTTAAATGAATAAAACAATTAAGATGTTACGAGAATATAACTACAGACATTTATTAACAAATCTGTGGTTTCCAAATTATATGTACTAACCAGTCATATTCACTCATAGTGTTAACCTACTACAAATAAAGGAAGATATATGCAAATGGAGAATGAGAAAGGTACTCTCTGAAACTCATCATCTTCCTGAACTTATCCTACTTTAAGTGGGGTCGGCACAACATGTTGTAAACATGTTGTAACATGATTTAGCTAGTATATTACGACCGGCTGCCTACGTGACATCAACTTACCTTAGTCGCCTTTTACGATACCTTGGTAAGAAATGAGGGTGATCTATTCCACTAAGTCTGATACCACATGGTGGGTCGACTTACCTTAGTCGCTTTTTACGACACCTCGGTAAGAAATGAGAGTGGTCTATTCTATTATGCTGGATACTACATGGCGGTAAAACTCTAAAACTGTTATACAAAAAACGTAAAAGAATAAAAAAAAACGTACATATACCTAGTTATACTTTGTCGTTTTTATTGTACAGCTTATTATACTTGTAATAGCTATAATTAGCTCACCGCTGGGGTGAGACCGTGGGACTCTTTTGGAGGGTCGTGTGTTCAAACCCCGGGCAGGAACTAATGAGTTTTTCTGTTAAAACTTATGTGTCTAATTGATACCTGCAATTCATCCTACGAAAATCGGTAAGGAAAAACATTGTGAGGAAACCTGTATATATTTGGAGAATTGTGGGGATATGTGTACCTTACAATTCCGCATCAAGCAGCGTGGTAAGTCTAAGCACCAATGCTTCTACCAAAAAAGGAGATAAACCTAGACCCAGAAGTGGGATAGTAACAGGCCATAAATTTAATTTTACTTGTCGCAGTATAAGTATTAGTAATCAGTTATTAGCAGTATATTTTTTTACAACGAAAATATACAAGCTATTTCTGTACTCAAGTACTGTTGTACCAATGTATATCAGCAGTTAGGTTCAGTTCCAAATCAACTGATTTATCATTACTTAAACCTTACAACACGATACTATTTATCAAATGTTAAAAAACTTTTGTTATTTCTCTCATTTAGATATATGATATGCTTGCCCGTGATACCGAGATCATCCCTCTGGGGAGTAGTGTTTTGTCACAAATGAAGATGACAAATAGGCCAACATATTCAGAAAAACTTTTGGCATGTTCTTGAGAAATATATTTCGGTGAAGCCATTGAGAAAAAACGCGACAAGGGGCCTTTTACGAAACAAATTTGTATGTCCGATGAGAATGATAAATAAATCCTTTTAACGAAATTTAACTTATCTCATAGGTATATATATCCTTAGAGCTCGTCTAAGCTTGAAAAAGGCGCCCTCCTCTCGTTTTTACCCACTCAAGCAAATTCAAAATATGTACGAAAAACACATAAAAATACAATTGGTCAATCAGTTAGTAAGAACAAGAAACTTGCTAAGGAACGGATGTTCTCGAATTTGTTGTTCAACTAGTTATTGTTCTCCGAATGCGTGAAAATGCGGACGTCTTGTTTCATACAATAAGGCAGCGCTACTTCATATAGAGAGTGTTGCCAGATTTATCACGCGACTCGACCACGACGTTCGCATACAAATCGTAATTGACGTGACAGTATTATTACTTGAATTGAAATTATTACTTGAAATTATCTGTTCGTTAGTTTTGGTTAAGTTTTAAGTTAATTTTAAATTTAATTCACTGTACTTATATTTACCTCTTTTTTAATTTTAGACTGGTTGTCTGGAAGAGATTCTGATTCCGGAATAAGACCGCCATTGCAAATTATGTCGTTTTTTTAATTTTTATAAATGCAATTAAGATATTACAAACAAGCAAACAAACAGTTGATATGTCACAGAGACAAAATGTTACTGTAAAAATAAGCACTCACACATTTATATTTACTAGTTAAGTAATGGGGTGCGCCATTTCAAGTTAGACAAGTTTTACTAATGTTATTACCGCGAAATCTTAAAATTTGTTTATATATGTCTGTAATGTTTTCACGACATCTACCGGAGCTCTAGGTACGTAGGATACAAATATATAATTTTTATGGATTAAAAATTCCCATTTTTCCTTTTTGAATTGAGGGTTTTGATTGGATATAGTATTAGGAGAGTATAAAGGGTAATTTTACCGCTTAAGCTGACGCGAGCAGTCAGAACAAGTCGTTAGTAATGTCGATATAAGATATAAAGATTACATTTAGATAAAGTGAGTAACACTAATCATCATCAACAATGATTTTTTAATAAAAACTGATATCTCTAAGGAATTGCTACCCACCGTGTAGTATACGGCTTAGTAAAATAGACCACTCTCATTTCTTACCGAGGCGATGTAAAAGGCGACTAACGTATGTTGACCCACTGTACGATATACGGTTAAGTGGATATACCAACCTCTTTCTTACCGAGGTGTCGTAAAATACAACTAAAGTAAGTTGACCTCAGGAAGGCGGCTGGTTGCAAAATACGTAGCCAAATCATGTGACAACATGTACAAAAGTTATAATAAAATCATTTTGCTATAATCCGCGATGAATTGAATGATAAATTCATTGCGGATTATAGCAAAATAATTTTATTATTACTTTTGTATTATATATATCCGCAAAGTAACGCCTAATTCTATAAATTATTTGACAACATATATATAACATGCAAGACTTGGAGATCAATTATCCATGAAAAAGTGATCCGTGGAAAAGGTCACGACCCTCAGCACTGAGGAGAACGACGCAAGGAGGATATAACATGTCGTGCCGACCCCATTTAGAGTGGGGCAGGAGGATGACGGTCTCTAAGGAATTGCTATAATATGTGTGTCATCCCAAGTTGCAGCGTAGTAGTCCTTTGTGGGAAGAGTAGGAAAGTATATTTTATATAAGGGAAAATGTTAAGATAGCTGAAATTTCTTAGACACATAATTTCGACACAATAAGGTAAAGTATGAAGTTGGAATCGATAAACCAGTCGCGTGTGCTTAATTAAAGTACGTAATACCTGTTCAGTGGTTGTTGGACTCACGCCATATGAGTTCATTGCCTTATTATCTTACATAGTCCAGAAGAGAAAATTTAATTCTTTGCTAATATTACTGTAATGTTCTGTATTTACGGTGAAACCGCTACAGATTGCGATGAATATATATTTAGAAATAGATTAAATCTTGAAAAAGTCATAGGTTTCGTGGCTTGTAATTTCGTGCAAATACTCACAAAATCTGCTCAAAAAATACTAATATAATAATACAATAATAAAATAATAATACACTCAAAAAAGTTGTGGTAGCCCAGCGGTAACACCATGCGCCTCTTTCGAGGAGGTCTAGGATTAAAACCCCGGGCAGGCACCAATGAGTTTTCTAGTAAAACTTATGTGTCTAATTGATAATTGCAATTTATCACACGCTTTTCGGTGAAGGAAAACATCGTGAGGAAACCTGCATATCTCTAGAGAATTCTGGGGATATGTGTAACCTACCAATCCGCACTGGAGCAGCGTGGTAGGTCTTAGCACCAATCCTTCTCTCCAAAAAAAAAAAGGAGAGAAGAGGCCTATGCCCAGCAGTGGGATAGTAACAGGCCGTTACTTACTTACTCACAAAATCTCCGTGGAAAAGTATCTTGAGTAATAGAAACGAAACTTTTTATAATTTGCGATAAACATGTATGTTACATACATTATGCGAAAAGTATATCATACAGATACAAGAAAGTTTTGTCTTTCTAAGCAATTGAAGACAACTGTTAGAATTTAAATTTTAAAGCAATGAATGTAACGGTCGATATAAAGTACCTTCTTATTTCTCATTCGAGCTAGAGAGAAAATAATAATAATCGTAAGTTTGTCAATTATTTAATTATTCTGCGAATAACATCATAGAAAAAAGCTTATAAGCATCAAGTTTGTAGAGAAGCGAAGTATTTGTACCTTTTTTTCATTTCCTGAATATTAGATGCGTAAAAAAAATAAGTCTCCAAGCGATTAAACAATAACGTATCCAACCGATTAATAGGGTTCTACATTGACTGATAAATTTAGTTCGAGGCTAATTTATTATAGATTGAAATAACATTTATCTTCTAGGTAAGTTCAGGTGATAGTAAGCCAATATAAATACCAATGATTATTGACTACTACCTTGCGTATACAGCCTCGAACAAAAGTTAGTGTAAAAGAGGTGAAATTAGTTATTGATTAAAATGCTTTTTTTCTGGGAGAAAAATGTTACCTTAATAAATAGATACATAGATACAAATATACAATTTCTCATACATATTTACATGAAGGAAAACATCGTGAGGAAATCTATGTATCTATAGAGAATTCTTGGGATGTAAACTGCCAAGCCGCATTGGAGCAGCGTGGTAGGTCCTTGTCTCCAAATACGAAGAGAGGAGGCCTATGCCCAACTGTGGACCAGCAAGAGACCGTTACTTTACTTTTACTTTTATTCTATGTTTGGAAATATTTGTATGATAACAGTATGAACATTCGCTCATACATTGACAAACTTTCTTGTTTATATTATTTAAGTAATTTTATGAACGGTATTGATTTAGGATATCAATAAACCTTTTTCATTTGGGTATTTTTCTATCCTTACTAATATTATAGATGCAATGACAGACAATATAATATCTTTGCAGACGCTAGTTTACTTAACAAATTCTAATAACCACACTTATAGAAGCGTAAACGGACGATCTAATTTCTTAAGGTTTACATTTCTTGTAAAATATTTTGCGAAAATGTTTAAGGATCATATCATAGGACGGTGTATTTACGGCTATTAAGTTATGATATTGATTGTATTGATTTGACTTTTTTTTAAGTTAAAAGTAAGTACTTTTATACTGAGTGTAAGAACCACCGACTGATAAATAATTTCGTCTCGAATTACATTTTTTCAATATATTCACATTTTTATGATTTATTGCTCGTTCTAATAGTGCTGTATGTTTACAGAATTCGTCACGACTTAATGACATGGGGCGACCGTTTTACCGAAAAAGAAGCGGACTACGCCTTAGATGAAGCTCCCACTATACAAAAAGATGGATACAATTTCATAGATTACAAACAATTCTGCGCTACCCTCTCTGGCTTAAGGAAACCTAATAAAAAAGCCTTACAAGTCTGAAGCTATAAGTATAAATTACAAGGACCTCAATTCTGAAGGCTCTGATTATTTTCCGCATTTCTTTTAAAATGATTTAATAAATAAAGTTTGAAATGTACATATCCTTTATAATTTATATTCAAATGTAATTTTAAGGCGATTCAAATTGTTACAATTAAAAGTATAGTCTATATGGATCGATCTTGCACATGAATTTGTTGATTCATAGAAATAAGTTGACCAGGATTTTTTATCAGTCTTTAAAGTAAGACGCCGGGCACACCACAGAGAAAAAACAACTAATGCAAATTAGTGATGCGCCTTTTCCATGGATAATAAAATAAAATAATATTAGCTCAATAAGCATTGTGGTATTGTAGAGGTACTCTAAGTTAATAAATAATAAATATTATCCGTACAAAAGATAAACCGTGTACGAATAAATGGTGATAGCGTTTGCCTTTTATCAAGAGTTAAATTGATTGACAATTCATAGTGTGTTTTACGGTAAAGGATATCTGATGTACATGTCATAGAGAGATTATTATATATTCTCTAAGCAGAGAGTAGGCTCTTACTAAGAAGTGGGATAACACAGGCGCTTGCTTAATTAATTATAATAGTTTTCTGCACAAAAGACGCCATGATTATGAAGCAATTTTTTTCCAAAATTCAAAAGCTTTCCGACTAAATTTAGGTACTATAATAACTACATAAAACTAAGATTACTAGTATCAATAATATTATAACTGGTCTTACTGGAAATATGACTGGGACAACCTAATATCATGTTTTGAAGATTTGGTTATTGTAGTTTCCCAAACGCTGCTATAAGGAGTTGGATTCTGTATTTGACTTTCATCACGGATTAGAAAGAGTTTTTCAAATTATTAAAATATTCCTTATTGATTGTTTAAATTATACAGTGAATAATAAATATAAGTAAAGACTTACTCAAGATCCTCCTTAAAGATGTCGAAGTCAGTAAACATCAGCTCCACAATCTGATGGGGTGCGGCAATGAAAGTATACAACAAGCAGACACCCCGTGGATACGGTAAGGGGTAGTCGGGGCTGCTGAACGTACCCCGTTCTTTACCATGAGTCGATGTGAAGCGGATACAGGAACAACCTGTTGGGGAGATAAAACAAGTTAATCCAGATAAAAACTGAACTCTATAAACATTCTCCTAACTTTGTCCTACAGCAAGTAAGTAGCGGCCTATTACTATCCCACTGCTGAGAATAAGCCTCCTCTCTCCGTTTTTGAAGAGAAGGATTGGAGCTAACCACGCTGCACCAATGCAGATTGGTAGGTTACACATATCTCCAGAATTCTCTAGAGATATGCAGGTTTCCTCACGATGTTTTCCTTCACCGAAAAGCGTGTGATAAATTGCAATTATCAATTAGACACATAAGTTTTAACAGAAAAACTCATTGGTTCCTGCCCAGGTTCGAACCCGTGACCTCCTCGAAAGAGTCCCACGGTACTACCGCTGCGCTACCACAGCTTCTACAGCGGTAGAGTTGACGATTCAAAAGTACTAGTTTAAGGGTTTACTTAACTAAAAAATATTAAATAAATATTATTTATTATAATAAATAAATTAAATAAATATTAAATAATAAAAAGAATAAAGGAGAAATTTTAATTTGAAATTATTAGAATTATTTTTTTATTTTTAACATTAATCTTAGAAACACACTGTATATTTCGTGTATTAAAGTGTCAGTTATAAATATGAGTGACACAGTTTAGCCATTACAAGAATTAATATTTATTATTAAGGGGGACTCTTTTAATTTATCCTAACTCAAGCGGTCCCATTATTTATTTGCCAAACGGAATTACTAGAGCATTATTTATTAAAAGAGGCTACGAGTCCTAAAAGCCTACAGTTTTATTTCTTTTCGCAGTCCATGCCTGTTTTTAAAAGCATAAAACAAAAGGGAGCTGAATTTTAGACGGCTCTTAAATATTTGAGTAACGCCCGAGGCCTGGTCCAGAATTAGATGATTATTCGAGCAGAAGTGTTGTATAATCGACGCTAGAAGCATAATCCGGAAATTGAGCCGGTTTGACCACACCATCCGGGACCGAGTCAGCTATGCATATAACGCTTAATATAATGTCCGCAAATCATAGAATATAAATTACGTCATGTAGCACTATGATATCCTACTTCCTACTAATATTATAAATGCGAAAGTTTGTGAGTGTGGATGTATGTTTATTACTCTATCACGGCGAATCCACTAAACCAATATTAATTAAATTTGGCACAATTATTCCTTATACACCGGAATAACATATACGCTGTAGAAATCCTGTTAATTCTACAGGAATAGGATGACATTGAAAAGCGCCATCTATTATCGACCTATCAAAGGAGAACCCTCCACGCGAAGTAAAAGCTAGTAATTAATATGATATGATAATGAAGCGTATTTTTCCTATGAAAGTAAGCACATGTTCCTGCTGTGTGGTTTCCGGCTGAGTAGAATAGACCACCCTCATTTCTTACCAAGGTGTTGAAAAAGCGACTAAGGTAAATTGACCCGCTTTATGGTATCTGGTTGAGTAGAATAGACCACCCTCATTTTTTACCGAGGTGTCGTAAAAGGCGACTAAATTAAGTAAATTCGCCGTGTGATATCCAGCTGAGTAGAATAGACCATTCTGATTTCGTACCGAGATGTCGAAAAAGGCGACTAAGGTAAGTTGCTTGACCCGCCGTGTGGTATCCGGTTGAGTATAATATACCACAAGAATCTTACTGAGGTGTCGTAAAATACTACTATGGTAAGTCGATGTCAGGCAGGCGGCCAGTCGTAAAATATGTAGCCAAATCATGGGACAATATGTTTATAACATTTGTGCCGACCACACGTAGAGTGGGATAAGGGCAAGAAGATGAATGTTATTCTTTATGTATATGATGGCTAAATAATAAAGTAAACATTAAGTTAATAAGCAAGCGGTGAATCTAATATACGGATATTCCGTAAAATAGCAAAACCGTCCAGAATTTATAAGCATTTACTAAAACAGTTCACATTATTAAAGTTAATTAATATTGAGCCTATTATTTGATACGCATAACCACGACAAAGAACTTTTGCATTATGTACTCTTTAATGACTAAATAATAAGGTGAATATTTAAGTTACGAATCTGTTGAGCCAAACTCCGGAAATTTGGTACAGCGATCATCCGGAATTCGTAAACAAAACATTTACACAATAATGCTTGATTAACATAAAATGTGTACAAAGTAACTAACTCTGGCGTAATGGAATACTCGTCCCATTTTGCATGCTATTATACTATTGCACTTTACTTGCAATATTGCTTTTGCCAATATCACCTGATAATAAATTATATCATCCTCATCATCGCCCTGCGCTTATCCCACTCTAAGTGGGGTTGTCACAAAATGTTATAAACATGTCACATGATTTGGCTACGTATTTCACGACCTGCCGCCTGCCAGACGTCAACTTACCTTAGTCGCCTTTTACGACACGTCGGTAAGAAAGAAGGTGATCTATTCTACTCAGTCGAATACCACATGGCATATGAAATATTGTCTCTAATTTTATTTAATTTGCAAAATTTTATCGAGTATAACTTGAGTAAATATGTATTAACATTTTAACTGCAGCGTTTGCTTTTAAGTTGTAGAAATAGTCATTTGGCATTGAGCAACATCCTAAGGGTTTTCTTTCGTTAGCTGCCAACAAAGTTCATTGTATAAATTAAAATAGCTTTATAGAATGAGAACTATATTAACTGTGTTGATTCAGTTATTTGTTTTATTTATATCTTTTACATTCCGAATAAAGAGTTTTCTTTAATGAATTTTGACCAAAAATATACAAAACGTCATTCGTGATATCTTAAAGATGTTGTATTTTTGAATAGATTTTTTCGAATTGGAGCTACTTTGGATACTAATCACAAACTTAATACCTAGTATTATTAAAACTTTTGGTTTGCAAAATTTCAGACGGTCAGTCTTTTTAGAGAGAGGGTATTCCTGTCAACTCTTTAATATATTTAAATAACTTTATACTTATGTTGCTTACCGTATAGATTACAAAAATATGTTTTATCATAACATAACAATGCGTTCATAATTTATTTATGTACCACAAAAACGTTAGAAAAACATTATTAATTAAAAAGAGGGTACAAAGGTCAACTTATCCCTATAACAGAGATCTCTGCCAGAATTCACTAGAGATATGCAGGTTTCCTCGCGATGTTTTCCTTCATCGAAAAGCGTGTGATAAATTGCAATTATCAATCAGACACATTAGTTTTAACAGAAAACTTAATTGGTGCCTGCCCGGGTTTGAACCCTCGACCTCTTCGAAAGAGTCACACGGTGCTACCGCTGGGCTACTACAGCTTACACTAAGGATATGATTATTCATAATTATGTGTCTACATTGAATGATCAGTAGATTAAATTTTGTTTTGCACCGCTCATCTAATATCCTAAACATGTTTTGTCTCAATAATTACAATTTGTCTTCAATTATGTTGTATCTCCATTCGAGATTATTCTCTGCAACCCTAAACTTGAAACGAGCACTTAGATTGTAATCTAAGGCTAGTAATGCTTACGCTCAAATTTTGGTTAATTGAAACTATTTCTCTAATGATCTTACTTTGATCTTTCGTGGAATTTAGGGCGAAAGTCAGGCCTTTGCACGGATTGAGACTACGTAAGATTGTTGTAGCGGCAATCTTGCACAGCAATTTCAATTTTGCGTAACGAATAATTAATTTTCTGTATACAAGAAAGAAGCTTTACAATAATGATAAAACTTTGATTAAAACAAATATGCAATGCTTGATGAGATTTGCTTTAAAAGTACGCAGTGTTCTTATTTTTGCGAAATTCATTAATTCCTAAATTCTTTCTTAACTTTAAGGCGTAATGCGTAGTCTGCAGGAAGCGATAGATTTAAAAGATGTTACTATTATGGTAATATGACATTAAACAATTGTCATTAACAAGATTTTCGATAACTGTAACCGAAGAAAACTGCAAATTTTGGAGACTATTTGTGTTAAGTTAGGTAAATAATACTACTTATATAATATTAAAGACATATTTAAATCTATATATATAAAAGAAAGTTGGTCTTAGTTACACTATTTATAACTCAAGAACGGATAAACCGATTCGGCTGAAAATTGGTGGAGAGGTTGCTTAGAACCAGGAGACGGACATAGGATTTTTATCCCGTTCGACCGCATTTATTTTATCCCGTCAAGTCACTATAAAACGTGGTATAACAAAAACGACTATGACATGGAAAAACAAAACATAGATGACAGCTATACGTAATTTTGTCTTTGGGTAAGTATGGTAAAAATATGACAATTATCAAAATAGTAGTAGCTAAACGTTACTACATAGTATAAAACAAAGTCGCTTTCTCTGTCTGTCCTTATATCTCTATGTTTGCTTAAATCTTTAAAACTATGCAACAGGTTTTGATGCGGTTTTTTTTTAATATATAGAGTGATTGAAGAGGAAGGTTTATATGTATAATAAAATTCAATATGGAGTAGAGAAATACTGTGATTTTCACTGAGTGCCATAGGCTATATGCTTTATACCCGTGCGAAGCTGGGGCGGGACTCCTAGTAGTTAATAAATAAATATATGTAACATTTACACACACGGTCGTCCGTCCCCACAGTAAGTAACTTAATACTTGTGTTACGACTGACAGACAACTGGTAAATATATACATATATAATTTTACATGTATATTTAAACAAATATACGCCTCGAGGCTCGAAGACCAAAAAAATTTTTATAGATCCATAAATACACCCAGACTCGAAGAAACAACAAATTGAATTAAGAAAATGTTGACTCTCGGTGGGAATCGAACCTGCGACCTGCGGAGCTGAAGACAGGGTCATAAAAAAACTGTGCCCAGGGGTTCTAGGGCTTTTGAAAGCGATGAAGAAGAAAATTTGAACTATTATGGAAGTTTCCATTTGCGTAATTGACGTGATATGTTAATTTGAGATACACGGGAACTGCAAGTGCTGTACTTTGTATAGTTTTGTCTTCCTTGTATAGCTTACACTTGACTTAATCCAATCAAATTTTGCATACACTTGAGTAGTCAAAGGCTAAAACTAAAGGTAAACTCTGATTACTTCCTTCTAAGATTATTTTACTCAAATACATTCACGCCTGGACTTAATTACATATAATTATTTAATGTTCATTTATCCATTCATTTCATTAATGTCAAAAAATTAATAAGGTACAGAGAATATCTATCGACCTAAAAAATTTTGAATAGGTAATGACTTTAGATTTATATTTTTTATATGGTTTATGTAAGCGGAATTTTAGTATCGAATACTTTTTGGTATTTAGATACAACTCAAAACATCGGCATCCATGAATTTCGCCACATTTTAGATTCTCACAATTATGATCGGGGACGAAAGTTTATTGCAGTATTGTAATAAAAGCGAGCCCCAAATTTAACAATTTTCAAATTAACTTTATTAATTGTATTGTTAAAGGTGGTATCAGTATTATGTTTTCGTTGTTATAACACCAACAAATTGACAAAGTTTTTTTATTTGCACCGTTATTAAATATTGGAGGTGAATATTGTTAATGGTTTTTTTAAAGGTTACTAGCAATTTGGGTTACAAAATTACTTACTTTTACTCGTTACTAGCTAAATGCTTGTGACAGGAGTGGGTTCATATCGGTAGTATAATGGCCGGGATTCGATCCCACGATCTCTCGATCGCAAGTCCGTTATCCTAATCATTCAGTTACCGCCATGGGGTATGAAGGTAATTAATAGACTAACGTACTTCTAATTATATGTTATAGTACTTGTAAAACATTAGGCAGGAAAGAGGAAGGAAAGCCCCTTAGAGGCCAAAATATTAATCTTAACAATAGTTTTAGTGGCATGTTCTTTCTATGTATTATCATAATGTTGCCCATTATTGGTTCTAGATACCAGTTAAATAAAGTGTTTCTATAAAGGATACTCAATGGATTATTACATATATAATGATAATATTTTTCCTTTACGGTTATTATAAATTTTCATGCATAAAGATTTTCTCAATGTCAAACAATTAATTACTTTTTAACAACTAGTCACTTCCGTCACAGTTATTTATTTTTATATACCAATGTATTGCACATTTAGTTAATAGACCTATTTTTTATTTGTTCTTTATAGCCATAGTGGTTTGATTTACTTAAAATAGTTATTATATTTTAAAGTTTTATGAACTCTACACATAGAATTATTAGACTAGAATAGGAGCGTCATAGGCAGATTAGAAGATGTTTTTCACGAAGAACGTTTTGTAAAAACTAAACAATCTAGTTATATAATTTACTTGTCTGAATACTGCTTAAAATGTAAATTATTTCTTACTTACATATGAAAAGAACTTTTCATAATGTACAATATAATATTAAAAGAGAATGTATTTTACGTTACAATTCCACGTGTGCTCACAAAATACAGTTTCTTGCATTCTCATCATATAGTCGCTAACTTTGTGCAATTTCGCTTCGCAGCAACTTTGAAAGGAGATGTGAGTAACATTGTTATTTGGCATGCAAATTTTTCTGCCGGTGCGGAAATTACTAAAGAGTTCATTGTTCGGCCTAGATCCTAAACGTTGCATATGAAGGAACCGTATTCTCATAAACATGCCATTATTGCCTTTATAATCTTCTTAAGCGTAGATCATGAACTTTTTGTATAAATGAAAATTTATGACTAATAGGACCCTCCCTCGACTTCGTTGGCTTCAACTCAAGGGTAAGCTTTATAATACAATATGTTTTATATAAAAAGAAATACAAGATTTTTTTATCTTATATATTAGTCAGTTGTATAAGCTTCCATTATGCGTCATTTTATTCATATTTGTCCCGCGGATTAGTTCTAAAAGCGTTACAGATACAAACAGACTTTCGTATTTAATTATTTTTTCTTTACAAACAATATTTTATATTGAAATTTAATGTTATTTAGTTTAAACACTTCACATTAAGTGCACTATGGAAGGAGACTGACTCCTGACTAGAACTGTCCCCTTACAAAAAGTAATAGACCTAAAATATACTATGAAAAATATAATAGACAACCGAAATAATATACAAGAAACGAAAGAAAGAATTATGTATGTATATGCGCGCGTATGTGTGTGTGTGAGAGCGTGTGTGCGTGTTTTGTAGCTTAATCTGAAAAATTGCATTAAAGTTAAATTTAAAAGCAGGTGGATATAAATATGAGTAGTCGTTCTATTTGAACAAAAAAATAATTGTTGAGAATTCACAATTTGTAAGTCTTAAAAGCTACAGCTTCACCGACAGCAAAAAAGGTTTTTTTAAAATCACAACGTATCTGAACTAGCTCCTTCTTTTTGAGACAACAAAGCAACTACGTTTTAATTGGATTTATTAAGGTTTCGTCTCAGACACGTCGTGATAGGGTTATACTTAATTAAGGGCCTCTGTTTGGTTAAGTAATATGAGCACAATCTTAAATTGAGCACGTTTGTAATTAATTTCGAGGATGATGTTGTTCTTGTGCAGACGGTGTTATTGTTGAGTTTCAGCCTTAATGAGGGTTGTACGGCCTGGAGTAGGGAAACTGCGAAAGTTAAATCGTAAGGTAAAACCGCAGTGAAAGCCGATACACCTTAGCCAGAACATTAAAGTGGGTATTATCGGAGATACCTGATAGTCTTTAGATAGAAAATAGATGAGAGTCACAACTTATACTTATTGTATCCAAAGGCATGTATAATAGCTACGACTTATATTGGCGGTACAGAATCTATCAATTCCAAAATTCACTTTTTATATTCAAATTCAAAATTCAAAGTGAAATTCAAATTTTTCTGTATTCGAGTAAACTTGTAAACAAAAATGCTTTTGAATGATCAACTCGACCCCAGAAAGAAACTCGGCGGTTGCTCTTTACAAAATAATAGGTATAACTAGTTCCATTTAGTCATTACTATCTTGTACAGGGTCGAACTTGTCATCTAAATAATCCTTAACTGTATTTGACGCTTTTTGTATCAGCTTCGTTTAACAGTTTTTTTTAAACTGCTGTAATGACAGAGCAAAATTAAGCGCGGAATTTTATTATACAATCTTATACCCAAACCGAACATAAACAAATGTGTTACATACTCTTGCAAAGCGCAAAGCAGGAGCCGCAAGCTAATGTCAGTTCCCAATTTGTCTATTATATAAATCACCTATTAAAAACAAATATTAAATTGCCTTAAATATACTGTGATATCTTAAATTACTTACATTTCCGAAAACGTGATAAAGTGTTAATTAAGTAAGAACTGAACTTGACGGTTTTTAATGGAAAAACTCTGAACTAGGCACCGCCGAGTTGATTTAGTTTGAAACTTTCGTCACTCGGTAATTACCTACTGCCGCAGTTGTCAGCGAGGTATGAAGTATATTTACAAAATATACAATTTGGTAATACATTTTTATAGTTTTCAATATTTGTAACATATTACAATATGCTTTGAAAAAGTCCGCTTAGTTTTTATTGTGCTCTTGTATAATAGTACCTGGGTGGGCGGTAAAATTAAAAAAAAGGAAAAAGAAAAATGAAAAGATAATAGGGCAGGTGGGGCTCGATCCTAGGTATTTCACCGCTCTAGAACGCCCGTTCCCTAAATGGACTACCAATGGACTTTACGTTTGACAGCGAAAAATTGTGATTGTATTCAACGTAAGTTTCAAAAAAAATTTTAGAGCCCTAAATCAGGGATAAGACGACATTTTTTTAAATAAAACTTATCTAGATCGATTTTTCTCCCTCAAAATCTCAATATGCTGAATTTCAGTTAAAGCCGTTTTCAAGATTCCGAAAATATATATATGTATATATAAATACAAGATTAACTCATTTAAATATTAAAGATATATTAAGTAATATTTATCATTCAGTACTAAACCACACAATTTTCCTGCTTTTCGTGCAATAAGTTGGTATCCTAAAAGTGTTTACTTTCATTGCGAGCAAAAGCGTAAAATTTTAAATGGCGATGGCGCAGGGTTATAAAGAATTCATTGCGGACATTTCCCAAAGATCCAAAATTAGGGCATCCTTCAGTTACCATAAAACATTCTAATAATTTTTATGTACCTTGATAATTTCTTTGAAACAAGTAATCTATTGATATGATCCTATAAAATATGTTAAAATAAATGGCAAATTGGTATGTTGCTAAGTATCCGGCTAGTAGAATAGACCACCCTCATTTCATACCGAGGTATCGTAAAAGGCGACTATAATAAGTTGACCCACCGTGTGGTATCCGGCTGAGTAGAATAAACTACCCTCATTTCTTACCGAGGTGTTGTAAAAGGCGATTATAGTAAATTGGCCCACCGTGTGATATCCGGCTGAGTATTATAGACTATCTTCATTTCACTGAGATGTCATAAAAGGCGTAAAATAACTAGCAAAAACATGCAGCAACATGTTTTTGACATGTTGTGCCTACCCCACTTAGAGTGGTATACTTACTAGGGTTAACTGCCTGTCCTTCATCGACCACGTGCATTGATAAGTGTAGTAACACCAGCAATGTCGCCGATAACTAGAACAAAAATTACAAATTTAAGACAAGAAGTTTTCAAGTTTTATTAAGGAATAAGGAATCGAGAATTTAATTTAACACTTACTAAATATTTTTTTATTGTGCAAATATTGTAACAAAGTTTCTGCCGTGACCTCTGAATTAGGTTTAGAAAAACCTATATCTCGGAGTCCCCGCCTTTTCGCAGATAATACAATAGATTAAATACAGATGAACAGACAAATATAAACAACTATGGTGAAATAACATGGGAATATATATTGCCTGATATTCTCAATAAAATGCCAGACTTTTTACTAAATAAGTTAATGAAATAAGTTAATGAAAAACAATTTGCGTTATGCTTAAACCTTTACAGGTTTTAATAACTAGTCTTATGTAATAAACACAATTAGATTGTTAAACTTATATTGAATAAATAAAAATAAAAAATAAATAAAAATAAAATAAAACAAGAAAAACAAAAATAAATGGTAATAAAGTAATGGTTAATTTTATAATATGTTTAAATTTGTGGTTGTGTGATTTGTAGTAGCACAAAATTTTTTAAAGCGGTGAGTGAGTTTACGTTTGTGTGTGAGTGCGTGTGTGTGTCAGTGTGCGTGTTAGTGAGTGTGCGTATGTTCGTATGCGTATATATACCAATGTATATATAATAAAACAAACAGAATATGTACAGAAAATCCCATACAAACTAAAAATTTACTTTAATCATTTGGCTGTTAAATCTAAAACACTCGTAGTCAGTGCTTAAAATACATTTAATAGAAGTCCACAGGGTCTGACCCACATAGCTTACGTTGGGCAAACAATACAATGAACTCTTTATTTGAACGGATATCGTATTGATTCTTGAATCCGTTTCATTTGGAATCAATGTAATGGGATTTAAAATTGCTGAAATTTACATTCCTTGTATAACAATCTAACATAGTGTTAAATAAACTTTTTAAACCTACTTTGTATAATTACATTATAATAATTAAATGTATTTTGCTGTTATTTGATCGTATAAAATTGTTGTTTCGTACATTTCAGATCTTTTATTTCTTAAAAGATTCTAATTATTATGGTAAGATAAAACTTTTGAAACTGCTTTGTAAAATTAATAATGAATAATAAAATAACCAGATCAAGTTGATCCTCTGTTACCCCTAACCCTTGTGTGCTTATAGACTTATCTTATTTAGCATAGATTGTCCTATCTACGATCTAAAAATAAAAAAAAGTTTTACTCCTTTCTTTATTTTTAACATTTAGATAAGACTTTTACACAGCACTTACCAAAGCTATTGGAATTTCCCCTCTGAACTGGCTTATCTATAACTATCGATGGACGTTAGCAAAGTTTAATGGAGATGAAATCGACGGCTAGACTCATTTCTGGGTCAAGCGTTAAATCCGAAACTACTTGACTGCGAACTTAAGTGGGAAGACTGTTTTGACTTATTCGACTCTCAGTTCGATTTAATTTGATCTGATAAATAAGCCCAGAAAATAAGATGTGCGAGTTTTTCTTCTACAATTTGATAAATGTTTTCAAGCTTATATATTTTTTTACAAAATAAAAATAAAAAATCAGTAGGTAGTTGGGGATCAATCCTAGGTATTTACATTTTTTGAGACTGCCCGTTCCCCGAATAAGCTACGTTGACTTGACAGTTAATGGCAAAAATAGTGTTTTATATATAAATTTTATAATTTATATTTATAAATTTTAGTATTTTTTCATGCCCAAAAACAGGGATAAAACGAATTTTCGTTGACATAAAACCTAGCTAGATCGATTTTATCCCCCAAAACCTGAACCCCTACATGCTGAATTTCAGGAAATTCGTGGGAGCTGTTTCCGAGATTCCAAAAATATGTATATACACACACAAGATTAACTTATTTAAATATGAAAGATGTATGGTATACGACATACTTATATGTAAGATAAAATATAATTAAAATCAAATTCAAAATATTCTTTAATCAAGTACTTGTGATCAAATGCTTTTGAATCTTGATCTCTACTACTTGTTTAGGTTGCTGTTCCGAACGAGAAGAATCAGCAACAAACTTGGCGGTTGCTCTTTTAAAAATATTTCTTATAACTAATTACATATTTCTTATAACTAATTACATTTAGCCATTACTATCTTTTATAGGGTTGAAGAGTAGCTATATCTATATCTACTTATTTTATCATCTATGTCATTCTTAACGATATAGCAGTATTTCCGTATTCCGTAGCCTCTTTTAATAGTGTTTTTAAACTGCTTTAATGGATATAGTTTTTTTTTTAAAGATATGATTCTTAATACCGAATAATACCGATTCTTTAATTATATTTTTTTAATGAGTTTGAGTTAAGTTTAAAATAATAATTAGGTTTTGGAACTACAAGATCGTTACCTATTTGTAGCATTTAGTTTTTATCAACGGATTTCCTAAGTTTAGACACTGGTAGATTTTCGTCTCTAATGATTGTTAAACCCAAGATTATTTATACAATTTCGTTATTTCGTTCTTAAGTACACTAAGAAAAATGATTCTTTATGGGTGAGATATATCAACAAGAACAATTAAATTTAGTACATAAATTAAGCCTTAAGTGCTGGCATGAAAAAATGGCGAATAAATTTCGACGCGGTGTTAACTAAAGACCACATTAAGTGGCTAGAAGCGGGACACAATTTATCTTGCTCGTTTTTCCTTCCTCTTACTTCCACTTCAAATAAATAAATGCTGTTACCAAGTTGTGTTTAAAACTAAAGTGCTCTGCACAAACTTAGTAGAGAGAAATTAATAAAAAAATTATGATAATCATAAATTATTAGACCACAAATCAACGGTTATAATTTTAACGTCTTTCGATTTTCTGCTTATATAGATTTATAATGTTCGATCAAATAGAAATAGAAATAATTTTTATTTGACAAAAATACAAATAAAAGAGATACAAAACAAAAGATAACAAATAGAATGATGGTCAAATATAGGTCCGCCCTCAGCGCAAAGATTGTAGCGAAGCTGCAAAGCTGGTTTTCAGGGTGAACCTAATGTGACGTAATGGACATGCTTACGAACTCTTAATATTTAACAACTAAAAAACTATTCAACATATTCTAATATACATATTATAACATAACATTAAACGAGCATATTAAATAAAAAAATATAAAAAATAATAAAATACATTAAAAAAGAAAGAAATAATCACAAACAATAAATACACTGCATGAGATACACACATTTCGTACTTCACATACACATCAGTGGAAAATAAATAAAAAATTAAAAAAAGCATTTATTAAACATACACGAGAAATACAGTCCACTCCCGAGACTCAATCTGCCGAAGAATTATAAAGTGTTGGAAATAAATAATAAAATCGAGAAGAATGCGAAAAAAATGATGAAGTTTTGCTGCCGATTAACAAAATAAATAAAGTCTAATTGTTAGCTTATATACGTTTACCGTTATAATGATAATCGCCTAAATAGACCGAAATTAATTTTGCATTGACTGGAGCTCTGATAGCCGAAAAGAGAGACGCTTTGACTTTTCGAGGGGATCACGTGTTCACACCCCGGGCACATACCATTGAGTTTTTCTTTTTAGAAATGTATCTAATTGATAGTTGCAATTTATCACCCGGTTTTTGTTGAATGAAAACAACGCGTAGAAACCTGAATATCTTTTATATTTATTCAATTATTTATGAACCATAAAAATGTTGGAAAAACATTATTAATATAAGAAAAGTGTACAAAGGTCAACTTGTACACTTTTGTCTTTGGAGAATTTGGAGGATTGAAGTAACCCACCAATTCACATTGGAGCAGCATAGTGGACCTTAGATCCAATCCTTCTCTCCTAAATTAAGAAAGAAGGCTCAGCTCATAATCAGAAGTGGTGTAGAAACTTTACCTCTAAATAAATACTAATCATTACATTGCACACGCACTTTGCAAACATCAAATTTTTAACTCTTAACTATTGATTATGTAAAATTGCAGAAATTTATCAGCTTTAATATATCAATCGGATTTAAAGCTTTGTGTAAATCCGAAAGCTTTGTGTAGATCCTTCACTAAACGTGACAATGCATTAAAACCTTATAAACTCCGATATCTCACATCTCCTTTGTCTTAGAGAGATTATAAACGTATCCTAAATAAACGGAAACTTGTCAATAATTTATAGAACGTTACTTTGCGGAGATCCATAATACAATAATAATAATAAAATTCATCATCATAATCCTCCTGCTCTTATCCCACTCTAAGTGGGCTAAGAGCACTCTAAGGCACAACATGTTATAAACATGTTGTCACATGACTGGCATATTTTACGTCTAGCCGCCTGCCTGTCAACTTACCTTAGACGTATTTTACGACTCCTCGGTAAGAAAGAGAGTGGTCTATTCTACTTAACCGGATACCACACGATGGGTCAACTTATATTAGTCGATTTTTGCGATGCCTTGATAAGAAATGAGGGTGGTCTATTCTACTCAGCTGGATACCACATGGCGGGTCGATTTAGCTTTATCGCCTTTAACGACACGTGAGTAAGAAATGAGGATGGTCTATTCTACTCAGCTGAATACTAGACCACATTAAAAAAAAGTAATAATAATATAGTTTTGATATAATCTGCGATAAATTAAATGGAAAGTATATATATAATACTAACTGTAGAATGGACTATCCACGAAACCGTAGAACTGTATAATGACAAAATACAAAAAAAAACCAAATTGAATTTTATTCCCTTTCAAGTTTTTAAAATGCTTCCATTGAAACACGGCAAATGGACGTCTTTTTTCGTCTCGCTATCAATTTGCGGGGAAAGTGCGGTTGTTTGGATAAACAAGCCTTGATGTCCGCCCGCTGCGAGTTATCCGATCTTATTATAGCATTTGAGATCTGTCGCCTGCCAAAAAATATTTCATTTATTTATTTCTTTTTATACATACGCAGTGTGGTATCCGGCTGAATAGAATAGACCAACCTCATTTCTTACCGAGTGGTCGTAAAAGGCGACTAAGGTTGACGTCAGGCAGGCGGCCGGTCGTAAAAACGCAGCCAAATCATGTGATAGCATGTTTATAACATGTGCCGACCTCACTTAGAGTGGGATAAGGGCAGGAGGATGATGATTTCTTTTTATACATATAGTTAGAAAAGAAAAAGAAAAAGTAAAAAAAGCACATGTATAAAGGCGGAATTATCCCTAAAAGGGATCTCTTCCAGTCAATCTTTGAGTAACAGAAGGAAAAGGACAAGAATCGAAGAAGAAAGAGAATACGGGTAATATAGAGAAAAAGAAAAAGTTTATATAGATTTAACTATTTAATCTATTGATTAATTTTGGTAAAATAAATAGATGAAAAAAATAAATGCTACTAATTATAATTACTTAAAATAAATATTTTCTAGTCTGTGACCTCAATAACCGTAATGCCGTAAGTTCATTTATTAAATTATTTATTGAGTATGGCCAGATAAGTAATTGTGAATTCAGTCCAGTCCGGTCAGTTCGGTCCAGTAATTCCTGAGATTAGCGTGTTCAAACAATCAAACAAACTCTTTAGCTTTATATATTAGTATAGATCAGGGCTTCTTAAACTGTGATTCGCTACTGAAAGCAAAAGGCGTCGCAAAGATCTGATACTTTTCAATCATTATTGATACAACTACATGGCTGCAGCTGTCCTTTACAGAACTTTTCTAACAAAGATTTATTGATATTTCTCCTCCTAAGTTCCTTCATTACCCCTTTTCATTAATTTAAGTAAATAGATTTTATTAAATTTAAGATTGGTTAGTTTACAACAATTATAAATAAAATTTTAAAATTAGTATACACACTACGTACAAATATAAATACAAATAAAAATCATATAAAATTTGTATTTATTCTATTGTAGTTTTATTATAACTATTTTTTGAAAAAAGTGGCAATGCAAAACTGTTATTTACATTGTAAAATAGTGCGATATTACATCTACATCTACGGTTAATATATATTTCATTATATGGAGGAGGGGGTCGTTTAAAATTTTCTAAGCTTGAAGGGGGTCGCCATATAAAAAAGTTTAAGAAGCCCTGGTATAGATAACAATTGCATGCAAGTTTTTACTGTGACTTGTGAATTTGACACAGCTATTGCTCTCGTAAGTCTAGACATAGTCTTTAGTCTTCATTCATGTTTTTATCGCTCGGTCTGGAAACTTTCTTTTTCTAAGATAAACTTTATGCTAAAGTTCTTGAGGTTGAATAAAAATCTTACAATAATTTCGACCTTAATTTTAGTTTTGATATAACTTTGGGCAAAGCGTTTTCATTTGACCACTATTTCTCCTAACTTTTACTTTTATTTTTATTATTTTTCCGACCTCTATAGTATATCGTTAGGATTATTGAATTCTTTCTGTCATATAGCTTATGTTTAGTAAAAATTGGTGAAATTTGCATTGATTTATTGAACTTAGATTAGAGGAGGCAAGCCTGTAATTGATAGGGAAGATGAAACTCGTATACTTTATCTTTATCTAATAACACATAAAGAAGAGAGACAGATAGATACACCTTCATTTGTTTTTTGTATTGTAATACCTATGGCATATTTTTAGATTGGCTTCTTTACTCTAAGTATAATAATTCTATATAAGTTAGTGTAGTCCTTTGTAAAGAAAGAATAAATAATATCCAGCTAAATTGCGTTAAAATTTAATTCTCTACTAGATACGAAGGAAAATGAGCGAAATTTTCACGAAACAAACTGCACTGTTTCGTGCTGTGTTTTTTCGACTTTTTATAATTTTACTTTGTAGCTTTAGTAAGAACAACTGATCATTTTTTAAGTTGGGTATCCAAATAAAAATACTTATTACTGTAATATATACATATAGTATATTAATAAAGACAGTTAAACGTATGAATAAAAAATCTTCGACAAATCTATAGCCGTAGTCCATATATTACCCGCTTTGCGATCTTCTGATGATGCTACATGGTGAAACCATTGCTGAGATTGTGATAGTGAATGTGTGCAGTGCTAGTGACATACTGGTGGTGGTATTTACTGCAGTTTTAAGAATCCTACATTTCTAAGGTATGAAAATGAATATCATATTCTTCTGATGACATTACCTAGATTTTACTCCATTCACGGACTATAGCAATATAAAGCATTTTTTCTTCATCATCCTCCTGCCCTTATCCCACTCCAAGTGGGATCGGCACAACATGTTATAAACATGCTGTCACATGATTTGGCTGCGTTTTTATGACCGGCCGCCTGCCTGACGTCAACTTACTCCAGTCGTGTTTTACGACTCCTCGGTAAGAAAGAGGGTGGTCTATTCTACTAAACGGAATACCACACGGCTAAAAGCATTTTTTGTTTTTATTTTGAATACTTTCGAGATTCTAACAGTGTTGCCTTTTGTATCTAATCCGTATGTGACATGGTATAAATTTTTACTCAGAGCGACACCCGTCTACGAGCCTGTTAGGAATAATCCAGTCGCACGAGGATATAACAAATTCCACTTAGCTTAACGATTATGATCAGATGTTCGTGATGATAAACGATATCGGTGGCTTAACGTGCTCTCCGTAGCAGAGGGGTGAGGAACATAAACCTACACAAAGGTTTAAATTAAGTGTAAGGAATGTGCTTATACGTAAAGCATACTACACAATTGGAGGTACACAAATGATAATAATTATTGGATCTGAAAATCTTTACTGATTCGTACAAGGCTGTAGTTTATTTATTTAAATTAAAAATGTTTAATATCAACCGCCCAGTTCTTGCTAGTTCTCAATAAGAGAGACCTTCCAAAGCCTTATTAATCTATTGATCATTGTGTTTGAAAAGGCTTAGTCGAATAAAAATTATTTTAAATAATAATTAGGCGTACTTTGCGGAGGTCCATAATAGTAATATATAATCTTTTATCGCGTATTATAGCAAAATAATATTTTCATTCGTTTTGAAAGATTATTCTGATTTTATTTGATTAAACAAATGTTTAGGAAGATCTTTTAATTTTAGTAACCCGGTGAGTGGTGTTTATCAGATATTGTCATATAATCCCTGATATGTTAAGATAATGGTGACAAAGGTACTTTTTACTATTGATTGGTATCCAGTACACCGTTGAGCAAAAATCGCCGGCAAGCCAACTTGTAACCAAAAAGCCCTAAAAAAACCTTAAAATACCTTTTTAAATACGTTTGCGTTTGGTTAAATGTTGAAGTATCCACAATTATTTACGGTTTGTTGTTCCTTTACTAGAAGGAAAAATGAGAATCTCTTTTAACACAAATACAGAGAAAGACAGACTTTCGCTAAATAATTTATAGAATTAGGCGTTACTTTGCGGACATCCATAATACAAAAGTAATAATAAAATTATTTTACTATAATCCACGATGAAGTAAAATAGATAATATACGTAATGCTAAATGTAGAGTGGACAATCCGTTTTCATACCGGATACATGCAGGATTCGTAAAAACAAATGTCCACTCTACATTTAGCATTATATATGTTTTCTATTTTACTGCATCGCGGATTATAGCAAATTTTTTTTTACAGACTTTCGCTTAATCGGTCGTAATGAATAAATTCTATACGCAAATGGAATCTTTTATATTTATTCATTATTTTATTTTATGTCTTATTCATACGCAAAAGGATTATTGCGGATAACTTTTCACAATTTTATTTGATGTCGTGTACAGAAAAGGAACGGAGTTTTCTTGAATGGCCATAACGAGATCGCATAGCCAGGAAAGGGCGGCCGTCAACGCTTGTTTGTTCAAACAGCCTCACTATTTCCGTAAATTGATAGCACTGAGGAAAGCCGTCTATACGCCCAAGTGAGCTTCAATGGAATAATTTTAAAAGCCTTCAAAGAAACCGAAAATGCGGTATTTTCTGATTTCCTACATTTTATTTGCGTGTATTGAAATATAAGCTAAATATCATTGAAAAAACGTGTATCAGAATGTTTTTTCTCGTTTCTTTATTTTAGTTTTATCATGGATTGTCCACTCTACATTTACATTTTATATATTTTCTATTTTACTTCATGACGGATTGAACGCCGTGTGGTATCCGGCTGAATAGAATAGTACCACCCTCTTTTCTTACCGAGGTGTCGTAAAAGGCGACTAAGGTAAGTCGACCCGCCGTGTGGTATTCGGCTGAGTAGAATAGACCACTCTTATTTCTTACCGAGGTGTAAAAGGCGACTAAGGTAAGGTGACTCACCGTGTGGTATCCGGTTAAGTAGGATAGACCACCCTCTTTCTTATCGAGGCGTCGTAAAAGACGATTAAGATAAGATAACGTCAGGAAGGCGGCCGGTCGTAAAATACCTACGTAGCCAAATCATGAGACAACATGTTTATAACATGTTATGCCAACCCCACTTAGAGCGGGATAAGGGACAAAAGATGATGTTTTGTTGACGGATGGATTGTTAACTATCACTTAAATAGGGGTATAACAAAATGCTTATCTTGTTTCTTATCTGATCAATACAAAACTGCTCACGCATGACTATCGCTTTGTGAAATATTGCCGGAACAATTTTTAATCTAGCGTTCGAGACGAAAGTTATAAGCGGGTCTGATAACTTAAAGTACTTCGTAACTATCTGTAGGGGAAAATGGTAAAGGCTTTATAGGGGCTTATTATCATCCAACTATTTATATTTCTACATCCATGTACAGTTTTCTTCTCTGACCGACGTCACAAAGAAGTTTTTTAAAAGTATTTTCCACTAGCAATCGCGATTTCAGTCGCGCCAACTCAAGTTTAAGTATTCAATTTTGCAATATTTATTTTTTCCTGTTCCTGTAATAAAAATGGAATTCTTTTCTAAATATTGTGAATACGCTTTAACAGTTTCAAATTTCATCAATACTTAATGCGTGACAGACAGACAAACTTTTGTATTTACAATCTTTGTAATATAGATCCATAGTTACAAATAGTTTTTTAAATAGATATTTTAAATTCTGCACTACATAGCAGCAAAAACTTTTTGCTGTAGCTGTTTTAATTACAAGCTTATAAAACTTCACTAAGGGAACATTTACAATTTGTTTTTATAAAAGTATTCAAGTATTCAAAGTACACATGTTTAATAAAGTTTTACAAAGCGAGCAAGCATATTTTTAATTTGTTCTGTATTTTTCTTTTAAATGCCTCTATTTGTATATTTCAACCAACTAAAGTATTAACACAATTATTGTATTGAATACAATATAAGTAATTTGAAGATATCCTATATACATACGAGGTGTGTTCAAAAAGTATCGCGAATTTTGTGTATTTTCAAAAACTATTTATTTATTCGTGAATATTTATTTTGTCCCCTTCAAAGTAGTCCCCCAGGGATATTATACACTTGTGCCAACGTTTTTTCCAATCTTCGAAGCACTTAAAAAAATCATTTTTTTGTATCTTGTTCAGCTCCTCCTTCGATGCCGTCTTTATCTCGTCAGTCGTGGCGTAGCGTCGTCCTTTCATGGGCCTTTTCGATTTCGGGAACAAGAAAAAGTCACAGGGGGCCAGATCTGGGGAATAAGGTGGTTGCGGTATCATTAGTGTGTTGTTTTTGGCCAAGAAGTCGCGTACAAGCAGCAGGCTGTACAAGCAGCCCTGTGTGAGCAGGGGCGTTATCGTGGTCCATTTTTTTGAATAAGTAAAAATCGAAGACGAACCAAAACACGTGCAAGCAAAGCAGCTGTCAACAATTAACTGAAAATTCAAATACGCCAAACTTGTCAGCATAAGTGAGGGACAAATGTACCAACATAACGCTACAAAAAAAACAAAATTCGAATATACGTAACCCGAGAAAATTCAAAATTCGCGATACTTTTTGAACACACCTCGTATATGCTGCAGAAGTAGATTTATTAGAAGGCACATGATTAGTAGAGCTCATCTAAATGACTAAATGACTATGACTAAATGACTCGTCCCACTCTCGTATTTACCCAATCAAGCAAATTTAAAATATGTACGAAAAACACAAAAATATAGTATTGTATTGGTCAATCACTCAAAACCTTTGGCATGTTCTTGCGAAATATATTTCGTTGAAGCCATTGAGAAAACACGACAAGGGGACTTTTACGAATTTGTATGTCCGATGAGAATGATAAATAAATCCTTTTAATGAAATTTAACTTATCTCATAAGTATAATGACATATTAGGTATATATTAGGTATATCCCTAGAGCTCGTCTAAGCTAAAACGACGCGCCCCTCTCTCGTATTTACCCAATCAAGCAAATTTAAAATATGTACACATAAAAATACTATTGGATTGGTCAATCAGGTGTTAAGAACACAATACTTGCTAAGGCACGGTTGTTCCTGAATTTTTGTTCAACTAGTTTATTTTCTCCGATACGCGAGAAGGCGGACGTCTTGTTTCATACAATAAGCCAACGCTTCTTCATATAAAGAGCGTAGCCAGATTTATCACGCAAGTAGTCGACCGTAGTTTTCGCAAACAGACCGTAAATCACGCAATAGCTATCAATAGAGACTAAAGTCATTATGAACATTAGCAACATTACATTACTCACACATTTATATCAACTAGTTAAGTAGTAGGGCGCGCTATTTCAAATTTGACAAACTCTACCTAGTTATAGTACCTAGGTAATTATTTGTAGACGAAAATTTAGGTTTTTGGGTCTCTCTGGATTTTTCTGAATATAACAACCTACGTGTCATTACGGGTACATCTACCAGTCAGTTTCGCGACCTTAAATTATGACATTACCATTTTGCAATTATATCTTTTTGCATTTGTATATCCGAATAGCCACAGCTACTGCAACACCTATGGTACTAAATGGTAAAGATTAAAATGATGTTATTTATAGAATAAGGCGTAACTTTGCAGAGATCCATAATACAAACAGAAAGAAAATATTCTTTGCTATAATCCGCGATAAAAGAAAATATATGTAATGCTAAATGAAGAGTGTACTATCCGTTCTCATGCTTGACAAATCCAGAATTTGTAAAAACTCATGCACTACCCCGAATGCACAACAATACACAAGCACTGCACACATTCACAACCACAACCTCAAATCGTTTCGCCCCGTAAGCGAAGCATCGTCAGGAGATAGACACGACTAAATCGCAAAGCCTTAATGACGAATTTTAAATGACCGAAAATATTAATATTTAACTTGAAGTAAGTAAAACTGTTTTATACCCTTTAAAATAATTAAGGCCAGCAAATGTCGTAAAATAATTGGATATTATTAATTGCTACGAAATACGTGTTAATGCTTATTTTAAAGGCCGCAAGTTGTTTCGGTTTATCCCTGCAATGAAATTTCGATGGAAATGTAATTTGAATTTATTTCTACTTAATGAGTTACAAATAGGATTACGTATAACAAAAGAGATTTCAGTTGATAACTATAATGAAATATAATGTTATGGCCTTTGTAAAAAAGTAAAAGTAACGGCTTACTAACGGGTTACTATTCCACTGCTGGGCAGACAACTCTACCCCTTTTTTTGGAGGAAAGGATTTGAGCAAAGACCACCACGCTGCTCTAATGCGGATTGGTAGGTTACACATATACCTAGAATTCTCTAAGGATATGCAGGTTTCCTCACGATGTTTTCCTTCACCGGAAAGCTTCAGAATGAGGGTGGTCTATTCTACTGAGCCGAATACCACAAGTTATGGAATTAAATTACCTTGTTTATTTATATTTTTGTTTGTCTTCTTTATTGGTTTATTTAATTCAAATTTGCATTTGACAATAATCCGGAATTAGAAAATACTTTAACGGGATGCTATCAAAAAGAACTCGATCACTGTAATAAATACCTAGCTTAAGAGATTTATTAAGATTAAGAGATTCTTTCTAAATATTGGAAACATGATCGATTATAGAAAACATGAAAACGATCTCGTATATTTCATTCGAATCTTAGAACTTTTGTTTTAAAGAAAAATCGTTCTTACAGAGTATCTGGAGAATAAACAACGAATAAAGAATAAAGTTACGGACCGCATTAAGTTACGAGGATAAGGATATGTTTTATTTTACCCGTTTTTCTTTCCCAGCATTAATTACTATGCAGTAAGATTAAATTAAAAATTAAACAGCGTTCGGGCTTTAGCAAACATTCAAACTATAAACTTGTACGTACATAGATTTGGATAAAGAACTAATTAGGTTTTAGCACCAATCCTTCTCTCCAAAAACGGAGAGAGGAAGCTTATACCCAGCAGCATGCTTTTTTATATAATAGTATTTGGTTATAAATTGTTGGCTCAATAGCAAAATTTGCACGTTTATAAAAAATACTTTTATAATTTTTTAAAATTACAAAATGATAATATATTCGTAAAATCCTATATAACAATTGAATCCCATAGAACTGTCCCTGATTACTAATGTTTTTACCTTCACAAAGTATCTACTAATTTTTATTAAAATTAAAGCGTTCGACTCCAAATTTCCTTAGGAGTTTACATGTCATAATACACATTATTTGCCTCGTTTCAAGAATAAGGATATAAAAGGCGTATCGTAAACTCGCACAAATCATTGGGCACAGGCAAGTTGGGCAATAAAAGGAGGCAATATGGTGCTCAGTAAATAGCCGAATGATGGCACGTAAACGATTCTGGCTGCGGTCCCCGGAACTTCGAGTATAAGGAGAATTTATTTGGATTTGATCTATTAAGTTTAATGGCTTTCGCGTGTGCAGAAAAGATTAATTTTACTTTTTCTACGTTGCCTCGTGGCGACAGCGAGTAACATATAACTTAAATTTTGCTCGATATTTGCTTCGAAATCAAAGCCATAGCCAAAGCCAGGATAGTTGGCTGCCGTAAATATCAGCCAAAGCTGTACGGACCTATTGATGCTTTCATACCGCAAAAATCAGAAGGATGTTACTTTGACCCTGCGGCCATGATGTTGTTCATCAAGAGAGACTGGTTGCTCGTAACTCTCTCTTTATTTTAATTTTATCGTTACAGTCTAATGTTTAGCTGTTTGGCAGTACCTTTCATTTTTACTACGGAGATATTAGTAACTTATATCTCCGTAGTAAAAATAGAATATAGTCGTTACCTTTAGGTTCCATTCCTTATTTATTATAAAACACAGGATCTATAGTCTCGGTCTCACTAAAGTATCTTTATTGAAGACAAATCCTTACTTATTGTAAAACAAAGTCCCCAAAAGTTGTCTGTCCATACCGATTTTCTCATAATCAACAGAATCGATATTTGCGTGGTTTTTCCTTTACCTTTTAGGTAGCAAAAATTACGAAAAATTACAATAAACGTTTTTATGTAAATTGTTAAGAAGAGGTCGCGCAGTTGAAAAAAAACTTTTTGAAAGCTTTTGTCGCATGCATCGTGTAAATAAACAGATACACACTCAAGTAATGTACTAAAGAATTGTAGATCTACTAAAATACTAAAAAGTCTTAGACAACATGCTCTATCTCTTATAGTTAACTCATAATAACTACTTTATGTTTAATATTCAATTCAATACACTGATTTCCAGTATGTTACAAAATATGATATTATTTAAAAAGTCGGGCTCATACGTAAATGTTCCTATCACACATATATTATGAATCTGGCGAGCGACCACAGATCGTGGGTACACACCATACGCCGGCCCGAGCTTAACGAAGATTTAGTGACCGGGTAATACCAGATGTCTATGCTAACACAATCTATGTGCTAATAATTAAATCTTCCTTTACATAGATAACTATGGCTACCCTATGTCTTAATAAAAAAGACCAGACATATTTTTTTTTTGAAGTCGTCAGTCCACCTCGTAGGTTGTCATCGACAAGTCGAGTCGCTATTTCATCATCTTGTGAACCCAACGCCCATCGGTTCTTCGCAATTTGTGTCCACGTATCGCTACTTCATTTTCGCGAAACGCTGAATTTTTTTCGGGGAATTTGGTTTTACTACGGATGTCTTCATTGTTGATTTTATCATGGACAGATACTTCAACATAGCTTGCTCCATCGCGCACTGAGCTACTTCGAGCTTCTTTTGAGGCCCGTAATCAGCGACCACGTTTCGGCTCGCCCATCAGTATAGCTACCCGAGGCGACCATCGGCATCGATTAGCAGATAGAGGGGCCACTCTTAGAGAAGCCCCGAACCAGAGGTAGCGCTTCCTGTGGTTCAGGGTTGCTGCTGGCGAGTATGGGAGTAATGTGTACAACGGTACCCTGTCCCCGCCACCAGCAGCGTGGTGAAGCACTGTCAGGTTTTTAGTCCGTCCAACATACCCGCCGCTCACCCCCGTCGGTCGGTGACGATACATAATGGGTTTTGACTTATAATGGATTGTCCTGACATAAAAAAAAAACTGTTAAAAGACATTAAAACAAAGACTTACTCACAAGTACTCAAATACACATGTGGCTGTTAACGTTGTAACAATAGAATAGTGAACATAGAAAGAAAGCCATTTCGAACAACTGAAGGAGTGAAAACAACAAAGATGACACATTAATAGGAAGCTAAGAAGGAGTCTGATATAAAAGCTTCTATTGTTCTTTTAATGTAAAAGACCCTGTAGCGTCGATGTACTCTTCACCGTCATTGTTTGTCTTCCGGACGTTTTGTCATTAGTCTTCGTCTATTCACATATTTCTTGGATAATAACGTCGATAGTATAAACACGACTTAATAAAACGTTGGTTTAAACACTTGTGTTCCACTTTTGAAAGGCCATCATTGTGAAGTGCAGGATGTACTGTTTTATAAGACGTGTTTTTTTTATGTAGTATCTGTTTTATATTTTTATTGATGAACGCGTTTATCTTTTATTGATGAGATAAATTTGAAAAAAGAAAAAAGGGCTATTTAAGGAAAGTTGAAAGATGAGGTAAACTAAACTTAATAAAGCTAAATAATTGTTTTCGAAGTAGAGTTCTCTAGAGATTTGAAGGTTCACGATATTGTTCTTCATCGAAAAGCGTGTGATCAATTGTAATTTCGATTAAACACAATAGTTTAACAAAAAAATCATTGGTGCCAGCCCGGGGTTTGAACCCGTGACTCCTCGAAAGAGTCGCACGGTCGCACCGCTGGGCTATCTAAGCTATAAAATGAATAAAGTTACCCGAAATCCCTAAATAAGGTGAATAATGAGCGTTCCTTATACACAATAGGTATATTGTACCTATTGTACATAGGTCTGAAATAGATCCTAAGCAACATTAAAATAACCATTCTTGTTGTTTTAATGTTGCTTAGGTACTATATAATGTCCTTACGGTCTATATTACAGTTAAGATTAGAATTAAGGTTAACTAACATATTTTATAAGAAGAATTGTAACTAACACCTATGGATCATTGGTCTGAAATAAATGTATTATAATTATTATATTTGTTTCAGATGCTTAAAGCTGGACCGCATCGTCGTTGTCCGGCGTTCGTCATGTATGACGTTTTTGTTGCAGAAATATAATTTATACGATTAAATGTATATTTCAAATATATATTTTATGTCTATAATACTTTACGGGGTTTTTCTAAAGAGACACGAGAAGAAAGAATTTAAGCGAAAATCCAAAATAAGGTGAGTAATGAGCGTTCATTATACACAATAGGTATATTGTACCTATTGTACATACGTCTGAAATAGGTCCTAAGCAACATTAAAACAACAGTTCTTGTTGTTTTAATGTTGATTAGGTACTATATAATGTCCTTACGGTCTATATTGCGGTTAATAAAAGCTAATACCAGAAGATGTAATCGCTTTTAAAACGTTTAAATTCCATCATTTTAATAAGGCAAAAGTGTGAAAATTTCTCTAAATCCAAACAAATAATGGCATCATTATGTGTAGTAATTAGTAGACTCGGAAACTCTCCACAAACAGTGATTTCGTGAACAATTATCGTGCATTGTCAAACAGACTTGTGAATCATTGTAATACAGTTCAAGAGGAGTATAAAAGGGTCTTCTTAATGACATACAAATTAATTTGTCGAGTGAATGTTAATTACAATATTGAAATTATTGTTATGTTAAAAATTATAATTAGTACATTAAAAGACTTTAATGATTTTATTGTCAGCATTGTTCATTTCAAATTATATTATTGAAGTTTTGCCGTGTGGTATCCGGCTGAGTAGAATAGACCACACTAATTTTTACCGAGGTGTCGTAAAAGGCAACTAATGTAAGTTGATCCACCGTGTTGTAACCGGCTGTGTAGAATATCACCCTTATTTCTAACCGAAGTGTCGTAAAAAGCGACTAAGGTAAGTTGCCATCAGGCGACCGGTTGTAAAAACCAGCAAATTCACGTAACAACGTGTTTAAAAACATGTTGTGCCGACCCCACTTAGAGAATCGTGGATCAGGGCAGGAAAACCACCGTTGAAAAATAAAGAAATAATACAATGCACGATTTTGATAATTTACTTGTTTAGTGTATTCTTGGATTGAAAAACAAAAGAAATAACAACAAAAATAATAAATTAAAGAAGTGATAGGACCATTATAAATAAAATATCAAGCCAAAAAAAATGTTGCTTATAAAGTTATATCCGTATGTCCATTGACAGCCCTGTAAACTATAGAGCTTATTCATATTGACTTTGGCTTTGACTTGGCTATACTCGTAGCGCTTTACTGTTATAGCTTTGCTTTGGCTATGGCTTGACTTGAATTAAATATGACGAAGCGTTACATTATACTATGATAGTCATTAAGTACATAACAGTAATAACTGCATAGTATACAACAAAGTCGCTTTCCCTGTCTGTCCCTATGTCCCTATATCCCTATGTATGCTTAAATCTTTAAAACTACGCAACAGATTTTGATGCGGTTTTTTTAAATAGAGTGATTCAAGAGGAAGGTTTATGTGTATAATAACATTCAATCCGGAGTAGAGAAATACTATAATTTTTGAGGCTTCTAATGTGATGTCGTATATAATTACATTTGTTTCCGCTTATATTGCAGGCTGAACCCTAGGAAATCTATCAAAATAATGTATTAAGTATTTGTACACCTTGAAAAAGTCTACAGAAAACTCCGGGATGGTATATGTCTCTTATGGATAACCCTTAATAGCATTTTTTTGTCATTTACTTTTTACGAAAAATAATTTCCTTTAATTTCGAAGCATTTTAAAACAATACAGCATTAATCAAATAATTTATAGATAATTTATAGAATTAGGCGTTACTTTGCGGAGATTCATAATACAAAAGTAATAATAAAATTATTTTGCTATAATCCGCGATGAAGTAAAATAGAAAATATATATAATGCAAAATGTAGAGTGGACAATCGGTTATCATACCTGATACATGCAGGAGTCGTAAAAAACACATGCACAAACCTCCACCACCGCCACCACGATACACAAGCACTATATACGTTCACTATCACAAACTCAACAATCGTTTCGCCCCGCAACCGAAGCATCTTCAGGAGATAGACTCCACGACCAAAATCGCAAAGCTTTACTTTTTACAGCATTAATCATTATTCAATTAAGTACCTTAAATATATTGTTAATTTAATACATATGGCCTTTTACAGCATGTAATTTAAATAAACAAGCCGGAGCGGGTCGCTAGTATAAAATAAATAATAATTTACTTGTGCAAAATATTTTAATTAAATCAAGTCGAATTGGGAAAGCTATTTTCGGATTGAGTTCGATGTAGCAGTTACATTTAGTTTCGGGTCCAGAAATAACACGGGCCGTCATTTTAACTTTACCTAACTTCCATTAGGTTACATAACAAGATTCAAAGAAATTCTTATTTAAATTTTTATCTTATAACTAGCTGTCCGGCCACGCGTTGCTGTGGCTCAGTCTGGTTTCGAATACCCCTCGAAACAGAATTAATCAGTTTAAAAAATTTTTTTTATTGCCACCAAACTTTACAGGATTATCCGCTGGGTCACTCTAAAGATGTCTGAAATCGGTCAAGCCATTTCGGAGTCTATAAAGGACATACAGACAAAAATTAATTTTTATATATTAGATATAAATATATTTTTGAACTGAAAACCTAAAAAAAAACAAACTATAAGTGTCCTAGAACTGTCCACATATTACTTTTTTTTACACAAAAGTAAAGTTACTTACCTAGATATATGAACGCAACTCTTACAGAGAGATTTAAGACATTAAAAATGAAAACAATAACGGAAAGCTGCTACGCAATAAAACTGCAAGATATCCCTAGACGAAACAAGATGTACAGATGTTTCTAAGTTCTGAACTAATATCAACTAAAACGCTAAATTCCATCCTCGTAAATGTATAATATCTCTTGCGTCTTGGGAAATTGTTCTAACAAATGTTTCACATATGAACGGTATGAGATAAACAGTTCCCTAACGCGCGCCATAAATGTCTTTATGATACGTATGTAATAATAAAATAGCATTTGTTATACGTAGAAATAAAGTTTGCGAACAATGTCATAGTTTTAGGGCGTATCTACTAAAGTTTGACCAATAACGGTTGACCATATTCAGGTTAGAATAATAAAAGTACAATACTACAAAAATAGTAATCAAATTATTTTGTTATAAGCTATGGTTACAAGCTACGGCTATAATCTATTATCTTCATCCTCGTGCCCTTATTCCAATCTAAGGGGGATCGGCATAACATATTATAAACATGTTTTCACATGATTTGGCTACGTATTTTACAACCGGCCGGCGGCCTGACGTGAACTTACCTTAGCCGTATTTTACAACACCTCGGTAATAAATGAGGGTGGTCAAATACTAAGCCGGATACCACACAGCAATATAGGCTATAAGCTATGTTACAAGTAAAATTACTTCTATGGCTATAAGCTATTTTAGAGTAATTTGAATTTACATCAAGTCATATGCTGTCCAAAATAAAATGTAGCTAAGTAGTTAGTAAGTAATATTTGTAATAAAATTTTACTTAATATTTAAAATATAATACAAACAAAACGATATTAATGCGAAATATTTTTTCTGCCAAAAATATTCAACTACAAACAGTTAACAAACGGTGCGCTCAAAAAACTTTTTAAAAATGAATTAATTTCAGTGCACAATATTTGTATAAATATTTGCGGGAATTTTTTTTGCAAAAAATACGTAGTCCAATAAATGATTAATCTCTTTTTTATTTGCGATCCGATGTACGGAAAAATGTATTTTTATTAAAACTTACTTTTACCTGCGAATTTACTTGCGTGGACCTTAGCCTTGAAAATATACAGTAGCTTATGTCACTCCAAATATCTTCATAACAAAAAATAGATCTTTCGGGAAGCTAAATTTCAATAAAATGACTACTCAAACTTGATATATTTATAACAGTTGGGGATTTCTAATGTCATCCTATCTGTGTCAAATTTACAGGATTTTGTAGCCTATAAGTTACCTCGGTGAATAAGCTAATAATTGTGCCAAATTTCATCAATATTGGTTTAGGGGATTCGCCATGAAAATATAATGAGACAGGCAGACTTTCCCATTTATAATATTAATATGGATTTTTTATATATATTTAATCCTCATATAATATAAAACATAAAAACTTAATTTTTGAAAGGATTTTTATATCCACGTATAACTAAGAAAACGGAGAAAAAATACGGGCAAATTATGTATTGGCATCCATAATTTATTAATACCAAATTTATAACACGAGCAAAATAAGATATGAGTTATATTCATCCTAAATTAAAACTAAACTGTAAATCGAAATAATTAAAAACATTAGTACCTAGCGCTTGTTTATAAATATTCAAGTGGGTAGTTCAAACTTTAAGACGACTACCTTACTCATTCATTTATTTACAAATTAAATAACATTTTTTAATAATTTCTAAAACTAACATAAAAAAACATAAAAAAAATTAAACAATAGATATATTTGGATCTAGCTCATGATATTACCGCCATGTGGAATATTTAGTCAACGATAATTGTTCCAATTGTATCGGTAAATGGTTTGATAACGAAGAGCCCCAACCAACATCTCAAGAGGCTCTCGCTTAGTTCTTGAATCAAGGGCAGGATACAGAAGACAGTGCTGCTTGAGACTGCATATATTTCGAGGAGGTTACTCACTCTGTGATCCTAACTGGGAGCTTAGGTCCTTATTTCGCTCTCCGTGGATGCAATTTTTTTAATATTTTTAAAGAGGACTACCTAGACTTTTATTAGTATTAGAGTGTTGGTAGTGGAGGCTACCTCGCTGAGTAGTTGTCAACTCTAACCTGTGTTCTGAGCTTATTGTTAAAATCATTTTAAAACCGATTGTAAGCCTTCTCGGCTGACATCTGTTGATTGTAATTTGCTAAAACCCATTTTCTTCAAAGTTTAAATCACCAAGGAGCGACGTTATCGCATTGTAAACCGGAAATTTAACGACTGCTCTGACGGCATTGCCGAATATTCTAGCCATTAGGCGGGTTTAGGGTTATTTCATGGCGACAATTCCATTTCTCCGCTGTTATTCGTCTCTTTCCTTTTATCGTTAACCTTTTCTTTATCTGGTTTTAGATTTTATATTCTTTATATTTATTTTATGATTCAATGATCGTGATTTTTCCTACCGAGGTGTCGTAAAAGGTGACTAAGTAAATTGACCCACCGTGTAGTCCAGCCGAGTAGGCTAGACCACCTTCTTTCTTACCTAGGTGTCGTAAAATTCGACTGAGGTAAGTTGATTGAACTCAGGCAGGCGGCCGTTCGTAAAATACCTTTTTTTTTACTTGAGGAAACCCTTTATGGGTTCGTAAAATACCAAGCCAAATCATGTGACAACATGTTTATAACATGTTGTCTACGACCTCATCTAGAGATATAAGTGTAGAATTATATCTCCTTTTCACTACATATTATAAAACAAAGTCCATATTTCCGTATGTACGCATAAAACTTTAAAACTACGCAACCGATTTTGATGCGGTTTTTTTTAATAGATAGAGTGATTCAAAAGGAAGGTTTGTACGTATAATAACATTCAATACGAAGTAGAGAAATACTGTAATTTTTGAGGTTTCTGTAAATAATTACATTTTTTTCCGCTTACATTGCAAACGCAGGCTTAACTCTACGAGATTTATCAAAATGATGTACTAAGTATTTGTACACCTTAAAAAGATCTACAGAAAAGTCCGCAATGGTATATGTCTATCTCTTATGGATAACCCACAATAGCAGTTTTTTTCATTTACTTATTACGAAAAATGATGCCTTATGTTCAAAGCAATTTTTATACAATACAGCATTAATCCTTATCCAATTGAGTACCTTAAATAAATTGTTGATTTAATATAGATCAATATTGCCGTTTACAGCATGTAATTTAAGTTAACATTTTCGGAGATATTACAGATTTAAAATCCCGCGAGGAGGCCGCGCTTCGACCTATAAGCACTTCGAATTTAGCAGCGACCGGAGGCGCAACTAAATGTCGTTCTTTCAAGTTTATATTGTCTAATGATAAGATTGGGGTCTCAAAGTGTTGGAATGGTGACCCCGCACCGGAAAGCGCAGTATCGGAAGACCCCCTACTAGATGGACAGACGACCTCAAAAGGGTCGCGGGGAGCCGCTGGATACAAGCGGCACAAAATCGTGTGTTCTGGAGATCCCATGAAGAGACCTATGTCCAGCAGTGGACGTCCATCGGTTGAAGAAGAAGAAGAATGATAAGAAAGCTATGTATGTTGTATGTAAAGACATTGTCTAATCAATTGTAAAAATAAATAATATCACTACATAGTATAAAACAAAGTCGCATTCTCTGTCTGTCCCTATGTCCGTATATCCCTATGTATGCTTCAATCTTTAAAACTACACAACAGATTTTGATGCGGTTTTTTTTAATAGATAGAGTGATTCTAGAGGAAGGTTTGTACGTATAATAAAATTCAATACAGAGTAGAGAAATACTGTAATTTTTGAGGTTTCTGTAAATAATTACATTTTTTTCCGCTTACATTGCAAACGCAGGCTTAACGCTACGAGATTTATCAAAATGATGTACTAAGTATTTGTACACCTTGAAAAGGTCTACAGAAAAGTCCGCGATGGTATATGTCTATCTCTTATATAGGTTTTAATCATTTTTTTACACTGAATGACATGGGATATATATTTTATACCCGTGCGAAGCAGGGGCAGGCCGCTAGTAATTTATAAAATAACATTCCTAAAGCTTATCCGTTTTGAGATTGATATCATACCGCCGCTAAAAATAGTTGTTCAAAACCAACAGACAAACTGTACGCTCGACAAACTTTTCACAAATAAATTACTCCCATCGCACTGTTTTTTTGTAGCATGTCCTCGTATAACAGTTATGAACAATCCACAACGAGGAATGTTACAAATTACATTTTTGTTTTTTTTCTGTATCAATGAAAAGACCGACATAGCCTGGAACAGAGTATTTGGATTTCATCTATGGGCAACGGGTACGAACTGTAAATCAGTCATCATCAATCTTCTGCCCTTATCCCACTCTAAGTGGGGTCGGCACAACATATTTTAATCATGTTGTGATGATATTTGGCTAGGTATTTCACGACCGGCCACCTGCCTGGCGTTAACTTACTTAATCGTCTTTCAAGACTCCCCGGTAAGAAATGAGGGTGGTCTATTCTACTCAGCCAGATACCACACGGCTAATTTAACAAATTATTTAATGCTAGTACTATCCCGCGGTTTCACCCGCGTGCATACCGATCTCATGGCAGTGGAAAGTCTACTTAGTCGGACTATAGATTTATTTTTGTTAAATATATCGTCAATAGTTTCCGCAACGCACGCGACGACAGATATTTATAACTAACTTTTTACACATTTTGATTACGGATCCCTATTTTTTTTGAAAATGTAATATAAACTATATTGCTCAGTAAAGGTGCAGCTTTCTAATGGTCAAAGAATTTTTGAATTCGGTCTAGTAGTTTTTGTGTGAAAACATTACAAACATACATACAATTTTTTCTTCTTTATAATATTAGTATAGAAAAGAGAAATACGTAATTAAAACGTCGTAACAGCAAATCTCTACTTCCTCATTTGACTTGAAATCCCGTCATGGCATTTAAGCTAAGTACTAACTGGCACTTTTCCAGAATACACAAACATGACATATATTCTATTATTTCATTTTTAAAACTCAACAATGGAACTAACAATGCCATTGCTATATGGTAATCCGATGTACGCTAAGAATGAATAATTATATTACGAGGCTTTGTGAAGTGAAGTGACGTCATACAAAGCGGGATGGTGAGATTTTTTGCTGAAATCTATGCACATGATATCTGAATGTTATGGCAAATAAAGATTTTTTTAAGAACTAAAATATGACATTGTATGGAAATCATATTATTGTATGATATTTGCTTTAGGAGCGTTACTTCCTAAAGCAAATATCACATAATTGATTTCAACAACGAACATTATTTGTAACCACTGATAGAGTTATTAAACCATAGATGAACCCATAATGTTATAACCCATAGAGTTATAACTCGATAAAACTTGGATCTGGAAATTTGTAAATTTTGATCATCATTCTCCTGCCCTCATCTCACTGACGTACTTAACTAATCTTAGTCATGTTAACGACACCTCGGTAAGAAAGAGGGTGGTTTATTCTGCTTAACCGGCTACCGCACGGCGGGTCAGCTTATCTTAGGCGCCTTTTACGACGAGAAGTTTGATCTGAACGTTAAATCTAAGTAATCCTTGACGATTCAAAAGTGCTTCTAATAAGCTTACTTGAATATTTAAATATACTTTTAAGATCATGAATGTTGGTGTTGAAGCTATCACTGGTTGGGAAAATTCCTCTTTCCGAGAAAAACCAGCAATGAACTCAATGAGTACCGCTTTTGTATTATTTTCTTATTATTATTCATATTTAGATTTCCTTAATTTTAAGGTATACAGGTAGTTTCAATAATTCAAGTTATACGCACCTTCATCGCACTACCACTTTGTCCCATAGCGAATTATCATCGCCATAATTTTATAGAATCTGAAACAAAAAATATTAGATTAACTTTTTGGTAGACCTGTGATCTACATACATGTAAATATATCTGCTGCTATGCTATGCTATATAGTCACGGTTATCAGTGTTGTAGTAAATTTCATAAATTTGTTATATGACAAAAGTAATAATAAAATTATTTTGCTATAAATTAATTTGCGTAAAAGGATTTACGAATCCTGCATGTATCAGGTATGAAAACGGATAGTCCGCTCTACATTTAGCGTTATATATTTTTTCTATTTTAGTTTATCGCTGATTATAGCAAAATAATTTTATTTTACTTCTGTATTATGGATCTCCGCAAAGTAACGCCTAATTTCATAAGTTTTTAATATTTAAATGAGGTAATCTTATATTTATATATTTTTTCAGAATCTCGGAAACGGCTACAACGATTTTTTTGAAATTCAGCATGTAGGGGGTTTTGGGCGAGAAAAAACCTATTTTTGGGCATTAAAAATACTAAAAATTTACATGCAATTTGCATATAAAACACTATTTTTTCCGTAAATTGTCAAGTCAGCGTAGCTTATTCGGGGAACTGGTGGTCGCGAGAAATGAAAATACCTAGGATCGAGCCCCACCTACCCTTTTTTTTTTGAAGTTTCTTTTTTTTATTTTGTTAAAAAATTACCGAGCAAGGCTCGGTCAATCAGGTACTTATTTGTTATTTGAATTAAGATCGCTCATTTAGATCATGATAAAATCGCTCTACACGTTATAGGGAATGCATTAAACGTTATTTTCTAGCGTTAGAATACGTAAGCGAGCATTATGCGGAAAAATGGGTCATGCGACACGTAGTACCCGGTCAGGCAGATTTCAAACACGAGTTAATATGTGTTGATACAAAATTTAATATTTTGTAATAATTCATATTTTTTCATACACATTTCACACTTTATATTTGGCAATGTCGATGGAAGTAGCTTGATAATATAGAATGGAAATATTAACGCTTATTTAGACATAAAAAACAGAATTTTTAAACCTGTATATGCCTTGAAAATATCTACGCCGTGTGGTATCCGGCTAAATAGAATAGTACCACCCTCATTTCTTACAGAGGTGTCGTAAAAGGCGACTAAGGTAAGTCAACCCGCCGTATGGTATCCGGCTGAGTAGATTGATCAACTCATTTCTTACCGAGGTGTCGTAAAATACGACTAAGGTAAGTTGACGTCAGGCAGGCGGCCGGTCGTAAAACGCAGTCAAATCATGTGACAGCATGTTTATAACATGTTGTGCCGACCCCACTTAGAGTGGGATAAGGGCAGGAGGATGATGATGGCTTGAAAATATGTGAGCTATGTATAACCATTCAATTGACTTGAGAGAAGCATTGGAGGTCTTAGTTCATTATCTTGATGTGGTTCGACTCACACCAAGAGAAACGAAAGAGAAAGTCCCTTCACTTCATAATGGAAATTACTTCGAGTTATCTTGATATCAGTTATATTGCCCAGTGCTGAGACCGTGCCACTCTTTCAAGAGGGTCGGAGGTTCAACCCCGGACAGGCACCAATAAGATTTTCTGTTAAAAATTTGTGTCTAATTGATAATTGCAATTTATCAAACGCTTTTTGGTAACGGAAATCATCCTGAGGAATCCTCCTTATCTTTAGAAAATTCTGTGGATATTTGTAAATAACTAATCCAAGTTCCCGCCGCGATAACGTCGTGTAAAGAGCTAATGAATAAGTGCCCCGGATGGGTTCGAAACTAGTCGGGCTAACCCGATAGAATAAGACGTGAGCATAGCCGGTTCTATACATTAACTATAACTAATCCACATTGGAGCAGCGTAGTCAGTTTTACCACACCTTCTCTTCAAAAACGGAGAAAAGTGGCCTATGCCCAGCAGTGGGATAAAAACAGGCCGTTACTTTATCTTGAAATTACATTGATGCTTAATAACATTAAGGCGTGTCCCGCGCTGTTGTTACAAGACACAAGTTAAGAAAAAATCACTTCTGTATTTTGGATTATGATAAATCAGTAACCCTTCATTAGCTGTAACCTTATACGATAAAATTACAACTACAGTACTACAGTAATCACAGGAACATTCAAAATTTCAAAGTAAGCGACCATTCATTAGTGTTATTAGTCGGTAACCAATTCCATAATTAACACGCACTTGAAGCAACGATCGCGTGCCGGGGCCTAATGAAAAAATTCATTGTACATTGGCTTTTGAATGGTAGACCCTTAATTGCTTGCCTACTATAGAGGTTACGAGTTCATAATTATGAAAAATGAAACGTTCTGTAACTACATGTTTTGCCTAGTTCTGACAGGTGCGTACTTTATTTTGTCAGAACACAGATGAAAAAAGGAGAAATTTATTTAACGTAAATGAAAAGTTAGAATTTTGCGACTTCTTTAGTTTCCCTAACAAGCAATTGAGAATTCCGAAGTATTGTTTGACCTTATTGTAAATATTAATTGTAAATCCCTAACTGTAAGACACACACGCACACATAAGCACACACACACGTATATATACACACACACACTCACGCACACAAAAACACACACTTTAAATACCTCACTTTTTCATCTAACATTTAAGATAAGTTTTTACTATAAAGTTTGTTTTATAGTAGCTTTCCTAGAAGAAGATGTGATTTCAGAGCTTCTTTAAATCTAATTAATCTTTGACAAGTTAAAAGTGCTTGCAAAAACTTAATTGAATAAAGATTATTTTGATTTGATATCATTGTATTGATATCATTGTTTGCATTCTTCTTGAAATCGGTTAGTTGATATGATTCTTCTTTTGCCATACCCGAATGGCAATTCTGTTAAAGTCTTTAGTTCTTACGTTATTTAAAAAAAAAATTAGAAAAATGACGTTCCAACTACCGAAGTAAGACTTATTTAAGATTTGCTTGTGACAGAATACATTTCATCATGTTTTTTTTACACAATTCATTATCATATATCATATCATTATTGTATTAAGCTATTATCAATTCAGATATACAATAAAATTAAGTATTTCAAGCGGAACTTCTCGGTTAAAGAGTCCCAGATATTAATACTCCATTTCCCGAATAGCACACTCCAAAAATTTTGAATTTAGGAAGCTATGTGATTGATGTAAAGCTTAATGAAAATTCGCAGCATCGAGCCGAGTTTACGTCACACATTTTGATAATTAAACGAGATTCTCCTTCGATGTACCATAATTCTGGTATTAAAATTATTTTAAACCGTAAAAAATATGCTGTTAAGCAGTGTGTCTGGCTGATTAGAATAATCTATTCTCATTTCTTGCCGAGGTGTCGTAAAAGGCGATTAAGGTAAGTCTTATTGAGACTTTTTCTTATTCTATTCAACCGGATACCACACCCGCCGTGTATCCGGTGTCGACTTACTTTAGTCGCCTTTTACGACACCGTGGCAAGAAATAAGGGTGGTCTGTTCTACTTACCCGCATACCATACGGCAGGTCGTACAAATATCCATTCATTTTTGTTGCGAAAATTTATCAGGTACAGACAGACAGCTTTTTGGGACTTTGTTTTATAATAAGTTAAGATATATTTAGATATCAATTAAATGCATTAGCGAAAACTAATATATACTCGTCTCCCTTTCTCCTAGGCTCATAAAGATGAACTAAGAGAAGATGGGCTAAAGAGCCCATAATAGCTTTTGACATAAACATAAATATTAGTAAATATAACTCGTAAAAGTTTTAATTCTACAACATAAAGGTACAAGTGAGCTGTATTATTACCTAAATTTCCATATAAACAATTCACGATGAAACTTTTAAATGACAGTCACAAACCAAGTTATTTTACGATATTAGGACAATAAACTATAGGAGGGACTGATAGCAAATCCTTGTTCAGTAACAACGCAGTAAATTTATTGGGAATCGATTTCACTGTGAACCAGCGACAATAAAACTGTGGACTCATTAACTGTGTGTCACACTTACAAACAATTGCCGCAGCAATCACGACAGTTAATATCCGAACTTGATTGTTATAATGAAAGCTATAATTCAATCTAGTGAAACAACCAAAAGTAATTTGGTTATTTTACTTTTTATTCGGGAATGTAATTAAGTGGATTTTTTTGTTGTGGTATTACGTTGGATAATTTATATGAATTTTCCATCAACCAATTAAAAATAAATTATTTTTTCTATTATGTAATTTGGTTTCATTGTTAGTTAGTTAATTAGTAGTAGTGGTGAGTATTTATAGAAATATCAAGGCAATTTTAATAACAAATTTTGATATCAAAAGAAATCTTATCAATGTCAAATCACTACATATTATAAAACAAAGTCGCATTCTTTGTTTGTCCATATATCCCTATGTATGCATAAAACTTTAAAACTACGCAACAGATTTTGATGCGGTTTTTTTTAATAGATAGAGTGATTCCAGAGGAAGGTTTGTATGTATTATATAATAACATTCAATACGGAGTAGAGAAATACTGTAATTTTTGAGGTTTCTGTAAATAATGACATTTTTTTCCGCGTACTTTGCAAACGTTGGCTAAACCCTACGAGATTTATCAAAATAATGTACTAAGTATTTGTACACATTGAAAAGGTCTACAGAAAAGTCCGCGATGGTATATGTCTATCGCTTATGGATAATCCACTAAAGCATTTTTTGTCGTTTACTTGGTTTAAAGACATTCTGTAATTAATTGTAAAAATAAAATACATAGGGAAAATGTAAAAGTAAATAAGTAATAATGTACTATATGATGAATTTAGATATTCCAATATAGATAGCAGGAAATCTTCTTGGTATATGGAAAGGAAATTGTTTTTCTCCAAATTTAACGCTTGCGAGTTGCGGGCCACGGGCAGTAATGAATAAATCAAAACTACTCGATCGATTTTAATCATTTTTTTTACACTGACTGACATGGGATATATATTTTATACCCGTGCGAAGCAGGGGCAGGCCGCTAGTAAATATTAAAATGACTTCTAAGTATGTACGCAAAACCTTTATTCAACATATGTGTTTCTTTAATATTTCACGTAATTTCGTGAAAGGTTCGACACGTTAGCATCATGGTATAATTTTTACTAAAAATTGGGTCAACGACAAGTTGCTTCTAGTTAGGCAGATTTTAGACACGGTTTGCTGTTCGCCGACATATTTAACAATTTTCTTTTTCAAATAGGCGATTGTCTATCCATTTCTGGTACATTTCTAATTGACTTAACATTACAAAAGAAATAATAAAATTATTTTGCTATAATCGATAAAGTAAAATAGAAAATATGTATAATGCTAAATGTAGAGTGGACTATCCTTTTTCATACCTGATACATGCGAATTCATAAAAACACATGCACAACTTAACAATTAACTTAAAACACTAAAAATATTAAACCGTCAAATCGGAAGATTAATTTATGCATCATATATAAAGGATATAAATTTCCACAATTATTTGTTAAGTATTAATTATTTATTTTACCAATCCTCTATTGTATTGTTAAAAACAATAAGAACACGTTTTTTTTACGTAAGTAAAAATAATATTTAGTTATCACAGAAAAATATGCATAAACTGTGTGCTTACAAAAACCTTAACTCATTTATTTAAAACATGTTATACCCGCGACTTTGTTCACATCAATTTAAATGTTAAAATAAACTCAATGATATATGTATTTTTACACTGTTGCCAAAAAAGAAGATTTAGGTTATTCAATATTTTCCAAATTTCATAATTATTGGTCTAACGAATCAGCCGTAAAATTTTTAAAGACAGGCAAACAGATTTTGAGATTTACAATATACTATAGGTGCATATTAAAACTATATTCTATTTATATATTTTTTCATTAACATGTAAAGATAATTTGACAACGAAATATAACCATCTCGAACTTAACCGCAATCGGTAAAAAGGTTATTTTAACAAACCTTTCGCTCTTAATTGCAGTAATTTGAAGCACAAAGCTCTACATTTTCCTTGCCTTTTAAAATATTTACCTTTGCATCCAATTAGTACGAGGCTGATATAATTTTCTGTACTGTAAAATTATATTACAAAATCTGGCTTTTATGTCAAATAAAATAAAAGTTTTCACGGGAATTCAAAGTTCCTTAAAATACAGACAGGTAGCCCTATATTATGTCAGCATCTGATGTATTAGTAGCTTTTTTATTTGCCTGTCTGTTACACTTTCACTGCTAAGCTTCTGGACCAGTATTGATATAATATAGTAGAATGGAAGCTTATATATTGGGCTAATGTAAAGGTTTAAAAATATTTGATACTCCATGGGCAACAAGAAACAAAAAACCTCATTGTACATTAGGGGCATTTTAACAAGAAGTCGCGAATCAAGCTTGTCTTATAAATAATCAAAAACTTACTGTCGGGTATGATTGTAACGTGTATATGATCTGTTGATCGATTAGCCCTTCCATTCAAAACTTATTTCTGAATGACCTATTTCTGTAAAATCAGTTTTTGAATTTATTTTATAATTTACTTGATTTCTAAAATCGCGTGTGCTTATCCCATAAAATTGTTGTTAAAGCCTTTGATATTTATCGTAATAGCAGGCCTAAAAATATTACTGTATTTCTGATATTTTAAGCTGTTTAAAGAGAATTGCGCGCTTTGAAAAACTGCCATTGACCTGGGTTCAGATAGCACTTTTGTATTGACTTATCTATAAGGAACTTAGTGATTTTTATGTTAAAATATAAACCCTAGAACCTAATCTTATTTATGTACAAGACATAAATTAAAATTTCTTTATTATCTAGTGTATGTAAATTTTTTATTATTTGTAATCGCTAGTAATTATAATGCATCAAATTGATTTATTTTGAATATAATTTACTTGTACAATTAATTTATATAAGTATAAAAATATTACTTCTTAACAAACCCAAATAGAAATCGAATAAATAATAAAAATGAATATGTTGAATAGCACGCAAAAAGAAAACAGTAAGTTAGTATTGAATGTAAATAAAATGGCCCAGTAATTGTAATGATGTTATTCACTGCCAACAACAGCCAAGCTGCTCTTATTGGGAATATATATACCTACGTACGATACGTTGAAACGCTTCTAATGTCACTATGTAGTAGACCTACCTTTAATGACAAATATCGATATCATTCACGAACAGTGCCAAAGCATCTGTGAGCCGTATTGAGTCCACGTTTCTAACGGGATAAATCTTTATTGCGGAACACTTCACTACAAAAGTAACTTCCACAGATGCGCACATGCTTATTTAGTCACGTAGTCGCACTTCACTTGTTTATTTATATCTCCACTAACTGTTCGAGCGAATTTGCCCGCATGAAAACATGTCACAAATTATGTATGTCACAAATTATTTTCCGAATTGAAATTTAAAACATAAAATTAGATATTGTGATTTAACCGTAAGAGATAGAGATATTCTGTCGCGGCCTTTAATGTAGTATTTTTAATGATCTACAATTCTCTAGTACATTACTTTGGAGTGTCTCTGTTGTTTATACTAATGCACCCAGCAACCGAGTTTTTTTTTATATAAAATTGTAATGTACCATTAACCTAAACCTTCCGGAAAAATGCCGCTACCTTTTAGCAAAAACCGTACAATGATCCGTTCAACCGTTCTTTTTTTAGAAAATCGATCACATACCGACAGACAGCTTTTGAGGACTTGTTTTGACTGTTTTATAATAAGTATAGATATAGACTAGTAAACACTTAAAATTCCAATTAGCTTTCCCAGTTTCGACTAATAAATCCTTAAAGCTAATAAATTTCAATTGTGTGTAGATATTAAAAATATGAGCTAAGTAATTAGGGCTCATCTTATGAGGAAAATAAAATTATTTCTATGATATAAGAAATATATTTTACGTAAATTAAATTTGAGTTACGAAGATAGATGAAAGTTATTTTCATAATAATTTAGTGAACAATAGCCATGTGGTATTTGGCTAAGTAGAACAGTACCACCCTCATTTCTTACCGAGGTGTCGTAAAAGGCGACTAAGGTTAATCGACCCGCCGTGTGGTATCCGGCTGAGTAAAATAGACCACCCTCATTTCTTACTGAGGTGTCGTAAAAGGCGACTAAGGTAAGTTGACCCACCGTGTGGTACCCGGTTTAGTAGAATAAACCAACCTCCTTCTTACCGAAATGTCGTAAAATGAGACTAAGGTAAGTTGACGTCAGGCAGGCGGCCGGTCGTAAAAACGCAGCCAAATCATGTTACAACATGGTGTGCCGACCCCACTTAGAGTGGGATAAGGGCAGGAGGATATAATAATAATTTAACGTACAAATTGCTTGGAATTAGATTTTATAGTTCCATAATAACGAACTATTGAATGAAGCAATGGAATGTTGTGATTTGTGACTTTTAGTACGCCTCTATACTCACGAATATTCATTAACGTTATATTCAGCACCAATTGCGTCAAGCAATTAACAGAGAAATACCACTGTTAATTGCTTCACAGAATTTGTACTTATTATAGTGAAGTTATTTCCTGTTTTTATGTTACTGCTTTAAACCTGCTCTTGTTAGAGACTAGGTTAGGAGCTTTAATACCACCACGTGATATACTAACGTAATACCACCCTAACGTAATACCAGCCAGATAACAATCCTAGTTTATCATCATCCTCATCATCCTTTTGCCTATCCTGATATATATATAATCTATAGTAAAATATATATATATATATATATATATATATATATATATATATATATATATATATATATATATATATATATATATATATATATATATTGTAGCGACATAATACAAAATTGTTATATATCATTTTGAAACAAATCCGGCTCTGGTCTCTTTTGTTCGCAGCTCATTGGTACATTGTAACTTATTTCGTTATTAAAAGGCACTTAACGATTGACCTTTAGTAATTCTATAAAAGAAATTTGTATTTCATTTTCGTTGAGAACTTGTTAAATATGTTTAAATGCTTTAATGTATTTTCACAATTGTATAAAATACGATTGTTTTTGATTAATACTAATGCTATATAAAACTCATAACTTTTACAAAGGGTGACATAAACTATGAATTACTTACTGAGTTGCCACTGAAAACCAGTGTTGGGGGCCACCTCAACGTATACTGAGTGGTGTTCCTTTTTGCAACGTCACATTTCTCTGCATAGGTAGAATTTTTTATTTTATATTGTCTATTTTATAAGTGTAAATGTTCATGTAGGGTAAGTGTGACATTTGTAAATAAAAGGTTTTTGATTTGATTTGATTTGCGTAAGCCGTGTGGTATTCGGCTGAGTAGAATAGACCACCTTTATTCCTTACCGAGGTGTCGTAAAAGGCGACTAAGGTAAGTTGACCCGCCGTGTGGTATCCAGTTGAGTAGAATAGACCACACTCATTCTTATCGAAGTGTCGTAAAGTACTAAGGTAAGCTGACATCAGAAAGGCGGCCGGTCGTAAAATACCTAGCCATATCATGTAGCAACATGTTTATAACATACGCCAATCCCACTTAGAGTGGGATAAGGGCACGAGGACGATAATAACCTATATGTAACCATAGGTATTTTTGTGTTCTTTTGCTGCATAATATTTGTAATTCGAGTGAAAACAGGGGCCACGGCTAGTTGCTTAATAAAATAAGTTTTAAAAAATTGGTTCAAACTTATTATATTACTTCTTCTTCTTTCTCAACCGGTGGACGTCCACTGCTGAACATAGGTCTCCTTAAGGGATCGCCACAATCCACGATTTTGTGCCGCTTGGATCCAGCGGCTCCCTGCGACCTTTTTGAGGTCGTCAGTCCACCTCGTTGGGGGCCTACCAACGCTGCGCTTTCCAGTGCGAGGTCGCCATTCCAGCACCTTAGGACCCCAACGCCCATCAGTTCTACGTACTACGTGCCCCACCCATTGCCACGTCAGGTTCGCGATACGATGAGCTATGTCGGTAACTCTGGTTCTTCGACGGATCTCCTCATTTCTGATTTGATCACGTAGAGATACTCCGAGCATAGCCCGTTCCATCGCCCGCTGAGTGACTCCGAGCTTTCTTATGAGGCCCATAGTCAGCGACCATTATATTACAATATTGTTGAAATATATAACTTCAAACTATTATTCAGACTATAATAGGATCAATTATGAGCATGTGCAATAAGATTTAAACTACATGTTAAATATGCAAGATTCTATTCAATGGCCAATGTATGTATCGTGCCAATCTTGCTCTTGCCAATTCTTCGTGGAGAATATTAAATATGGCTGCCTTCCAAGTTTCAAAGGTGTAAAGCTTAACATATGGTTCTATAATGCAATCATTTATTTATTTGATACACCAACGATACATTAACAATAATTCTAATATTATTATTATCATTTACAGACGAATTAAGCATTGGTTTTTGTTATTTCTAAAAAATTCTATTATAATTATATCAATTAATAAATCTAAGTTTTCCATAAATCAAGCCTTAATGAAAATAAGTATGTCAAAAATGACAAAATCATAAATGTATCATATATGTACTAATATATAAAAGCTGAAGAGTTTGTTTGTTTGATTGTTTGAACGGAACTACTTAACAGATTTTTTAGTGTAAGATACTCCATTTATCAAGGAAGACTATAGGCTATATAACATCACGCTAAGATGAATAGGAGACGAGCTGCAATAACAAATAATACGATAACGGCACAATTTAAATCTTTCCTTGCATGTGCTGAGTAAACGGTGATAGTCATTCAAAAATCATGTATTACGAAATTATTCCCCTTTAAAACTACTAAATATAAATTCGCGACAGCATATGTCTAGCTTTGAAGGTTAACCCACTTAAATGTTTCATTGAAAATTTATTTTACTAAATGTAATTAAGCTGTGTCTGAAATATATTTTATAAAAAAAATTACAAATCTTACATATTTCAATAAAATTTAATTAGTAATAACATAATTGTAGTTTACAAATAAACGTTACATTATTTAGGTTGATATCATTTGCACATTGTCAGTCTGACTCTAATAATATCCGGTACGAATATAAAGAATTTTAATATATTGTTACAACATGTTTTTAATACAACCTCCTTCATAGAGTTGGCGATTAATATGAAAAAGCATTGTGGCTGTCATATTTTTTATGTGTCATTCATTGAGTTGTAGCGAGAGAGTAAATGGGTTGACTCTGGGAAAACTGCTTTTTATTTATTGAATAAGTAGGTACAAAGGAGAAATATAGTCGCTTTATTATATTCAGAAGGGGATGTAACCTAAACTCACAAATAGAGTGGACATAAGGAATATCTGGAAATTTAAAGAGTTTAAAGAAAAGACAAATGACGATCAATATCATGAGACAAAACAAAGAGTGCGAATTTCGTATAATTTGAGAGATAGTTGGGATATGCGATGCTATGGAATAAAAAATGGAGTTTTTATTGGAGAGAGTAATGATGGTAATTGGTATTCGGTTAATTAATTCTGTGAGATCAACGTGACGATGTGCTATGTGAGGCCTTAGACGCGCCCGTGACTTTTGTTCGATGGAACTGTCAGCTAGAATGACGATTGTTCTCTGGATCTTTCCAGTTGTAACGATTGTTTTCTAGACTGTGGACATCTGCAACGACTGTCAGCTAGGCTCTGCCTGGAAGTGGTGATTGTTCTTTGAGCGTTATCATTTGCGAGTCTGTTTACGTGTGTATCTGCTGAGTTGGTTGCCACTAATTGAGCTGTGTTATGCCATGACAGTGATTGAGGGTGAGCTTGAGGTGCGAAATGCTTATGGTGCGAAAAGCTTAAGGAGTTGAGGAGTTGAGCTTAAAGAGTTGAGCATAACGCGTGAGCTTAGAGTTGAGCATAAAGCGTGAGCGTAGTCCTGTCATGTCATGGCATGTGCGGTTTTCTTTTACAGATTAAAAGAGCAAGTACTGAGTTTCTTGCCGATTCTTCTCAGTACAATCAGCATTCCGAATCGGTGGTAGATTCATTCCCAGAAGTCAGCTTATGAGATTTGCGGGGTCGCAAATGTTGTCAGGATGGTCGACTGTTACAACATGTTTTTAATACAACCTCCTTCATAGAGTTGGCGATTAATATGAAAAAGCATTGTGGCTGTCATATTTTTTATGTGTCATTCATTGAGTTGTAGCGAGAGAGTAAATGGGTTGACTCTGGGAAAACTGCTTTTTATTTATTGAACAAGAATAAAGAGGAAATATCGTCGTTTTATTATAATATTTTTTCGTATTTTATCCAAATATCCTCATCGCTAAAAAGCTGTCTCTTTCAACCAACTAGATGTATTTACCTATATATAACTATATGTATTGTGTGACCACAGTATAATCATAAAATTACTTTTTAGTCTGTAATATATATACAATTTAAAATTAAAAATATGTAACAGAATCACGCGTACACATTAGTCAAACTAGAAAACCTAAGCAGGTTAAGGACGCTCTTAACGAAGTGCGTATGTACTCAAGAGGTTTCACATTTAAAACTAGTTCATTTATGTCATTTAAATCTTGCCGTAATTGCAGATATGTACAAGACCATACTTTTAAAGAGAAGTATATGCAATGTCGATGAAAATATATATTGTAGTATAGGTTATTATTGCACTTCATTATGTATTAATCTTCCTTCTTCATTTATCAACTGGTACAAAACTTGGACATTGACTTGTAAAATAATAATTTAAAAACCTTACAACTTAAAAATAAGGAATTATTTTTCGTAAAAGTAAATGACAAATAATGCTATTATGGGTTATCCATAAGAGATAGACATATAGGGTATATGTCTATCTCTTATATTTAAATTCATATATATTATATCTGACATCCGTATTATTATATTTGACATTTGTATTATTACATTATAATATAATTGAATATTTATTTTTTGTATTATTATTAATTTTTTAACGCATAATTAACGCTTATAGTTTTTCGAAATAAATGCCATACGATTAAAAAAATTATATATTAAATCACAATGCACCTTAATGCAACCCATAGCGTACATATATCAAACATTGAAGAAATATATATTTCCAAGTCAAATAAGATAAGATTCTAGAATAAAATTTAGCTTTGCCATTAGCAGTTTAAAAACATTAATAAAAAAAGCGGATTCAGAAAGGTTACTATACTATTGAGGATTACTTAGAAGATAAGAATATGTGGATATAGCTCGCTTCCTGTACAAGACAGTAAAGATAAATGTAACTAGTAATCAGAATTATATTAATCAGAACTATATTTTTAAAAGAGCAACTGTCGAGTTTCTTTCTGGCTCTTCTCAGTAGGAACAGCTTTCCGAATCAGCAGTTCAGCATCAAAGAACCAGCAGCAGCATAGAGAGTTTGCCAATAATAAACTAATTGTTACTAAAAATGATAAAAAGTGAAAATAAAATGAAAATGTCGTCATTAAGATCAAAAAGTTGTACTAAACTCAAGGGTACCTAAAGTACGTTTTTATCAAATAAAGTGAGAAGTGAAAACGTGCCATATTTTCAATACCCTACCCGTATTCTCGTAACAATGTGATGACCTTGCCGATCGACTTAATAGAGAGGCCGTAGGTATTTAATAATACGTATTTACGCACAGTCATATCTTCAATCATGTATTAACGCTGAATCATGATAAACCACCGTAATTTAATTGCTGGAATAATTAAATCATTTAATCGTGTGGCATCATTGCAGATATCGTCTACCCACCTGGTATTCGATATTTGGTATTGGTTTGGAATGAAGTGCTTCATCATCTTCCTGCCCTTATCCCACTCTAAGTGGGGTCAGCACAACATGTTATAAACACGTTGTCACATGATTTTGCTAAGTATTTTACGACCGGCCGCCTGCCTGAAATCAGCTTAAAAACCAGAAAGATAGATAGAAAGACCTATTCTACTTAACCGGATACCACACGGTGGGTCAACTTACCTTAGTAGCTTTTTACGACACCTAGGTAAAAAATGAGAGTGGTTATTCTACTCAGCCGGATACCGCACGGCGGGTCGACTTACCTTAATCGCCTTTTACGACACTTCGGTAAGAAATGAGGGTGGTACTATTCTATTCAGCCGGATACCAAACGGAGTGTGGAATGAAGAGCTTAAGGCCGGAAAGACCAATGTCCAACAATGCTAGAGGTTTAGGTACAACTGAATGATGATAAAAATGATTGTATTACACGTAAAAATGTTTTAAAAATTTCTGAACTGCCTTAAAATACACACTTGAAATACTCAGCAATACCTAGGTAACATTAATTAGGAAATGAGAAATAATTTAAAGCAGATGCGAAAAAAATTGTAAATAGTTCACTACATTTTCGTAGCGTACTTTTCTATTCATATTGTAATTTGCATTTGAATTGCATTGCCGTTTGCCTGATTAGAGTCAGCGCTATGAAATGTTGAAAAAAAAAAGTATTTTACACTCGCAAATCCTGCTGCTAAGAAAAACTTGCAACGAGTTACAAATGAGCAAAAATTAATTATTCATGTGGCTTTGTAAATACCATTATAATAGAAATAGACATCGCTTTAGACTGTGAATGCTGTGCAAATATTAGTGACGTGTATTAATAATATAAATATGATGATGATTAACAATATTAATGGCCGACGTGTAGTATCCGGCTTAATAGAAAAGACCACCCTCATTTCTTACCGAGGTGTCATAAAAGGCGACTAAGGTAAGTTGACCCACCGTATGGTAACCCGGTTGAGCAGAATAGACCACTCACTTTCATACCGAAGGGTCGTGAAAAACGACTAAGGTAAGTTGACGTCAGGCCGGTCGTAAAATACGTAATGTGACAACACGTTTATAACATCTGGGTGCCGACCCCACTTAAGAGTGGGAAAAGGGCAGGCGGATGATGATAAATTAGTATAATAAAATAGAGATGTTTACATTTATTTCACCCTATCACTGGAAATCACGTGTCACTCTAGACAAACTTTTAAACTAAGTAAAAACCAAAATTCGTTATTTAAATACACGTTACGAACCGTATTTGTTAATTACATGTTGATTTATATGATCGTTCTTGGTAAAATCTGTGAAAACGCGCATGTAAACTCGTTTTCCCTATATCTCGCATATACTTAAAAAAGGTAAACTTAACATCGTAAATCTAACACAGGCCGCACGTGACACAAGTGTTAAGCTAAAATTTAATACACATCATATTTTACTCATAACTTTGCTCCTGCTAAGTAAATGCGAACTTCTGAAATCTTTTTAGCCTTACGTCCTTGGAAGTGGGGATATGTTGTGAAGTGGTAAGTTTGCGGGCTTAACTTTTACAAAGAGTCTAACACTTCTGTAGACATTTACATTTTATTGCGTCCCCTTTCCAGCAATAGAACTTTCATTTCTTATATTACAAAACTGTATCTTCCTTACCAATGTATGTAATGTAACTTTTCTGTCACATATTTTTCTTTCTTTCACGTTTGCATCAAGCAACGGTTTGATGTGATTATTGTCACTATTGATTACATTTTGACTACAGCTAGCCTGCAACCTCGCCCACGTGGATATCAATATATTTATTTTAAACTAGATTCCATTCCCAACTTCGTCTGCGTCGACTGTTGTCGCGTAATAGGTTAATAACACATGGTTATTTTTAATGTCATGGATTTCTATAGCCTATATGTTATTCCGGCGTACAAGGAATAATTGTGCCAAATTTCATTGAATATCAATTCACTTTCGTTTTTCGCGCTTCGCTTCGTCATTTCTTATGCGCACAGCACGGGTATGGAATTCTCTCCCGGCATCTATCTTTCCCAACACCTATAATATGGGTACTTTCAAAGCCAGGGTGAATAGGCATCTTATAGGCATGCGCGTTCCACCTTAGACTGTATCATTGCTTACCATCAGGTATGATTGCAGTCAAGCGCTTGCCTATTAATCAATAAAATAAATAAATAAATAAATTAATTAAAAAAAATAAAAAAATTCAGTTCAGCGGTTCAGCGTTTTTGCTTGTGATAGAGTTACAAACATACATCCATACTCACAAACTTTTGCATTTATAATAGTAAGTAGGATATGATTATTAATATAGGATGGGATAGGATTTTGCCACATAGTTATACAACACACAAGTATTTATTGTGAGTTAACCATAAGAAATAGAGACATGTTGTCGCGGACTTTGTTGTAGAATTTTTGGAGTTACAATTCAGTAGTCCATTACTTATGTGTATCTGTGTCGGTTTAGGAGGCCCACGAGTTTTTTACAACTGCAAGACCTCTTTAGCATAACTTACAAAAACCGTAGTACCATTAACCCATTAACCTTTTAGTAAAAACCGTAGAAAAATCCATTCAATAGATTTTGAGAAAATCGATCATATACAGACAGACAGCTTTTGGGGGACTTTGTTTTATAATAAGTAAAGAAGATAAAAGGTTGAATGTGATTGAATTTTATGCGGATACAAAGTTTACAGCAAACGAGGTCGCAAGCTGAAACTAGTACAATAATCATACGTTAGGAAACATTTTTAAGTTTCCTAACCTATGATTATTATATCTTTTTAGATATTGGCAAGAACTCGCCAATATCCAGAATGAAGAAGAAGAATATATATATATTTTACCAAATTTATATATTTTTAATAATAAACTTTTTTATTTTAAGTTTATTTTATTATTTAAATAATAATAAAATGCACTTTTTGTTAAGTTTTTTTTGTATTTATTATAATTAATAGTAGACAGTGAACCGTCAGACAATGTGTACTGTGTACATCTATAATTAGTGCATGTATCAGATGTTTTCTTATTCTTGTATGTAGCCTAATCAATGTTTAATATGTGTGCTGTTCATGTTCCTTAATAAATAATTAAATAGACGAAAGAAATACATTGTGAAACGAAAACATAGTGTAGGTCTATTAAGCTTTTTCACTTACAATATAACCTTTTTAGTAGTTTTCCATTTATAACGACAAAATGTCACTATCAGATTATAGTAGGTAAATGCGCTTTTATAATTCTCATTAGCATAATTGTGCTCAATATGCAAATCGAATTACTGACAACATGTGCGGGTGTAAGTTTGTTCAGCTAGATTAACCCATTTTGCATATAAATGTACAAATATTACAATAGTTTATTGCTGACCGTACCTATTTACAAGCCAGAGTTTCTAAGAAGATTATTTCTTGAACAACAGATCAATGATTGTTTTACAAACAAACTGATTGTTGTCGCAAAAGATCGTCATCCGTTCTATCCATCCGTCAACCGAAAATATTTACTCAATATGATATCAACTTCTATCTTTTCTTATAACTTACCATTGCTTTATTTGAATTATTAATTTATTTGTTTAATTGAGAATAAATAAAATACAATAAATTAATACAATAAAATAGAACAAAAAAATTAACACGCATGCTTAGAAAGTTTCCACTAATGAATGTAGGAAGTAAAATAAATAAAGTTATGTTAAGAATATAAATATGATTTGTAAATAAATATAAATGAAAAATAAAATCAAAATAAAAAACGTAACATGATTTAACACTATAAAATACATTATATTATTTCTTTAATAAAGATATACATTACGATATTAGTAAGACATGTTTTGAATCCGTTATTGAACAGGTCAAGGTGTTCAAGGTGACTTAAGTTTACATTTGCTGACATTCTTTATTATTCGAATGTACTTTTGCATTTATGGTCAAAACTATGTTCTATGTTATTTGGTTACAGCTTTATTACTTTGCCCTCCACAAATAGGATCAGAGGGTTAAATTATTCAATGGAATTACTTTGTTTTCCCGTTCAGTAGACACGATAGTCGCTTCAAGGAAACTCAATTTATTTTGTTTGTTTCATTTAACACCACGATTTTGGGTATTGACATTATGAGCGATGGAATATTCCGGGTAAAATATTGTCTAAGTTGGTATCGATTGAGTTTATACTATCCATAATTCGACTAGGATCAGGATTCTGTAATAGCTCTTCAAGAGCTTGCCTTTAGTTTAAAATATTTTCATTCATTGTTGTAAAAAAATCTAATAGTCTACTATAGTCGCGTGCGTTGCATAAACCAGCAAAGATACTCTAAAGTAATGTACTAGAGAATTGTAGATCTACCACAAAAAAGTTCATGATAGCATGTCTCTATCTCTTATGGTTAAGTCAAAATAACTACTTTTACATTAAAAATTGTCTGATTTCCACGTGAGCGAAGCCGCTGGCACAGCTAGTATATTATGTAAGCTGATAGAATATCAACTGAGCAACAACTGTTATTGGATACGAAACCCAACCTTGAATATATATATGCATAATCTTAAGTTATTCAAACGTGAATATGGTTATGCAAACCCTGACATGAGCATAGGTAAACATCTACATGAGTCCCTTAAAGTAGCGGCCTGTTATTATCCCACTGCTGGGAATAGGCCTCTTCTCTCCGTTATAAGAGAGAAGGATTGGAGCTAAGACCTACCACGCTGCTCCAGTGCGGATTGGTAGGTTACACATATCTCCAGAATTCTCTAGCGATAGACAGGTTTCCTCACGATGTTTTCCTTCACCGAAAAGCGTGTGATAAATTGCAATTATCAATTAGAGACATAAGTTTTAATAAAAAAACTCATTGGTGTCTGCCCGGGTTTGAACCCATGATCGTCTTTAGAGATTCACACGGTCGCACCGCTAGGCCATCACAGCTTATGAGTCCCTTGTGATAGTAGAATTCATCATCATTCTGATGCTTTTAGCCCACTCTAAGTGGGCTCGGAACAACATGTTATAATCATATTGTAACATTATTTGGCTATGTATTTTACCAACTTACCTTAGTCGCCTTTTGCGACACATCGGTAGGAAATGAGTGTGGTCTATTCTACTCGGCCGGATACCTCACGGCACTTACTTTACTCGCCTTTTATAACACGTCGATAAGAAATGAGGGTGGCCTATTCTACTCAGCCGGATACCATACGACACTGTGATGGAAATTCATTGAAGGTTAAGAAGTAAGTATAAATAGTCACAAGATCATTTTTTAAATTTTTTAAATTTAAATTGAATTTATTAGATTAGCCACGTTCGTTTGTTACTGAAATCGATCGCCTTTTTCTACTATTCCAAGTTTTAAATAGAACGTTAATTAAAAATCTTTATTATTAAAACGTAACAATTAAGCTGACGCTATAGGAAATGCAAATGAATGCAAAAAAAATTGCCACAGCTTCACGTTTATTAGAGAAGAGTTAAGGATCCTTGAAATTAATGAATATCATATTTCTTAGATAAAATGTTTTTGTTCTAAATTTAGATATTTGGGTAAAATGTTTTTGACAATAAGAAAGTACTTTTTGTGTTAAAGTAGCGAACTGTTATTATCACACTGCTGGGAATAGGCCTCTTCTCTCCGCGTATAAGAGAGAAGGATTGGAACTAAGACCTACCACGCTGCTCCAATGCGGATTGGTAGGTTACACATATCTCCAGAATTCTCTAGAGATATGCAGGTTTCCTCACGATGTTTTCCTTCACCGAAAAGCGATAAATTGCAATTATCAATTAGACACATAATTTTTTTTTAATAGAAAAACTCATTGGTGTCTGCCCGGGTTTGAACCCATGATCGTCTCTAGAGATTCACACGGTCGCACCGCTAGGCCATCACAGCTTTTTGATGTATTTTAACTTTTTGTGTATTTTAAAGATATTTTATCAAAAGATAAAAAGTATATTACGGAAGAAATGCGCTACCTTTTACTTTACCTTTTAAAACCGTACAAAAATCCGTTCAGTAGTTTTGGAGAAAATCGATCACATACAGACCGCTGACTGTTTTATATTAAATATAGATAACTCGGTGATCGTGTTTTAATATAACACATATAATAGGACTTCATATTATATAGCAGAAAGCACGTGAAGTCTACTATCAACTTAACATACAAATCAATTTTTATATTGGATTAATTATACGACTTATAAGGAGCAGACTATGGATTTATACAACACTAGCAATTGCCAGCGGCTCCGCCCGCGTGGAAAAATTAAAACCGTAATATAGTATTTTGATAACCATAAAAATGGTTAAAGTGGGTATACCTTAAAAGCTAGACATATGCTGTCACGGACTTTTATTTAGAAATTTTAGAGAGAAACAATTTTTTAATACATGATTTTTGAATAGCTATTACCGTTTACTCAAAGCACGTAAGGAAAGTTTTAAATTTTGCCTTTTTCGTAATTTTATTGCTGCTCCTCTCCTATTCATCTTAGCGTGATGTTTCAATCTATAGCCTTCTTCAATAAAAGGACTATCTTACAATGAAAGAATTTTTCAAATCGATCCAGTAGTTCCTGAGATAAGCGCGTTCAAACAATCAAACAAACAAACTCTTCATCTTTATATATTAGTATAGATGAAATGCATAAAAACAATTGACTGCAAATGAACGCAATATTGCTAGTTAGTTGGCCTTACTCGTATTAATTAATCTATAGAATAATCTAGCTACTGAAATGAGTAATTTACTGAAACTGTTCAATTGTTCTTGTACAGCCATTGAGTTTTACTTTTCTTAATTTAAACTTCTATTTGCATTTGAATTCAATTCTATTGTAATGGGCCGTTTCATTGATTACAATAAAATCCAAGCCTCTATGACTGCCGAGCTTCGCAGATGTTCTCCTATTTTGTTTACTTAATTTTGTGCTTTACATTTCATTGTCTGTAAAGTTCTTTCAATTTGTTGTTAATTGTGAATAATTAAAAGCAAATATTTATTGTTTGAACTTTCGTAGTTGTTACGAAGTTGTTGAACATTGAAACATTTAAATAACTTGAACGATAAAGCTTTAAATAGTGTCGCTTGAATTACTTGAATTGAATTATTGTTTTGAACAATTGGAAGCATAGGCCGAGTTAGGACTTGCAACTTCTATTTGGTTTTTAGGATACACAAAATATGTATTAGAGCTTTTTTGGTCCTTCATTATGAATAGAAACGCCACTTAGTTTATCCAAAAAAAACCGTTGTTATTAGATTCATAGAATTCGGGTAACGTTGGCTATTATTTACTGAAATTTAATAACATCAATCTCCTGCCCTTATCCCACTCTAAGTGGGGTCTGTACATGTTATATACATGTTGTCACAAAATTTGCCTACGTGTTTCTCGATTGGCCACCTGCCCGATTTCAACTTAATTAAGTCATATTTTACGACACCTCGGTGAGAAATGAGGTTGGTCTGTTCTACTCAGCTGGATAACACACGGTGGGTCCACACTTATCTCAGTCGCCTTTAATGACAGCTCGATAAGAAATCAGAATGGTCTATTCTGCTAAGCCGGGTACCACACGGTGGGTCGACTTAACTTATTCGCCTTTAATGTTTGTAAGCCTTTGTAAGAAATGAGAGTGGTCTATTGTATTCAGCCCAATGCCATACGGCGCTGTAGTACAAATAATAATAGGTACATACTGTCCAAGTTTTTGAAAAGACACTGTTTTTTAGTAACAAGGTTAATTGCCTTTTCAGGTGACAAGAGGGCTGGCTCCTTTTTCGCACAAAGAATCAGCTTAGCGATTCAGCGCGGAAACGCTGCCAGCATTCTTAGGAGCATTCCACGTGGGCATGATTTGAATAGTCCTAGCGTGTAAGTAATTTAAGATAAATATAACTTGTAAATTTTTGCTGTAACGAGATATATTAGATATATTCAATTTGCAGAGACTACACACTTAGAGCACTACAAACTCTCCTTTTAAAGTTAAGTTAGCTATTCAGTTAAGTTGTCTTCATACTAGTGGATACTTGTAGAAGCTCTTAAGTCGAGAGTTCATCGGTATCACTACTTTTGTGGTCGGAGCTTACTGATTCGTATAATTTTTTAACCCATTTTACATGATATACCCTTAAGATTTTTTATATTTCTTTTAATACAAATACATGAGTTATTGCAAAATTAAATTAATTATTCTGTCCTTATTCTACTCAGCTGTGCTAGCCCAGCGGTAGCACCGTCTCTTTCGAGAAGGTTACGAGTTCGAACCCGGGCAGACGCCAATGAGTTTTTTCTTTTAAAACGTGTCTAATAGATAATGTGTCTAATAGAAAATGTGTCTAATAGATAATTGCAATTTATTACACGCTTTTCGGTAAAGGAAAGCATCGTGAGGAAACCTGCATATCTCTGGAGGTATGTGTAACCTACAGCAGCGTTGTAGGTCTAAGCTCCAATCCTTCTCTCGAAAAACGGAGGGAAGAGGCTTATTCCCAGAAGTGGGAGAGTAACAGGCCGCTACTTACTGACATTTACATACTTATCCTACTCTAGGTGGGGTCGGCACAATATGTTTTAAATATGGTGTTACATGTTTTCGCTAGTTATTTTACGACTGGCCACCAGCCTGACTTCCACTTAGTCGCCTTCAACGACACCTCAGTAAGAAATGAGGTTGGTCTATTCTACTCAGCTGGATTCCACTGGCGGGTCAACTTACCTTAGTCTCCTTTTACGAAATCTCGGTAAGAAATAAGCGTGGCCCATTCTACTTAACCGGATACCACACGGCGGGAGTTTTTGTAAAATGTATTAGATTACATGTAAGCATATTCTTGCATTAGTTTATAAATTCACTTAGCTTTATATTATTTCTCTTCTTTTTTGTTCATTGATCTAAATTATATTGGTACAAATTGGAAATTTCAAAGTGTCTTTCGTAATGTAATTAATCAAGTTTAAAACAATTATTGAATTGGCGCCGGCAAGCCGCGAGATGTAAATAACGTTTGTTACTTAAATGATGTAAATAAATTACTTTAATAAAACAAGATCAATTAGTTGAGATATTTTGTTAAAATAACGTTGACATGAGGTAAAAAATATATTAATTTTCTTTTTTCCTTTCTGGAGACATTTGTAATGTCATTATTTTTTAATTTCTTACAATTGCTTTAGTGAAATATATTTTCGTTTGTATAATAAAACACAAGTTCTGCTGTCGTAGATAGTTTCCAATTTATCACAGGTTATTTAATCATCATCAATTTCTCATTTTGTTTCTGGTAAAGTTATATGATAATAATACGCTTTATCACTTAGCAATATATATTGATAAACTGAAGACTATAAAGGTATTTTACATTTTTGAACATGCGAGTACATAGATTATCATCTACCATGGATTATAACATAATATGTTAACGGATCTTTTGTAGAATAAAATTTCATTGTTATGTTGATAAATAAATCTTACTAAAATTATACCTTTTACTTTTAACCTTTTTAAATACTTAATAGGAAAGTTTGTGAAAACAAAGTCAAAAAAAGTGTTGTTTAATTACGCTTTCCAAAAATAACCATCTAATCGATTTCTTCTACCTAATTATATACAAATTGCTCGGAGTTATTGAGTTAAAGAGTTATTGCTCGGTATAATTGAAGTTATAGAAATGAATGTTAATTATCCATAAAAATGTTTATTATATGTATTAAAACATATTTTGTTTATGACAGTGTCGTTAGTACGTCCATCGTAAAAATGAATTTAGTGAATTGCAAATACTATACGATGGTTTTGGGGCGATAAAGCAGAAACTTTGGCAATAGGGAAGTTATTTGACGCTGCGGAAACATCAAGCCAGACCCAAAGTCGTGGATCAGAAAATAATTTCCGATTGACTCAATCAGTAATTCAACAAAAAGTACATTTTGTTTGATGAAACAAACTTACCACTGTACTGCAGATAGTTCGAGATAACTAAATTTCAATCACAAGACAATTGCATATTTTTAATTGTAATGGTAGACGTTCTCTACCATAGGTAACTAAAATAGATTGAATTCTTTTCTTAGCTCCTTTAAGAGCTTTTAACTCCTTAAATGAAATAGCTATCTGAAATTCATTACCAAAAAATGAAGTAAGTTTTAACAATTCGTTTTACATGATTAATCACCATCACATTAGCAAATGGTGGAGTCAAAGTCCTCAATACTCATTGATTTTTCAAATATTCACACCCCCCCCTCGCTACTTCAGTTTCAGAACTCGTTGAACTATTTTAAACTTTTTTATTCTAAAGAGCGATCTGGTTTCCAGCAGACATCTTTCTTTTCTTTATGTAGAAGAATTCTTATCTTACACACACAGCTCATTGAGATTTATGTATTAATTAAATGCTATACCATATTACTAGCAACATATATTGTTCTAAATAATATTAAAAGTGAAATATTTATTTTATAAGTTGTAGTTGTTTATAAGTTGTTTTATAAGTAAGTCCAACTTATAAAATAATAAATATTATTTTATAAGTTGGATTCGTCGATGAACTTTTTCTTACGCATAGATGTACTTTCATTAAGTATTTATCTAAGATAAAACTTTACAATATCGAATCATTCATCAAGCATAGTCTGCAACCTTCTTACACTTTATCTAAGTTAATAAAGGGAATACTCGCCTTTATAAATTCAAGCTGCATCTATAAAAATTAAACGAGATTAAAAACTAAACATAACAGATAAATTTCTAAACTAATTTGTCATAGTTTATATTTTGCGGGTGAATTTATATTCAATTAGCTATTTCATTAAACGTAAAACAGAGGCATTTCAAATAATTGAATTATTCCTGTTTTAGCGAGCGATCCGATTGAATGAATATTTAATTTATGGTTTATATTTTAACTAGGCGTACATTTTGCTTAATAGAATTATGAATTTTATTAGTAAATGAACAGGATATAGAAACGATAGTAAATTGTTATTAGACCATTACTTAGGTATTAATTTTTGTGTATTATACAGTATTTTTGTATATAATTCATTTTGTATGTTATACAGGATATCCCGTAATGTATAGATAACTTTGTAACACCTGATAGTGGATCTATTCACGGCTCGGATCAGTATATAAAGGATATACTTATACAAGCTTTTCGAATCAACTATGTTCGACAATGTTCGTGCAATTATTTTCGAATCGACTTAAGTATCGAGATTTTTATAAATTTTTCCTGTTACCTTGAAAAAGCTTCCTCTTTGCAACATTCATACTATTTATAGCATATGTAAATAATACTTCAAAAAGTATATTTATAAAAATGTTAGTTATATTTATGACAAATCTTGCCTCTATTTGTTTCATCGAATAAATAAATAATATTTATATTATGTACTCGTTTTTGTTTTTATTTCTGTTATAAGTTAAAGTACCTGGGTGACTATATAAAAAAAAATATTGAAAAAAACAATTTTAAAAATCAAGAATGCGCCGGGTGACATGTGGGAATCATGTTTTTTGGTCCACCCGTACCATTAGGCTATCACAGCTTTGCATTTGGCAGTTCGAATCTCACTTACATTAAATTCTACATTTTAGCAATGAAACTATTTATAATTTTTTATGAAAGCAATTTATTATGAATCCTAGGTAGATCGATTTTCATGCTGAATTTCATGAAATCTGTATATATATAAGAAATATATGTATATATAAGATTATATCATTTGATTATTCAAGATATGAGAAAAGTATTCTTCTTAACTACTTAACACTTATTTAAAGTGTCAAGTTCAAATTAATGATTAAGTAGCTGTGCTAATAAAGGTCAAACACAAAACTTGAAGAAGACTAAAGCTTGTTAAGAATATGAAAGCTTTGACACACAGGGCGTCAGCGGAAGTATTATAAAAGGGCAATTTAAAATCCATTAATAACCACTCCCGTCACGCGACCGGCACTGAGAATCGATTTTGCTATTCAGATTCGCACATAAGATGTCTTCGAGAGCTGATACATTATTACAAAAGAAGTATTACTATACGGAAAAACCTTTCCCACCTAAATTGAAAACTACGCCTCTTTGTAAAAATATTATTTTTGCTTTTTTTATTCCTCTGAAATAAGAGTTTTCATTTGTGATTGAATACTCAAGAAAACCTTTATATAATTTAACATTTATATAAATTGAAAACTACGTATATTGTGTAAAAATCCATTTTTGCTAATACATTACTCTGATAGGTATATAGTCGCAAAGCTTTGCTATTTTGTTACGGAGTCTATCTCCTGATGATGCTTTGGTCACGAGCGAAATGATTGTTGAGTTTGTGATAACGAACGTATGTAGTGCTTGTGTATTGTGGCGATGGTGGAGGTTTTTACGATTCCTGCATGTATTAGGTATGAAAACGGATACTCCATTCTACATTTAGATTTATATATATTTTCTATTAACTTAATCGCTGATAAAACCGCCGTGTGGTATCCAGTTTACTTCTTACTGAGGTGTCGTAAGAGGCGACTAAGATAAGTTAACGTCAGGCAGGCGGCCGATTGTAAAATACCTAGCCGAATCATGTTCCAACATGTTTATAACATGTTGTGCCAACTTCACTTAAAGTACAATAATGGCAGGAGGATGATGCTGAATCGAATAACAGCAAAATAAAATCGTTATTACTTTTGCTTGTATGATGGTTGTAAATTTTGAAAATTAACATATTCAAAAAAAATGAGACATATATATATATATTATTAAATGAGATTCCGAATATATATTATTCGGAATCTTGGTAACGGCTCCAACAATTTTCCTGAAATTCAGGAAAATTGGGGGTTTTAGGGGAGGAAAATTGATCTAGATAAATTTTATTAAAAAAAATGTCGTTTTATCCCTGTTTTCGGCTCTAAAATGTTTTTGATATTCACGTTGAATACAATCACAATTTTTCGCTGTCAAACGTGAAGTTATGGTGGTGGTTTAGAGAGGTGAAAATACCTAGGATCGAGCTCCACCTGTCCTATTATTTTTCAATTTTTTTTAATTTTTTTTACATCGTTTTAAAAATTACCACCCCACCCAGGTACTAAAATATACAGGTTGTAAAAAGATGCATAATAAACCTTGATTCAAATTCGACTTTATAGTAAAATGCAGTTACGTAATAGCTTACTTCATTTCAGATCTTATCACTTACTAACACGATACGTGCTGAATATTTACAATGCTACGTACATGAAAAACAAGATATACGTGACAATAAACTCTTCTGAGTAACATTCACAACGAACACTTTGTATTACTAATACCTATTTTACCTACCAAATAAAAACTATTTCGCACACACAAAATAAAATATGATTATTACAAGAATTACATTTTGATAAGCGCAACCGCCGAGTTTCTTGCTGGCTCTTCTCAGTAGGAACAGCTTTCCGAACCAGCAGTAGAGTTGACGATTCAAAAGCACTTGTTCACAAGTATACTTGAATAAACACTATTTTGAATTTGAATTCAAGAATCGTTTTCCCGTAACCAAAGCATTGACAGCAGATAGCATTAACCGATTAGTATATAACTAAGCTTATTTGGGTATTGCTTCGCTTTGTGATTTTGTCGTGAAGTCGATCTCCTGATGATGCTTCGGTTGCGTTGAGTTTGTGACAGTGAACATATGTATTGCTTGTGTATTGTCGTGGCGGTGTTGGAGGTTTGTGCATATGTTTTTACGAATCCTGCATGTATCAGGTACGAAAACGGATCGTCCACTCTATATTTAGCATTATATATATTTTCTATTTTATTTTACGGATTATAGCAAAATGATTTTATGATTACTTTTTTACACATAGTACTTACTAATCGCGAACATAATTTTTTTTTGTATTTCGATAATCCGCAAAGTTACGGTACTGAATTCTATATCGATACCAAATTCTTTCTTTAAGTTTGAATTCCGAGAAAATATTATTTCTTCCATTTAGACGTAAAAGGAAATTGGCGCTGCTTCAATTTCCCCTTTCGTCACTTTGTGTCTATGTCTCATGAGTTAAATAATTGCACCACACCTAAGAAGATGTCAGTACGAATGTTTATTTTTCTAAAGTAATAATAAAATTATTTTTCTGTAATCCACGATGAAGTAAAATAGAAAATATATATATAATGCTGAATATAGAGTGGACAATCCGTTTTCATACATGATACATATAGGATTCGTAAAAACACATGCACAAACCTCCACCACCGCCTCCACAATACACAAGCACTACATAAATTCACTACCACAAACTCAACAAGCGTTGGTTGCGGGACGAAACGATACTTCATCGCGGAAAAAAATATAAAAATAATTCATCAAAAATAATTTTATAATTACTTTTGTATTATGGATCTCTACAAAGTAACGTCTAATTCTATAAATTATTAATTTTTCTATCTCTGTGGCAGTAAATTAAGACAAGTAAATTAAGATAAATTGTATATTGTTTATATATAATTTATAGAAGCAGAAGTTACTTTGCGGAATACCATAGTATAGAAGTTACGTTAGTTTTTATTTTACTATAACCCGTGTTAGTAAAAAGAATGTATTTAATTCTAAGTGAAGGAAGCAGTCAACGTTCACATACCATATTTCTTATTATTCTTTGATTGGCCCGTTAGCGCAGTTGGCAGTGGCCTTGCCATGCCTTTAGCTCGGCGGGTCGTGGGTTCGATTCCCAGCGATTACCAACATTTGTGTTTTAAATTATAGATCTATATATTTACCAGTTGTTCACCCATAACACAAGTATTATATATAGTTACTTACTTTGGGTACAGAAAGCCGTGTGCGTAAATGTCCTGTATATTTATATTTATTTATTTATATATGCAGGACCAGACACCACGCGTATCACAAAACGCCGTCACCAACAACACATCACGCAATCACTACGCACACTCACTACTACAATCTCTACGATCGTTTTGCTCCGTAACCGAAGCATCAAAAGAAGGATAGGCTCCATGACAAAATCGTAATGTTACGTATCACAATAAATCACTGAAAGCACGCTTTGTTTCTAGTATAACGCAGGCTAATATTTTCTGAATATCCTAGTAACAATACAACAGTAACGATTCATTATTCAGCTATAATATACGTTTGGAAACTTGGATTATCTACCTCTTTGGAAGAATTTCTTTTTTTATATTCTTTGAAGAATTCTATAGTATAAAAGTATTATGGAATTCTGCAAAATAACGCCTACTTCTATAAATTATTCCAGTAACTTTATTTACTTATTATAGTAAATAACTATAAAAATGTTGCAAAAAAATTATTGTTAAAAAAAAGTGTACAAAGGTCAACTTATCCCTATGACAGAGATCTCTGCCAGCTAACCTACGAAGTGAGACAATTTATATTTAAGAAAAAGTGATTACGCAAATATCAAACATTATGAATTAGAATTATCTACTTATAATTTCTAACTTTCATATGAGTTAAACACAGAGTAGTCATTAGGAATCCATGTCTTTCTAGCAAAAAACACTGTAACAGTAAAGACAGGTGTCATACCCGTTACAAAAGATTTTTAATCTGTTTCGTATTTGAACATGGTATTTTAGTATTGCCTAGGAACTGTATAGTAAGCATTATAAGTTTTATACTTTTCAATTAATTTGATAGATATATAATAGATTATGGTTTTCACGTTTAACAGCAAATAAGAAACGTTGTTTAAAAACCTCCTATATAAATCTTAAATAATATTAAAAATCTCTTATATAAAAGATGACAAGCAAGTTTGTGTGGATTGCCAAAAGTTTTAACAACTACTAACAATTATAGGTAATAAAAACCTTAAATCAATTCTGAGTGAATAGTGTCAATAATATTTAATAATAATCTTCATGACAAAATTTTTATGTCCTTCCTCCTATGCCTGCATACATGTCATATAAGTCAGATTCTTAAATCATAATATATTCATATAAAAGTATATAATAAATATTAAGTTAACATATTAAGTCTTATAACATAAATAATCAAACCTTAAAAATGTCGGACTTACCTTATAAATCAATTTACGCTATAGCGTCAAACAAAAAACACATTTCTACATTAACAATTAATTTCCTTAGCCACTACACACTATTTATGAACTAACACAATCAATAGTATTTATTCTCCCCACGAATTCGGTCTGGCTACATACTAATTTATTAACGAGACACGATTTCCTACGAAACTAACTTGACGTAGTATAGTAGAGCTACGACGTAGACGATCGCCCCGATTCGTAGATCGCGTGGTACTGAAGGCTACGGTGTGATCGTAGCCCTTCTCAGCGTGCTTACAATCACGGTTGACTACGGTTACTTACTTTCAAATTGTTGAACTTCCTGTATGAAGATAAATTACAGCGGCGGAGATATGATTTTTACTACGCACCTACTTATGTAAAAACTCAAAATGATAAATGATTTTAATTTTAATTCCTAATTAAATGTTACATCTCATTAATTGTCACATCGATCGAAATTAACCAAATTAATTTTAAAAAAATTTATTTAACTTGCCTTGCCTTTATGTTTGTTTTAACTCACTTCCCGGTGTCCGACTGAGCTGAAATTTCACATAATGGTCCAGTCCCGATGACAATGCATGTTTATGATAAGCATGACCTAATGCTGCTGCCAAAATTACCAGGATATATCTAATTTAAAGAATTAAAGACGATTAGAAAGTACGTGTTTATAATTATTTGAATACAGAATATTTTAAATTTTCTTGTGAAAAATATATTTTTCTCTACGTCAGTAGACTTTTATTAAACGACTGTCATAAATAAACTTCTTTATCAGACATAACATTACAGACAGACACAATTAGTAATTTGTCAGGTCGTGTAAGGTTAAACCCAGATAAAATTAGTTTACCAAATCGTATTCGACGTCAATGCAGTGGTTTCATCATTTAGTTTCGCGATCCGCATTAATTAGTACTAGAACATTACATGTACATAACTAAACAGATCAGGTTGGGTTTATTAATATTAACAGTTACAAATGATAATTACAATATACGGTAAATAAATCATTTAATCATATATCCTCCATTTTGAATTGTAGGTACATTATGATGTCAAGTGAACACCGAATATCACTTAGGCATATTGCACGACGACAACGAAAATAACTAGATTTAAAAATATAGAAAAATTGTAATATTTATTATTAATGTATTAGCTGCGTCATGCAGATTCACTCGTGGTATAAAACTAAATTGTGTTTTTATTTATTTTCTCTAGGAACATGTATTTCCGGAATTATAGTCTATGCTATATTTCTGGTTTCATCTTCCTGCCCTTATCCCACTCTAAGTGGGGTCGGCACAACATGCTATAAACATGTTGTCATATGATTTAGCTAGGTATTTTACGACCGGCCGCCTGCCTGACGTCAACTTATCTTAGTCGTATTTTACGACACCTCGATAAGAAAGAGGGTGGTCTATTCTACTTAACCGGATACCACACTGTAAGTCAACTTACCTTAGTCGTCGTTAACGACACCTCGGTAAGAAATGAGGGTGGCCTATTCTACTCAGCCGGGTACCACACGGCTGGTCGACTTACCTTAGTCGCCTTTTACGACACCTTGGTAAGAAATGAGGGTGGTACTATTCTATTCAGCCGGGTACCACACGGCGCATGGAAGATATTTAAATGTAACTGCTAAAAACGATCTTTCCTCTACACAAAGAGAGAGGAAGAAAGCTTTTGTCCTAATTAGTTTAGTGTAAATTCAAATTCAAAATATTCTTTATTCAAATAAACTTGTAAACAAGTGCTTTTGAATCGTCAACTCTACTGCTGGTTCGGAAAGCTGTTCCTATCGAGAAGAGCCAGCAAGAAACTCGGCGGTTGCTCTTTTAAAAATATAATTCTTAATATTATTTGCATTAAGTCGTTACTGTCTTGTACAGGTTCAAAGAAAGCTATATCCACACATTCTTATCTTCTAAATAATCTTCAAAAATTATTGTAGATGGGACTTTACATATAAATGAATAAAGGAGACATGCGAAAGTAATAATTTGAGTAACTTTAATATGCCATGCGTATATAACGGTATTCCATTAAACTAATCACATTCTGCAATTATAATTAACCGTACACGTCGGGTACACCATTACCAGTATCGTAACTTAATAATCAACATGTTCGTCACATAATATGAAGTGTCGCATTAAGATATTAGAATACGTAATTAACACGACATCTCAGTTCACTCAATGAGGATTATGCAACTAAATAGAAGCATTTTGGTATGAAGGGGAAATTGTGTCGATTTCCATTTAAGTCAGGCTTATGCTGCGGTTTGGCGTTTAATTATTTATCATGTTATTACCGTTTACTTCGAATACCTACTTATGTAGGTTTAACTGAATGCGTTCGCACGTTTAAAACATAATATATGGCATATCTCGAGAATAACATTTATTATATTTATTTTTTACTTTTTTTTATTTACAGCAAAACTGTAAAAGTTATATCTATCTTAAATAACTTACACGCTAGGACTATACAAATCATGCCCACCTGGAATCGTCCCAAGAATGCTGGCAGCGTTTTTGCGCTGAATCGCTAAACTGATTCTTTGTGTGAAAAAGGAGCCAGCCCTCTTATCACCTGAAGAGGCAATTAACCTAGGTGTTAAAACGGTTATTATTTTTTGCACTTTTTTACTTATTTATTTTATTATTAAGTGCAGTCTGGTATCCAGCTGAATAGAATAGACCACCCTCACTTCTTACCAAGATGTTGTAAAAGGCGACTAAGATAAGTGCTGCGTGGTATGCGGCTAAGTAAAATGGATCACCCTGATTTCTTACTGAGGTGCCTTGAAGGACGAATAAGGTAAGTTTACGTCAGGCAGGCGACTGGTCTAATATCGAGCGAAATCAAATCACAACATAGTTAAAACATGTGCCGACCCCACTCAGAGTGGGATAAGGGCAGGAGAGAGTATTATTATATTATTTATTTATTTTTTATGATCTGTATTATTACTTTAAGTACAGCAAGGAAGCGGTCCAATTCCGCAATCAATTTTAGTTTTGCCTTTACAGCAGTTTAAAAACACTGTAAAAAAGAGGCTGATTCAGAAAACCAACTATACTGTTGAGAATTACTTAGAAGATAAGAATATGTGGATATAGCTCGCTTAGACCCTGTACAAGACAGCAAAGACTAAATGTAACTAGTAATAAGAATTGTATTTTCAAAAGAGCAATCGCCAAATTCTTGGCGGTGCGTTGACAATTCAAACGCACTTTTTTACAAGTTTCTTTGAATAAAGAATATTTTGAATATGAATTTAGACTCTCCACGTTACTTCAATGTGAATTGGTAAGTTTCACATATTTCAGGAGCCAGACTTTTTAGTCACTTGAATAAACAATTAATCGCGGTGTTAGAACGAAAAAAACAAATTAAATTTATTTGTAGATAAGTGGAGTCACTTATCGACAAATAAATTTCACAAAAAGAACTGTATACTATACTGGATGGTGTAACCAATGAAACTAAATTAAAACAACGCAAGAATTTAATAATCTGATCCATTGAGGAATCTAAGAATGTAATCTAAGAAAAATCCACTAGAGCGATGTTAACAGACTATAAGATCTTTGAAAGTTGTATTAACTTGGCTTATTTTCTAATATTGTTTTATCGTAAATAGCATCCGCTTCGAACGGGTGGAAGGAAACGTGTGGGTGTATAATATCCTTTCTAGATATCGTCGATTAGACTACAAATTTCTAATCTTTTGGAATAGAAACCGTTGACCGTAATGTTTGGTCAAAGATATAATTATATCGAATTTAATCTAAAAATATTACAAAAGTAATGAGAATATTATTTTCCTATAAAGATAAAAGAAAATATATGTAAGGGTAAATGTAGAGTTTACTATTCGTTCTCATACCTGATACATGCAGAATTTGTAAGAACTAATGCACTACCCGACAACGATCTCTTGATGATGCTTCGGTTACGGGGCGAAACAATTGTTGAGATTGTGGTGGTGAATGTGTGCAGTGCTTGTGTATTGTTGTGTCATCGGTGTCGGGTAGTGCATGAGCTCAAATTCTGCATGTATCAGGTATGAGAACGAATAGTACACTCTACATTTAGCATTACATATATTTTCTTTTATCGCGGATTTTAGGAAAATAATATTCTCATTACTTTTGTATTATGGACTTATACTCAGACAAGCAAAGTTGTTTCTCAAATCGTTTGTTACAAGGAAGTCTAAACAGCTGATGTCTCAGAGCAGGGAAAATGTAGCAATTGTAGCAGGCATTACAACTGGGCACTGCCTGTTAAACAGACACCTGTCAATAATAAGAATAACAGAAGATGCTGCTTGCCCAGAGTGTGGAGAGGAAGAAACGAGTCTTCACCTTATGGCTGAGTGCCCTATGTACTCGCTGGTAAGATGGGAGATACTAGGTAAGGATGAAATCGAAGTTGAGGATCTGACAAATATCTCCTTCAGGGATATTATCAGGTTCGTAAAAGCCACGGGAAATGGGTGGAATAGTCTGGAATAGGAGCTGACCACCCGCCCTGCACCGACAGGCGTCCCCGAAATTAGATAGATAGATTATGGACCTCCGCAAAGTAACGCCTAATTCTATAAATTATCTAAAAACATTAAGCAAAAAAGGATATAACACGTACAGTTCATAACATATTTCACGCTAATTTTTTTCAAAGCGCAGAATGAATTTAGTATTCACAAAGTGCTCGCAGTGGGTAGGTCCGATGATGTATGAATATTATATACACGTAAGTTTCGAAATACTTTGTATTCTTAAAGCAAATTTAATTTCAACTTTTCCGGTTTTCCGTGAATTTAATATGATTGTCCCACTGTTCTCGTATTATATGCAAATGTTTTATATAAAAAATTAACGCTTGTATTCTTAAAATTCGTTATTTGGTACTGTATGAAGTAGATAAAATTTAATCTCTATAAATATATATATGTATATAGTACCTGGTTGGATTAATAACTGGGTAGGTGGGGCTCGATCCTAGGGATTTTTATTTCTAGAGACCACCCGTTCCCCTAATAAGCTACGGTGACTTGACAGTTTACAGCAAAATAAGTGTTTTATATATTCAATTTAATTATTTTTTTAATGCCCAAAAGCAGGGATAAAAAGAACTTTTTTTTAAATTATTTATAGCATTAGGCGTTACTTTGCGGAGATCCATAATACAAAAGTAATAATAAAAATTATTTTGCTATAATCCGCGATGAAGTAAAATAGAAAATATATTTAATATTAAATGTAGAGTGGACAATCAGTTATCATACCTGATACATGCAGGATTCGTAAAAAATACATGCACAAACCTCCACAACCGCCACCACAATACATTAGCACTATATACATTCACAAACTCAACAATCGTTTCGCCCCGCAACCGAAGCATCATCAGGAGATAGACTCCACGATCAAAATCGCAAACTTTTTATTAATAAAACTAGCTAGATTGTTAGAAAATCATTCGAGCCGTTGCCGAAATTAAAATTTAAATATTAGAGATATAAATCATTTAAGGTCTAGCTTCAACACATATCGCACGAAAATCTCCACTCTCACAATCTTGACGCTCGTTTCGCCCCTTGGTAGTGAGCGTGTGTAGTCCTTGTGTGGAGTGTTGGTGGTGGCGTTTTGTGATACGTTTGGTGACTTGTCCTGCATGTATAAGTTACGTGAATGTTGCCAGTTTCATACACATAGCATTAAATAGATTCTCTTAACAAACGCGGATTACAGCAAAATAATTATATTGTAACTTCAATTCTGAGAATATCCCAGTACCGCTGATTATCCATATATCGTCTCTGGATTGCATAACAGCAGTCGCTCGATTTATAAGCTCATATATTTGTAAGGGTATTATTCTAACCCCGTAGAGGTTTAACGGGGAATATGCTAATACCGGAAACATCCTAGGTTAAAATTTATGGAGTCTTGATGAGCATCCAAGTACTAAAACTGTTTATATATTAAACCTAAAACTGTAAAAAAAACCGTTTAAATAACTTTTGGCCTTTTCTACGAAGTTTTTTTAATGACTAGCTGTGCTTGCGACTTCACCTGCATTCAATTGAAATTTCGAACATAAAAATAGTTATAGTGAGTAAACCATAAGGGATAGAGACATGCTATCGCGGACTTTTTTGAAATATATCTACAATCTTCTCTAGTTCATCACTTGAATGTAACTGTTGGTTTACGGCGCGCACGCAATTAAAGATCTCAGCAGGTCAGTTTTTTTTACAATTTTGTGACCTCCTGAAAATATTTTACATAAAACCATAAATACATTAACCCAAACCTTTCGGAAGAATTGCACTACCTTTTAGTAAAAACCGTATAAAATTCGGTCCAGTAGATGTTAAGAAAATCAATCACAAGCTGTATGTGAACTGTAATGTGCTTATGGGAACTTTGTTTATAATAAGTATAACTTTGCGTCTTGCAAAAGTAGGTAAATCGTTTGTGTGTCTGGGTATAAGATTCTATAATAAAATTCCGCAATCAATTTTAGCTTTTCCATTACATCAGTTTAAAAACACTTAAAAAGAGGCTGATTCAAACCTACTATACTGTTGAGCATTACTTAGAAGATAGGAATGTGTGGATATAGCTCGCTTAGACCCTGTACAAGACAGTAATGACTAAATGTAACTATTAATAATAATTATATTTTTAAAAGAGTAACCGCCGAGTTTCTTTCTGGCTCTTCTCGGTAGGAACAGCTTTCCGAACTAGCAGTAGAGTTGACGATTCAAAAGCACTTGTTTACAAAATTATTTGAATAAAGAATATTTTCAAATTTGAATTTCAATATAGATATAGATGGAGATTAATCAGCAGTCACATAATATAAGTTTACGAATGAAGGCCAATGAACATAAAATTTCGACTCAGCGCCCAGAGAGGTTTTGAATTCCAAAAGGGAACTGCAGTGTCACGTAAATGTTATGATCGCATTTGGCTCTCAACCAGGGAACAAACAATGCAACTGGGAAGTTCGCATACTACTAAAATCGGAATGCTAACGTAAGAATCTTACTCCACACAAATCTGAATACTATTTTATATTAAGTATATTATGTTAGTAATTAATATTCATCATCCTCTTACCCTTATTCCACTATAAGGGTCGGCACAATTTGTTATAAATGTGTTGTCACATGTGTTATAGCTGTGATAGCCCAGCAGTAGCGCCGTCCGAATCTTTTAAAGAGGTCACGGAATCAAACCCCGGGCAGTCACCAATGAGTTTTTTAGTTAACACTTATGTGTTTAATTGATAATTGCAATTTATCACACGCTTTTCGGTGAAGTAAAACATCGTGAGGAAACCTGCATAATTTTGCAGAGAATTCTGAAGATATGTGTAACCTACCAATCCGCATTGGAGCAGTGTGGTAGATCTTAGCTCCAATCTTCTCTCCAATAACGAAGGGAAGAGGCCTATTCCCAGCTGTGGGATAGTAACAGGCCGCTACTTATTTTTCTTTATGTTATCCGATGATTTGGCTACGTATTTTACGACCGGCTGCCTGCCTGAAGTCAACTTAACTTAGATGTATTTTACGACACCTCGATAGTACGATTTGGAAAACTTTAAAAAAGAGTGAAGCGCGCTTCATCTTAGATTACATCTTTCGCTTTCCATCTGGCGAGCTCACAGGCAGTCGTTAGCCTTATCATATAAAAAAATCCTCTTTTTTGGCATTTTTATAGGTAAATTGTTCCATTGTGTCATTTTTTTGGGTAGTACTAATAAAGATATATACATAAACGTAAAGAGATCTTTAAATATAATAAAATTTTCGTATTCGTAACTAACCAGACAGATTTCAAACAAAAGGTTGTCTATAAAGCAATTATTTGCGTTAGAGAAGGTTGTTTTATTGTATTCAACAACAAACATATGCAACACATAAGCCGTGAATGCCTCTTGTCCCGATTTTATTCGTTACTCTGTTTCCAGTTTCATATTAGTTTGTTCTCTTTTATTAGACTGGTATGTTTCAAGTGCTTGTTTTAAAGTGTTGTTGATGTGTAAAATATACTTAGTTTACTTACTTAGCTAAAATTACGCCGTGTGATATCCAACTAAATAGATTAGTACCACCCTCATTTCTTACCAAGGTGTCGTAAAAAGCGACTAAGGTAAGTAGGCCCGCCGTGTGGTATTCGGCTGAATAAAATAGACCATCCTCATTTCTTACCGAGGTGTCCTAAAAGGCGACTAAGGTAAGTTGATGTGAGGCAGGCGGCTGGTCGTAAATTATATAGCCAAATCATGTGACAACATGTTTATAACATGTTGTGCCGACCCCACTTAGAGTGGGATAAGGGCAGGAAGACTTACTTAGCTTAAATTACTTAGCTTAGTCGTCTTTTACGACATCTCGGTAAGAAATGAGAATTGTCTATTCTACTCAGCCGGATACCACTCGGCGGAATAATTGAATTTATATACTTCGTAGATTAACGTGAAGAATAAATTTCAGTTTACATTCATAATAATTACCAAAACAAAATGAACAAACACAAAATATGACAATGATATTAATCGTAAACAAAGACAGGAATAAAAATTAAAATAATATATTGGATGTTACTTGTAGTCAATGCTTTCAATACATTATATTATGTATCTGCATAACACGCTGAAAAATTTAATTTTCTCAGACGTTTTTACGAACACCGAACACAACATTCGTGAACCGGGTCATGTACGGAACACGCGTGTATTTTCAGTATTAATAAATTATGATCATACGAGTTTGTGGCACACGGTGACTTTGTTTTTATATTCCCGAAGCACCTCTGAAGGTAATAAGCGAGAGTACGTCAAACCTAAAATATTAACGTGCTAGAAATTTAAACGTAGATTTCCGACTTTGTCTATTAGAATTTGTCGCATTATCAAATCGCATGACACTAAATTAATGCAGCGGATAAAATACTCCAGTTGGACAAATATTCTTTAATTTTTTTTTAATATATTTTTTTATATATAAACATGTTTATAATACTTAATAATTAATTTGCTACATTCGCGAGGATGGCATTGCGATAGTATAAAACTGTGTGCTTATGCCATCCTCAAAGTCAAAAATTATTTAAATAACATAAAATATTAATATCTTTAATATTTAAATGACTTAATCTTGTATGTATATAAATATAAATTGTTTCCGAATTTAGAAAAACGGCTTCAACGATTTTCCTGAAATTCAGCATGTAGGGGGTTTTGGGGAGAAAAATTAATTTAGATAAGTTTTATTTAAAAAATATGACGTTTTATCCCTGTTTATGGGCACTAAATTTTTTTTGGAATTTACGTTGAATACAATCACAATTTTACGCTGTCAAACGTAAAGTCATGGTAGTTCATATAGAAAACGGTCGGTCTAGAGATTTAAAAATACCTAGGATCGAACCCCACCTGCCCTATTATTTTTATTTTTCTTTTAATTTTTTTTTAACATCATTCTAATAATTACCGAGCACCCAGGCACTTAATAATTTATATACTATTAATATATTTATATTTTACTTATTTTAAATATATTTAAAATAAGTAAAATAAAATATTATGAAATGAAAGTACGCGAGGTAAGTGAGTGAGTGTGGCTATTGTGTGGAATTATATGTGGGATGATAAAATAGGTTTCAGGTATTAGGCATTCTGTTTTATGATAGTTGAGTTGCTGTTACCAAGATACAATTTTATCTTTGGCTGCACGTGTTTTTAAATAGTGATATAAAATAGAGACCAATCACTTTGCTTCAACTTACATTGGCGCGTTACATGGAATACAGTAATTTACTTGAAAATACTTGTTACAGATTACGAATGCTGAGCGTCATGAAGTTAATTTAAAAATTAGTTTTATCATACATTACAATAAACATACTATAAAAAATATATGAATATGTTCACAAATATTATAATTTAAAGTAAATTGTGATATAATTTTATCAATATTAAGACAATTTTGTCTCAAGTTTACGTAACGAATTTGCAGCGAAATACTTTTATAGAACACAGAGAAGTATAATATTCACGTGTGACCTTGACAGATTTTTAATATATTTTACTTTGACTTCGCGGTCCAGTTAGACCATGCGACACTTTGGTACTTTTACAAGGATACTTGTATTTGTTTTAATTATAGCTCTTTCTATGTTGGGCCAAATCTCAAAGATCTTTATTATGGGAATCATAGTCAGCAGACACATTTAAATTCTTTACATAATTCCTTGTAATTTTCTCTTAGTAAATGCAGCGAGGATGTATTAATGTACAATGTCCATTACTTACTTATGTACTACTTAGTGTTCAAGAAAAGCTTTTGAGAATGCTATTAACGCTGCTTTAGACTTAATACTGTTTGCTTTGAGCTACAAAGCTAGCATGTTCGATAAATTCTTGAACTATTTAAAATTTGTTTTATAAGAGCAAATAGCAATATTACAGCAATTAATAATTACACGCTATTATTAAATAATGGGTTATTAAATAATATCAATTTAGTTTATATTATGTCTTGAAAGTCAAACAATATTGGCCTAGGTAAAAGAAAAGAACAGAAAGACAATAGATAAAGCAAGAAAAGCGTAAAGTCAATTTAGACTCTATTGAAGAAAATATATTATTCCATCTTTCAGTTTCACTTAATAACCATCGGAATATTTAAGGACACCAATGAATTTCGAGTATCGAGCCCTTACCAAAGCATGATTTTACAACAGATTATCATCTCAGTTTAATTTCAAACTCTCAGCTACCTCCTCAACGTTCCGCTTACCGTAATTGAATAATAATTACTGAGTTAAAATGAAAAGCGACCACGTAATGGATATAAACGTAGTTGATGCGTTGGCAATTTTCCACTACATTGAGAAATCCTTTTAAATATTAAACTAATTAATGCAGTTAAGTTAATTGTCAGTTTCAATAACTTACTTAATAATAACTATAAAATCTGTAACATCTCAGTTTAAATGATTCAAATATTTTTCATTATTTTATTTGATAGTGGAAATTGAGTTTACAACTAAGAAAAAAGCTATAAATAGACGAACCATACATATTAAGGTCAGTCTCGTTCTAAACATTGACTCGATACAACTATTAGATGTTACAGCGTGTACACTGCGTTATAATTAGTTTGATACTTGCTTATATAAGTAAGTATATTCTAATAGACTCTTTACTGATAAAACGATGTCTGTGCTAGTTAGTGTTAAATATCTGTGCTGATTTAGAGTTGGCTGGGTAGATCCGTATTTAATCATGTGTGAGTACGAAAAATGTTCTAAATCTATACTAGTGTAATTACTATTATTAATTAGAAAAAGAAAACAGAGAATCTCTCCTCTTTCTTCTCAATGGATGACAGTACTCCGAACTGGGAGTAGAATCGTTCGGACATTACTGTTTTATCATATTCTATTAGTTACGTGAGGCCAATCTAATTCACTTGCTTTTCCCTGAACTCACAATTCATCAATAAACAAAAATTCATTTGAATATCAACAATGCAGATCTAACATGAACTAAAAATCTAGGTCAAATCTAAATACGATCATAGACATTCTTAATTTACTACGCCGTATGAAGAACGATCATACGAAATCTAATACCACTTTCATTAAATCATCGGTTCTAAAATAGATTGAGCTATCGCAGTACCGTGAGATTATATATTCCTAACCGATCTGAATATACTCATTCGGAGGCAGAAGTGGTTTTTTAATCAACTCTGAGCGAGATGGTTTGTGTATTACTGGGAAATGCAATGAAATTAAACTAGAGTGACGCCATGTCTTCTTCTTGAAATGCAATCTGAACGTGATTAAAGAGTCTTTAGCATTTAAAAAAATCTTACGAATTTTTTTAAAGCTTTTATTTAACTTAATTGGTATGTGAAGGTAGATTCTTGCAAGTTAAATTTGACTCACTTTCCTCGGTTTCCGATTGAGCTAAAATTTTACATACTTGTCCAGTTTTAATATACAATGTATGTTTATGATAAGCTTGACCTGATGCTGCTGCAGAGATTGGCTTCAGACGAGGGAACTCCTCAACGATTAACAGTAGGGACATGAAATTTTCTTAAAAGCTATTTTCTTAAAAGCTTTTTTCTTATTTACTAGAATGCAAAATGTAGTGCACTTATCTTCCTTCCTCTCGGAAGAAATAAATACCATTTATATTTTGATCTGTCGGTTAATGATAATCGTATATAAGATATTTAAATTATTCATAGAACAAGATTTGTGAATGTATATAATAAATTGATCATTCTATGCTATTTTTCAATTCAAATACGCAAAAAAAATTTGCAATTTACATTGGAAATTAACATGTCCTAATTCGGTCCTGTCTTAAGAAATTTTAAATTACCAGTAAAATAGTTCGAACAAAACTACCAGAGGACATTTCAAAATCATTCAAAAACGATCAATTTTATTCTAGTAGCGTTAAGAACTTTCTGGAATACAAAATATATTTTTTCAATGAATATTATTTCTAGAAAATTTCAATCGTTGCAATATAAACAATAGCAAATATTCTCTAGAGAAAAATTAAGGGAAATCCTAATACTGCCGTGTACAATTTTTCGCTTCATTATACTTTTCCAACAAAAAGAATTAGGTAATGTTTTTCTTAGCAAAGAATGCTATCACAACAGTATTTTTTGTTGATTATTAGCTCTGTAGAATAGTTTTATTATAAAATTAGTAATTTTTAAAGTAAATGAAAGATATTATTTAGACGTAATAGACGCATATTTGATACAAAAAAGTTTGTTAGGAGAATTATGCAAATGTTTATTGCACTTATAGTAGTAAATAATAATTAAACCATAATAAATAATAAGTAAATAATAATAGGCGCACGGTTTACTTTATTTTGTTGTAATAAAATATGTCTCTCCAATTTATTAAATTTGCAGTATTAACGTGACGGCGCTTACCTTTTGTTCGACTAAAACAATTTAGATAAAGCATACCGTAGTTTTGAGTTTTATCTTGTTATTTAAAACGCAAATGAAATTGGAATTGCTTTCTATATAATAAAAAAATCTCATTGTCTCAAGATGAAATAAATGTAGTTCATCTTGTAGACAACTTTTTTACAAATAAGCAAACATTAAGCCGTAATAACTTAACGGTCATAGCCCTTGATCCTTATCTTAGATTCACGGGTTCAAATTCGGCGACAAAATTAAACTACATCATCCTTTATCCCATTCTAAGTGGAGTCGGCACAACATGCTATAAACATGTTGTCCCATGATTTGGCTACGTGTTTTACGACCGGCCGCCTGCCTGAGGTCAACTTACCCTAGTCATATTTTAAGACACCTTGGTAAGAAATGAGAGTGGTCTGTTCTACTCAACGGGATATGAATAATTATATGCCTACGTCACATAAATTTGATCATGATATTTTTTGTTATTAGTTACAATTTTGCATTTGTGCGGCTCTCATGTCATGGTATGTATGTATTCTATGATGATATATGTCTATGATGGACGCGAACCTAGAAGGCATACATCTCTTTCCGGTTTCTTAGCATCATAAAACTAGAAAAAAAAATGGCAGCATGGTTTTGCTGGTAAAATAGCGTATACTCGTACCCTAGCTAGTCATGATAATTTCATCTCAAGCTGGGAATTGAAATTCAAAAGTTTGAAAGGCAAAGTTGCTCCCATTATAGACAAGAAGAAAATAAATATAAATATAAATATATGGGACACTTACACACGGTCGTCCGTCCCCAAAGTAGGTAACTTAATACTTGTGTTATGGGTGACAGATAACTGGTGAATATATACTTATATATTTTTTAAATACATACTTAAATACAAATATACACCCAGGCTCAAAGACCATCAAATTCATTTATAGAAAATGTTGGCCCTCGGCGGGAATCGAACCTGCGACCCGCGGAGCTGAAGGCAGGATCACTAACCATTGCTCCAACGGGCCTGTCGAAAAGTTCAATAATAAGATGGTATGGACATATAATGATGTAAAAAAAGCAAAATGTTTGATACGCAATAGCGATATTACCTCAACACTATTACAGAGTTTCAATAATCTCTCTACTGCGTTATTAATTTCGTATTGTCTGTTAATAATATTGTGTTTACCGCAAGCTTGGTCCGAGCCACATGCCGCACCGTACTTAACGAAGATTTACGGACTTACAAGCTTTACATTCTATTAAATCTGTTTGCATAATATTTGTTTGATGTTTGCTCTTATAGTAATGCTCTTTTGTGAGTGTAGTACGTTTGCTTTAATATTATCACTATGGGAAATCTATATATGATGGCTTTAGTGTAATAATGAATGTAGTAAAAGTACGACCACAATAGCACAATGTTTAATATGCTGCATTATATAAAGAATTGAATATATTTAAAATATCGATCAATAAAATGTTATAATTGTATTCACAAGATCAGCAAGAACTTTTACAGTTAGAACGGAAGGAATGTTCTAAGAAGTTAAATGAAGACAGCTTTCGCATTTAAATCCCCCAATTAACTTTGTCTTTGCGTAAATCCTTGGATTAATGGAGAGACATTGTCGGTAGTCGCGACTCTTTTAATCTTTTTAATCAGCTTAAGTTTTAGGTCGACTGAAATTAAATCTTTATTTTTTAATTAGATCTTAATAAGTCGACCTTCTGTTTGGAAAACAACCGTCAATTTTTGAAAAGGTATATTAATTTTTTTAACATAATTTTATACAATGAACAACCTATTTAATACATTTCTATGATACATACAAGTTTTTACTTATACAATATGTAAAATTTTATTTAACAAATTTATATTTTAATATAATGCAAAACTGTCATAATGCCAACGTAAATATTTACGTTTATTTATGTTTATTTTTGTTTATTAGTATATCCGCCATGTGTTATCCAGCTGAATAAAATTGACCACCCACATCCCTTACCGAGGTATCGTAAAAGGCGACTAAAGTCAGTTTACCCGCCGTGTGGTAGCCGGTTGATTGTAATAGACCACCCTCTTTCTTACCGATGTGTCGTAATATACGACTGAGGTAGGTTGACGTCAGGTAGGCGGGTCGTAAAATACGTAACAAAATAATGTCACAACATGTTTGTAACATGTTGTGCCGACCCCACTTAGAGTGGAATAAGGACAGGAGAATGAATGGATGATTTATCAATACTCAGAATATATCTTTAATTTCATCTTTTTCATTCTTTGCATTATCATTCTGGATATGTTTTCTACAACACGCTTAGTGAAAGAAAATATAGTAAGGAAACCCTAATAACTCTACAGAGTTCATGAGTATAAGATTCTATAATAAAATTCCGCAATCAATTGCAGCCTTGCCCTTTCAGCAGTTTAAAAACACTGTCAACGAGAGGCTGATACAGAAAGCCTACTATACTCTTGAAGATTACTTAGAAGATAAGAATTTGTGGATATTGCTCTCTTTGAATCTGTACAAGACAGTAACGACTAAATGTAAACAGTATTAAGAATTATCATTTTAAAAGAGCAACCGCCGAGTTTCTAGCTGGCTCTTCTCGGTAGGAAAAGCTTTCCGAACCAGCAGTAAAGTTGACGATTCAAAAGCACTTGTTTACAAGTTTATTTGAATAAAGAATATTTTGAATTTGAATTTGAATTATGTATAGCTTACTTACCGCATTGGAGCAGTGTGGTGGTCGAAGTCTGAACTTCGACCCATCTCTCCAAAACACGAGAGAGGACTCCTATACTCAGAAGTGGGATTGTAAAAGGCCGTTACTTTAAGTCAAATTCCAATTCGTAAATTGAATAGCAAATTTAATATCTATATGTTACAACATTATAAACCATGTTATATTGCTACATATGCAAAGTACTTAGTAAAAATATTATGCAATATTTAACCATTAAAAACATAAAGGTAAAGAATGATGGTGGAATTATTATATAAGCCCATAGAGTATATTTAAACTATTTAGCAGTGGGAGAATTAGTCACATTCAACCCTAAATCGTCTCAGTGATTACTGTACAAGTATTGTTACTTTAAATAATTTTAACTTTACCTCGCATTATCTGGCGTAAGAAAAGTTTTGTACATCAACTGGTACACGTTATCACAATGAGCGGAGTTTAAAACTTTTCATCTGTGCGTGAATATATTATACTAATATAATAATATATGTTGTAATGTTAAATATTTAAATGAGTTAACCTTGTATATATATTTATTATTTCTGAATCTTGGAAACCTTTTTGGGGGCAAAATCGATGAATCAAAACCTAGCTAAGATTTTGTTTAAAAAAAATTCTAAAATTGCCCTAGAAATTAAATGAAATTTTAGCTGTCATTTGTTAAGTTGTGATAGCCCATTGGTTAACGGCCGGACTAAAGAAGTGAAAATACCCGGGACCAAGCGCCTGTTTTTACAAACCTCTATTATTTATTTTTAATTTTTTTATAGTTTAAAAAAAATCACCAGGTCACCCAGGTACATTACTATTATAAGTATTACTATTGTTAATTACTTTTGCACAACCGTCGTGTGGTATCTGGCTGAGTAGAATAAACCACCCTCATTTTTTATCAAGGTGTCGTAAAAGGCGACTAAGGTAAGTGGAGCCGCCGTGTGGTACCCGGCCGAGTAGAATAGACCATTTTCTTTTTTTAACAGGGTGTCGTAAATTGTTTTAAGATTTTGTCGTGGTGCCTATTTATCTCCTGGTGATGCTCTGCGAAACGATTTTTGATGTTGTTGTAATGAATGTGTTCAGTGATAGTGTTGGGTGGTCGTTAGTATTGCATGCGTTTTGAATAATCCTGCATGCAAAAATTATGAAAGCAGATGTGCACAAATAATGCTATCATTATTTTTGTTGTCTATAATATTTCAATAATAATGGTCTACTATTATTGGACATAGAAAATAGAGTGGCATATTCCTGTCTTTCACGCGGCCTTTAATGTGGTTTTAAAGTAATATAGTACTGGCAATATCTCGAGAGTTTGTAGCTTAGTATTTTAACCTGGACGCGGCGCCTGTCGTATAAAACGTGCCACAACAGAGGAGGTAATTTAAAATATATTTCCTTGAGCTTATCGTTAAAAATGCTCTGCTAGAAAACACAATAAAAACAAAAATAATGATACTCTTTTATGTGTAGATTGGATAACAAAGTATTAGTGCTCCAAGTGAGCTTAAAAAGACAACTTTACGAGTATGTTTATGTATTAAGAAAGCTTTCAAGCATAGAGCATGAAAAAACGAGACGGATAAAGAATTACCATAAAGGTTGTAAAATATTAAAATATATGAACTTACTGTCATCATCTTAATAATGCACAACAGTATAGTAGGCTTTTTGTATCAGCCTCTCTTTAGCCTTCTAGCCTTTGACTGGTCCGTTGACGAAGTGGGTAGTGATCCTGCCTTCAGCGCCGTGGGTCGCGGGTTCGATGCCCGCCGAGGGCCAACATTTTCTATAAAAAAAAATCGGTGGCTCTTCGAGCATGGGTGAATATTTGTATTTAAATATGTATTTAATAATTATATATGTATATATTCACCATTTGTCTGTCACTCATAACACAAGTATTAACTTACTTACTTTGGGGACGGACGATCGTGTGTGTAAGTGTCCCATATATTTATTGTTATTATTATTAATAGTGTTTACAAACATGCTGTCACATGATTTGGCTATTTTATTACGACCGGCCGCCTGCCTGACGTCAACTTACCTCTGTCGTATTTTACGACACCTCGGTAAGAAAGAGGGTGGTCTATTCTACTTAACCGGATACCACACGGTGAGTTAACTTACCTTAATCGCCCTTTACGACACCTCGGTAAGACAGGTCGGGTCTTATCTACTCAGCCGTATACCACACGGCGGAAATAATCCACAACAGTATAGTAGGCTTTTTGTATCAGCCTCTCTTTAATAGTGTTTTCAAATTGCTGTAATGACAAAGCAAAAATCGATTGCGGAATTTTATTATATAATCTTATACCCAAACCCATAAACGACTTACGTACCTTTGCAAAGCGCAAAGTAGGAGCCGCAAGCTTATGTCACTTCCTACTTTGTCTATTATATCATCACCTATCGTTCTATAACTCTTTATATTTTTATGTACATATTTCAAATCAAATCAAAATATCTTTATTCAAATAATCTCTTTCAAGCACTTTTGAATCGTCAAGGATCAATATGATTAATGAAACTACAACTGGTTCGGAATGTTGCTCTTACCGAGAAGAACCAGAAAGAAACTCGGCAATCAATCTTTTAAACATTTTCAATTTAACATTATTAAACCGCAGTCTTCAAACAAAGCTGAAAGGATTTTCAAATCCAGGCTTAGTATTTATTTATAAAGTATATATATATATAAAGCAAAAACAATTTAAAATACACTCCAACTGATGCGCAATCAATATCTGTTATTGGCGGAAGGCTTACAAAAAGATACGTGGTCGCGTGTCGATTGAACGGTTCACGAAATATTATTGCTATCGGCACGAACGGAATGATGGAGCGAATAAAGAATATTACTCCATACTCGATTTTTATATAGGACTAATTTTTTTTCTTTTTGATTTATTTTTCTTTTATGACTTGTAATTATACCGCCGTGTGGCATCCGGCTGAATAGAATAGTACCACCCTCTTTCTTACCAAGGTGTCGTAAAATACGACTAAGGTAAGTTGACGTCAGGCAGGCGGCCGGTCGTGAAATACGTAGCAAAATCATGTGACAACATGTTTGTAACATGTTGTGCCGACCCCACTCTGAGTGGGATAAGGGCAGGAGGATGACGACTTGTAATTAAACTTAGTTCATCTTAATTATCAAGCTTTGATCACTGCTTCTATTACACAACCATCATCAGATAAGTATCAAATAAGTATCACAAACAGGTTATAACATCTTAACATAATCAAGACATTTAGTGTATAAATTAATAAATATTAATATATGGGACACTTACACACACGGTCGTAAGTAACTTAATACTTGTGCTATGGTAGACAGACAACTGGTGTACAAATACATATATAATTTTTTAAATACACACTTAAATACAAATATACACCCAGACTCGAAGACCAACAAATTCATTTATAGAAAATGTTTGCCCTTGAAATAGAAAATGCGGGAATCGAACCCGCGACCCGCGGACCTGAAGGCGGGATCACTTCCCACTGCGCCAACGAGCCAGTCAGCACCCGGTTGGGTAGAATAGACCAACCTCATTTCTTACCGAGGTGTCGTAAAAGGCGACTAAGTTAAGTTGACGTCAGGCAGGCGGCTGTTCGTAAAATAACTATCCAAATCATGTGACATGTTTATAATATGTTGTGCCGACCCCACTTAGTGTGGGATAAGTGCAGGATAACGATGAAGGCATTTGGTATCTTTTGTTCTTCTTTTTGTATTACTTTACAACGTTACGTATTTTAAAATCTAAAACTTTATTTTTAGATTTCAGGACTATAATAAAAGTGTTGCAGATATTCTCTACTGGCTAAAAATTTACCGCGAAAGCCTGCAGCGTCCCATAAAAGAGAGTTCATTAAATAATTTCACGCGGCGCTAGAAAGTGGCCGCCATTTCAAAGGAAAATATAAGATTATCTAAAACGACTGCGGTACAAAGAACATTCCCGGATAAAAATATTTATTGTTGATACTTTCTGTGAAAATTAAAGTGCTAAATATAATCTCATTTTTATTGTTTTCGCTACTGTTCTGTAGAACAAGGTTTGAAATCAGCTGAAAAATTAAAATACAACTTTATCGTATAACTCACGTCTATAAATGAGTAAGGCATTTTCTATTTAAATGAACTTTTTGGTTTAAGAATGTATTTTAAAACCGTACAAAAGAAAATAATCATTGAAATGTAGTAATAACCTTAGCAAATCATTAGACATACTACTTTTAAAATTGTATCTTTATTAAGTTTATGGGTATTATGTATTAGTTTATTTTGGTAATTATTTGTATATTTCTAGTAGCTTTTTCCCGCGACTTCGCGCAGACTGTTGTCGTGTTATAGGTCGATAATAGATTGCGCTTTTAAATGTCAACCTATTCCTGTAAAATTAACAGAATTTCTAGTTATTCCAGTGTATAAAGAATAATTGTGCCAAATTTCATTGATATTGGTTCAGCGGATACGCCGTGAAAGAGTAACAAACATACAGCCATACTCACAAAATTTCGCATTTATAATATTAGTAGGATGAGATAGGATGTGTCTTTACTATAATATTATTTTATTTTTTCATATTACATTTTAGTTTACTTATGTCATTACTACAGTATACCTAAACATTTCAATTTTTTTTCTTATTCTATTTAAAGTAGTTTTGTCGGTTTGTTTCATTTTAATTGTGATTCTATTTTACCAGGTCATAATATCCTAACATTTGTTTAGTTATGCAAGTGGACATAATTAGTGATACTTGGCTTAACTAAATAGAATATTAAATGTAGATCACGGCTAATAGTTAAAGCGATTGACTTATGGCTGTTGGACAGTGCGGTTTAGATGAGCTTATTTCCACCCAATGGATTAGAGTGATTATGCAGTCTCTACCATATATTAGATTTTGAGATACTCGCACGTTCAACTAAAACTGTTCACGTCATTCGAGCTCCAGCAGATTTTTTCATTTTGTGGTATGTGTATAACAATACCTTATTTTAGTAAAAGTAAAATACCTGCCTCTTACTATTCAACTGCTTAATAATAACAAAGTATCATAATAAGCAGCATCGATCTCTTATTTGAATTAATGCAGATTTGTGAGTTACGCATACAATTCTTAAATGGTTTCCTGAAGGTATTTTTGTTTACAAACAATCATTATAAATTGTAAATAACAATTAAGATTTTTTTTTAATTAAACTTTTTTTTTTTTTTAATAAAACAACAAAATTTAAGTACATATATTGTTATGTGGGATTGTAATAAAACTTACTACTTATCCTTGCGTACATTAATTTCGTTAGTTAGTCTATTAGAATAAGACATTTTCATAATATTACCCAAAATATAGTTAAAATATTTTTCTGTACGATAACAAACTATAATTATTTCATCGAATCGAATGGATAATTAAAACTGTAAACTAGCACATTTAACCCTCATGGCTTCGTAACAATCCGTCGTAAACAATCCTAGCTTAGAATTGGTGCATTCAAACTCCGAGCTAATATCCATTTTTCAAGAAGAAAACTATGTGCGCAATGATATTTTCAACTTTTCATATCCTTTGTAGTAACTTCTTGTTGAAACCTATATACAGTATACACCTCCAATAAGCAGCGTGGAGATTTGAACCTCCAAATATTCCTTCTCAAACAAAAACAAGGGCTAAACCATGCCTACGAGCAAATAGGATTGGGATATTCAAAGCTAAACCACTACAAAGCGTACTGGATGTAACGAATAAATAATAAGCATAATAAAAATCAACACAAGTCAATAAAATTACTAAATATTAGCTTTAAAAAAACCTCGAGAAATTCTGTCTCCGGGAATACATTAAAATCAAAATCTCCCAATGAATTCACTCACCATGAAATAGATCAGTGAGATTACATTCATCTCTCCAACATACACAAACAGAACGTGAAAAGTGGTTTTTTAATCAACTCGGAGCTGTGGTTTTTGTTTCCATTTAATGCGACGGATTTAAAATAGCTAAAAGTAAAAGTAATGTAATAGCCCCTTTTTTAGACAAAAGTTGAGTAGAAGTCTTAACAATAATGTGATCCTACAGATATAACCCTATATCAATTATATACAATTCTCTCCAATTCAAATTCAAATTCAAAATATTCGAAATTAACACCGGGTATCCGGCTAAGTAGAATAGACCATCGTCATCGTCAAGGTGTCGTAAAACGCGACTTAGGTAAGTTGACCCCCGTGTAGTATCCGGTTGAATAGAATAGACTACCCACATTTATTACCGAGGTGTCGTAACTGCGACTAAGGTAAGTTGACGTGAGGTACAATTTACAATACAATTTACATAATGTTCTATTTACTTAGAAAAATCGCTCTACCTTTTAGTAAAAAACGCACAAAAATTCCTTAAGTGAATTTTGAGAAAATCGATTACATCGAGACAGACAGCTTTGGGGACTTTGTTTTATAATAAGTATAGATACTGTCTCATTGCTATACATATAATACGCCAAAAGTAAAGTGAAATTCATTACTACAGAATAGATATATATTAAAATGATATCAACACAATATCATTTTTATCAAACAATTTTGTATATTATTTCACGCCTTTGTTTAGCAAAATTGCGTGCGTTAATTTAGATTCGGGTTATTGTTACGGAAAACAGTCAAACTGAGGCCGAGGGGACCGCCCATGGTACCCTAATTTATCTTTCTCATATGAATATAGCCGTGTTTTACACCTGATGTGTATGACATATTTAAAAAAAAAATATGAGCCTATATACACGGTAAACATTTTTTATTATCTATTACAGAATTTTTAAATCAAATTTAATTCGTAGATGTTTAAGAAGTAGTGTAAGAAAGTTTTTTATATATAATAAAAAAACTTTTTTCTATTCTAAATCGGTAAAAAAACTGTGCACCAAAACCACGATAACATAAAAACCTCTGTAATTTCAAAATCTCTATAACTTAAAATACACAACAATAAAGCTGTTATAGCCCAACGGCGAGACCGTGCGACTCTCTGGAGTGGTCACGGGTTCAAACCTCGGGCACCAACAAGTTTTCTGTTAAAACTTTTGTGTATAATTAATAATTGCTTTTCAGTGAAGGAAAACATAAGGAATCCTGCATATCTCTAGAGAATTCTAGGGATATGTGTAACCTACCTACAAATAGCTAAGTATTAACCAACACAACAAGTGACCACACAATATTTTATGTTTTCCTTAAATTTTACCGAGTTTCTACTGTACGTATCATAGAAATATGAAATACTCATACCAGAGTTGTAGAAAACAAGACGCAGCATATCCAGGGAATCGGGTTAAAGTTAGTATATACTAATCTACCTATTAAGTTGTTCAGGACTAAGTTCTCTCTGGAACAATGAAGATCCAAAGTTCGGGCTAGCATTTGCATATATGCATGATATCTTATAATACCACAGCATCTCGTTGTTAAGACTTATTTGATATATAGAACATAATTACGTGACGATGGAACGAAAAGGAAGTACTAGGAGAATAATAATAAAGAATAATTATATAAACATCTTCAGAGGCTTTCGCTTAATAGTTGGATCAAAAGTCGGATGCAGAAGGCAGTATTGCTTGAAACGGCACGCATAGTGAGGAAGTGCCTCATTCTGGAGCCCTAACCACTTATAGCTCGGGATATTGCCCCACTTCCGGCAGACGATTTTTTATAAACTTAAATGGTTTTTTTTATTATGTAGTTTTTATAATTATAAATATTTATAAATTCAAATTCTTTATGAATTAGATTTGAAAATTTTATGTAATTCTTTTATGCGTTCATTGTTATCTATAACTTTCTATATTTTTTATTTAATACTTTAGCTACTTACGTATTTGTTTATTTGAGCGATATAATTTTTATATTAATATTAATTTATATTATAGTAATTTATTTTAAAAAAATGTACATACCAACAACAAATAATTTAAAATTTAATATTCCTTTTTACTTTGATAATATAAATTCTGACGGTTGATTGGATTTTGTAAGGAAAGCTTTTTAACACGAGCTTAGCAATTTTACGAGCATTATTTCTCAAGAGCGTAGTGCGTTTTATTTTAACCTGGACGCCGTCCGTGTTCTATAAAACGTGTCACGACAAGAGACGTAATTCACAGGATGCTTGGTAGTTTTAGTTTAAAAATCTTTTTAAGCAAGCGCAAAAAGAACATAATACTATCTTTTTATGAAATCTCACTAATGCTTGGACTAGAAATTTAAAATGCATTTATGATAAAACAAACAATGGATACAGCAATCGTATGTATACATACAAGTACCTGAGTGGCCGAGCCTTACTCGGTAATTTTAATAAAAGATATAAGAACAAAGATAGAGAAAGAAAGAGCTGGTGATATAAGGGACTTGATCCCGGGTTTGTTCACTTACATTACAGTCCACCCGGTTTTCCTTGAGCTGTTACAACTTTACAAATAACAGCAAAATTAAGATTTGCATTCTATTTCTATTTTAGCAGTTTTTGTGCCCGAAAACAGGGTTAAAACGACGTTTTTTTTCCAAACCAGACCCCCCCCCCACCTACATACTAAGTTTCATGAAAATCATTGGAGACATTTCCTAAATTCAGATTCTATATAGGTATATACAAGATAAACTAATTTAAATAACAAAGATATTAGGGGCTGTAAAAAAAGGAATAAAAGTGCTGGTTGTACTAATCTTGACTTGATCTTGGATATTTTCACTTGTTTAGTGCGCTCGTTCCCAACTGAGCTTTTATAAATTTGCAAGTGACAGCGTAACTAATCTTTGTTTTCTTATAATATTGTAGCAATTTTTCAGTAAATTTGTCTTATTTGAGTTATTAGTTGGTATTATTTGAGTAATATTAAGTATATTTTTTTTAAGTGCAAAAATACATGTCATTGTATGACACAAGAAACAAAGCCTTCCACATTAAACAGACTTTTCTGATTCAACTTTTTCCACATGATAAAATTTACTACTCAGAATAAGAAAAGGTAAAACTATTAAAGTTGAAGGGGTTTTATTGAAGCTTGGGGAAATTAGTATAGTCTCTGGGTTATACTTTCGATAGTTACAAAAGATAGAAATTTTTTAAATAATTGGACATGTAACATCAGTAAACGAGCATAACAAATATTTATTTTATTACTAAAACTAGCTGTACGTGCGGCTTTGCCCGCGTGGTTATCAATGTATTTAACTGAAATTTTGAGTATAAAAGTAGTTAATGTGATATAACCATAAGAAATAGAGACTTGCTGTCCGGGACTTTTTTGTAGAATTTTAGTAGATCTACAATTCTGTAGTACATTAAAATGAACCTGAGTTTTGATTCTTTTACTTCGTAAGAAACTAAAGTTATAAATGTATGTTTTATACCACTTTAAATTTGCACTCCTATATAACGAACAATATAGTTATAACGAACTAACTATAGCTGATATTTTGGTTAGCGTTTACACCAGAAACCCTTTAACATTAGCGCAGGTGGTAGTGGCCTTCAGCTCCGCAGGTCGCTGGTTCGATTCCCAACGAGGGCCAACTTTTCCTATAAATAATTTGTTGGTTCTTCGAGTCTGGTTAAAATTATATGTGTATAATATACTAGCTGTGCCAGCAGCTTCGCCCGCATGGAATTTTTGTCCCGAATTGAAATTTTTGAACATAAAAGTAGTTATCGTGAGTTAATTATAAGAAATTTTGAATAACTTTCACCAATTATTTAGCGCACGCAAAGAAACTTGAACTTTGCGTTTTCGCAATATTTTTTATTGCTGCTCCTCTTCTATTCATCCTAGCGTGATGTTATGTGTATAGCCTTCCTCGATAAATGTACTATCTTACACTTAAAAAATTTATCAAATCAGTCCAGTAATTCCTGAGATTAGCGCGTTCAAACAATCAAACAAACATACAAACTCTACAGCTTTGTATATTAGTATAGATTAACCAGTAGTATGTCACCCATAACACAAGTTTCAAGTAAGTTACTTTGGGTACATACGACCATGTGTAATTGTCCAAAAAAAATCTAGAAATGCTTGAAGATTTTTTTCAAAGTCTACATTAACATTTGTAACCAAGTTGAAAACATATATGAATAACAAAGTCCAGAGAGATCCAATTAAACAAAAAAAATAGCATCATATGAGGCGTTTTAAAAACTGTAGTCCTCACATAACATTTACTTTGGCACCCAATTAGTGAGGATCTAATTCAATTTTCACTCCACTTTTACCCAAACATTGTTTTGTGCTCTCTCCAGTTTCATAAACCTAAAAAAGATTTTCTACTGAGCCGGCAGTAAGCCTAAAAAGCAAATTAATTAAATCTGAAACAAGGTTTATTGTGCAAAGTTTATTTAGTCCCTTTTGGGTAAAAAGGTCTGTTTAAACGCTGCTTCTGTCCTATCATGGCATGGCTTAGCGGGACTTCCCAATATACCTATTTTAATACAATACATATTATAAAATAATCTTCCAATCTCTTTTTTATTTAATACCGTCTTGTATACACGCAATCGGTAAGGGAAAATATCGTGATTAAACTTCCATAGCTGTGGATACGGGGATATTTCTAACATCATCATTTTCTTGCCCTTATCCCACTCTAAGTGGGATCAGAACAACATGTTTAAACAAGTTGTGATGTGATTTGACTTTTGTCTACTTACTTTGTAGTAAAAGGGGACTAAATCAAGTTTTGTAGTAAAAACCTCTGTGGAAAAAGAGGTTGGTCTATTTTACTCAGCCGGATACCACACGGCACTGGGATATGTTTAAGATATAAATAAATAGGTCGGCAAACATTTTTTATGGTTAATATTGTTTAAGATATATATAACACAAAGATATAATAAAATAGGTAAAGCGATTTACGTCCCATTTTTTTCCCTACGGTATTAAATTTTAAAGTAACTATTTAATAGTAGTTTAGTAGTAACATATAACTAAAACATTGTTAAGATGCATACAAAAATACATGTGATGTAAATACTAATCAATCCAATTGCGCCAAGACAGTATATTAACAGACAACTGACAATAAATTAAAAGATTCTATGAAAGTTAGATTTTCATTGGCGAAATGTCGAACATTATGGGCTAATCTGCTATCTCAAAAATACGAGTAAAACAAACAAGAATCCAATCAAGCTGAAGAAAGTATTCTCTTGCTTTATGGGCAATTTTCGGTGCTACAACTTTGTCCGTTGCGAAAATTAACCCCGTGATTCGAACAATAAAAGAGCAAGGTAAGGATAATAAATTTTGTATGACCATACTAGCCTACTTGTTTTTATTCTACGAGTCAAAAACGAAGGTTGTTGAGTCAGTTACTTAGTTTCTTTTTCCCTATATCCTTCTCCGTCATCCCTGGTCAAACCGTAACCGTAAAAAAGAACCGCGGCAATCTTCAAGCCACTGGCAGTACGCACTGAACGCTGTAACGGGCATCATCGCACGCTAAAGTATATTTATTTCGCATACATTTAGTCCGGGGCCTTTCGTTGAACCTTCCAGAAGGGTAGGCGTTTGGGTATGTGATGAGTAAAAACAATACGGCACCGATAACTTATCTTATGCTTATCAGCTATTACTCCCGATACGAGCAGTTTGACAAATCAGAAGAGAGAATGAGCTTTAATGTTGCAACCCCTGCGTACCATTTAAACTTTTAGTCAGCTGTAGCTAGAATGACAGAGTTGAAGGTCAACAAAACCCTTAAGCCGATCCAAACAATAGCAAGAACCTAATTTATTACGTAAGGGTAATTTAAAACCCATTAATAATATTTTCTCTTTTGTGAAGCAGTAGTTTTGAGATCAATATATATCTGTTTTTATGACCCCACAAATCGCATACATCATTTATATCTATTACATATATTTTTATTTATCACGAATGTGTATGGAGATTAGAAGTCCTCGATAGAGACAAGTCTTCAAGATGGTTGGTGCAAGTGATCTGATGGATCTTGATGAATTTTTAAAAAATATATCGTCCTGAAGGAGTTATTTACCATAGCTTTAGCATAGAGACATGGCTTTGAAAACATTTTTTTAAAGATTTACTGAGCTATACGAGAATCACTTTCTCTATTAGTAAATTTAGGCATTTCGGAATAAACCTATCTGAACTATGTTTCTCTGAAAAAAATTTTTTTTTTTTAATATGTTGATTATGAAATATATTTCTTTTGAAAAAGCAATTACGTTTCTGAACGAGAACTTAAAAAATTCCATAAGCTGTCACTGACGACTGACATAAATTAAAAAAAAAAATTTAAACACCTTAACTCGTTTTAAGTGCTAATTAGTGATATTGACACTTTATTGTAAATATATTCTATTGTATTTATCATATTATTACATTTGTTCATTTTAATTTTTATTCATTATACTTAATATTTACTTTTTTATTTTAGATTGGTTGGCTGGAAGATATTCCGATTCTATTAGAATAAGCCCGCCACTGCACATGATATGATTTTTTTAACATTTTTATATCAATTAAAGCAAAAAACACAAAAAATTAAAAAAAAAAAAATTCAAATTAGTAACAAACTTGAAACGTGGCAAATAGAGGACGTTTCGGGTAATCAAGTAATCAGATCGATTCCCTAGTTATTCTATGCCACGTTTCAACTTGCGGTATCCCGCCTGAACGCTGTTGACACGCCACCAATTTACACGAACCAGTTTGCTATATCTTCCTTTATATCGATTACTCGGCACGTAAATAATATTTATTATTGTAGAGCTTGAAACATCCCAATCACTAGAAACATTTAATCTCTGTTAACTTGAAAAACAATAAAAATAACTACGTTAAAAAACCGACTTCAAAACTAAAAAGGAAAAAATAATAAAGATTTAATATTAATTATATACTATCTATTATTTACATGTGCTATTTACTAATAGGTTTGAAGTCGGTACCAAGCTTTAAATAAATTAAATTTATTTTAATTTCTTTAACAAACCTATTCTTAAATAAACCTAATAAAGAGCAATTAAATCTTAATCAATACGAAGAATAATGAAAAAAAAACAAAATCAATGTTGTATTTTGTCATAACTTAAAATTAATTCAATATAAATAATCATATAGGTATAATAATTACATAATGTATAACCTAGTTTATTTCAAGTTGTGTACTGAGGACTAAGAAATAAAAATTCTTGCAGATAATGTTTCTATTGTCGGTTTATGCAGATTGCCTGTCAGAAATATTAAAATGAAAACATGTTTTAGTACAGCTTAACTTAAGAACTTTATATAACCATAAATAACTCAATATTAGTCAAATTTACGACTTTATACTAAACTTTTCTTAACTTTTTTCTAACTCCCAGCAATAATAGTGTATGCACCAATAAAAGTTATTTGCGCTTTAAACGATTTTACTACATTCATATTTTATATACTATGTAACTAGATATAGAAAATTAATAATTTCATTCTTAATTCATTCGTTCTAAGTTTATTAAAAAAAATAGTAAAACAACCGTTGACAGTAGGTATAGGAAATGATGATCGAACTTTTTTCCAAAAAACGTGGTGAAATACAAAGTACGATAAACATATGAAAAATTGTTTAAACAAGTAGGTACCTATTACAGTACAATGTATACAAAACTAAAACAATAAAAAGAAGTAAAATCCACGAGCAAGCGTAACTGATAAAGCGAAACTTTTAAATCATACCTTCTATTACAACGCGCTTTAAATTGATAAAAGGAACTACGAAACAAATTAAATGTTGCAAGTAAATTTGTGTAGAACAGACAATACAGAGTATTTACACTCATTCCGAAAATCCTTTGAGACCGCTTGAAACTATTATTCGTCTCTCTTTGTTCTCTGAAATTCACTACAATGCTTTTTCGGTGAGATAGCGTGCTTAAAACGTGGAGAAAGACAAATTGTATATTTTGTGTCACTTTCTTTTGAGTCCAGCATCTCTTATATTACCAATAGAGAGTTCAATAGAATTACTTGTTTCGAACCTACTAGATCACGAAGTTTCGTATATTAACTTACATCATGCGATTATGGGGGCTTAAGAAAAGGTTTGACGTTTCGGTAGAGTGTCAACTATCGTAGTAAAGAACTGACAGGAGCATAAGAAAAGCTCTTTATCCTCTCCCTTCTCTTTCTCTATAATTAACTAAATTAAACCCAGCTTTATGCAAACAAACCAACAAATATCTAGTGCCGGATCAATTGTGAAGTCATTTCTACCAATTGTCCCTCAATAATAAAATAAATACTAGAGAAAAAGCATTCTAAGAAGAAATATATTAAAGAACAAAATATCGATTTAAATGATCAATAAAATTATAAGTCAATAATAGAATTCTTCGTTCTACTCAGAAAAATGTTATTTTTATTTTGTTATTTTGTTTTTATTTACTCTCTCTCTACTTTTATTTACTCTCGTACACCTAATTGAATGCCTCAAGTTTCTAAATTACTTTAAGTATAGGAAAAAATGCTCAAGGTTTTCTAATATGATATTAAAAAGTAATTGTTCTTAATTTGAATGGTTAATAATGAATATAAGAATATATAACAGTAGTCTGGAAACGTAATACAGATCAGAATGAGAAACTCAGCCTAGTCAAATAACAGATCTGGTGTAAATTATATAAGTACTGGTAAGTATCTATGATTTATTTATAATATCTAAGATGATAAATCAATTGAAATCTGTCTTTTTCAGGTCAACATGTGCGTGATAACAGCTTGAAGTGGGCGGAATATGGATTTTCATGTATATCAGTATAATGAAACCCAGCACGCAACTATTCATAGTGTGGTCAAGAACCTTCGGTGGCTGATTTGATTTATTAGACCCGGTATATAATTTAATGCCACATGTCAGGCTTACAACCTTAACATTGTTGCGTGATTCTTTATGCATGACTGATTGGATTTAATGTTAAGGTATTTTATGATTGTGTGATAACCACATAGAACTTACCACTGTATTAATTATCGTTATTTAGTATTAAAAAAGAGGCGAAATTTCTTTTATTAATCGTCTTTGATAATAATTTGTAATGATGCTAAATATTGAGTGTAAATTAGTGGTTTAGATTTAGACAAATCTGGACTTCGGGACAAAGTCTGTTAATTTTCTTGGCACCCTAAAAGAGGTTTCTCCAAACTTGGAATATTAATTTGTTGCTATATTTATTACTATTTTAATTTTATTCTTGTTTTTAAAACATTTTGCAACCTCCATTATTATTATATACAACTAGCTGTGCCAGCAGCTTCGTCCGCGTGGTTCAGTTTCAGTTACAATCAGTTTGTCCCAAATTTTTTCCCGAATTAAAATTTTGAACACAATAGTAGTTATCGGGAGTCGATTATAAGAAATTTTTCAATAACTTTTACCGTTTACTTAGCGCACAAAAGAAAAGCATTAAAATTGCCGTTTTCGCTATATGTTTTATTGCTGCTCCTCTCCTATTAATTGTAGCGTGATATAGTCTATAGCCTTCCTTGATAAATAAACTATCTTACAATCAATGAATTTTTGAAATCGGTCTAATAGTTGCTGAGATTAGCGCATTCCAACAATCAAACAAACAAACTCTTCAACTTTATATATTAGTATAGATTGTTTTATATACAATTGTTTTTATTACAGCAGTTTAAACCCACTATTAATATAAGGCTCATACAGAAAGCGTACTATACTATTGACGATTACTTATGATAAGAATATGTGGACATAGCTACTCTTTGACCCTGTACAATACAGTAATACCTAAACGTAACTAGTAGTAAGAAATATACTTTTAAAAGAGCAACCGCCGAGTTTGTTACTGGCTCTAGTCGGTAGAAACAGCTTTCTAAAACAGCAGTAGAATTGAGGATTCAAAAGCAATTGTTTACAAGTTTACTTGAATAAAGAATATTTTGAATTTGAATTGAAATTTAATTTTTTTTTTATAATTATTTGAAACCTATGAAAGTTTTGTAACTACTGCATTGGTAATTACATAATGACAATAATGTCACCGAAGTAATTCTATTAATTGCTATCAAATAATAATTGGACTGACCAAATGACAGGAATTTAAACGAACATTATAATTAATTGGTGAAATATCCAGTTGTATCAAAGCTTTGTAACATTTAATAATTTATTATAGGAAATAATTAGCAGTTGAATATTTAAGCGTCATTTTCAGTATTTTTATTCTGTGATTGGTTAATATGTGGTGTGTTTTCAATAGTTTATTTAGGTTGCCAATCCATCCAATACAAGGACTGCCTTCTTAGAAAAAAAATATACACCTTTATCTACAATGCTAGTCCAAATGCGGAATGTTTCATATACAACATTTGTAACATAAATAATACATGACAAATATATCCCACTAATTATCTAGGTATGTGCAGATTCCTGTGAGATGTTTCCATCAATTAAGCCTGTTTTTACAAAACTAAAGTTAGGCGTGAGACAGGCGCTTTTATAATCACAGAGCGAGTATAACTAAATATTTCGTCTAAATTCATCGTATAAACTGATAAAAATATTTATTTATAACGATATTATTATAAAGGGGCTACTTTTTTCAAATGGTAGGTTTATTTTACCTGTGTTACTTTGAAAATCACTGGCTTCAAGATTATTTACGATCAAAGTAAAATTATAATCGATAGACCCAAACTATGATCTCAATAAACTTAAAGAAAAGCTATCAAAAAAGAAGGAAATATCAAAATTTTGTATACTTGAATACTAAAATGTAGGATTACTTACACTTACAAACAACAAACTATGTACTTGAAACATTAATACCTAGCAAATTGTTGAGTACATGTAGTCTGAAAGTTATTGTAAACTTTAGGGATACATTTGTATACAAAGCTTAAATAGATTATATTCTTAATGTTTAAAAGTCTTTGTTTTGTAATACACAACGTCAAACAAGTGAAAAGGGTTGTTTATGAATCAAAAATTAACTTATTCATTATCGTTAAAGCGTATAATTTTCTTGTTATTTTTGATATGTTAATCTAGATAGACGTGGAAACAAAACCTGCTACTTGTTCATTATATCCGTAACGTAATTTGATCAACATGTTTCAAATAAATTTTTGTTTACTGTCAGTCATATGGTTAATATACGCACCTAAAATCCTTTGTAATATTCTGAGCACCTTGAAGCATTCAAAACTTTCTGGTCTAAATAAAACGTGATTTTAAGTACGAAGCTTTGATTAAATTTGTTCATTTTTACTGAATAATTATATATATCCTCCTGCCCTTATCCCACTCTAAGTGGGGTCGGCGCAACATGTTATAAATATGTTGTAACATGTTTGGCTGCGTTTTTACGACCGGCCGCCTGCCTGACGTCAACTTACCTTAGTCGTATTTTACAACACCTCAGTAAGAAGGAGGGTGGTCTATTCTACGAAACCGGATACCACACGGTGGGTCAACTTAACTTAGTCGCCTTTTACAACACCTCTCCTATCCGCTCTCATACATGCAGAACTCGTACAGACTCATGCACAACTCGCTACCAATAACACAACACACAAAATACTCAAGCATTGCACACTTTTACTACCATTTTGACAATTTCGTATGCGAAATCCATGTTAACCGCTCTTTGTTGAAGACAGCATTTCAGTGTTAAAAAAAAAACAGATAATTTCAACAATTCGAGAACAAAAGGACATGTAATAGTCGTACATCACACCGCACCTGTCCCGTCCCAGCCGCCATCACTCTGAATATAAAGTACCAGTAAATTTCTCTATATGATATTACGACGGTCCGAAGTTATGTTTCGAAAAAATATTCATACAGTCACGAATTCAATTACAACTGTACTTGAATGTTGCTGTCATGTCGATTTCACGCAAAGAAAAAAATTAAAAAAGTATGTATATGTATATATTTTAAGAATCTCGGAAACGGCTCCAATGAATTTCCTGAAATTCAGCATGTAGGGGGTTTTGGGGGAGAAAAATTGATCTAGTTAGGTTTTATGTAAAAAAAATCGTTTTATCCCTGTTTTTGGGAGTTTGTAAACTGTCAAGTCAGCGTAGCTTATTCGGGTAACGGACAGTCTCGAGAAATATAAATACCTAGGATCGATCCCAAAACAATTATTTTTTATTTTGTAAAAAATTACTAACCTGGTCAACCAACCTAGGTACTATTAATAAAACATCTAGTTAATATCACTATAATATAATCATATAGCTTTATATGTTTCCTTGTATAATGAATTGACTAATACACACTTGCTTAAATTTATCATTCTTTTATATGCATGACATCTTTTTTTACATACCTCCAATTACATATCCATCAACATTCATATTTCACACTCTTTTAGTCTTTTGATTATAATGCTTATGTGTCTAATTGATATCTACAATTCATCGCACGCTTTTCAGTGACGGGAAACATTGTGAGGAAATCTGCATATCTCTAGAGAATCCTATATGTGTAGCCTACCAATCCGCATTGGAGCAGCGTGGTCTTAGCTCCAATCCTTTTCTCTCAAAACGGAGAGAGGAGGTTTATGGCCAATTGTGGGATAGTACCAGGCCGTTACCCACTCATCAATCATGTGACCAAACGAGTGTTGAATATGAATTTGGATGGATGAACCCGAAAAAGAGATGGTTGGATTATATGAAGTATGATATATCTATATATATAATAATAATAAATCTTTATTGACTTCAAAATATATATATGAATGAGAAGATGAGAATGGAAGAGTTGTGCCGTAGCCGCTTAGAGTGGGAGAAGGGCAGGATAATGATGATTATCCGTACTACTCATATTGGCATTTTTAGAAAATTTAATTAATTAACAAATGTCTGTATCGTGTAAAAGTGCATTGAACAAAGACAAGTGTTAACTAAGTTCGGTGTTCAAGCAATATCACAGCGTTATCACGTTACGCGCCAGATGTTCTAGTATGTACTATCCCACACATCTGCGATCTGGAACACTGCCACAGAAAATGTTTGCAACGCTCGCATGTATGCACAAAGGATACAACATGTTCGACGCGTGCTTGGTTCGATTCGAAAATTGGTTTGTATTGTGAAAATTGTCCTCTCATAGTCGCCAGAATAGTTGTAGAATAGTTGCTTCATTAATCAAATCCTTGATCCTTGACTATTTAAAACTGCTTGAAAGAACTTATTTGTACAAAAATAACGGTCTGTTAATAGCCAACTGCTGGGCATAGGCCGCAACTCTCCATTTTTGCAGAGAAGGGTTGGAGCTAAGACCTACCACACTGCTCCAATGCGGATTGGTAGGTTTCACATATCCCAAGGATTCTCTAGAGATATTTTAATTTAATTGATTTAAATAAGTTTTACTTCTTTGTACTATTCAATAGTAACCTTTTGAAAGAGCCATATTTTGTGGGTATTATCCAACTTCATTTGTAAAACTATCAATATATAAAGAAACGTTAGTTTTTACAGGGCCAATGCATTTAGTTATTTATATTTTCGCGTCGATGAAAACTTAGGGCAAACGGTATAGCATATGTAACTGAGTACTTATAGGTGTCGGTTTTACTTTGTATAAAACTTACAGGGCTCAACTTGTTAAAATTATAAATTAATATCTGGGTGACTAAGCCTTGCTCGGTAATTATTTCAAAAAAAATAATTGAAACTTAAAAAAAAGAAAAAATAATAATTTAGTTGGGGATCGGTCCTAGGATTTAGGATAGATTACCTTTTTCAAGGCTGCCCGATCCCCAAATAAGCTACGCTAACTTGACATTTCATGGCGAAAATTCAATTCAATATAAATGTTAGTGTTTTTTAATGCCCAAAAACAGGGATAAAACAATCTTTTTTTTACATAAAACCAAGCTAGAGCGATTTTTCTCCCCCAAAACCCCCTAGATGCTGAATTTCAGGAAAATCGTTGGAGCCGTTCCCGAGATTCCGGAAAAAAATATATATATATAAATATATTAACAAATATTAAAGATTTAACCGTTTCGCATGTAGTGAATTTCACGTTTTAACTATGTTAGTGGACGTAAATGATTTTATGGCTAAATAAAGAGGCCCCTTATTTCTTTGATAGGCACTATTATACTCTAGCAGTGTGGCTTTTAAAGTAATGGTGGCACTATTGTACTAACTGGGTTAGCGGCTTTTACTCGTTTTTTGTTGAGTGTTTAGTATACTTTGACGGTATGCATGTACGTTATAGTGAAAAGGGGAACTATATTTTGAGTGTACCCGGTCATTAAAATCTCGTCCTTTACAAGTAATGATACTAACTTTATAGTACTTACTTTGTTTTTGTTAACGTTGAGTAAATATTAACGTTATTATTCTTTATTATCCGTTATATAACGTTATCCGTTCTTTTTTCTTACTTTAAATTTTAAATGTATTTATTAAGGGTATTTAGCCTCAGTTATATACTATATACAATTAAAAAGCTGTGGTAGCCCAGCGGTATCACCGTGCGACTCTTTCGAGGAGGTCACAGGTTAATACCCGGGCGGACACCAATAAGTTTTTGTTGTTAAAACTTGTGTGTCTTATTGATAATTGCATTTTATCACACATTTTCTCCCTTTTCGGAGAAGGAAAACATCGTAAGGAAACCTGCATATCTGAAGAGACTTCTGGAGATATGTGTAACCTACCAATCCGCACTGGAGCAGCGTGGTAGGTCTTAGCTCCAAACCTTCTCTCCAAACACGAAGGAAAGATGCCTATTCTCAGCAGTGGGATAGTAACAGGCCGCTGCTACTTATGTACTATATGTTTTTCTTGTTCCTGAAGGTTTGGTTTAACAGATGAATCCATTCTTAGGTAGGAATGCCAAAGTCTTACAGCCTATGTCGTCTATTACACTTTCAGCGACCGCTGTATTGATAATGACGTAATTTTAAATAATTAAAGTTTATAGGGAAGGGGGTTTATTTTTGTTTAATTTACTCTTATAAAATTTAGGATATAACGCAAATTAAACCGTTGATACAACAAGACTCATTTGAAGAACTTCCAAAATTGCAGCAGATACTTTATTAGGTTTCATAAAACTAAATCTTAAAGAAAACAAGTGAGACTCATGATATTATGATGACATAATTTAACCAAAAAATTAAATTTGACCAATGTGGTAAGAAATTCGACAGAAATTAAATTCTTATTGTTCTATCAATAAAGTAAGATATATACATTGTAGCAAGCAAATTTATAAGCTGAATGAATAGCTTAGTAGTTAACTAATTTCGCTCACGTAACTATTAAGCGGCGAAATTCCAAAACTATTACAGTTAGTCACCTACAACAATACATAACTGCGTAATCTCTCAATGTATCCGATGCTAAAATAAAAGCCGGACAAACAACTATGTCAGAGTAGTTTATCAATGAAGTTGCTCATGCATGGAGAATTTGAAGCTCTAGGCCAGGGATGGTGAACCAATGGCACGTATATCATTGATAGCACTAGCAATAAATAAATTGGATGTATTATATGTAAGAATATGATAAATAGCATACAGAATGTAAATTATATAAAAGTGTAATTTTATGTATATTACGGACAAATAAACGTTGATGTTTCAAATGAATAAATTATATTTATACAACAATACACAAACACTGCACACATTCACTACCACAATCTCAATAATTGTTTCGCCCTGTAACCGAAGCGTTTATTAACATTTAGCACTACATATATTTTCTTTTATCGCGGATTAAAGCAAAATAATATTCTCATTACTTTTGTATTATGGACTATTAAACTACGCATATAATTAAAACATTGCAAATGTATCTTTTGCTATAAAATAAAGAGTTTCGAGTTAATTGATTATATTTATTATTTTCATTATTTACCCAATAACCACAAAGTTAACATTTTTGTTGCACGCCCATGACCTCATTTGCTTAGAAAAAATGGCACATTGATGCAAAAAAGGTTCGCCTTCCCTGCTCTAGGCCGTTTGGGTTTACCACTTATCACAGGTGAGCACTCCGGAAATGGTTACATGCCGTTCGCAAATTATTCTCCTACTCCACATTATGAATGTGTCTTTTCTAGAAAATATCTAAGTAATGCCTAACATTACTTTTTGGAGGTCCAAACAAAAAAATAATGATAATATTTTGCTTTAATCTGCAATTAAAGAAAATATACGTCATGCTAAAAGTATAGCTTACTATTACAACCCACGGTGCTTAAATGAATATCTAGGAATTTTCTAGGCATATGCAGATTATATTTGGATTTTATCCTATACAGTGAAGCGCATAGATCACAAATATACTTACGTTGTTTTTCTTAACAAGAATAACTCTTTATTCCACATAATATCAAACTTTAAATAAAGGTACGCTACTGCTATAAGTTCAATATATAATTCAATACGAATAAAACAAAACACACATAGAAAACTAAATTAATAGTTTATAGTCCATTGAAAATGCAAAAAAAAACAATTTTGTAACAACGCCGCTTTGTTGTTACTGCAAGCAAGCCGTGACGTCACATCTTGCCACAGCCTTTCGCGCCATTTTGACGTGGGAGATGTGACAGCCGCTGTCATTAGCAGCTAGCCCGCGAATAGCGAATGAGAGTTTGCTTTGATTTTATTTTTGCATTTCTTATGAAAACTATAAAACTGATTTAGAATATTTCTTTTATTAATACAAGTAGTTTAGTAACAATTTACAACCTCTGATATTCATTATCATTACATTAACTATAAGACGAAGGTATTTCCTAGAGATTCGAGTAATATAATCCTATTATGATTGGATACAATTTTTCTCTGAACCTTTTAAGGTTTGTCTGTTCATCGTGGTATTTTCCCGCCCATCGCCACTTCAGCTCAAGAGACGATGAACTAATTTTGCAATCATAATTGTAAAAGAAAAAGAGGACGCGAGGTCCAATACTAATCACTAGCTTGGTCTAACCTCTCGAACAGAACTCCCTCAAACATGTTGTAACATGACTTAGACACGTGGGTGTTTAATAATCGTACAATGATATCACGATCCAGCAGCGTTAGAATATAATAACCGTACTAGTTAAACTTTACAGCAAGACTCTTTCGCTATATTTTTTTCGTAATGCTGTTAGCCCTAGAGGCTTTGACAGCGTCACCGAGAGAGTGGGCGAGCGCAGAAGCATCGCCGGAGTGAGAAACTGGGAGAGCGAGTCTCGAGCGAGACTCGCAGCTTCCTGGGAGTGTCGCCTTAAGGGTGCCTTCTGTGAGGCCGAACCTCGGCTTAAAACGACGCGTTGTGGAGGACTGTATCGGATTTATTATCGAAGTCCTAATGTCATAACGGTAGGGGAAGACTGTCAAGTCCCTACTATGCTTGGTCACGTGATTACCGCATTTTTGGTATTAAATATCTAAAGAGATGACATTTGATTATTTCCATTTCTAACAACTTTAAGATGGCGTCACATTCGGTGGCGCCTAAGTAACTATGACAAAAGAGTCTCTTATTTACTTATTTAAAGATGCAATACACAATTATAGCACTTGATCTAAATATTTATTATTAATTATTATACATTAATAGATGTGAAGTATTCCTTAGTCTCCTATTAATCATGCGGTAACATAATGTTTCAACCATTAACACTAACAATTTTTGCATTAAAAAAAATCTTTTAATATTTAATTTTGGGTAACGTAGTCACGAAGTTCTTTGTTAGAAAACCCTATTGTTGCTGAATAAACTAGTCTGAGAAACTGATTTACGGACCAAGTTGTACGTTCCCACAAGTTAGAGCTCCGAAACAACGTTGTCTTATAAACACAATGTTGAAATGTATTTCGACACTGATGCTGAGTTTAAATTAAACTATTTAAAAGAAAAATTTTGAACACTTAAAATAAACTATGGTCAATACTAGCGACGATTAAATGAAAACCTACTCTACAACGGTCGGGACAACATGTTACAAACATGTTATCACATGATTTGGTATTTTACGACCGGCCGCCTGCTACTACTAGTCTATTTACCTAAGTTGTATTTTACGACACCTCGGTAAGAAAGAGGGTGGTCTATTCTCCTTAACCGGATACCACACAGTGGGTCAACTTACCTTAGTCGCCTTTTACGACACCTCGATAAAAATGAGGGTGGTACTATTCTATTCAGCAGGATACCACGGATACCGCGTAAATACTTTTATTTAGTTATCACCAATATATCAACCTACAAAAGTCTAACACGTTAGACTTAAAAACCTACCCAAACACTAAAAGCAGCTTCGTCATTTCAGAATCTCATTGATCGTTAGCCTGAATTGTTCCAATCTCATGCTCGGTTTGCCTGTTTCTACCTACAAAAACGATTCCCGAACTTTCTATCGTAATCACGACGCGATAACACAAAAAATACCAGCTCAGTATTAGTTTTGGATAGTTAACCGACGAGCTTTTACACTATAAAATACGGAACAAAAATACAAAAGAATCGACAGGTTCAATGTACCTTCGATTTGTTATGTTTAAGCGATAGTAATCTCTTTATCTAAACTAATATAAAGCTGAAGAGTTTGTTTTTTTGATTGTTTGAACGCGCTAATCACAGGAACTACGGGACCGATTTGAAAAATTCTTTGAGTGTTAGATAATCCATATAGCGCTAAAATGAATAGGAGAGGAGTACAAAACAGGGATAAAATATATTTTTTTAATAAAAACCTAGCTAGATCGATTTTTCTCTCCCAAAACCCCGTACACTCTGAATTTCAGGAAAATCGTTGTAGCCGTTTCAGAGATTTAGTAAATATATATTCAAACAAGATCAACTCATTTAAATCAAATATTAAAGATAGAATAAATAAATATCAATGAATGTTGTGCCGTCTGCGATATGCATATGCATAAAAGTATAAAATAAATGTGGTGTTTTGTACCTGTCAACTGCCTTTTAGTGTCCTAAATTAACCGGGCCCGGAACTTCTTTTGGCACTTTACAATCACTGCACTGGTATGTGTTGTGTGTGAGTTTATATAATATCTTAAGTATAAAATATCCCAATAACTATTTACTCATTTTTATCTCAGCTATTTACAATAAATTTCTTGAAAACCGCGCACCCGCAGCAACTCTGACCACGCCTAACGAACAGTGCTGCCAACTATAGAGGTTTGTGTGAAAAATTATAAATATCTTACAAATGCAATCCTTTGACTCTTATATTATCTATGCCTTTGACCTAAAGATACTTTTGTCAAATTCAATCGGATTCTAATTTCAAAAAATAATAACAATTTATGACATGGATTTTATCCTCTATATATTTTCGTTATTTTATTTACTATTTATAAGATCTGAATTTACATTTACACATTCAGCTTGTTACAGCTTGTTTAATTACAGTGCCTTTCCATATACATATGTACGTTAGTTGATTTTTTTTGCTGTAAAAGAAAAAGTGCTAAACGAATCTAGTTCTTTAACTTCGTTTCTACATTTACATCTACCACAAAAGTTATATATTACTATTTATAGATACGTAAAAATAAAAATACAGCTTAGTAAAATATTTCGAACTACGTATTCATTTTTATAAATCACAGGAACTCTTAACAGCGACAAAAACTATTTCATTTTGAACATAAATTTTCAAAATATTGTTAACAACAAAATAAAAGTAGAATTTCGGTCGGCAGCTGCGTTCAGTTTCAACCAAAGTCTGGCCAAACATTTTAGAAGTTTGTTGAAAACTAACGCTGTGCAGAAAACGAGCGACTAAAATATATCCCACGGCTTGGTGCTTAATGGAGTGTGTTCTCATGTCCCAAATGACCGAAAGTTTTTTTAATATAAATACATTTGTCGTTTTTGCTTAATGACACAAAAATAAGGGGTTTGGAAAGGCGAATTTTCACACATCTTGATATAATAAAACCTTATGCTGTTGTGTCCCAAACTTCCTTGTGCTACGCTCCCTTAGCCTTTTTAAAATTGCCCCCTATGTAAGATACATAACTTTTAATATTAAAAATTATACTCGTAGGTTACGGAAATTTTAATTATAGATTATAGGAAGCAGAATTTGCTTTTTTCGTTAAAATGGCACCGAAGTCTAGCATTGCTCTACTACATATCACTACATTTTAAATTGTAGTGTAATTGTATATGTAGTACAAAGTGCAGGTAGCACAATTTGTTCTCACATATGTACAGGATTATTAGCCGCACGTACCACAAACTACCATCACCACGGTACACAAGCACTAAACACATTTATTGCGATATAATACAACAATCGTTTTGCTCTGTAAGGGAAATATCGTCAGGAGATAGACGACGACAAAATCGCAAAGCCTATATTTGAATAGTTTGAACATAGTTTATTGAACCGATGGACGTTGGGAATCACAGAGTGACAAATCCGCATCGGAAAGAGCGGTGTAGGTTAGATCGTACATAATGTTGACCGATGCTCCCAAAAAAGATCTTGGCGGTAGAATAGATTATAGAAATGATAAATGTGCTTGGATTTGAAAATGCCTCCGACAAGACTGCAGTTTAATTATGCAAATTGAAAATGTTTACAGATTAACCGCCAAGTTTCTTGCTGGTTCTTTTCGTTAAGAGCAAAATTAAATGTTATTGATCCGTGATGATTTAAAAGTGTTCGCAAAAACTTATTTGGATTTGCGATTTTGTCGTGGAGTCTATCTCCTGACGATGCTTCGGTTACGGGGCGAAACAATTGTTGAGATTGTGGTGGTGAATGTGTGCAGTGCTTGTGTATTGTTGTGTCATCGTTGTCGGGTAGTGCATGAGTTCTTACAAATTCTGCATGTATCGGGTATCAGAACGAATAGTTAACTCTACATTTAGTAATAATAATTCTTTCGCGGATTGTAGCAAAATAATATTCTCATTACTTTTGAATGATTATTTTGATAATTTAAGAAAGGTTATTCACCATGCGACCAGGAATATGGAAGGCATTTTACGTTAGTTCGCAGTCAATCGGTTATGGTAATTTATCCAGTCAACATAGCTTTAGGAAATGTCCAACGTACTAGTATAGCGTGTACTATCTGTCGCCTGAGAGCTATCAACAAGACCGCACCGTCTGAACTCTACAGCCAATACAGTTATTTTATTGACTCTTCATTAGTTATTCAACCAATTAAGTATACAATGAGTGAACAAACTACAAATCAAGTTAAAAAAACCTATAACAAAATTTCATGTACTACTTGTAACCGTTGAGTTTTCTCGGCTGAAGGCAATCCTGGCAACAGTATCAGGACATGCTTATCATAAACGTGCATTGTCATTGGGACTCGAGGAGTATGTCTAATTTCAGCTCAACCGGAGACCAGGAAGTAGGTCAAATTTAACTTGCAAGATTCCACCTTCACATACGCACACGGCAGGCTAAATAAAATCTTTTAATAATATTATTATCAATTATTTGATGGAATAATGTAATCAGCTTATTAACAATTATTTATTAATTCTTTTTCTTTTAAAACTTATGCGTCTAATTGCAAATCATTACACGCTTTTCACGCAATATATTACGAATACAAATGTTCCCTTAGCACTATATAAGAAGACTTTTGTATTTAGAAGCAACCTTCAATGGATATCTGCAGAAATCTGTCTCTGCAGTCATTAAAGCAAATTAGATTGCATTAATCGTACCCAAGTTGCTAACGATTCACCCTGTTAGTAGTAACGAGTCGGACTAGATGATCTGTTAAAGTTAGCGTTCATGGAAATGAAATGCATCACTTAATAAAAAGGCAACAGCTATCACTTTTTCCTTACACGCTTTTAATATGTTCTAATAATTATATTTAACTTACTATTTACTATACATGTAAATATCATATAAAATATAATAGATGCGATAAGGGCAGAGGAATGATTCTCCTGCCCTTATCGTACTCTAAGTCTATTGGGCAAAACATGTTTATCGCTTCCATTCTTTTCTATCATTCGTCAACTCTGGTGTTACTCCTTTTATAAGAAGTACCTAGTTTTTTTTTTAGAAAATAAGAGAACAATAAACTTTAAAAAAAAGAAAATAAAAATACAGTAGTTGGGGTCTGATCCTAGGTATTTACATTTCTGGAGACTGTCCGTTCCCCGAATAAGCTACGCTTACTTGACAGTATGACAAAAATTCAATTCAATATTAATTTTCGTATTTTTTTAATGCCCAAAATCAGGGATAAAATGATTTTTTTTACATATAACCTAGCTAGATCGATTTTTCTCCCCCAAAACACTCCCTATATGCTGAATTTTAGGAAAATCATTGAACCGTTTCGATATTTATATATATATATATATATATATATATATATATATATATATATATATATATATATATATAAAATCATACGAGTATTTCACACAATCTAACCATCTCGTCTACCTCTAGTTACATATCCATCCACATTTATGGGTAACAACATGATTCCAATTATTTTACATACAAATAATTAGTTATAATCAAAAATATAAATACTAAAGATTTGGCCAAATCATACCTATTAATTAGATTCACAAGTAAATATTTGAGAGAAAGTGAAGGGTTACACAACAGATTTGAATAATACAAAGGGCAGTTTGTAACAAAGCTGTTTGCGAATATTTTGGCGAGTTGACGGACCCCTTTGCTCCCTAGAGCGTCTTAAAGAAGGTCCTTACCTACACGAGGTTAAGTTCACAAGAGCAAGATACTCTACACTATTGTCGGAAACAACTCTCATATATAACTATAAAAGGGAAACAAACCTTAATTGAATCCATTATTATTATTGAAAACCAAAATGCAAATAATACAACAAAGAGAAGAAGTAAAATAAAAGAAGACAGAATTAGTAAATCAGAAATCAATGCGATTAAAAACATAAATGCTTCAGTTGTAGTATATTTTTATGATCATGTAATTATAGGTAATTAAAAAGATTTTTTTGAACTCAAGTGTTAATATAAAAATTTAGATTATTATTTATAATCTATATTTATTTAACTGTAGATTATAATATATAGATATTTAGTATAATATAGATTATAATTTTTTATTATAATCTATATTTATTTAAATATAAATATAGATAATAAAAAATTTAATGATCGAAAAATGTTTACAAGTTTAAATGATCAAAGTGAAAAAACTAAAGAACATAATTAAAAATTCTCTACTGTTCCACAGACGAAATTGTGTCTATAACAATTACAGTTAATTGTAATACTGTACAGAGTAGTCTAGATAATAGAGGTTACATGTGCGCCGTTCCATATTATCATTTAGAGATGCAATTAATATGGTAAGAGAAAAACTAGGTCAGCTGCAAACACCAAAACTGTGTTACCAGGCAGCCGCAAACTATTTTAGCTATGAACACGCCCTCGTCTGAATAATAAAAAATTAAAGCACAAAAGTCTCTGGAGCGTATGAAATACCTGACTGGGTACGCTACGTTTGACCTATTTTTCAACATTATAATGTCTAGACGTTGACCAGATAATATTATTAGATAAAGCGGTATCAGCGATGCTTTTAAGTAATTAAACTTCTAATCCTTTCTCATAGACTCACAGTATAAAAACCTGTTAATAAATACTCTAAACAAAGCTATGTGAATTTTGTATAGAAATGTTATAATAGAGTAGAGGACCTATAGGCAGCTATTTAAGTGAGAATGTCGCAAAAAAATGTTACATATTTCAAATACAACCTCCTTCATATAGTTGGTCAATTATATTAAAAAAAACATTGTCGCCGTCAATGTCACATAGTGTTGTTGAGAAAGAATAAATGGGTTGACTTTGAGGAAATTGCTTCTTATTTATTGATGAAGTATAAATGAAAAATATCGTTGTTTATAAAATGTCAAAAGAGGGAAGATGATAATCATATACATCATATATTTCTCTTATCACATATAAAAAGAGAGAAACATTTTGAACTGGCTTCATACTCTGTTATAAATAACTGTATGAATTTTGACGTGCGTTACAAAAAAACTCCTAGATTAATTGCTTTAATCCGTCATTTACAAATTATGTTTGAATACAAGTAAACTTCTGCTTCGTCAAAGATAAAGTTAAATTTACATTTTAAACAAGTGCTGCTAAAAGAGCTAATTTGCATTTACATACAAAACGTTTTACCCGCGATAACTCTGTTCACTGACATTTATTACTCGCTCAATGGGCCATGAAAATCGGACCGTCACGTTATTATACCTGTTTTATTTTTAAATATTTTCGTAAGAGAATTTTTTTGAACAACTTATACATCGTAAAGAAGTGCCAGTTACGTGTTTGCGGAGGTTCTTCGTAAATCTGTTGGCATATAGTAGCAAGTTTCTCAATCCGCCTCTTCCGCTTCCGGGAGATATTTGTTTCAATCCAGCCAATCTTGTTCCGATTCAGAGAATACCGGATTAAATAATATGGTCGGATCGATACAACCCTTAGTTCGGAGTTCAAACACTAAAAATAATTGGTAAGAAATACAATACTTTCTTTTATTGGAAATAGTAATTATTTAAGATAAATAAGTTAATCATATTAAGATGTGGACGTTAAGGAAGATAAACAACACATCAACCATGACTAAGAAAACAAAGCGGCTTATATTCTTTCGGAGTCCTCGAACATCTGACATTTGTGAACAAAGTCTTGTTATTTCATGAAACTAAAGATAGTGGGTAAGAAGTCATTGAAATCCTTTTTTTTTACACTTCTGATACTAAACAAGTCTTCATCAGTGTCCTGACGTTATCCCAACCTTAGTTGGGTTGTATAACATGTTTTAAACATGTTGTAACATGTCATCGTATAAAAATATCCTTGAAAAATCATCATGCGCGTGTATTTAATAAATTAAACGTGACAAGGTGTCGCGTCAAGGGGGTCCCTAGGATGCGTGACTTTACGTACCTTTCAAGCGGAAAAAGCATACTAGAGTGCAGACATCCGACAATAATATAATACGCCATACAAAAATAGTTTTAATTCTATACAAACTTATATTGTCCTTAATTGTAATAGATTCAGTAATGTAACGGCCTGTTACTATCCCACTGTTGGACATAGGCCTCCCATCTCCGTTTTTGGAGAGAAGGATAGGAGCTTAGACCTACCACACTGCTCGAATGTGGATTGGTAGGAGACACATATCCCTAGAATTCTTTAGAGATATGCAGGTATCCTTAATTATTAATGAGACACATAAAATTTAAATAGATAAACTCATTTGTGCCTGCCCGGGATTTTCGGAAAGTGTGAATAATACGAGTGATCATCAATTATTCATTATTACGTAACAAATATACACACACATCATCATTATCATTCTCCTACGATTAAGCGAGGTTGGCACAATATGTTTGAAATAATTTGGCTACGTATTTCACAACCGTTCGTCTGCCTGAACTTTGCCTTAGTCGCCTTTAACGACACCTCGATAAGAAATGAGGATGATTATTCTACTCAACCTGATACCACACAGCGGAACAAATATAAATCACTTTTATTAAAATAACGCAACAAAACTGTCTTATCTGATGTCTGTATTAACATGGCGCAACATTTATATTTTAGATTTGATCCACTCTCACTTATTACATGCCAAGCGGAGTCAAGAATATAAAAACAAAACGATGTACCACAACCGTGTAATAATTTATTAATAGGAAGATGTTCACGTCAGGACATGACCGGCCACAAAATGTTATTCCTACTCGTAAAGAGACTTGAAAAAAGTTTCTACATAGTACAGTAATAAAAAGAAAACCTCTTGAATTGATCTTCCCATCGCAGGCAAAAATGTTATGTATATTTTATAAATGAAACTGGCAGCATTCTTTAACATTTAAATAAATCATTGACAATATTTGCAACATAAATAAAAATTATAAAAAAATTTGGCAACATTTACCCTCATTTATATTAATTATTCATTATCCTCGTGCCCTTATCCCACTCTAAGTGGGGTTGGCACAACATGTTATCAACATGATGTCACATGATTTGGATACGTATTTTACGACCGGCCGCCTGCCAGACGTCAACTTACCTTAGTCGTATTTTACGACACCTCGGTAAGAAAGAGGGTGGTCTATTCTACTCAACCGGATATCACACGGCGGGTCGACTTACCTTAGTCGCCTTTTACGACACCTCGGTAAGAAATGAGGTTGGTCTATTCCACTCTGCCGAATGCTACACGGCTTCGCCTTTACAAATGAATGAATAAATTTATTATTTATTAAAGACAATTCCGGCAATAATTTAATTAGTATACAAAATAATTTCACGTACATTTATCACCATCAAGCATTCTCTTCATTATAAAAACCTTTGTTCAGCAGTATAATAAAGCAAGCGCTACAAACATTCTCAGAGGGTTTAAAATTTGCCCCGAAAGCTATAAAAGTTCATTGAATAATTTCACGCTGCAAGCATCGGAAAGCTTAAGTAAAGTATAAATGTACTATAGAACTTTTCTTTGTTTCAACATTTACAAACCCCTAATTCAGTTTTAATGTTTAATAAAAGTAATAACGCTGTTACTGTCCCACAGCTGGGCAAAGTCTTCTTCTCTTCTTGGAGAGTAGGATTAGGACTGAGACCCACAACAACTGCTTCAATGCAGATTGACGGTTTTCCCAGGAATTTTGTAGATATAGGCAGAGTTCCTCATTTTTCTCATAAAAAATCGCGCGTGATAAATTCTAAATCAATATGGCTCATATTTTGATAGAACAGTCATTAGTTTATATTAGGGGTTTAAACCGCAACCCTCGAAGAATTTCAAGGTCACGAGGTTTCATTATTTATCCATCACAGCTTGTGAACTACTTATAAATTTATATTTTTAATCATATGTCAGTGGGTAATTACGAGGAGGTAAGTAAATTTACTTTCTTACAGCGCAAATCTGTATATTTAACCCTCATTTACAATTTTAAATTACGCTTGTAAGGCGCTGACCCGACGCACGCACTGTCGGGGGAGAGAGTGCGTGCTAATGACGAATACGGAAAGCATCGCGGACAAACGACGGGTTCCTCACGGCATTCCGAGTATGGATGTGCCGGACGGAGGATGCACCGTCTCAGACGCGCTAAGGCGTAGTGTTCCAGCAGGATGCACTTTAGAGCCCTAGGATCTGATAGCGATGTCGATCTAATAACATAATGTATGGGGACTTCTTATATTACTATGAAAGCACTTCGATAGCGCGGAGCAAACGACGAGTGGCACCATCTAGTTTTGAGTGCGGAATCAGGTGTTCCTAGTACGTTGTGTTACACGCTTAATAATTCTAGCATTTAATTATGCTCAATAATTCTGATTATAGCCTAAATTAGATTAACTTATTTTATGTTCTTTAAGGGAGTACAAAGTAACGTTGAAGATTTTACGAATTCGAAACAACGTGTTACGTCACCCATAAATTAATTTAAAATGAAATCTTCACGGCTGCCTGCCCACTTTCTTGTTAATCTTTTCATTTGGAAGGGAATGAAATATTTATACGGCATCAATCATAAAATATTTTATGGAGAATTCATCTTTCGTATTTATGATGTGACAACCATATTCCATTATCTCTTTTGTTTTCCCTCCGATTGATTGAAAGCCAAATTCCTGAAAAAATATCAGCTTATGATTTCTATATGCGCCATTATTATTTCTCTATGGTCTTCCGAACAGTGACACCAGCTCTCCTCTACGTGGTAGAATCACATAGAACGCACCTTTACGATAAAGTTCCCAGTTCTTATAGAGCTTCTGCGTGCGCTCTTTTCTTGGCATTTTGAATCCTCAACAATAGACAATAGAGAATTCTTTTCTCACCTGATATAGTGATATTATACTACAGTAGAGGACATAAGCATAGACAGACCTGTGAATGCGATTGTCGTAAAATCACTAAGAGCGGGAAGATGAGAGATATACTTAGTACCTTCGTCTAATCATACATGGGTAAAGATATATTAATTTATTCTATTTTTATATATGGGACAATTACACACACGGTAGTCAGTCCCCAAAATAAGTAAGTTAATACTAGTGTTATGGGTGACAGACAACTGGTAAATAAATACTATATTTATTTTAAATGTATACTGAAATAAACTATATTTATGGCACGTTCTTAGTTTAAATACTTGTTCTTACCTTAAAAAAGGGAGATAAATAAGTAGCTTCATTTGCTTTTTAGATCTTTTCGATGAACACATTTTAAGTTGGCTCCCCTGCTCTCTACTATAGCTCTATGCCTGATCCGCTCATTTATTCAAAATTCCAAACATTTTCAAAAAACTATAGCTTTATGTTATAAATGTAAAAGGTTAATTTCTAGTTTTAAAAAAGCAAGTATTTTATATGAACCCAAATTTGGCTTATGAATATCGCGAAATATCCGGAATCGAAGTTATTTTAAAATAACTTACAGTACCTACTTATTAATGATACAATTACATAATTTATTTTTTATTACTTTAGAACCTTTTGATACTAAATTCCAATAAAACAGAAAAGTTTTCTTTAATGCCAAAGTAATTTGGAATAAAAATTAATAAAGAGAAACAAAGAATACCCCGGTCTTAACAATTTAATAAATCGAAAACAATTTCTAACCCTTTTATTAGAATTCTGAAGAGTCGCCCGCTCTCTTAAAGGATTACAAATTGAAACGGTTGAATGTCCATTGTTTTGTCGGAAATTTATAAGTTCCCTTAATAATTTCACAGATTAGAAAATGAAGATAAGAGATAATAATTTTCATTTATTTAGTACTAAACTTGCTAATATTATAAAAGCGAAAGTTTGTTTATATTTTCAACAGTCAAACCGCTTGAGATATTTTAAAGGATTATGGCTTGGAGGTTAAACCTGAAATAAACATGAAGTTATTATACTAAAGTGGGGGAACCGAAAATGTGACCATCGACAATATAGAGAGAGCAAATGATACTTATTATCTCTCTTTTTTATGTGTGATTAAACAAAGATAAGTGTATGACTTTCATCTTCTACGGACGAAAATCGATTTCTTTTTTTAAAATCGTTTTTAATTTTGGGGTTTTCAGAATCTATGGATTTTCCCAGAAATGAAAGAAGCATAGCCGTGTGGTATTGCGCTGACTAGGATAGACCATCCTCATTTCTTACTAAGTTGTCGTAAAATCGACTAATGTAAGTTGACCCGCTGTGTGGTATACGGCTGTGTAGAATAGACCATCCTCATTTGTTACCGAGGTGTTGTAAAAAGTGACTAATGTAAGTTGACCCACTGCGGTTGCGTAAATTAGATCACCCTCGCAGATGCCCACTAAAGTTAGTTGAAGTTAGACAGGCCGCCGGTCGTTAAATAACTAGCCAAAACTAATAACAACATGTTAAAACATGTGCCGACCCCACTTAGAATGGGACAGAAGCAGGAGAATGATATTTATCATGGGTGGTAACGCCATCTATTGGTGGACGCGCGTCCTTTATTATAATGATATCACAGTGTCTCTAATGACCAATCAAAACCCCTTCCCCTTTCCTTACGTGCACTGTGGCCGAAGAAAAAGACACGTCAGTCGAGTCTTGTCGCAAACGCTAATCGCCGCATACCGCTTTTACTTCAACGAACATAAACTTCGGTTAAGTTCTCGCAAATCCGCTATCCAAAAATTGTGTCCGGTGAGAATTGGTGCTATCAACCTCGCGAAGTGTCCACGAGTGTGTGTTCGTGTGTGTTCGTGTGTGTGCCTGGATCCAGGACTCATAGCAGTGGCCGTTTATCAGGTACGTGCACGTTCCCGGTTTTTCCTTGTGCCGCCATTTTTTCCTTTGTTACGTGGACACTGCATATTTAATATAATAACGCAAAAATACAGTCCACTCAATTTACTTATAGGTGATAGTTGCCCTCCGCCGCGACAACATTGTAGTGGTCCTTCGATTCGGATTTGCAACATTTTGTTGGTCCGTTTCGATTCGCATTCGCATTTATCGATAAGCGAGCATATATTTTGCTTAGCTTTCATACCGCACCCGCCCTTATTAAGTATAGTCTTATAAGTGATTAAAATATATATAAATAAATATAAATAAAAAATAAATAAGTAAAATATATATTATAAGTGATTTAAGTATATATTTATAATTTATACGCAATATTCCCCATACTTCATACCGCATCGTAATATAATTGAAATTATTAACAAATATTATCCCGCAATTACGCGTAGTAAATATATTATATTTCTCATTTTTCTTTAATAATGTCTCAAGATAGAACTAAAAGAATCGCATCCTCAGTTTCAAGTGACAAGGAATTAAAATTATTAGAAGCTAAACGCAACGTTATTTTCGAACGTATTCAAAAAATTTATGACTCAACGAAAGACATTCGTACTAACGAGGACGTAACAGAAGGTTTTCTTAGTTCGATTGTTACGTTAGACGCTCTTCGCAACGAATTTCAACGACTTTTAGATCAATATAATGACCGCTTACTAACTGTTGATCCCGATGCAACACCTAATTTTTCTTGTTTAATTTCGTTCGATGATTTATATGGCCGCATTAAATTTATTAGTTCAAAATATTCTAAGGCAGACACTAATGAGACTTTGCCGCGCAAAATAAGGCCAAGTTTGCCACCCATCGAACTAATGTCATTTGACGGTGATATTCGTTCGTGGTCATTGTTCTACGCTAGTTTTAAATCTACGATTCACGACAATCCTTCGCTCACAGATTCCGAAAAATTATATTATCTTCTCGGTAAAATTACTGGTAAAGCGCAAACCGCCTGCGCAGGGATCACACCTTGCGCAGAAAATTATAATTTATTACTACAAACTCTGATTGATAAATATGATGACAAACGTTTACTCGCGTCTACATACATCGATCAAATATTTGAATTTAAATCTTTCAGCACCGCGTCCGCTAATAATTTTGATTTATTTATGGATAAATTTGTAACTGCTTTTAGAGGTCTTAAAAATCTTAAAATTCCCGACCTAACGGATTTTATAATATTGCACGTTGCTTTAAAGAAATTAGATTCCGATACCGCGCGCACATTCGAGCGGCAAGGTGACGCGTCAACCATTCCTACCTTCGAGTCTTTAATAAACTTTATAAACGATCAATCTAAGTTGATGCAACGCGCGCAGCCAGTAGTTAATATTAAAAAGATTGTTGACCGTGGACGCAATAATAATAATATTTCCCCGCAAAAATATACATTTTTAGTCGCAGTTAATACGCCCAAATGTTTATGTACTACTACAACGCATCTACACATGTTTCAATGCCCTCAATTTCGTCAAGTTTCGCCAAACGAACGCTTTAAATTAATTAAAGATTACAACGCCTGTGTTAACTGTCTGAGCATAAACCATAAAGTATCGTTATGTAATTCAAATACAAACTGCAGGGTGTGTAATCTTCGGCACCACACTTTACTTCATTTTAATACGCCTGATTCAAACCACGCTACTTCAAATTATGTGCCCGACATTTCGAGCACGGCGCCGCAAGGTACTGCGCCCGCGCGCACCGATCTTCCAACCACTCAAAGCGATAATACGACTACAGTGCGCACGGACATCGCGTTATGTACAACATCCATTGCCGCTCCGCTCTCTATTCGTAGTAATAACGCCAGTGAACGTAGTAAGCAATGTACAGCGTTTACATCGATTTTACTTGCCACCGCTCAAGTAGTAATGTACGATAGCGAAGGCAACTCGCATGTAGTACGATGTTTACTTGATAACGCGTCGCAGAGTAATTTTATTTCCGCAGATTGTTGTACTCGTTTAAATATAAGCCCAATCCAAAGATCGCGTACAATTGTTAAGGGTATCGGTGGCTCAGAGACACATATTCAAGGGTCGGTGTCACTACAATTTTGTTCGAAATATAACAGCAATATTAAATTCGATATGTCGGCACTCGTTGTAAATCAAATTACGGACAACTTGCCTTCGACTTTTATAGATAAATACCCGCTCACGCATTTAAATAATTTACCGCTAGCAGACGATACGTTTGCTACTCCGAACCCTATTGATATTTTGATTGGGGCTTCGTTGTTTCCGCATTTATTGTTGCCCGGCGTTGTTTACAGCAACACGTCGGCGCCGCCCGCTATACAGACCGTTCTCGGTTATATTATCATGGGTGACGTGCCCGCGCTACCGCCCGCTTACGCTCATACAGTTACGACTTCTTGTTGCGCCATCGTCCAAGATCGTAAGACTGTCGCGATCGATGACTCTAATAATAATTTTTGGGAGCTCAAGGAGCTTTCCTGTCCGCCCATTCAAAGTCCCGATGACAATGAATGTGAAGATTTTAACCGCACTACTACTGAACGAGATACCGTCAGTGGTAGGTACTCCGTCGCATTACCATTCCGCGAGAATATGCTTACGCTGGGGAATTCTTACCCAATTACATATAAACGCTTTTTATATTTAAAACGCAAATTAGAAGCGTCCTCCCAGTTGAGAATCGCTAATGACACCGCACTTCGCGACTATTTACTAAATAATTACAAATCCGCTGAAGCTTCCTTCATTTATAATAAACCGCATTCATCTTTTTATATTATTCCGCATTCTTCTTCACTGCGACAAGATAAAATCACAACTACATTACGCATAGTTTTTGATAATTATAACCCGCAAAATAAAATCGACATATACGTTTTTACTGACTCCAAGGTCGTGTTATATTGGAATAAAAGCGCATCGCACCGCTGGCAAACATTTTCCGCTAACAGGGTCGTCGCGTTTAATGACAGAGTACCTGCTAGTAAGTTTTACCATGTTTCGGGATCAGAAAAACCTGCAGATTGTCTTTCCCGCGGTTTATCGCCTCGGCAATTACACGAGCACCCTCTGTGGCTCCACGGGCCCCAGTGGGCTTCTTTCGCACCTCACCAGTGGCCAATTAAGGAACTGGGTGATATATCTGGTGATGATATACCAGAGCAAAAGGTACTTTCGCATGCAACACTAACTGCTTTGGAAGAACCTGTTATTTATGACCTCGCTACCCGCATGTCCTCATGGACAAAATTATTACGCACGCTTGTTTACGTTTTTCGCTTCTTTAAATTATTACCGCGCCGCAAATCCCCTAGCATCACAGTCGGGGATCTAGAATTTGCGGAAAGTAAATTACTTACTTTAATGTACTTAGTTTTACAATTAAACTATTTTAAAGATAAATTCGAAAATTTAAATAATAATGAACCTTGTTTATCCGCGCTACGAAGAATAAACCCATTTTTAGAAAATGTACTTATTCGAGTTGGACGGCGTCTAGGACACTCCGACTTAATTTATCCGCAGAGACACCCTGTTGTGGTGCCACGTAATGATCACATAATTAACTTATTGATTGATTATTACCATAAGAAGTATTTGCACGCCGGGCCGAAACTTCTAATGTCTTTACTGAGACAAAGGTTTTGGATCCTGTCCGCCGGTAAATCTATGCGAAGTCGAGTTAATAAATGTAATACGTGCTTCAAATTAAAACCGCGTTCTGCGTTTCCTCTTATGGCTGATATGCCGAATTCTAGAATTACGCAGGCTATTAAAGCTTTCATACGTACAGGCTGCGACTACGCAGGTCCACTTTCATACACACCTGTAAGAGGTCGAAACGTTAGAAGACGTAAAGTTTATCTATGCGTTTTTTCTTGTCTCACCACTCGCGCGGTTCACATATATTACATCGCTACAAATTCAAGCACTGACAGTTCTCTAGCTGCTTTAAAACGCTTTCTCGCACGAAGAGCTCTGGACGAATGTATATACTCCGGCAACGGGAAGAACTTCGTCGGGGTACGTTCTCTTAAGGAATTTTACAATTCTATTTTATTGAAATCGCGTTCGCTTACCGCTCTCAGTTCAGTACCTGCTGAACCAACCGCTTCAACGCAACGTCATGTCGTCATACCCGCATCAGACGTAGAATCAAAGGACCTTGGTTTGCTTCATAGGCATTCGCTTGGTTTGCTTCATAGGCTCATAGCCTTAAAGGCTACCCTTTAAGGGCGGGGGGAAATGGTAACGCCATCTATTGGTGGACGCGCGTCCTTTATTATAATGATATCGCAGTGTCTCTAATGACCAATCAAAACCCCTTCCCCTTTCCTTACGTGCACTGTGGCCGAAGAAAAAGACACGTCAGTCGAGTCTTGTCGCAAACGCTAATCGCCGCATACCGCTTTTACTTCAACGAACATAAACTTCGGTTAAGTTCTCGCAAATCCGCTATCCAAAAATTGTGTCCGGTGAGAATTGGTGCTATCAACCTCGCGAAGTGTCCACGAGTGTGTGTTCGTGTGTGTTCGTGTGTGTGCCTGGATCCAGGACTCATAGCAGTGGCCGTTTATCAGGTACGTGCACGTTCCCGGTTTTTCCTTGTGCCGCAATTTTTTCCTTTGTTACGTGGACACTGCATATTTAATATAATAACGCAAAAATACAGTCCACTCAATTTACTTATAGGTGATAGTTGCCCTCCGCCGCGACAACAATGGGGATTGTTTTTTTAGTTTAAAATGAAACTAATTTAAACTGAAATAGAATCACAACGTAACAATATTTACCCTCGTTAAAATGCTACACAGCATTACCAACAATCAACACTCAGGTATTTGTACACGTGGTTCTATAACAGTACGTGCTATTCAACATTTGTTAGAACAATATAAACAGTGTTACTCACATGCAACTACAAGTGAATGTAAATATGCATTGATTGTTTCCACCAAAAAATACTTTTTTCTATCGATTATAAAGAAATAACACGCGAGAATGGATGAAAGGGTACCTGGTTTCTTGGCTCACTGATTTGTCTTCTATAAAGAAAAAATCTCATTGGATCGTCAGCCCTACATAGCCCTTGATCTACCCGACCTATCTCCATAATAAAATTTATATCGATTTTTAGCTTTGTTCGTGTGTAAAAGGACAAATAGACACAATATTATTTAAAATAATTAGTATACAGCAAGTATGCACGTAACCTCCATCGCTCAAACACAATTTTGAAATTTATTTGATGTAGTTGCTTAAATATGATATCCTATGACACATTTCCAAAAAAAAAAAATACTTTTCAATTGTAGGATACATAAGGTTTTTTGTGTAACACTTTATGTCTAAGAAAAACTGTTAAAAAGAATATAAATAATCAATCAAATACCAAAAATCCTTGTTACATAATAAAAAGGTTTTTGGAATTTATTAATGAAATTTATGAAAGTTTCATTAAAGCTTTTCAACCTAATACATACTTTTATATTGTTGTTGATGTTAGTTTTCTGTTTTCTATATTTATGTTAACGTTAGTAAATGAACACAAAATAATATTTTTGTATTAGGTAAACATTTAAAAGCATTATCTCTGATATTAGCCCGAAATAAATACAGAAAATACTGTAACATACTTCTACACTTTTCTGTGTAAATATATGATGTATCATTTTCAAATAGGCGGTTTATATCAATAAAAGTTTATTTCAACTGAAATCCTGATTTATGCTCTTCTGTACACCAAAACTTTCAGTACAATAGTTCGATTTAATTATTCAAATTCATGCAGTACAAGATTTATTTTCTTTCAGTTTTAGTAGTAAACAAATTTCCCAGTTGCGTCGTTTGTTCTTTGGTTAGGAGCCAAATGCTCTCATAACACTTACACGACACGAAAAGTCCTTTTAAAAGAATTCGAGGCCATGTATGCGTGGGCTTGAAATTTTCTTCAGAATTATAAGAAAAGTTTTACTTCTGTACAGAAGCTTTATTTAGAAGTAACTTTTTTTAGCGATGTACAAGAAACAATTCGTTACGAGTTTCGTTACGGAAAATAAAACGTGAGTTTTAATAACAATGAATGTTTCGGGAAGGCGGAGTATTAGCATTACAATTTTTTTATATATTATTAAATTTATGTCAATTCGTAGTTTTATCATTAAATCGTATTGCTACATAATATAAATAGAAAATCATGTGAAATCCAAACTTTAATAAAAAAATTATATAATAACAGCTGCGTAAAATATTGTGTGGGCTTTACGTTTTTAATTCGAAATTTTCTAATATGAATATTAAAGTGCTGTCCTAAGCATAAGCTTTAGATAAATTATAGAAATATGTGTTACTTTGCGGGGATCCATAATAAAAAATTACATAAATGTAATTTAATTAATTCCTGATTTATAGCTGTATGCGCTTGCGTTAAGCCTTTATAGGAGGCTTCGTTTGATAAATTAAAACACTGGACAATACTGTGAACTATTTATAATTGAATGAAAGTTAAAAGGAGTACAATGATAGCGTTACAATATTTGAAAGTATAATGACGTATAGTTTGAATGTATAACGTCGTATGTGACGTATGCGTGCAGCATAGACGTGTCACCCACACGTCCATGATTGGCCCATATCATCCGTATGGCCACAGATGATTATAGGCCGCAACATGCCCCCGGACTTGGAAACTTCGGCTTCCAAAAGTTTATGCTTCAGTGGATTTTGTGACATCTGGGTAACAAAAATACAGATTGTTGGTATGCGCGCTGTATGACTCCAGGTGCAAATCGGATTTCAAATACTAGTGCGATCCCGTCCGTTCCTGGAATATTCCTGAAAATGCGTCCACGATGCCATTTAAATGGACAAAAGCAATCTTCCTTAATGACAACATGTATCTTCGGTGCGAGTCCAAGTATATTTTTCATCCTATTCATTCGCGTCTGTACATTGGAGACGTATTCTTTTGTCCATCGAGTCCAAAAGTGTTTTCGGTTTATTCGATGTACTGAAATGTCGATGAAATCTTCGCTTACAGGCGCTGTAAACGTACGGCCAACTAGAAAATTAGCGGGACTTAGCGGAAGGTAATTTGGATCAGGTAACATAGGAGTGATTGGATGGGAGTTCAGGACGGCTTTAATTTGTGTCAATACCGTAATAAACTCTCCGTGAGTGAGATGCATGTTACCCACCACACGCCGTAAATGGTACGGAACAATAAATTTAAATTTTAAATGTTCAATTTTAGCGTATTCAAAAACATCAGAATTACAACGAGATAAATCGTTCATCAGATCTATAAAATTCTTGCCACTGTCTGAGAAAATCTCAGCAGGTTTATCGCGACATGAAATAATGCGTTTAAGAGCAAGTAAGTATGCATCTGTAGAGAGATTACAAACCAACTCTAAGTACACGCCACGCATAATAAAACAAATAAATAGGCAGATGTATAATTCAATAGTTCTAATACCCCTACCTTTTCTGTCTAATATGAGTACTGGTCCGGCAAAGTCGAAACCCCAACGCATAAAAGGCAAAGCAGGCGTGATCCTCTCTTTAGGACGACTTCCTATAAGAGGAGTAAGAGTGCGATCTTTTTTAGAACAAAGTAAAGAAACGGTTACGCAGCGTTTATGACTATTAATTAGGCGAATATAAACACAGGCCCCGAATGCAGTCTGCGAGGTATCGATAAAACTATGCATTTCTTTATCTATACGGTCAGTATCCATAACACAGCGAGACAAACGAGTAGATTGCAGGATTGACAAAGACGCAAGAAACCGGTTCCATAAGCGCGCGTCAATCGGCACCGTGTCATCCCAATCTAATTTTTCTAGACGTTGTAATAAAATCTTTGCTGTAATTATGAATGGACTTTGAATACTCAAAGAGTCGAAAACTTGAAATGCGTATGACGGAATTACGCGTTTAGTAATTGGCTTAATACTGTCAGGTTTTATTTCCGTATTATAATAAAATTTGTGCCTGTAATAAAACCAATCTATGACTAGCGTTTTGAGACTGCTATTCTTGCTAGTCCAGGACGACTCATTCACAGGTGACTGGGATGACTCATCGCAAGTGAAGTTAAATATCGACTTACGAAGTTGGAAACAACCCGAAAGCAAAGTAGTTGCGGTTTCTTCGCATAATTTAATTAATTGTTGTTTATTATTCGAACCCGTGATCATATCATCGACGTAAAAATCTTTATTTATAGTGCTGCGGACGTAAGAATTTTTACAATCGGTTGCGAAATGTAAAAGTAGAAGAATGGAAATGAAATCGCTTTGTATAGGCGGGTCGACCAGCTGTAGGTCATTGAATGAGACCCCTGAGCTGGAAGTAGCACTAGCGTCAAACACTACACGTAACTTAGTGGTAGTGCTGTGCTCCCGAAATACGCCGTGATGCGGCATAAAGTAATGCGGTGTACCGTACGACGAAACACGGATCGTATAACCTAAACTCTCATACTTGTGTATGAAATCTGCGTATAATATTTTATATGAAGGCGATCGCTGTAATCGTTTTTCTAGCGCAAAAAATCGTTTTTCAGCTTGAGAGTACGATTCGCCTAAGAGCTCGGGTGATGATTTTAACGGAATACTAACGATGAACCTTCCCTCACTATTGCGCGTAGTAGTATGAGAAAAAAGGTCTTCGCAAGCACGTTCCTCATCTGTGCGCGTATCCCGATCCCTAGGTAGCTCTTCGAGCTCCCAAAACTGTCGTAATTGCGTATCTATAGATTGCGTAAAATTACACTGGATACGGTTATCTTTTCGCGTAATAAAATCGATAGAACCTGATATTATCCAGCCTAAATGCGTGTTTTGCAAATAAGGTCCGTTAGGTAACCTTATATTGCCATCGTTTAATAATTCCCAAAATTTATCTGCGCCTATTAAAATATCAATGTTTCGGGAATCGAGAAATTGCGTATCCGCAAGCTGTACATACTCCGGAATATTAAACTTAGCGCGTTCGTATTGTACAGCAGGCAACGTAGATGAAATCTGCGGCAATAAAAAACATTGAAGTTTGGTGGTGTAAGTAGTAATGCGCGATCTAATCTCAATAACACAAGTTTGTGTGCATTGCGTTACTGAGTCACCTACACCGCTAATTTCGTGAGTGGACTGTATTAAATTTACTCCTAATAACTTACAGAAGGATTCTGTTATAAAACATCGCTGACTACCGTTATCTAGGAGTGCGCGCGCAAGGTGATAGATATTATATTTGTCCCGTACTTCTATTAACGCGGTTGACAATAACACCGGCTGTAAACTCGTATTATTTATTCGGTGTGAATGCAATTGCGCTTTGTTCACACCAATCGCGGCGATCTGGTCATCGGTGTCCGCGGGGCGAGGGAGTGCAGCGGGGGTCGATGCAGGGCCTGCGCGGGCGCTGTTCATTAGTTGATTGTTAACGTATGACGAGTGCATAGTAAGGGAATTGCTAGGTGTAGTAGTAATATTATTAGAATCATCCCTATGAATTAGCGAGTTATGTTTTTGATTACATAGCCTACAAGAACCGAACTTACAAGCGTGAATAGGATGACCTGCGCGTAAACAGTTTTCGCATAGCTTATTATCGCGAATAAATTGTAATTTCGATTCCAAGTCAGTGTTAATAAACTTTGAGCAAGCGTATAGTTTATGATCGGCGTTACACATAGTGCATAACTTCCTAAATCGCGAGTGACGTTCGGGTGGACTAGTGGTGGAAACATTGCACTTGTGATTATAACTAGTGGATGGTTTCGCGATGTTAACCTTTGTGGCGTTATTGTTGTTAGTGACTTGCAATGTTTCCAACATGTCAGCTCGATTTTTAAGGAAGTTAAGCAGATCATCGACCTTTAAAATTAATTTCGAATTATTATTCGTTACTAAAGTTCCCTTATGTTGCTCCTATTCGCGTTCTGACGTTTTATCTAACTTCGACACAATAATAAAAATAATTAGAGTATCCCAGGAATCCGTTGGCTCACCGAGGATTTTTAGAGCGCGTAAATTTTTTAAAACAGTGTCAATAAGTTTTCGAATTAACGAAGGAGACTCTTTACTCAACGGCTGTAAATTAAATAACGATTTGACGTGATTATGAATTAATAATCTGCTATTATTATATCGATTGAGTAAAAGTTCCCAAGCAACTGCGTAATTATCGGATGTAAATTCTAGTGCATCAATAACTAGCTGTGCGCTGCCCTTTAGTGATGATTTAAGATAGTGAAATTTTTGAATACTAGTTATTTCGACTGAATTATGTATTAATGATAGAAAGGTATCTCGGAACTCCAACCAATGCTCATATGATCCATCAAAGGTAGGCAATGAAATTGTAGGTAATCTAACGGATTGTAACTGATTATTAAAACCTGTAGGACATGATGTGATCTCACTATTAGTGCTACTATTACTAGTTAATAAAAATTCAGCTTGAGAAAGCGTAGTGTAATAAGTATCCTCAAACTGTTCTCGTTGTAATAACTGATCTTCGAGATCATCATCGGGTACACTTTCTTCGATTTTAGTTTGAATACTATTAAATTCGTTAAATAGGCTCGTTGCACCCTGAATGCGTAATTTCAAATCTAAACGGCTTTGGGCGGTTATAGCAGCTTTAGTATTGAAACTATTAAGGAAATTAATGAACTTAGTTAATCTACCTTTAAGAATAGCACGTTTTTTAGTCAATTCGCGTATTAATAATAATTGATTATTATCACTGAGTAACAGGGGAGACTTATCGCGAGATGTCATTTTAGATGAATTATAAATATTTAAATTACTTACGTAAACTGTTTAACAAACCTCAATATCTTGCGAAGGTTTTACAGTATAGTAAATGTAACGGAAATCTGAAATTGAGCACAGTATTGCACAGGGAAATTAGGGCAGGATAGGTTCGTGGATGATTGGTTGACCGTATCGAAAATGCGCGTATTAATCGATTTATAGTGTCTTCCAGTTCCAGAACAATGTCTTGACCCTTGTTGGCGGTTGCGTTTTTTAAACTCCAAGGCGTGGAATTTAGCGTATATATCCAATTTGGCTTTGAAGGTCCAGAATATGTATGCGCTTGCGTTAAGCCTTTATAGGAGGCTTCGTTTGATAAATTAAAACACTGGACAATACTGTGAACTATTTATAATTGAATGAAAGTTAAAAGGAGTACAATGATAGCGTTACAATATTTGAAAGTATAATGACGTATAGTTTGAATGTATAACGTCGTATGTGACGTATGCGTGCAGCATAGACGTGTCACCCACACGTCCATGATTGGCCCATATCATCCGTATGGCCACAGATGATTATAGGCCGCAACAATAGCAAAATAATTTCATTAGTTCAGTAGTTCAAAAAGACACTTAATGGGTCATTAAATGTATTTGGAAGTTCTTTACGTGATCAAAGCTGATATAAAATCCTAAATAGTATAACTTATATATCATCGTGTTGCAAAGCTAATAAAATAATGACTGGGGATTTTTTTTAAGGAATTGTTGGAAGTGCGAATTCACATGTATGAATGGCAAGCCTCCGTCGAAAACGCATTGATTGTAAACCACTACTACACTAAAAGAAAAATAGCCTTAAAAATACCTTAGGGATCCTTTAGATCAAAACATCACAATATCGTACTCATTTATTGGTATAGATTAGGATATTAGTCTTTTAAAGTTGTTAACGTACGTCGATCAAAAAGACATACGATGACTACGCATTGCGAAATAATACTCAGTTACTTTAGGTATTATGTATTTACCAATCTAACAAGATTGAGGCTTAGAAATCCGGACTTGTTCGCAAACACCGGACCAATCCAAAACAAATGACCGTGCCATTGATCACGTCTGTCGCTTGTATTGGATTCAAATTAATGAGGCTCTGATACTCATACTATATATTACAGTTAGAGCAAATCCCCTTTTATTTGCAACTAAAATAGGCTTTGGGCTATATAAAACTTCTTCACGAATAAGTAGTCTCTTATTTTAAATAATATTAAATAAACCTTCTCTCGATTACATAAGAATATATTGAAAGCAAGATAAACAATGGAATCTAACATTATTTGAGATGTCGTTAATAGTACCACTTCAAATGAATATCGACATGATTTTCCACTTAAGTGTAAGAGCTTCCTATTTAGCTCCATAATCCTTATTGACTGTATTATTACGGTGTGACAGTGTACTAAATCTTAATGCGACAATTCATATTAGCTGTCGTGTAGGAATTATATTAAGTTAGTTACATCTTCGCATATCCATTATATTATAATTCTATAATGAATCATATTTTTCTAGGTACCACTAAATCAAAATTATATTTAACATTTTATACTTTAATAAAGATAAATTGACCCGGCGTTTGTAAATTTTTATTAACATTTGTGACTTCCAATGTACTGATAGTTCAATTATATTAACATTATTAGGTATTAATAAAAATATAAAATCGTCATTCTCCTGCCACCAGTGGGATAACCACTTTGAGTGGGGTCGGCGCAACATGTTATTACATGTTTTGACATTCTTTGGCTAGGTATTTTACGACCGGCCGCGTGCCTGACATTAACTTACCGTAGTCGTGTTTTACAACATGTCGCTATGACATAAGGGTGGCCTTATCAACTCAGCTGGACATCAAACGGCGGATCAATTTACCTTAGTCGTCTTTTACGACAACTTGATAAGAAATGAGGTAGGTCTATTCTACTCAGCGGCACATGGCGTTCAAAAACAAAAGTCATTAAATTTAATAGGGTAACTATTGACTTTCTCTGTTGGAGCAACTTTCCCAACCAACAGTAATTTTTAAGATTTAACAGCAGTTATGAAAGTCTATTTAAATAGTTATGACTTATGTCTTTACCTATCCATTTTAAACCGCGCAAAACAAAGAATTGGGATGATAACCAAAGATTTTTTTAAATCACGCATGACTTGCCCTATTAACGTTAATAAATCATAATAAAAGGAACTTTTGAATGTAAAATTAGCTATTCTATTTTGGTTTTCATTACACACGAAAAAGCCCCAGATTCAAACAGGAACAGAGGAAATTAAGATATATGGCACTGCGCTCGGGAACATCTGCCCCGCTCGACTTTGGACGGCTCGTGTCAAAACTTCTTAATCATGTTGATAATAGAATTTTCCTACAGTAAATCCTTTGTTTTCCATTTAGTCCGTAACGATTATATTACAGAGAAAAAGTGACATGAAATATTTATTTTCCAAAAGTAATAATGAAATTATTTTGCTGTAATCCTCGATTAAATAGAAAATATATATAAAAAGCTGATGAAGGATGATTCTCACAAAAAAGCAAAATAAACAAAAGAGAAAAACGCAAAATAAAGGATAAAGAATCATAACTGCCACAAAAATACACAAGTACTACACTTTCAAAATACACTTTTTACTCTTTCTTTCTTTCACAAACTAAGTTTCTGATCCATAAGTAATCACTGGCAATACAAATATTATTATGATTATATTAGTAGTATATTTGTATTGTACCACAAACAAATAAAAACAGTTATATACATTGCAATTGGATTGACATCACGTATAATAGAATCGTACGTGTGAAAATATGATACAGTGAAATTCACAATTGCTTTGTATTCAGAATTATTGTGTGTGCGGAAAAGGCAGGTATGCGTTGATGTATAAATCCTACTACACCGCTTTGTTCCCAAACCGTGTAAAATCACTATACAATTTTCAGAAAAGCGTGCTCTGGTTACCGAGAATCGAATAAACGCTTTCCTAAATTAAGGTGTGGATGATTTTTGAATGTACAGTATTAACAATTGTTTTTTAACAACTGCAAATCGCTAACGAGATGAAAAGCGTAAATTTTAATAGCTCTACATAATATTATAAGTAAATAAATTGGATGATCAAACGGTTAAAGCGAGTAATCCTAACATGAATTCATTGGTTTAAATCGCGAGCAGGTGCCCATAAGATACTATAGGTTAATATAATGCCTATAAGTTAGTGCTGTGGACATCTATCAGACGTTTTCTTATTTTTGTATGTAGCCTAAACAGTGTTTAATTTGTATGTTGATGTTCCTTAATAAATAAATAAATAAATTAAGTTGTCTATAAAAATTGATTTCACAAAAAAAAATCATAGGTGTGATGCCTATGATTTTAGTCTATGAGCTAAGAGCGAGTCCATAGTAACGAGTCCGTTATAATATCTACCGTATTAATATCTTCGGGTAACATAGACGACGACAATTATTTCGATATACTATCGACGCGATAGCAAGTTCTAATTTCCGCAAATTCGTTGGAATTCGTTGATAGTTCGTCACTTATAGCAATGGGCGCGTGGCGAGTTTTTTACGTTTACGTATTTACTCGTCAGTGATACTCGCAAAATTACCACGATACTAAAACCGTACAAAAAACGTTAAAATTTTATGTATAAATACATGGCACCTAAAGTTATGTTAATATAAGGTGACTAAGGTTTTCCAGTAATGAAGAATTTTAGAGATATACGCAACCTATTGTCCGCCATTCACAAGCCTTTGAACCCCAGAACTTCTTGACAATTGAGAGAAGAATTTTTCCCAGCAGGTGTACTTTGAGAACATGTAAAGAAACCGTTATATTCCTACATTTTCCCCTGATGGACATCGACTGTTCTAAACAAGTCACTTGTAGGTGCCATATCACACTATTGTGTTAATGTGTTATGGAAAGAAAGATAAACAATTCACTTTAAAGTTCTATCAACACAAGCTTTTTTAAAATCTAATTTCACATTAACAAAAATGTAATTTAACCACGGACATTAGTATGATCGTGAAGCAAAATTTGCAAGCACTTTGTATTCAGAGCCGCTTCGGAAGCGAAGGGGGAGTGACAGGTGCGCGATGATGTATGACCATTACACGCTCTTTGTTCCCAAATCATGGAAATTCACTATTCAATTTTCTCCTCGTTCAAGGTTCTAAATTTTCTGGGTATGCTACGACCAGTGTAACAACTAACTTTAAATCCATATTATTTTCATAACGAATATAACACATGTTTATTTATTTAAAACTTTATTGCACTTAGACATTAAAACATACAAAATTACAAAAGAACTTATATGTACAAAGGACGGCCTTATCACTGAATAGTGATCTCTTCCAGGCAACCCTTGTTATAGGATAACACGAAAGAACATGGTGAGTGTGCAAAAGGGAAACGTACTAAATCTACTTGCATGTCTATATTTTTATACATATAGATAAATAGAGAAATAGTCATGTAGTTATATCCTTTTTATTAAATTGATTGACAACGAACAGATTGTGTGACAAGGAATTTTCAAGCTTTTTAACCGCTTTTAGTTTGCCTTTTCTATATTGTAACAAGCTGCTAAAAGATGACGCTGCTACAATTCCAGCCAGCGAATGAGCGCACTATTTCAATGGTGGCAAGACAATAAGTTTACACTGCTGCGATGCCAGCCAGCCAATGAAATTCAGCCGTGACGTCACATCCTTCCACTACCGAGAGTAGGGGATGTGACTGTTACCCCACAACAGCCATTCTTTGTTCTATTCCTTGCGATAAAAGACGTAGCGTAAAAACGTAGCTAGCTTATACATTGTGAAATTTTAGTACCTACCGCATTCCTTTGGCGTTACAATAACTTTTATTATTAACATTAATTAAATTAAGCATTGATATAACTATAAATTAAAAGTATAAAAGATTATTTTACATCTTTTTAAAAGAAAGAAATTCTTCTATTTATTTCCCAGCCTACTTTAAGCTACTACTGCTGCTACTACAGAGACTAGTACTTAGAGTATTAAAGTGGTCAAAATTTTACTTTCTATTCAATTGGAGACTTTCTTATTAGTATATTTGACTAACACGATCATTATATAATTCACACATTACTAATATTAAAATTAGCTGAATTACGTATGAGTCTGGAGATTTCTGGAGATATGTATAACCTACCAATCCGCATTGGAGCAGCGTGATAGGTCTTAGCTCCAAACCTTCTCTCTAAAAACGGAGAGAAGAGGCCCACTGCTGAAGTGGGAAAGTAACAGGCCGCTACTTGGGTATGAGTCTGGCAGACCACATACAAAAAGTACAGAGGCAAAAACAAAAGCCTTAACCTTCGTTTTACGACGACGGTCGCAAAGATTTTAGTAACTCCAGATCCATTGAACCAAGAGTCTTTCTAAGATTTAGCTTGCAACAAGAAAACTAATATAAACAAGAAGGAACGTTTCTAATTTCTCGGAGACGCTGGCTTTAGTCACGTATTACAGCTTTGGCTCAGGGTACATAGCTATCTGAAAACTGTACTGTAAACTACTGTGTATAGAAGATAACTTACTTGACGTTTATAAATCTGTCTATAAAATGAGCATAATACAGTGAAATATTTATAACCAAAATATTTTACTACCTATTCATGTATAGTAGTAGTAGAGTAGGGGCGGTACAACATGTTATAAACATGTCGCATGATTCAGCTACGTATTTTTTGACCAGCTGCCTGCCTGACGTCAACTTAGCTTAGTCGTATTTTACGACATCTCGTTAAGAAAGAAAAATATATATCACGCACTTTATACGTTTTTTTCCTATTTTAAGTGTTTCGCTCAAGTTTTTTTTAACACTACCGTGATACACTTCTTTTTGGGATCAAATTCGGCCTGGTTGGGGTAATTGCTTCCAGAATAGGATACATCCACCAATACCCCACCTATATATGAGAAATTAACGCAACTATATTCATTACTTAATCTACACTTATCTAATATATACAATTTGACAAATAAGAAAAAAAATGAACACACAATAATCAATTTTTCGCAAAGGTGAAACGTTGGCTTCTGATCCTACGTGAGCAATAATAATAAAATATTTTGCGTACATTAACAAAGTACTGAACTTCCATAAGGCATATACAGGATTACGTAGTACAAATGGATTTCCCGTCGTAAATCTGAGGCGCTTTTCATAGAGCATAAATCAAGTCACCAACGCAAGTATTAATAACCGCGGCTCGTGGGAGCACTCGTGTTGACTTACAACAAACTGATATAGATTTGCAGCAATTTAGACTTTATTTTTACAGTATAAAGTCCTATATTGTTTAATTTCGCGTCAGTTTGGTTGAAGTAACCCTTGTAGAACTTCAGACCTTATGATAAGCATGGTAAGAAGCAACGCGTATGTATTAAAGGTATGTTTGGATTTAAGTTTCATGCTATTTTTTAAGTAGAAAAGGGCTTTTTTTCGCAGCAAATATTACCCTTTAAACCTTTGGAATGAAAATAAACTTGTATAAATTTCGTAGTGTAACTAAAACACACTAACACACTTAATATATAATCTATACTAATATATAAGGCTGAAGAGTTTGTTTGTCTGAACGCGCTAATCTCAGGAACTACTGAACACATTTGAAAAACTTTGAGTGTAAAATGGTCCATTTATCGAGGTGGCTATAGCTTATTATAACATTACGCTAAGATAAGAGAAGAGCAGCAATAAAAAGTAGTACGAAAAAGGCAAAATGTAAATCTTTCCTTGCGTGCGCTAAGTAAACGGTTAAAGTTATTCAAAAATCATGTACCTATTACAAAATTGTTCCCCTGTAAAGGTTCCAAATAAAAGTCTGCGACAGCAAAGTTAACCCACTCTAACCATATTTATGGTTATGAAAATACTATGCAACGTTTTAATCTTTCCACGTGGGCGGAGACGGGCGGATTGCTAGTTAAATACAAAAAGCAGTATAGGTTATCATGCATGTATTCTCTTAACAAAAACGCGGATTACAGCAAAGTAATTTTGTTGTAACTTCTATACTATGGAGTTCCGCAAAGTTACGCCTCCTTCTATAAATCGTATAAAAAGTAATAGACTGTTACTATCGAACTGCTTGGCATAAGCCTCCTCTCTCCTTATTTAGAGAGAAGGGTTAGAGTTTAAACTCACCACGTTACTCTAATGCGGATTGTTAGATCATATCAAAAAAGGTAGTTCGCTGAATTTATCGATTTGGGGTGCATCGTTTCAGTATCACAAATCACTGATTTTTCTAAAAAAAACGTAAATCATAGTTCATAAATCCTATTACATTAGGTAGAATATTTTAGTTGAAATATTAAAGACGTATTCTCAACCTTGTATTTAAGTAAAGCTTTACTTTTTTATGTAAATAAAATATTGGAAAAAAAAACTTTTGCGAGGGCAAAAAGTTAATCGTAATATGTTTTGCACCGTTAATGTACTTGGATAGTATACGGTCCCTAAACATCGATCGCTTCGTCGATTAATGGAGTAAATTTTTACCTCAAGTTCACTTTGATCTCTCACAAATTCGCTACATTTTATAAGACGAAGTGCTCTTAGGAATGGAGCCCCGATTACTTACGGAGTATATATTTGTAAGAGGAAACTTTTCAGTTCACTTATCAAGTGTAATTAATCTATGTTTTGCCAAGCGATAAAATATATTTAGCATTTGATATGAATTTGACGAAATTTGACATACTCAAATGTTGTGAACCTCATAATTGAATACCCATTCTGTTCTATAAAGCATTAGTATTTATATTTGAATTAGTATAGTTTAAAATACGTTCATATGTACGTTGTATTTTAAGATATCTAAATTCGTTCGATAATGTCTCAACGAAAGAAAATTATAAATAAATTTAATTAAATAAATATTTAATTAAAAGTAAATTATATTATACTTTAAACTTCATTCAGTTTTTATATAAAAATTCTGAGTTAAAACTTAATATTTAAAAATATATAATCAATATATTAAATAAATATATAAAACTTAACACTGTGTCATTGTTTTTGAAATGAGGCCAAAATATGATAAAAATAGAACCTCTCACTAAAGCATTTCTGAACACGATACGTTACTTTTTAAGGAGTGGAGTTATTAAGAAATATACTAAAAGTAATTTAATTTCAATGTAAGCATTTGAATTCGAGAAATATAAAATATACAAAGACAGAACACCCAATATTTAATAAACTAACAACCCTATGTATTACATGGATAAATAAGCACACCTTGTCAATAAATGAAGAATGATATCAGAATATTATCTTTTAATCAAATAAGCATCACCAATTTCTGTACCTGCGTTAAATAATCTGCGGTAAAAAATTGTATATCAAATATTATAAATATACCTATTATTACAAATTGAATCATAAAGTTCTTAACAAAATCACGGAAATTCGAAATCTGAAAAAAGCTCAATAATCTGACCGGAAATCCAAACTTCGATTACCGTAGAAGCAGATATCCGGATTTGTTTATGTAACAACCGCTCTATTTCCGCAAATTGGTAGTGCGATGGAAAAATGTCGGCCATTTGTCGTGTTAAACTAGGCGAGGAGTTTTCGTTTTGTCCAACGAGAAACAATTGTGTCTGTATAATTCTTGTTTCACATGCACTTAACTGTGATTACTTCTCATATAATTAAGCTGGTTATTTATTGTCACTAAAGCGGGACGAGGTAGAGCATAAAATAAAGTGAAAACAAATTCCTCATTTACTCTTCGAAATAATGCAAGTAATTAGCAGAGACAACTTACTTGTTACTATTCTCATCAACATTGTATCATGGACAGCGATTTTATAAATTGAGATAGTGTATAGTCTTTAACATTGTATTATCAAAGTTGATTTCATAAATTAAGTGTACTAAGTACAACCAATACAAGATGGCTGGAGTTTGGGCAAAACAGAGAAAAGACAGTCGATTTCTTGTCGAGAGTGAAAAACAGTAGCTGTCAAGCAATATCAGTGTAAATTATTTAAAGAAACTATAAAAGTAAGTACCTTAACAAAGTGTAACAGAAGCTATATGCTAATATTGTAAAAGTTAAGAGCTCGAATTCCACACTATCCTATTTATTTAATATTACTATCCTATAACCAAAATAACAAATACTCAGAAATTGTCGACACTTATACAGGTTAAATTAACATTTTCCTTCACCTTACATAGCAGGAAGTATTAAAAATATCAATGAAAACATAAGTTTTTAGATAGAACTTATACGTGAATTTTGAATCAATATGGATTACGCATTCAACGATTAAAACATAACTGCTATAAAATATATCAGTGCTATACCCCCCCCCCCCCTTCCTATCAGAAATAAAAATGTGATAAAAGTTGAAAAATAGCGATTACTATCATAGTCAAATAATGGAAGTGATGCGAGGCGGGAGGGTAAAGACTTTGAAAACGCAGGAATTTTTTTAATTCTATATTACTTCTATATTACTATTTATATTCTATATTACTTATTATAAAACAAAGTCCCCAAAAGCTCTGGCTGTGTGTGATCGATTTTCCCAAAATCGACAAAATTGATTTTCGTACGGTTTTTACTGAAAGATTTTTGAGGAAGTTAAGTTAATAGTACATTACATTTAAATTTCCGCGGAGTCGGGATTTACGCGGGAAAATCTTTATGACTGATTTCCACGGAACCGAAGCCGCGGACACAGTTAGTTTAAAATATAGCGTTGTAGGTTTCAAACTTTCTTTAAAAGACGAGCGTTCGCTCAGATGTTTTGCTGCGTGCCTGTATTTTTAGTCTTATACAAAACACTTAAACGAAAGAATAAAAGCTGCTAACCTAGTTAGTACAATAGTGCCACCATTATTTTAAAAGCCCTGCCCACACTGGTGAGAGCATAATAGTGCCTATCAAAGAAACAACGGGTCGGTCGCTATGTATAATAGTCGTAAAATCGTTTGCAGCTATTAACAGCTGACGTTAGTGAACCTAGACCTCAGCGTGCGAATGATTTTATGGCCTATTTGATTAAATCGTTTATTTAAATATATATTTGTGGATTCGGCTGTGTAGAATAGACCACCCTCATTTCTTATCAAAGTGTCGTAAAAGCGCGTGATATATATTTTTTACAATCATACACACGATCGTCCGTACCAAAAGTAACTCACTGAACTGTAACTCAAAAAAAGTAAAGTAAAAAAAAGGTACTATAGTATTAAAATACTTAGAAAAGATTTCAAAAATATATCAAAACAATTCCTAAACACTTTATTACTTTAATAACAATTATTTTTCGTCAGAACAGAATGCCGCCAAAATGATTTTAAATCTCCTCTTAAGTTGAGATAACAATATTGAGACTAATGCCAATATTTATACTTCCTAATACACTAAACTTAATACAATAATTATTATCTTATTATGCAAATGTTAAAATTACTAACAATAGTAAATATATAGTTAGCACACCTTTCACTAAAACAACTTGTTATTTCGAATGAAATGCGAGGTGTCGCAATAGATAAAAAATATAAACGAGTCATATCCAGCATTGGATTAACATGTGTTTAGATCGATCTATGTAACACTGAGTATTCAGATCAAGTTTATGCAAATGTTTATATGAACAACTTGGTGTATTCTATCGTAATATTAAGCGATACTTTCGTCACATCAGTGTTGGGTATATAGAAATGTATTCGGCGGGCTGCCAAGTTTTCTTCGCTTACAAAGTTTGCCAGCGTCTGAAATGATCCGTGCTCTTATCTATACAATTTAAATTCGCACTATTGTCGTCGAGATTTTCTAGTGCTACGATTTATACAAACAAATATTTTATTATAATCTCTGTTCTGTAAAAACAAACATGGAATCTCCCGAACATTTAAGTGAGCCATTTTTGAGTAAAAGTAACGGCCTGTTACTATTAAATAGTATTGATACGATATCAACTAACGTAGTAGTATCCGACTGAGTAGAATAAACCATCCTCATTCCTTACCGAGGTGTCGTAAAAGGCGACTAAGGTAAGTCGACCCACCATGTAGTATCCGGTTGGGTAGAATAGATCACCCTCTTTCTCACCGAGGTGTCGTAAAATACGAATATGGTAAGTAGATCGCATAGAGGCTGGCCGTAAAATACATAGCCAAATCATGTGAAAACATGTTTATAACATGTTGTGCCGAGCCCACTTAGATCGGGATAAAGGCAGGAGAATGATGACGGCACTTATACATCCATAGGCTGACCTATGGATTCCCTTATCTAAGTATAATAACGCTATGACTGAACTACAAAAAAAACACGCTCTATGGATAAACAGAATTTTGTTCGGATGAAAGGTACTATAATTAAGGCGATTTAATTACACTTTTTATGATAATAATAACGGTGGTCTAAGTAATAATATTAATAGACTCTATTTGCCGTTACCACACGCGATTTTCTCACTAGCATATAAATATAATGTCAATATTCAGTAGGCCTTATTGTGTTTAAGATAAAGTCTAATTTGAGGGACTAAAATACTCTTTTGTGGGTCACTAAGTAGTGCGTGATTACTGTATAGAAGTGGGTGCGGAAAGGCGAATTTTCACGTATCTTGGTATAATGAAACCTCGCACGCAACTATTCATAGCTATTGGTTGATGTTTATAAATGTTTTGTATCAAATATTAATTATATTATTGTTATGTTAGTTGACCGAGCCTTGCTCGGTAATTTTTAGAATAATGTAAAAAAAATTAAAAAAAAATGTAAAAGAAAAATTAAAAAATAATAGGGCAGGTGGGGGGCTCGATCCTAGGTATTTTTCCCTCTCTAGACCGCCCGTTCCCCAAATGAACCACCATGACTTTATGTTTGACAGCGAAAAATTGTGATTGTATCCAACATAAATTTCAAAAAAATTTTAGAGCCCGAAATCAGGGATAAAACGACATTTTTTTTAAATATAACTTATCTAGATCGATTTTTCTCCCCCAAAACCCCCTACATGGTAAATTTCAAGAAAATCGTTGGAGCCGTTTCCGAGATTCTGAAAATATGTACATATATATACATAAAAGATTAACTCATTTAAATATTAAAGATATATATTATTACTGTACACTTGAATAAAGAATAATTTGAATTTGAATTTAGAGGGAAGACTACTCGTCTACATCATCTTGGTCTAATCACACATAAAAAAGAGAGACAGATAGATGATCCTCATTTGCTTTCTCTTTACTGTAATATGGCACATTTTAGACTGACTCTATGCCCTCAGTACCGGCAGAATTTCTTACCAAAACAATAAATTTCTATAACCGCTTCAGTCTTTCTATTAATCTCGGGACTTATTCCGCGACAAAGTTAGATGGGGGATTGAACTACTAAAACTCTATATTAAACTTCTTAGACCTTTCTGGCTTTCCCACTAATTATTAGAGATTTTCCAGTCATTTCTTAATTTACGTACAAAATTTTAAGTTAAAAGAATTCTTGTAAGTATATTAAAATTTATTTGATTCTACTTAATAATGTGTAAGATTATTTGATACAAACATAAAAAACAATATAACAGAGACAAAAAGAATTAAGAATTATAAACTTAGACAGATAAAATAAAAAAAAACTTCACAACAAAAAAAGAGCTTATCTCGTGATGTTGATTTGGTTAAGGGGCGAAACGATCGTAGAGATTATCGTGATGAATGTGTGCAGTGCTTGTGTTGGTGGCGGTGTTTTTTAATACTTGAAGTAACTATTCCTGCATGTATTGAGTAGAAGAACAACTTCCGCTTCCTATACTTAGTCTTACATAAATATGTCATAACTCTTGTATTTTCCGTATTATTACAGATTTTTATTTTTAAGATTTGTAACGCAGAATAATCCCAAACTTAAATTTTTTTAATTAAAAATTATTTGAAAAGTTCAACTGCAATCAATTCTTTCCATTTAATTAACATAGAACTTTCGAGCAAACCTTGAATAGATATTTTCGTATTTCAATGGTCCCGTGATTTCAAAAATGAATGGCTTTTGAAACGGCTCATTCAATTTCGGATATAAAGACATGAGCGGATCTTCAGTAGATACACTCATTATACGAGAGGTCTATGATTGAAAAGCTTTGACTGAAACGTTGTAATTGGAAAAGGGTATTGTGTTTTATCACTCTCCCTGAACTACTGCTTAATTACGATGCCTTTCATATCTTCGTCTTAATAACTGTACTTAAAAAGAAACAGCTTTCTCACTCCTAGATAAAATGTAATGAGATATGCAGCTTTAAAAAAAAAAAATGGACACTTATACACACGCTCGTCCGTCCCCAAAGTAAGTAACTTAATACTTGAAAGAAGAAAGAAAGAACGCTTATTTCACCTTCCGCGATACACAATTATTAACTAAAACTAAACTTAAACACATAAAACAATAGAACAAAAATATAACAAGAACACAAAACAATATCATATAAACATACTGCATACCGCAAGAAGAAGAAAATGGCTCAGCTCAGTATAAATTGAGCGACAGAATTCTATCGCACAACACTGTTTTTCAGCAGTAGCCAGGAGCGACAGTTTAATTTAGGATAAACTTGTATAATTACTTAAATCACAAATATTTTAATGAACACATAATGATAATAAATAAATTGTATTTTATATGAAATTAATAAATAAACTGTAATATATTATGTATAATAATACATATATTTTATAATGATACGAAATAGTATATATGTTAATACAATAATTAAAACACTTGTGTTATGGATAACAAACAACTGGTAAATATATACTTATAAAATTTTACATGTATTTTTTAATACATACGTAAATATGTATAAACACCCAGACTAAAACCAAAGTGTTAATACGAATAATAGATGGCGTTTTTCTATGTCATCCTATTCATGTAGAACTAACAGGATTTTTTTAGCCTATATGTTAACACGGTATATAAGGAATAATAGTGACAAATTTCATCGATATTGGTTCAGCGGATTCGCCTTGAAAGAGTAACAAACATACATCCATACTCACAAACTTTTGCATTTATAATATTAGAAGAATTGGAAAATATCCTTTAAATACGTAATATTATTATTTTAACGATTTAATATTACCTTTATGCTGTTTTATCTGTGACACAATTTGTGGTAGTAAGCAAGTGTAAATATACCTTACGTTTCAAATGAACAAGAATTGAAGCCCGAATTGATTGCCTGAATATTGGAATTGTTCACCAATATTCGGGCACTACGTATCACAATTTTGCTCGATTTCTGGAATAGATTTTAACATACTTCAAGCTCTCTCTGATCTCTCGTGAATTCGAATCGCTTTATAAGACGAAGTGCTTTCAGACATGAACACATTTATTACCTATCCAGACAATTTATAGGAGTAAATTTATAGTTTCTGTGAAAACAAACAAACCGAAAGATTTCTAATTTAATAATTATAAAGCACGGTATGAGGCTTTTTAGGATAATTATCCCAATTTGTTCCCTAATTAGCAAATATTTTAGTGATTAATTGATTTTATCTTCTTCTTAGTGATGCATCCTGTCAAAGAAACTGGCGCAGTTGGCAGTGACCCTGCCTTCAGCCCCGTGCGTTCACATGTTCGATTCCCGCCGAGGGCCAATATTTTCTATAAACAATGTCGCTTCGTCGAGTCTGGGTGTATACGAGTATATGTATTTAAAACTATACATGTGTATTTACCAGTTGTCTGTCACCCATTAAATTTCTTTGGGGACGGACGAGCGTGTATGTATGTATCTGTCCTATGTATAATAAAAAAATATACAATCAATTTTAGTTTTCCTACATTAGTTTTGTAACAATAGACTATTTTACAATCAAGAATTATATAAATTATAAAAATCCGTTGATTTATTTGTACACGCACCTTGCACAAGGAGGCAAAAATTATAATTTGAAACAGTCATAACTGTTGCGTTCTAGCTGTGAACGCTTATTTTTAGTCTAGTGGCCAATTCTAAAGTATTTTTGAATAAAGTTAATTCTGAGTCTTACTTTTGCCGTTGTCTTTCAAAGATGTAAGAGATATTGGAATTAGCATTTAAAACTTTTTTTTAGTTCATATATCATATATTTACATTAGTTTCGTACTATTGTAAAAAATCATAATAAAATAAAAGCTTCAAAACAATATACTTAAATGACTTCTCATCTTCAATTAATCTAGACAACTTTTTTCGTTAATTAGATAAAACGTCTTATCTTCTTTTCATTATTCGCGTAAGTATTCCGTAATGTAAAACTTGCTTAATTAAACGTCCATCCTGAATTTGCCTAAATTATCCCGTAAGCTGAGAATACAGACTCCTTATATAAAATAATAAGTTAAATAAATTTTTGTAATGGCAACAATTTCTTTTTTGTGAAAATATTTATATTCTGACAACAACCTATATGAAAAATTACTTAAGAAGCCAATTTTATATTCGTTTAGTATCCGGTATCCGGGTGAGTAGAATATACCGCCCTTATTTCCTACCGATATTTTGAAAAGAGAAATCGCCGATTTTCTTGCAGGATCTTCTCGGTAGGAACGGCTTTCCAAACCAGCAGTAGAGTTGACGATTCAAAAGAACTTGTTAATAAGTTTATTTGAATGAAGAATATTTTGAATTTGAATTTTGAATAGCAAACTGATACTATATAAGAGTTCCAGAAGTCGATGAACACGACACAGAAACTTCTTCTTCGTCTTTTTCAACTGACCGATGTCCACTGCAGGACATAGGTCTCTTAAAGGGATTTCCACACCTCACGATCTTGGCCTGCTTGGATTTCACGGCTTGGCCGCGGGTCCCCTCGACCCGTTTGTTGTCGTCAGTCCATCTCGTAGGAGGTCTACCAACGCTGCGTTTTCCAGTGCGAGGTCGCCATTCCAGCACCTTGGTTCCCCAACGCCTATTATGTCGTACGTACTACGTGCCCCGCCTATTGCCACTTCTACTTCGCGTCACGAATGATGAGCAATGACGGTTACTCTGGTTCTCCTGATAACCTGAGCTTTATTATAAGGCCCATAGTCAGCGACCACGTTTCAGATCTGTGAGTCATCACTGGCAACAAGCACTGGGCGAAGACCTTAACCTTCAGGCACTGAAGTATTTTGGACGAAAGATATTCGTAGACGAAAGATCGTAACTTCCCAAACGATGCATATCCGACACACTTATGATGAAATTACTTAATAGGTTTACTGAAGTTTCAAGAACGTTACTCTCATCTTAATATTTGAAAATTTCAACTTTTATAGCTTGCAAATTACTCCATTCTGCACGAGAAATACTCGTAAACAATAATTATAATATATGACAATTGTTTTTCCTTTATCGCAATAAATTTTCTCGTAATCATGGTCGCCGGGCCTCTATGAAATATGTGGCAACAAAGCAATAACAAAGCAATTAAATTCACAAAATGAATTATATCCATGTTAATAGTGGTTTTGGGGTTGTCCGTGGACGATTAATATTGCGGCTTTTAGATTAGTTACCGCAAAATTGTCGACACTGGGGATCATATATTTCATTTCAGCATATATGAATTTTAGAATATTGAGTCTTTTTTTAAATTATTAATCGCTATCTATATATTATGCTATATTTATGTTAATTATAAAACATAAGTAAGTTTCGTAGCCTGAATATTATAGCACTAATTTTTACCCGCGACTTCATTTGCGTGGACTGTTGTGTGATGGATAATAGATAGCGCTTTTCAATGTCATCCTATTCCTGTAGAATTAACAGAAATTCTACAGCCTATATGTTATACCGGTGTATAAGGAATAATCGTTCCAAATTTCATCGATATTGGTTCAGCGGATTCGCCGTGAAAGAGTAACAAATATACATCCATACTCACAAACTTTCACATTTATAATATTAGTATGAATACGGATTGTTTAGTTCAAATCGGCAAATCAGAACTTACTGAAAAGTAAGATTTTACCGAAAATACACAAAGTAGCAAAATCGCTGTTTAAATTTCACCACGCTCTTTACGGTAATTGATAAAAAATTAAGAGGAAAAATGTACAATTCTGAACAAATCCACCAATATCCTGCCTGTCCACAGAGCATAATGACCCGAAACTTTAGATCTCTCACTCCAATAACGTGGGTGTAAATCTATGTAATCTGTTCATAACAGTCTTACTTTCGTTTGACTGTTCCCTTGGATATATTTACCATTCTAGTTGTTCCAAAATGTATTAAACTTTTAGATATATTAGAATGTGAGTATAAAATTTATCTTCTTTACTTTCACTGGAAATTTCTAATGCTGGATATAGATATAATCAAGGTGTTCCCACAAAAGAAAATATTGACGCGTGAATCTTCAAGTGACAGCGATCGACGTTTTTGATGTCATCTGAATAGAAAATATTGGCTCTCGGCTTTAATTGAACTCGCAACCCGTTTAGCTAAATGCAGGGTCACTGTCAACTACGCCAACGGGCCAATCATAATATTTAATTATCGAATATGCCTCATAGATTATCATTCGACTCTCGACTCGACATCTCCAATAGCTGCAAGTATCGCGATCACTTGGAAAGGAAGGCTAAGTTGGCCTCCAAAAAATTGGGTGTTATCAATAGAGCCAGACAGTACTTCAAGCCGGTCCATAGACTAGCGCTGTATAAAGCACAAGTCCGGCCTCATATGGAGTACTGTTCTCATCTCTGGGCTGGTGCACCCCAATACCAACTTAAGCCATTCGATCGCATACAGCGCAGAGCAGTTCGTATTATTGGGGATAAGGTGATTAGCAGAGAACTGGACTCATTGGCGATGCGTAGAGACGTATCATCACTGTGCGTTTTCTACCGCATCTTTCACGGAGAGTGTTCCATTGAACTTCATGACTTGATTCCTGCCGTTAAATTCCATAACCGCACTGTACGTCACAGGTTAAAATATCATCCAAACCATCTGGATGCTTGGCGTTCCAGTACAGTGCGGTTTTCAAATAATTTCATTCCGCGTACCACCATTTTGTGGAACGATCTCCCTTTGGCAGTGTTTCCGGATCGGTATGACATAAGTACCTTCAAAAAACGTGTTTTCCACTTTTTAAAAGGACGGCAACGCACTCGCTCTGCGAGAGGTCGTGGGCGGCGGTGATTACTTTAGGGTAGACCGCATGCTCGTTTGCCATCCTATACCATAAAAAAAAAAAAAAAATCTGGCTTCATAACATGAGAAATATCTGTAATTATAGGCTTTTTTATAACTCCTTGCTTTTCATTTGATCCCCGTATGGGAAACTCCAAGTTTAGCATACAGTTTTGCCTTCTGAAAGATAGAACATAGATATCCAATACTAGTCAACTGAATTTGAGATCCAGGATTGTTAGCGCACACTTTCAACAATAACACGATATAATGGAATACCACAATTCCGTTTTATCAAGACTCCGCCGGAAACAACAACGACACAGTGTTGCCACAATTTTAATCAAAAAGGGCGCGATGCTCTTGTGTCATGACTGCGTTGCTATAAAATACAAAGCGGAAGTCATTGACGACAACAGGATTAATAATCTTACCAGATGTATGTTATTATGGTATAAATTACGAATTATTACATTCTAAAATATCTATACCCCCCTGAGCTATCATATCATACATTCAGTGCGACCCAGAACTGTCCATGAGAATTCATTAAGGAGATTAACTACCGTCGGCACATGTGTCGCCGCTCGTGACACTTATTGCACGTTAGCAAACATATAAGCAATAGAGACAGTATTGGTTTAAACGGAACGAGTCTATTCTAGTAAAGTAATTTAAAAAAATTTGAAAAGAATACATGAGTTTTTTAAAGTCACTGATACATAGTTGATGTAAAATGATGAACAAAACTGACTTGTATAATTGGTAATTAGAATTTTAAATATGTATATTATCTCAATTATTATTCCAAAAGTAAATGGTATGGAAAACCTTTATGATTGGGTAGGAAAGAAATTAGGTCAAGCCAGTCTACCCCTATGTACAATGGAATATGACAAAATAAATAAAAAGTTCTCTACTTCCTCAACCGATGGACGTCTATAGTTTGGCATAGGTTTGAGAGATTCGTATTCAACTCAATCTAGTATCCAACAGCTCGCTGTGACAATTTTAAGTTGATCCACCTGGTGAGAAGTCTAAACGACTCCATATCAAAGTCACTACTCTTTACCACAAGATCCAAACGTACATCGGTTTTAAATACTATGTCCGAGCTATTGCCTCTTCAGCTTTGCAATACCTATATCTAAAATTTTGTTTCTTCTATGGATTCTCTTTTCTTAAAAACTTACATTTTAAGCATGGTATACTCCATTTCCCGCTTAGATAGAGAGAAAGCGAGTTTTTTATAAACCTAAATAATTTAATAAATGATTCAGGATCAATAAAAATTTCTCCTCGCGATATATTTAAAAATAGAACACGTTGTTAAACTTTTAATATACTCTACAAAATTCATTCGAAAGATTCTGTATGTGTAAATGTTTTTCACTCGGATATTTTTAATCTGTGTTCCGCACATCGCGTCGTCAGAACGCAGGCCAATTTCGAAATTAAAGTCTGTCCACGTTCAACTCTTTGTATATTGCAAAGCTTTTAACATACGAAACATTTTGTAACTATTTGTTCATTTTTGTAGATACCAAGAATTAGTAGACACTATATAGCTATTACGTTCGTCAACTTGGTTCAAACGAGGCAATCATGTATTCAATGCACTTCTTAATGTGTAGTGGAAAATAAACGTATAAAAAATCATTGATTATATAATATTAGTATTTAGTCATTGGTTTTATATTTTTTTTACAAATTCCATAATGTTTGATAATCGATCGATCATCGATCGATCTATTGAATCGATAAGGGGATAAGAAATGTGGTGGGAATATAATTATGTACAAATGGAATATTTTAAAGATTTGTTTGCAGGAAAACAAAATGGCGGCGCGGAAAGAACTAAATTTTAAAGGAATTAAGGAGGCACGCTTATTTGGTTAAGTTGTGCGAGACACAAGTGACTGGCAATCAGAGTTTATGGTCCACAAGGATACTTGACACAAATTAAATAATATTATAGAAAGATAAAAATATTATATAACGATTAATAATTAATATTATAAGATTAGTTCCAAGCTCGTACGCGCTTTTACCCCAGTGTAGCCCTCTAGCGGTGATACTCGCGTGCGGTGATTGGTAGCGTGCGAGTAGGACGGGACTATATATGAGGGGGATGGAGCATTAAAAATATCTTTGTTTTAAATAAACCACAATATTAAAATACTTATAAATTATTTTATCAATATTTTTCTAACGTTGTTTTATAATTTTTTTAATTTTTATACCTCGTTTAACAAGCTAAGTTAAATATCGAATTGCAACTGCGAATAATGAAACTTGTTTCATTAATTCATTTAGAGTTGGAAACTCGGGACAACAATTAGGAAACCGCCTTCGTTGCAATTTTATTCTCAACGAGCATTTGCATAATATTCAAATGCTAATTGGGTGAGCATTTATGGAAATAGAATTTGGTTTTAATAGCTGTTACATAACTATATTCCTTTTTGGGAATACATAAAACTCACGAATAAGAATAGACTAATAGAGTTCAAGTAGTAGGTAACCGTAGGTGAAGGTGAAGGTAAGGTTCAGAATGCCTTAATATACTTAATAATTTATACATACGTATACATAAATATAATTTTTATATTTAAAATCTATACAATAACTGCCTTATTTCGAAAACGTAGCGGTCTATGATATTTTGTCTTAAATATTTATTGTCTATAATATAGACAATAATCGTTAGCTATCGATTCATAGACGTGTTAAATACACGTTTATTTTTAATAAATTATACGATATTTACAATCCCTGTTAGGATGCAGCAAATAAATAATAAACCCCACTTCCTTGCAAAACAAAATTTATCAATAATTCAATTATTTTTGTAACACTTAAAATTTGTGTTGATTATTTACACACATAACAAAATAAGATATTATTAATTATTAAGAAATAAGATAAGGTAATATAATGATAAGATAATAATATAATATTAATTATTAAGTCGAAGATTATAGTTACAGTATGTCACACTTGAGTACATTTTTTTTAATATGTATGTATTTTAAAAATGAGTTACGCCGAAGTTAGGTAATCAGTTCTCAATAACATTTCTAATTATCTTTTCTTTTTCACAGATCTGATTCCAAAACACTTGAAAATTACAAAACATACAGTCTAGAGAATTACGACTTATTACTACCTACTTACTAATTACTACTACTAATCTTCAAATAAAATTTTCTCGAAAAATTCTGAAGATAAATGATGATGAAAAATTCACATTATTTTTGTCCGAAACACTTCCATTGGCGAAAATTAATCATCTCTTATAATATTGTTATATTTAGTTATCCGTAAATAACAATTTTGCATAGATGTACGTTAAGATATGCGTCAAACCTCAAAACAATGGATGAAGAGGCTTGGAAAATTCTGTTATAAACACGATAGAAGTTTCAACATGAGCCTTAAGGGGAGCAAAACTTTCAATGCTCACTCCTATATATCTTAATTTTCCTATAGAACGCTTGTTCAATGGAAAAGTTCATTTACTTATGTATTTAAAAAATGATATGATTTATGTTATTCTCAACTGGTGCTGTAAATATTATATTAGCTAATCCAGTATCAGCCACTGCAAATATTTTATAAATAATATAATGACTCACTATATATTAGGATTAGTAGTGGATAAATTTATTTATATGTGGTCTATACAGACGACATAGTCGGATACGAATAAGCTTAAAAAAAAAAAAAAAAACGCTTACTAGAAAATGCATGCGTACCCTCAATTTGTACTATAATGTTTTTATATATATTTTTGTGAATGTAATGTTTTTGCGAATTTGTTTATCCTATACGTTAGTCTCATATATAACTTTCCATTATATAAAACCACATCTCAGATTAGCTATGAAAGGTAACAGACAGATAAATAGACAGACAACACTTTTGATATATTCTAGTAGGTATATAGTGGATATAGTTGTCATAATCCGCCATGAAAAAGGATCTATTTAATTCTAAATGGAGACCGTACTATTAGTTTTCATACATTGTATAAGCTTGATTCAAAAAACATTTATTAGAGCTTTCTTTATCAGAAAGCATGAACGTGGACTCCATACAACTGTCAGATGCTCTGTTGAATGTCAATTAAACTAAACTCAGTTGAATGTCAATTAACTAAATTTCGGTAGCTCTACTCGATCAATTATATCTTGAGTTTAAGTCGAATTTGAATGTATAGTTTCTAATAATGTTGTAACCAATATACATTATTTTCATCAGAACAACGATACCTTAATATACAAAGGTAAGATTGAAACGTTTTACTCAAAATTAAATTCTCTATATAAATGTAAATTTGTATTTTGATAATGTAGTCACGGCGTCCTTTGTTACGAAGTTATATTGTTATTGAATAAGCTGTGCTTAACAGAACTACGTAGCTTTATAAGCGTTTTGAAATCTAACAATTATATTGTTAATAGCCCTTTGTAATAGCTATTAAAAATATAATATTATTGTGAATATCTATACTAATATATAAAGCTGAAGGGCTTGTTTGTGTTTGAACGCGCTAATCATATAACATCATGACAAAATGGAGAGGAGCGGCAATAAAAAATAGTACGAAAACGCCAAAATTTAAATATTTCCTTGCTCTGAGTAACCGGTAATAGTTGTTAAAAAAATGTGTATTACAAAACTTTTCCCCTCTAAAAGTTCTAAATAAAAGTCCGCATATGTCAAGCTTTAATCAAAAGGCTATATATTACGGCTTTAAACCTACCACGCGGGCGGAGCCGCTGGCTCTTCTTCTTAGAAGAAAAGTCTTTATAGTTGTTGATTTCTTTAGAGTTCGCGCTATCTATTAACTGAGTTGATGACATTTTTAGTAAGATACATTTAAAGATACAAAATTGTGAGATATCTGCATTTTGAATGAATCAATGAATAAATAACTCTTTATTCCACACCAAGTAAACAATAAACAAAAACAAGTGAGAAATAAGAACGTACAGAAGTGCAAGGGGGATCTTATCAGTAAAAGGGATCAGGAGGACAGATAACTTTTTGTTTATTATTGTTAAACCATTTTTTTAATAAATTTAATATATCGTGAGTAATATTCATAGTTAACCCGATAGCATAAGACGTGAGTGTAGCCGATTCTATACATTAACCATTTTTTAATAGTGTACAATACAGAATTCGAAATTCAAAATAATAACCTTAAAATTCTCTTATTCAGTAGGAAATAAAATGGAAAAATTAAAAGTTGTCTAAAGCTTTTGAAACTTTAAACTTTCTGCGCAAGTCTCTACGTAATTTGTGCGGATTGTACTCTACAAATCCATTCGAGATTTTGTGTGCACTTTTCATCCAAACTTTTCTAATCTGCGTGTTCCATATGCTGTAGAGTTGCAAGCCAATTTTCGAATTGTACTCTACATGCGTCGTCACGGTTGTATAGGTTGTGAACATACAGTAGTTGTGCAACGTTTTCTGTGGCAATGTTCCAGTTTGTAAACCCTGTAGATTTGTAGACAACGGGAATGAAAAAAAACCATTTACAACCCCGATGTGTAAATCTAATAAGTGTTTATATCTGTCGAAGAGAGAATAAATCGCTGGTGTTCTCGGTAATTCGTATAATTTTGAGAAACAAAATGCAACATTTGACGAAATACACGAAGGAAAGTATCCTATATAGTGTATTATCTATGGAAAGTAACACAGACAAATTAACTAAAGTAAGACAAAAATTAGTACAGATTATTAAAAATATTTTTAACTGTTTAATTTACTGACGTTTAACTTAGAGGATTCTTCGTGGGTAATGGCGTCCACGCCGCTCCGGCCGGAATATAACCACTAAAAAACTTAATCCACTTATATTCGTGGAATCACCAATTATATTGTTCTATAATATTGTTCATATACACAAACACCGAATTATCCTTTATATTTCGTATATATTAATACGAACAACCACCGAACACCGATATTTATTGTAAGTCACTCAGAGGTCCGTGCACCGTGTTGCGCGGCCGACCGATCTTCTTCTTGTGTGACATTAATTAGTCACCTACCCGCACCGCCTCAGGCAGCAAGCCCCGATTACCCTCGGTGGAAAATATTGCCTGAACAATATATATATATATAATTCAAAAGTGCTTGTAGAAGCCAATTTGAATTTAGAATTATTTGAATTTATGCTCTAATTCTGAACATTAAACTAAATAACACTAGATAAAAAATATATGTCCACAACTTGTTAAAGTGCCCGTCGTCCACTCCGTCCCGTTGACGCTGATTGATAGTTACTTCAGTTTCATCTTATTTTAAGAGTTTCCGAGCTAGATTTAAAGTAAATTGAACCTAAGAAAAAATCGGTATTGTAGTGTATGTGGGTTGAGATGTATGTATATTACCTTGTATATTTATATACAAGACACATATATGTAATACATTCATGAACATAGGTAGTCAATATATCATATATAGTCATCATAATACAAAAGTAATAATAAAATGTTTGCTATAATCCGCGATAAAGAATTTATCGCGCTTTATCGCGGATTAGAGCCATATAATTTTATTATTGCTTTTGAAAGTCACATGGTGTCACTGTTCAGCTATCATAAAAGCTAATTTACTTCAGCAAAAATAACAAAGCGGTTATTCCATCCTCAAATATAAGTACGAAGTAATACCGACCATTGCACGTAATAGGAATAAATATAAACAATACTCCAATGCATATTTATACGGATTTAATTGCACCAAAAATATTATATTTCACATCTTTAATTAAACATACCGACAAACACAACCAAAATCAGATACATTTATTAAGTATAACCTACGAAGGCGAACCAGGTTTTCTGAAAGGAAAAATTAATATTAAATATTTAGTACAGTAAAAAGATATCGGTGTAGTGGGAAAACTATATAATTTTAAATATTAAAAAGTAGTATTATTAGTCTTACATAAAACAATATATAATACTAGTAACTTAGCATACTAATCTTTGAAATGTCCATCTTTGTTTTGGCTTTTTATATTTCCAGCTTAATTTGATGATTTTGAATATAACCTTTTAGAATCTAACCCATATTAAAACTGCTAATAAATCAATACGGCCTGATTATTATTCACAAAAAAAAATCATAGATTGTTTTACAGATTTGATTAGAAACTACTCATTTTTATTATGAAAGCGAAGGTATACTAACATTATGCCTTTGTAAGCTTCTTCTACTGGTTTTATTTTGACACCTGGAAGTTCTGGATATTTGAAAAATTTTGGTAAATACGAATGATATTCCAAGTTGTACAATCGAGATTTTATGTAACACTTCAAATCTTTTGGCATCGGATACATTGTAGCAATATCTAAAAAAATCCGCCATTTAAATATGTGATTCTTTCAAATAAAAAAAATAAAAAATTCTGCCCAAATTCTGTCATAAACGATTTTTCAAAATAGCCTTATCACCAAAGTAAATTATAGATTACTCTGCTATAATCTTCAAGGGTAAATAATAACTTTCAAGAGTAAACGTGACGTCTTATTTTGTTTTTTAAGTATTCGCACATAAATGTAAGAAAAAATTATATTTATAATAATCAATACAATATTTATTTGTTTATGATTGATAAATATATATAAGGAGAGGAACCTAACCTTTACGGAGGTCCAAAATACAAAACTAATGAAAATATTGTTTTGCTATAATTCGCAAAATAATAATTTCATTAGTTTTGTAAATTTATACTGTTAAGTTATGTCTGGTGCAAAATAACTTGAACAAATGGATATGAATTGTTTTTAAATTAAAAATTGGCATAATTTTGTTATATTATACATAACATATTAAAGCTAAAGCTGTGGTAGCCCAGCGGTAACACCGTGCGCCTCTTTCGAGGAGGTCTAGGGTTCAAACCTCGGGCAGGCACCAATGAGTTTTCTAGTAAGACTTATGTGTCAAATTAATAATTGCAATTTATCACACGCTTTTCGGTGAAGGAAAACATCGTGAGGAAACCTGCATATCTCTAGAGAATTCTGGGGATATGTGTAACCTACCCAATCCGCATTGAAGCAGCGTGGTAGGTCTCAGCTCCAATCCTTCTCTCCAAAAACGGAGAGAAGAGGCCTATGCCCAGCAGTGGGATAGTAACAGGCCGTTACTTACTACTACTACTACTTACTTACATAACATATAACTACGTCTATTTTAGAGAATAATACTCACTCTATATAGGTACTAATACTCAAATAAATGAAAAAACAGTGCTACCTTTTGCATATGCGTACTTAGCTACCTCCACAGCAATGGTAAGCGACACCTTGGTCGTTTGACTAAGCGGGGGATATATTCGACCGATATTTAAATCTTCCTCACTAACAAAATTTGCCAGCGTCTAAAATCATCAATAATTACGTACATAGTTTGGAAACCTTATGTAGAGTATTAATTAATGTTGTGATTAAAGACCGCTTCTTTTTTTTTTCATTTCATTTAATATATGTCCAGCGGATTAGCCGTGAAGGCGTAAGAGATAAAATGATTTTTTTAAAATAGAACCAAGCTAGATTTTCTCCCCCTCCCGCATGCTGAATTTCAGGAAAATCGTTGGAGCCGTTAGTAAGGCCGTTAAGGTACTTATTCATCATCCTCCTGCCCTTATCCCACTCTAAGTGGGGTCGGCACAACATGTTATAAACATGCTGTCACTTGATTTGGCTGCGTTTTTACGACCGGCCGCCTGCCTGACGTCAACTTACCTTGATCGCCATTTACGACACCTCAGTAAGAAATGAGCCTATTCAGCCGGATACCACACGGCGTCCGTTAAGGTACTTATTATAATATAATAATATGATTGATAGATTCATAGAGATACATAGATCAAATTTACTCACCTTAGCGGCTATTAAGAACATAGCTTCGGGTATGCGACGTGCGCGAGACTCTATCACGCCCAGAGCAACGCCGGGGAAAATATAAGAATTGTTTCCTTGCCCCGTTAGGTATTCTTTACCGCCATATTTAACCGGCGGAAATGGAGAGCCGGATGCAAAAACGCATTTACCCTGTGACATATTTTGATGTTTTTAAATTGAAATATTACAAGAAACTACTTTTCGCATTTCATTTCTATACATACCTACATATTCTTCCATACGTAACCCTGAGTACGCTACGTACGCTGAGTAGAATAGACTACCTCCATTCTTTAGCGAGGTGTCGTAAAAGGTGGCTAAGGTAAGTTGACTCGCCGTGTGGTATCCCGCCGAGAAGAATAGACCACCCTCATTTCTTACTTAGGTGTCGTAAAAGGCGACTAAGGTAAGTTGACTTGCCGTGTCGTATCCCGCTAAAATAGACCACCCTCTTTCTCACCAAGGCGTAGCAAAGAGTGACTAGGTTAAGTTGACATCAGGCGGGTGGCCGGTCGTAAAATACCTAAATCATCATGTTTATAACATCTTGTGCCGACCCTACTTAGAGTGGAATAAGGACATGAGAATGATGATAATATTATATTAATCTTAAGTATATATATATATAGCTATGTCGAATAATAAAGAACATTTTATATACGTGATTGAGCTACAAGAAAATAATTACATAAACTTGATTAAAAATACCCCCGTATGATCGTATGCTGCTTGTGCAGTACACTCGGCTTTACTTGTAGGGTTGGAAAGGGCGAATATAATTGGCCTCTCTGCATTCTGGGCCATTTGTTTTAGTATTTTTTCATTAAATGCTCCACCAACCGTTGAACAACCTAGAAATAGAAAATGGTATCGTAATAATGAGAGAAATCGTAAATCTAAGTTAAAAAACGATTTTAAAAATTTATTAAAAATCGTAAACAAATGTCGATAGTTTACAAAAATTAAAAGGTTTTATATTATAATTGACCGAGGTCTTAGAGTGATCTTATAAATATGAAGACTTGAAAAATAATATCCTCACAGCCTTTAATCCATAACAGCCGCCATAATGTTCTAATATTAATAGACCACATAGTATAGACCATAGTAAAAGGCGGCTAAGGTAAGTTGACACGCTGTGTGATATCCAGCTGTGTAGAATAGATCACCTTCTTTCTTACTGAAGTGTCGTAAAAGGCGACTTAAGAAAGTTGATGTCAGAAAGGCGGCCGGTCGCAAAATACCTAGCCGAATCATGTGACATGTTAATTATATGTTGAGCCGACCCCACTTAGAATGGGACAAGGTCAGGAGGATTATCAATTGATACAAAGTCTATCTGTCTGTATCTGTTGCTAATTCGCTGGAGCAATTTTGATGAAAGTTGGTACAATTGCAGCTTATATACCGGGCTAACATGTAGACTAAAAAAACTCGCTTTCTTACGAGAACAGAAAATCGTCATTGAGAAAAAACTATACATAACTGTGAGTAATTGAACATGAAACCTAAAGCAAACGACGTCATGAGTACAGCTTGTATAAAAAAATAAATATCATAATAACCAATTAGACAAGTAGGTTTCAGCTTAGCGACGCACTTCTCAAAGTTTTTCTCAGGTTCTATATCCTTTCCAAAATGCTTCGCATGAGCTGGCAATCCGCCTTGACGTTTATTTGATAGAACACCATCTATATCGAATAGATACACTAGTTTCCGAGCATCTTCCACCTTCATACCATCTTCTACCATATGAGCTACTAACAAATTTGCTATGCCCGTAGCAGCCTGATAAGAAAAAACTGTTAGTTTCATATTGCGACTTAGCACTATGCATTAATGTTGCAATACTTAAACACTCCCTATGGCATATTCGTACCTTTAAAGGATTGATGAAGTAGTAACATTCACATAAGAATTTAATTAGTGAATACTGGTTAGTAATTCTGTTTACTGTCAAACCTTATTTACATTAGCAATTAACTCAAGCAAATCATTTTAATAAATATGTACAAATGTTAAATTGACTGGTAATAAGCATTTGAAATACTCCGTTGATACACCTAAGTAGGTCGTGGTCATATCATGAACGACTGCGAGTTATGGTTTCTCAAATCTACCTTGAATATGGGGCTCTATCGAATCCTCGTATATTGGTAAGAATAGAAAACCAGTATTAAACCCTCTTTAGTTATTATCTGATCATTCCCTAATATTGATTGAGGTAATGGAAAAATTTATGATGCTAAATGTATACCAGATATCAAGATATGCTAACATTGTCATTGAAATTTAAAATATACGTCTTAGTATGTAACGTCTCTCGAGAGACACCGAAACAATGTAGGCATCAAGTTTAATCTAGAAGCTCTGGTAAACATTCTCAATATTTTCTTTTTTTATTTTTTATTATAACTAAATGAACTCGAATTTATAGTATGTCAAATTTAACTTTGCTTTATTAAAATAAGGTTATGGTCATTGTTTCCGCGACTTTGATTTACAAAACAAGAGCATTCTGTACTTTTAAATGTGGAGTCTTAAAAAAAGTGATGTGAATATATATAAATATTTATACTTACGGATCCAGCCCCGAGGAACATAAATACATTTTCTTGGATCTTTTTTTTGGTTATTCTAGTTGCAGCAAAAAGTCCCGCAACAGCTACACTCGCCGTACCCTGTATATCATCGTTAAAAGTGCAATACTCGTTCACATATTTTTCAAGAAGCCGAGTAGCGTTCTCCAAAGCGAAATCTTCAAACTGCAAGAAAGTTTTGTATACTAGAAATCTAGAACGATGAATAATTGTTTTCAAATAAGCGTATAGCCGTTTATTGTCTTCATAACCATCAACTCTGGACATTTTTTATATATTGTGAGATGCAAAAAAAACGCCTGAAGAAGCACTAAAATAAAATTGAATAAGATGATATTTGTTTTTGTACATTAGTTTTTATGGGTACGACATATTTCTGTTTATATTATTTACTATCAGTCGCCAACGGCTCCGTCCGCGTGGAAAGATTAAAACCGTAATATAGTATTTTGATAACCATAAAAATGGTTAAGGTGGGTTAACATTAAAAGCTAGACATATGATGTCGCGGAGTTTTATTTAGAATTTTTAGAGGGGAACACTTTTGTAATACATGACTTTTGAATAACTATCACCGTTCACTTAGCACACGCAAGGACAAATTTTGCCGTTTTCGTAATATTTTGTATTAATGCTCCTCTTCTATTAATCTTATCTTGATGTTATATAGCCTATAGCCTTCCTCGATAAATGGACTATCTTACACTTAAAGAATTTTTCAAAACGGTCCAGTAGTTCCAGAGATTAATTAGCGCGTTCAAATAATCAAACTAACAAAAAAACAAAAACTTCAGCTTTATATATTACTACGAGTATAGAAAGATAACAAATAAGAACTTCACAAATCATGCGTACTGTAACAAATAAACACATTATCACAACTCATTCAAACACATTTCACAAACTCAATTAAACACATTAATCTTCAGTACCTGTAAAAGTGTGTTAGGTCCAAAACGTTCAATACAGGCTTTCATGAACTCGTCAATAAAATCGTCATATTCTTGTCCACGAACTCTCGTTTGCCGTAGGCCTAAATACAGCGGGTCTTCTAAAAGTGACTACAAACAACACCACATATTACAAATTGTTTATCTTTTCGAACGACGTAACGTAATTACGAATGTGTCTTCAAGGAATTTATACGTAGGATGTGTAAGACACACTGCTTAAAAGTAACTATCTACTGCGGTACAGGCGGATTTTCACCGAGTAGAGGTTACTATATCGTTCGCTGTGCGGTTCTTGTTTATATACCATAGATTACATGATTTTTCAACTTTGTACTTAACCTACCTTAATACTTACAAGAATTTCTATGTATTATATTTAATTTCGTGAAATTTATAACAATTTTAACTGTTTGGATGGAAAATCTTTCTCTTCCTTGGTTTTCCATATATCCATTCCCTCCAAGGTGAAAATACTAAATTTTGATCTACCCTTAAAAAGGGATGCATAAAAATCCGCCTATTTGAACTATCCATATGCCACTTAAATAAAGTAATTTTTAAAATATAATAGCTTGTTTCTACATTTTCAATAACTCGGAATACGTAGTCGCATAAAAAAAAATTACGTCATGTATTTAAAATCATTGAATTGTATGAGTCGTTTATCTTATTCCGTACTCTGAAATTAAACCTTGTTATCAGTTCCAACATCCAACGTAATAGGTAGGCAGTGATGTGGTTTGATATGTGCTAGCGCGGTGTACAAAGCCAACTTGCCCACTGGTATACCCATTCCATAGGCTCCTAGGTCTCCCAGGCCCAGAATTCTTTCTCCATCCGTGAATACTATAGCTCTAATGTCATGCTCTGGCCTAGGGCAAAAAAACAACACATTATTTACTAGCTTTTACCCGCGACTTAGTTCGCGTGGACTGTTGTCGTGTGATAGGTCAATAATTGATGGCGCTTTTCAATGTCATCCTATTCCTATCGAATTAACAGGATTTCTATAGCCTATATGTTATTCCGGTGTATAAGGAATTATTGTGCCAAATTTCATCGATATTGCTTTAGCGGATTAGCCGTGAAAGAGTAATAAACATACATCCATACTCACAAACTTTCGCATTTATTATATTAATAGGAAGTAGGATTCGTAGGATAGGATAAGTTATGGATAAATCAACAAACTAAAATACCAAGACAACTAAGGTAAATGAGATAGCACTATATTATCATAATATATATGTATTATCACTTTATTACATAGCATAAATGAGCTCATACCAATTCTGAAGGATGGCACCGATATGTCCTTTGTCAGCAATTGTCACAAATAGTCCTCTAGGTCTTCTATAAATAAGACCGAATTTTTGACAGGCAAGACCGACCGTAGGTGTGTATACAATCGGCAAATACTTTTCAATATCTGTCGACAAAAGACTAAAAAATAGTCTTTCGTTTCTTTCCTAAAACAATGATTTCACTTAAAACTAGTCATATTCACTTAAAGCTTTTAAATCTTCAGAAGTGTTTGGTGTATAAGGTTATGTAAAATATTGGTAAAACTATGGTATTGTAGCAGTTCTTCGTTTATACTTAGACTAGGTATACCTTAATGTGCCTCTGTCTATAACAGCGGGCACTAGATGTTGCTGTTGCAGCGTCAAACTGGCGTGCCTTTAACGCAATCGAGTAACTTAACAAACCCGTACTTAGTACACAGAGATAAATTTTAGAATAAAGCAAACTGGACATTACAATCTGCAAACTTGTGGTATGGAAAGGTTCTATAGTTGTTTTTGAATTTAAACTATCGTGAGTGGAATTCATAATTAATGTATAGAAACCGGCTATAGTCACGTGTTATTTTATCGGATGAGCCCGACTAGTTTCAAGCCCATACGGGGCTCTTATTCATGAGCTCTTTACGCGGTGTTATCGCGGCGGGAACTGAAACTTGAAACTAGTCGGGCTCATCCGATAAAATAACACGTGAGTATAGCGGGTTTCTATACATTAATTATGTTCTATAGTTGGTTGGATGTACATGTTAAAAAAACCAGGGATAAAGTATAACACTTTCAAATACTTTACCTGCAATTCGACCAAGTAGATGTATTTATTCAAAGGATCCTTATACCTCTCGATAGACACTCTACATATGTCCAATTGTTCCTGTTGAGTTTTGTATTCCGCTGCTATTAAACCTTGTATACCAAGAGCTTGTCTCTCTTCTAATGTAAATGCTAAACCCTAGAATTAATAATATACTATAATACATTAAATGCCTACCAATAAAAATGTAGCAAGCACTAATAACGTCGTGAAATGTCAGATAAATTCTGATGATAAAGAGTCCAGAGATCATTATAGACTCAAACTATTAAATTCTCTCACTAAGAAAAGTTTAAGGGGGTTTGAATAAAATTGTGTATTATGATATTAACAGAAGTGGTAATCTAGATAATTTTGAATATATATTTCTAGTTAAAAACTAATTAAGTTATCTTACATAGAGAAAAGTGGCGCGTATATAACGCATGCTTTTGTCTCTTCTACTCCCGAAAATTTTACGGACGGACGTGTCAATTAAGTAATTACCATAAAAACTTACCTTATTTAAACGAGGATCTCTTATGTGATCTATTCCTCTAATCATATTCGGACTTCTCATATCGCCTGACACTTCACTAAAGCTTCTTTCTTGAGCATGTTGAATTTCAAACAAAACTATATATTTCTTTAAAACAAAACCGATGAGACGGTTTTGTCGTATCGGATTTCTACAACTGTAAATAAAATTCATTATGTTATTAATCTAGGCGTGTTATGTTTAGTTTAACGACTCAAAAATTAAACTGCAAGTACTTCGGACTTTTATATAATTTATTCAAATTTAAATAAAACTAAAACGATGTCACATAACTAGCAATAAAAAATTATATAAGAGATATCAAAGTATTCATAAAGGGTTGATAAAAAAACTAGTAATTATCTCCGTCTTCAACGAGAATGATAGGTTTCAAATCTTCCAAACACAACAAATATATAACACTTAACGAAATCGACGAGTGCTTACAATAAATTTTGATGAAGTGTAGAAAACATTTCAAAAAATGTAACAAAAATTTGGTCTACATTTGTAGATTTTCAGTCACATTATTTCAGAACTTGACAAAACTCTGCTTGACTTTCTGACATACGGAAAATAAAGGTTTTCTTTAAGATAACATCATACCTTACTTTAAGAAGGTTTAAGTTACTCGATTGGGATACAAATTAAAAAAAAATACATACATATTTTCACACAGCACTTAACATATAGTTTTATTGAAATATATTAAATTAGCAAAGTTTCGAAGAAATACCATAGCAATGAAGGTCATTCAAGCAATATAGTGAAAAAAACATGATATTGTAATTAAGTGCGTTTAAATTTAATTGATTGAACTAAACGGCGTATTCATTGTTCGTTTTTTTAAATCTTTACTTTATCACGGGGGGATGAATTAAACGTTCTTTTTTTTCTTTTCTTTCTTATTTGTTCTCATACGCTTATTCCGTTACAAATGTATATTAATCTATTTTTATATATAAATTTGGTGTATTAATTTAAAATAAAACAATCATAATAAGGTTTTGAACAAGTTTAATTAATAACATCCATTCATAATAATCATTATAATTGAACAAGTTATATCCTAGAAAATAAACGCAACTTCTTGAATTACAAAGAGTTTTTTTAAGATCAAAATGAACTGGCCTTTATCTGTTGAACTGTGCTTAAAAATAAACCCTGATTTATGTCAATACAAAACTGTAAAGTCGAGTTAAAAGTATTTAGGAAATAAGGCAACACCTGGTTTAAATACAATTGAATCGCAGCCAGAGAAATATTATAAAAAGTAATCTTGCAAATCAAAGTTTCCAGCTTAAGCTACAAGCTAAATTATTTTAATCTGAACCTATTTAATAGGCTAGGGCAAAATAAATACTGTATCAGTGAATAATTGCGCAAAAATCCTTCCTAATCAAAGTTTCTAAATTATTAAAAATTTAAAATAAAATACTGATTTAATAAAATGGCAATCAACCAAACGAAATTTGGAGGCATCTTTTAAAATTTTCTGAATCCATACATCTAAATGAATACATAGTTCAAATGTATTTATCCCTAAATTTTGTAATTTTATAAGGTGAGTTTGCACGCATTTATTAGTGACACAATTCCCAAGCAGTAAACATTGCAATGAACATCGCAAGAAATAGCTTTTGTACCATATATATCTCAGTTGACGAGTGTATACAGCTGTTATTAATGTGAAATATTTGTTCAATTTTAAAGTTGGCACATCCACAAATTGAAAAAATATCAAAGGATTCAATACATTGACGTATCAAATAACTTTATAAAATACGCCGATGTTTTTTATAATTTGTTTTATAATGAAGTACCGAGCCAAACATTTGATGTCTAACGTTTTTAAATATACAAAACAAGCATAGACAATGACTGTGCGCGCTCATTTTAAGCATAAACTTTAAGTGCTTATGAATTAGTGTTAGGCAGTATAAAACACCACTCATTAGTGAAACAAGTGTAATTAATTTTAAATAAATATATTAGTAATAAACATGATTGAAAAATTATTTTGACAGACGAATTCAATACACGCGTAACGTGAGTGTGAAAGTAAAATGTCACACTTTAAAATAATTTATAGAATTAGGCGTTACATTGCGGAGGTCAATAATACAAAAGCAATGAGAATATTATTTTGCTATAATCCGCGATAAAAGAAAATATGTGTAATGCTAAATGTAGAGTGTACTATTCGTTCTCATACCTGATACATGCAGAATTTGTCGTGGAGTCTATCTCCTGACGATGCTTCGGTTACGGGGCGAAACAATTGTTGAGATCGTGGTGGTGAATATGTGCAGTGCTTGTGTATTGTTGTGCCATCGGTGTCGGGTAGTGCATGAGTTCTTACAAATTCTGCATGTATCAGGTATGAGAACGAATAGTACACTCTACATTTAGCATTACACATATTTTCTTTTATCGCGGATTATAGCAAAATAATGTTATCATTACTTTTGTATTATGGTCGTTTGATATACATCTTAAATCAAACTTTTTAACGCACAAGTGTATACTCGTATATGAAAATCCTAAACGTTGTTAGTTCAAAACCATAATTCCTACACGTCACAGCAACATAATCACAACGTATCAAACGATACACAGGTATAACAGGACACGATTTAACATAAAACTTAATTTTTTTTCGCTCAGCGAAAATAATGTCTCACTATCTTAAAAAATACTGAACGTGAAACGTATACTTAACTCAGAATCACAAATATATATTAAAATAATAATATGAAATATAATAAATAGCTTAATTATCAATTAATTATTTTCTTTTACTGGATCCGGCCAAATGGTTTTTTTGTTTTGAATATGTATTTGAAAATATAATATAATAGAAATAGTAAATCATTATTAACTTTTTTCCTCCTATCGGTTAAATTATTGAAAAATTTCCATCATAATTAGTCACATTTTTATTTATTATCTAGAAAATAATTTATTATCTAGATAATAAATTAAATAGATAATAAATAACAATTGTCGATTTATTTTTTCTACACATTCTAGATTGTCTCTGCTATAATGTAGTTAATAAAATCTACAATAAATGGATTGATGATTTATGCAGAGGAAAAAGATCAATTACCTTTTTTCCAATCTACGCGTAAAATAAATCGAAATTCAAATGACCAATAGATCGAAGAAAAATATATTATGAAGTAATATAAAATAAACTAGAATTTCTTAAAAATAATTTCCTACATGTCTTTTATGAAATTAATTTTAATAATAAAAAATATTACAATTTGATTTTATTTCAATTCTGCGCTGACTAGACGTTGAATTATATAAATACCACTGCAATAATACTTGACAATTTTAAAATGAATTTGTATATAATAAAAAAATAAAACTAATACAGCAGTACAAATAATACGATTTCTTAAATCTTTTATATGTGTAACATAGACAAAAAATTTGTAATGCCAACGTGCCTTTTTGTAAAGATAGATATAGATCACTAACACTTTTTTTTTCACAAGAACTTGGGCTAAAAGGTTATAAAGGCAACACACACAATTAACTACTACATCTACTGACAAATACATATATAATATTATATAATACTATATCTAACATCTACTTGAACATAGTGTCTCATTAAGACGATATTTTATACGAAATCGATGACGAATTATGTCATACATTTCTGTTAAATTTGACTTCTGTCAAATGTAATTTAGCCATAAATTATTTTATATCGATAAATATTAAAATAATTATGGAATATCACCATTTGCATTTTATAATGAAAAAATATTATAACAATACAAATCGTTTTTTTTTAATCATGAATGTATAACTTTTCAGTATCATTTCCAATTATTTCTAAAAAAAAATGTATAAAACTAAATTGATATGAAGAAAAATATTTTTTTTACTACAGATATTTATAATTTTATATATACCAAACGAACTAAAGCTGTTTATTTATTGTCTTTATCCATATTTATGGTAATACATCTTTTAAACGACAATAAACTTTCTCAACTATTTTTATTTTAATTTAAATATATTATTAGTCATAAAGACATTTTAGAGTGAATATATGCGAAATCATGTTGTGATATTTTATTTGGCATGAACAATTAGCGTCGGCATAAATATTTGACAGTATATAATTTTTAATAAAATACAATAAAATATTTAAATAAAAGTTTAGTTACCACCCCCCAGCTGGGCAAATGTTCTCTCTCGAATTATCGAAAAATTTCTATCCCAGCGCTATATTAGCAGATAGTAAGTCATGATTTCAGAGAAGAAAATAAATCCTAGAGGAGAACAAAAAAGAGAAAGAAAGAGACAAACAGAGAACTACAGAGAGTGAGATCCAAATGAGATATGTCAATCTCACGAGGGTTTCTTTTCTGTTATATTTATGTGTAAAGTAGCAACTAGGAATAATTGTTAGTTGATATTTTGGTAGGAGGCTTTTCATCGCTACATATTGAAGTGTATCTAGACACTGGTAACATTTTTATAAAACAATAATGACTCTATATTTAAATAAAAATTTAACTAAATCAAAAAGCTTTGAGTAATCCCATGATTTAAGTATTTACTTAATTTGAATAGAAAATTCAAAGTCGTTTAAGAAATTATTTAATGAGTCGAACACAGACCTCTCGTTTATGAATCATCAATAAAATAACGCTTAGTATTAAGGTGACCGAATTCTAAAAAAAATTTCCGCCAAATTGCAATAAAGCTCAGCGTCTACAAAACTCGTGAGTGTCAAACCCAATAACTTTAAAGCCAAGAAACAGTAGCTTTTTTTAATACTTCGTACTGTTGTCATAAATTGCATGGAAGTAAGGATTACAATGTATCTCACTCTATAAAGACTAATTTTGAATTAGGTCACTTTTATACTAATCGTGCAAATTTTTAACACTTCACAATTAATTATCAAATTTTGCACATGTATTACACATATAACTGTCGGTATTGATTTAAATAAATAAAATAAAAAAATACTGATTTAAATGTTCTTGGGGACGGGTTGGATGGGTCTGACGTTGAACTTTTCTTCAGGCTTCCAGTCCCATACTACGGGCATAGAGCTCTCGTAGTAGTAGCTGTACATTTGATTCTCCACGTGCTTCCCTAAATCCTTAGGCTCAGGGTAAACAGATGCTAGACCTGTAATAGATAATATTGATATTTTTTACAACTTAGTTTAATAAAAATATCTGGGTGTAAAAAAAAGAAACTTCAAAAAAAACATATTACGAAAACAATGGAATAGCTATGTCCAAAGAGTAGTAGAACTGAGTCATGTAGGACCTCAACACAAACCTCTCTTGAATACAAGTCATTTTTATTTTTATATTTATTAAGAAGTCAACGTGATATACAATTTGGTTTATTTAATACTACCTAATATAAATTTCTAATTTACAGTTTTTTATTAATATCTGAGTGACGAGCCTTGCTCGTTAATTTTTTACAAAATAAAAAAAACTTAAAAAGAAAAAATAATAGGGTATGTAAGGCTCGATCCTAGCTATTTTCGTTTCTCGCGACCACCCGTTCCCGAATAAGCTACGCTAACTTGACAGTTAATGGCAAAAATTCAATTCAATATACATTTTGTTTTTAATACCCAAAAACAGATCGATAGCTAGATCAGCTAGATCGATTTTTATTCTCCAAAACCATGCTGGATTTCAGGAAAATCGTTGGAGTCGTTTCCGAGATTCCGAAAATATATATATTTACATACAAGATTAACTCATTTAAGTATTAAAGATACAACGAATTGATCAATATTTACTATAAATCCTACTTCATATTATACAAATCCTACTTCTAACTAATATTATAAGTGCAAAAGTTTAACATTTAACAGGCTATAGAAATTTTGTTAATTCTACAGGAATAAGATGACATTGAAAAGCGCTATCTATATCCAAGCTATCACGCGACAACGGTCCACGCGAACGAACTCGAGGGAAAATTACAATATTACAAATGCGAAAGTTTGTGAGAATGAATGTATGTTTAATACTCTTTCACGGCGAATCCGCTAAATTAATATCGATGAAATTTGACACAATTATTCCTTATACATCGGAGTAACATATAGGCTAATCCTGTTAATTCTACAGGAATAGGATGAAATTGAAAAGCACTATCTATTATCAACCTATCAAAGTTTTGTTAAAAATTTGCAGAGTTTGGAGAGTGACAGAAGCTACAGTCCACGCGAACGAAGTTGCGGGTAAAAGCTAGTGATACGATTTTTCGTTTACGCCAATTTAAGCGCAGTTAAGCACAATAAACAATGATTGTGTTTTTTTCCTATTCCCGAAAAAAGGAATTTTTTTATCCTACACATAGGTACATATACGTTACAGGTAACTTTGGCGTATAGGCTTTAATTTCTTAAGTATAAGTATAACATTTAAGTGTTAAGTTGCTTAAGTGCGAAAAGACTCACAGCATATGTAAGTAAAATACCTAAAGGAAATTATGAATTGAGCAATGGTAATTTAAAATAAGTATTCGTGAATATGTAGCTCAAATTAATAACCTAGGATAACATTTTTTATCTTTTTTTTAAATTCTAAAATTTGATCTCTACGACAATTACGATAGCAATGACAGAGAATATGATATTCTATGTACTAATAAACCGTTAGGTACTAAGTTAGAGATCTATTTTTACATAATACTACTATAACTTCAAAATCAAGTAATACGAACAAATCTTTAGCCTACAAAAAGACCTTTCTTCGATATCTCCAAAAATTTTGATACCGCAAAAGATTCTACATCCTAGCAACATACGTCTAACCACGTTTATCTAGTCACTTACAAATCATTTACCGTTCAAATAAATTTGTTCTTCATAAACTAAAACCTCTTCGACGATTAGAAATTAAATTTAAACAAAAACGGGCGAGCCCCTTCCTTCAAAGTCTTTGTAATTGACCGGAGGGTATTCAGGCCAGATATAGCTGTCTGGCAACTGGGATTCATAACAAAAGTTGTATTGACACATCTTTACGTGCTTTTCGAAATCCTTAGGTGTAGGATAAACTGAACCGCAACCTAGTAGAGATATAACATTGTGAAAAAGAAAAATAATATGTTGTTATCTTGATAATTTATGAAAGAAGGCGTTACTTTGCGGAATTCCATAGTACAAAAGTAATGGTAGAATTTTTTGCTTTGTTAAGAAAATCTATGTAATTCTAAGTGTAGGAAGCAAAAATCGTTCTCATACCTCATACATGCAGGATTAGTTACCGGTCGTATTACAAGATATTACTACCAATGACACACTACACAAACACTCGCTTATGTAACGCTAGTCGAATGCGATGAAGTTGGCAAAACAAAATAAAAAAAACAATTTGTAACGAAATTCTTCTTAAATTCGCATAAGCCTATAAATAGTTTGTATAATTGATTAATTTAGGTATGATAGACTTTACAGCGCCTTAAAAGTTAAATCCGTAAAGGAATTAAGATGTACCTTCGTCATAAGCCATCTTAGCGACCTCAATAGCAATGGCGAGGGATGCCTCCTTCACTTCCGCTAGCGATGGATAAATGCGACCGATACTCAAATCCTCTTCACTGACGAAGTTAGCGAGAGTCTGAAAAAAAAACACATTACAATTAATTGAGAAAGTTTCAGAAGATAATTATGGATTTTATCCGTGGATGATTTCCTTAGCCATAATCATGACTATTGGGTCTTGAATATTTTAAATTTGTTTACGAAAGGAGGAACGATCTAAAGAGCTTGATACTTTCGGAGAAACCTAGAAAAGACCTACTTTTTCTTGCAACTTATCTCTGTGTTACAAACTTTCGATCAATTTTTTCTCTTACGATGCTTTGTTCCAGTGTATACCATATGCAAAGCCTAAGGTTTTTGATTTGTTTAGTGGAGAAAATAAGAAAGTAAAGAAAGTAAAGATTCCTGTATATAACGTCTTATAAAACGACGATTGTCAGTATTGTTAAATTAACCATCAAGGTTTTGACGGTGATGATTGATTTAACAGACGTCAATAAAATGTAAATCAATATCATATCATGTTACAATATATGATATCAATATCAAGTGAATATTCCATTCAACTAAATATTGTATACTATTATAATGTACAGGTTGTATATGTATATTTATACACAATAAAGGTAAATTATTTAGGAAAAAATTTGGGTCTTTGGATATAGTGACATTATTGATAGTAATATTCATAAATTAAATACAAAGTTCTTGCATCAGTTCTTGAGTCTCTTGTTTACGTAACAATTTATCCGGCTAATCCGCTGAACTAATATTGATAAAATCTGGCACCATTAAAGCTTATAATAATTTCGTTCGAACGATAGGGAAAGATTAAAACTTTAATGGTTAAGTTGGCGCTAAGGAAATCAAAAGTACCACTAGTCTATCATAAACAGCTCTATAATATACTGTTAATTTTATGTTCCTATATGAATCAGAAGTATATATGTTAATATTTCATGACAACACTGTGAAAAGTCTTTGTATTTTAGCTATCAGGTAGGACAGATAGACGCGGCAGGGTGCTTTGTTTTTTTTTTTTAATATATATATATGGATTATTGATATTGGTTATTGGAGAATTCCTTAAATTGAATTGATACATTCTCGTGTATGATATACCACGTCATGACCTTCAACTCATCACTCGCCGAATATGCTTTGTATACAAACATGTACTCAAAATATGTAATAACATCAACAATTGGCAAAAATACGTTATATGATTGCCAGAAAAATGAAAAATTAAACAAATTTTAGAAATCATAAACGTTCTATTTTTGCCAAAAGTTTCGGCGTGTTATGATCACTAAAGTATTTGCAATTAAAGTCATTATTAAATGCACTTGTTGAATGTGAATAAAACTTAAGAAATGATATTCTTTGAACAGAATCTTCTGACTTTATAAGTGTCATATTTTATTTTTATACATTTAAGCTCATAGTGGACATTCATATATCTTATATATTCATATGTTCTACCCATCATTATTTTAGCTTAGTCGCTACTTTCAAATTATAGTACTCCTTATAGAGTACAAAATCGAATGGGAAATGGGAAAGATCTTATAATCTTTCTATCACCAAATTAGTAAAGTTCGATTTTTGTCTATACTGTCCATAGTTATAACCTCTAGGTTCATTTCAATGTTTTGGTCATTGTAACTGGGAGGTATCTAACAAAAACATCTCACGTAATTTCCCGAAAACAAAAAAGCACAAAAACACTAATGATCTTAAAAAGAATTGAAACATACCCTAGCAGCAGTCAGGAACATAGTTTCTGGTATGTGGTGAGTTGCCGTTGCGATCACTCCAAGAGCAACTCCGGGGAATATATACGAGTTGTTTCCTTGTCCCGGATGGTACTCCTTACCGCCGTATTGGACTGGAGGGAACGGAGATCCAGACGCAAAAATACAGCGGCCCTGTTAATAAACATAGTTATGGTAACAGCTTTCCATCCATTCTATGATAAGAATAAAAGGGCCCTCATTGTAGAATGGAGGAGAGCAACTTGGGCAAAAAAAAACTACCCCAGTGGTGTAATAAACGAACCGTGTTCAAAATCGCAGCATCAAATGTTCAGGTTGCCTTAATGATGGGCGAAATTCTTAAAATGGAAATCTAAGAATAAGATGTTAGCTCTAACGTTTTGTCAGCCATTTTTCTTTTCATATTATTGCTACAATAAAAGGTAGAGGCGATTATGATACTCGTATAAATAAAAAATACGATATAATAAAATTACGATATTACTGTAGATAGAATAGAAGCTCTCTATCTTCTTTCTCGGAGAGAGTCCTTGGAGATTAGGACCTCGAATAACCTTATTGCTGCTCGAATGCGACTATGTAATTTAGTACAATCATTATCAGTCATGAATATATCAAAAACTGGCATGACTTGGTCCAATATAAGTGTTTATTTTATCCACTGAATTTAAAAATGTATAATTTAATGTAAAATTGTTAGACATGATAATTCAATATACGTTGTAATTCACCTTATAAGTAATATTCGTTTAACAATATGACGAGACCAATCTATTGCACACATTTGCATCATAAAGTCATGGCCGCTATTCTTACCTTATTATTCATATAAGTCAATATCAAACTGTCAATCAATATCACAAATCTTACGTAACTCGGTAAAGATAGTCTGACTCATGGCCTAGAAAATCCGGTAAAAAAATTACGCTGAAATCTAATTGAATGACTAAAAATTTAGATCATATTATACAATGACGTTCTTTACAAACGATTTTATCATATAGGCTATAATAGGAACACCTCACAGTGACTATTTAATATAATATTGAAGTAAACAGAACGTTGAGTTACGCGGGTAACCTAGACCTTGGATTGAACGTGTTACGTACTCAACCGAAATAAATTAGCGAGGACAGACAATTTTACTCGGGGCGTTTAAAAATATATATGTTTACGTTATACTCTGAATAGCAAATAATAGGCTATTATCTTATCTAATTAGAAGCAATCTAAATAATTGAACGAACTGTTAAAGTTAATTTTATAAATGACTATTTTAAAACAAAGCCTATGATTAAATTTTAGAGACTGTATAAATTTTCTTTTGAAACAAGATTTATTTTCCTGTTAATGATTTTTTTAACCGTACCTGAAGTGAAAAAACAGAAAACTTTAGATCGAAATTATTATGTTCTTAATAGATTATTGCGATAGTTTGTGTTAAAATACTTAAGTTAGAATTGGACTATTAAAAAATACACTAACACATTTGTATTTATGAAAAATTTGAAAATGTGCACGTGACGTGAGTTCGTGCATACAGTAAGTTTCTGTATATATATTGCTATTACTGAAGAGGAATATAAAATAAACTACATTTTGAATTGCTCAGTCCTGTAAAGTACTCTGAAAATAAAGTTAAAGCTTACCTCTGTATTATCGTAGGCAGCTTGAGCCGTGCACTCAGCTTTACTCGTTGGGTTAGAAAGAGCGAAGATAACTGGTCGTTCTATATTTTTGGCCATTTGCTGAAGCACGTTCGGAGTAAATGCTCCGCCCACGGTAGAACAACCTGCATACATACATTGTCTTAGTATGCAAAACTGGTACTTATTTGCTACTTTGCTAGAACTATCTAAAAATTAATGAAGCTGAAGCAGTACCAAGAGCATCCATAATAATATTATAAATGCAAACGTGTGCCTGTCTGCTCCTGTATTACACATTTTAAATTTTGGTCAATTGAAACTTACTCACAAGGCTAACATGAAGAGATAAAAAAATTTTTTAGTTCGAAAATAGAAAAAACAAATAACATTATGTCCTCTGTGTTTTTTGAAGGTGTTAAACTTTAATTTGTCGCGAACTAAGTAACCACTATACAGTTTATAGTAATACAGTTTGTTACATATATTCAAAATTACTCCGCGATATTGAGTAACCTTGCGTTATGCTTGCCCCTAAAACGCAAAAATAAAAATGGAAACTTTTTTATAAATGAATAATCAACTAAGACTATAATGAAAATGAAACTTATCGAATGCTTATATGTTAGCTTTTAGTATCGATTGTACTCTCTGTGTAGGTATACGATAAGACTAAGGCCAATGAAAAATAATTAAATTGTGCTGCACCATAAAATACCGTCCGTACCCGTGTACGGACAGGATTTTATGGTGCAGCACTTTATTTTTCATTTGCCTTAGTACAATCATTATCATTGCTTGGCAATTGGCATTGCTTGGCATTGCTTACGGAAGCAAGCTGGTTTATTTTGTTGACTAATTCTGTTATTTTTCTTACCAATAAGACAGCTAGGTTTAATCTTAGCAATGCACTTTTCAAAGTCCTTCTCGGGTTCAATATCCTTGCCAAAGACCTTGGCGTGAGCAGGAACACCACCTTCCCTCCTAGTAGACAGTAGACCGTCAACATCAAACATGTAAACGCGATCTTGCGCTTGCCTCTCTGTCAGACCTTCAGAGACCATTGCAGCTACTGTTAGATTTGCGATGCCGTTCGCTGCCTATAGAACGAAACGAAGTTTTAAAATTCGAGGCGCTATTTTAATTAAGTACCTAGGTGACCGAGCTTTACTCGTCTTATTAGAAAGTATAAAAATACTACACAAATGAAAAAAAAGGCTGGTGATAACTGGGACTTGATCCGGTTTATTTTCACGGGGTATTTAAATACAAAGTAACAATTATTTCCGACGTCTTAAAACGAAACAAATGTACTAACTTAACCTCGCTTCGCAATAACTTAGCCTAATAATAATTGTAATTGATGGGAGATAGTATGTAGCCCTGACGTACTCTTTGTCTGAAATGGAATGGTTTTGAGTTTATGATATCTACTCTAACTGTGCCTTGGTTATTTTGGTACAGACTTTGTATAAGGAATACCAGGTGTTCAGGTACTCCTAGCTCTGTGAGGACTTTCCAAAGCCAGTTCCAGTTTACGCAGTCAAATGCGTTAGAGTAGTCCACAAAACACATGATGATGGGAACGTTGTGTTCATAGGCTTTCTTGGTGAGTTGCCTAACCTTAAGTATTTGTTCTCGGGTTCCCTTTTCCTTTACGAAACCCGCCTGCACTTGCGGTATCGGCCAGTCCAGGTAACTGCGTATGCGGTGGTTTAAAATGTAGAGTAGTACTTTAATGTCACCACCCAGTTCCAGGCGCGATAACGCCGGATAAAGAGCGCATGAATAAGGGCCCAGGATGGGTTCGAAACTAGTCGGGCTAACTCGATAGTAAGATGTGCGTATTGTTTATATACATAAACTATCCACAATATTCACGATAGTTTAAATTAAAAAAGACCTGGTATTCAATGCTGTAATGAGATTCACAGACTGTTTGAATATGTTGCTTTAGCTCATATCAATCAATTGCGGCTTTAAAGAATTGATCATTTGTCTGTTCCGCTAGTATAGATATAGCATATTTTGATTTATATTGTCGTTATTCTTTAGTAGTTACTTACAGATAAGCGTCTGGAAAGTCATGAACGAATTCTTGATAAAATTTTACGTACGATACGTTATATATTATGAAAATTAAACAAATTATCAAATATTACACGTGCGCGTGATATCAGCTAGTGATTGATGGGCAATAATGTTTATAGTTGTTCAATCAGACGCGATAGCTAAGCTATACTGATGTATATAAAGTAAAGTGCGTTTTGACGGACTTATTACCTTGATAAGGTGATTCGACCTGACCATATTTCGCGAATAATCCTATAAAAATATTATTACATAACGCATCGGTATTATTTCTTTCAAATTGACGTCAAATGTTAGTTAATATACACAAACGTGTTATGTAAAATTCTATGGATTTACTTAAAATTTGTACATCATATTTCACTTCTATTTAAGGGAATTTTTAAGCACTTCTTATTCCCACATTCCAATGAGATTGCTTAATTTTGAACTGAAACAGGTTAAGTAAGATATTTGTAGAAATTTTGAGACTTGTATGTGTGACTATGTCACTGTGGGAGTTTTGGATTGGGAGAGCGTGTGTATGGCGTGCGTTTGTTACCGTTCGAGTATGTATGCGTGCGCTCGCGCGCGTTCGCGTGTGCGTATGCATGCATGTGGGCTTTTGTGTGTGTGTCTAAGTAGAAGAGTAGAAAAGTAGGTGTGTGACTTTGAGTAGGAGAGATGGAAAATGCGTGTGTGGGAGGAGTGCACACGCGCGCGTTTGTGTGCGTGGGTGTAAACAAATTTATATTTTCTGTTATATATATTACATAGACACATTATAAATTTATATATAATAGTAAAATTATAAATACAATTCTTACCGATCCAGCGCCAAGGAAGAAATAAATATTTTCGCTGAGCTTCCTCTTAGTGACCCTGACTGCTGCCATCAGTCCGGCCACGGCAACACTGGCCGTGCCCTGAATGTCATCGTTGAACGTGCAGTACTTGTTTCGATACTTCGCGAGAAGACGACCAGCGTTCAATAACGCGAAATCTTCGAACTGCGGAAATGAAGTGAGGAAAATAACTTAAGACATGTATTAAACAATGTAATCTTGGTTTTTTCCCGATTAAATTTTCCTGTGTGTGCAATTTTTCCCAGAATGTTAGCTTAGTATATGAACTTTAGGTGTCTCTAATTACATCACTCATTCCTCCTGCCCTTATCCTACTCTAAGTGGGGTCGGCAAAAATGTTAAAAACATGTTGTCACATGATTTGGCTACGTATTTTACGACCGCCTGCCTGACGTCAACTTACCTTAGTCGTATTTTACGACACCTCGTTAAGACAGAGGGTTGTCTATTTAACTCAACTAGATACCACACGGTGGGTCAACTTACCTTAGACGCCTCTTACGACACCTCGTTAAGAAATGAGGGTGGTCTATTCTACTCAGCCGGATACCACACGGCGGGTCGACTTACCTTAGTCGCCTTTTACGACTACACCCGAACGACTACTCCACGACGAAATACACCCAAATTCGAGGAATCAACTAATTATTTTTTGAAATATTTGGCCCTTCGCAGGAATCGAACCCGCGACCCACAGAGCTGTAGACAGGGTTAGTGCCACCCGCGCCAACGGGCCCGTATTTAATAAAATAGATATTTTGTTTCTTTATAAATAAATAAATATATGGGACAGTTACACACACGGTCGTCCGTCCCCAAAGTAAGTAACTTAATACTTGTGTTATGGTAAACAGACAACTGGAGGATATATACTTATATATTTTTAAATACATACTTAAATACAAATATACATCGCGACCCGCGGAGCTGAAAGCAGGGTCACTAACCACTGCGCCAACGGGATAATCTTTAAAGTTTAATAGAAATGTAGATTTTCTCACGCCGTTTACCTTTGCCGTAGAATACAAAGCCTTTATAAGAACAAGTAGAAGCTTGGTCTCTTTTAATTTACGTCATTCCTCACCTGATGCTGATGACGTAATTTGTAATACGCAGTAACTTGAAATAGATATTGTACATAAGTTATGCTTAACGATGTCTATAGAGTACCATATCGATCGCTAGTTTTCTTGAATGAACGGTTGCCTATAAAACTGAAAACAACCGTGTGTTGTATCCGGCTGAATAGAATAGACCAACCTCATTTCTTAACGAGGTGTCATAAAAGGCGACTAAGGTAAGTTGATCCGCCGTGTGGTATCTGGCTGAGTAGAATAGAGCATCCTCATTTGTTATTGAGGTGTCGTAAAAGTGACTAAGGTAAGTTAACGTGAGTCAGTCAATGTTTTCTAATATGTTGCGCCGACCCCACTTAGAGTGGGATGAGAATGATGATGAACCGTTAAAATTAACTGCCTACTCCGAAAAGGTAAAGTATAAAAAATTAATATTGCATAAAATGCAAATCGCTTTTAAAATATTGATTTCAATGAATACATTCGTGTACAAGTTTAAATACTAAATTGTTCTTAACAAATTCGCGTACCATTTACATCCGCTTAGTAACACTTATTCATCATATATTTACCGGTTTGCTCTATTATTTTACATTGTGCAACACGTTTATGTGTTTAACTAGTTATTTTCGTCACAAGGTACAATTGATCATGACAGATCGTTCTGAGTACAATCCTGATATTATAAATGCGAAAGTTTGTAAGTACGGATGTATGTTTGTTACACTTACACGGCGAATCGGCTTAACTAATATCAATGAAATTTGGCACAATAATTTGTTATACACTGTTGTGACATATAATTATGGTCAAATCTTGTTAATTCTACAGGAATAGTATGACATTGAAAAGCGTCATCTATAACCAACACATCACGCAACAACAGTCCACGTAAACGAAGTTGCGGGTAAAAGCTAGTCATTACATATATTCAAAATTTGCGTACATCTCGGTCTGTCTGTTCGCTATAAACTAAAAGCCACGGATTTTCTATTTTCGCCAACAGATCCATAAGAACGGAAAAGGTGTATAATTTGTACTATTTTCCAGGTAGACGAAATATCGAGGCACGATCTCTCCTTGCACACCGTGGTTTGTACCATGGTGGACAGGGTGAGGTCGTGGGCAGCGATGGCCTCCTTTTGCGAGCACGTTATCTCGCGGAAGGAGGCGGCGGGGCGGATCCGGGAAGTCGAATCCTCGGATCCGATCCACCGCAGGCTACCCGGCGCAGACGACTCGCTCAGGACCATAGCGTGCCGCCCTAACGGGGACCTATTCTGGGCGTTCCGAACGGGGTTTATCGGACGCCAACCCTTTTAAGGTAAGGAGGGGCCACATTTACAGAGGCCCCGACTTCAAGGTGGCGCACTCTGGGGTTCAGAGTTGCTTCTGGCGCGGTGGAGCACTGTCAAGTTTTTAGTCGGTGAGAGTCCGACATACCGTCCCCGTCGGGAGGTGACGACCCATATTGGGTTTTCCTGACATAAAAAAGACGAAATATCGAACAGAAGCTAGTACTATTATATCAATATACCACTCTAAACCACTCTTATGAATCTTCCGTATTTACTTGCATATTTATAACAATTATAAATACAAATAAAGGCGCGATAATAATAGTGCTGATAACAAAAAGTAGCGCTGAATCATATCAAACATATGATTATAACATAATACTTCAATGCGAATGATAACTTTTTTATCTTTATTTCATTGTCAACCATGTTATCGCAATGTAAAATACACTGAAATAACCTTATAACTATTTTATAATGTAATTAATCGACGAGTAATATATTTTTTGTATAAACTAGGGATTGTCTTCGACTTCTGTAAAAATTTCAGTAGCAATTTAAAAATATACATCAATGTATTAAAGACTTTTTTTTTCTTTATTTATAGAGCTTTGTCACCATATGTGACTATATAGCTCTGTTACATACCTAAACTTATAGTTAATTAATTCTAAGATAGATAATATGTAGTAATGTACCTAATTCTAGGTTGCCACAAATTGTGTAATTCTATCTAAATTCAAATTTTTAATATATTTTTAATAATGTATCTGCTATACATCACCTTATTTATTCATATGATAACGTGCATTTATTCATATGAGATTCATAAGAGTGGTTTAGAGTGGTATATTGATATAGTAGTACTAGCTTCTGTTCGATATTTCGTCTACCTAGAAGAAAATAGTGCCACTCTCGAGTTCCTGATAATGTAATACTAGAGACACCTTAGTTATGACCTCTTATCTTTCCTATCCAAAGGAGTAACATAAGCAAATTTTATTTAGTTTAGTTTTCTACTATTTTTAGTTTCTTGATTCGACAAGTTTTAATATACTGATGATCTAAACAGTGAAGTAGACCTAAACCGCATAAACGATGAGAACTAATATTCCCTAGAACAGAAGGTTTTATGCAAACTAAAAAATAGTTCAATTAGGTATTGATAGCACGTTATCATATGAATTAAAAACATAGTTAATAGTTAAAAGTAAATAAATGGTAATAAGATAGTAACAAGCAATTACTGCTTGTTACTATCTCTATACTGGGCATAAGCCTCATCTCTAAATTTTTGGAGAGAATGTTAGGAGCTAAGACCTACCACGTAACTCCAATGCGGAAGGTTACACATATCCCCTGAATTCTCAAAAAATACGCAGGTTTTATCATGATGTTTTCCTACGATCGAATTCGATGATCGAAGCGTGTGAATTATCAATTAGACACTTAAGTTTTAAAAGAAAAACCCGTTGGTGTCTGTTTGTGCTAGGTTGAACTCGTGAACCCTCGAAAGAGTTTCGCACCATCTCACTGCTAAGCTATCACAGCTTCAAAACTAATCAGCAAAAATTGATTTAAATCTTTTAATGGCATCTTATCACTTTTAAGTATTACCTGACAAAGATAACAATGCAGATAGAAACAAAATAGGTATAAGTGTTATTTCTAAGAACTAGGAACTTACATCGTTCAATGGGATTTCCTTTATTACCTTACAAATCACACGATTGCAGTTCTTCAAGTTGAAGGAACTTTTTCTTTATAGATAAGATAATCATCACCAATATGATTATTGATATATTATCGGGCTGCATTTTACGTAAATAGTGAGATAGCGATAAAATATTATGTCAAGTACAGATTGCAATCTATTTCGTACGAACTCTATCAACGCGATCTAGATTTATATAACCGGCTATTTAACGCAGCATATTCTCGAAATTACACCGAATCCGCAATTTATATTTAACTAGATGTGCCTGCGGCTTCGTCGTTAACCATAAGAAATAGAGACATGATGTCGCGGAGTTTTTTATATTATATTTGTAGACCCATAATTTTCTACTAAATTACTTAAGTGTATCTTTGCTGACTTACGCGACTAAAGCTCCCAACAGGGGATTTTTTTTTATAACCGCGCGCTCTCTTCAACACATAAAATACATTTACATAAAACCGTAATGTACTATTAACCTAAACCATCCGAAAGAATAGCATCTTTTAGTAAAAACCGTATAAAAAATCCGCTCAGTAGATTTTGAGAATCCCCATCACATACAGACAGACAGTACAACAAACAACATTTTACAGTTTAAATCTCATTATCAGAGCTGTGATAGCCCAGCGGTGAAACCGTGCCGCTCTTTTGAGAGATCACGTGTTTAAACCCCGGGCAGGCACCAATGAGTTTTTCTGTTAAAACTTATTCGCCTAATTGATAATTGAAATTTTCAATTATCAATTAGGCGAATTTCACACGCTTTTCGGTGGAACGTGAGGAACCCTGAATTTCTCTAGAGAATTCTAGGGATATGTGTAACCTACCAATCCGTATTAGAGCAGCGTGGTAGGCTTCAGCTCCAATCCATCTCTCCAAAAACTGAGAGAAAAGGCCTATGCCCAACAGTGGGATAGTAACAGGCCGTTACAACTTTCATTAATGTCGCTGTAACATATTCAGCTTGGCTATCACCTGTTGTGTGCCGAGTATACCAATTCCCTTTGACAAGCAATAGTTATAGTCCCATCGCAACGATAGCGCAATGCTAGACAGAAATACCCATTACACCGCCAATCAGTCACTATGAGCCTCTTCAGTTAGTCATCAGAGTGCAACATAAGCAATTGGTTGGCAATAAGCAGGTGTGGTTTGCAATCGAGGAAACATTATCTATTTGCGAACAGAACCATTTAATAATCATTCCACTCAATACAATTATGTTTACAGAAACTAATTTCCTTTTCATTTTCCAATAACCGTAATAAATTGCGTACTGCATGAGTCACGAACCTCGGATAACTACACACAATCATAGAATAGTAAAACACAAATTAAACCTTATAATATGAGGCGGAAAAGCGAGTTTTCAATGATACAAATTACTCAAACAGTTCTACAAAAAAAAAGCATTTTTACCTCATTCATCAGTTTGATAATTCATTGATAGATAACACCGTCTACCAGTTTTAAAAAATAAACTTATATCGACACGTACATATTACGAAAACAATGGAATAGTTATGTCCAAAGAGCATTAGAACTGACTCATTCTAGCAACAGGCTGTCATATTCGTTTCTTATCTTCCTTAGGACCTCAACATAAACCTCTTTTGAATACAAGTCATTTTTATTTTCATTTATTAGGAAGCCAACGTGATATACAATTTGATTTATTTAATACTAATATAAATTTCTAAATTACAGTTTTATATTATATATCCCACTTGAAGGCTAACTCAGCATGTAAAGTATAATAAAAAAAGCTAAATAACGTCAGGCTCACTATATCAAAAACAAAAACAATAATAAAAGAAAAAAGTGTTATTCCAATAAATAAAAAACTATTGTACTTTAACAAATAAAATGTGGGGGAAATAAGGTATTGGAACACTACTCTTTAAAAGACTTCGTAAGCCAATAAATTAAAAACCCGCTTAAAACGAGGTTTTATCGTTTCAAAGACTAACTATGAGAAACAATCAGACACTTAAAATATATTGAAACATATATAATTATAATGAAAAAATACACGAATAAGGTACAATTATATCCCTATTATTAAGTACAAGTACAGTCAATAATAAACGTATTAGCCGATTGTCAAACAAATTTGACCATGCAACCTAGGTGTTATATAGTCGTTCCTGCATGAGATTTTAAGTATCAGTTATTTTAGATCAGTTTCTAAAGATCAGTAACTTTAATACTTACTTGCAACAGTGTGTTTTGTCCGTATCTCTGAACGCATGCCTCCATAAACTCGTCTATAAACTCGTCATATTCCTTGCCTCTTACTCGTTTCTGGCGCAGACCAATGTAGAGAGGGTCTTCTAACAAATCCTGCAAAATAATACCTATAGGAATAAACAAACTCTTGCAATTTACGCTATTTTTAGCCATGCTATTTTAATGATAAGTTTTACGTTATACTAAATTTTAAGTCAATCTGACGCAGCTGAGAAAACATCTCTTTACTTCTTCACGAATAGAATTTGTAAAGATTTTTATATATACGCTTCATGATCGTTTCCCTATCAGATTATTCGGCGTGTAAGTAGTAAATCTCTAAGCAGTCCCTTATCGGTTTTGACTACCCTTTTAAAAATACAAAATAGTTGTACGTATAAACGCTTCTACATAGGCAGTACATGCAATATAAAATCAACTCTCAAGACTAGCTTCAAACTATATTCCACAAAAGGCGAAAATAAAAACAAATGTGAACTTTATTAAGTTATTTATATTAAATAACTATATTTTAAACGGAAAACTCGAACAAACAACATTCCATAAAACAAAGAGGCCGCGCCAGATTCATTTTCACGCCAATGACATTAAGTTATTTTAATCTTACGAGTATCTGGGTTTTGAGTTCTTCACCCAAAATATTTTTGATATTAACACAATGATATGCATGTAATCCAAATCTCTGGATTACATTGAGTTTTCGTACTCAGCATCTATAGGCGTATATTTTTAAATATATACAACAAGCATCTACCCGCGATTTCGTCTCTGTGGAGTTTGTATTGAGATGAATAATGACAATTCAGCCCTTGAGATATCTGTATACAAAAACTCAACTCTCCAAACGACCGTGAAAGAAATGCAAAAACAAAAGAATGCAAATTCACAGTATATCCAAGCTAAATACCTTTTGAAATTTATATATTATTTGGTACATTTTTTTTAAAGTTTGTTTTAAATCATTTTAACAAGCAGAATATTAAGTTAATACCAAAAACTTTGACAGATTTAAAATAAATTATTTACAAAATAGAAGGCACATATCTTTATCACTTTCAAATCCATACTAATATTCCTAAACGCGAAAGTCTTTCTCTCTTTCTGTCTTTTACCCTTTTATAGCTAATCCGTTGGAGCAAATAAATTTTGTACAATTGAAGCAAATCTATCTTACGGATATTATAAATGTGAAAGTTTGTGAGTATGGATGTATGTTTGTTAATTTTTCACGGCAAATCCGCTGAATTAATATCGACGATATTTGGCACAATAATACCTTATACACCTGGGTTACATATAGGCTATAGAAATCCTGTTAATTGTACAGGAATAGGATGACAGCGAAAAGCGTCATTTATTATCAACCTATCACGCGACAACAGTCCACGCAAACGAATTTGTGGGTAAATGCTAGTTGAATATATATGTCACTATTAAAATCGACGAAAATCCTTTCAGCTTCATACAAGACTGCGGTTTAATAATATAAAATTGGAAATGTTTAAAAGATTGGCCGCCGAGTCTCTTTCTGGCTCTTCTCGGTAAGAACAACATTCCGAGCCAGTTGTAGCTTCATTAATCATATTGATCCTTGATGATTCAAAAGTGCTTGAAGGAGCTTATTTGAAAAAAGATTATTTTGATTTTATTTGATTTCCTTTGACGCAATAAATTCATACCTGATTCTCAGTCCCCACGTCCAGAGTTATGGGCAGGCACTGATGAGGCTTGATTCCAGCTAACGCTGTGTACAAAGACAGCTTACCAACAGGTATGCCCATGCCATATGCTCCCAGGTCTCCCAAACCGAGGATACGTTCACCGTCAGTAAATACTATCGCACGTACGTCTGGTTCCGGCCTTTAAATAAATTAAGTAACTAGAGGCAAAACCCAAAGTATCAGTCACAAACTTACAAAATTAGGCTTTAGTTAAATTACATTGAAGATAAATTGTAATCTTTATTTCAATACCATCTATGACATCACGTTGCGAAATATTTAAAAAAATGTCTTTTTTCACTTCTAAGTTATGGGTCTCTTTAACACCTAGGAGTTTTGTAGGCGCTTCGCTAGATGTTATTTCAATTTGCCACAAAACTAATTTTTAGGTATTAGGTCGCTTTAATACTGAGCGTGCGCTTTATCCATTTCTATAATTTTCTTTTCTCAAATCAGAAATGTGGATATCCGTAGAAAAACTAAAGTGACGAACAGTCTAACCCCACCAGCCGCTCGTGAAGCAAAAATGGCAATTGCGGGGCACATGTTTGGACGAACATATGAGCGTTGGGGTCTTAAGGTGCGGGAATGACAAAGAAAAAAACTAATGATGAATGACGGTGATGCGTGACCAATAAACAATTTGGAATTTTAAATTGACTATATTTAACTTTATTTCTTAGTACAAATAAGGTAAGAAAAGATATAAGAAGTTGCATAGATAAAAACTGATGCGGGAAATAGCACGACGCTCAGCAGTATGCGAACGGTTAAAAGAGAAGGAGATAAAATCAGACAATTAGTATATTTCTAAAACCTTACTTTTTATAGAATAAATTATCAATACTGCAAAGGAAAATCACTTTTAAAATTAAAACGAATCGCGTCTTTTTACATAAGCATTACCTAGTACCTTAGGCAGTTGAATTTTCCTTTAGTTTACTCTAATATAAAATATTTTATACTAAAATAACTTACCAGTTTTTAAGAATATTAAATATATGCCCTTTATCGTTGATCGTGATAAAGAGACCCCTGGGTCGTCTGTAGATAAGACCAAATCTTTGGCATGCCAAGCCTACGGTGGGTGTATATACTATCGGCAAATACTTCTCGACATTCTCAGACAAGAGACGGAAGAATAACTTCTCATTTCTGTCCTGCAAATAAACAAGTCAACTATAGATAAAATCAAGTATCTGTGTATTGTAAATTAAATAAAAAAAAAGCTGAAATAAAATAATTTGTACAAATGTAAAATGAAAAAATTGCAACCAATGAAAAAGCTATGCCATTGCAACCAATAAGTTATGTCAAAAAGGGGCCGTATGCATTAGGTTTTTGTACATGTGTCTATAAAATAGTACCTGACCCATTACTACGTCTACATCACAATAAATACAATGTAAAGAGAAAATGCAATATGCTCTCTAGTAAAAAGGAAAATGCATAATGCGCTTACGCACACGTATAATTCAAAGCATAAATTCATAAATAAAAATTAGGTGTACGGACATAGTTACTGACATAGTTATTATACTAGAGTATGTAAGCCATAGGCAGTGAGTGTCACAATCTACACTTATAAAACAAAATCCCTAAAAGCTGTCTGTCTGTAAGTCAATTTTCTCAAATCTCCTGAATTAATTTAATACGGTTTTTACTAAAATGTACTGGAAATTCTTTCGGAATGTTTAGGTTATTGGTTCATTCGGTTTTTTGGTAAATTATATGGAAGATGTCCCGTAGTTGTAAAAAAATTGCCTGTTAGGAGCTTTATTCGCATATACCGCGTAAACCACCAGAGGTACACTAAAGTTATGTACTAGATAATTGTAGGTCTATAAAAATTCTACAAAAAAGTCCACGTCAGCATGTCTCTATCTGTTATGGTTAACTCACAATAACTACTTGTACGTTCAAAATTTCAATTAAATACACTGATTTCTACACGGGCGATGCCGCAGGCGCAACTAGTAATTTATAAAAGCAAAGATGAAATTAGACTAAGATATATACGTATACGATGTATATATCTTAATCTAATCACACATAAAAAATTGAGTCAGCCTAATTTGCTTTCTCTTTATTCCGATAGGGCACATTTTAAGCCTGCTTCCGTACTCTAGTATGATAACTCTACGATGAAAAAGGACACAAAATAAAATAGATAACTGAAACTTGTCATTAATCCATCTTATTCATTCTTAAATCATAAATTTCGTGCTCAAGCAATGCAAAGCATACAGTGAGTTAGGATTCCACATCTCCTACAAATACGCACTAATATGTATACTGAGAACATAATCAAAAATATTACGAATGCCATACTTTAAAATACTACGTATTAGAAACGTTACAAATTAAAGAAGTGCTAAAGGGGAAAACACAACTTTAAGTTTGGTAAAATTTAATAACCATGGAAAAACCGGGACAGAGTAATTGGATTCGACGTTTTTGCCTATTCATTATATCAAGCGCATAGCTGTTAATTCAAATAAACAATATGTGAACAACATACCTACTTGAAATTCATAGAACAGCGATAAGAAAGATATGTTTCGTCACATTTGTTAAAATGTTGTGGCATTTTAATACTAATATATATAATAACTAAATGTCATTCTAAGACGTTTTTAAATATATTTGAATCGTCTCAAAATAGATGAGAGGAATACACTGCTATAGGTAGTTTTTTAATGACCACCAGATAAGGAAAATTAAGTCATGCTCAATTTAATTTAACATAACTACTGTCTACGATGTGTAACGACTAGAACAAATACATGAATGATGCATGCATAATTTTCTAATACATTGTGCAGCCTAAATATATTTTTCTTTTTAAAGACTTACGAAATTATTAAATGTAGCAATTCGATTGAAATTATTCTTAAACTACTCGATTTTCCATTTTATAAGTTATCCTATTCGTTGTGTTACAAAGATTTGACTTATTTTAACGCGTTTGCGACTACCGATGACGGCGGAAATCCGTTAGGCTTGAGTCAGTAATCCGGAAATTGGATAAATTTAAAGTAACAATCAGACATTAGTGATGGGTATCATCACTTAAAACATGAACTATTCTAAAGATGACAAGCATTCCCAATAGATTCTATCGATTCGATTAAATTAAAATATTCTTTATTCAAATAAACTTGTAAACAAGTGCTTATGAATCGTCAAAACTACTGCTGGTTCGGAAAGCTATCCTACCGGGAAGAGCCAGCAAAAAACTAGGCTCTTTTGGCTCTTTTCAGAATATAATTCTTATAACTAGTTACATTTAGTTATTACTGTCTTGAACAGGGTCGAAGAGTAGCTACGTCCACGCATTGTTATCATCAGTGATCCTAAACAGTCACTAAGTTTTCACTTTAAGCTAAATCTTCTTAGTTTCCTATTTTGTAGCGTTTTATTTCCTTATTAGGTTCTGCGGTTACTTAATTTCTTGAAACGATTGGTTTCTAGTTTTTTATATTATGTAAGAGTTTTATTTAATTTTAATGTTATTACCGGCTAAGGTTGCCACTCGTTAGTAAACAAATTACATTTAATCATTAATATAACGCTATAGTCAAAACGAACATAACACACATTACTCCGACCCACTTATTAGATGGATTTATCTTTAAAAATTATACCTGCTTTACATGCAAAGACATGCAACACCTGAATCGATTAACTAAATATATCACTGCATGCGACGCATAAAGCCGGATGGAGGGTCGCAATTGATTTAGAACATATACTTATACTATTTTAAAAGAAGGACAAGACATTATTACATCCAAATATAAAGACTAAGATCCGCATGCACCCAATTTCAGTTGACCTGTGTAAAACCTCAGAACCATAGGTAAACTTAGTAAATTCATTAAATCAATGGTACCTTTATGCTGGTTAGTCACCTGTAACTCGACGAGGTAAAGGTATTTGTTGAGATTGTCCTCGTATCTATCAATTGATATTCTGCATATATCCAGTTGCTCTTCCTGTGTTTTGAACTTGGCCGCTAAAAGGCCGTGAATGCCAAGCGCTTGCCGTTCTTCAAGAGTAAACGCTAGACCCTAAAATCAGTTTATGTTCTGACTCAATTGTATAATTAACGGAGACTTTAAATAATTGTTATTACGTTTTGGTTTTGTAATAGATAGAAAAAAATATATTTTTAGTCGTGTGATATCCGGCTGAGTAGAATAGAACACCCTCATTTCTTACCGAGGCGCGTAAAAGGCAACTAAGGTAAGTTAACCTACTGTGTGATATACAGCTGAGTACAATAGACCATCCCTGTTTTATCAGGCAGGCGGCTGGTTGTAAAATATGTAGCCAAATCTTGTGACAACATATTTATAACATGTTGTTCCGACCACTTATAGTGGGATAAAGGCAGGAGAAAAGATTTTATTTTATACCAGAAAAAATAAACTAAAGTAAAAAAAAAATACTTTAAATCAGTGGTTTCAAAATTCAAAATAGTCTTTATTTAAGTAAACTTGTTAAGTGATTTGAATCGTCAACTCTACCGCTGGTTCGGACAGCTCTTCCTACCGAGAAGAGCCAATACGAAACTTGGCTCTTTTCAAAATACAATTCTTATAACTAGTTATAGTTACAAGTAGAAAGTACTATCTTGTACAAGGTCGGAAGTTGAGTAGTATTTGTTGCCAGAATCAATTAATCTGCCATACACATTTTCCTAGACTCTATTCTACTAATTTTGATTAGTTTGTGGGTTGGATTTATTCGCAAAGCACGTTTCAATTATACTAAACAATAGTACTCAAACACTCTTGAAGTTGTTTATTTGGTATGAAACACGATCATGTTGCTTTAAATTACACCAAAATTAGCTCACCGTAAAATGAAACATGTTATGTGAATTTTTAGATTTACGATCTATTAACGGATTGCGTTGATGAATTGTTCACACTCGCAATTGCCAACAATTTTACAAGTCCTACATTCCCGTGATAATGCCATAAAATTAACAGTCGTATAAAATATTTGACTTACCGCTAAGTAATAAATATAGCTTAGCGGGGCTTTTAGTAATTTTCTAATACGAATCTTATAGTACTATACGTAATTTAAAGGGCATCTAGCAATACAAAATGGAAATAGAACGCTTTGTAAATCTCTTTCTACATATTATACTGATTAAATGAAATATAAAACCACGGCTCTCGCAAGACTGCAATGAGAAATTGCAAACATGAAAATATTAACAAACCTATCAAGTTCTATCTATATATCAATTTTTCTAACCGTAGACCCTTTTTTAAATGTATTAAATCTAACAGAAATTGCAAGATAGATGGAAACATTCACAAAACTGATTTTACTCGTAAGTATTACTCCTCTAAAAATCTATAGTCTTATAAACCAGTTAGCGTATTATAACGGTACCATTGCTACTAATAGTAAAAAAAATCTAAAATCTGTCATTAAAGAAAATCTGTATGGTTAATAAATCATCGCAATCATCAGATATCCAGTCTTATCTAGGCTGTGTCGTTTTAATATCGGATATTGAGATATTCACTGTCATAACTTATTAAGCCATCCTCAAACGTAGATTACATGTAAATCGTTTACCTTGTTAAGACGAGGATCCCTCAGATGGTCTATACCCCTCACCATATTGGGGCATATGATGTTCCCGGTTACCTCGTGGTAGTTCCGACATTGCGCAGGCTCCAGGAAGACGGGCCATTTCGCTAATGCATACGCTACAGCGCGATTAGGTGCTATACTGTTTGAGCAGCATCTGGAACAAATGATAACTTTTACCTTTAGATAAATACTTGCTTACCCCTAAGACTTCTTTTGAATATACTAGCTTATCCCTAATACTTCTTTTGAATACACTAGCTTATCCCTAAGACTTCTTTTAAATAGACTTTAGTAACGGAATAAAAGTATCCAATGCTAACTTACCAGGATTTCAAAAGTCAACCCCGAAGCAGAACTATGAATTTTCTATGAAAACATATCGCCCCATTTTAAGAATAAAGTTACATGTTCTATGTTAAATGCATAGAAGATGTAACTTTATTATTCTGAGTTGGCGATATACGTTATTTCTATAAATAACTTGCTACGCCCCATGGTTTTACTCGCGCTACAAAGGTTATGTAAAAATTATGATAGTTTTTTGTTTTCTCTGCGATAATGGATTTTAGGATTTTACCAGTTATTGAATAATAAGTCGTTACTTTGCGGAGATCCATAATACAAAAGTAACAATATAATTATTTTGTTATAATAAGCGATAAATTATTTAAATGGTCATCCCCATTGAAGCAGATTTGGGTACAGGCAGTAATCGTTTCTTTATAGGAGAAAAAGCGCTCTGGCAAGCATGGCAACAAGCCGCTACTCTAATTTACTATGTATTAATCCAAGTTATAAACTGTACATGTGCCAAATCATTCAGTTCGTTAACCCGTCACCTTGCATCAACAATTTCCATCCCAAAAATAACAACAATTAGTTGCTCAGTTAGAGCCAGAAAGAACGACAAACAAATACAGTTTCTAATATTGTTATGGATTATTGGTCTATGTTTTCACAATTCTCTAGAGAACAGACTAACAATTTCAAAACACAGGAAGTGTATTAACTATACCCATAATTTAAGACTAAATGAACTGTGTAGTGAGTTCTAATAAACCGGATTTGCAATTATCGACTCTAGCTTGACCTTGTAAAGTTTTGCGTAGCTTGTCTAACGCCTATCTTACATTTTCCCTATTAAAAGGTGCGTTTAGAATTCTAAATACTCAATTACTATTAAACGAGTATTGTATAAAATTCTTATATGTTCAATACTACAAAAACATCTGTTACCATCATAGATGGTTAGACCATCCTCTGTCTTACTCAGATGGCGTAGATACGACTAACTGGCCGTCAGGCAGGCGGCGGATCGTAAAATACGTAACCAAATCATGTAACAACATGTTTAAAACATGTTTTGCCGACTCTACTTAGATTGGGATAAGTGTAGGAAGATGATGATGATAATCTTGTTATATAGACCTGTATACCGTTCCAATAAATCTGAAATGTGATAGTGCACATTTATTTACGACAACAATGTAGTTTTTAGTACAGTCATTGAATCTAAGACATTGCATAGAATCTGGCTACATCCCAAACAGCAAGTCGTTAGTGTCAGCCGTTTTTAATCGAATTATCGCCGAGATCATTGCTCCAATTTGACGTGCACAAATCCTTACCTAAGATAATTTGACATCTCATCGCTATTTTGTAGAACTATAAGTACCTGGGTGACCGGGCCTTGCTCGGTAATTTTTAAAATGATGTAAAAAAAAATTGAAAAGAAAAATGAAAAAATAATAGGGCAGGTGGGGCCCGATCCTAGGTATTTTCACCTCTCTAGACCGCCCGTTCCCCAAATGAACTACCATGACTTTACGTTTGACAACGAAAAATTGTGATTATATTCAACCTAAATTTCAAAAAAAATTTAGAGCCCGAAAACATTGATTAAACGACTTTTTTTTTTAAATAAAACTTATCTAGATCGATTTTTCTCCCCTAAAACCCCCAACATGCTGAATTTCAGGAAAATCGTTGGAGCCGTTTCCAAGATTCCGAAAATATATATATTTATATACATACAAGATTAACTTATTTAAATATTAAAGATCATTATTTTCCGTCCCTTATCGCCTCCTTTTACTTTTACAAACTTTTACTGGCAAAAGAAATAATAAAATTATTTTGCTATAACGCGATAAGCAAATTGAAAATTTATATAATACTTATGTAGAGTGGACAATCCGTTTTCATACCTGATACATGCAGGATACGTAAAAACGCATGCAAAAACCTCCACCACCGCCATCACAATACATAAGCACTACATACGTTCACTATCACAAACTCAACAATCGTTAATCAACAACTGAAGTTTAAGTTAAGTTTAAGCTACCCTCGAAAATTAAATGTATTTTTACCTTCTTCATGAAAGAAAAACGGGTTTTTTGTATTCTATATTTTAACCCGGTTAAACTTCAATTATGCCAAATTCCATCAATATTGGTCCAACAGTTTAGCCACGAAAGTGTAAAAGACCTACACGCAGACTTTCGCGTTTATAATATAAAATATATAAAATTGATTGAAATAATAAAAAATATGCGATATTGAATGTGGAAAAACATCATCATCAACATCATTCTCTTGCCCTTATCCCACTCTAAGTGGGGTCGGCACAGCATGTTATAAACATGCTGTCAGATGATTTGGCTGCGTTTTATCGACCGGCCGCCTGCCTGACATCAACTTACGTTAAAAGAGGGTGGTACTATTCTACTCAGCCGGATACCACACAGCTAAATGTGGAAAAACAAGAATCGATAACAAACGGTACAGCGTCTAACAATGGAAATCAATACCACTCAATGGAGAAGTATTCAAACAGTTATAAATATTGTCGATCATAACTACGTAACCTAATCGTCATAATGCGATATTACGCTGAGGCATTTCCATAAATAGGTGAATTAATGTTGTACATAGCAAATGTTTATTTTAAACGTTGACTTCAGTTAATATGTTATAACAATTGCTGTTTTGATGTTAATGCAACTCAATTCCACAAAATAATGAAAGCCACCAAATATGTCTACATTTATAAAAAAAATAGGAGAAGAGCAGCAATAAAAAATATTACGAAAATGGCAAAATTTAAAGCTTTCCTTGCGTGCTCTAAGTAAACGGTGAAAGTTATTCAAAAACATGTACTATAAAAATTGTTCCCCTCTCAAATAATAAGTAGCCAAAAATATGACAACATATTTATGACATGTTGTGCCGACCCCACTTAGAGTGGTATATAGGCAGCAGAATGAATGATGACTAAGATAAATAAGTTATTGTATGAAAATCTATTTTCAGTTTATGGTGGTATATGACTTACATTTGCTGAGTCATGCATATCAGGTTTTATAACAATAGGACTAATGTTTTTACAGAAACTGAAGACACAAGTGAACTTGAAGTCCAAATTGCAGAATAATTTATCTTTAATGCAGAATTATGCAAGAACATCACAATAAGAAAAATTACTCATTTAATTACAATATCATCTTCAATCATATTTCCTATAGCAATATGTGTGCTTGATACATACTATCCATTATTTAATCTTGACAGAAAACATTCATAAAACTTGTAACTTGAAAATATTCATAGACCAAGGAAATTTTTGGGATTTAGTTATCATACACATCTTCAATAGAGCAAGTTTGCAATAAGAGCAGAATTTGTTAATTTTTTATAATAATTTTTTAATTATGCTTACTAGACTGACAGAGAAAAAATATATATCAATCCATAAATATATATGAAAAAAAAAATTTTATTTATTTCTGCAATGGTAATTTGGATATAAATTGGAATAAAAACTACACTTACAAGAACTAGCATGCAAAACCTCAAAAAAAAAACAAAATTTCTGTATTAATCACATTTTTAATTCAAATAATTGATATTTTTAAATATAAATTATATTGATTTGACATTATGTTGTATCAGTAAAGTTCACTTTTTATATATTACAAAATCAAACTTACATTATATAAAAATATTTTTGCAAAGTATAATTTTCATTTATTCTGCTATTATTCACAACATAATGTTAATTTTAAAAGTTACAAAATTATTAATGCTGTGTATTGATTATTTTATTCATGTTGGTTCTTGGCTAGGGAACATGGAAATTGGGTCAATCCCAAAAAGTAGGTCATTCAACCACAAAAGTATGTTTGTTTTTGTATACAGAAAAAAGTCATAAATTAAATTTGTACTAGTTAGGTGTATAGAATCGTTTATTAAATCTTACGAATTTAGAGAATCATTATTTAAATTATTTACATAGGCATTTATAAAAAAATATGCGTAAATCAAACTAAGCCTAAATAAATAATAAATACGAAGCACAAATTAATAAAATTAAATCGGAATGCGAAACAAAAACTTGTGCCAAACGTAATAACTTTACGCCATCGCCAGAGATCAATAGCCGCTTCTTAAAATCCGGAAGTGTAATAATATTCTGAGAAACACGATTCTTACAAACCTTAACCTTGAAATGGTTGCAAATTCGCACAGGAGATTTTAAAGGTAATTCTTTTTCATTTAATTATTGCAAATATTACTCTATTTCCTTCGTAAGCTCATATATTCATTCAATATTTTATTATATTAAAGATTCAAAATAATCGAGTGGAACTAAACTTTTAAAACATAAAACTGTCATAGCCTCAGCCTAGAATTTCTTTTCAAATCAAATAAAACACAGGTGTCACGTTATGTAAACTCCAAAAATAAACGAAATGTAACTTACATCAATGACCTGGGAATATTAGAAAACATTTCAAAGAGTATTTTTCATCTACTGTCACGAGCCGAATGATAACAGTTCACTTGCGAAAACTTATTTTTATAATATTTTATCGTACTCCATGTGTAAGCAACACATAACGTTAACAACGGTCTGCGAATTTATTTGACTGACTCGTCTTTCGGTACTCGGTAGCGGCTGACTGTGACGTATAGATTACCTGTGACGGCTCGGGAGTTTGTAAAAAGTCTATACTTCTGAGTCGCATCTCTATAGATGCGACTAAATATATAAGTATGAAATCGATTAATAGTGCGACTGCAGGAATTTATATGTTAAAGATTACTATTTCCTTATGTACACTGTATTCGGATTACTATTTTCTAGCCAACTAAAATGATCAAACCCATAAAAATTCAAATGATTTTTTTAAAAGTTGATATTGAAAAGAAAAATAACAATTGTTCAATAATGAATGATTGAATTTAATCAAAAAATTAAGTAAAGGATCTATTTTTATTTATTTTTAAGATTTTTACAAGCTCGGAGGCATTGTGAAGAACTGTTTCTTTATGAGACTTGGACAATAAAAACATAGTAGGCTTAAGTGCTTTTTAAAAGGAAAGAAAATTGTGTGGTTTAATATTTACTTTAATTTTATGCCTGTTCTATGTTCAATTTATATTTGTTCTTGATTATTTTAATGTCCTATTAATTAAATCCAATAAATAGGTTCAGTAACAAAGCGTGCTAGAAGTTATCAAATGTAGAACTGAGTCCTGAGAACTACTTACAGATTTAAAACACTTCTAATAAAAATATAAGTTAAAACTATTTATACGCTGTAAATCTTTAGAAAATGAAGATTTTTATATCTTAACTGTTACACTGTTTAACGTGGCTATTTAAGACAGCTAGCATTTATGATAAATGTTTATTTCATAAAGGTAAAGTAAATTTCATGAAACGGACCTTGATACCAAAGACCTTGCCTTTGTTTTCTTTTCTTTGGATTAATGACATATGACGTTTATTTGACGTTGACATAAACAGAAGAACATATGATCCTTTAATGTTGTTATACTATTCAGTGGAAAATTCTCTTTACGTTCGTGAGAAACATATATTTTTAATGCCATGATTCGGGAAGACGATCCTCAATTTCGAATAACGCCATTCCAGCAGATGGCATCGGCATGTTCCGGTGCATTGATAACCTCCTTATTTAGTAAGTGTTTTCTACAACAAACTTCGTTAACTATAAACAGGTATACTGATAATCACGTAGTACTTTACAATAACAATCATTGCTGCGTATGTATGTAAAGGTGAATATTTAACAAGCGGCGTAAATTATCGTCCTCGAAGTTTACATGATCCTTTTGGAATAGATACTTCGAATTAAGGAAACTTGTTGTTTTCTAATATGTAACATTATTAACCTAAGACTCTCTTATATTTTGAACAGAAAATCATGTTACTTGTAGATGTTTTTCCCAATTTATATGTTAAGTGGTTGTATTTTTGAACACAAAATTTTTGAGTAATATTTCAGTTCTAGAGTAGCTTAATATATATTTTTTAATTTCTGCAGTGACTCCACTAGATGTAGTAAAAATTAGATTACAAGCTCAACAAAAAGCTTTGCTTTCTAATAAATGTTATCTGTATTGCAATGGCTTGATGGAACATTTGTGCCCTTGTGGTGAGACTGCTTGGATACCTAGACGAGTTCACTTTCATGGAACAATAGTAAGTATTGAATATAATTGAGTTAAACCCCCCACCATTTAGTTGACTTTGTCTTTGAACACGTGTTTAACTTATTACTATATAACTCTGCTTGCTTGGGTGATGCTTCGCTTTGTGATTTTGTAGTGGAGTCTATCTCCTGACGATGCTTCAATTATGGGACGAAACAATTGTTCAGATTGTGGTGGTGAATGTGTATTATTGCTTGTGTATTGTTGTGTTATCAGTGTTGGGTAGTTCTTACAAATTCTGCATGTATCATGTATGAGAATGATTAGTACACTCTACATTTAGCATTACATATATTTTCTTTTTTCGCAGATTATAGCAAAATAATATTCTCATTACTTTTGTATTATGGACCTCTGCAAAGTAACACCTAATTCTATAAATTATATAAAAAAATTGTTGAATTTAAAGTTTGATACTCTTATTACAGGATGCGTTCTACAAAATTGCAAAACTAGAAGGAATCCCAGCATTATGGTCAGGTTTAAGTCCCACACTTGTGTTGGCTCTTCCATGTACTGTCATCTATTTTGTATCATATGAACAACTTAGGTATAGAATGAAAACAATGTATAATAACTTTACTGGCAAATGTAAGTACAACAATTTTAAGATATTAAGTGAATGTAATATTTATTTTTTTGTTTAAGAATTATTAGTGATGCTTTTATATTACATGAATTTAATGTTTGAAAAGGTGTACTTTGTATTCTATATTTCATTAAGTTAGCCTCACTAGAAGTATTTGTCTAATTGTTTTTAATAACACATATCACAACTAAAGAATTCCAGTTGATTTGGCACTTAAAAAGATAGATTATATTCTCAAGTATGACAATAGAACAAAAGTAAATATAGAAGCATTTTTCTATTTTTATTTTTTACAAAAAGTGGATTATAGAAAAATAATTCTATCATTACTTTCATAAATGGAATGCTGCAAAGTAACATCCACATCTAATAATTATTAAGTTCAGTTTTGATGGATGGTTTTTATTTGCAGTGGGACAACCTATGTGGATCCCTTTAACAGCTGGTGCTACTGCTAGGACAGTAGCAGTGACAATTGTTAGCCCTTTAGAATTAATTAGAACCAAAATGCAGTCGAAGAAATTGACATATTCTGGTAATTAGTGAATTCAATTTTTGTTTATTGTATTAATTTGTAGCTGTGATACTAAGCACAACGGTATAACAGTGTGACACTTTCAAGAAGGTCAGGGTTCTAACTTGGACAGGCACAAATGAGTTTTTCTATTATATTTATGTATTTAATTAATAATTGCAATTTATCACATGCTTTTAGGTCAAGGAAAACACAGTAAGGAAACCTGCATATCTCTAGAGAATTCTTAGCATATGTGTAATCTACCAATCTGTATTGGAGCAGCGTGGTAGGTCTTAGCTCCAATCCTTCTTTCAAAAAACGCAGAGTGGGTGCCTTTGCCTAGCAGTGGGATAGTAACTTTATTGTTACTTTACTTTATTTTTTACAAAATATATAAAAATTAACAAAAATAAAATTTTCAAAATTTGTAATTAAAAAAAAACGACTCTTAAAGCTTGTATTATAATGAAATCAGCAGCATAATAATAGTAAAAGCTTCAGCTCAATAGTAACGCATTCACAAATACCTATATCTACATAATCTAAGAAAACATGGAAATCTGATACAAATAACTAAAGATTATAGAATAGTAATTTATAGAATTAGGCGTTACTTTGCGGAGGTCCATAATACAAAACTAATGAGAATATCCGCGATAAAAGAAAATATATGTAATGCTAAATGTAGAGTGTTTCGTTTCATGCCTGATACATGCAGAATTTGTAAGAACTCATGCTCTACCCCACACCGATAAGACAACAATACACAAGCACTGCACACATTCACCACCACAATCTCAACAATTGTTTCGCCACGTAACCGAAGCATTGTGAAAAGATAGACTCCGCGACAAAATCGCAAAGCAAGCAAGCTTTGCGATTTTCTCATTAGTTTTGTATTAGAGAATAGGTTATTTCTATTAACCCACCTTAAAATATTATTATCAGAGAGTTCCAAAATTATTGCAAAATGAGGCATACATGAACACAACAAGATGATAAAGGAAATTAGGCTGTTATTGTTTTTTGAAAAAATACCGATTTTTTTTTTACAGAAATCAATCTAGCTCTACGTCAAGTCTTAAAATATGAAGGATATAGAGGTTTATTTCGAGGTCTAGGGTCGACATTACTAAGGGATGTTCCTTTCTCAGGTAAAGTTTCTATGTGCCTAGAAATATTTGTAAGTTTTCTGAACTTTTCGTTCTTTTTTTAAATTAGGACATCACCATGTCATAATTACTTTGAATTAAGAAAATCGACGTACTTAAGTATAAGTTTAGAATACTGTTGCTAAATAAAGTGATGTTGTTAATAATTTATGACGCCTTAACGCCGTAAGACAAATTTGATCGGTTTAACCGGGTAAGGTTATTTTCGTTACAAGTTTTAAAATAACTTGTCACAAGACTGAAAAATTTCAAAAATATTGCCAATGAGGAACTATGTTTATCAATACTTTTATATACTAAAAAGTCTTCTTGAATATGTAATCGTTATTTTCATAAAAGCGCTATTACAATAGTAGATTGTGATACTGTTGCATAATAAGGGTTCTTATAACACGAGTGTGTTTTAAAAATATGAGCCGCAGCCGAGTTTTTTTTATAGTATCACACGAGTGTTATAAGACCAAGTTATGTAGTGTCATACACTACTTTATCTACTCTCATACTATAATACATATAACAATATTAATAAAAACAAAACTTTGTTTAAATATTGAAAAGTTTTTTTAAATGTCAAATGTTAACGCCAAGGCGCAAACATCGGTTGCGCATGCGTGTTGCATCGCCGCGGACTCGTTCATTGAAACCTTTTTTTTTTAAGGTAGAGATTCAACCTCATTGGTCCAGCTGGAGGTTGTATCGTTATGATTTAAAAGTTATATTATGATAGAGGTGTCCATACAAGTCCTGTATCATAATAAAACTTTGAAATTTTTTTTTACCTGTACGTAATGTTTGTAATAAGAATTTTGGTTTCAGATTATAATCTTTGTATTATAGTATCAGAGTAGATAAAGTATAATACATTTGTTAATGAGGACCTGATAACAATAATAATTCTAACACTTTTCTTACTTTACAGGAATATACTGGACGACGTTTGAGTCAACGAAAATATTTTTCAATAAACCAGATTCTGAAAAGAATTCATTTTTATTTAACTTTTTCTGTGGATCAGTAGCAGGCAGTGTAAGTTGTAATTTGTTATATATACTCGTTTCTTTTCTACTTCATCTATTGCAGAGATGATCAACACGCGGCCCGCAGGGCACTTCAACAATGTATTTAGTATACTTCATTGAATAAGGATTAATGCTGTATTGTATAAAAATTGCTTTGAACATAAGGCATTATATTTCGTAAAAAGTAAATGACATAAAATGCTATTGTGGGTTATCCATAAGAGAGATAGACATATACTATCTACACGCGATATAGCTTTCAACGACGAAAGCTATATCGCGTGTAGATAGTATCAGTGTGGTGTGCAAAAGACCTTATGTGGATTGTGCGGTTCAAGTGAGGGTAGATGAACGAAATAATGACTGTAGTACTCGGGAACGAAGACACCGCGGCGCATGCAACTCTGCCGAAACGTCGAACCTCAAAGGTAACTCGAGGCTATCGCGATGGGACCCGTTTGTTTATATAATAATTAGTATGAATCGCGAAAGTTTAAAACCTGCCATTAGTCAATAATGTTTTTTTTTTCTAGATTGCAGCATTCGTTACACTGCCATTTGACGTTGTTAAAACACACCAACAAATAGAATTAGGAGAAAAAGAAATTTACACTGGTGAGTAGATTTAAACAATGTGTCTTCTAGATTGTTATTCCAACTAGAGATTTGTAGCTCGCGAGCTAAAGACTAGAAAGGTATCTTTGCAAAAGATATAATCACTCTATAGCTCGCATGTGTTTCAATTATACCTCAATAGCTTTATATTTAAGAGTCAATTTTCATAATGGTTTACGACCCCTGCAGAGTTAGAGAGAAAGAGTTGGGCTTTTATAGCATTTACACGTAAAAGACACAGACGGATAGATATTGCATGTTTGTATTAAGACGGCCGAAGATAGATAGAGAAGGATTTATTTGTAGTCATAGCCTTATTCTCTCTCTGAGTCTTACTAAGCTAAAAGAATGATATATATCCCAAGATCGAAAGATATAAATCACTCTTTTCTTGTCAGGGATACATTTTGCCCATTCATAATCCATAATTCCAACACCTTGATAAATTTATATAGTATGAATGTTATTAAATTTACAGATGGCAAAGTTCATCAGAGAGCATCAAATATGAAAGATATAGCCAGAAATATTTATAGAAATCACGGAGTTAAAGGCTTGTTCACTGGCTTATTGCCTCGAATATTCAAAGTGGCGCCGGCATGCGCCATTATGATTGCAACATTCGAATATGGAAAACAATTTTTTCGAAAATACAACAGCCAGAAGTATAAGGAAAAAATGCAAAGGTATATAAAATTTATTTAACTTTGTTAAAATTTAGAAGCTTTATATTTTAAATTTTTGTTTTATTGTTTTTATTAATTTATGTTCAGACAATGTGATGAACGTACATTTCTTTATAAATCGATTAAGCTCTATGGTCTTCATCTATTTGATTTAAATACTATTGTAATAACGATCAATATTAAAGATTAACCAATTTTTTTACCTATGTCATTGTGATTTCAAATATTTTTAATTAAAGTTGGATTTCCTAATTCAAAATGTTTAAATAAATTGTGTATTAATAATATATATAATAATACAAATCAATTGTAATAAAACTATAGTATTAACTTTCCTTAATTATATATTCGTACACTTTAATTAGTACTCTACTTTACAAAAGCTCCCATAATTCTTTTCATCATTGTATTCCTATTAATTTCCATCGAACACATCCTTCTTCTCGCTAGCCGCCATCTTATCTCCCCACGCTCAGTGTTGCCGACTCCAAATATTCATAATAGTTGGTAATTATTTGTTCAACTTTACACAATTTTTTCTTATAAATTTGGGTATAGAAATAATTTATAAATAAATGAACGTTACATCACAAAAATATGTTGCATTTTTTATTAACCGTTATTTTAATTTCAGCCGTGGAATAGATATAAAAATAATCAAAAGCGATTAATTGTAATACCAGTTAATGTTATCGTGATCACCTTAGGTATAATATTATTTTTCTTTCATTTAAAAAAGTAGAAAAATTTATAACTAGACTACAGTTTATAAAATTTTTGTTTTTTTTTTAAACTCATTCATCTTCCTGACCTTATCCCACTCTAAGTGGGGTCGGCACATGTTATAAACATGTCTTCACATGATTTGGCTACGTATTTTAAGACCGGCCGCCTGCCTGACGTCAACTTGACTTAGTCGTATTTTACGACGCGTCGATAAGAAAGAGGGTTGTCTATTCTATTTAACCGGATACCACACGGTGAGTCAACTTACCTGAGTCGCCTTTTACGACACCTCGGTAAGAAATGATGGTGGTCTATTGTAGTCAGCCGAATACCACACGGCGGGTCGACTTACCTTAGTCGCCTTTTACGACACCTCGGTAAGAAATGATGGTGGTCTATTGTACTCAGTCGAATACCACACGGCGGGTCGACTTACCTTAGTCGCCTTTTACGACACCTCGGTAAGAAAAGAGGGTGGTACTATTCTATATCAGCCGGATACCACACTGCGTTTTTTTAATTCATTGTCATTTTTAATTTTTAAGATATCTACATAACATGACATAACTAATTGTTACAGGCATCAAGACATACTTCTCGTGGCGCAGTCATCAAATAATAACGAGTATTCGACATTTTAGTAAAAGAGATACTGGTAATAAGTATTTAAAAAAATATACTTGCAAGATTTTTTTGTACAATTACATATAATTTTTGTTACATACTTAATAAAAATAATGAAATTTGTATCTAACCATTTGTTTATTCTAGTGTTATTTATAATAATTTTGTATATAAATACAGTCAAAACGAAATTAAGATGTAATTTTTTTTTAATTTTGAGTTGAAAATAATTAGTATAGTTGATTTTTGTTCTTACACTACATGTCTTTTATTTCCACATAGCAACACTGCCTTTGCATAACCTTTTTTTTACATTTTAAAATGAAATTTCTTGTAAAAGATGTACAAATGTAATTCCTACATAAATTTTCATATTAATAGTCTTTCGCTTATAAATGTTAATAATTATTATTTTTAAAAATGCATTCAGTGTTTAATAAAAGTGTATAATCCAATAAGATTAATTTTAAGGAAAAACATGACTGTGAGTGATTATTAATAATGATCTTTGACAAATTAGTAATGTGAAATGGAATAAAAATAATAGGTTTTTTTTTATAATTTAGTCACTGGCATGGTGTATTTACAAATAAATCTATTTACCATTCTCTAATCCGGAAGAGCATAAGTATAAGTTAATTACTGATCTATAATGAGCTAAAGTTTTACAAATTGTACATTATCATTCTTGTAATGAATTGCAAAAATAAGGATCAAATTATTACTGGACTATAAACTGAATGAAAAAAAAACATTATTCAATAAATTTTTTCCTCCTGTTCTTGCATTGAAGAGAAGACAAGGTATAGCCTTCCTCTGTTCTCTCGAATTTCACAGCTTTATTTTCAGATTTTTTGGAAAGAACTATTGGTTAATGTTTAAATAAACTAATCTCTATAAAGTTTGTCTCTGCCTGTTTTTCTCTTCCAAATTCCATTTAGACTAGACTAGATTATTTTATTTTAACATATGTGTATATGTTATAATAAAATAATTACTTTAACAAACATCCAGTACATTTTGAATGAAGTCGAATATGTATAAGTATTAGGTAGCTGAATAATACCTTTTTATATGGTTTTGGTATTATGATTTTAAACTCATACTGGACTATTGTAGCCATGTTGTATTGTAGTAGTGTTGTTGTCATTGATATTTCCAATGAGTGTATCAATTGGTATAGAGATAAACCCATGGCTGTCTGTATATAAAGTATTTGTAAATATAACTTTGGATTATATTTGACTATGTATATAATAAAACATTTTTAGTTTATATATTTGTTTTTGTTTTCCTAATTTATGATTAGTTTTGTCTATGACATTGATATTAACAAGATAGAATGTATCTTGTGATCCTAGAATCAAAAAAGAATGAAAAAGAATAATCCAATAAAAAACATCTTTAGCACTAAACTACATAATACAACAAATATATGGAGTAGATGCCATGTCTACTTATTTTAATATTGTATTGTCGATAATCAGACTCACTTTTGTTTTTATTTATAAAGTAACAAAACAAAGGATAGATATTTTTTAATATATTAAACGAATAAAGGCAAAGTGTATAAAAGAAAAGGTTGGCATTGGTTGCATGTCAAAATTTTTTGTAAAATTAAAAGAAGGTTAAATCTCGACTTTACTTAATATCTATAGAGAACACCTTGAAAAAGCTACATTAGTTTAACTTAGTTTGTAACTCACACATTACCACTTTTTTATGCATATGGCTACAATATTTGTAATTTATTTTCACTATAATAACTTCAGTTGGAATTATAAATATTTAGAAACAAGTATATTTAATAACAAAAATATTTTTATAAGAGTTGTACCAAAATTACAAAATCTTTCTAAGACTTTATTGCAAAGTTAGTTTTTGCCCTCAAATTTTGGATAATGATATAAAATAGAATTGATTCCTGTGTGTAAAATAATATCCTTAAAGCTTGATAATCCAAAGTGTAGTGTATGTGGGTTGAGATGTGTGTAACATACTTTGTACATTTATAAACAAGACACATATATGTAATACATACATGAACATAGTCACACTAACTCACACTAGTACAAAAGTACATACACAGTCTCATGATGCACCACAACAGTAACACAAGAGCCCTTGGTGAGAGTGGTCGTGAAGTGACACCTTAACCTGTTGTTACTTGTTAGTGCGTGTTTGAACCTTTGCTAAATTCATACAACATTAGTTAATAAATACTACACAAAGTATAAAAGATTGTCTTCAAATAATCAAACAAAAATAAAAAAATAAAATTTATTACTAATCTTAAAATATAATTATTTACATTAGTGTACAATCGGTCCTAAAGGTTCTGCTCTGATGTTACCGAGGTCTAATCTGCTATCAATTGATTCATCTATTTGTCCCACGATTGCTATATTATCACCTCTAATTATATGAAGTCCTAAAACTACTTGGGCCACTCCGGTTGATGATGAGAATACACGTTCGTGAGATTCATCTAAAATTATATTTATTGTTTGATCGAATCCTTTCAGGGTGCCAATAAAATTTCGACCATCTGAAGTAATTACTGAAACTGTCTGATTTATGTAGCTCTCCAGTCCAGATGCCATGGTTGATATTTATTATAGAGGATTATTTTAAATTAGGTTTTAATTCAATTTTACAAAATTCCTTGAGATTAGTTTATCGGCGGTAGGTTTATTTTGACGTTTCACAAAGAATTTGACATTTCATTTATCTCGACATAACATTTTAGAAGCGTTGATTAACAGCAGCAGATTATTAATTTAAAATTATTTTGCATCGTTTTTATACATATAGTCGCAAAAGGTGAAAAAAATATGTTTCCCTTAATTTTTTTGTTTTTTAATGATCATATTACATTTTATTAATTATGAATAAAATTAAAGGTAGGTAATTAATAACAATCATAAGTAAAAAGGGAAAGACATAAAAAGCCTTAAAATATAAAGATATAGATTACCTTTTTTAGTAATAACTCATGCCAAAATCAGCTAAAATAGCTTTGTTCTATGCTATTCATCTGTGATTTATTTGTTATTTGTTTATTTGTGATTAACTTAACTAATTTATAACTTGAAGTAAAAAAACGATTAATAAAGAATCGTTTTTTTCCTTTAAAATAAATCGATATTTAAAAAATTTGATTAATTTGAATCAAAATAATCGATTAATAATAATCATTTTTTTCTGATTTCTTAAAAAGTTGCCTTTTTTATTATTTATTTGAAAAGTAAAGGCTAATTAAAGTGGACAATTATCAATAAATAATAACAGATGCGCTGTTTGTGAAATTCGATTGAAATGTGTAGTTCAGCTACATTGATTTCATTCAACAATGCATATGTTATCTTCAAAAAACAAGAAAAAAGAGTAAAAAGGCATAAGAGGATAATTAAAATAATCTATTTAAAAAATATTTTTAATGAAAAAAAAATCGATTATTCAAAATCTATTATTTTATCCCTAATTTACGTACCTTAAATTTATAATTAAAGTTTTGACCAAAGATTACAGTGTACATAATGAAATAGATGGGTAACTCGCAGTCGTTTTTTGTCATCCGTAATAGCGCCATCTAGAGATAAGTTTCTGTACTAAAAAGGTCAAAAGGGTCATATATATCTATATATACTATATATATAATATTTTTGCAGTAGGGCGGGGTATAAATACAAAAGAAATGAAAAAACAAAATTATTGAAAAGTTATCTATTTTGTATAAATAATACAGTCGTTTTAACTTTGACGTTTTTTCCATAGACTACCTATTAAAATATGCCATGTTTGACGTTAAATAGATTTATTATGATATTGCTTACCAGGGCGGTTTTACTATAGGCGCCAACACATGTTATCTCGCATCCCTCTTGCACATGTACGTATTTATGAATGAATCGTATGAAAATAGTCTCAGCTGCATCTCGCTCCACTCCTACATACATATTTTTACGCACTCATTCTCATTTTGACTGTCTATCATATAACAAGACAACAAGTTGATTTTATTAATGAATGGGCGGTGTATTAAATTTTTAAATTTCCCGTTGTAAAGTTCTAGTACTTTAATTTTTACTAAAATGTATAATTTTGTTTTAATTTAGTTAGCAAAATTCTTGAAACAAATATCACTAGAAGCAAATTAAATGTATCAAGTCTTATTTCACCAGTAGCTGTTGAGATATTTCTTAAAATGAGAAATATAACAACGAAGAAACGTGCAGTTATAAAACAATAAGAAGAGGATTTACTTAATCATTATATAAATGTAAGTGTTGAGTTTTAATGAATTTTGTGCATCTCAATAATAGTAAGAGCTTTCTTAAAATTTACATTCTCACATCTAAATATAATAATCTAACCTTCTTGCATGGATAGCCTAAAACCTTTAACATGCAGTATAATTTTTATTTCATATTTGACTTAGTTATCGTTATATAAAAATTATGATATATAATTTCGATTGATGAATTAGCTATATTCATTATTATATTAAGGATATGTCTTGCGATTTTATATAGCTTCTAGTGTCTTGTAGTGCAATAAATGATTAATAATGGAACATTAAAGTGAAAGTTTTTTAGAAGTTGTTCTAATTGATCATAAGTGTGTATCTATCTTAGTTATGAATAATTTGGACATAACTTAAATGGTCTACTTAATATTTTTTTTTAGAAGTACTTTTTAATTGAAGTTGTATTCATTAGAATTCTTCATTGTATTATATTAGAACTTTAAAAATGATTGTCAAGTTTTTTATAATGAGACTCGGATGAAAAGGGAGTAAATAGCAAAAGAGAGCAAGTTTATTCTGTATAAAGCAATATAGGGTATATTGCTTTATATAACACTATTGTTGATTTTTAATTAAAAAGCAAAAGCAAAATTTAAATTTACGATTGATTAAACGATTGATTGATTAATTGCAGATTCAAGAATCCTCAGATCCAAGATTAAGAGAAATTTTTTATTTTAATATGATTGTCACATGATGTTATTTATAGTTATGATTTGAGATATCTTTACATTTACAGTGCTAATAAAAGATATAATAGTATGATGGTTAAACCCGCGGGGCGGTTCCGCGACCCTATGTTCTCCCCTGCGGATAGGCGGATAAGGCGTATAGTGCAACAACAAGTCAAAGCACTTACCTTAGCGGTTGTGGACTGTATGGTGGTAGCCTGCTCTAGATCGCTCGGGATCCAAAGAAGGCGCGGCGCGGATGACCGTTACGGTACAAAACGATGATGCGGAGAATCGATGCGGACTTGACTTCTCGGCGGTGTCAAGCGTTATGGTGGTTGCGTCGCGGCGATGAACCGCAATGGCGGCTGCAGCGCGACCATTCGATTGGTCGCGCGACTTCACCACTGTCACTCACCACTAAGTTCGTGGCAGTGACATGTATTGCAAAAAAAGCGCGAATGTAATGTTACATTACATAAACCTTGCACCGATTGTGAGTTATCTCCTATTCCCTTTATCGAAATATTTTCATTCGGTTGGAAAATATTAATGCCAAGCCTTTTACAGCACTGTTTTGTTATAAAATGTTTTTGAGAACCCATATCGATGAGTACTCTAATCGGTTGCATAGTAGAATTTCGATCTAATACGTAAACAATCGCGGAACCTAATAAAACTATCTTATTATCACTTCTACTGCTCGCGGACATACTATTGCTATGCAAGGAAACCGGTTTATCGTCCGAAGGTATGAGCTGTTCGCAGTGACGTTCGTGCGCTTCCGATGCACCTTGCACAGAGTGAACAACCCCCCCGACCATATCAGTACGCGGGCTAGTAAAATGCAGTGATGTATGATGTCTCTTATTACAGTTTTTACAACTAGAATTCGAACGGCAACTAGATAATGTATGACGCGTACTTAAGCAGTTAATACAACCCTTTAAATCCTTAACTGTGTTGTGTTTATCGTGCGGCGTTTGTTTATCAAAAACGGGACAAGAAAACAAATGAAAGTGTTCGGTCGATTTGCAAAGCGAGCATCTACGCGATATAGTTTGAATATTACTTGTGGATGGTGCGTTGACAATATACGAAGCGGGATTTAAGTGCGGATTGTAAACAAGGTTACAATGATTATGTTTAACGCGGGTGGTAATATTACAACTATTCGCCGTTCTTTGTAATATTTTTAATTGCTCGCGAAGAAATATAACAAACTCTGAGTACTGCGGATAACATTGTTTTCTTATACTGTTCTCGAATTGTTTTGCGGTTTCGACGTCTAATTTTCGTAAACCGAGATGCACAAATAAGAAATCTAATAGATCGTCGATTTTAATTTGTTTTAAGGCGGCGATAGATGTCGAATATGTATCGATAAAAGTATCTAGTTGCGGTGCAGTGGTGTTTTGAAGCGGTTTTAAGTTTAATAATTTTTCTATGTAACTAACAGCTATTGCTCGGTTGTCAGTATATTTATCGACTAATGCGTTGTAAATAAGCGAATAATTATCCGCCGTGGGATTAATACCTAGCCAAATACTTTCTGATTTACCCTTTAATTTAGCGATTAAATAACGAATGCGTAAAGAATCTGTCAATTCATCGTTAAAATGAACCATCGAGTTGAATGACTCAATAAACATAGGGAATTTTTCGTATTCGCCATAAAACTCGGGAACGGATAATTTTTCTAAGCGTATAGAACTTGCGGGAATGTTATGATTATTACTATTTTTTAACGATAAACTATTCGATAAAGAGGAACTATATTTCTGCGCGGCATCCTTTATTTCACAATAAAAATCTTCGAAAGCCCAAATCGCTTCGAAGTTTGCTACATATTTTGGATTTATTAATAAATTAATCTTATTAATTTGATCCAGTAAGCGGTTAAATTCCGATCGAACGTTTTCTAAATTCGAAATCCTTTTAAAAAACAAAGTATATGTAGGATCCTCAGTGTTTTTAGGAATTAAGGAGTGAATGTTTTTAATTCTTAAAAAATATGATTGCTTTTTAGCTTCTAATATAGTTAAATCACATTCACTTGTATCTGCACATTCTGAAAAGTCACCTTTCTTTGAAGCCATCTTGATACCTTTGTGCTGTTGCTTTCAGTTGAAATCGAAAAATTTGAATTGTGTAACGGATAACGATTAAGCGAAAAATGAATATTTAAGCGCGGTGTATGCAATAATATGTTGTTTGAACACCGATTAATGGATATTTTAATACTAATTAAATGGCCAATGGGGCAAATAACTTTAAATCGCGGTTCTATAATACTGATTATGGAAAAGTATGAGATTTTGACAGCGGAATGAAATATAGAAAATACAAATGGGTAAAAGAACATAGAAATCGCATCCAGGCTCGAAGTAGACCAAATGATGGTTAAACCCGCGGGGCGGTTCCGCGACCCTATGTTCTCCCCTGCGGATAGGCGGATAAGGCGTATAGTGCAACAACAAGTCAAAGCACTTACCTTAGCGGTTGTGGACTGTATGGTGGTAGCCTGCTCTAGATCGCTCGGGATCCAAAGAAGGCGCGGCGCGGATGACCGTTACGGTACAAAACGATGATGCGGAGAATCGATGCGGACTTGACTTCTCGGCGGTGTCAAGCGTTATGGTGGTTGCGTCGCGGCGATGAACCGCAATGGCGGCTGCAGCGCGACCATTCGATTGGTCGCGCGACTTCACCACTGTCACTCACCACTAAGTTCGTGGCAGTGACATGTATTGCAAAACACGCCCAACCATAGTATGTGTAATGAATGAAAGAATAACAGCAATATTAAAAGACTATTCTATAAAACTGAAAGTAAATATTTATGTAATTTATAAATCACTTAAAATGTGCAACTGTTTATATCTAACAGAAATTAAATAACAAACAATATTTCTCCTTCATACTAAATAATAAAAAGCAATAATAAAAAGCAATTTTTCTAAAAGTGAACCCATTTACTCTTTCTTAACAAATCAATGCATAATGACACAGACAACATTTTTTTTATATTATAGAACAACTATTCATATAGATTCAAATACAACCTTGTTCATAAGAGGTTCTATTTGAATAGTAACAATTTTTAATTTTTTTAATTTTTTAAAATTATTTTCAGAGATGGAATAGCACTAGACTAAGTGCAACTAAAGGAAGGTAACTAATACTCAAGTGAAGCCTAAATTTATGAAGCTAAGTTAGATTCCCGTAATTTCAGCCACAGATGTAAGCGTGCACTCAAACATCAGTAGCCAAAAGCGACTGGGAAAAGAATTAAGGTTTTACATGTATTGCAGGTGCCAAATACCGGCTCTTTGCCAACCGCAACACATAACCATTACAAAAAAAAAATGTAAAAATTAATGGATTGAATGAAATTAATGGATTAATTTTACAGGAGGGCAGTCTGACAGCTGGCCTCGTGACTCCACGAGCTACGCTGGTCTGGCCTCGCTGCCGCCAATGGAGACGTGCTGCCGCCCCTCACCCCAGGCCGGCCCGTCCGGCTATGCCGCAGCTGCTGTCGCTCCGCCGTCGCCTCGAGCGCTCGAACAGCGCCAGACCGAACAGTAGCGTCAACCACCAGGACCTCTGTAATTTGAGAAAATGCATTTGAGGTAACTAATATTCAAGTGAAGTCTGAATTTATGAAGCTAAGTTAGATTCCCGTAATTTCAGCCACAGATGTAAGCGTGCACTCAAACATCAGTAGCCAAAAGCGACTGGGAAAAGAATTAAGGTTGTACATGTATTGCAGGTGCCAAATACCGGCTCTTTGCCAACCGCAACACATAACCATTACAAAAAAAAATGTAAAAATTAATGGATTGAATGAAATTAATGGATTAATTTTACAGGAGGGCAGTCCGACAGCTGGCCTCGTGACTCCACGAGCTACGCTGGTCTGGCCTCGCTGCTGCCAATGGAGACGTGCCGCCGCCCCTCACCCCAGGCCGGCCCGTCCGGCTATGCCGCAGCTGCTGTCGCTCCGCCGTCGCCTCGAGCGCTCGAACAGCGCCAGGCCGAACAGTAGCGTCAACCACCAGGACCTCTGTAATTTGAGAAAATGCATTTGAGGTAACTAATACTCAAGTGAAGTCTGAATTTATGAAGCTAAGTTAGATTCCCGTAATTTCAGCCACAGATGTAAGCGTGCACTCAAACATCAGTAGCCAAAAGCGACTGGGAAAAGAATTAAGGTTTTACATGTATTGCAGGTGCCAAATACCGGCTCTTTGCCAACCGCAACACATAACCATTACAAAAAAAAAATGTAAAAATTAATGGATTGAATGAAATTAATGGATTAATTTTACAGGAGGGCAGTCCGACAGCTGGCCTCGTGACTCCACGAGCTACGCTGGTCTGGCCTCGCTGCTGCCAATGGAGACGTGCCGCCGCCCCTCACCCCAGGCCGGCCCGTCAGGCTATGCCACAGCTGCTGTCGCTCCGCCGTCGCCTCGAGCGCTCGAACAGCGCCAGGCCGAACAGTAGCGTCAACCACCAGGACCTCTGTAATTTGAGAAAATGCATTTGAGGTAACCAATACTCAAGTGAAGTCTGAATTTATGAAGCTAAGTTAGATTCCCGTAATTTCAGCCACAGATGTAAGCGTCCACTCAAACATCAGTAGCCAAAAGCGACTGAGAAAAGAATTAAGGTTTTACATGTATTGCAGGTGCCAAATACCGGCTCTTTGCCAACCGCAACACATAACCATTACAAAAAAAAATGTAAAAATTAATGGATTGAATGAAATTAATGGATTAATTTTACAGGAGGGCAGCCCGACAGCTGGCCTCGTGACTCCACGAGCTACGCTGGTCTGGCCTCGCTGCCGCCAATGGAGACGTGCCGCCGCCCCTCACCCCAGGCCGGCCCGTCCGGCTATGCCGCAGCTGCTGTCGCTCCGCCGTCGCCTCGAGCGCTCGAACAGCGCCAGGCCGAACAGTAGCGTCAACCACCAGGACCTCTGTAATTTGAGAAAATGCATTTGAGGTAACTAATATTCAAGTGAAGTCTGAATTTATGAAGCTAAGTTAGATTCCCGTAATTTCAGCCACAGATGTAAGCGTGCACTCAAACATCAGTAGCCAAAAGCGACTGGGAAAAGAATTAAGGTTTTACATGTATTGCAGGTGCCAAATACCGGCTCTTTGCCAACCGCAACACATAACCATTACAAAAAAAAAATGTAAAAATTAATGGATTGAATGAAATTAATGGATTAATTTTACAGGAGGGCAGTCCGACAGCTGGCCTCGTGACTCCACGAGCTACGCTGGTCTGGCCTCGCTGCTGCCAATGGAGACGTGCCGCCGCCCCTCACCCCAGGCCGGCCCGTCAGGCTATGCCACAGCTGCTGTCGCTCCGCCGTCGCCTCGAGCGCTCGAACAGCGCCAGGCCGAACAGTAGCGTCAACCACCAGGACCTCTGTAATTTGAGAAAATGCATTTGAGGTAACCAATACTCAAGTGAAGTCTGAATTTATGAAGCTAAGTTAGATTCCCGTAATTTCAGCCACAGATGTAAGCGTGCACTCAAACATCAGTAGCCAAAAGCGACTGAGAAAAGAATTAAGGTTTTACATGTATTGCAGGTGCCAAATACCGGCTCTTTGCCAACCGCAACACATAACCATTACAAAAAAAAATGTAAAAATTAATGGATTGAATGAAATTAATGGATTAATTTTACAGGAGGGCAGTCCGACAGCTGGCCTCGTGACTCCACGAGCTACGCTGGTCTGGCCTCGCTGCCGCCAATGGAGACGTGCCGCCGCCCCTCACCCCAGGCCGGCCCGTCCGGCTATGCCGCAGCTGCTGTCGCTCCGCCGTCGCCTCGAGCGCTCGAACAGCGCCAGGCCGAACAGTAGCGTCAACCACCAGGACCTCTGTAATTTGAGAAAATGCATTTGAGGTAACTAATATTCAAGTGAAGTCTGAATTTATGAAGCTAAGTTAGATTCCCGTAATTTCAGCCACAGATGTAAGCGTGCACTCAAACATCAGTAGCCAAAAGCGACTGGGAAAAGAATTAAGGTTTTACATGTATTGCAGGTGCCAAATACCGGCTCTTTGCCAACCGCAACACATAACCATTACAAAAAAAAAATGTAAAAATTAATGGATTGAATGAAATTAATGGATTAATTTTACAGGAGGGCAGTCCGACAGCTGGCCTCGTGACTCCACGAGCTACGCTGGTCTGGCCTCGCTGCCGCCAATGGAGACGTGCCGCCGCCCCTCACCCCAGGCCGGCCCGTCCGGCTATGCCGCAGCTGCTGTCGCTCCGCCGTCGCCTCGAGCGCTCGAACAGCGCCAGGCCGAACAGTAGCGTCAACCACCAGGACCTCTGTAATTTGAGAAAATGCATTTGAGGTAACTAATATTCAAGTGAAGTCTGAATTTATGAAGCTAAGTTAGATTCCCGTAATTTCAGCCACAGATGTAAGCGTGCACTCAAACATCAGTAGCCAAAAGCGACTGGGAAAAGAATTAAGGTTTTACATGTATTGCAGGTGCCAAATACCGGCTCTTTGCCAACCGCAACACATAACCATTACAAAAAAAAATGTAAAAATTAATGGATTGAATGAAATTAATGGATTAATTTTACAGGAGGGCAGTCCGACAGCTGGCCTCGTGACTCCACGAGCTACGCTGGTCTGGCCTCGCTGCCGCCAATGGAGACGTGCCGCCGCCCCTCACCCCAGGCCGGCCCGTCCGGCTATGCCGCAGCTGCTGTCGCTCCGCCGTCGCCTCGAGCGCTCGAACAGCGCCAGGCCGAACAGTAGCGTCAACCACCAGGACCTCTGTAATTTGAAAAAAGCATTTGAGGTAACTAATACTCAAGTGAAGTCTGAATTTATGAAGCTAAGTTAGATTCCCGTAATTTCAGCCACAGATGTAAGCGTGCACTCAAACATCAGTAGCCAAAAGCGACTGGGAAAAGAATTAAGGTTTTACATGTATTGCAGGTGCCAAATACCGGCTCTTTGCCAACCGCAACACATAACCATTACAAAAAAAATAATGTAAAAATTAATGGATTGAATGAAATTAATGGATTAATTTTACAGGAGGGCAGTCCGACAGCTGGCCTCGTGACTCCACGAGCTACGCTGGTCTGGCCTCGCTGCCGCCAATGGAGACGTGCCGCCGCCCCTCACCCCAGGCCGGCCCGTCCGGCTATGCCGCAGCTGCTGTCGCTCCGCCGTCGCCTCGAGCGCTCGAACAGCGCCAGGCCGAACAGTAGCATCAACCACCAGGACCTCTGTAATTTGAGAAAATGCATTTGAGGTAACTAATACTCAAGTGAAGTCTGAATTTATGAAGCTAAGTTAGATTCCCGTAATTTCAGCCACAGATGTAAGCGTGCACTCAAACATCAGTAGCCAAAAGCGACTGGGAAAAGAATTTAGGTTTTACATGTATTGCAGGTGCCAAATACCGGCTCTTTGCCAACCGCAACACATAACCATTACAAAAAAAAATGTAAAAATTAATGGATTGAATGAAATTAATGGATTAATTTTACAGGAGGGCAGTCCGACAGCTGGCCTCGTGACTCCACGAGCTACGCTGGTCTGGCCTCGCTGCCGCCAATGGAGACGTGCCGCCGCCCCTCACCCCAGGCCGGCCCGTCCGGCTATGCCGCAGCTGCTGTCGCTCCGCCGTCGCCTCGAGCGCTCGAACAGCGCCAGGCCGAACAGTAGCGTCAACCACCAGGACCTCTGTAATTTGAGAAAATGCATTTGAGGTAACTAATATTCAAGTGAAGTCTGAATTTATGAAGCTAAGTTAGATTCCCGTAATTTCAGCCACAGATGTAAGCGTGCACTCAAACATCAGTAGCCAAAAGCGACTGGGAAAAGAATTAAGGTTTTACATGTATTGCAGGTGCCAAATACCGGCTCTTTGCCAACCGCAACACATAACCATTACAAAAAAAAATGTAAAAATTAATGGATTGAATATAATTAATGGATTAATTTTACAGGAGGGCAGTCCGACAGCTGGCCTCGTGACTCCACGAGCTACGCTGGTCTGGCCTCGCTGCCGCCAATGGAGACGTGCCGCCGCCCCTCACCCCAGGCCGGCCCGTCCGGCTATGCCGCAGCTGCTGTCGCTCCGCCGTCGCCTCGAGCGCTCGAACAGCGCCAGGCCGAACAGTAGCGTCAACCACCAGGACCTCTGTAATTTGAGAAAATGCATTTGAGGTAACTAATACTCAAGTGAAGTCTGAATTTATGAAGCTAAGTTAGATTCCCGTAATTTCAGCCACAGATGTAAGCGTGCACTCAAACATCAGTAGCCAAAAGCGACTGGGAAAAGAATTAAGGTTTTACATGTATTGCAGGTGCCAAATACCGGCTCTTTGCCAACCGCAACACATAACCATTACAAAAAAAATGTAAAAATTAATGACGTACGAATTACCAAAACTGCGCAATTTCAGAAAACAGTACGACACCTTTATAATGGCTAGCCCGTTAATAAAACGTCTTACAAAGTAGCGCGCTTTTGAAGCTAATGTTCGACGATACAGAAAACGAACATTACCAACAAAACGCCTACACAGTATGGGAAGAAAGAACACTGCAGTGTCCACCTCAACCATACTGTTAAATGAGAAGAAAAAGCCCTGCAGCTTTTACAGGAGGGCAGTCAGACGCTGCTAGTCATTAAATATTAAAGATTACAATGTCTTTATTTACCTAAGCTATGATTAAAACAGAGTAATTATGCAAAAGTAATAATAAAATTATTTTGCTATAATCGGCGATGAAGTAAAATAGAAAATGTATATAATGCTAAATGTAGAGTGGACAATTGGTTATCATACCTTATACATGCAGGATTCGTAAAAAACACATGCACAAACCTCCACCACCGCCACCACCATACACAAGCACTATATACATTCACTATCACAAACTCAACAACTCAAATGTTTGAATTTCAACAAACATTCTCGGATAAAATGTGAGTAGTTATCCAAAACTTAATAACAAATAAACTATACTTTTGCACTATTTAATACGAAGAAAATTGAAACGTACTGACTCACCTGAAACGTTCGTTATACGTAATATATAACTGTAATCACTTTTTACTTACGCAAAAATATATAAACCAACAAATGATTTTTAATTAAAATTAGACAATTCCATAAACTTCTTGTTAACGCACACTATATACAATAACACGATATAATAGGAATACCACAATTCCCGTTCCGAGATGCACTTCTCTTGAATGACGAACAAGGACTGAATGTCACTGAAATGTTTTATCGGTATATATAGTAAGACTCCACCGGAAACAATAACGGCACAGTGTTGCCCCTATTTAATCAAAAAGGGCGCGATTAGGGTTGCCACCTTTTTTTTGAAGAAAAATACTATTTTTCTTTTTAAATCAAAAAATATAGTACTTTTAGGAAATTCAGGAAAAAAAATAGGACACATCTATTTTCAATCATTATTTATTTTTCCATGATTATTTTTTATTACTTTTCGCTGGATAATGACACGGAGTTAGAGCTACTAACTAAGTAAGCCCCGTAAATACATGAATGAGTTTCGTTCCTACATTCCCTATGCAGGGCTGCGGGTGCGTTCCATTCACAGTTAATTAAAAAAAGCACGACAATTGCAATTAGCGATAAAAATATAGTATTTTTCGTGCTATATTCTTTTTCTATAATATATAGTACAATTTAAGCTAGTGTTTTTCAATTTATATATACATTTATTAAAGCAGGGACCTCGAAGCATATAGCATTATAGTATATCCTTAGTGTTTTTATTGAACTGTAATAATATTGGGAAGTTTTATTTTTTAATGTTAAAATATAAGTTAAAAATAAAACTAAAATAATAAAAATAAAACTTTTCCTTCTATAGTAATATTTATTGTGTATGCTTTATTGAAGTGTTGTATATCATATGTCATACCCAATATCAGTTATATTCTATGTTTTAGGTGGTTATTTCTGAATAGTTTTTATTCTTTCTGCGACAGACAATATGGATTACAGACATACTTTAATTATTTAACAGAAAGTTATTTGTTCAAGATACTTTAACATACTATCCCATTTAGTTATGCACATTTCAACTATATTTTTTTGTCTGAGTAACTGTATCTGGTCAAGGCACTGCTACTGTTGTTGCAATGAATTCATTAATATCTGATACAATGGCTGATATTCTTCAAGTGAGTTAAAATGTTTCAAATATAAATCATTTTTGTTTGTAAACACAAAAATTGGCATGTGTATGTTTAAAGTAACGGCCTGTTATCCACCCCAGCAGTGGGAACCATAAGCTTCCTCTATCCGTTTTTTGGAGAGAAGTATTGTAGCAAAGACCTACCATCGCGTTGCGCCAATGCGGATTGGTAGGTTACGCATATCCCTAGAATTCGCTAGAAGTATGCGGATTTCCTTACCATATTTTCCTTCACCGAAAAGCGTGTCATAAATTGCAATTGTCAATTAGACATGTGCCTGCGCGGGGTATAAACCCATGATCGTCTTTACAGAGTCGAACGGCCTCACCGCTGAGCTATCCATAGCTTGTTCCATATTTATTAAAATGTATTTGCAATAATTTTCAGATGAACCTGGTCATAGCCAAAGAGAGTACTCATTGGGATGACGTCTAAGGGCTATATGCTGTTGATGCTTTATGGGATGAAGCACATGATTAGGTCAATTGATTTGACTAGATGAAGGCAAGTAAATATTTGATGTAAAGTATGTCAGTCTGTCCATTTCACTTTCTATTAAAACTGAAGCTTATATGTCTAATGGGCTAACTGCCTAATCCGTTTGAGATATAACAAAAAATGTTTGGTACAATTTTTCCTCTATTATAGTGATGCAAAAAAGTGTGTGATATAAGAATAGCTTAAAAGACATATTAGTGATGATCATTGGAACTTTGTCACATACAATACAGTATTTGGAAAGCATAATATTTTTAGCCTGGTACTGCTAACAGTACAAAATCAAAGATATTTAACATAACACAAAGATTGTCACAGATACCCCTTATATTTTATTATTAAAAAAACAAAATTTATAATTATAGTCTCTATTCTATACTTAAAATATAACTGTAGACAAAGTTATAGACACGAAAAAAATATTTTCCAGACACTATTTAAGACCAGTAGAAGCTAAAAATATATTTTTAAAATTTAAAATCTCTGTTATTTGTCAATGCATCATTCTCCTACCCTTATCCCACTCTAAATGGGGTAGGCACAACATGTTTTAAACATGTTATCACATGATTTGGTATCTTACGACCGGTCGCCTGCCCGACGTCAACTTACCTTAATCGGTTTTCGCGACACCTCGGTAAGAAATGAGGGTGGTCTATTCTACTCAGGGAATATCAATGCCAAGATTGTCTGTAAGACTACCTTTGCAAACTAATGTTCTATCTATACATTATTAAAGAATAACTTATTTATTACAGGTTAAATATGCTGCGAACTCTTCCGCCGGGAAGTGTCCACGAGCCCGATGATGCAGATGAACATATATGAAGAGCTTCAGTCGAATCATAATTATTTAGCCTCATTTATTGACATTAGTAATAACATTTTCACAGCGCGAATGCTTTTATTCACTAACAATTTATTTTGCCGCCTGAACCATTCGGAATTTTGGAATAAGGCTGTAAAAGTCCGCTTCAATGCTAGAGGACTCAAGAGAAGGTTGTGTCTTCAAAATAGTATTCATATTAGTATAATTGACAAACATTATGAAGTTTGAAACTTCTTAACTAGGACCCAATGGATTTTTTCTCAAATCCGTGGATAAGGGGGCTCTAGCACACTAGAACGGATCATAATTTGGTTTCATTGTTTAAAACATGATTGGTTAATATTATTGTTTGATAGTTATAGTACCTTGTATTCCATCAGAAATATTTTCCAGACCCAAGCCATATCATATTACCGGTTCAGTATATTGATATATCGGTCATGTGCAGCAATAGCGGTACAACTCAAAAACTTATATTTTGAGATGAATGGGTTTAAAATTTTCATTACTCAGGAAAATGAATAACAATTGCTTAGTTGCTAGTTTAATTGTTAGTTTGCTTAAACGACGGGCTTATAATGAATTATGAGTTCTGCCTGTATTGCTGCTAAAAATTGTGTATTTTAACATTAACACCATTTATTCCTATTCAAAACACGTGTTTTTACTTGTGTAGCAAAACTAAAAACCTGCGCAATCCTGGGAGTAATATATTTTCAAAACAGGATTATTTAAATTGTGAAATTTTTATAATTACGCTATTGTCTAATAAAACTGAAAGATTTGATCTAGTTAAAATTATATTATCCATCACAAAAACTTATATCTTTGGAATGGCATTATATGGCATGTAAAGTGTTAATTAGTCAAAAATGTATATAACTTAAAAAACTATAATTCCTGGTTAACTTGCATTAATCATAAATATGATTTGTTAAAAGTTTTTTGCATAATCGTAATCATAATGCGAGTTAGACAACGGTGTATCAATTAAGGAGAATTCACAGTACTGCAGATACTTGGAAAACGATAATGGAAATGGAAAATTTTATCGCAAGTAAAGTTATAGAACTATGATACATGAGGCAAAAGTAACTAACTAATATTACTATTATTAACATTTAAAAATTGATTCAAAATTTTTATTATTTTACTATATATACTCCATAAGTATAGAAACATAACAAGATGTAAACAAACAAAACCATGTGATTCAGGAGTGACAAATATGTCATAACAATAATATTATTAACAAATGAAAAAATTGGGATTCAACTGCAGTTGTCAAAAGAATATCTCTAATATTTATAAATGTAATTTTCATAAATTGATTGGTATTTTCTAAAATTAAATATTTATACCTTTAGTATAGCAAAACAGCAATATATAATTTAATAAAATTCAGCAGATACAAATTAGCCAAGTAAACTACCTAAAATGGTAATTGGATTAACCAACGCAACATAATATCAATATTCTACGAGCTTCACTCTGTGATACTTAAATGTGTAGTAATTTAGTGTATTTAATATTATCCATCGTTTTCTTTAAAAATTTTATAATTCTTATTTATTGTTTCAAAGTTTGTAAAAATTATTGATAGCAATCACGCCATAATAAAGTGGTGCGAATACTATCAATAATTTTAAATTCTTTAAAAGAATTAAAAATTATATTAAATGTTAGTATAATGTGTTGTAATAAAAAAGGTACTTTATAGTAGGCAGATAATGCCTACTATAAACTACCTGTTTTGACATGTTTACATTTAGTTAAATACTTAACCCATGGAGTATAGTTCCTCATGAAGTTTTCTTTCATCGAAAAGCTTGGTATCAATTGGCACATTAATTATGGCAAAATTTCACAATTTAATTCTTACTTTATATGTATAAATCCGAAGTGTTAACTGGTTTGATGGAAAATATTATACTTAGAGATAAAAACCACTAATATTCTATAAAAATACTACCAATATATCTAAAAAAGACTAATATTTATAATTTACCATCAAGTATACTCCTTTTAAGTATAATATTTTTTCCTAAATACTAAAACGGTAAAAACGAAAGCATCTATTGTTTCAAATACTAATCTTGTAAATTTGTTTTCGAGTGAATACTTATAATTAATTATATTTAATAATAATATATGTAGGATTAAATAAAAGTATGTTTTAAGACGAATGAATGCAGTATGTAAGATAATAATGTTTTTGAACGAAAGCGTGTGCGAGTGAGAGAAGCAGTGTGAAAGCGAGATATGATGATGTATGCAAGATGGCGCTCTCTTATGCCGGCGCACCTAAAGAGTAAGACGCGAATTAAAGTGTTTTTTCCATTATGACGTTTCAAGAGTTTTATTTTGCAAAACACCACTCCCACATATATAATAATTTAAATTACAATTCCTATATTTTCAAGATACATGATCGCCGATTCTGTTTCCTATTTAAAAATAGTAATCATTTTTGAAGTTGCACTTTTAGCGTGTTTAGGAAAAAACTTTTTTTTTTTAAGAAGCATGCACATAGAAATGTAAAACGGCTGTTGAATATAAATTTTTTTATTACAGTAAAAGTCTATTAAAGAATTTCCTTAAATATTTTGTTTTATTAAAATCTAAAAATCATTATTAATATGTTACAGGAAAACCGGTTATCCAAATAATCGGTAAGAGTAAAATGCGAATCGATAAAACTTTGACATCACTAGTTACGGTTTTAGCGCACCAAGTACATCACTAATTTTACTACGATTTTACGTCATACGTTATATATATTACTACTCCATATGTGAGAAAGAGTCAGAGCTGAGACTAAATCCGTTTTTATGAATGAAACGGGTGAGAGGCAGATAGTTTTTTTATGAATGAGAATGTAAGTAGCTGTGCTACTCTGTACCCCCCCATACCACCGAAAATAGGCTCGCGCCAATGTATGAATCTCAACCATCTATTTTATAGTTAATAATCTATGTTGCTTACTAGAAATAAAGAGCTGTTGTCTGAAAGCTATATATTAAGAACAATTACAAAAACTCTAATTTCACACATGTCTCAGTCTCAATCAAGATAAAGCTTAACTCTTATTATAAATAAAATCGAGGATCGTGATGACAAATTCTATAGTTCAATATGTGCTACTTCGAAGTGATTTATTAAAAGACCTTGGCTGGTCTATTGGTGCATTGGTAGCTCAAGCTTGTCACGCATCTACTGCGGTATTACATTTATACAGAGAAGATGAAAGAACCATACAATATTTAAATGATTTAGATAATATGCACAAGGTTATTTTAGAGGTAATGTCAATGTATTATATCCTAGATGTACCAGCGGCTTTATGTGCTGTCAACTGAAATGTTATAATACCCTCAATTATGTATGTATTTTTATACTAGTGCTGAAAAAAAATGTTTATTCTATATGTTAGCTCGGTACAACTTTTGCAATTGTACCAAATTTCAATGTTGCTACTGTTGTGTTAAGTGTTTGATCATATAATAATATAAGTTCAACCATATCACCATGAATATTTAAACTTTAAATTCCTGGAGAGTTTTATATAAAATGAAGCAACTATTTCAATTTACAGGTGCCAAATGAAGAATCATTACAAAAAATAGCACAAAAATTGAAAGAAGCCTCAATAGACCACAAATTATGGATTGAACAACCGGAAAACATACCAACATGCTTAGCTCTAAAACCTTACCCTAAAGAAGAGGTGAAGAAATATGTGGGACGATTTAAATTGTACAAATCAACTTTAAATGATACACTATGATTTAAATGATATATAACACTAAATCAAATAAAAAATCATTTATCATTCTACCTCAGTTGTTTAGTAGTTGTAATGGAAGGCATAATTAAGAAAATGTAATGTTTATAAATTTTTTTGTCCCAAATATCTGACAATACCTATAAAACATGATTATTGAAAAAGGATCTTATATTAAATTTATTTGTATCTGATTATTGATGAACTAATATACTGATCTCTAGAAAAGCATTTAGTATTGTTCTATAACAAGTGTAATTGATTATATATTACATACAAAAGTTAAGCTCTCTAAAGATTAATACACATACAATACAGGGAATTAATTCTTTGAATAAATTAGTTTTTGCCTTCTGTAAGATTTCAGAAACATGGAATTGTAAGCAGTTTAAATAAAGGTGTAAAACCATATTAAAGTTACTTCTCATTAAAAAATAAATAGTTTAATGTACTTTTATTGGATATGATATGTACAAGAATCAGAGTGAAGTGTGAACTGTGACTTCACAATGACATTTGTTTTATAATGGCAATCTTGCCAACTTAAAAATTCTTTATAAAATATTAACTTTTTCGTGTTGCACAATGTTAGGCATAATGAGCTCTATAAATATTGGAAATAAAATCGAACAATAGTCCTAAGCCCTTTCTGCATGTTAAGCAATCGACGAAGAATCGAAGTTTTGCATATTATGTTTGTATTTGTATAAAGAATACCTTAGCTGAGGGATAAAATTTTGCATTTCCATGTATTCCTTATCCCTGTTTTCAATCTGAAGTACCTAATAAGAGATAGATTTATTTTAGTCATAAATAAGGATTGAATAATTACAAGATTGTTTACATTAATTAATCAACACATATATTAATAGAGTTTAAGAATACCTAATACCTACCTAATAGTTAACTCGAAAATATGTAATATACTAAAATCTATTCATCTCATTGTTAATAATTTTATTAATGACGAGATTTAAATTTAAATCACTGATCTCATATTTTAATTTCAATTATCAAGTATTAACTATTACTAGTTACTACATACACTGTTGATTGTAAACTGGCAACATATTATAGTGTCTAATAGGGATGTGACTTTGCGTAGAAAAAATCGATTGATAAATAATAGATTTAACAAAATCTATTATTTCGTATCAAAATAATCGATCAATAATAATCTTTTTATTTCTGACTATTTTAAAAGAAGCGATTTTAATATTAATAGTTGATTACAATAAAGGCTAATTAAACTACTAACAAATTATCCATAGTGTATAATCTATTACAGGCAACACTAATGATGTTGTCATAGTTAATGAAAAACATTAACTTCTAATAGTTTTTGCACTGAATTATATTTTAACATTTGAATCGTATTAAAATAAGTAACTTTAAAGTTGTCTTGTTCATATTTGTGGTAAGTACAAAATTTGTTGTGATTTTTTTTGTATTCCTGCTACGAGAGCTCTAATTACAATCATCGAGAGCCCTTGGTATGCGATATGCCAATTAATGTATTTTACAACAGAAACAAGGAAAATAATGGTATTTACGTAAATAACTAGTTTAAATTCTTCTTTTACTTACAATATTTTGAGGATCTATGTTGAGGAATATATATGGAATTGTCGGATATAGTAATCAGTTGTATTGACATGACTTCAAATCTTAGCTGTGACTAATTGCTCGACAACAATTCTATTGAAATTTTGTTTCAATGACAATTTCACTATTTTCAGTTATTTATATTCTTATTCTTATATTTATAAATAATTTGCATAACACATTGTAATATAAATTATAATGTTCCAGAGTGTTAGCCTGAAGGATGGCTTCATCAAATACTTTACAGAAGGCTATCGATCTTGTTACTAAAGCTACAGAAGAGGATAAAAATAAGAATTATGAAGAAGCCTTACGACTTTATGAACATGGTGTTGAATATTTTTTACATGCGGTGAAATATGAGGCTCAGGGAGAAAGAGCAAAAGAAAGTATAAGGGCAAAATGCTTACAGTATTTGGACAGAGCTGAAAAACTTAAAGAATATCTCAAAAAAGACCGCAAGAAAAAACCTGTAAAGGATGGAGAATCAAACTCTAAGAGCGAAGACAAGAAGAGCGATAGTGACAGTGACTCTGATGATCCTGAAAAGAAAAAACTGCAAGGAAAGTTGGAGGGTGCTATTGTCGTAGAAAAACCACATGTGAAATGGAGTGATGTTGCTGGACTTGAAGCAGCTAAAGAGGCTCTTAAGGAAGCTGTCATTTTACCAATAAAATTTCCACATCTATTTACAGGTAAAAGAATTCCCTGGAAGGGAATATTACTCTTTGGCCCACCTGGTACTGGTAAATCTTACTTAGCTAAGGCTGTTGCTACTGAAGCTAATAATTCTACATTCTTCTCAGTCTCCTCATCTGATCTTGTATCCAAATGGTTAGGCGAGTCAGAGAAACTTGTGAAAAACTTATTTGAACTGGCAAGACAACATAAGCCTAGCATTATATTTATTGATGAAATAGATTCTTTGTGCTCCTCACGATCAGACAATGAATCAGAGTCTGCTAGAAGAATTAAAACAGAATTTCTTGTTCAAATGCAAGGTGTAGGAAATGATATGGATGGCATTCTTGTGCTTGGCGCTACAAACATACCGTGGGTTCTTGATGCAGCTATAAGGAGGCGATTTGAGAAACGTATATATATTGCCTTACCTGAAGAACATGCACGTTTAGATATGTTCAAATTGCACCTTGGCAACACAAGACATCAATTAAGCGAGCAAGATATAAAAGTCCTAGCAACTAAAACTGATGGGTATTCCGGAGCAGATATAAGTATTGTGGTACGAGATGCTCTGATGCAACCAGTTCGAAAAGTACAGTCTGCCACTCATTTTAAGAAAGTTTCTGGTCCTAGTCCCACCGATCCAGATGTCATTGTGAATGACTTGCTAACTCCATGTTCTCCAGGAGAACCTGGAGCGATGGAAATGACATGGATGGATGTGCCAAGTGACAAACTTGGCGAGCCGCCAGTCACAATGTCAGATATGCTTAGATCTCTGGCTACATCTAAGCCAACTGTCAATGATGATGATATGATTAAACTGAAGAAGTTTATGGAAGATTTTGGTCAAGAAGGTTAGTTTGTCCTCTCATTTTGTTTTGTGAAATAGTAGTGCCTATATTTTTGCAAGAGCTTATTGTAATTATTATTTTTTTATAAATGTACTTTTATTTTACTTGCTTTATTAATTGTAAAGCACTTCATTGATATGAATTAGATTATTAATGCTAATAAATAAGTCTAAAGCCTGGCAATAAATCATAAATTGCATGTTTGTTAAATGAGAATGAGATATTTATATTGTAGCTGAAATATATTCAATGTTGTGTAAAAAAAAGTTGAACCTTTAAAAATCCTTCAAGTTATCCTTATATAAGTATTCACAACTTTACTAGTTTTAATAATTTTTGGGATTAACTTTTTTTATTCAATATTCTGATAATATTCAACAGGTCAACAGGGTTTTGATATTTGATTTAATTAAGTTTACAACATTTTCAATTCAAATAATTTCTTAATTTGTTGGGCCTGCCTGTAAAATTAATTTTAACCAAATAAATTGAGATTTTGCTAAAGCATGCTATGTACATCTCATAGGTTATTTTTTGAAAATGTTTCTATCCTAATTATGTTCACTTTAATATCAGTCATAAACTCAAGTTATAAACTCTAACAGGATTTGTGTTACTTTATATCATTATTTCAATACTAAAATTAAAAAATAAGTGCTATTGAACAAATTATAATAACAATTATAATTATCTATCCAAACATATAGTTTCTTTTGTTACATTTGTGACTCAATCGTTCTGTTCCCTTTAAAACAGACACTAAATAAGGATTTGAAATAATATCATTAATTTTCTTGGCAGAATATATTATATTGTTAAAATTGGAATTTAAGGTACTACAACAAATTAAAACTTTTAATCTGACAATATATTTAGCCAATATTCATGACTATGATAATTTTATTGTATTATCAGAATATTTTAACCCTTTTTTTATTTGATTGTAATTTATCTTATGTTGTAAATTAGGTAAATGTCAAATGTGTTTTTCATTTTGTATTGTTCTTTAAGTCAATAAATAAATATTAACATGGTGTTGGTTTTATTGTTTAAACATAAACACAGAATTAAAACAATAATTTATTTACATTCAAGAATATCACAATGTCATTTGGTAAACCTTAAAAATGAAGTTAAATAGTATTAGTAAATATAAGTTGGTTTCTTTTCTTCGATTTGCCGAGCTTGTCTCTGAAAAAAAAAGCGTTTAAATTATATTTTTTGTATGGATTCCGATATAAAGCTTCAAAGGTAACAAAAAGATTTAACTTCTTACTGAAATAGATTATGGACAAATTCAGAAATCCAAATAGGTATATTGTTTTCATCATAATTTACAAGCATTATAAAGTGTCACTTTTGTTCGTAAATATTTTATTTATTTCGTAATATATTTTTGTCTCTGGGCAATTGTTTTTTTTATTCACCGATATGTAGGTAGCTTGTTGTTTTAAGCACCAATAAAGATTAAAAAAAAAGCAATGAAAAGCGACTTGCCGGTCAGTTCATCTGCCGCCGTGCGAGTGTCTACGTAAGCGCGGAACGTTCGCTAATAGCCGCGCGATCATTATACATAATTCGTCTCAAATTTATTGTAAAACACTAAACAATTCATCTAGGACTTAAACTTATGACTTAGGAATATAAAGTGCAGTGCCTAACTTTAAAGTGTCGTGTCGAGTTTCATACTCGTAATAGTGTTAGTGTTCATTCGAGAAAATTCTCCTGGCGTCACAAGAAACGGCTGGCCGCCGGCGCCGGCGACTTCGAACCTTCCAGTGCATGGTGGCAGTACAACGGCATCAAAAGGTGGGTGGTGTTAAATTGTTATTACTTATCGGTGATAATTGGGTATTGCCCAGAAAGATAGAAAATAGTTAAAAGCCCTGAAGTCTGAATCCCCCTATACAGTTCACTTAGACCAACAACCAGCGACCTAAGATTCAGGTTCCTTTTAATTAGGGAACATTTCGCTCCAACTTTGTTACGAGTCGAGGAGGGGGCGGAGGTCAGTGGCCTCCCTGCATATTGAAACAAAATAAAACATTAAAATTATTCTTAGTTGTAAGTAAATTATTATACCAATTACGACGGTTTTTTCACGTTTATGTGTCCCAATTATCGCAACACATCGAATCCTCATATTTGGTCTTGCCGGAGCTCGCAGACCTACATTGGATATCATCAAACCTTGGGCAGCAGGCTTCGCTTCAAAGTTTATTACCCAAGATTTCTCTGTAACCTGAAGATTAAAAATAATAAACAATATTATAAATATGCGATATTTCTCCTTTATACTTATTCAATAAATAAAGAAATTTTCCCGAAGTCAACCCATTTAATCTCTTTCTAAAATTGAATGACACATAATGACGGCCACAATGATTTTTCATATTCATAGATAATACACTATATAGGATATTCATATTAATGACCAACTCTATGAAGGAGGTTTTATTAGAAACATGTTGTAACAATATACATAGTTTTTAATATTTTATACGTCATATTATTTGTACAAGTTTTAACGCCGTGTGGTATCCGGCTGAATAGAATAGTACCACCCTCATTTCTTACCGAGGTGTCGTAAAAGGCGACTAAGGTAATTGACCCACCGTGTGGTATCCGGTTTAGTAAAATAGACCACCCTCTTTCTTACCGAAGTGTCGTAAAATACGACTAAGGTAAGTTAAGGTCAGGCAGGCGGCCGGTCGTAAAAACGCAGCCAAATTATGTGACAGCATGTTTATAACGTTGTGCCGACCCCACTTACAGTCGGATAAGGGCAGGAGGATGATTATTTGGACAAGTTTTACTCAACATTAATGTCTATGCCACTTTTATTTTTAATCTATACTAATACATAAAGCTGAGTATGTTTGTTTGAATGTTTGAACGCGCTAATCTCAGTAACTACTAAACCTATTTGAAAAATTCTTTTAGTATAAGATAGTCCATTTATCGAAGAAGACTACAGGCTATATAACATCACGCTAAGATGGCTAGGAGAAGAGCAGCAATAAAAAATATATGAAACCGGCAAAATTTAAAGCTTGCCTTGCGTGCGCTAAGTAAACCGTGAAAGTTATTCAAAAATCATTTGTTTCCTCTAAAAGTTCTAAATAAAAGTCCGCGACAACGTATGTCTAGCTTTTAAGGTTTACCTACTCTAACCATTTTTATGGTTATCAAAATACTGTATTACGGTTTTAATCTTACCACGCGGGCGGAGCCGATGGCGGTTGCTAGTAATATAATATGTATAAACCTGCTATATTCATATATAGGTAACTAATTGGGAATTATCTGTATTACTTGATTGCCACCGTGTGGTATCCGGTTTAGTAGAATAGACCACCCTCATTCTTACCGAGGTGTCGTAAAATACGACAGAGGTAAGTTGACGTCAGGCGGGCGGCCGGTCGTAAAAACGCAGCCAAATCATGTAACAGCGTGTTTATAACATGTTGTGCCGACCCCACTTAGAGTGGGATAAGGGCAGGAGGATGATGATCTGTATTACTTGATTGATCTGAGATATTGATAAAAATTGTTTTACTTAAATTGTTACTGAAAATGATACTCAGTAAATGTCAATATAGGTAATAATTATTGTGACGCGTTAATCAATAAGTGAAACAAAGTTATTGGAAAATTAATTTGCTATAATCCGCGTTTAGGGAAAATCTATATAATGCTAAAATCAGAGTGTACTATCCCGTTTCATGTCATTTACAAGCAGAATTTCAAAAACACATGTAAAATCATGCATAATCGTAAAATAAACGCGTCGTGGAGTCTTTTTCCAAACGATGCTTCAGTTACGGGGTGATACAATTTATGAGATTGCGGTATAGTCAATGTGTGCTATGGTAGTGGTCATGTCTTTTTAGTGAATTTTACGGTTGCTGGATGTTAAACGGTCAGACACAAAAATAATATTATATTATCATTACTTTTGTATTATGGAACTCCGCAAAGTAAAGCTTAATTCTATAAATTAAAGCACCTGGGTCACAACCCAGAACCTAGATCGATATTTTTTAAAGATAAAAAAATGCAATTGAAAAAAAAATAAAGGGCTTTTTATATCTGGGACTTGATCCGGGGCATTTTCACTTCTTTAGTCCACAACTGAGCTATTACAACTTTACAAATGACATCAAAATTCACCTTTGTATTTTATTTATATTTTAGCATGTTTTCCAATGCCTGAAAACTGGGATAAAACTATTTTTTTTATATAAAACCTACCTAGATCGATTTAACGCTCCCTAAAACACGCTACATACTGAATTTCATGAAAATCCTTGGAGTCGTTTCTGAAATTTAGATTAACTATATATACAAGATTCATTTAAATATTAAAGATTTAATTTACCGTTTGTTATCTAATAGTAGATTATGATACTGTTGCATAATAGGTGTTCTTATAAGACCAAGTTATGTACAGTGTCATACACTACTTTATCTACTCTCATACTATATGTTTTTACACAAAAACTGAATTTTTACCATCAAGACCAAACTCTGTTTAAATATTGAAAAGATTTTTTAAATGTCAAATGTTAGCGGCAACGCGCAAACATCGACTGCGCATGCGTGTTGCGTCGCCGCGGACTCGTTCAATGGAATCTTTTTTTTTTTAAGGTAGAGGTTTAACCTCCTTGGTCCAGCTGGAGGTTGTATAGGTGTATCGTTATTATTAAAAAGTTATATTATGATACAGGTGTCCATACAAGACCTGTATCGTAATAAAACTTTTTAATTTTTTATTTTTGGCCTGTTCGTAATGTTTGTCATAAGAATTTTGGTTTTAGTTTTATAATCTTTGTATTATTGTATCAGAGTAGATAAATGAATATATTTGATATGGTTGAAAATAATAAAGAGAAATGTTTTACCTTTTGTCCGTTTATAAGCCATTGTAGCTCTGGCGGAGGGAATGCTTTAGCCGAGGAGCAGTTAACGTCAAGCGGTTCAAATAAGCCGTATGATCGTTCATGGCCTACTATACTGGGATTTTCTCGTGGAAAATCTGAAAAAATATTGTTTAAGGCTTATTAGTTAAAGTCAATAACATACTTAGACGATCTATTAATTACGATATAAAAAATAAAATACGATATTTTCTATCAATTCAAATGCCGTGGTATCCGGCTGAGTAGAATCAACCACCCTTTTTTCTTATCGAAGTGTCGTAAAAAGCAACATTTTTACTGAATCAGAAGATATATTATACAGTCATAACCAAAATACAAGATCGTGTAGAAAATTAAATAAGAAAATATGGGAAGTTAAGACCGCTATTATATTAATTGCTGAAAGCAGCAATATTGGTGATGCTTGTGTAAAAATTTTATAAACTCTAAAAATTAGTAGAAACTGTCTGCGCTTAAGACTGCAGCTAGCTAGCGAGGTGAAATCTCTGATGGGAAATTGTTTTATTTTTATTGTAGGATATCATAACACAACAAAGAGCTTAAGTACGAAAATCGTAAATAAATAATGGATGAACTTATATTGTAACCTATTAATAAATTTTATCGTACACCTAAAAACAAATTACATTCTGGTAGTTTTGTTTATGTATAGCGATCTCTTCCAGTCGAATCAAATCTTTTTGATTTGATAAATAAATAATAGACATTTAATAAAAATTAAATTATTATTAAACTTTTAAACAATTGATCTACCGTTTAAGATACATGAAAAAAATGAATGGCTCCAAAGCTTACGATTGTTATGGGAATGTGTAACATAAAACTCTATGAGTGTCTTATTTTCTCTGCTTACTTACATCTTAGCTTACATACTCGTAAATCACACAGAACAAATAAAAGCATTAAGTGGTCAAAAATAGCGAATTAATGGTATACTACTAATACCTAATCTTAAACTGTAACTTCAACTGCAACTGTTTGTGATTACTTAAATGTGTCGAAATATAAATCCGTGAACTTTTATTACCAATTTAAACCTTTTATACCATGGGAATACCTGAAAAAGTTTACGTAACGGTCTCTTTTTCAGTTGACGTCATTCAGAAGTATTGCCATAGAGTTAAAATTGGCTTTTTAATTAAAATTAACTCATCGAAATGAAGCGTTGTAATTTTATTTTTAATTTTTGTTTGTTGTTGGTGCTACAATCTCATTCTAGGATTATTGCATTGTAGTTTAGTGTTATTATAAGTAGTATTCTTAAGTAGAAATCACGGTAAACATCGGTGGATTTCGCTACTAGATATGTGCATATGCATATTGCTTATTCAATATATACGCATGCATATTTCTTGTTCAAGCACGGTACCATTATCGTCATTCCTTTGCTCTTGTTCCACTCTAAGTGGAGTAGGCACAACATGTTTCAAACATTATCTTACATGTTTTGGCTAGTTTTTTTTCGACCGGCTGTCATCTTACGTCCTACGTCCGTGGCAAGTATGGTGCTAAATAATAGTTTCTGATGTTTACTTACAGTAAATTTCCATAAAAGTTTCAGCTTGTGCCGAATGAAAGGAAGGTGCTTCTTCAGAAACCTCGCATCTGTAAATGCCTCTTGATTTCAGGGTCAATTCTCTAAGATGCACTCGGCGAGCGCTCGACTTTTCTAACTGCAATGAACAAATATCTTTACTTACTTATATATATACTACTTACTTCTGGATTATTCTATCTTTCTAATGATCTATCTTGTATTAGGGCATAGTTTTGAAGGCTCGGAGTTCGAACTAACATTAGTACTTACGTAACAGTAGAAATTTACTGCTCGTAACTACTATGGACTAAGCTCTTGAGATAATTATGTTGATATTAACACAGACAACTAAACGGAAACAATGGTTCTCATAAGAAATCCAGGTCTCCCAGCGATCGATAGGGCGATTAAAATCAGTAAGGAGATTTATATAAAAACCAACAATAACTAACGATCTAGTTTGTCAGATTGTTCCTACATGGAAATAGGCGGGGCACACTCACGCACACATGTTCACACGTTACAAAGTGTGTTTTTTTACTGTAACCAAATACACCGTTTGGCATCATGACTAACGAGTAGTAGTGGCGAACCCCGACCAGTAAACACCAGGTGGTCTGCAGCGATATTTTTTAAGGTTGCAAAGGACGTTAGAAAATGTGCCAGAAAATTATAAACAAATAATAATTAAGTAGTTGATCCCCATAAGACGAAAAAGAAGATACTTACATCAACCTTGACTCCTTCCAATTTATGCGCATGTTGTGGCGGTCTTAAACGTGGCATGTACCGGTAAAACTCCTCGTTATCCCGATACCATTTTACTGAGTACAGTTTACCTCCTTCCAGATCATAATCACATGTTAGAGTTACTGATTCACCTCTTTGTTTGAGACTTGGTACTGATATTCCTACTACACGGAGGCAGATTAAAACTAAAAAGAAAACACTTGTTTATGGTCACTCTCATATAAAATGTATGTATGTTCAAATTTAGTTTTGTTAATGTTTGATAGCCCATCATAACTATTAGTATTAGCTATTTTATTATTAAGCTATTACATTATATGAAATGTTAAGCTACAATATCTATATATTACATATTTAATAATATTTTTTTTAATATTAAGGTGATATACAGATTTGTAAGACTTACTAACTACTACTACAACTAATATTGTATTATTGTCAAATTCTGATCTTTGAAAATAAAGAAGAAATCATCATCTTCCTGCCCTTATCCCACTCTAAGTGGGGTCGGCACAACATGTTATAAACATGCTGTCACATGATTTGGCTGCTTTTTTACGATCGGCCGCCTGCCTGACGTCAACTTACCTCTGTCGTATTTTACGACACCTCGGTAAGAAATGAGAGTGGTCTATTCTACTCAGCCGGCTACCACAATAAAGAACCTAAAAGCTGTCTCTGTATGTGATCATATTTGCCCAAAATATGATCAACGAAGAGATAAAGCAATTCTGAAGGTTTACGTTAATATTAAATTCTCCGAAACTGTTAAATCGATTTTGATGGGACCGTCAATTGAATATAAAGGAACATAAAGACTTTTTATTGTAATAATTAAATTTTTAGTATTACAAGTAATACGCTGAAAAAACTTTGTGACACACACACTTTGGGTTTAGGAGGGAGAAGCCGCAGTCACAGCTAGTTAAATATATAATTAATGAAATATATCCGGTTTATGGTTACATTTTTACAAGTACTGACTTTTGCTCGTCTTATTAAAAAAACCGGATATGGGTCAATGAGTATAACGTCATGTCACGATTGCCGAAGTAGTATTTCTGTAATTAATTGCGAGATCTTTAATTTGTATGTTGGTTAATGATGTTACGAGTTAAAATTTGCATTGCATATATTATGCGTTAACAATATATACAGTGATTTTAGTTATTAATATTGTTTTCGTAATTTTACACATAAAGTTAGGAAAAGAAGGTCTATATTAAATACGAATATAAGTTACAAAATATGTACAATGGTTGACAAATTCAAATTCAAATAATTCTTTATTCAAATTGGCTTTTACAAGCACTTTCGAATCGTCAAATTACAATGAAGCTACGACTGGTTCGTAAAGGTGCTCTTAACGAGAAGAACCAGCAAGAAACTCGGTAACAAATAGTGATTGCTCTATTTAAATACTTGTCTACAAATAAAGAGCATAAATACGAAATAATTTTCCTTGATCTTTTTAAACGAATCGAATAGATATTGAAAATTCTATTATAAATTATTGTGGTAAAAACTATACAAGAATAACAAAAAATATTATATTATAAACTTTGTCTACGTTTATTATATTATTATATTATAAACATTGTATATACTTTTAAGATTTTAATTAAATACATAATTAATAAACAATTTGTAATTTTAAGATTTTTTAAATCTAAATATTGTTTGGAAAGATTCTATTATATATTAGAAAGATTATATTATATAAAATTAAATTAAAAGGCATTGTTAAGGCATTTTTGCTACTATCATTAACAATATAATATATATACAAAAACTAATAATGATAAAATATTAAGAGAAAAATGTTTGCAATATTTTATTAATCAAGTATCGAGAGTGCTTTAAGTAGGTTTTTTATATTTCTATTAAATAATGTCTACAATCTATATTAGTTTCATTAGACACACATTTAAAAAAAAATTACATTACCTCGAGGAAACAGAAAAAGAATATAATATAGAATTACAAATCCCTTCATTTTTTATAATAAATTTAGTCCTCTATATCGCGCGTCGTGTTAAATCGACACATATTTGTGTTGTAATGTATAAGTCACATAAAATTACTTTATTATAATTTCAGTTATTTACGCGGCACAATATACTTCGATACATTCAGTCGAGACGCGAAACGGGTGGAGCGTAGCGCGGGCCGTAGGCAACTAACTGTTGCTACGACGCAATCCGCTACGTTACGTTTAGCGACACTTGTGCTAAGATTTTCTTTTATATTTCACCTTTATCGAGTACAGGAATTTTTTTTTTAAACAACGTTCGATACGCGATAAAGTAAAGGTTTTATGTATATAACGCAATTATATCAGAATAGAGCAAATATAAATGTGTTATATTTTTGGGCTCAATTTTTTTAGAAAGAGGTATGAAAATAAATTTGCGGCATTACGTAGATTCATTCTAGGCCGCGTTAGTAGCTTTGGTGTATCAAAGCGTTGCCCACGGATTAGCGGGGGATTTAATAAATAGGTAATTCGCTAATGGTGTCCATGCGTTTTCCAGTTGGTTCGACACAAGTTAAAAAAAATAAAGTTGTGTTTTATGTTTCGATAAACATTACGTTATCAAAGAAATATAGATTTTTATTTGTATTACGACGTTTTGGTGGAAAGCTTTGTTTTCGTTGAACTATCAGATTAGTAATATTTTACTTTTAAAAGCTGTTAGTATGAAAAAATAGCTTATAAAGATTGATCACAAATACCCCACCCCCCCATTCCAATAAACATATTGGGTACTGAGGGAAAAGATAAAGACCTATATCCTCTTTACTCTACTACGTGTATAAAATTATCTTCGTTTATCTGTTAGTGTTTAGTAGCATTTTGCGCTTCTTGTTTCTCTATCATTTGAATTTCAAATCATAATCAAAATCACTTAATTAATACTTTTAAAAGTTAACTAAAGTAAATCTCTTTAAAGTAAAACTTTTAAAAGGCTACTAGCCGTAAAAGTATAAGAGATAATGAGAACTTTAATAAAGTTAAAAAAAGGAATATTATTAACATATTTTGTGGTAAAACTACCCTTTATTTACTGTCCCTGTAGTTAAAATTTATATTTTAAAGTAATTAATTGTCCAAAGTTAATTATTGTAAAATTGACTACATCATTTTTAAATATTGCATATGAAACCCTTTAGTAATATATACAATTTTTTCGTACCTATGTATTCATAGGCGAAAACTTCACTTTTATAAAAATATTACTTCTGTTATATATGTCGAAACCATTGGAAATAATCATAGAATATCATTTCGAATTTATTGGCAACGAGCATTTCCTTTGAATGATAACGACTCCTGCGGATATCTTTTTGCATAATTCTGTAGATTTTATCATTCAACGGAATATCCCTCTTAATTCGAAACAAAATTAGCTAATAGGAGGGTTGGATAGTAAATACAGAAATATAAACGGCGAAGGAAATAGTAAAATACTTAGATTACCATTAAAAATTATTCACATAAGACACATTTGTTTGAAATTGTTTTTAACGTAACTGGTAACCTAAATTTACAAATTAAACAAATAATTGTAACACTTTTAGACAACTTAAATATTAGTACTAAGTTTTAAATTCCCTTTTCAGTCAAAATAAAACCTTAAATTAAATGATAATATCCTTTCAACTTTTATCTAATATTTTTCTTCAAGCAGGTTCTTCTTCTTCTTCTTCTTATGGCGGGCTGTTTTCCGCACTTAGTCGCTTTGTGGCGACCATTGTGCGTGAGGGTGAAAGGGGCTGGTTACTCCAACCAGCCAAGCTCCTTCCAGAAGCCGAGTATCCTATTCGGGACCCTCAAGGCTTCTTGCAACGTCCTCGGAGAGTCGAGGATGTTCGCCCGATGTTCTGCCACCTCCGTGCAATGTAGCATGGCGTGAGATGGTGTTTCCGGCTCCCTCATGCATCCTCTGCAAATTGGGCTGTCAGTTGCACCTATATAAAATAAGTGTTTGTTTAGCAGACAATGACCGGTGATAATGCTTATCATCCTTCGCAGATTGGGTCTATTCATGCGAAGAAGACTGCTGGTCAAGCGGGGATTCAGGGAAGGCATTGCTTCCCTGGATTGCCTACAGTCAGTCCGGTTTGTCCAGATTGTATTGTGTGTTTCAATAGTCATCTCTCTTAGCCAAGATCTTAATAGGCTAAAGGGAAATGGCACAATAGGTTCGGGTCCCACAATCGTGGTATTTGAGCCTTTTCTGGCTAGTTCGTCTGCTGCATCATTACCCAGTGAACCGCTATGACTTTTGATCCATTGGAGTACCACCTGGTTTTTTGTCGAAATAGTCTCCAAGATCTCATGGCACTCTTTTATCAGTCCTGATGTGACCCTTATATTTTTTAGGGACTGGAGTACAGCAGCACTGTCTGAGAGGATCCTGATGCGACAGTTTGTTACTCCTCTACTTTTTACAGCTTGAGCTGCTCTAATTATGCCTATACATTCTGCTTGATATACAGAATTCAGGGGACCTAGAGCAGTCGATATTCTGATGTTAAGATCCTGAGAAAAGACACCAGCACCCGTGCCTGTTCGCATCTTGGATCCATCCGTGTATATTCGTACTTCGGAGGTTCCGGAGTACTCTTTAGCATTTTCGTGAAGTTGTACTTTATAGTGCCTTGAAAATATGTATTCACGAGGTATTCGGTCACCCACAGCCATTACAAGAGGATGCTTAAGTATAACATCCTTTAGTACTGTTGAGTGCCTGATGGTTATATTGTCTTTCCACAGGTGCAGAGCTCTAAGCCTCAGTGCTGCTGCAGCTGCCTCCTCCTTTATAAGAAGGTGCAGAGGCGGTAAACCTAGTGCCACTTCAAGTGCCGCTGTTGGTGTCGATTTCATGCTCCCTGTTATGGCTAAACACGCCAGTCTCTGGAAGCTATTGAGAGTTGTCTGCACCGAGCTCAGTGTGGTTCTGGGCCACCATACTACTGAGCCGTATGTTATTATTGGTCTTATAACCGCAGTATATAACCACCTGGTTATACTGGGTTTCAGACCCCACTTCTTCCCAAGAAGTCGCTTGCATTGCGCCAGCGATAGGCAAGCCTTCCTAAGTTTTTCTTCAATATGTTTTTGCCAATTCAGTTTATTGTCTAGTATTACGCCCAGGTATTTGACATTTGTTGAAAAGGTTAGTTCTGCGCCGAAGAGTTTTGGTGGTTTAGTAATGTTTAGCGATCTCTTGGCTGTGAATAATACCATTTCTGTCTTGCTTGGGTTAACAGCTAAGTGGTATTCATTGCACCAGTTTTCTATGATTCTCAGGGCACTCCGCATGATTTGACATAAAAGATTTTCGCTCGTGCCATTTATAAGAATCACTATGTCGTCCGCATAGCCGACAGTGAAGTACCTACTGTTGTTTAACCTGCAAATCAGGTCATCTACCACAAGGTTCCAGAGCAATGGAGAAAGGACGCCTCCTTGGGGGCATCCCATAGCTACCTTCGCTCTTATTGTCTTGTTAACAGTAATTTGTACCGCTCTGAATCTAAGCATGCTATCAATCCATCCACAAAGGGTTTCATGAATGCCGTGCCTAGCTAGTGCTCGGCTTATGCTGTTAAATTTTGTTTTGTCAAAGGCTCCTTCGATATCGATGAAGACTCCTAGTGATGACTGTTTGTTTCCTAGAGCCGACTCTATCTTACCTACTACGCTGTGTAGAGCTGACTCTGTAGATTTGCCTGCGCTATATGCATGTTGATTAGAGTTAAGCGGTTTATTCGTCAGCACCACGTCTCTTATATACCTATCACAAAGCCTTTCCAAGGTTTTAAGTAGAAAAGAGCTCAAGCTGATAGGTCTAAATGATTTGGCTGCGGTATAATCGCTTTTCCCTGGTTTTGGCAAGAAGATGACTTTTACTTCCCTCCAATTCTTTGGTATATACCTGTGTGCTATGCAGGCCCTAAATATATCCGAAAGCAGGGGGGCTACTTCATCTGCGCCCCACTGCAACATTGCCGGGAATATGTTGTCCAGGCCTGCCGCTTTGAATGGACGGAAGCAGTTTATGGCCCAATGTACTTTGTCATTATTGACAATTTGATGAGCCAGCTGCCAATCCTCTGCTGTTGGTGTAAAGTGTAGCTCTTCCTCCCATTCCCTCTCTGTTGTAATATAACAGCCGGGGAAATGAGACTCCAGCAGAACATCACTTGTTTCTTTGTCAGACTTGGTGTAGGTATTGTCGGCCTTTTTGAGTGACCCAATATATTGCTCCTGCCCTTTTTGCAGGATCTTATTCACCCTCGCGGCCGTGTTGTTAGACTCTATACTGCTACAAAATTTAATCCAGGCCTCGTTTTTTCGGGCTCGTATTCTCTTTTTGTAGTGACTCTGAACCATTTTATACGATTCCCAGTCCGTGTTTAGTCTGGTATTTTTAGCTCTGTTGAAAAGCTTTCTTAGCTTCTGTCTTAATCTGTCAAGTTCTGGACCCCACCAGAAGTTTTTAGATTTAAAGATTTCTGCTTTTGAAAGAGGACACGCCTTTTCTTGGCTGGTTTTCATGATGTTGGTTATATTGACCACGTTATGGTCTATGTTGTGCTTACTTGTGCCCATATCCTGCATGGAGATGTCTCTCAGGGATTCTGTGAGATATTTCTTAAATCGCTCTACGTTTGTCTTGCGGGGGTTACGTTTAGCTATTTTCGCGTTTTCCTGGGCAACAAGTTGGATTTTGTAGCAAATGCGCCTGTGGTCTGAACATGATACCTCGTCCGAGACATGCCAATCTGCAACTAGATTCGAGGCATTGTTAGAAGTCAAAGTCACATCTACTATGGTTTGATAACGGGTTGATACAAAGGTAGGTTCGTTACCTATGTTCGCGACGTCAAGATTATGGCTAAAGAGAAAAGACGTTAATTCCTCACCTCTTTTATTGTGGTTCTCGCACCCCCATAACGGATGATGCGCGTTGGTGTCTGCTGAGATTATTAGTCTGAGGTCGTTGGTGGCACAGTATTCTACCAGGTCTGCAAGCTCCCTCGAAGGTATGTCCTCCTCGATAGGCATGTAGACCGATGCTAAGACTAGTGTCTCCAAGGTCTCCACCCCCTGAGTTCGAAGCCTGACCACAGTCAGGTCTCTGGAACAGAATTCGGTTAGGAGCACTGCTTGGTAGCAGTTTGGCATGTAAATACAAGTGCGTGGTTTATTAACGGAGGTTTTCAGCAAAAGCTTACCTGGTATGTTGCTGAGTCCGCATATCTTGTCCCCTCTTATCCACGGCTCTTGAATGAGGGCGATGGTTTTGTTGTTTACCTCCAGCCACCTGCGTAGTGTTGCCGCGGCCGTTTGATTGTGCTGGAGGTTGGTTTGTAGAAGGACGAGGTGTGTACTATTATGGAGAGCGTAGGATGACATCCTCTCTCTCCGAATCTTCCTCGTCTGATGTATCCATCCTGCTTCCCCTCGGCCACTCTTCATATGGTACACGTGGCGATTTGGCGACCCCTAGAATCTGCATTCCAGACGTAGAGGGCACAGGTGAAGAGGTCCTTGGCGTTGCCACGGTGATAGAGGATGTTTGCGGTACAGATCCACAGGTCTCCTCCCCCGCAGCAGAAGACATTGCAGGAGGAATGGTATTTGAGGGGGTCACGGCCCCTGTACTGCTGTTCAGCCGGACATAGATTGTGCCCAGCACGTACGATAGTCCGCGGCCACTAGCTCTCAATCTATCTGCGTCCGACTCTGGGATACCAAGCACCATAAATGTACCAGTAAGCACCATAAATGTACCAGTCAAGCAGGTTATGGTATACCTAAAGCTCTTCTTCTCAAACACGTTTAACATAAGATGGACGGAACATACGAACTACTATTTATGGTGTTAATATGTATTGAACAAAATGAATCAAATCAAATCAGATCAAAATAAGCTCTTTTAAACACTTTTAATCGTCAAGGATCAATATGATTAATGAAGCTACAACTGGTTCGGAATGTTGCTCTTTACCAAGGAGAACCAGATAGAAACTCGGCGGTCAATTTTTTAAACATTTTTAATTTTACATTATTGAACCGTAGTCTTGTATTAAGCTGAAAGGATTTATAAATCCAGGCATTTTTCCTAAAAAGCCAAATAATCATTAATTTTGTAATATGCTTTACGTATAAGCATATATGATGAATATATGCTTATACGTAAAGCATATTACACTTAATTTAAACCTTTGACTTCTTGAACTATAAAATTAATCTCGAATATAAGTTTAAATAAGGTTAAATAAAGAAATAATGAATGATTTCTTCAAATTAAAAAGATATTTTGAACTTTGACTTGTGACCTTTATAAAAGACACGGCCTTTCTAGGTAATATTTTATAACATTTTCTGTTGAGTTTTGTTTGTACTCTACACTAATTTGTACATTATAATCGGATCTAAACGAAATAACAAGTACTTTGTTGATGTTTTGTTACTCGAGATTTGTTTATTAAGTAGAGTTACTAGTACTAAATTGGATTAATCTTTTTTGAGTAGTGGAATTATTTTTTGTGCCCAATATAAATTTAAGTTCATGATTATTAGGTATATAATGATATATTGATCAATCATATCAATATACCGTTCTGACAAATAGGTTACAGACAACAGTTTCTCCTTCGGGAACGTGAAAATATACATCTATACATATTATAAAACAAAGTCCCCAAATCTGTGTGTCTGTATGTGATCGATTTTCTCAAGAACTACTGAAAGGACTTTTATACGGTTTTTACTAAAAGATAGCAATACTTAAGGAAGGTTTAAGTGACATTATAGTTAAATTCCCGTTGGGTCGATTTACGCGGGAAAAACTGTATGATTGATTAACACGCGGGCAAAGCCAGCGTGGTTCGCTAGTTTGTATTTTAAAACCAAAGTCTTGGGTACAAGCATCTAATTAATAAGAGAAGATAAATTAAAACAATCCAAAAACAAAATATAATAGCAATGTTTCTGAAAATTAACCAATTATTGATATCGTACATTAAAAAAATGTAATATGGAGTTCGGAGTTCACATGCCTGGTTTATGGTTTCACTTAGAATATTATTCTTAAGAGTAATATTACGGTGTACTCTACACTTAGAACGTATTCAACAGGTAATTACAATACTGATGATTATATTATAATTATATTATATTATATGATGATTATATTATATAATGTAATATAATTAATTAGTATGTAATGAATGCTATAAGTTATGATCATCTCATGATGTATATTTTCAAGTGTAAATAATTGATAGAATTAAACGTTACTTTGCGGAGATCCATAACCGACACCAGAGCTTGCTTTTTCTTTTTATTTTTTTAATTGCATTTTTTATATCTTTTACAAAATTATCGAGCAAGGCTCGATCACCCTAGTACTTATTCTTATTTGCAGTATTAAAAAAATCAACTTTGCCTTCATAAATCTACAAATTGCTATTTCTATTAATGTTGAAGATTGAAGTATCCCTTGCTGACATTGGTCGCTCCTAAAGTTGGTCAAACAGGCCAACATAAATGTCAACTCTGAAATTTTAAACAAGGTTGTCATAAAAATGTCTCGCTTTAGTTAAATGCCCTCTAGCGTAAGATAGCGTACATAAACCGGAGGCAATTATATAATAGAATAACTTTCTTTGGTAAACTGTTTTGAATTCATTTTTTAGACTTCAAATGACCTTTAAATAATAACGTTATTATTTAAATTAAATGTCAATAACACTTTGTTCATTTTACTTGATCAAATAATATATATTCGATTTAGTGATTGAAATGAAATGCATTTGGAAAGTAGTTAGCCATGTTTACTTTAGAGAATAAAACATGTATTTATTTTATTTTTGAAGTAGCTGTGCCTAAAGCTTTGACGCGTTAAATCAGTGTGTAACAAAGTTTTGAGAAAATCCCGATCTCGCGAGAATATACTACTCTACTTTAACTCTAAACCTTTCCTAAGAATTGTACTATCATTTAGTAAAAACCTTACAAAAATCCGTTTTGTAGATTTTGAGTTTCGATCATACAGACAGACAGACACTTTTGTTCTGACTTGACTTCTTTTTACAATATGTATCGATTTTTCAAAGTAAGTTTCTGGATTTTTCAATGATATTTAAGCTTAATATTTATTTTAATGAAATGATAGGTTGAATGTTTAGTTTGATCTATGAACATAAAACGTGTGTTTAGGGATGATTCCCAAATATCTATAAAAAATTATATTATTAAGTGATATTTACTATTGACCAGGAACTTTACGGAGAATGAAACCTTTAGTTGAATCGTGTTGAAACCTACACATCGCTCGATAATTCTTAGAATTCTGCAACCTATCGAGATTAAAGTTTGCTGCGGAGAAAATATCGTTACTTTACGATATAATTCCTTAATTAAAAGACATTTTAAGACTCAGAATATAAGTGTACGTGTGGTACAAAAGCAATCCCTTTAATTATTTATGTTTAATTATATTATGGGAAAACGGGCAGCGTTGCCGCTGGCATTTTTAATTATGTTTATCCTACGCATTATTACAACCGAATTAATGTTTAATTAAAATAATATCTGGCCAGTATTTTCATTAAAAGTGTGATTATTGTTGTTTTCCCATAAATTAAATTTGTATTAGGTATTGTAGACAGTTTTTATCTCCTGCATATCATTTATCTTATCGTTGCTAATTACTCTGTTACGACCTTAAAAAAATTTCGTTCGTGTTTTACAACCAGTAACTGCTACGCGGTAATAGCCTAACGGTTAGACAGTGCCACTCTTTCAAGAAGGTCAAAGGGTTTAAACACCGAGTAGGCATAAATGTGTTTTTCTGTTAATAACTTGTATGTAATAAATTTTAACATTTACAATTTATCCAGCCTGAAACCTGCTTATCTTTAGAGAATTCTGAATATATTAGATACATAATACCTACCAATCCACACTGAACACACACACAGCGTGGTGGGTTTTAGTTGTGACCCTTCTCCTAAAAACGCAGAAAAGACTTTACTACTATTTTTTACTACTACTACTAAAAATGCTGTTAATTTTCACTTTTGACTACTACTCATCATCCTGCCCTTATCCCACTCGTAAGTGGGGTCGGCACAACATGTTATAAACATGCTGTCACGTGATTTGTTTACGTTTATACGACTTGCCGCCTTTTCTTTTTTTTTTTTTTTTTATGTCAGGAAAACCCATTATGGGTCATCACCGCCCGACGGGGACGAGCGGCGGGTATGTCGGACTCGCACCGACTAAAAACCTGACAGTGCTCCACCACGCTGCTGGTGGCGGGGACAGGGTACCTATGAAGACATTGCCCCCATCCCCGCCAGCAGCAGCTCTGTACCCCGGAGAGCGCCACCTCCGGGTCGGGGCCTCTCTAAACAGTGGCCCCTCCCTCCGCTAATCGATGCATCGATCGATCGACGACTCGCCGCCTGCCTGACATCAAATTACCTCAGTCGTATTTTATGACACCTCGGTAAGAAAGAGGGTGGTCTATTGGTCTAAACCGGATACCACACGGTGGGTCAACTTACCTTTGTCGCCTTTTACGACACCCCGGTAAGAAATGAGGGTGGTCTATTCTACTTAGCCGGATATCGCACAGCGGGACTTTTGACTACTACTATTAATAAAATTATATTCTTTTAAAATTGGGTTCACCTCAATAAAATAAAAAGCTTTTGGAAGTATTTCAAGAACTACCTTACGCTGACGGTTGATAATGCAGGCGCAAAGACCTAATCTAAATGTTAATAATTTGCTTTCAGTGTCTGCATCACGTTGATATTGGATAACAGACGTTTGTTCTTTAGCAAGATCCTTTGTATCTGCGACAAAGACAAGAAAGTATTTCGCATCCTCTTCAGCTAACTTTATAAACACTATAAATAGACAATTCTGAGTGTCAACTATTTCAAGAAGCTATTTAAGTTTCAAAATTCTTCAATGCAAGTGCCTGATAAGTTTTGTATTTAAAATGACATAACATAACTGCATTATAATTTATAAATACTAAATAAATAATATTACAAATACGAAAGTTGATGCGAAAAAGAAATTCCATCTGCTTGTTAAGATTTCAAACCAAAACAACTGAACCTATAATGAATTTTGCATTTGCATTTATATGACAAACGTTTTGCCATATAAATTATTTCTAGGGAATTTCTAGTATGTCCAAAAAATTAAAAAGGAAATCTTAGGGTCCGACAACCCTTATAACTTAGGGTATAAATTAGGTATGAAAAATAGATAGTACGTGATTCTCAGAAGTACTGCATATGCTCATTAAATTTCATAATGGGTGAATTTTTTTTTGGTTTTTTTAATGTTAATTTATATTTTTTGTAAATTTTCTATTGTTTTAACTAAAACTGTATTGTGTGTAGAAAATAAATAAAGATATTCTATTCTATATTGAACTTGCTATAACATACGTTGCAAGTTGAATAAAAGCTTTTACAATATAAGCTATTTATAGCTATATATAAAAGCTTTTATGTGTTATTGTTTGAAAACTTAAAGGTGAGATATTTGGAAATTAAATTGATTGTATGAAATTATTTTTACAATTTTCAATTTTCAATCGGTACCAGTAGGGTTTTTAAATGATTTACTATTCGTAAATTTAGAGGTTTCAATAACAGACAAGGCCTACAGCTTAACGTTTTCTATGAATACGTGGATATGTCAAAGGACTAGTCCATTCTTTCTTTTGAGGAAGGTATGATATTAAAAAATGACTAGACTATCGGTTATCAAATAAAAAAAATCAAAGCTGATGTTACTAAAAAGGATTCTCGTATTGGGTGCAATGCAGTTAAGTTAAATAAGTCGTACTTGAAGTTGGTTAGTCGCGAGAGTAAACAAGGACCACTGGATTGGTTCACTACACTGGTTAGTTGGAAAGCGATAAAGCGGCATTCACCTAAAATTATTTCTATTGCGACATAAATACTGGAAGACCGCGTCACATTATCTTAATATCCTTTAGTACAAATATATTTATTGTAACAGAAAATAATAAGAAAATCATTTGTGACTAATTTTGAACTTTTAAAATTTCAAAAGTTATTTCAACAATATTTTACGATACAAATATTTTTTATTAAAATCTATCTTCTTCTATCTATACTTATAATAAATCTGTAGAGAGGTCAATTCTGTAACTGGAATATATTTCCAAAATAACTATCAGGGGGTGATTAGGGATCGATACTGATGCCAAAAATGCAATCAGTAAAAATTTTGTCTGTCTGTCTGTCTGTCTGTCTGTCTGTCTGTATAACCGTTATAGAAACAAAAACTACTCAACGGATTTTAACGAAACTCGGTACAATTATTTTTCATACTCCTGGGCTGGTTATAGTATACTTTTCATCACGCTACAATCAATAGGAGCAGAGCAGTGAAGGGAAATGTCGGGAAAACGGGAGAAGTTACTCCATTTTTTAAGCTTTCGTCGCGTGTGCAACCTTGATGGTTAAAGCTACACAGAAATCATGTATGACGGAAATGTTCTCCTTAAAATTATATAAAAAATATCCCACGACAGCATATGTCTATCTTTTATGGTTGACTCACAATAACACGTGTAACTCCCGATAGCTTAGCAGTTCGAAGCTTTCTGGTTATATTTGTCTACTCCTACGTTTATATCACTCTCAGTCATCCCTAAATAAAAAAGTGAATAGTATTAACCATTGTATAAAAAAAGAATCATTGAAATCGGTATAGAAACACCAAAGTTATACATGAAAAACGCTAATAATAAGCCATCGCGCGTGAATACTGAATCATGCTATAGGGATTATCACTACATAGTATAAAACAAAGTCACATTCTTTGTTTGTCCCTATATCCCTATGACTGCTTAAATCTTTAAAACTACGCAACAGATTTTGATGCGGTTTTTTTAATAGATAGAGTGATTCAAGAGGAATGTATAATAACATTCAATATGGAGTAGAGAAAAACTGTAATTTTTGAGGTTTCTAATGTGATATCGTAAATAATTACTTTTTTTCCGCTTACATTGCAAACGCAGGCTAAACCCTACGAGATTTATCAAAATGATGTACTAAGTATTTGTACACATTGAAAAGTCTACAGAAAAGTCCGCGATGGTATATGTCTATCTCTTATGGATAACCCACAATAGCATTTTTTGTCATTTACTTTATACGAAAAATAATGCCTTATTTTCGAAGCAATTTTTATACAATATAGCATTAATTCTTATACAATTAAGTACGTTAAATACATTGTTGATTTAATATAGATCAATATGGCCGTTTACAGCATGTAATTTAAATGAACATTTTCGAAGATATCACAGATTTAAAATCCCGCGAGGAGGCCGCGCTTCGCCTTATAGCACTTCGAATTTAGCAGTGATCGGACGCGCAACTAAATGTCGCTCTTTTAAGAGTAACCTCTAAAGAAAACATGTTTGTATTGTCTAATGATAACAAAGCTATGAATGTTGTATATAAAGACATTCTGTAATTAATTTTAAACATAAAATATATAGGGAAAAATGTAAAATGTAAATATGTAGTATATGAATTTAGACATTCCAAAGATAGCAGGAAATCTTCTTGGTATAGGGAGAGAGAATTGTTTTTATCCAAATTTAACGCTTGCGGGCCACAGGCAGTAATGAATAAATCAAAACTACTGGATCGATTTTAATTATTTTTTTCACTGAGTGACATAGGCTATATATTTTATACCCGTGCGAAGCAGGGTAGGCCGCTCGTTCAAAATATTTTAATGAAAACAAGGAACGGACAATTAAAGAGACTGACTTTGATGGCTTTATCGCTTAAAGCAATCTTTTTATTATTTATATAATATATTTCTTTAAAATTTAAGGTATTCATAGAGATATATAATAATAATTAATTTGAATCACAGACATTACATTGATTATGTTATTAAATAAAATAAAACAACTTAGACACTAATAATGTACTAAACTAAATGTATAATAACTATGTATACAAAGCGTTGTTGTGTTTTGACAAGTCGCCGCGTTACCTTATTAAATATGTTGTTGTTCATAAATATAATACAACACCATATGAACGTGCCCTTTTAAGCAAAGGTAGAATCAGCGACGGACTTCAATTAAACTTAGCCCATTCAACGGGGTATCACGTGCATAACACACTACCCTATTGCATTACTTAGCAACTAGTTTACATAATACAAATACTAGTTGATGTAATCGATGTGCTTGCATTCAAAACGATAGTTCTGTTGATTTTAAACATCTAGTTCTACTCAGTTGGCGTAAGGAATTTTTGTACACCCTTGTGTGGTAGCTTACAGTACTGTCCGCTTATATAAGATCTATTTAACACTGTAATGCACAAATAAAAATATTTGATTTGATTTGATTTGATTAATACTAGGTGTAGGTAGTTTAAGCCCTGTAGTAAGGGCAGGAGAATGATTTGCCGTGTGTTATCCGGCTAAGTGAAACAGACTAACCTCGCTTTTTACTGAGGTCGTAAGAGACGACTAAAGTAAGCTGATCCACCGTGTGTTATCCGGCTGAATAGAATAGACCACCCTCATTTCTTACCGAAGTACTGTAAAAGGCGACTAAGGCAGGCACTTTCTACTCAGCCGGATACCACACAGCAAATCATTCTCCTGCCCTTATCCCACTCTAAGTGGCACTACATGATTTAAACATGTTGATATTACGACATATTTTGGCTAGTTATTTTACGAGCGGCCGCCTGCCTGACAACAACTTACCTTAGTCGCTGTTTTACAACCTATCTCGATTACCAATATTTACATGGATATTATTTCGTATAACTATATAAATAAAATTCCGCAATCCCTACTAGACCAGTCTACAGAAAGGTTTAAATTTAGTTTAAGAGATGTACTTATACGTAAAGCATATTACAAAATTGAAGATTATTTGGATGATAAAAAAAGCCTGGATTTGAAAATCTTTTCAGCATCATACTGGACCGCGGTTTAATAATGTAAAATTGAAAATGTTTAAAAGATTGATCACCGAGTTTCTTTTTGGTTCTTCTCGGTAAGAGCAATATTCCGAATCAGTTGTAGCTTCATTAATCATATTGATCCTTGACGATTCAAAAGTGCTTGAAAGAGCTTATTTGAATAAAGATTATTTTGATTTGATATATGTCACTGTTGATGCAAAGACTTTATTATAACAAAGAACTTAGAAAATACCAGATTCATAACTTCACTAGGAGTTATTCATAATTTATCAAAAGCAAACCGTCCTCACGTCCCCCGCGATATGGTGAAGTTGAACGTGTCTCGCTAGTTCACCAAACGGTGAATAAGTTACGATCAACTTTGAGGAGTGCTTAAAGGAGTTTGATATCTCGACATTCGGAATGCATGAGAGTGGCTTACTTTTGGTTTTCGTTTGATTGACTCTGAAACATTTGATGGATCTCTGAGAAATATTTGCATACGGGATCGGTATTTTCTTGTTATATTATGGTAATATTGAAATGACTTGCAAAGTAGTTCTTTTATTTTCTTTATAGTACAGCACAATAAAACAGAGCTGTGATAGCCAAGCGGTAACACCGTGCGACTCTTTCGAGAAGGTCACGGGTTCAAACCCGGGCAGACACCAATGAGTTTTTCTGTTAAAACTTGTGTGTCTGATAATAACAATTTATCTCACGCTTTTCGATGAGGGAAAACATCGTAAAGAAACCTGTATATCTCTAGAGAATTCTGGAGATATGTGTAACTTACCGCATTGGAGCAGCGTGCTAGATCTTAGCTTCCAATCCTTCTCTCCAAAAACGGAGAGATGAAGTCCATTCCCAGCAGTGGGAGAGTAACAGGCCGCTACTTACTTACTTTTACAGCGCAATATTTATCACCTGGTTTACTGAGCCTTGCTCGGTAATTTTTTTTTAATATATCATATACAAAAAATCCACTAAAAAGAAAAGAGGGCTGGTGATATTTGGGACTTGATACGCGATATTTTTACTTCTGTAATCCACCCGTTCCTAACTGAGCTTTTACAACTTTACGAATGACAGCAAAATTATACAATCGCAACTAAACAATTAAACAATTAGCAAACCTTTGTATTCTAAGTTGCTTATTTTAGTCATAAAAAAATATTAAAATTTTAAATTTTTCTCGATCTTGATGTTTACATTTGACTAATTAACGAGACCGTAAACTAAATTAAGTTTCTATTATTTTATTGACCTGCCTTTAAAGCTTTAGCACTTCCACGCCGGCTTTACCTCTTTGGATATCCGGTTCGAATATTCAAAATTGCGATAGTTCCGATAAATTCTCCTAAGCAATATCTGTAATAAAGAATAGAATAGACATATCTTTAATATTTAAATGAGTTTATCTTGTATATATATACATATATTTTCGGAATCCAACGGCTCCAACGATTTTCTTGAAATTCAGCATGTATAGGGTTTTGGAGAAAAATCGATCTAGCTAGGTTTTATGTAAAAATCGTTATATCCCTGTTTTTGGGCATTAAAAAATACTAAAATTTATACTAAATTGAATATTTGCTATAAACTCTCAAGTAAGCGTAGCTAATTCGGGGGACGGACAGTCTCGAGAAATGTAAATACCTAAGATCGATCCCAAACTACAAAATTATTGTTATTTTCTTTTATTTGGAAAAAATACGAGCATGGCTCGGTCAACCAGGTACTACTTTATTATACGCCTTGTGCCTAATATACAATTAAATAAAAGTTTGAACAAAAAAGAAGTTAGAAGATAGATGTATGTACTAATACAGCGTCAGTTAGAATCTATATATTTCTTATATTTATATTATATTATCTTATATTTGACTGGCCCGTTGGGGCAGTGGGTAGTGACCCTACTTTCAGCTCTGCGAGTCGCGGGTTCGATTCCCGCCGAGGGCCAACATTTTCTATAAATGAATTTGGTGGTCTTTGAGCCTGGGTGTATATTTGTATTTAAGTATGTATTTTAAAAATATGTAAGTATATATTAACCAGTTGTCTGTCTACCATAACACAAGTATTAACTTACTTACTTTTGGGGACGGACGACCGTGTGTGTAAGTGTCCCTTATATTTATTATTTATTTATTCTATACAGATTCTACTCACATACAGAGTTAAACAAAATTTTAAATCCATTACATATTATAATGTAATGTTTTACCAGTTGGTATAGTGATCAATAAGAGGTCAGGTCATAATATTGGTTTTATGGTTTTATGCGAATTCTGCCTTAATAGCTGCGTTGTAAAGGAAAATAAATTAGCTCTGTTAGTTCCGTCAGAGGCACGTTTCCCTTTGTAGTGGCAGAGCATAATTCAAAGGCTTTCCCCGATTCAACTTTGAGATGTGTTGTACCGGTGCAAAAAATAGTGCTCGCATTATTGCTTTTAGTATTTGAGCGTGAACGTAATTTGAATAATCGAAGACGAATAAGAAGAATTTTATGGCACACATAAAAAAACATAGAGAAAAGAACATAAGATATATATAATAGTTACAATTAAATGTGCAAAGATAAAGTAGTCTACTAGTCCAGTACAAACCATCAGATCCACCATACTCCCCGAACCTATTTTCCTTCGGATTCACTTGTTGATCTTTATCACGTACCTTTATCACCTTTATCACCTTGATCACTTGTTTCTACCCTTCTTTCTTGCATGGCAAACGATTTAATAACTAACAAGAAGAAGACATTTTTTTAAATAAAAATGAGATGTACAAATTGCCATTACACTGGCAAGAAGTCACAAAATATAATGATGGCATTATATTATTCGTTAAAAGTTTATTCAAATGTTTAAAAATTTATTCTTTTTCGTATCAAAAAGCTGATAGCACTTTAGACGGTAATATACCTACCTACGGTATATACTAGACCTAATAATTATAAGATTCAACACTGGGTATTAGGAGGTGATTACTCTGCAATATGCAATATAAGTATAGGTAATATAAATAAAAATATTATAAAATAATTTGACTCTTCCTGGCTTTTATCATTCATAAATACAAAACGTCGGGAGCGACAGAATAATTGAACCTTAACAACTTTAGTGCTGTTCTCGCTGGGAGTTCTCCATTTTTCATTTGTTGTGTTCGTGATTGATGCTAAGATTTATGAGATTTTGAGTGTTTGGTTAGCCTATACTTTGACTTTGTTCAACGTCAACTTAAGTAATAAAATGCACTCAATTATTGAACTATACAGTATTTTTCATTGTCCTGATGGATAAACTTAATATTTAGTCCTATATATTAGCCGTGTTAGTCTTGAAACATGACTCACAGATTATTATATAAACATAAGGGTCACATCGCGTTTAAAATGAATTACTTTTGTATAAGGTTTATCGTGAATCGCGAAAATTTTAAATCTACAATTACACAGAGATTGATAAATGCTACGTAGGATTTTAGTGTGTGTTTATAGTCATAAACATTACATTTAATATTTGTTCCATTATAAGGGTGCTACATAAAGATATAATTTAATATTTGTATATGGAAAGTTGCTTTACTCACGTTATAAGTTCAAATTTCCGACGCGACAACGTTATATAAAGAGCGTATGACTAAAAACCCCGCAGAGGTTATAAACCAGTCGAGTAAACTGAATATTTACGATATGATTATTTCTATATATTACGAAATACTAGCTGCCTTATGGTATTTAGGGCTCACTTAGAGCTTAGAGGCCGTAGTGGACACAACGGGTGAGCCCAGAAGCATGGTTTATGTTTAGTATTGCAGAGAACTCTGTACATAGAAGTTCTTCAAGACCTGAGGAACGTTGGTATGTTATAAGGGCGTTATTAGGACGAATTGTTGCCTTGGTGACTTCATAATATTCGAGTTGTTTATATACCTATTTAACTGTCTTATGTTCTGTTCTTACTTTCTGTTCTGTACCTATTTAATTAACTGTCATACTGTGGAATGTGCTGTATGAACGCAAATCATTTTTTGGCCGTTGACAATTTAATATCAATTGTTCTTAGTGAACTATTAACTGTGTAAAATAATAATGTGTGTGTAAACTGTGTAAACTAAGTGAAATAATATAACACATAAAGCAAATTAATAAATAGTACAGCATAAAAATAAAATGTACAGGGTGGTACCGATCATACGACATTAATTTTAATTTTAAGTACCTTCACACCTCAGCACCCTACATAAAAGAACAGTGAATTCAGTGAAGTATTTTAGCCGCAGGAATTATATTATGTTTTTTCAAAAAATTAACACGATTTATCAATTATCGAATTATCAATGATAATATCCTGTCACACCATGCTAACCTTGACCTAAAAAATGTAAACCTAGACCTAGTAAAGTGCGAGTGAGACAAAACAACAATGTTATTGTTTTCTCCTGCTTGTTGCAAGCGCACCGCTCCCGGTTAGGCAACCTTTACTAACAAAGCCAAATTATATTTATTTTATTCAAAAAGATATTTTTTTAAACGCTTTATATAAAGCGAAATTACTTTGTAACAGAAGGTACTCTTAGAATACAGTTTTTCTAGTTCAGTAGCTAGTGAAGCCCTAATTCTCTGAATTGACTGTAAATCAGTACATTTGGATTAGTACAGTTATTATTATTACACGTTCATAAAGCATAGATTCATTAAGTTTTTGTGCGAATACGGATCAAATTCGAGTTTTGTTAGCATGCAAAATGACAAGGTGCGGTTCGTCATGCTCACGTTAGATTCGGTAAACTTTTGATATGTCACGAAGCCACGTTTGTTTGTTTAAATTGGCTTTGCATGCGAAAACTTATCATGGCTTTTATAATCAAAACTTGAGGACAATTAGAGTTTGAGAAAAAATTTAATCACTGAAAGAGCTATTATATTAGTATGATCGAAATTATTACTTATGATACCACTTCAATCGCGTCGAGTTTAGTGTTGAAATACCCTCATCTATGTACTACATTATATTTTCCTGTTACAGAAGGAAAAACGGTTTTTTAATTCAATATTGAGCATTAACAAGAACAAATAACTATTTTTTTGAAATATTTAGTACTCATATTGTAATATGTCGAAAGTTAGGATAATAATCTCGTTGTCCAGGGAAAAGTGAAGGCACAAGGCCACGTGGAAGGTCACCCATGCGATAGACCGACCAGATCTAATAAGAAGAAGAAGCGTAAGTGCGGCGTTACACAGATCCAGACATTTTTAAAATGGTGAACTAATAAAATAAAAAAGTCTTTTTATACATATTTATAGAAATAATAATAATAATAGAACTAGCTATATATAAGCTAGATAGCTTAGCTATTCATGTTTGCGTTTCGTGAAAAGAATACAACCTCAGAAAAATACCCTTATGATTTGATCGGTATTTATAATTTGTCCTCTCTGGAACCTAATTTAAACTGCCTGTGTCAAAATACAAAGCACGACGCGTAAACCATACAACAATAAGACTATGAAGAATTTTTTTCCATTTATACGAAAGCAGCGCTCGGCAGTATACGTAAAACAAACAAGAGCGAGCCGCTGCACATTTTCTATCTAGTGCACTTACCCACGTATCTTATTTTTATAAAATATAGCTCATAAACTAAGACATAAACCAGCGATATTTTATTGATTCTCATCGGGTACTGCTTCGTAAACGGGATATCTGTTCGGGAAATTTACGAGAATTGCTAGTTTAATACTAAACTTAACTGAATGTTTTGTCGTTGACTTGAAATAAATAAAATTCACTTGCACATTCACTGATCCAATATTCAATGCCCTTTGGTGATATGCAATACGCAAAATGGTGTTGTCTTGTTGAAGTATCAATTGTTTTATAAATTTGTGGGATAAAGAAATGTCTTATATATTTTTTTTGCAAACATTCCTTTTTAGTGATATTGTAAATACTAAGGAAAACTTTAAATTACTTGACTTTAATAATAAAACACAAGTGTGGTGTCCGGCTGAGTAGAATAGACCAACCTTAATTTTTAAACCGGGGTGTCGTAAAAGGCGTTAAAGGTAGGTTAAAGACGTTAGGTAAGCGGCAGGTCGTAATATAGCCAAATCAACTCACATGTTAGTAACAACATCCCACTTAGAGTAGGATAAGGGCGGAAAAATTATGATAACGATATGTATGGTTATACCAAAAACGGTGCTATATCCCGTTAAAGCTAATGTAATATCGGTTAACGTATACACGGGTAAAACGATCGTTACGTTAACCGCTCCATCGAGCTGCAATGTGAAGTGCTCTCCATTTGTTCGGACTATTCTGTTCAAACTACAAACTTCGGACCCGTAACTTTATCTGCTTCCGGCTATGCAAATTTTTGTTACACTCAAGTAATCCTTTATCTACGTACTACGAATACCTACGAAGTTAAATTAAAATGCACCAGGTATAGCGTTATTAGAAAATACTAATAGAAGCCTTTATTCGCGGGGTATACGTTCCGTAAATATGCCCCGAATAACAGAAACCGTTCATATGGAATGGTAATTTATATAGGGTTATAGGGGATAGGTTCCTAAGCGACGAAATAAATAAAGCAAAAACATAAAATACAGTTTAAAATAAAATAAGTTTTTGACTTTACATTTTGATAAGTTACATATTATCTTCAGATTTAGGCAATGTTTTGAGTGATAAGTTTGTTTTATCTTAATATTCTGTTTGGTTATAACAACACCGACCGCCGTGGAGGCGGCTTACCTCAAAAGAACTGCCAAACGAAACAAACAACGCCGATAGCTTTTGAAAACGCAATCTAGACGAAGTTGTAATAAGATCTATTATTCTATTTATCTTTATATTAGACCACTTGTCGAGGCGCTGACAAAGGACATCGCATGCTTTTGTTTAAGTATATATGTATATTTAGGTACATATGTATATGTATGTACCGATGTACCGATTCAGTCCGCGAATAAAGAAATCTGAGACCGCGAATATAGGATTTGGGTCGCAATTTTTCGAATAGTGAAAACGCGAATGAAGGAAGCGGAATAAAGAGCTTCTACTAAAATTCACATTTTTGGTACCAACATGCAGATCCAAATATGTTGATAATATATATTTCGTTTATGGTGCACTAGTTTTGCTTGAGACTTCGCCCGCGCGGAAACCCGTGTATTTAATTAAAATTTTGAAAGTAAAAGTATTTATTGTGAGTTAACCATAGGAGATATAGACATTCTATCGTGGACTATTTTGTAGGGTTTTTGTAGATCTACATTTCTGTGCATTACTTAAGTGTGACTGTGCTGGTTTCCGCGGCTAAAAAAGCTCCCAAAAGCTAAAGTTATAGCTCCCAGTATGTGATTTTTTTACAACTGCATGACCTCTTCAACACAATTTATATAAACCGTTATGTACTATAACCTAAATCTTCCGGAAGACTTGCCCAACCCTTTAGCAAAAATCGTACATAAATCCTTTCAGTAGATTATGAGAAAATCAAGAAGAAAAGATCTTTTGGGGACTTATATATGGGATTTTATAATAAGTATAGAATAGATGCAGAATTTACATACAAATAATAAAAATTAAATTATAAAAATGAATACTTTAAAAAATTGCAAATTGTTAATTTTTGTGATATTAATAGCCGATATTTTATTTATTTTGTGCTTGTGTTGTTTTAGCTTTATTTTTAATTATGGCTATTTTTTTCTTATTGGATATATCCAATAGAAAAATAACTATAGTTATTTTTCTTAGTTGATTTCTGGAAACTTAGTTGATTTCTGTTTACCCCATAATGTTTAAGTTTTACTGTAATTGTAAGTTAAATTAATAAATAATACAAACGCGCGCAACATTAAATATTCAGATATTTTTAATTAATATCTTATGTTTTAAGATAATTTTACATAAACGAAGAATGTAGCGGAACAGTCGCATTGGCAATTTGTTTGCCTCTCGCAAAGAAACCTCTTTTAATATAATTTCATAGAAGGCCGTCTTAAATTAAACGCTACAATGTACTATAGAATTTGTGGTGCAATATGGAAAGAAGATTTATTAGGCTGTGCTCTGGTTTTTAATTTTGGGGGATGTAATTTTAAAAAAATACTTGATTGTCTAAGAAACTATATTATTGTAAACACTCAAGAAGTTACAATAGAATTATTTTGCTGTAATCCGCGTTTGTTAAGAGAATCTATGTAATACGTGTATGCGGTAGGCAACATTCACATACCTTATATATGCAGGATAAGTCACACGTATCACAAAATGCCGCCAACACCAACACTCCACACAAGCACTACACACACTCACTACAACAATCTCTACGATCGTTTCGCCCCGAAACCTAAGCATCATCAGGAGGATAGGTTTCACGACATTAAGATTTTGTCAAGTGTTGGAAAGTGCAGGATTCTGTAGCATGTACTAATCTTTAATATTTAAATGAGTTAATCTTGTATGTAAATATATACATATGTTTTCGGAATCTCCGTAACGGCTCCAACGATAGTGGTTCAATTGGGGAAAATACCTAGGATCGAGCCCCACCTGCCCTATTATTTTTTTATTTCTCTTTTCAATTTTTTTTTTAATTTAAACTTTTTATAACATCATTTTAAAAATTATCGACCAGGTACTAGTGTAATAAATTATACACAAAACCTCCACAAATATAATAAATAAAGTTAAAATTACAATGTCTGCTACCTCAAGAAACTTTCCTTAAATATTGCGGAAAATAAGTATTGTAGAGGAAAAGAACCGACTTGACCAAAATGTCAAGAGTAATGTTACAAAGCACTTACATTCTTAACTGAGGTTAGAAAAGAATCTTTCTACCTCACGAAATTTATAACGCAAGGCCTTTTGTTCTCTTACTTACGATTTTATTTTGGTGAAAAATTAATTTTTCATGATAACATAAAATAAGCAGCGTCTATTTTTACCTGCGTTAATTACATATCTTATACTATTACTAGCGGCCCGTTCCGGCTTCGCACGGTTATAAAATATATAGTCTATGGTCACTCAGTGAAAAAAATGATTAAAATCTATCCCGTAGTTTTGGTTTATTCTTACTGCCCGTGGCCCGCACGCTTTAAATTTGTAGTAAAACAATTCCCCTTTCCCTTTACCATGAAGATTTCCTGCTGTCTTTGGAATATCTAAATTCACGTTTTTACTTATTTACTTTACATTTTTCCCTATGTATTTTATTTTTACAATTAATTACAGAATGTCATTACTACAACAATCACAGCTTTTTTGTAGTAATGCCACCCGTACTATATTACATAGTATCGTACTATATTTTAGTCAATTGTACTATATATTATAGAAAAACAATGTAGGACAAAAATACTATATTTTTATCGCTAATTCAATTGTTGCACTTTTTTTTTAATCAACTGTGAATGGAACGCACCCGCAGCGCTGCATAGGGATTGTTTGACCGAAACTCATTCATGTACGAGGCTTAGTTAGTTAGTAACTCTGTGTAACTCCTTTTTCATCGTCAAATATCAACGTCACTTTCTCAATTAATGCTATCCGAACGAACTTTAAGGTTATTTTTGAATATCGAAAATGTCTCTGTGACTGCTGAAAAATGGCAAATGCCTTTCAAAAGCTCAGATGAAATTTAAAGAAAAATTTTTAAAATCATTTCCTTTCTTTTTACCATTTCTGCAACTTTCGCTTTTATGGAAAGAATTTTTTCCGTCATGAATGTGAAATAGAGAGAAAAAGGAATAGAGCATCTATTAATTTAATCAAAATGGGTTCTTAATTTACTTTAATATAGATCTAACTTGCTCAGATGGCTATAATTGTTCAAAAAATAATAGAGCCTTGTAGAGTAAAGTTAAAAATAATCATCATCATCCTCCTGCCCTTATCCCACTCCAAGTGGGGTCGGCACAACATGTTATAAACATGCTGTCACATGATTTGGCAGCGTTTTTACGACCGGCCGCCTGCCTGACGTCAACTTACCTTTGTCGTATTTTACGACACCTCGGTAAGAAAGAGGGTGGTCTATTTTACTAAACCGGATACCATACGGTGGGTCAACTTTCCTTAGTCGCCTTTTACGACACCTCGGTAAGAAATGAGGTTGGTCAATTCTACTCAGCCGGATACCACACGGCGGGTCGACTTACCTTAGTCGCCTTTTACGACACCTCGGTAAGAAAAGAGGGTGGTACTATTCTATTCAGCCGGATACCACACGGCGTTAAAGTTAAAAATAATAAAGAAAAAATTTGTAACACTGATTTCCACGGTTAGAAAGAGGGTGGTCAATTCTAATTAGCCGGAAACCACATGACGGTGCGGGTAAACATACATAGGATTAAAAAAAATGTTTTTTTCGGTATTCTGATCTTCATACGTATATTTAAAAATGAAATTATATTTATGTTAAACAAAGAATTTATTAAAACTTGCTATTTTACTTCCATAATCTTTTTAATTTATGAATACTATATTTTAAGCATGTCTCATAATCTGTAATAAACAAAAACAATCATAATTTATTATCTTTATAAAACAACGTAAGCTTGATTTCAGTACCTATTATAAATTTCTGTAGATGGAAATCCTGTAAGATAATAAATTTTAATTAAGTTAGCACATAATCTGATTTCAAGGGATATCGCGTCGTCCCAGTTTTAGATTATTTTGAATAAATATCAGTGTTTGCATTAACTTTACCATCACGAACGAGATTTTACTGCCCTTGTAACCTGTATGCGATACAGAATTTTGGCGTAATATCTGGCTTCAATAACACTTGCTCCATTAACTCTACCATGTACCCGCAATAGACATTTAGACAACTACGTAATGTGTCCAAATCACGGTATACCAATGTCGACTTTAACGAATTGTAATAGAGTGTACTTTTGATCACAATTAATTAGAAGTAGCTGCTACCGTTACATCCGAAAAGCAATAATGTACTTTCCGAGATATGGTATTCTAAAATATATTTTAAGGATAATAAAGTTGCTTTTCTATTGTACACAATTGCTAGTGTTCTGGACTGATTTATCCTATTTCATAGGAGTCCAAATTGCGGACAGTTAGGTTAACTGTGCTTTCCGTCTATGCTATTGTGTTACTTACTGATATATTGTTGAGCAGGTTTCAACGATTGTTATGTTGGATACAAATTACCACTAGTATTAAAATAAAAAGGTTTATACTTTGCCGAGATATCATAAAAGGCGACTAAGGTAAGTCGACTCACCGTGAGGTATCCGGTTGAGTAGAATAGACCACCCTCTTTCTTACTGAGGTGTCGTAAAATACGATTAACTTAATTTAAAGTCAGGCAGGCGGCCGGTCGTAAAATACGTAGCCAAAGCATTTGCCAACATGTTTATAACATGTTGTGCCGACCCCGCTTAGAGTGGGATAAGGGCAGGAGGATGATGATGAAAATAAAAAGGTATGATGCCCGAAAGATGACAGGTTGTAATTCTTAAAGGTTTAAAAGGCATTTTTAAAGGCCTTAAGGACCGTGCGAGTTATTTAAAAAAATATTTTATTCACTTTCGATATATATGTAGATATACAAATATATATACGTCATTCGTTTAACGGCGAAGGAAAATATAAAGAGGAAATCTTGGTAATCTTAAAAAATTCCTGGGATATGTGTAGTCTCCAATGGAGATGCGTGGTACATAGCTCAAATTCTTTCTTCAAATACGGAGAGAGGAGGCTTATGCCCAGCAGTGGGAAAGTAATAGGTCATTCCTTTACTTTATATATAGTCTGCCAATAGAGACAAGTGATAGATAGCTCCAATTCTCTTCATCAAAATTAGAGAGTTGACGCCTTTGACACTAGTATTGGAAAAGTAACAAGATACTACTATAAGAAAAATAGTCTTTTTAAGCACTGGTATAAGCTTTACGTACATTTCATTGGATTTAAAGTTGACAGCTAATCTCTTGATAGGCAATCTCGGATAAACGGCGCTTTAGAGCTATTTATGTTGCCAAGAGATATCCGGCACTTTGTGTATTCTATCATCTACAACGGGTTATGATCTAGTGAGCTATTTAAACTATTTATACCTTGTTACGTGAACATCTTGCAGTAATTGTATTCGGGGCTTATAGTAGAACAAATCAGGCATCAGGCAGGGTTATTTACTACAATATATTATCAAAATGTACCTTTAAATATCTTTAATTTATTTGAGTATTTATTATTTATTTATTTATTCTGGATATTTATTTGAATGAATGGATTTGGGTGGGGGTCTATTCTGTTCAGTCGGATACCACACGGCTCATATCAGGTCCGTTGTAAGGCAGATTAAAAACCAATCTGTAGGTTTGATAATTTTTGTTATTTTATCTTCTTAGGAAAACAGAAATGTATTGATCTGATGTGCGTGCATTAAAATGACCTGATACAATAGACTATATACAAATAAATTTATTATTTTTGCCTTTAAATAAGGAATGTATTTGATTATGTGCAATATGCAAGAAGGCTAAAATCTATTTGAAATTAAAATAATAAAAAGTGCTAACAGGAAAATTCTGTATTTAATAGCTAAAGCTGACAGTGATATTGTTAAGTCATTAATTTGCGTCAACCTGAATATTTAAAGCTTACTAAAGTAGCGAACTTTCAAACAACAAAACTTTCTATAAAAACGGCATAGAACTTTACCGTGTCGCTGGGATGAGAAATTTATAATGACTTGTTTTATTCTTTTTTTTAATTGAAAACTGTCTGTTTTTCAGAATTTTTTTAATCATGAATTTCCTTAAAAAAATTGCAACAGTGACCTCATCTTAAACCATTGTTAATATCATCAGAGTATCAGAAAAGTTAAAATTTTTGCCAAGGGAAAAATTGATAATAAGAGAAAAGAAAATTTTTGTTAATAAAATCGAGGTGTTCATAAAACATGTTTTATAATATTAATGAACTGTGATATTTCACAAAAAGCCAATATAGTACCAATGCTGTAACTGAAATCCTTGTTAAGAAAACAAATATTTTTTTGATAGACTTGGGAGCTTTATGTGAAGGCCTAAAAATTTATCTTTAGGTACTGAGGTTTTGAAAGAGAAGATTCCGCGTATTTCCATAATAACACCATTTGAAATACACAAAAATGGTTGAATTTAACGTGTGTAGTTTTTTTTTTTTTAATACAGGAAAAAACCCCTTATGCCGGACTCGCACCGACTAAAACGACCTGTGTGCTCCACCACGCTGCCGATGGCAAGGACAGGGTATCATTGTACATATTGCCCCCATCCCGCCGACAGCTCTGATCCCAGAGAATAAACACCTCCAGGTAGGGGCCCCTCGAAAGAGAAGCCCCCCTCCGCTAACCGGTGCATCGGGAGCACCAGATGCACCGACCGCCTCGGGGACCTGTAAGCCAGGCGTCCGATGTACCCCGTTCGGAACACCCGAAGGTCCCCAGTTAGGGCGGCAGACGATGGGCTTGGGCGAGTCACTAACACCTGGACTCACCAGCAGCAGATTGGATCCAGAACAACAGTTCGTGGAACCGCTCCGCCGCCTCCCTCCGCCCCCTCCGCAGAGCAAAGGGAGGCCATCGCTCCCTGCCCACCGTGTTTGCTATGTCACGGTCGACAGGGAGAGATCGCGCCCCAAGTAGGGGCCCCAACGCCTTGGTGGGCGTTTCCGCCCCCACCGGGTAATTTTTTATAGAGGTTTTCTTCCTCGCAACCCGAAGGTCCCCGTTCCCATTGCTGGGCTTCCGGGTTTCGCCGACGGTGGCCGTAACCATGTCCAGCCAGACTTAGAGCAAGCCCAACTGGACCCGTCGCTCATTAGGGACTTCACCCCAACCCCCCCGAAGTTCCCGGCCCGTCCAGATTGCCCTCTGCTAATTAGAGGGACAACTGGATTGGCCACCCCTCAGTGGTCCGTTCGCCAAGACTAAGCTTGCCCAGGGTGCGCCACGAGGAGGCCGACCACTTTGCCACCCCTAACGTGTGTAATGGATTAACCAATATTAACCATTAATAAAAAAGTAATGATTTATTTTGCTATATTCTGCGATAAAAGAAATTATAATATGTAATGCTAAATGTAGAGTTTACTATTCGTTCTCATACATGATACATAATACATTAAATCGCAAAGTTTTCCGAGTTTGTCGTGAAGTCTATCTCCTGATGATGCTTCGGTACAGAATTAAACTATTCTTTAGAATGAGTGCAGTGCTTGTGTATTGTTAGATGGATAGATAAAACTTTATTGCACAAACACCTAAAAATGCATGCGAAATTAAAGTAAACCTATGTATATGTACAAAGAGGTTTGTAATTGGAAGAGGGTAGTGCATGAATTTTTACAAATTCTGCATGTATCAGGTATAATAAGAACATATAGTAAACTACATTTAGCATTACATATATTTTGTTATATAGCAGATTATAGAATTAATATTTTCATTACTTTTTGTATTATAGACCTCCACAAAGTAACGTGTAATTCTAAAAATTATGAATAAAGTTCGTTAACAAAATGCGATTTATAATAGTCACTTTCAAACTTGATATATAGAAGAAAGAATTTGATACTTTATCCACCGTTTTGCTGATGCAAAATATATAATCCTATAGTTTAGGCACCATCAAAAAATCTTAATAAGTTGCAACATCAATCAAAGCCACAACAAATGAAAAATGGCGAACGCCATTAAAAGTAACGCACAATTATTCTATCGCACGCGACGTTTGCTTGTAATTAGAGCACTTAACTTCCATCAATCATTTGGTCAATTTTTTATTCGCTTTACACTCTGACAAAATAATTGCTTTAATCAAACTTCGCCGCAATCTGTATTTTGTATGATCTATTTTATTAGTTTCCAAAGTTTATAATAAACCATGATACAAATTAGTTCTTATCTTCCTGCCCTTATCCCACTGAGTGGGGTCGGCACAACATGCTATAAACATGTTGTCATATGATTTAGCTACGTATTTTACGACAGCCTACTTGGTATCAACTCGCCCTAGTCGTATTCTACGAAACCTCGGTAAGAAAGAGGGTGGTCTATTCTACTTAACCGGATATCACACGGTGGGTCAACGTACCTTAGTCGCCTTTTACGACACCTCGGTAAGAAAGAGGGTGGTCTATTCTACTCAGCCGGATACCACACGGCGGGTCGCCTTACCTTAGTCGCCTTTTAGGATACCTCGGTAAGAAATGAGGGTGGTACTATTCTATTCAGCCGGATACCACACGGCGAGATACAAATTAGTTGTTAGTAATACTAAAAATACTAATAAATAAAATACACTTAGTTAAGGAGATATAAAGATATCGTAACGCACGCGATTGCGTCGTCACTGTGTAAAAGCCGGCAGTATAAAAGGTTTTGTATAGTAATTTCTTCCTATATGACTTAAAAGTCCTATAAGCTATTTAATATACATGAGCTTTTTAATTAATTTTCCGATAAAAATTAAACTAAAACCTATTACTCTCATTTAAACTTACCTGAGCTTTAAACAGCGTAATTTAACATGTTCCAAACATGTTGTCACACGATTTGGCTACGTGTTTAGGACCTGACGTTAATTAACCTTAGTCATATTTTACGTCAACTTGGTAAGAAAGAAGGTTGTCTATTCTACTCAATCGAATACCACACGGATCAATTTACGTTAGTCGCCTTTTACGACACCTTGTTAAGAAATGAGATTGGTCTATTTTACTTAGCCGGATACCATACAGTAGGTCGATTTATCTTAGTCGCCTTTTACGAAACCTCGGTAAGAAATGAGGGTGGTCTATTCCACTCAGCTGGATACCACACGGCATATACTAATTATAATGTGAGTAATTATACTAGAGTAAGAGAGCCAGCCTTAAATGTGTCGATCGACAATAAAGAGGAAACAAATATGTCTCCTCTTTATTGTTTGTTTGTTATTTTTATTGTATTAAGAGAGACAGATAATAATCTGTCTCTCTTTTTTATGTGTGATTAGACAAAGATAAGTATATGAGTTTCATCTTCCCTTTCGAATTATTTTGGTGCGATACTTTCATTTACAGTCCTGCCTATGGCTCACCTAATCGAGTATAATAACTCTATGAAAATTTTTAACAGATGACAATGTCTATTTCACTAGCCGTGTGGTATCAAGCTGAGTGGAGTAGACCACCCTCATTTCTTACCGATGATTCGTAAAAGGCGACTAAGGTAAGTTAACCCACCGTGTTGTATTCGTTGAGGAGAATAGACCACCCTCTTCCTTGCCGAGGTTTACGTTAAAGATGACTAAGATAAGTGCCGTGTGATATCCGGCTGAGTAGAATATACCACCCTCTTTCTTACCGAGGTGTCGTAAAATACTACTAAGGTAAGTTGATGTCAGGAAGGCGCCTGATCGTAAAATACGTAATCAAATCATGTGACAACATGTTTATAACATGTTGTGCGGACCCCACTTAGAGTAGGATAAGGGTAGGGAAAATGGTGACAATGTCTATTTCACATAAAGAAATGATCACACAAAATGATTCTATTCATATTTTACGCCGTTATTTTTACTCGTATTGAACGCGTTTTTATTATAGCTTCATAAAGAAACCCTACAATGCTGTATAAAACATTATTCAGCATCTACATTCGGCAAGAAAGTCGTTATTGGAAATGATTTACCTGTGCCCTAAGGTTACATGTCAGATATGTAAGAAGTTATGTTACTGCGGATACAGTTATGAAACTAACGGCCAAGATAAAGTCAGGTCTTGCTAGTTAGTTTTTTTTATTTTCGTTTTATTTTCAGTGGTTTCGCAATATTAGACTTTAATTTAGGCTGTCTACTCTATAGTTGTCTGTTATTATAGGGAGTATTGATGGATCAAACAAATTATTTGTGGATTATTAGAATAGATTAAATTAGAAAAGATTATTGACGATATAGGAATAGAATAGATTTGGCTTAAAATTAAGTTTTATTTGTTTGTGATAGAAACATGATGATTATCTATGATCATGACCAATTATTATCAGTCATACAACTGAATCATAACTCATTCACATAATGACAATCACATAAGTACAGAAGTACAATTTTTTTTAATAGAAATAAATTGTTCAGAGAATCTATGTAATACACTTCATCTTCATACACTTGTATGAAACAGGCAACATTCACATACCTTATACATGCAGGACAACTCACATACCATAGACACACGCATTACGACTTTTTCGTGAAGCTTATCCTCCTGATGATTCTTCGGTTTCGGGTGAACCGATCATAGAGATTGTGGTAGTGAGTATGTGTAGTGCTTGTTTGGAGTGTTGGTGTTGGCGGGGTTTTGTGATACGTGTGGTGACTTGTTCTGCATGTATAAGGTATGTGAATGGTGCCTGCTTCATACAATTAGCATTACATAGATTCTCATAACAAACACGGATTATAGCAAAATAATTCTATTGTTACTTCTGTATTATGGAATTCCGCCAAGTCACGCCTGCTTCTATATATGAAAAATTTTGGTTTCTATATCCAGGCGCTTGTAGAGCTCTACTTTCACATTTCGCACCTTTGCAACATCTCTGAGTTCCATTGTTCCATTTAGTGGCACTGTAAAAGTTATAACAGTTAATAGCATATAGTAATAAATAATTTATCCATATTTATTCATAATACATTTTGTTTAATTTAAATAACAGATATATTGAAAATTAATTTAAATTTGCTCCTTCATGTTATATATTTGTATAGGTTATTGTGTTCAACTGTTTTAAACCACCCGAATTAAACTTTGGCTACAGAACAGCCGGGAGCGTTCATAAATTTACAAAGTTTTTGAACATTATAACTACTCAATTTTATAACATTAGTTTATAATATGGTAAGTATAATTGACCTATTTGTATACCCTGGTTTTGTACGTTATTAAAAATAACGATCACATACGATGTCACAAAGATAAGTGATCCAAGGAGTAACGAGTACGGATATCGGCTAATAAATATAAGATGGAGTTAAATTTTTTGAAGTAAAAACCAAAGAAAACCTTGATTAGAAACGAGAATGACCTTGTGCGAGTATTTTGTACGACCCGGACTTTGTCGATAATTATGCAACAATATTGTTCATCCGAAATGGGAATAGATTTAGAAACTGTAATGTTTCATTGATATCAATAAGGGTGACGTAATTTTAAACAGAGGAATATTATTTGTACATAATAATAAACTTTATTCAGGCAAAAAATTGACAATAAATAAAATAAAATTTGAATGTCTTTTTGTCACATTTTATGTGTGATACTTACGACAGGCCTGATATAAATGTAAAACTAAAATAGACTTCTACTATTAGTATTTTCAATTGATAAGTGATTTATTACGAGTATGTAAAGTTAAAAAATAAAAAAGTTAAAAGTTTAAATATGAATGTAGAGTGTTAAGTATAAATGTGATTGGATATGTCGCTAAAAGAAGGTCTAAAATGAAATAGTTTTGCTATAAAGATTTTTGACAGGATTGTGTGAAGTATAACATACATATAAAAGGGTAGCGCCGGAGTTGACGCATGATAGGAGAGAATGTAAAAGAAAAACATGTTGTGCAGACGAATGGCAGGAGAATTATGATATGTAAGGTTAACGCCAAGGAGACCTCTCCCTTCTACAGGTACACATATTGAAGGATAATAAATTATAAACAAAAAAGCAACCAATAAGAAAAGTTGAGAAATTGAAGGACGGTGAATAGGCACGAACGCGAATAGTTTCGCACGTTATCTTAAACTGCGTAAGCGCTAAAGTGTAGAATTGACGATGCCGAGTATGAAAGAGTGGAATCGTAAAAGGCTTTTGGATTCAAGAATGCTGAATCATCGCATTCGAGTGGAGGGCGTCGCAAGTTACACTAGTGGTGACGTGCAATAACGAGCTAGGGATGTCCCGTTACTCAATAACTTCGAGTATATTGTACAAAAACTTCATACAGCTGAGATGAAAATGCTGCCATGGTCTGCAGGGATAACCAAACTTGATAAGTTCCGAAACGAATACGTTCGTGGTAGTTTTAAGGTGGTCCCAATCCACGAAAAACAGAAAGCCGTTTGAGGTGGTACGAACATGAATGAACATCATGTAGTGAAAAGGGCAGTGAGCCTATCGGAGGTAAAGAGGGGCAGAGGAAGGCCCAAACTAACATGATGGACCAGTATGATTCACGAAATGCACAAGGAGATGAAAAGAAAACTCAGTATCAACCGAAAAAAATTAGCTTTCAAAAGATACCTTCAGGCTTTCGTGACATTGTATTTTAGTATTCGCACATTCAATATCAAAATCGATTGATATATTTTTATGCTGAAGTTTTAATGGAAATGGATAATTTTAACCATTTCCCAGCGTTAAATAATACCAGACCACATAGTAGAGCTGTAAATTCAAAAAAACTGCTTTCATAAAAAAGTGCTAAGCATTGCCTACTTTTTTGTAAGTCGAAACGGGTCGCACACACATACACACTAAAACATACATAAATTTACGTTTAAAATATTAGCATAAATTCTTAATATAAATTATCCATGACGTAGCTGTAACTGTGATAGGACTTAAATACAAAAATGTAAATATAACAACCTGAATTTTTATTGTAAAATCGTGTTTCACATCACTACAGTCACACCGTGGAACTAGTGCCTAATCTTTCGCAGGATCTCAAAAGCAGGCTTTCAAAGAAGCACACGGTGTCTCGTCTGATGAAAAACATGCTCGAGTGTTACCGGTGCCTTTAATATTCACCCTCCGCTTTGTTTTAGGCGATTGACGAAAATCTTCTGTAGCCAGAAGCAACTTGTAGTGAATGGAATTTCTTTGCTCGCAAGACCTAAATATTTAGTTCGGAATTGAGACAAAAGGAATGATAAAATATTTTGTATAATTGAATCATTGTAATTGTAAATATAGAGTGCATTATGCGAGCTAATAGGATTTACATTGATTATTATTCCGTACTTATGATAAACCTCACTTTACTGGCATTGTAAACATTCATTAAGAAAATCTTTAATATTTAAATGAGTTAATCTTGTATATATATATATTTTCCGAATCTCAGAAACGGCTCCAACGATTTTTCTGAAATTCAGCATGTAGGAGGTTTTGGGGGAGAAAATTGATCTAGCTAGGTTTTATGTAAAAAAAATATTGTTTTATCCCTATTTTCGGGCATTTAAAAACACTAACATTTATATTGAATTGAATTTTCGCCATTAACTGTCAAGTCGACTTAGCTTATTCGGGTGACTCCTCGAGAATTGTGAATGTCAAGGATCGATCCCCAACTAAATAATTGTTTTTTCTTTTTTTAAGTTTTTTTTTGTAAAAAATTACCGAGCGAAGCTCGGTCACCCAGATATTCTTAATAATGTCCGTTGTGCAAGTTTTATAAACCCAATATATCGCGTTAGAGTTACGCAAATTTATATGGCGCTGAACCAGCGGTCACTAGATGTCGCTGCTGCAACGTCATACAAATTGTCGCTACGCTAACGCAATCGAGAAGATTAAAAAAACTAGCACTACGCACTAAGTTATTTTGTTTCGTAATCGACATTATGAGAGTTTGCTTTATCAAATCTAATCAAATCAAAATAATCTTTATTCAAGAAACTTGGTCATTTTAAATTTACATGATTTAACCATAGTTTTGTTTGAAGCTGAAAGGATTTTAAATCCAAGCTTTTTGAGCATTTAAATAATCTTCAATTGTGTAATATGTATTGTAATGTATTTTGTAATATGCTTTACGTATAAGCATAATTCGTACACTTAATTTAAACTATATAAAAATTAAAAGATTTTTTATACTATTTTAAAGTAGAAGCCGATTACTATCTCATTAATGGCCAATGAGATCACATTTTTGTTAATAGAATAACTAGAACTAATACATCATAGTGCATTACGAATTGATAGGTAGTAGTAGAATACAGCGTAAAGCATAATCCTTTGAATTACAAAATTTACAGTTAATTCATAAACTTCAATAAATTTTCTATATGATATTTACCTCCCTCCTTAAAGGAGAATAATTAATTGTAAAATATCAATTAAACATATTAAATGGTTGCAGAATCAACGTTAAAGATTACGTTATGCAATTCCTAATCCATAGTCGATTTTTATAACGAAGAAACGTTTGAAAGCTTTATTAAATCTTATTGATCCTTGACGATTAAAAAGTATAAAACTTAATTGATTAAAGATTATTTGGATCTGTATTGAAATGTATCGGGGAAATGTAGGTATAAAATAGAACAGAATTTTCGAATTGTATACCACACAAGCAATTTGCAACTCAATCAAAGTTGCATCCGATTTGCGATCCCGGGGAACTTTTGTTAGTGATGCCTGTTTGTTGTCATTTAACTGGAAGACCAAGTCGGAAGACTGTATTTGGCACGAGCACAGAATACGTTAATGGTATCCAGGGATTTGATCGAAACTTACATCCATATTTATATATTAATGTTATAATTTCTAAAGGATGTGTTTAAACTTTGTACTTGAATTTCTCAAAAATCCGTAGAAATTAAGATAAGATATAGTAAATTTTCATGGAAATAAATTAAAGTTCATCATCCTGCTTCCCTTATCCCAATCTAAGTTGAGGGAAAACATGTTATAAACATGTTGTCACATGATTTGGCTACGTATTTTACAACCGATCGCCTGCCTGAACTCAACCTACCTTAGTCGTTACCTTGGTAGCTTTTTACGAAAGTGAAGGAAATATTCTTATACATAAAGCAGATTACAGAATTAAAGATTATATGAATGATGAAAACGCTTTGATTTAAAAATCTTAATAATCTTTATTCATTATTTTCAATTGATTTAACAAAAAACTACTTACTTCTCCATATGTTATTGGAATAAATATTATAAAATTACGTGTGGCATCCGGCCATCGTCATTTCTTACCGAGGTGTTGTAAAAGGCAACTAAGGTAAGTTGACGTCAGGCAGGCGGCCAGTCGTAAAACAATTAGGCAAATCTTGTAACAAAATGTTTTAAAATATTGTGCCGATCCCACTTAGAGAGGGTTAAGGGCAGGAGAGAATGATGATTTTAAAATAAATATATTAAAAATTATCTTTTAAATATTCGCAATAACTATCAAATTAAATGTTTAAGTAAAAACACCAAGTAAATGTTGGAAGAATAAGATGAGAATGGCTCACAAAGCGCTTGATTTATCAAAGAGACGTACCAAGAATAGCGGCAGCTGCGGCAATGCAAACATAATGCTTCTTCAGTTCGATTAAACTTGAAATGTCTTTATAGCACAAGCTTGCAGTGGAAATTTACTTTGTAAAAATTAATTCTGACGAAGTCTTATGTTAAAACTTTCTAGGGTGTACACGTATCATATCGTAAACATTTGCATGACTTTTATAGTTGAAAGTATCTTTATTTTGTTTTCATTTACGGAAATTAAATAAATTGTATTTTATTTATTTTGTGTAATGGCAATATTGTTAGTATTGAACACAAAGCCAATAAACAGTTATAAAAATAACTTAACAGCAGCTTCGCCCGCATGTCAATTAGTATTACAAATTTTTTCCCGAATTGAAATTAAAAGTAGTTATTGTAAGTTAATTATAAGAGATTTTTGAATAACTTTCACCGTTTACTTAGCGCACGTAAGGAAAGCTTTAAACTTTGCCGTTTTTCCTGTTCTTTTGTTGCTTCTGTCCTTTTCATCTTAGCGTGATGTTATAAAGTTTATAGCCTTTCTCGAGAAATGGACTATCTTAGACTAAAAGAATTTTTCAAAACGGTCCAGTGATACCTGAGATTAGCGCGTTCAAACAAAATTTTCAGCTTTATATATTAAATAATATAGATGAATTTCTATGATGAAATGCATGTTATAAAATGCTAAAAGGCGAGTTCATTTGTATGTAGTGGTTTTGGGTATAAACTATTTATTTATACTGTTGTACATGGGTAGATAGCGAACATTTCGTTCTATATTTAACATATCATAAAAGTGATTTTGTAAAGAAATAAAAAATATGCATAATACACATAAAGTAACTTCTAACCATTTAAAGTACATATTGATTTATTATTATAGCAATGTAAATACTTTTAAATTTTATTTATCGTGTATTTTATCATTTTCATGAAATAATACATTACATTATTCACAAAAATTTCCGTTTAATAACAATTAATTAATGATACAGCTAATTTAAGCCATTATTTTCACACAAACATTTCCAGACAAAAGCTTAACATTTTAAATATATTATAGGTTGTTGTTGTATTTCAGGTTTGAAAAAAAAACTTTGGTAAACATGTTATAATATTATTTTTGTATAGTGTATATTTTCTTCAAAAATTTTCAGTAGCTTCCCTCTGTTAGTTTAATAAATATTATGTGACAATGGTTTGCTTTAATACGACATCTATTGAAATAAGGTTTAAAGTTTAGTATCTACTTTTACCTTATTTTGATAGATGTCGCTCGTTGTTCGATTGTTTCATGAAACAGTCGTAATCTTACTGTAGACGAAGTTTTATGTAATTTTAGCAGAGGGCGTAGTGTAATGTAGTGTAATAAATTAAAAAAGTACAATATATAAAAATGAATGTTATATTAATAATTCAGAACCTAATAAACTGAGAAATGACTAGACTGAATTTAATGAAAGTTTCAGACAATCTTTTGAACCAACGGAATTTCCAGTAAAGCTTGGTGGCGATCGTAGCATTTTTGTAGCAACGTATGCAACATAGCAAGCATCGTAGCAATTGTTAAGTTCTGTTTCGAGATGAATTATAAACCAGACAGCCACAGCAACGCGTGGGTGGAATGCTAGTGTAACAATAAATAAAAAATATTTTAATTATTGTAAATGAATTGAGTAAGGCGGTTAGAAGCCCTTAATTATTGGAGCCCGATACTTAATTATAAAACTAATATGACGTAGTTGAAGATAGTATTCATATAAAAGTTTTCTAAATATATTAATTATTTTATAATCAATCTAAGAATATCTAAATCTTTGAATCTATATAAATTTAGGAAAAACATCATATAATATCAACTAAAAGCTTTTAGGAGTAATAAATAGGTCTAAGTAATTGTCTTTCTTTTGGGGCTGATCTAAAAAGGGCTTTGCGCACTCAAGGAAATTAAGATTTATCAGATTGATTTTCTGTTACTAGGAAGACCCTTGTGACTTGAACTGGATCTTGAAGAATAGGGTATAGAATTTCTATTAAGTATTATTAATTTATGTTTCAATTCTGCGATATTTAATTTTACTATGACTTTTATTTGAACTGTTTAATGTTTAAAGTTACGTAATATTGCAAATATTTGGAAGGACGATGAAATAATAAAAAAACAGTATATTAGCCACATTAACATGTTTGATGTATTGAATTAGCTTATTTTTATTAATATCTGGGTGACCGAACCTTGCTCGATAATTTTTTACAAAATAAAAAAAAGAAACAAAAAAAAAGAATAAATAATAGGGTAAGGTGGAGCTCGATCCTAGGTATTTTCACTTCTCGCGACCACCCGTTCTCCGAATACGCTACGCACACTTGACAGTTAATAGCAAAATATCAATGCAATATAAATTTTAGTATTTTTTAATGCCCAAAAACAGGGATATAATGATATTTTTCTTACGAGGTTTATAGTCACTATATTTTAGAGCTTAAGACCAAAGGCATCAATCACTGTTCGAATACTTTAGTCTTCAGGCACAAAAAATTAAATATTTCGAGTATCAGATTAGCTGTTATTTCAAGCTTATTTAGAATCAATTAAAATAGCCGTGTGGTGTCTAGCTGAGTAGAATGGATGATCCTCATTCCTTACCGAGGTGTTCTAAAAGGCGACTAAGAAAGGTTGACCCACCTTGTGGTATCCGGTTGAAGAGATCACTCTATTTCTTGACGAGATGTCGTAAAATACGACTAAGGTAAGTAGACGTTAGGCAAGCGGCCGGTCGTAAAATACGGAGCCAAATGATGAGACAAAATTTTTATAACATGTTGTGCTGACCCCCACTTAGAGTGGAATAAGAGCACGAGTAACAATAATGATTTAAATAAAACTCTTTCTTACGAGGTCTTATTCGTACCCGTATACCCAAAGATATCACTGTTCGAAGATTTTGGTCTTCAGGCATAAAAAAATTAAATATTCCGAGTATCAGAATTGCCATTATTTCAAGCTTTTATTTTTTTTATGGTATAGGACTGGCAAACGAGCATGCGGTTTACCTTAAAGTAATCACCGCCGCCCACGACCTCTCGCAGAGCGAGTACGCTGCCGTCCTTTAAAAAGTGGAAAACACGTTTTTTGAAGGTACTTATGTCGTACCGATCCGGAAACACTGCCTAAGGAAGATCGTTCCATAAAATGATGGTGCGCGGAATAAAATTATTGGAAAAACGCACTGTAGTGGATCGCCAAGCATCCAGATGGTGAGGATGATATTTTAACCTGTGACGTACAGTGCGGTTATGGAATTTAGCGGCAGGAATCAGGTCATGTAGTTTAATGGAACACTCTCCGTGAAAGATGCGGTAGAAAACGCACAGTGATGATACGTTTCTACGTATCGCCAAAGAGTCCACTTGTTTGCAAATCGCCTTATCCCCAATAATACGAGCTATATTTAGAATCAATTAAACGGTGTTTGTGATCCTATCTATCCATGTTAAACAAATTCCATTAATGATATTTCAAGAACAAGGGCGTAAAATAATTAGAGCAAAATTAATGACTTTTCTTCTATGATAATAAGGCGCTCTTAATGAGGGTTTGAAATTACGCAATTTTACCTCTCGAATATTTTATTTTAACTGACGGATCGTTCTCCGAGACAAAGGGAAATAATAAAAAAAACATTACAGCCAGTCACAAAAGGCTCTTAGCGTTCTTTTAGCTATGAAGGTCGCAATGGGAGTTACGGCTGTTACGCATTAATATAATTTTTCCTTTTGTCCTACAAATTTATTTCGACTCCATTCCATAAATTCACGTTTATCCCGATATCATCATGAGATATTATATTACGAAATTTTATTTTTAATTACCAATCTATACTAATATAAATCTAAAGAGTTTGTTTGTTTGTACGCGTTAATCTTAGGAACAACTGAACCGATTTAAAAAAAATTTTTGAGTGCAAGATCGTCTTTTTCTCGAAAAAAGCTGTAGACTATAACATCACGCTAAGATGAAAAGGAGAGAAGTAGCAAAAAAAAGGGAAAACGGCACAATTTGAAGCTTTCCCTGCGTGCGCTAAGTAAACGGTGAAAGTTATTAGAAATCTCTTATAATTAACTTACAATAACTAATTTTATCTCAAGAACTACTAGACGGATTTGAAAAATTTGGTGAGTTAAGATTGATTAAGTCTTTTTATCGAGGAAGGCTAGAGGCTATATAACATCACGCTAAGATGAATAGGGCAGCAATAAAAAATATTCCGAAAACGGCAAAATTTAAAGCTTTCCTTGCGTGCGCTAAGTAAACGGTGAAAGTTATTCAAAGATCTCTTATAATTAACTCACGATACCTACTTGGAAGTTCAAAATTTCAATTCGATCATTGCTATGAGTGACGTAACACCCGTCAATTTAGCTAACTAAGTACCCTGGATATACAAATTAACATTTAACTGTTTTTCATAACATAAAGTTGTTTCATGTCTGCTTCCATTCTTGTGAAATGTGAAAGAATATTAACTCTGGATCTTCCAATATTCCTTCAAGATATAGTTTCCTAATGCTAGAAAATCTTTTGAGTAGATTACGTGACGTAGCATATGTCTATAGTCGAGACATCGTTTTTTTTTGGCATAACAATCCATTGTTTTAAATAATATACATTAATAAAAATTTGAAAAGCATATTCTATTGTTCGTTAGCAAATATGCACAAACTCATTGTACATTAAAAGAGTTTTACGAACAAATTTGTTCCGAAACTGAAATGCAGTTAATTTGAAAAATGTAAAAGGTTTTTCGTACAATTAGCAAGTTTCACATGTAGTTACTCTCGCTGTACATCAGTTTATACGAATATAATCCTTATGAATATATAATTAGAAGCGTAATTACTTTGAATGTGCGTAGCGTGTAGATAAGCATGTTTTCCTACTCTGTAATCGTACGTGCAAGTATGCAACATAAATTCTCGCTCAATCAAGGAGCACTGAAGTACGGGTCAACAACGTTAATTGGAATCAGGAACCGATGCGTTTGAGTTGCAAGTTAACAAACTTCCAGCCTTTGATTTCAATTTAAATGTTGATTATGCGAGCGCTGCTACGAACAGCATGAAAAGGCAATTCATATTGAACGGGAGTTTTTTTATATTAATGGAGTCTGATTAAGCGTTCGAGTGTTTCTGTATTGAATATAGTTCTGCTATTGAAAAATTATTTCACAAATCATTAATTCAATTATGAAAAAAATTTTTTTGGTTTACCTCTTTCGGTTAAGAATTTTTGTGTTATTTATTTAATTTATATACAATATGTTAGATACAAATAGAGCTCATTTATCTACTCTTATACCACTCTAGCGGGGTAGACGCATAAGTTGTAAACATGTTGTTATATGTTTTGGGTAGTTATTTTACTACTTACCTTAATCGCCTTTGATGACACCTCGGTGAGAAATGAGGCTGGTGTACTTTACTCAGCAGTAAACCACACGGTGGGTCAACTTATCTTAGTCGCCTTTTACGAAACGTCGATAAGAAATAAGGGTGGTCTATTCTACTCAACGGGATATCACAAACGGCGTCGACTTACCTTAGTCCTAAACCTCCATTCGGCAGGAACGCCGACGGTCAAACTTCGAGAATCAGGATTCAACCAAAGGGGACCGCATTTACCTCGTATCAAATCGCGAACGAATGCGGTTGCCCAATCTGCAATCATAATAAATATAAATAAATCTTTCATTTATAAATTCAATAAAGCAACTAAAAAAAAAAAAAATCTACTCAGCCGGATACCACGAGGCATATTATTAAAAATAGCCACAGTCACTTTATACAATACTAATATTATAAGAGCTTGAATATTTATGGTAACTTGTAGAAATTTTTGTTCTTTCACGTGATTTTAAATATAGCTAAGTGGTGCTTAATAAGTGATGTATCATAAGATTATATATAGAATGATATGTATAGAGCAACGTAACTAATATGAGAGATCGCAACGTACAATTCTGTTTATGAACATAACAACGAACGTAATAACCCTTAAATCAAGATATGACTACAATTTCGCACTAATGAAGGTTCCGTGCCCGGTCCCTAACAAAAGCCCTCTGTGTTCTCTCTTATAATACCAACTGTCTATAAATAGAGGCATAGATAAAGGGATAAGACCCTTCTTATCTCGACAAGTGGCTGGAAACAATAGTCCTTCGTATGGCTTTGCGTTAATCAAAACTTCAGTTACATCTCGATAAGGAATACCTAATAAAATTATGTTTGCCGAACCGATGTTCTTGATTTTTATTGTTTGGCATTCGAAAGAAATTTCGTAATACATTCTTAAAAATATCTCCGCCGTGTGGTATCCGGCACAATAGAATAGTACCACCCTCTTTTCTTACCGAGGTGTCGTAAAAGGTGACTAAGGTAAGTCAACCCGCCGTGTGGTATCCGGTTGAGTAGAACAGACCACCCTCACTTCTTACCGAGGTGTCGTAAAATACGACTAAGATAAGTTGACGTCAGGCAGGCGGCTGGTTGTAAAATACGTAGCCAAATGATGTGACAACATATTTATAACATGTCATGCCGACCCCACTTGGAGTGGGATAAGGGCAGGAAGATGATGATGATTCTTAAACATATCTATACTTATTATAAAACGAATCCCCAAAAACTGTTTGTCTGTATGATAAATTTTCTCAAAATGTTCTAAGCGGATTTTTTTATGGTTATCACTAAAAGATTTCGCAATTCTTCTGGAAAGTTAGGTTGACAGTATATTACCGGTATATGTAACTTGTGTTAAAGAGGTCGTGCAGTTGCAAGAAAAACTATGCATTAGAGAATTGTAGATCTGCGAAAGTACTACAAGAAAGTCTGCAATAGCATGTCCCTATCTCTTATGGTTAACTCACATTAACTACTTTTATGTTAAAATTTAATTTCGAAAATATTAATTTGTGGAACACTGATGTCCACATGGGCGAAGCTAGTATATAATAACAATATGGACTATTACCTAAACTGTGTTTTCGCGTCATGCTTTTTTATAAATCATAAATATCTAATAAACTAAATGTTTTACGTATAATCCAAACAAATATAAATGTAAAATTCGGTCTAAACGCTTATACGGGTAATTCGCTGGACAAATATTTACGATATTTGGTAATCTTGAAACTTGTGTAATTGACTAACATATAACACGAAAATTCCCTTTTTTATTTAGGAATATAAAAACGCATTGATCTGTGTCCTTAGTGCGAGTTTTTTTTTACCTACTCGAGCGTGTTAGCGTAACGCCAATTTGTATGGCGCTGGAACAGTGGTCACTAGATGTCGCTTAAGGAGATATGGGATTTCAACGATGGCGAATACTCATTAGTTCGTGATATAAAAGTTCTACAAAAATGTTTCTCTCATTGGTAGTTAGATACTTGCTTAACTGAAAGGATGCAAACATGATTATCTGATTTACCATGTAGGTTAACTGCTTCTTTAGGTAACAAAACAGGTCCATTATTGTACAAAGTACAAGTTAAGCGTCTCAAGGCGGGAATAAATGGTATTCTTTTGTATCGTCTCATGTGAACATCATTTGCATAGTAATAGTTTGTAAGCAAGGACTGAAACATCTTACCAGTAATTTAAAGTAACATTATTTTATACAACACTAGTTGTTCCCGCGCTTTCGCCTGTATGGAAATTAGTGTGTCACGAAGATTGTATATATATAGTTAAATTTACATAAAACCGTAATATAATATTGACTTAAACCTGCTTCAATAATTGAATTACCTTTTAGTAAAAACTGTACAAAAATCCGTTGAGTTGATTATGAGAAAATCAATCACATACAGATAGACAGCTTTTAGGGACTTTGCTTTATATTAAGTATAGATAGATATCGATAGGTTATTTTGTATTTAGTTACACGTATATTTAATAAGGATTATGATCAGTTTTTAATATCTTGCGTAATATACCTTGTCATATCTCAATGACTATTTTAATATACAATTGGTATTGTTATTAAAATATCAGCAGTATAGTTTCTGTTCCGAACCATCATGTAACCTAATCGAGTAGGAAATTGGTTTTCCCAAACTGTGTCCCTTTTACACAAAGCTGTTTCAAGAGAAAAGCTGCTTACATTGTGAGGAATATATTCACATATGAATCCATCCATCCGCATGTGATTATAAGGCCTTACAAATTTATGACTTAGTATCTGGGTGACCTAGCCTTGCTTTGTTAAAAGATATAATTTTTTTTTTTATAAATAAATAAGTAAATGTATGGGACACTTACACACACGGTCGTCCGTCCCCAAAGTAAATAACTTAATACTTGTGTTATGGTAGACAGACAACTGGTGAATATATACTTATATATTTTCTAAATACATACTTAAATACAAATAAACATCCAGGCTCAAAGACCAACAAATTCATATATAGAAAATGTTGGCCCTCGGCGGGAATCGAACCTGCGACCCGCGGAGCTAAAGGTAGCATCACTACCCACTGCGCCAACGGGCCAGTCATACAAAAAATGTACTATAAAAATTAAAAGGGCTCGTGACATGTTGGCGAATTGATCCCGAGTATGTTCAAATTTTTTAGTTCACCCTTTCCCCGTTGAGCTATTACAACTTTACAAATGACAGCAACATTAGACTCTGTATTCTATTTCTATTTAAGAAGTTTTTAAGTGCCTGAAAACAGGGATAAAACGACTTTTTTTAATAAAATCTAGCTACGAGTAGATTGATTTATTGACCCCGAAGCCGAACATACTAAATTTCATGAAAAATATTAGAGCCGTTTTCAACATACAGAAAATATAAAATTAAATTTGGATTATTTTGACATTTATTTTGATTATAATTAATGCCATATTAAAAAGTAGTTCAAGTATAAAAGTCTATTTAATAATAAATATCCTAAGCTATAATCGTAATAAAATACACTTAATACTATATAATATATATATTGTAAACTATCTACTATTCTAAACTCAACTATTTTACAAAAATAAGCATTGAAACTATTATTAGTTATTGTAAACTATATATTAAAATTTAACATATACAAATATATTAAAAGCCCGTTTAGATATTTTAGTTAGTGTACACACAAACATAAGACTCGCAGAGTTTTCTCAGACTAATACGATAAGAGGATTTATCGAGAGTGCAGTATGTAATCCTTTCACACTTGATTGCTAGAAATTTCGTCTCTTTTGTTCCTATGTTGAGCCTTTTAAACTTTCTTAAATATCCTTAAATTTAGCTGTCATTTAAACTATCTAGCTGCGTCTTGTAGTTTCTTCCATCTTTCTTCCATCTTAAGTTGTAGATATATTGTATTAATGTTTTGTTTTATGTTGTAAAATATTTTATACTATATATCCTCCTGCCCTTATCCCACTCTAAGTGGGGTCGACACAACATGTTATAAACATGCTGTAACATGATTTGGCTGTGTTTTTACGACCGGCCGCCTGCCTGACGTCAACTTGCCTTAGTCGTATTTTACGACACCTCGGTAAGAAGGAGGGTGGTCTATTCTACTAAACCGGATACCACACGGTGGGTCGACTTACCTTATTCGTCTTTCGACACCTCGGTAAGCAATGAGGGTGGTATATTCTACTCAGCCGGATACCACACGGCGGGTCGACTTACCTTAGTCGCCTTTTATGACACCTCGGTAAGAAATGAGGGTGGTACTATTCTACTAAGCCGGATACCACACGGCTAATAAAATATTTTATACTATGATATACAGTAAAATATTTTATACTATGATATACAAATATTCAGTTATTAATGAAAATTGTGTAGGAAGATTATATGTTCTACGTAGAGTATCCAAAAATATTATTTGTATTTTTTTTGTATCGTCAACTCTACAACAGTATCTGAAAATTGCTCTTTCCGAGAAGAGTCATCACAAGACTCCTCTAAATCTCAAGTTTATTCTTAATAAATAAATATTTATTTGTTAGACTACACAAACCAGATTTGTAAATATTATTAATAGGAAAGTGGATGCCAGAAACTTTACTCACCTAAAATTAATTTATTTTAAGCTCTAAAAAAATAATTTATAGAATTAGGCGTTACTTTGCGGAGGTCCATAATACAAAAGTAATGAGAATATTATTTTGCTATAATATATATTTCGCAGGAAAATATATAAAGATATCCAAATAAAATTTATCGACAGAGATATTTATTATTATTTACTAATTTTAGTATTTATCTCGTAGACAGTCTTGTCTCATTCTTCAAATTCCTACTATTCATTTTTAACCAACAAAAAACTGATTAGTCGATATAATTTATATTTTTTTAAGAGAAGTAATGAGAATATTATTTTGCTATAATCCGCGATAAAAGAAAATATGTGTAATGCTAAATGTAGAGTGTACTATTCGTTCTCATACCTAATACATGCAGAATTTGTTAGAACTCATGCACTACCCGACACCGATGGCACAACAATACACAAGCACTGCACACATTCACCACCACAATCTCAACAATCGTTTCGCCCCGTAACCGAAGCATCGTCAGGAGATAAACAAAATCGTAAAGCTTTACGATTGACGATTTTATGGAGATAGACTCCACGACTTCGGTTACGGGGCGAAACGATTGTTGAGATTGTGGTGGTGAATGTGTGCAGTGCTTATATATTGTTGTGCCATCGGTTTCGGGTAGTGCATGAGTTCTTACAATTCCGCATGTATCAGGTATGAGAACGAATAGTACACGCTACATTTAGCATTACACATATTTTCTTTTATCGCGGATTATAGCAAAATAATATTCTCATTACTTCTCTTAAAAAAATATAAATTATATCGACTAATCAGTTTTTTGTTGGTTAAAAATGAATAGTAGGAATTTGAAGAATGAGACAAGACTGTCTACGAGATAAATACTAAAATTAGTAAATAATAATAAATATCTCTGTCGATAAATTTTATTTGGATATCTTTATATATTTTCCTGCGTCATAGTCAAGCTAACAAAGTTACCGGCAAAAGTTTTCAACTATATTCTGATAGATACCTCATCTATACTGTTTGAACTACTTCGACGCCTCCATCAATTTACTAACACACAAGATGGATATACCGTCCCTTGTTTTCAAAGGATATTCTATTATGAAGATGTCAAAACTTTCGTAATAACTAACGCCTTCTATCCCTTCGATTTACTATTAAAACCTACTCGTTAAAATATTTTTCCTCTTAGCCACGATGGAGTTAGTAGAAGAATTGAATAAAAAGTATATATAAAATAAGGGCTTGTTACTAGTTGGAGCTCGGCACAAAAAATTAGAGGAATTTCATAGCCGAAAATTAATGATAGAATTATTTTTATACAATCCGAGTTTTTTAAGCTCTGTAATTCTATGTGTAGGAGGCAGAATCTCATAACATTTACGTGCAGGGTTAGTACCAGGGTTACCACAAACCATCGTGGTTATGATCGTTGTTGATGACTACACAAGCACTACACACATTCACTACACAAATATCAACAACCGTTTCGCCCCGTAACCAATCAGCATCATCAGGAGATAGTTTCCATAACAAAAACGTAAAGCATTATTTATATTCTTTGTTGCAGGTAAGGGTTGGAGCTTATGCGGTCCGAACGCAGGTAAGTACATATATTTCAAATTTTTTTTTTAGATATTCAAATTTTTTTATTTTTTTTTATTTATTACATAAAATCTTAAATGATAATACAAAATTCGATACGGCATAGCATAAACTTTAAACAAGTTAAGCATAGCATAAATTTAAAACAAGTTATAAACTTAAAACAAGTTATAATTAGTTATAATTTTAATATTTCGCCGTTGGAAGCGGAAAAAAATCGTATGACGTGAAAATCTGGATCGATGTCCGCTGCTCAAAAAGGAGAAGAAAATATAATATGACATCATCATCCTCCTGCCCTTATCCCATTCTAAGTGGGTCGGCACAACATGTTATTAACATGTTGTCATATGATTTGGCTACGTATTTTACGACCGACCGCCTGTTTGACGTCAACCTTATTCGAATTTTACGACACCTTGGTAAGAAAGAGGGTGGTCTATTCTACCCAATTGGATACCACACGGTGGGTCAACTTACCTTAGTCGCCTTTTACGACACCTCGGTAAGGAATGAGGGTGATCTATTCCACTCAATCCGATACCACACGGCGGGTTGACTTTACTTAGTCGCCTCTAACGGCACCTCGTTAAAAAATGAGAGTTCTATTCTATGCCGGATACCATACGCCTAAAAATGTAATATGACATAAAATTCTTAATATCCAGTAAAAATAATATTTTTACAATACAATAGAGTTGGCAGTAATAAAAATATCTTATTCTCAAGTGGCCCAAAGCAACCAATTATAATTACACGGCTGTCTCCGCCTTTCGTTCCTTTAATTATGCCTCTGCGGGCACGATTAATTAGAAACCATTTTATTACTGAACGTTCAAACATTTTAATTAAAAATAAGTTTCATATTTTAATAATTACCACTTATGATTGATGGGGAAATCTGGGGAGATGTAAAGTTAAAAGCAGGGTCAATCAGACAATCCTGCTTGGTGATTTCCATAAAAGTAAGACTCTTATTATCCCACCGCTGGGCATAGGTGACTCTGTGTTTTTGGAGTTACTTACTTACGCTGCTCCAATGCGGATTGATAGGTTACACATATTCCCAGATTTCTCAGGTTTCTTGACGATGTTTTTCTTCACCGAAAAACGTCTGGTAAACTGCAAATATTAAATTAGACACATTTTTGTACCAAAAAACTCATAGGTGATGATGTTGTATGCTTTTGTACTTCTTTATTATGGAGCGAAATCAAAGTAATGCAGGTGGAGATATATTTATTACGATACGTATTACAACTTTGTGTATTTTTTAGCGACCTAACAGATTACCAATTGCTTCTGTCACCGACATCTGATATTAGCTGACGATGCGGTACAGTGCCTGTCCGGGACTTAAACTCGTGACCCCCTTATATGAGTCTCACAGTCTTAACGGTACGCTATTCCAGCTATGGTATTTGCATTTGGTTAGTCAATAAGCTGTGATAGCCCAGCGGTGAGAACATGTGACTCTCTAGAGACGTCCATGGGTTAAATTGCGAGGCAGGCACCAATGAGTTTTTCTGTTAAAAACTTGTGTCTAATTGACAATTGCAATTTATCACACGCTTTTCGGTGAAGGAAACATTCTGAGGAAACCTGCATATCTCTTGGAGAATTCTGAGATATGTGTAACCTACCAATCCGCATTGAAGCAGCGTAGGTCTTAGCTTAATTCCTTCTGTCCAGAAATTGAGGAGGCCTATGCCCAGCTGTGGGATAGTAACCGTTACTTTACTTTAATCAATAAACGCTGCACTCTAAACTCAACGTATTCTTGATATTGTACATATGTCTTCTTGCTAAATCTCTCGTTTGTAATGAACTATATGGTTAGCCCTAAGGGTTTTAAGGCATTCGTAGGGTCATTAGGTGGAAATCCCAAACGCAGAAGCATCTTGGAGGAATGGAAAGTAATGAAATGGAATGCATCATGGCAATTAGAAAAGATTTTTAACTTGACCAAATACAATTAAATATTGCATTTTGTAAGGTACCGAAGAATGGGCAATCGATTAGGTAGAGGAATGGACTAAATTAAAACTTCCATATGACTGGGCAAAAGTAGTAGAATATCCATGCTGCTTCGATGTAGTGCGTATACTGAGCGTTTCCATTTATATCAGTGACGTCATGGTGACGATAATCGTAAACACGACACAATTAAAGTTATGGTGCTTATTTACAAGCTTTCATAATCGTAAATGTATGTTTAATTTAAATAAGAAATGACTTTATAATAAATAATTCAAGCTATAAAGAATGTATAAATGGTAAAAAGGGAAAAGTAAAACAAGAAACTTGCACTAGCCTGTCTCGTTATTGTAAACTTTTTTTTTAAGGTTACTAGCAATTTGGTTTACAACTTTTTAACCCCTCCAGCTAAACTAAATGCTTGTGTTAGGAGTGAGTTTTATTTATTTATTTATTTCTTTTTATAAATATAGTTAGACAAAGAAAAAGTAAAAAAGGCACATGTATAAAGGCGGACTTAAATCGATCCCTAAAAGGGATCCAGTCAACCATTGAGTAACAGAAGGGGTGACTGGTTGGGTTTACGTCGGTAGTATAATGGTCGGGATTTGAACCCACAAACCCTCGATCGCAAGTCCGTTACACTAACCATTGCGCTACCGCCGGTTTTCCGCCGTCGCTCACTGTATCTTGTTGAGAAATTGATATGACATCATGTAAGTGCAACAATAGTACAATTTTCAAGTTGTTCAGCAAATATCGGGAAACTTTGCTTTAACCTTCAATTGTAACCGCATCAACAACAATCTTATGTGGAAACTCCCTTTATAGTGTTTGTGGAAAATTTCGACGATAATGTTTATTATTAACATATGGTTTAGCTATATTTTTAGTTATATTCATATTTTTTAGTTATATTTGTATTTCAATTTGTATAGCAATCTATAAACTTGTAATTAGCTTGCTGTAAATTTTATTTTAAGCTTAAATTTTGCAAGTAGTGGTAAGCTTTCCTCTAAAATAAATACAATAATTACATTTGGTAAACAGACGTCAACTTTGATATACGACTACGACGAATATATGTAAATTATTTTGTAAAAACCATCGAAGCTTTTTGGTCTAATGGAAATGTAGGCTATCGGAACTTGGTTTTGTGTCTCGATTTTCTTTTAGTCTTTTGTTAGGAAAGCCATCAGGCGGCCAAATCAAGTAAGAAATTGCTGATCCCAGAGTTCAGCTTTGCGAAATGCACCAATTTATATATCGTGATGGGAATGTTTTCTCGGTTGGAAAACTAGAATATGACATGTTATCGTGAAGTTATCGTTGAATTTTATACAAGAGCGTATACGGTGAAGTAAAAAGGGCATATGAAATAAGAAAGTCACGTAGTAGTAGTAAAATAGAAGTTAGTAGTAAAACAATAATATATGTTGTTTAGATCTATGCTAATATTACGAATGCGGTGTTTTCTAGACGTGTGTTGTATACTAAGCTATTACACTTTATACCTAGTAAGATTCTATTGTATTTATAAAAGAAGACGATTCCTTGTAACGTTATTTGAAAGTAGAAAAGCCACTTTCGCAAACTTGATACCTTTAAATAAATTTCGCCGAGGGAAATATAGAACAAAGAGTATAAATTTTATAATTAATATTTTCAATCCAACAAAATTTGTGTACCTACTTATGAACGATGACAGCTAGCTTGAATATCAAAATTAATTTTCTGATTGTATAAGTTATAGATTTTCTCTTAAGGTTACGGAATAATAGCTAAATTACGTTAATAAATGTATGTACTTATCTTGATTTTATAACTGCTCTAAAAGTCTGAATCTAGGTAATTGCTACGTCAACTGTTACTTATTGAATGTTTAAATTACCAACGTAACGTTAAACTTTTACATTTCCGTCATGCTACAAAGTAAAGTATTGTAATTGATTAAAGGTTGAAGTTACACAATTTTTATTTTACCTGTTTTATTTTACGTAATTTTATATACGGAGAGAAAGTGCATTGTCAGTGTATATTGGCGCAATATACATTATTACATTTAGTTACTCGTAACCATGCAAATATCTGCCACAAGGTCGATGTTCCAAGCCGTGGACCTACCTTCATTTCAGGCTATACGGTCTTTGACCTCAAGGACCAAATAAAAATGTACATTTTTAGGCTTGCTTCTCTGAAATAGACCCACGCCAGGCAAGTAGCTATGTACCCTGGAGTAAAATTTCAAGAGTAGGGACAGCGAATATAAAGAAATAATCCAAATTAAATCAAGTGAAGAAATTTATCAAGGTAATAGATGTTTAAGAAATGAAAATCCATTAAAATTATAGAAATTTTAAGCGCTGGAAAATGTTTTTTTTTTATTTATGAAATATTCGGTAGTCTGAGTTAAAGATTGTTTAACAGTTTTAGTACGTAAAATGGCAACTAAGTTTTGTTTGTGTCATTATCGATTCAGTATCGTGTAACTGGAGGCCGGCGAACTAACATGCGATAGTGTAACTGCCATTTAATATTCATTGTGTTTATCTATAGGTAAAGTTTGTTGGTATTACCTTCTTTCAGTTCTACATGTGATATATGTATAAAAGCTTTACTAATATTATAAATTTTTTCTTTATCTCTTTATATCAGTACTGAAGTTAGAAAGAAACTAGTAAAACATGTACTGTAAAGTTATACAAACGACTTTCTTATATGGGTGGTGGTCGGTCAATGATATTCTTTTAGTTTCTTTCTGTAAATACAATCATAATTCAAAAGAATGAATATGTTGATGACTGACATTAGTAAAGTAACATTAGTACATTTTTCTGTGCTACTAATATTTGTACGGCCCATTGCCCTGAACAATTTAGTTTACATGTAGATATTCTATTATTCTATTCAATTTGCGCGTCATAAATGGCTGTTTTTATGAAGGAAATTATCGAATCCGCATAATCAAACACCGCTTTTTGTTTCTGTGCTGCTTTAGTCGAAGCGTCCATTTCGTTTCTTCCCATACCAGATTTCTTATATTAAAAACTGGGGTTTGCTTATGCATCCCTTTATATTTCGTAAGACTCTACTTTATTTTAAAGCCATTGAGTTAAAATAGTTAAATGTTGCTCAGACTATTCAATGTAAGCGATTTAATGACATTTTCAAAGATGTTAGTTCATCATCATCATCGTCAACCTGTCCTCGTCCACTGTTGGACATAGGTCTCCCCAATATCACGCCACTGAGCTCGGTCTTCAGCTCTTCGCTTTCGATGTTAGTTATAATGATGTAAAAGGTACATTTTCCACTGTACTTAATACTCGTCATTTGCTTTCACGATGTGAGCTTACGCTAATCTTCAATTTTAAATCCCAATTAATAAATCTTACTTTTGCGAATTTAAACTTTTTCTTAACTTCTAAGTTCTATAAATGTTCGATAGATATCAGTATAATATAGCAGTAATATAATATAGTAGTAATAAAAAGCCTTATTAATTAATAAGGCTTTTTGTTCACGAAGTGTCAAAGTCAAAAAATGAAAAACTGTTATTTAAAGAAATAGTTATATATCGTGATATAGTATATGGTGGTATATCAAAGAAAAAATATTGTAAGTTTAGTGGAAATTTAAGAAAACTCTCTAACTTTAATATTTTAGGCAGAATTACGTTTGTCGGATGAGCTAGTTGTTGTATAAGTGTTATACACAACGGTTTGAAAGATTCATAGAATGTAAATTATCCCATTGATTGAAATAAGCCTGTATCCGGGGAAGTCCAATCAAAGCTTGAAGGGTTATTAGTGTATTAGTGTAATGGGCTTGCCTTACACAAAGACAAATTGGAATGTGATAATCAAAAAGCTATTGATCTATTGCCTTTATGGGTATCGTTTAAAATGGTTCTATGCGTGGTATTGATTTTAATTTATATGATTTTTTATTATCTATTGAATTATCAAATACATGTGTAATACGTCCCCGAATACCAAGCCAGCCAAGCCAACCAATCCAAGCCATGCCAGCCAAGCTAGCCACGACAGTTCAGCACCATAACTATCAGCCAAAGCCATGCTACCTCAGTGATACTAACGTACTGCCAAAATGAAACGTCAGTCGTGGCCCTATAATGTTCCTCCCTACCGCCAAGATAGGGAATACATTCAATATACGCCATCGCACGCCTCTGTTAGACGTCTTTTAATACGTGATTAAAACGTGAATAAATCGTTACTCTGCTTGACTTTTATTTAATTATCGTTACATTCAGAAGTGGGATCAGGATAACGTAAACTCGTTGTAAGACATCATATTAAAATAACATGGTTTCACAGTATGGGCGCGGTTGTGCTAGAGATAGTAACTAATACATATCTTTAATTTTTAAATGAGTTAATCTTGTATATTTCCTTTTTCTTGTATATTATTGTATATTTCCTCAATTTCGGAAACGGCTTCAATGAAATTTCATGAAATTCAGCCTATTTTTTTGGGAAATCGATCTAGCTATGTTTCATTACAAAAAATGTCGTTTTATTACAATATAATTGAAAAAAAAAATTAATTTAAGACTATTCATGTAATAATGTAGTGTTGTCATATAATAATTTTAGTTTTATAGTATGTTTAGTTATTTAAGTAAAATGCACTAAACTGGAAAGTCTGACGCAATAACAAAGGCCAATCAAATGTTATTGGATGGAATTAGAATTTAATATATCATGTAACATTTATATGTCATGTTGACTACTCCTAATCAAACTAATCTACCAAAATTTTATTAATTAAGACAAAGAATAAATTACAAAATTTACGTAAACCAGCAAGATAATATTTAAAAATATTTCACTTAATATTAAAATAATAATATTTTCTTTAACTAAATATCTAGAACTAGCTCATGAGATAACCGCCATGAGTGATATTGATTTAACAATAATTGTTCCAATTGTTGTATTAGTTAGTTATGTTATCGCGAAATGCCTCGGCCAACATCTTAAGGGGCTTTCACTCAGTTGTTGGATCAAGCGTAGGTTACAAAAAGCAGTATTGCTTTAAACGGTACGGAATGTTTTTTTTTGTATTTATTTTAAAATAATTACGAAAAAAAAACATTCGTAGAAAACATTTAATAATTATGTAAATTGTATATAAATAAATAAAAGGAATATATTTTATCCTTCTTTTTCATTAATTAAAAATCTCCTAAGTGTAACATTGTCTTTTGAATAATTAATTGTGCCGAAAGGTGTGTGCCTTTCTAATAAACAATTAATTATTTTATGAATATTTTATGTATCAATGTTTTATGAATAAAATAAATCTATTTTATCTGTACACATTTTAAATTCAAAACGTGAAAAGAATACAGGAAGTGCTATATTTTTAGTTCATAAAAAAAACAAGGAAAAACGAAGAATCTAGACGGCTTAACCTCCTTTTGCCGTCTCACCGCCCAACTATCGAGCTAATGGACCGTCGAAGTGGACTAACGGCTTTAAAACTCTTTTGAAGTAGATTTTTAGTATCAACGTATGTACCATGGACAATAATTTTATTGTAATCGGTTCTATTTATATTTTTTAAATATCCTCTTATCCTTTTATTTTTCCATATTATCAGGCGTACAATTAACATATATTTTATACTAAAATTTATAATTTAAACTTAAATTCTTAATAGACTAATAGTCCCTACTTCTTACATTTCTTATAAGAAATGCTTTAATAATTTGATATGCATCTGAAGGAGCTAATAGATTTAGTATATAATTTAGTCGCAGATTTTAATTGGTTTTTAATCTTTCATATTAATAAGATTTATTGCACTCATAGTTTTAATGTAAAAAGAAATGTTTATTACATTTGTAACATTTCATAGACAAAAGTAACCATGAAATTATTTTGGTATAATCCGCGATTCAGTGAATAGAAAATATATATAATGCAAAGTTAAGTGTGTCCTGATACATGCAGAAGTCGTAAAAACACATGCACAAACCTACACCACCACCACCACAATACCCAAGCACTACACACGTCCGCTATCACATAGTCAACATTGTTTTGCCTCGCAACCGAAATAGGACATAAACCCCATGACGAAATCGCAAAGCGACGTAGTAGTTATATACTAATTGGTGCAACCTCCACTATTTATTTTGCTTCCGAACACCTGTGTCAGGTATTAAAACGGATAGTCCACTCTACATTTAGCATAATATATATTTCTATATTATTTACTTAGTCACGGATTATAGGAAAATAATTTCGTTAATACTTTTGTATTATGTATCTCCGCAAAGTAACGGTTAATTCTATAAATTTCATAAACCGTAAGTCTTTTATCCTCATATGTGTAACATATATGAAGATGAATGTCGGTAATATCCTAATTAAGAGTAAAATCCCGTTCACCATGTTGCCATATTCAAGTAAAAGAAGACAAAAGATTAGGCTCAAACGGCGCAAAATGCAGCGCAGCGAACGTAAGCCCCTATTTTCACGGGGCTTTTATCTCTGGCTACCATTTTGCTGTACGCCACGCGCACCGGAATTACCAAATCATATAAAATTATTCATGCTCTCTACGAACACTACATATCTGCCCAATACGAAATGGATTAAAACGGGAGCTAATATTTTTATTCTACTTGTCTCTCAATACCTATTTATACCTAAGACAATCTACAGAAAAACCTGTAAGAATATAATAGAACATTAGTATATTATCGAGCCTTGCTCGGTAATTTTTTAAAAAAATTAAAAAATTCTAAAAAAACAAAGAAGAGGTGGTAATAACAGGGGGTTGGTCCCAAGTATTTTCATTTCTTTAGTCCCCCCGTTACCCACTGAGCTATCACAACTTTACAAATGACGGCTACAATATAATGGATTTTTTTTTCAATTATATTGTAGCCGTCGGTAATACGATTTTCACGTGGTCATTTTTTACTTACTCTTTACATAAGTCGTTTATAGAGATTGCCTTTGCATTTCATCCTTTAACCTAAAACACAACAACACACAGCAAATAAAGTTAACAATTTTTTTTAATAAACAGATTCATTCTTTAAAAAAAACCGCTTATATTATAAAAGCAAATCCTTTATTTACCTATATCACGAGCTTTTACTATGGTAGATGATGGTTTTTAAATCATAAAAAAATTAATTTATCGTTTTTAAAGCTTTCGTGACGTATAAAAGATTTTATGACCACATTATAAAAATTTATTAAATTTTATATATGCATACGACATTTGTGCGTGTACTCGCATTATACTTAAAATATATGGTTTTATTTAACTTAAAGCTGATTTTCAGAGTAAGATTTATTCGTGATTAGGAAGTCTACTTTATTTTCAGGCGTAAAACATAGAGTTATAAATACTAGATTAGGAGAGCCATAAGCAGGCCCATAACTGATACTGACAAAATAAATAATGATAGGGAAGATGTAACTCGTCTATTTTATCTTTATCTTATCTCGTATAAATAACTGATACATATAAATCACCCCTTCTCTTTATTGTAATATGGCACATTTTAAGCCGGCTTTCCTAATCTAGTATAATACCACTATGGCCGAAACAGCCAGTGATATTTTAGTTTGTTAGTTACCACTAGCAATTAGATAACGCCAAATTGACATATGCACGCAGAAATTACACTATTTAATTAAGTAAAAAATTAATATGGCCTTATAATTAATTTAGAATTTACTAAGCTGAAATAATTGAGATCCCTTAAATAATCCCTTGACAACAAGAAGAAAGAAGACCTACGTTTAATGTAAGCAGTCTTATATTATATACGAAAAAGTTTGTCTCTATGCCATTTAATTTGTATATCTGTTGAGCTATATTGATAAAATTCGATTCAATTAAAGCTTATTAAATAGAGCTAAAATAAAGGAAATCATACTTATTTTTCCTTTGGGGAGTTGGAAAATCAATTTTGTATTTTAACATTTAATTTGACGCGAAGGAAGTCACGGTATTAGTAGCTTGTATAGTATAAAGGTAATCAGTTGAAAAGAAGATAATATAGCGTCTATGGATTTGAAAGAAGGCCATCTATGTAAAATCATCCTCCTACCCTTATTCCACTCTAAGTGGGATCAGCACAACATGTTGAAAACATGTTGTTACATATTTTGGCTAGTTATTTTACGAGCGGCCGCTTGCCTGACGTCAACTAACCTTAGTCGCCTTTTACGACACCCCGGTAAGAATTGAGAATGGTCTATTCTACTACCGGATACGGCGACCACACAGTAGGTAATATCAATTATGATAAAAATGCAAACAGCACAAGAAATGTTTTTTGCAATTAACATACTTATAATATGGTTTTAATGTTAAAAGCTTACAGAAACGGGATATACTAAAAAATTTAAAACGCTAGACGAAAATGCATTGCCATTTTTACTCCGCAGTTTATTTGTAAGCAAAGAGTGTGTTATTAGTGTGCCCGGCTAAGCAAGAAATTATCTTATGGGATTTTCCCAGAACAATAATTATGTTCACATGTAATAAAAATATAGCCACTAAAATATAAAATAAAAGTGCATCGCTTAATAAAGTATTATTTTGATGATTCAAAAGAAATTAATAATTATTAGGCGTTACTTTGTACCGAGTTCATAATACGAAAATTAATAAAGAGAGAATGTATTATCTGGGCAGAAAAGGGTCATCCACTTACCTTTACGGGTTCGGGACTCAAGACACTCTGGACACTTTCAAAATAGTTTTTGGTCACAAATCACAAGTTTTGGAAAATTGCTGTTTCTGCGCGTACGTTGCGTTTCGCAAGTTGCAAGCGGTGTGAGAGGGGTAGGAAGAGGGTAGAGGGGATAATGGCCGGTGGTTGCCATTAAACAATTAAATGTGATCCTTGACACCGTGGGATCGGATACTTTGACTTAACATACCCCGCCCCAAAAGGGGGATACCCCCTTTTAGTATTATGGCAATCAGATGTTCGTAAGATGCATGCTGATTAATTACCTGTGCTCATGTCTGAATGTGATGATCTGATAATATCAAATGGACTGTAATTCTTGACAATAACATTTTCAACACTATCTCGTGGTTTGATTTCAGTCTATCTCGTGACGATACTCGATAAGCGAAACGCTTGTTGAGATTACATAATTGGTATTTGTCACACGATTGGTGAAGGAAGTGATCAGAAACCTTCATATCTCTGGAGAATTTGGAATATGTGTTTTACTACCTACCATTTCGCTTAATAGAGGCTTATGCTCAGTGGGGTAGTAACAGACCGAGGCTTTCATAATTTTTTATTTTTCAAAGTCATCAATTTTGCGAACTTGTTATTCATGTCATACACTAATAGATTATAGCCCTCATCCCCTTCATAATTGCCTACAGCGAGTTCACCTTCGACAAGGAAAACGTCGAATTTAGATAACATTAAATGCTTCTACGTCATTAATTCCGGACAGAAGTCACCTTGGGGGCTCAATTACATCAGCCCTATTTTCGTAATAAGACAACGTTTGCAAAATACTTAAGTGGCGTCGTTCATCGGAAGTAAGATAAAACAAAGTTAATTTGCCCCAATTTTATGATGAACCTTGAATGTAAAATAACATACGGAATAGGTTATTCTTTATTCCTTTGAGGACGTCCCCTTGAGAAGTTATTGGATTTTTGATGAGTGTTCGTATTTTTCAGAGCAAAACGTCTCTTTTCTCGAGTGATAATCAAATTACAAAATCCCTTTAAGAATTTCCTACTTCCTCATACGCTTATTTTTATTTCTAACTTTATGCATTAAATGAACTAAATAAATAAATATATGGGACACTTACACACACGGTCGCCCGTCCCCAAAGTACCTAAGTAATTTTAATACTTGTGTTATGAGAGACAACTGGTGAATATATACATATATAATTTTTAAGTACATAATTAAATACAAATATACACCCAGGCTCGAAGAGCTAACAAATTTTTTTTACAGAAAATGTTGGCTCTTGATCAAACCCGCGGCCCGTGGCGCTGTAGGCAGGATCACTACCCACTGCGCCAACGGGCCAGTCAAACTAGCTGTGGCAGCAGGTTCGTTCGAAAGGAAATTAGGGTGTCCAAAATATTATGAGTTAAACATAAGAGATAGAGACATGCTATCCCGGACTTTTTTGTAGTATTTCTCTAGATCTAGAATCCTTTAGTTCATTACTTTAGTGTAACTCTGCTGGTTTACATTTCTAACCAAGGTGTCATAAAGGCGTCTAAGGTAAGTTGACCCACAGTGTGATATCCGGCTTAGTAGAATGGACTATCCTCATTTTTAACCGTGGTGTCGTAAAAGGCGACTACAGTTGAAGTCAGGTAGGCGGCCGGTCGTAAAATAACAAGCCAAAACATGTAAGAACATGTTTAAAACATTTTGTGCCGACCCCGCTTTAGAGTAGGATAAGAGCAGGAGACTGATGTTTAAATTAGTATGTTCATCCATTTGCTTTAAACTCTGTTTTATTATAGCGTACAGCCAAGGGACACTATTCATAGAAACAATGGTGCAACAAAACTAAAGAACGGAAACAAAATGAAAAGTACGGTATGAAAAAGTCATATTTACACGAACAATGATATTTCAGGCGACAAAAGCCCTCGGGGTTGCGGAAAACGAACAAAAAAAAATACATCAAATTACATTTTATAACTCACTTCGAAATGTTAGGTGTCCCTAGAGCTCGGCCCATTGTTTTCGAAAAAATATATTTTTTTGTTTGACACACATAATACATTTGTGGAACATTCGCTTTTGTTATTTAAAATAATCTCTCTCGCATGGTCTTTCAAACGTATAAAGTAATTAAGTGGAAAGAGTTCAATTTAGAATAGTCATTTGTATTTTTTTTTGGTGTAAAAATCGAATATAGTGTTTAATGGTTTTGGTACTTAATTTATCTATCTCTACCTTAGTAAACATTATTAAGAACAACTAGATTTATGTTCCGATATGCTGTGTGGTATCCGACTCAGAAGAATAGACCACCATTTCTTACCGAGGTGTCGTAAAAGGTGACTAAGGTAAGATACCCCATCGTATTGTATCCGGCTGAGTAGAATAGACCACCCTCATTTCTTACCGAGGTGTCGTAAAAGGTGACTAAGGTAAGATGACCCATCGTATTGTATCCGGTTGAGTAAAATAGACCACCCTTTTTTTTACCGAGGTCCGTAAATTACGACGAAGGTAAGTTGATGTCAGGCAGGCGGCCAACGTTAAATACGGAGCTAAATCATGTGACAACATGTTTACAGCATTTTGTGCCGACTCCACTTAGAGTGGTATAAGGGTAGGATGTGTTATTTGAAAACATCTAATGGTAATGAAATGAGTTAAGACTTATTAATGAAAATTCTAGAAAATGTCTATTAAACAGTATTTTTAATGCTATTCGCGATTAGTTTCTTACTTTAAAGTACTCGTAAGAGCATAACGCAGTATAAATGCCTAATATTTTTTTTGTTATAACTGATACCTTTTTCCTCTAACATTCGCTGCTCTATAAAAGTGTCAATAATTCATAATACACCATAAACTCTCATCTTGATATAATCAAAGTATAGCGATATTAGAATATCAGCGTTAGCATTATTTTCTGTATGAATATTTCGTCTAAGGGATGAAAATACTGGACTATTTTCCTTGGTAAGATGAGTACTTCTGGCAAGATATCGGCCGTTTGTATAATAAGTCGATAAGAATCTATGTTCAAAACCCCAAACTCCTGCTGAGTCACGCAGAAATCAACTTCTGTAGGCTATAAATAAGACTATTGACTATTTTATCTCGCTCGTCATAAATGGTGAAAAGCTTTACTCTTCCGATAAGGCTCTTTACAGTCCTGTACATTCTGATTCAGATATTTTGTGTATATATTTTTAATTTTATTTCTTTAAGCAAATGTTTTTCAAATCTCTGAGTCTCAAAAAAATATATAACTATTTCACCCTTATTAACCCTTATTAACGCTGATTCCCTTTGTCTCAGTTATTAGAATTTAACTTGTTTGTTGAACGTTTAATGCATTCAGAGGGCAACCGTTCATTGTTCTAGACCAAGCAGTACCACAATAGGATTTGCTATATCCTTATTCAAACACGGCCTCAGCCCACGTAAATTGGCCATATGGTTTCCATAAGTAAACAGATATTGTGAGCTACATACTACAGTGAAGGATTATTAGCATGAATAGTAACATCAACTTATGTATGTGTATTAAATGATAAATGTAACGAATGCCACCACCTACATAGTACCACCCTCTTTTCTTACCGAGGTGTCGTGAAAGGCGACTAAGGTAAGTCGACCCGCCGTCTGGTATCCGGCTGAATAGAATAGTACCACCCTCTTTTCTTACCGAGATGTCGTAAAAGGCGACTAAGGTAAGTTGACTCACCCTGTGGTATCCGGTTAAGTAGTATAGACCAACATATTTCTTATCGAGGTGTCGTAAAATACGGCTAAGAAAAATGACGTCAGGCAGGCGGCCGGTCGTAAAATACGTAACCAAATCATGTGACAACATGTTTATAACATGTTATGCCGACCCCACTTAGACTGGGATAAGGGCAGGAAGATGGATGGCTTTTAATGGGGTATGTATAGATATAAAAATTTTCTCGGAGTATTTTCGTATGATGGTAAAGTACTTTTGATTTTAGTCGTCTAATTTATAAACCTACTAATATTATAATAGCCGTGCTCGCGACCTCACCTACGTTGAAATCAATGCGTCGCAAAGTTTTTCCGCGTAACTCCCGATCCTGCGAAAATCTAGGAGAAATAACTGGTCTATATTATGTTCCAGCATCTCCTCTGTGAAAGTCCCAACAAAATCGGCCATGCAGGAGAACTTATTGTTAACCTTAATATATAAAAAAATCCGTTATGTTTTAATGAACACTATACAAAAATCCATTCAGTAGATTTTGAGAAAATCCATTACATATAGATCTTTTAGCGATTTTGTTTTATAATATGTAATTGGTATATTGGAGTGTTTGTACCTTAATTACGTTAAGACGGATTTAGATGAAGTTTCGCACACAAAGAGTTAATGAATTAAGTTGAACACATTAAATACTTATGTCTGTAAATAAAAATAATGTCGAAGTTACGCGCTGAAACTATTTTAAAATACATCTGTTTAAATGGGTGTTTTGAAACTGATAGTATCAGTGCAATTTCACTTTAACCTCAAATTAGCTCAATTATTCCGAACTAGCCAATTTTGTGCAAATAATATCTGTTTTATTGAAATTGTGGACCATCAGATGAAACCTATTTCAGCGACTAGTGCCATTCCGAAAACCACAAACACAGTTGACGATGTTGGAATATAGAAAGTCAAAATGCTAAAGCCAAACATTTATCTTGATTATTTTGCAACATTGAAAAAAATATATCGCTTTATAAAAACGCTCATTAACGAACAAGATAAAAACTTTACCTCTTCTTTAACACTTTTGGTGCTATTTATCAGATTAACGAGTTTCTTAAAAAAGTTACTGTTGCTTAAAATAATCTCTTACATTAGATCAATTTTAAAAACTTTAGTTATCTGTAGATAAAATGTATTTAGTTAAATTATTCACCAAGTAGTTTAAAGTAGAATTGTTAATATAATAAATATACAGAATTTGTAATGTACATATATTTGCTAAGGCTATGATTATTATGCTACTACTGCTTTAACAAACAATTACAACTAAACGGTGAAAGAGCGTCACCCTTATCAAGAGTTCATGGGTTCGAAACCTGAAACATAAAAGTTTTATTTTAAAACTTGTACATTAAAAAACCTTGTTGAAAGTTCTGAAAGACATTTCCTGGAATATGTGTATCTGCAAATCCACATTTGATGAGCGTGGTAGGTTCAATCTCCAATCCGTTTTTACTACGAATAATACTTCTTTCCATACTACTCGTATGGAATAAAATAGAATCAAATAGTAACAAACCGTTATTTTCTTTATTTTTTTTGTGTAACACTAAAATATGGACTCGATAAAACTTTTCTCACAAAACACGTTTGAAATGAAGAGACGACATTTTTGACGCGTTATTTTCAAGGTAAAAGGATTCAGTCGATCGTTTTCTTTTCATAATACAATCCACGAAGTGCCACGTATTGCTAAGTATTAAAACTGTCTCTTATCGCTTAAGGGTAACTTGTTTCTATTCCCAGTCGTTCATTTTTACACGATAATATGTTTCAACATTTAAGTGACTTTCGTTAGGTAGTTTGATCTAATAATACAGAAGCCAGTAGAGATGAAAAAGTGTGGAGGTTTGTTACTCTTGAGAACTGTGTCCTTTCTCCGCTCCTGTAAACAGAAATATTTACAAATTTTTCAAGTTTTCTTTTTAGATTAAATAATAAATATATTGTATGTACATGAATGAGAGACTAAAATTTGTTTGTCTTTTTCAAACCTGACTTTTTTATTATTCTTTTTAAAATGATATAAATATATGGGAATGTAAGTGGAATGTAAGTGACATTATGTTACTGACTTACGAGTACATTATGTATTATTTTTTTAATGATATCAATATTGTAAGAAATGTATAAAACTGTTCATGTAATAGCAATAAATATTATGTCGCTGTAATCAGAGTGGTCACTTTTTATGCTCGCTATTAAGTGGTAGTTTCGCATTGCTGTTGTTTTAACCTAATTACATCGTAATAATGACGACACTGCGGTTAGAGTTATTTTATGCGCTATTATGTACTTAACTGTACGAAGCGCAATCTGTTTGATATAAACCTACTAATTATTATTGATACATTGTCACGCTACATGATTTTTTTCCGATTTTATCCATATAGGATTATGGTTGAAATCCGTTTTGAGACATTTTATCGCCAACAGTGGACGGCCATTGGCCTAAAAAAAAGGTACGTCATTAAATAAATAAGATCGATTCATCATTTTACGTTTAAACAAATAATATTCAATTTTCGGTTCAAATATAAATAACCGAGAAAGCGATATTACTAAAAAGGTTGTAATTTCCGGGTATACCCACATTTTAACGTCTGTTTTGTTATATTTTCCGTTTAATTTTTTACGAAATATTATTTACGAATAATTATTTTCGTGTATTGAAAAGCTAATGGTAATATTATCGAATTTCTTGAGTTCTTACAGCTTTTACAGCGTTGAGGTTGCAAACTGCAGAGAGTTGTTTTAGAGTGCAATAGGAAGCTCTATAGCTACTGCGACATTATGGGATCATAAAAGCAGATCCGAGGTTACACATGCACGCGACGCAACATTATTAAAAACTGAAGGGGCTCCGCTGACTGATAAATAGCGTAATAATAAAAGTTCTACCATAAATTGTGATCCATAGACCGTTTGTAGAGCTTCTGCACACTTTTCATCATTTTTTTACCCTCTACCTTTGTGCTTGGCTATTCGGTGGCTGAAAAACCATTAGGGGCTACAGCAAAATGACAATTAGAAAAAGTAATGGCCAATAACACGCTACATTGTCAAGAGATCAATTAACGGAGACGACAGGCCTTGTTTGAATACGTCGGATTGGGGGAATGCCTATTGTGTTTTTCCTATAGATCGTAAATAAGAAATAGTACGTGCGCGAACGTTTCGATTCACTGTAATTTCCGGGTGTACTCTTCCTTGTATTCGCTTTGATGTTTCTGTTTTGATGGCTAGCTTTTGAATATATTTCCGGGCAAGCGCATTTCATTTCAGATTTCAGTTGAAATTTTTCACCAGCCGGAATAAAAGTCAGCATTTCAATGATAAAAAGAGAGATATCTGAATGAACGTTGCCCGTTGGTATTAGTTTCAAAAAACGCTTACAGCATATAAAAAATACATATATTTGAGATATAAAAGTTTTTTACCAATGCTGATGAATTTCCTAAATATTAGAGAGAACTATTAAATTTAATCCAGGATCTGTTCCTTGAAACCGAGTAATTCCGTACCAGGTGTAAATATATTGATAAGTCAACTTATGTCCATTTATAGGTTTAATCAAAAAATGCATTAGGCCTAATTTATAAGGTGAATATTTCAGTGAAGTCTTCTTTATCGCACATACAAACCTGTGAATAATTAAATAACTCTCTTCACATATACAAAAAGTTAAACCTATTTATGGCTGGCAACATTCACATACCTAATACATGCAGGATAAGTCACCACAACAAGAATAAAATCGTAATTACGATTTTGTTCGTGGAGCCTCTCCTTCTGATGATGCTTTGGTTTCGGGGCGAAACAATCGCAGAGATTGTGGTAGTAAGTGTGTGTAGTGCTTGTGTGGAGTGTTGGTGTTGGCGGCGTTTTATGATACGTGAGGTGACTTGTGCTGCATGTATTAGGTATGTGAATGTTGCCTGCTTCATACTTTTAGTATTACATATATTCCCTTAACAATAGCGGAAAATCATTTTAATGTAACTTCTGTACTATTCTGTAAGGTCACACCAGCTTCTATAAATCATTTATTTTTTCCGTCATATCAAACATTTTTGCAGACAATATAGCGTTCAACTGTAAAAATCCAAAAAAAATACCAAACTGTTTTTTAAAACTTTTGTATATTTTTTGTGGATTAATTTAAACCGCGTTATTATATCCGGCTGGTGGCGGTCAACAAACAACAACATCAATGTTTATGCTGTAACCGGACATTGTTGTTTTCCACGGCTCACAAATAAACAACGGAACGAGCGAAATTGCACGAGTCAGTTTAATTTCCGGGGATACTCGACTTTTCCCTGTTTATTCCGGCATTCGTCTTTTGATTATTTTTATTTCATCGCGAGGGCAATGAATCAACAATATTGTGTCAATCCTATTATATTTATCTTCTTATCTATGTTTAGATTAAATGGTACAAACATTTATTACAACGCATTTTCTCGATACTTTGGATTCATCTCGGTTTCTCAATGTCGTGGTGTTATATAGTGTCCTGAACAATATCTTGGTGACCGAGCTTTGTTTGGTATTTTTAAAAGATATAAAAAAGATGCACCTTCAAAACAAATGAAAAAAAAGATGCAACTTGAGAAAAAAATATAGCTGGAAAAATAATAAATAAAAATATGGACTCGATTGGGGTATTGGCACTTCCAGGCCCATCTGAGCTATTATGACTTTGCAAATGTAAGCCTAATTAACCTTTGTTGTCTAATAATATTGTAGCAGTATTTCAGTACCAAAAACAGGAATAAAACGTAATTTTTTTTAATGAAACCTAGCTAGATCGATTTTTACCCCTGAAACCCTTTATACTAATTATTTTTTACGTAAATCGTTGGAGCCGTTTCCGAAATACAGGTTATATATAAATATATTGCTCAACATCAGACATGATTGCAGAAAAGCGTTCACCTATTAAACTTTAAAAAAACTATATAATTATGTTTCTGAAGGAAATTCTGAACTATGAATAAATATCTTTAGCTTTTTCTAGCTGCGATTAAAGCTTTAGTGTCACCCACCCGGGGATGAGATGATTTCGTCTCTTGTTTCAGCAATCCTCATTGCCGCATTAGCTTAAATCCCCATGGGTCGGTGGAGTTTGCAAATGAACTCGTAAAATAGAAATCTATTCAGAAATGTTGAATAACATTTGTTTCAAAATTCTTTGTTTAAAAATATATGATATAAATTATGTATGCTATTGGAAAATATTTTAAAATATCTCTTGTATTAAAAATAAAATAAAACGAAATGTAACTATTCATTATAAGTACCTTCAAATAAACCCTATATTGTTTATGATCATATTAACGCTTGAATTATCTACGATGGTGATATGATATGATGGTTGTATTGTTATAGTTGTTTGGTGATATAGTTTAGGACGGTTTTTACCTACTAACAGTATCGTGTAAGGACGAAATAAAATACCACACCGTTAAGTCGGTAACTAGAGGTTTGTTAAAGTTGGTTCAAAATATATCAAGAAATATAAGATCGTATAAAAATAATAAGGACATGGCACCCTTGCTAGAGGATCACAGGTTCAACTAACTATAATTAATAAAAAATGATTATTAAGATTATTATGAAAGATATTCCATGATACTAATGTATTTTTATAAAACTAAAAGTCAAAGTTAGTCAGACGACCAAAGTTCTGGCCACGCTAATTATTTAGTTTTACACAAGAGTATTAAGGCAAAAGGATGAGATATGTATCACGATATTGTCGATTTACAAATTCAATTTCAAAATATTCTTTATTCAATTTGACTGTTTTCAGAACTTTAGAATCGACAAATGTTTTTAAAGAAGCTACCAATGATTCGAAAGTTTGCTCCTTCCGAAAGGAACCAGTAAGAAACTCGGCGGATAATCTTTTCACATATTTTTTTAACAATTTGAACAACGGTTACAAGTTAATCGTTGCAGATTGGTGCGTAGCTGACTGCAATTAAGATATGCTACTATCACTCAAATAATCTTCGATTTTATAGTAACTTTTATGTATCAGCATCGTTTTAAGATATTACTTCTTAACTTGTGTAAAGCCAAGTCTAGATAATGTTGAGGAATTTTGTTATAAAAACGTGTACCGAGACCACCAAATGTTACAGACAAACACTTTTTTATACCTACCATACTATATACAGTATACATACATACAGTAGTAAGAGACAGCGCATGTGTATGTCACATATGTGATATAATGTTTGCCTAAGTACGGAGAATTTGTGGGATTAAGGAATATACCACGTTGTATACACGGGAGTAATAGTTTTCTCATATTACGGTGAGATTCAAAGGAAAGCTAAGAGGAAATTTGCATTTGAAAAGTAAATATGTTCTGAGTTAAATCAAACATTGGATCGTGTTTCGTTGCTTGAACCTATCTGATGTTTTCCATGTTTGTTTTGCATTACGCGATGCAAATAGACGTACAAATATAGATATAGATCCTCTCTCAACATTTTGCAGTGCACGACAACGTAACGGAGTCGCAGTAGAATATGTATAGAATATACGTAGAATTATAGTTTGTGCATGTGTTTTTACGAATCCTGCATGTATCGGATGTGAAAACGAATAGTCCACTCTACATTAAACATTATATATATTTTCTTTTAATTTTATCGCGGATTATAGCAAAATAATTTTGTTTGTTCAATTCGTGTATTTTTTGCTTGTTTTGAAGGAAAACCAGGAATTATTCTCTTACTTCAATCAACTCCGGTGATAAGTTTTAATTGCGCCAAATTTCATTATTATTGGTAAATTTAGGTGTAAATGCGTTTTATTTTGTTTTTTTTTTTATAAGATATTAGTAATTTTGGGTTACAAATTACTAGTAAAGTTATCAACCCCTCCAGCTAAGCTAAATGATTCTGTTAGGAGTGGGTTCATTTCGGTAGTATAAGTGCCGGGATTCGAAACCACGACGACTCGATCGCTAGTCCGTTACTCTATCCATAGTAATCTCCTCACTTCATTCGCCCCACTCTAAGTGGGGGTCAGCACAACATGTTTTAACCATATTGTGAAGTGATTTGGCTATGTATTTTGTTGTTATTTGTCTATGCATACGAGTACATCAAATTGTAATGTTCATTGTCTATGAATAAAAACTATTAGTTGTGGGCCGGCTTCCTCAAGTCAACGCGTTTTATTTTAACAATAGGTTATGGGCCCAGGCGCCCTGGTTCCCAGAACGTCCAGGGATCCAGATATCGTTTCAACTTTACCGTTTAATAAATTAATTGCATTGTATCTAGTAGTGAATCGCGAAATTAACAAACGTGTGTTTAAAGTGATAGTCACGTTAGTCATCAAAATGGCGTCTAACTTTATAGTCAACGTGCCTAAGTTACGCGGGCGTGAAAACTATGACGATTGGGCTTTTGCTGCGGAGAATTTACTAGTGCTTGAAGGGATGGCAGACTGCATCAAACGTGAGAGTGCCACAGTAGCTGCAGAAGACGCTAAAGCGAAGGCTAAACTTATATTGACAATTGACCCGTCATTATACGTACACATAAAACAAGCTAAAACAACTAAAGATTTATGGATAAAGCTTAAACAATTATTTGATGATTCAGGATTTACACGGCGAATAGCATTATTAAGGCATTTGATATCCATTCGCCTAGAAAAGTGTGATTCCATGACAAGCTATGTAAGTCAAATAATAGAAACAGGACGGAAATTACGTGGAACTGGATTTAATGTAAATGACGAGTGGATTGGTTGTTTGTTATTGGCAGGATTACCGGAAAAATATTCGCCAATGATTATGGCAATTGAACATTCTGGAATAGGTATTACAGCCGACATTATTAAAACAAAATTAATAGATATGGAGTCCGACATTAGTACAGATACAGGAAATGCATTTATTATTGGTAGAGGTTGGCAACAGCGGCATAGTCATAATTCTAAGGTTGGCAGTTCGAAATATAAATCGAATGTCATAGACAATTCTACCAAATATGGCGGTTCAAGTGCGTATTCATCCAATATGTCTACAAAGAAAGATGGCGTTGTGAAATGTTATAGATGCAAGCAAAAAGGTCATTATAGAAATCAGTGCCCGAATATTAATATAAATATAGATAAAGAAAAAATGAAAAAGTCTAACGCGTTTAGTGCAGTTTTTCTTAATGGAAGTTATAATAAATTCAATTGGTACTTAGATTCAGGGGCAAGCTTTCATATGACCGCTAATGAAGATTGGATTCGAAATAAGACTGAGCCGAAAGTCAAGGAAATTATGGCGGCTAACAAAGATTGTATGCCGGTGTTGTGCACAGGTGATGTTGATATAATAACCGTGACATCAGATTGTAGATATGAAATCGAAATCAGAGATGTGTTATGTGTGCCAGGCTTGAGTACAAATTTACTGTCTATAAGCAAGTTGGTTATGAATGGAAATAAGGTGGATTTTCATCAAGATGGGTGCCTTATCTATAATAAACAGAATAAACTTGTTGCCGTCGCAGATTTAGTGGATGGTGTATATAGACTGATTACCAAACATAGTCAGTGTTTATTAACGTCCTCAGTTGTCAACAGTGAAGTATGGCATAGAAGATTGGGGCATTTAAACAGTACTGACATGCATAAGATGAAAAATGGTGCAGTGATAGGTGTATCCTATACAGATAATGCACAGATAGATAAATCAAGTTGTACAGTGTGCTGTGAAGGTAAACAGTCAAGGTTACCTTTCTCTCACAGAGGCACTAGAAGCTCTACTGTACTTGATATCGTTCATGCTGATGTATGTGGCCCGATGGAAAAAATATCAATCGGTGGATCAAGATATTTTTTGATTTTTGTGGATGACTTTAGTCGTATGGCTTTTGTTTACTTTCTTAAAGCTAAAAGTGAAGTATTTCAGAAATTCAAAGAATTTAAAGCCATGGTGGAAAACCAACAAAATAAAACAATAAAAATGTTTAGAACAGATAATGGTTTGGAATTTTGTAGTAATGAGTTTGAAGATTACTTGAAAAACGCTGGCATTGTTCACCAGAAAACCAATGTTTATACACCAGAGCAAAATGGTATGAGTGAAAGAATTAATCGCACAGTCGTTGAAAGGGCAAGATGCCTGTTATTTGATGCTGGATTGGACAAGAAGTTCTGGGCTGAGGCGACTAATACCGCAGTCTATTTGAGGAACAGGTCCATTGCATCTGGTTTGAATAATAAAACACCATTTGAATTATGGTCGAAGAGGAAACCTAACCTAAGTCATCTAAGGATATTTGGCAGTCAGGTTATGGCTCATATACCTAAAGAGAAAAGGTTAAAATGGGATATGAAGTCTAGAAAGCACATTCTTGTTGGATATGCTGAAAATATTAAAGGTTACAGAATATATGATCCAATAAAAGGAAATATTAATACAAGTCGAGATGTAGTTATTTTTGAGGATATCGAAGGAAAAAATCTACAAAAATGGAGTGCAGTTTCAGTGGGGGATACCATTCCCATGTCTGAAGTACCTCAATTGAAAGAGGAAGACAGTCGAGAAGACTATAATTATGCAAGTGACTCTTCAGAGTCTGTTTATGTGGAAAAGCAAGAGGATAATAAACAAAATTTAGAACAGAATTTAACGAGTGATAATAAAACTCGAGAAAGATCTAAAAGAATAAGAACTTTACCAAAGAGATATGGATTGTCAAATATTTGTACTGTACAGAATAGTTCGCTCAACACTGAGATAAACTTAGAGGAAGTTTTACATGGTCCAGAAAAGGAAAAGTGGAGTAAAGCCATTCAAGAAGAACTTCAGTCTTTTAATGATAACTGTGCTTGGGAAGAGGTGGATGTAGTACCACCCAATAAGACAATAGTGCAGTGCAAGTGGGTATTTAAAAAGAAAGTTGATAGTGATCAAAATGTGAGGTTCCGTGCTCGTTTAGTGGCTAAGGGTTACACGCAAAGACCCATGATTGATTATGATGAAACTTTTTCACCCGTAGTTAGACACTCTACTCTAAGAATGTTATTTGCTATTTCTGTGCAATTGGGGTTAAATGTTACTCACTTAGATGTGAAGACGGCTTTCTTAAATGGTTATCTTAAAGAAGAAATTTATATGGCAGAACCAAATATATTAAACCATTCTATTTCTAATAATAAAGTTGTAAAATTAAATAAAGCTATTTATGGGTTAAAGCAGTCTTCTAGATCTTGGTATGAGAGGGTGGAACAATGTTTATGTGAATTAGATTTTAAGAAAAGTTATTTAGAGCCATGTGTGTTTACTAAACTAAATGATAACTTTAAAATAATCATAGCATTGTATGTTGATGATTTCTTTGTGTATTCTAATAGTGTAAGAGAGACTGAACAGTTAATTACAGTACTGAATTCTAAATTTAATATTAAAAATCTGGGGCAAGTTCAGCAGTGTATTGGTATGAGAGTAAGAATTAATGAAAACTTTTCTGTTATAACCTTAGATCAAAAACAATATATTGAGCAGCTTTTGGAAAAATTTAATATGTCTCAATGTAAGTCTATTAGTACTCCAATGGACTGTAAGTTAGATCTTGAAAGGGGTAATTTATGCGAAACACAATTTCCATATCAACAGTTAATAGGTAGTCTTATGTATTTATCTGTGCTGACTAGACCAGATATTTCTTTTGCAGTTAGCTATTTAAGCCAATTTAATAATTGTCATACTAGTATACATTGGTCTTATGCTAAACGTGTGTTAAGATATCTAAAGGGTACTATTCATTATAAAATTAAGTTTCAAAAGAGTAAAATTGAATTAGTGGGTTATGCTGATGCTGACTGGGCATGTAATTCATTTGATAGAAAATCTTATACAGGGTTTTGTTTCTTAATGTCAGGGTCAGTAATATCTTGGGAAAGTAGAAAGCAGAGGACTGTTGCTCTTTCTACGATGGAAACCGAGTACATGTCTATAACGGATGCTTGTAAAGAAGCTATGTATTTAAAAACTTTATTGTGTGAAATTACAGGATATATAAATACTGTTACCATATATAATGATAATCAGAGTGCACAAAAATTTGCTGAAAATTGTATGTTACATAGAAAAAGCAAACATATAGATATTAAGTATCATTTTGTTAAAGATGCTATAAAGAATAAGATTATAAAAATTGTGTACTTGCAAACTTCAGAAATGGTAGCAGACATTCTTACTAAAAGTTTAGGATTAATAAAGCATAAATATTGTATAGACGGATTAGGCATTGTTTAAATATAAGATTGTTTGTATGTCTAATTCATGTTTTGATTTGATGTAGTGGGGGTGTTGTTATTTGTCTATGCATACGAGTACATCAAATTGTAATGTTCATTGTCTATGAATAAAAACTATTAGTTGTGGGCCGGCTTCCTCAAGTCAACGCGTTTTATTTTAACAATATATTTTAAGACCGGCCTCCTGCCTGATGTCAAATTACTTTAGTCGCCTTTTACGACACCTTGGTAAGAAATAAGGGTGGTCTATTCAACTCAGCCGGATACCACACAGTTGGTCAACTTACCTTAGTCGCCTTTTACGACACCTCGGTAAAAATGAGGATGGTCGATTCTACTCAGCCGATTACCACACGGCACTTAATAAATAAGAAAAATCTGATTTCCGTATTTCTTGTTGGTTCTTGTAGGTAAGAGCAACATTCCGAAGCAATTGTAATTTCATTCAAAAGCTTACTTGAACAAAATTAATTAATTTATTTTGTAATAAGCCTGTAACTAGTTTACTCGTATATCAGCGATACAGGAAACCTTTAATGTAACAAGATTATCCCATAAAAACAACAATTTGGTTATAATTACAATCTATATAAGCAATCAAGTGCAGGCTAATCTAAAAGCGTCCATAATTAACTTAATGCAAGAGCTCTCAGAGGAAGATCACGGTATCGGAAAGTAATAAAGCTCAGCTCAATCAAGCGGTATGTCAATTAGTGCTCTAGAGAATGCTTGTTAGACATTCTACTTTAAAGTGGTCAGACTTGGGAACAAAATTTTGCACTTAAGTATTTCCGTAAATAGTTTGAGATTTAAATATTTATTTTTTAAGTAAGGGTAAGTGCACCTCACTTACACTTACTTAAAAGAATTAGTTTTTATTCTTGCTACATTTAACTCTGATTTTTTATATTGTTTAAGTAACTATCTTCTTGTTTTTCAAACGCCATGTGGTATCCGGCTGAATAGCATGTGTACCACGCTCATTTCTTACCGAGGTGTCGTAAAAGGCGACTAAGGTAAGTCGACCCGCCGTGTGGTATCCGGCTGAGTAGAATAGACCAACCTCATTTCTTACCGAGGTGTCGTAAAAGGCGACTAAGGTAAGTCGAACCGCTGTGTGGTATCCGGTTTAGTTGAATAGACCACCCTTTTTCTTACCGAAGTGTCGTAAAATACGACAGAGATAAGTTGACTTAGAACACTTAGAAAGGGATAAGAGCAAGAAGATGATGATCTTCTTGTTTTTCAAGTAATATAATCCGATGCCACTACGAATTCTACGACTCCTTTTCGGTTGCAAGACTCTAAACTTATTTTTTGCGACCGAATTTTCGAAGATATATGTAAGTTGTACTCTTAAGTACAAATGTACGACGTTACAGTGCAGAAATTATTGTAAAACGTTAAAGATTATGTATAAACACTTATGCCTAATACATAAAATTAACCAACTTGCTAATCCATCCATAAAATAATTTTCATTTCGAAAAGCATCCGTGGCTCTGTAGAATTTTAATAACGGGAACAAGCGATGTTTTTCCAAGACAAAAATTCTCGCATCCCTCGCGAAAATATTAAAAATTTTTCACTATTTTACATTAGTTCCACGCCTTTACTTTCGTTTTTTGTCGAGTTCGGTAGCAATTATGAATTTTTAAAAGCATTGTTTTCTCTTTGGAACATTTACAGATGGGTTAAATGATAGCCGAATAAATAAATATTTTTTTTATATACATTTGAAACCGTGATTTTTTTGATTAACTACTTTACCTAACTAGATGGATTTCTTTCTAATTTTATTGATTGAGTTAAGACAAACAATTGCTAGCATAAAGCTTGCAGTTGTTTGTCAATTGCTTCAACAGCAAAAAACACATTGCACATTTATATTAAACTAGTAATCGCCAGCGGTTCCGCCCGCGGGAAAGATTTAAACTGCAATATAGTCTTTTGATAACCATAAAAATGGTAAAAGAAGTTAACCTTAAAAGCTAGACATATGCTATCGCTGATTTTTATTTAGAACTTTTAGAGGGGAACAATATTGTAATACATGATTTTTGAATAACTATTACCGTTTACTCAGCGCACGCAAGGAAAGATTTAAATTTTGCCGTTTTAATACTATTTTTTATTGCTGCTCCTCTCCTATTCATCTTAGGGTGATGTTATATAGCCTATACCTTCCTCAATAAATGGATTATCTTAAAATTAAAGAATTCTTCAAGTCCAGTAGTTCCTGAGATTAGCGCGTTCAAACAAATAAACTCTTCAGCTTTATATATTAGTATAGATTGGCAAAGAGATGTTCAAGTCTGCATCTGTTGCACATATTATTTAGCAAACGGAGCTTCTGCAAACATTTTATCTGACATCTTACAAGAAAGCAAACGCTTCTACGCTAACATCAAATGGTTTCTCAATGGTTCGATACAAGTTTCGAGATGCTTTTACTTACTGAAGGCTCTTCGTGTCTTGGATACTTGTAACTCTAGTACATTTCAAAAACAAACCTATCGCGGTCAAAGTAGAAGAAAAAAATGTCTTAGTGATATATTGAGAAAAGTTGTTTTAGTTAGTTTCCGTAAGTTAGTAACTTTTACTTCGCTACAGAATTCAGCCCAACATTTAGTCTGTGACGAGCAGTACGTTGTTTTCACTTCATCTTTTCAACCTGTTGGATATAAATCTTTAAAAAACTGTTTTCCACGCATTTATTTGCCATCCGGATCTAGCGGTTACCTGTGACCATTTTGAGGTCGTCAGTCCACGATGTAAGGATTTTTTTTCGAATTGACTGTATGCTGTTAGCCCTAACGGCTTTTACAGCTTTTACTTTTTTGCCCTTATCAGGAGGCTACGAACGCTGTGCTGTCATTGTCGCACTCAATGTGACATCTGTACATGTTTCTCAACTATTCTGGGCTAACCACGAATACACGCTTGCATCAATCAATCATTTATTTATTTCACTTGGAATAAATTCACCCGTTGGCGCAGTGGGTAGTGACCCTGACTTCAGGTCCGCGGATCGCGGGTTCGATTCCCGTCGAGGGCCGACATTTTCTATAAATGAATTTGTTGGTCTTTGAGTCCGGGTGTATATTTGTATTTAAAAATTATATAACTGTATATTCACCGTAGTACCACCCTCATTTCTTACCGAGGTGTCGTTAAAGGCGTCTAAGGTATATTGGCCCACCGTGTGGTATCCGGTTAAGTAAAATAGACCACCCTCTTTCTTACTAAGGTATAGAAAATACGACAAGGTAAGTTGACGGCAGGCACGCGGCCGGTCGTAAAATACGTAGCCAAATCATTTGACAACATGTTTATAACATGTTGTGCCGACCCCACTTGGAGTAGGATAAGGGCAGAAAGACGACGATAACTATATATTTACCAGTTGTCTGTACACCATAACACAAGTATTAAGTTATTTACTTTGGGTAGATTTATATATAACCCTTCAATATGGTAGATAATATAAACTGATAGCCAGTATAAACGTACCCTGAACAAAACTCCACTATGCAGTAAATCAAACCGACGCTTCCTCAATTCAACATCCCGGCTCAGAGGTATCCGACACTAACAAAGAAACAACCGGATGGACGTTGATAAGGAAACCGGATCTGGCAACCTAACTAACAACTAGACACAAACGAGGCATCGTTTGTGCTTATCGAAGTTTCCAATAGCGACGCAGACTGCTTCTATTCCCTTATGCACTTTGCTGTTTGCTAACTTAATAGGATTTTTATAATCTAATAGATAAATGTTAAATTAGTAAAAATATAATCATCCTCCTGCCCTTATCCCACTCTAAGTCAGTTCGCACATCACGTTACAAACATGTTGTCATATGATTTGGCTACGTAATTTACGACCGGCCGCCTGCTTGACGTCAACTTACCTTAGACGTATTTTACGACTCCTCGGTAAGAAAGAGGGTGGTCTATTTTACTCAATCGGATACCACACGGTGGGTCAACTTACCTTAGTCGCCTTTTACGACACCTCGGTAAGAAATGAGGTTGGTATATTCTACTCAGCCTGATACCACACGGCGGGTCGACTTACCTTAGTCTCCTTTTACGACACCTCTGTAAGAAATGAGGGTGATACTATTCTATTCAGCCGGATACCACACGGCGTTAATTAGTAAAAATATAATATTATAAGTTTTATTTTATTATATTTTTATTATAAAACTGTACATTTGTTATTTATTTTAGTGTTCCTTTATAGAATTACAGTTACAATAGGAATCATAGGGGCAAATTAATAATGAAACGATTCAGTACTTTATAATAAACCACTTACTGTGATTGGAAACTGTAAAAACATTAAAAATAATAAATTTATTATAACAAATTTTACTAATATTATAAATGCGAAAGTTTGTGACTATTGATGTATGTTTGTTACTCTTTCACGGCCAATAAGCTGAACCAATATGGATGAAATTTGGCACAATTATTCCTTATACACCAGAATAACATATAGGCTATGCTAATTCTACAGGAATAGGATAACATTGAAAAACGCCATCTATTATAAATCTTTCACGGGACAACAGTTCACCGGACGAGACACCACCGAAATTGACCCCGAGGTCTAGGAGCTACCATTCCCAGACCTCCCCACCGAACAAGACATCCATTAGGTCACCTAGGTGACCTGGGCTTACGGCCCAAATACAGACACTTTTGGGTCACCTAGGTGACCTCGGCCTACGGCCGGAATACATACCGGGCTTAAGTGCCTGCGAGGAGATGCCCGGGTAGATAGGAATTCCTCGAGGCCCGCACCCCGTTTACCCCCACCCGGGGAGTAAACGAGAAGACCCTGCTACGAAGTCGCGGGTAAAAGCTAGTATTTAAATACTTATTATAACCTTATAAAAAAAGTAATGATTTTAATTAAGACTTTGTTAAGATTATAAGTTCCTTCAGATATAAATCCTTATTCTATTTTTGCTTTAAATTATTCTTTGATTTTATTTATGTGAAAGCTTGTTTTATTTTATCTTTAATAAAATCATTTATGATAAAGTTAAAATATAAATATTTTGGTGACATCGTACTACGCCATTTATTTTATGTTGAAGCTTCATGATATGTTTTGACTAGTTTTTTCTCTTTGACGTGAGTAACATTGGGCTAAACTTTCATTGCTCATTGAAGCGGAATTAATCAAGATGCGGGTCCAAGCTCATTGGCAGAAAATTACACATCAAAGCCAAAGAGAGAAAAAAACAAAATGTCCTCTGATTAAATCTGCCTTTGCCAGCATTTCTGTATCATTGAGTAATTAATTGAGTGGAAATATAAAGAGCTTTATTTTTTACAAAAATATGTTGGTTGCAGTCGGGTTGATTGAACTTTTTATCGGCATATTTTTAGTTAAACATTCTACTATCGTTTGGGAAGCAGACTTTAATATTAACCACGACAGCTTTATAAAGTGTATATTGTAAAGTGCACATTGTGCTAGTCAATGCTTTATATCTAGAGTCTTTACACTACACGTCCAGCGGCGTAATATTAAGTAAAATGAACCCAAAAGGTCTTGGGGCGAAACAACTTAACTTCTCACTATTAAACTTTTATTAATTTACCATAAACTTTCACCTTGACCAAATTATATCGACATACAAATTCACTTTTCCTAGAAATTACTTTCACGACAGTCAGAAGACCTCACTACAGCAAGTTTAACTATTTAACACAATACCCACTCATATAAAAAGCCCTTTTTTTCGCTGTAGATCACTCAGAAACCCCGTTTCCGGTATTGAGCAACTACACAGTCTGTAATTTGATTTTCTATTCCAAAATCTAGTGTCTGTCATATAAGTAAGTAGTATTAAGTTACAGATCTTCTTTGCACCTTATTCCCAGCATTGCCTCGGACTCAAAGAAGGCACACATAATGATACAATGTTCCGCAAAGTTTATCTTCGAGCGATCTAATCGACGTATTTGGATCCCGTGGTGTTAAACCTACATTTACTAGTTTCAGTTGGTGACGATGTAAAATTCATTAAGACATTTATTAGTGCTGCCAAATGCAGCTAATTATATTCATCAGATTAGGTGGTAAATTGTGGGTATCCACATGTTTCTACAACTAATAATACCTTCAATGAACAGAAAATAAATGAAAGGATTACCGGTGGATAAAGAAAACAATCGTAATAAATAGGAAATCCTATACCTAAAACTGATGAACCAGATATGATCACATCAGATAGAGGGGCGTGCTGCGGAGACTATCGGAGGGATGCACATAAATCAAACGAGTTGTGTAAGCCTTTTGAAAGCATTCATTTATCCACAGATAATTCCTTCCTTTATTTTCTGCCCTTTAAAGATGTTATTGATTGTGGAGGTGGAACATGTGGAGGTAAGGCATAATTAGCTGTGTCAGACAGCTACATTAGCTTATTATCTTTCCGAAAAACTATAACTGTATTCGTGTTCGCATTTCGAAATTCTAATACAGTTTTAGTAGTTAGGTGCTAGTAGTGTAGGTCCTATTGCATCGATAACGCTGTGGCTAGTTATTTGTTATTGATCTGTGATGAATTAATGATCTGTGATGGATACAAATGTAATACTATCACCTGCAAATTTTTGCAGTCGGTATGGTTTCGTCGTAGGGTACAATTTACCTCGGCAGGTAAAAAGCAACTTTATAGATGAATTTTGTAACAACCTTACGTCGAATAACAGTAATAAAAATAATATTTAAAGTATACCGGTTTTTCACCGGTTCCCAAACGCACAGTTCTACGAATATAATGACAATGTACTGCACAAAATATTACAGTAACAATGGAGGCTGTAGTGGATGAAATAGGATACTAACGAGGCCATAAATATTGAGTGTGCTCTCGCATTCCCTCAAACATCATAACAACATTCCGCGTGGCGCTGGTTCGTTTAACATGTGACTTATCTCCGGGGCGGATGGTAACCGAATTAATATCGTACATGAAAATATATCCTCATGACCTCATATATTATGTCGATTTGTTTGCAACAAATTTCATAACATTACTAACTTTGTACATGTTTGTATGTTTTAGTCACTTTTGATAACCATTGCAAACATTAAAGACAGAAAGTATGACAGTTAAGTCAATGATAAAATTTTGCAACGGGAATCAGGTCAAAGAGTAATTCCTTTAAACTTTCTCTCAGAACAAAGGAAATATAACTCGCAAAATGTTTATAAAATCGAATCATCTAATTTGGGTCACAATTAGGTCATCCCTTATTAATAAATTTACATGTACTTAACTTTTTCCACAAAATGTCTGTAAATAAAAATCCGAAAGTATGTTTTGTTCTAAATAAACAATCCAGCTAAAGCAGCGTCCCTCGGCAGTTTGTTTTAATAAAGTGTCATGGGTTCGCTTATTAAATTTGAATATACTGTCCCAAATTATGCTCGCACGCTCTTCTTTATTAAAATTAGGTGCGTGTTTTAGTATAAGATGGTTTATAAACGTAATTTTATCTACAAAACCTTTTGTATTAACGCTGTGAAGGTTTTAATAGAAATATTAGCTGGTATAACATTGTTATTCTTTGACTAAATGGATTTATTTATAAAAAAATAATAGTTAAGGTTTAGACTATTTATAATCAGTACCTGGGACCGAGCCTAGCTCAGGAATTTTTTAATTTTTATTATTTATGGTAATAAAAAAATGCAATAACAAAAAAAGTACTGATGGTATCTGGGATTTAATGGCGTACTTCGATTTCTCTAGTCCGACCGTTTTCCACTGAGCTTTTACAACTGTGCAAATGACAGCTAAATTCTATTATTTATTTTAGCTTTTTTTAGTGCCCGAAAACAGGAATAAATCAACAATTAAAAATAAAAATAAAACCTAGTTTGTTCGATTTATGACCCCCTAAACCCTCCCTCTACATACTAAGTTTAAGTAAACCCCCTCTACATACTTAGTTTCATGAAAATAGCACCATTGATTTTCTTGAAATAAGTTTCATAGTATAAAGATGGTTTCTGGCTAAAATATTGAATAGAATGTAGAGGTTAATGTAGCTGTCACTTGTAAAGTTTTAATAGCTCATTGGGAACAGAGAAATCAAAATCTCCGGGTCAAGTCCTATTTCACCACCATCACCAGTTTTTTGTTTTTTTTTTGTTTTTTATGTATTTAAAAATAAGTCTCAGATCATCACCATCATCAGATTTTTTTTTGCATTTTTTATATACTTAAAAATATTACCGAGCGAGGCTCGGTCATCCAAGTAATAGGTATTGTTGTGAAACTTTACACTTCATTTAAAACCTTCTTCCACCTATATTGATTAAAGACAATAACTCAAGCTTACTCGTACATCAATACTTTTTGTTTTCCCTTTATGAAAGCCAGCTTTATTTCTCATTCCCGATACTTTTCCCATATCCATGACATAGAGAGTCGAACATTCTTTATTGTGTTCGTATTTCATATTCGAGTGCAAGCAGAATACAATGGAAAATAGTTTACAGAATGGTTTCATTGTAAATACCCTTATAACAATGGTGTTCAGTTTTATTGTTAATACAAGGCGCCCTTAATTGGTTTCTATTGTTAAAACTAGAAATATAATGTAGTTATTGTTTTAAAGATATTCTAATCTATACTTATAATAAATCTGTAGAGAGGTCAATTCTGTAACTGGAATATATTTCCAAAATAACTATCAGGGGGTGATTAGGGATCGATACTGATGCCAAAAATGCAATCAGTAAAATTTTTGTCTGTCTGTCTGTCTGTCTGTCTGTCTGTCTTTCTGTCTGTCTGTCTGTCTGTCTGTCTGTCTGTCTGTCTGTCTGTCTGTCTGTCTGTCTGTCTGTCTGTCTGTCTGTCTGTCTGTCTGTCTGTCTGTCTGTCTGTCTGTCTGTCTGTCTGTCTGTATAACCGTTATAGAAACAAAAACTACTCGACGGATTTTAACGAAACTCGGTACAATTTTTTTTCATACTCCTGAGCTGGTTATAGTATACTTTTCATCACGCTACAATCAATAGGAGCAGAGCAGTGAAGAGAAATGTCGGGAAAACGGGAGAAGTTACTCCATTTTTTAAGCTTCCGTCGCGTGTGCAACCTTGATGGTTAAAGCTACACAGAAATCATGTATGACGGAAATGTTCTCCTTAAAATTATATAAAAAATATCCCACGACAGCATCTGTGTATCTTTTATGGTAGACTCACAATAACACGTGTAACTCCCGATAGCTTAGCAGTTCGAAGCTTTCTGGTTCTATTTGTCTACTCCTACGTTTATATCACTCTCAGTCATCCCTAAATAAAAAAGTGAATAGTATTAACCATTGTATAAAAAAAGAATTATTGAAATCGGTATAGAAACACCAAAGTTATACATGAAATACGCTAATAATAAGCCATCGCGCGTGAATAATGAATCATGCTATAAGGATTATCACTACATAGTATAAAACAAAGTCACATTCTTTGTTTGTCCCTATAACCCTATGTATGCTTAAATCTTTAAAACTACGCAACAGATTTTGATGCGGTTTTTTTTTAATAGATAGAGTGATTCAAGAGGAATGTATAATAACATTCAATATGGAGTAGAGAAATACTGTAATGTTTCTAATGTGATGTCGTAAATAATTACTTTTTTTTCTTTATAATTAATAATTACTTTGATGTTAGATATAGCAGGAAATCTTCTTGGTGTAGGGAGAGGGGAATTGTTTTTCTTCAAATTTAACGCGTGCGGGCCACGTGCAGTAATGAATAAATTAAACTACTGGATCGATTTTAATAATTTTTTTAACTGAGTGACATAGGCTATATATTTTATACCCGTGCGAAGCAGGGTAGGCCGCTAGTTAGAAATATAGAAACAATTTGTTAGATTATTGATAGCGTATTACGTATAAAGCCGAACGTCCAACGCCAGGTAAAATAATTAATAACTAAGCTCAGTGAATGAAGTTAAGCTAAACTAGGAAATAGTTGTTTGCCCGCCGAAAAATAAGCAATAAATAATTGGGCGTAAGAGTCCAAAAACATAAAAAATAATTAAGTCAGAGAACGGCATTAAAAAATAGTGAAAGATCTTTGATAGTAGCGAATAAGCTTTAAGACATGCAAACTTTGTAAGAGATGAAATCAGTTGTTTATTAGGTACGTTCTATAGGTAAATGTCATATGTGCGCAGTACTACTGTATTATAAGAAAAATGTTCTTTGCGTCCACAATGAAAACTTATGTTACATGTTTCAATTGCGATTTCCTTCGAATAGTTAGGGCAATATGTATAAAAAAAACATTGTCGCCGTTAATATGTGACAAGTTGTCGGAAAAGATTAAATGGGTTGACTTTAAAAAAAATTGCTTCTTATTTTTTAAATAAGTATAAAGGAAAGATTTCATTGTTATAATTTAAAATGGTATGAGCGTGATCATCAAGGCCATTAGGAAATATTGCTTGGTATCTATATAACATCTACAAGGAACTTAATTTCAAAGTTCGCTTAACTAAATGTAGATACTTCGTTACAGAAAGGAATGTTGCCGCGGCAGGTACCGACTGGTACTCAACTAATTTATTGTCTTTAGTATACCTGTCCATAATAAATTTGAAAAACATTTGAAACTTGGCATCTTCGAATTTCTGTGAAATAAAAGCAAAAAAGACCAATGTATACAGACTAAATGACTATCAGCTTCCTTAATGGATACTTTTGATACAAAAATTAGCAATAACAAAAAGTATTAAATTAAGTCGTTATGGTACAATTATAACATATGGGATGCGGCTGAGTAGAATAGACTATCCTCATATCTTACCGAGGTGTCGTAAAAGGCAAATAAGGTAAGTTGACCCACCATTTGGTATCTGTTTGAGTAGAATAAAATAGAATAGACCATCCTCTTGGTTGGTGATGGTTCAATTAAAACAAAAAAGCTTATATTTGTAAAACTATTATAAGCACGGTATCAAAGAAATATTGATTAATTCTATTAAAAAACTGTTCATATTGATACAAAGAGAAATATAAAATGTTCATTTGAGCATCATAATTAATGAACTTTTGAAAATATTTAACTTTTAATGGTTTTCGATTTGTTTCAAATATTTTATTTGACATTTGATCCATATTTATGTTTATTCTGTCCAATAAATTAATTCAATATCTATTTGCAGAATCGGCTAAACGAGTTTTAGATTTAGCTTCAGTTGTTTGCCGGATGCCATTTTAATTGGCTTCCGCGAAGATTATTTTATCGTTAATGAAAAGCTCAGACAATTTATCGGAAACATTATACTTGTAAACATTTGTTCAATAAATCAGTTCTGCAAAGAATATTGTTTCTTTAGGTAAAATATGTACGTATTAGTAAAAAAGTGAAATAAAATATCGCTTGGATATTGATAGCATATAAAACGTTAGGAAATTTTTTGATACAGGATATGCTAGCGGTGCGAGAATCACGTGACCAATAGAAAATTAGAGGCTCGTTTGTGTCTGCTATAAATCTCTTCTTGTTTTCTTCTCATCTCAATCTTGTTGTAAAACTCGACTCATAAGGCTATTACACGCTTACGCGGCTAGATCGTGTCATCGCTTGGAGCTTTGCTGTAAAACTCGACATTTACGATTATTAAACACCCACGTGTTTAGATCATATTGCAACTTGTCTTGGTTAAACTAGCCGCTTCAATGAGAGTTACTGTGTGTCATTTTAATATTGGTGAGTAGATCCGCCTCTAGATTCATTAAATGTTCGCTATTATTAAAATCTAACCTCAGATAATTACTATTCGTGATAACAGCAACCACTGAATTTCTGGTCAGTTCTTCTCAGTGGATGGTAGCGTTCCTAACTGGTGGCAGAATCGATCTGGTAATAATTATAAATTATTATAGCCAATTGGAGCATCTTTAAACTTGCTTGGCCTGTTCCTACGTTTCATATCCATAGTTCTACTTTATAGGTACACTCACAGGATATTACTTTAAACTAAACTGACATTATGCGCCATATGTCTAGTTATTTCTACTTGCATATCGATACATTATATAAATCTTTGTTTAAAATAGATTTTTTTAAAGTTTTTGTACAAATAATGTTGATGAAATTCTTATACGTGTATTTGCAATTTTGGTCGGAGCAAAGGCAAATGGAGTTCAGTTATGTAAGTCTGATAATTGCGACCACAATCAAGGCGTACGTGAACACCGGCTGACGAGCGTTGATGACTGTGAAGCGAGCAATCTGTGAAGCTTTTGATGAAACCATCATTACTCTTTCACATCCACTACTATTTGAAGGTACATTTCCCGTATTTTCAGATATATTTTCGTTGAGGGAACATTTGACTGTCTTTAGTTTAATGTATGTATGTTGCTTTCTTAAGGTTTTGGAGTGTTGTAGAAATAGCAGTTTAAGTAGACACCCCACTAGGTGGATAGTTAATCAACAAAAAGCAACGAGAAGCTAGATTCAGACGGCATAAGATTATGTGGCGTAAAATTATTAAAAGGGTTCATATATAAATAGAGAAAGGCAGAAGTTGAGAGATGGGAAAGTAGAGAGAGCGAGAGATAGAGAGAGAGGGGTATATATATACATATATACACATCCATGTATAGAGAGACAAAGAGGTATGGGATATATGGGACACTTACAGCCAGTCTCGTCTGTCTTCAAAAGTTACTTAATACTTGTGTTATGGGTGACAGGCAATTGGTAACAGAACACTTTACACTTAAAAAATATCTGTTTACTTGTGGTATAATATCTGTTATTTTAATAATTTAATTCTAACGATTGTGGGGAAAACGACGTCAATTTCAATATAAGACTAATTGGAGCTATCAAAAACCGCATTTAGCGACCGCGTTGGCCGACCATTATTTCAGCCGTGTAGCTACCCACAGCATATTTAAACCATTAGCTGCGAAAATAAAGTCCGTCAAAACAAATACAAATTTCGGAAGCTGTGAAAATTTAGATATTACGCACGAAAAATATTATTATATATGAAAGAAAAATCATGTGTAACACTTTTGACGGCGGAACGTTATGATACGTCAAATTTGACAAACACTAATTGACAACGTTTATACATGTCGGCAATATGTTACGTTCCTTAAACAACGTGCATAAATGGCTAAAGCTTGTATCAAATCCTTCGAGCTTCGTCATTAATTGTAATTTATTTTGTATGGGAAAATGTATTGCCGTACAACAAACATTTGAAACCCAGCTCAGCTCTTAGTGTTCAATTCACATAGTATATTATTTATATATAATATACTAGCTTTTACCCGCAAATTCATTCGCGTGGACTGTTGTCGCGTGATGGGTTGATAAAAGATTGCGCTTTTCAATGTCATCGTAATCTTGTAGAATTAACAGGATTTTTATATTCTATATGCTATCCCGGTGTATAAGGAATAATTGTGCTAAATTTCAAATTGGTTCAGTGGATTCGCCGTAAAAGAGTAACAAACATATATCCATATTTACTTTCGCATTTATAATATCTGTAGGATAATTTATTTTTTGATGAAGTTATAAACAATTTATAGAATTAGGCGTTACTTTGCGGAGATCCATAATACAAAAGTAATAATAAAATTATTTTGCTATAATCCGCGAAGAAGTAAAATAGAAAATATATATAATGCTAAATGTAAGTGGACAATCGGTTATCATACCTGATACATGCAGGATTCGTAAAAACACATGCACAAACCTCCACCACCGCCACCACAATACACAAGCACTATATACGTTCACTATCACAAACTCAACAATCGTTTCGCCCCGCAACCGAAGCATCGTCAGGAGATAGACTCCACGACCAAAATCGCAAAGCGAAGCAATACCCAAATAACTTTAGTTATATACTAATCGGTTCAACCCCACCCTTTATTTTATTTTGCCTGCAAACAAGTGTAACAAGCTTGAACTAGAAACATTTATTTGCTCGTTAATGAGGGTGCCATTGTTATGTTTAATAATCTCAAGGTTTTCCAATAGGCTCAGCTTAAGTCCTTTATTAGAACACGTGTGCAATACTTCGAAACTATGGTCATTAGGAACTTTATGACCGCTTTCTATCAGATGTTTAGCGAAATTTGAATTTTGTGGTTTGTTATTCCTGAACGCGGCCATATGTTCTTTAAAACGAGTTTCAAAATTACGACCAGTCTGACCCACATATGTATCATTGCATTCAGGACATTTTATTTTATAAACACCACACTTTTTCGCGCTTGGTAATTTATCTTTATTATTGCACAGAATCTTTTTTAAAGAGTTATTACTTTTAAAACCTAATTTTATATTTGATTTGGATTTAAATATAGCTGAAATTCGTTCTGATAATGCTCCAAAATAGGTCAGACTGGCTTTGCACTTATTATCTTTGTAATGTGGCACCGCGTACAAGTGTTTTGCCAATTGCAACTTCTGTTTATTTTTTAATATGTTATGTACTACTTGCTTATCATAGCCATTAGAATGCGCCATCTGGCTGATTATTTGAAGCTCTTTGTTAAAATTCTTCTCGCAAAGAGGGACTGATAAGAGTCTATGTATATGACTGTGAAAGGCGGCAAGTTTGTGTTGCCAGGGGTGAAAAGAAGAAGCAGGTATGATCGTATCCGTGTAGGTTGGTTTGCGAAAGATCTCAAACATATGTTCATTATTGGACCGTGTAATAGTAAGGTCAAGAAAATTTAGCGAGTTATTCTGCTCTGATTCTAATTTGAAACTAATTTTGGGATGTTTGGAATTGATATTATTAATGAAAATATCAAGTTGTCTATCCGTACCCGTCCAGCATATAATTATGTCATCTTCATATCTATAATAGTAAAGGATGTTTTTATTTTGGACAATGTTTTGATTTTCAAAGTGGTCCATGAAAATTTCAGCCATAAGTGGACTTAAAGGGGAGCCCATAGCTAAACCATCCTTTTGATCCTTTGAGATCTTTCGCAAACCAACCTACACGGATACGATCATACCTGCTTCTTCTTTTCACCCCTGGCAACACAAACTTGCCGCTTTTCACAGTCATATACATAGACTCTTATCAGTCCCTCTTTGCGAGAAGAATTTTAACAAAGAGCTTCAAATAATCAGCCAGATGGTAGCCAGAGCCAGACATAACATATTAAAAAATAAACAGAAGTTGCAATTGGCAAAACACTTGTACGCGGTGCCACATTACAAAGATAATAAGTGCAAAGCCAGTCTGACCTAATTTGGAGCATTGTCAGAACGAATTTCAGCTATATTTAAATCCAAATCAAATATAAAATTAGGTTTTAAAAGTAATAACTCTTTAAAAAAGATTCTGTGCAATAATAAAGATAAATTACCAAGCGCGAAAAAGTGTGGTGTTTATAAAATAAAATGTCCTGAATGCAATGATACATATGTGGGTCAGACTGGTCGTAATTTTGAAACTCGTTTTAAAGAACATATGGCCGCGTTCAGGAATAACAAACCACAAAATTCAAATTTCGCTAAACATCTGATAGAAAGCGGTCATAAAGTTCCTAATGACCATAGTTTCGAAGTATTGCACACGTGTTCTAATAAAGGACTTAAGCTGAGCCTATTGGAAAACCTTGAGATTATTAAACATAACAATGGCACCCTCATTAACGAGCAAATAAATGTTTCTAGTTCAAGCTTGTTACACTTGTTTGCAGGCAAAATAAAATAAAGGGTGGGGTTGAACCGATTAGTATATAACTAAAGTTATTTGGGTATTGCTTCGCTTTGCGATTTTGGTCGTGGAGTCTATCTCCTGACGATGCTTCGGTTGCGGGGCGAAACGATTGTTGAGTTTGTGATAGTGAACGTATATAGTGCTTGTGTATTGTGGTGGCGGTGGTGGAGGTTTGTGCATGTGTTTTTACGAATCCTGCATGTATCAGGTATGATAACCGATTGTCCACTTACATTTAGCATTATATATATTTTCTATTTTACTTCTTCGCGGATTATAGCAAAATAATTTTATTATTACTTTTGAAGTTATAAACATTTTTCCATAGACAGCAATTGTTAGTTTGTTATTACGCATTCTTTAAGTATCGGTTATAGTCATATGGCTGTTAGAATTATATTTTTTTGAAAACTTAATTAATTCCTATAATATCTTCTCCTCTTAGTCGATCTCTTCATTACTGAAGGTCGTGTCTAGATGAAAGTATTATTGCTGCTCACTTCCTGCACTATTCTTTTCCACATTGTTCTATCCTCGGCGGTCTTTAAAGCTTTGGTGATTGGAAGGCCTGTAATCGTCTTTACTTGATCGGACCAACGGGTAGAGGAGCGACCGCGTGGTCTTTTCCCGTTGACCTGGCCAACCACCGTCAGTTTCTCCAGGTTTTCAGGGTTTTTACGAGCAACGTATACGTCTTATAATATATGTTATCATAAAAAGCCGAAAGTATTCAAATTGTTAACCTTTTGGACCCACGTCTAATCTGAACAATTTACCTATTTTAATATAAAACAGTCTTAAAAAGAGTAGGTCGTATCAAAAACAGTAAATTTGGAACGATTATTGCGAGCTCTAAAGTGAAGGGATCTTTCTCTTGAGAGTTGTATCTTTGAGTTCACATAACGTGACAAGGGTTCGCCGTAAACCCGTAGGGGAGTATGATACGTTAATATCATATTAAAATATTTTAGGATCTTTAGGGTTTAAGAAGGACTCTTTGATTATATTTGACATGGCAAAGCTGCAGTATTTCAACACACTCTACTTTTTATACATCATTATTCATTATTCTCTTGCTCTTATCTCACTCTAAGTGTGGTCAGCACAACATGTTATAACATGTTGTTTCGTAAGTTCGGTAGTTATTTTACGGCCTTCTACGACACTTTGGTAAGAAATAAGGGTGGTTTAATATCGTCAGCTGGATACGGCACGGCGGGTTAACTTAGCCTAGTCGCCTGTTACGATACCTTGGTAAGAAATAAGGGTGGTCTATTCTACTCAGCCAGATACCACACGGCTATTTAATCATTATTAGGACCGATTATCTTAAAATAATAAATTTTTGTCTGTTTTACTTAACTTTTTTATTTTTTTAATAAATAAAAAAAAAGCGTACACTAAAAAGTGAGGCTGGTATACTAAGGTAAGTAACTTTTTCACATCATGCAAACGGCTGGTCGTAAAATAACTCATCTAACAACATGTTTAAAACATGTTGTGCCGACCCCACTTACAGTGCGATAAAGACAGGAGAATGATGAGTTCTAATAATGATTAGAAGGGGTTGAGAATGATCAGAAGGGACTCGAAATTTGAAAGTCGCCCAACTACTTTGTATGGATAAATAAAAGCAACTAAGTAAATGCCCCAGGGTTGTTTAATATGATTTGTTGTTATATGAACATTATAAATGCTAATTTGAGCACTGACTAGCAGTCCTATAGGAGCATGATTGGGCCCAGATTGTACTATATCAAATATTCAGCTGCATAACTTTGAATTGGACCAACTTCGTCGTAATCCGGAATTATGCCCGAATAGTTATAAGCTGAAACTTTGTTAGAATTGGGAATTGACTATGATATTCTAGAGGTTTGGTCCAATTTCAAGTCAAATATTTGTGTTGGTTTAACAATGTTAGTTTACATTGGCGAAAGGTTGTTTGGGAATGCTGATATAGTTGTTTGGTAGTTTGAGTTTTTTTTAAACTCGCCTGCTGACTATATAAACTATATAAGCCGTTAGAGCTTACAATATATTGAAAATTCAGAACAAATTAATGCTTGTTAAACCCGAGAATTTTTTTTCTTCCTAGATGGTCGATCTTATCTTGGTTTCAATCGCAAATAGGACCGTTCGATACCACTTAAAATTCAGCAGATTTTGCTTTTCAGATCATTTTTCCGCCAAATGGACAGTCTAAAAAATTACAAAAAGGCGACTAAGGTATGCTGACCCGCCGTGTTGTATCCGGCTAAGTAGAATAGACCACTCTCATTTCTTATCGAGGTGTCGTAAAAGGCGACTAAGGTAAGTCGACCCGCTTTGTGGTATCCGGCTGAGTAGAATAGACCACTCTGATTTCTTACCAAGGTATCGTAAAAGGTGAATGAGGAAAGTTGCCCTGCCGTGTGGAAGCTGGCTCAGTAGAATAGACCACCCTCATTTAATACCAAGGTGTCGTAAAAGGCGATTAATGTAAGTTGACCAGCCGCGTGGTATCCGGCTGAGTAGCATAGACCACGCTTATTTCTTACCGAGGTGTTGTAAAATACGACTAAGTTAAGTTGACGTGAGGCAAGACGCTCCTGGTAAAATACCAAGTCAAATCATCTAACAACATGTTTAGAACATGTTGTCTCGACCCCATTAAGAGTGGGCTAAGGGCAAGAGAATGTTGATTGATGGAGGAATATAAAAACCAGCTCGCCAAATACATAGAGTCCTTATAAATAGAATAGCAATTAAATTTGACTGCGCTTCCGTTAGCTGTAACTGTCAAATTCAATCTGAATCTCATTACGAGCGCACAACACAATCAGCGTGTAGTTGAAAGTCCTTGCAGCGGTTAATTTTGAATTTCAAACATGTCATGCGCATTGTTGGTACATTCGTTGTAACTTTATTTGGAAAATCATTAAACATATTTTGGGATTGGATCGTAATACTCATAGATAAAAATATCGGCCTATTACTATCGCACTGTCAAGGTCTTGCAAAAAGGATTTAATGTTAAAACCCACGGCATTGCAATAATACGAATTAGTTACCTATACCTAAAGAATTCCCTTCAGGAATTCATAAATAGATTTCTTGCCATTGTTTCCTATATACGTAAAGCACGTGATCGTAAATATCAATAAGCATTTAAATGTTTTACTAAAACCTCATAAGATTTATAAACTCAGCTGTCACTAATATTATACATAGTACTGGAGTTCTGTAATGTTTAATATTTAAATTAAAAAAAAATCGTTTTATCCCGATATTTTAGCTGTCAAACGTAATGCTGTAATATTCCAATGGGTAACGGGCGGACCAAAAAGTTCAAAACCCAGCATGGAGTACAATGTCACCGGCGTTTTGTGGATAATTTCGCTGTTAATCACAAAGGTGTATAGCTCAGTCGAAATCGGCGGCATAAAGAAATGAAAATACCCAGGATCAAGTCCCAGATATCACCAGCCCTTTCTTTCTTGTAATTTTTTTTATTGTAAATTTTAAAAAAATTACCCAACAGGGCTTAGTCACCCAGGTGCTTTTTTATTAAAATACTGAATATTATATCTTCATGAACTGTCACTATTTGCACTTATTATTAAGAGCAAACACGTGGTGAGGTATTTATTGAGGCCATCTTATTTATTACTGATCCTTCGGACACTGTGGGGGGTATGGTGAAGTAACTACATGTAACAATTTGTTTAAAAACTGATAGCGTGTTAGATGTGCGATACGATTTATTATTCTATATTCTCTTTAGATAATGTAAATTGCTAAAGTGAAACAGAATTAATTATGTTTATATTTTACCGTGTGCGTAAAAAAATATTCGTAAAAATTATTATCGTAAACAATATTCGTAAATTATTTTTTAAGGTATTTGAACGTATTTTAACAAAAAAATAATATTATCGTTTAATAATCTATCAAAAGATATTTTGATGAGCTCATTACCTAATAGAATATTTAAAGTTTAATACTATATTCAGTAAGAATTATTCAATTCCTTTCAAGTACTTTCATTAAGAATTAAGTGTCTTATAATTATATAATATGTTACAATACAGATATATAATATACTAGTATACAGTTTGTTTTATAATTTATGAAACAATCTGCTACAGAGAGTTTCTATAATTTACTATAACAAACTATAATTAAAAACCGACTATACAATTTCTTGTTTTTAGCAAAATTATACTTATTGTAAAAATATTAATAATGTAAGGTACAAAAGTAATAATAGCTTTGCTATACTTTATTTTTATTTATTTGGAAATTGAACAGCTTAAACTATTTATACATTTCCACATATAAACTACTTTATAAATAGTCCATTCGGATACAATTTGTGAGCAAAGAAAGAACAGAAATTAAAATAAACAAAAAAATTTTACGAAAAAAATAGTTAACGAAGTATAGGAATCGAGTCAAACCACATTTCAGACATATGTTGTTTTATTTCATTGGGTTTAGACGTAAATAAGTCTATTTCATGACAATTTACCAATATCCGCAACCAATCGCGGATTTTTAGCAAAATAATTTCATTATTACTTTTGTATTATGGATCTCCGCAAAGTAACCTAATTCTATAAATTGAATGTAAGATACGCAAAACAAAACGATTTCAATATTTTACATTCAGTTCATATATACTAGCTATGACTGGCCCGTTGGCGCAGTGGGTAGTGACCGTGCCTTCAGCTCCACGGGTCGCGGGTTCGATTCCCGCCGAGGGCCAACATTTTCTATAAATGAATTTGTTGGTCTTTGAGCCTGGGTGTATATTTGTTATTTAAGTATGTATTTTAAAAAAATGTATAAGTATATATTCACCAGTTGTCTGTCACCCATAACACAAGTATTAAGTTACTTACTTTGGGGACGGACGACCGTGTGTGTAAGTGTCCCATATATTTATTTATTTATATTTATTTATTAAGTTGAGTTGTAAGACGAATTGTAGTAATGCGATTCTTATTTATGTAATGTCGGGATATTTTAGATTAAAAGGTAACAGATGAAGAGTTACAAAGCCGACGATTTATCTTTCCGTATATGCCCCTCACGAGCGCCATCCATCATCCCCGTTTACAGCAGACAATGAGCGATATGTATGTACGTGTGTATGGATCTATATGGGTATGTAGCTTTATACGCGGAATTGATAAACAAGTCACGTATTCAGGGAACAGCAGTCAGGCGGCGGATTTCAAATCATCAAATCGTGCTTTCTGATACTGCAAGCTGGAGTAATATTGAACAATCCTTTTCTGTCACTATTGTCATTTATTTATAGTAAAAAATTACAGGTATTTTACAAACAGTAAAATAACAATACATAGTGATAGTCAGAGTGCATTAAGATTGGCAAATAGTCATCAGATGCATAAGCGTTCTAAACATATTGATGTTCGTTATAATTTTATACGTGATAACATTTCAAATGGTATTTAAAATGGTATTGTTAAGACAGAGTATTTAGCCACTAATGATATGCCAGCTGATTTATTAACTAAGGGTTTGAGTTGCATAAAACATTATAAATGTATGAAAGCATTAGGAATAATCGAATGTACCTAAGTATTTTATATCTTCATTGTATGTACAACTTTGAATTTAATTAATTGTTTGGATATTTTAATATAGTGGGGGAGTTATATTTAAATCAAAATATAACAATGTAATGTAATCGGTAGCCATTGGTAGCCATTTGTAGCCAATTGATGTATTCTTAGTTCTAAGTATCTATATGTGATTTTTCTTGTCCATGTTTTATACTTCCTGTATGACACTGAATAAAAATATTCTCTTTTAGATCCGGCAAGCCAACGTGTTTCATTAGGTACTAGATAAGACTAAGAGAAAACCTAAATAATAATATAGATAAATAATAAATAATATAATTCTTCGAAGTGTATAAATAATAACAAAACTAGCTTTTATTTATGACTAGTGGCCCGCTCCGGCTTCGCACGGGTATAAAATATATATATATAGCCTGTGTCACTCAGTGAAAAAAAATGATTAAAATCTATCCAGTAGTTTTGTTTTATTCATTATTGCCCGTGGCCCGCACGCGTTAAATTTAGAGTAAAACAATTCCCCTTACTCTATACCATGAAGATTCCCTGCTATCTTTGGAATATCTAAACTCATAACTACATTTTTACTTATTTGCTTTTACATTTTCCTTTTACAATTAATTACAAAATGTCTTTATGTACAACATTCACTGCTTTATGTACAATAATTGTCAAATTTTTTACCATACTTAACCAAAGACAAAATTACGTATAGCTGTCATTTATGTTTGGTTATTCCATGTCATAGTCGTTTTTGTTATACCACGTTTTATAGTGACCTGACAGGATAAAATAAATGCGGTCGAACGGGATAAAAGGTATCCTATGTCCGTTTCCTGCTTCTAAGCAACCTCTCCACCAATTTTCAGCGAAATTGGGTAATCCGTTCTTGAGTTATAAATAGTGTAACTTAGACCAACTTTCTTTTATATATATAGATATCGGATATCGTTTTTCCTAATGGAGGCAAGAGAAGAAAAATACGCCTGACTTTTAGTATCAGAAATTTTTCGAAGTGAAATAATATAGCTAATATATAGGTTTATGATGTTTGTTAATTTTTTCTTCTATCAATCAGTTCATATTAATCCATATTAAAGTTCGTAAAAAAAGACCTAAATTATTTTCAGGAACTAGAAGAAGAACTCTAGTAAAATGTTTCCCGTGATATACTTCTTTAGTTACATCAGCAAGAAATGGGGGTAGTTTATTCTAATCAGCCGAATACCGCACGGCGGGTTAACTTACCTTAGTTGTCTTTTACGACACATCGATAAGAAATGAGGGCGGTCTATTCTACTCAGTCGGTTCCGACACGACGGATCAACTTACCTAAATCGCCTTTTACGAAACCTAGGTAAGAAATAAGGGTGGTCTATTTTTCTTAGCCGGATACCATATGACGGGTCCCATATTAAATAATACTACAGTCATCGCACTTACACAGGTTAACTGGTAACATAAAATGGTTTTTATTAATGTAAGTTTTATATCTTGTTATAAAAATTTTAGTCTCATTTACTCTTGTATTTCTTATTTTAACGTTGAAATGAAATTGTAATGGCCTCTAGTAAATTAAAAAATCCAAATTCAATCCTGAAGTGGGGCAATTAAAAATACTTTTACTAATGGAGTCGATGTAAACAGATTTTGGTAGTTTCCCGCTTGTTAGAATTGTAGTTACACTTTGAGTTTCAGGATATTAATTAAAACTTATGATTTTTCTGTTCATTCGCCCTTTGTTCGATTCAATAAAAAACCTATATCGCAAATTGGTATAACTCGCTTGCAGAGTTATTTTTTCGTGGACATTTTTCAAGTTTTTGCTAGCGATTTCGGCTTTGTATTTCAGTAGTGTAACAAATAGTATCTTATATTTATAAATACGAGTGCGAAATGTTCATTTAAATCCTTTATGATCCCGTTTTTTGGATTGAAACATCAAACATCCGGACTTTTCAATTTTTCATATTCACAATATAGTCGTCTTTTGCGACACTCGGTAAGAAATGAGGGTTGTCTATTTTACCAGCTGGATACCTCACGGCGGGTCAACTTACTCAGTTGGGCGGGTCAACAACTCACTTACTCAGGGCGGAACAAAGTCTCATTTACATACGTGACTTTTTCTTAATTTAAAACGAATCATTTTTGCGACCACATCTGGGACATACTGTTTCTTCAAAAAGCCACGTTTGGTCATTTGCAAACTGAATTTGAACCTGTAAACTATTTTTAAAATACATGACATAAGCAAAATAAACAATCAGAAAGCGGAATCTCTGAATAATCACTCGTATCACACAGATCGGTTTAAACCTCTGATATTTACCTAACTGTGTATTTAGGCTCACATGCCCGATTGGTTTGATGCATAAACTCTCTAATGCTCTAAATATGTCTATAGCAATTCGGTTTATGAAATTTTAGGCCGACGCTGGAACACGATACGGTGGCAAAGCGATTATTCATTTGTCCGTACTTCAGTCGCGTTAAAGTAACGAATGGTTATTAAATCATTAATTTAATGTGAATACTTTAGCAAGCTACAGTATAAATGAAAAATTTTTGTTGGCATAATTGCTGGCTTGGCGATTAATCGAGATGAGGTTGGCTATTTAATGGAATAATTGATCTCTATTATCTATTAGCTGACACATTTTAATTTATTTCTATATATTTGTCATTGCTTCAACTGGTCGCGGAAAAGGAAAAGTGAATAAGTGAAGACAGGCAAAGATCACATTCCCTTCCTTTCCCTCCATCCTTTCCCAAGCCACCGTCGCAAATGGTTCAGATTTAGCCGAAAGGTCTACTCTATACTCTTTTTCAAAACAGAAGCCCTAGCTTCCTTATCGATTCTCCAGCAACACCTGGTGTATCAACTTGTTCTAGCTGGATTCTAAAACACGATTTAAGTCAGCATTTTGGTTGTCAATTCGTCGCCCCAAGTATGGTGATTGTCAACTGCTTCCGTGAATCACACTCTGCATAGAGATTATGCCTAAGGTATGCAAAAACATATATAAAGCAGATTCTAGCGGATGATAAGCGGATATCAAATAGTGTCGCAGGTTGTTTATCGCTATGCTTGCCTCTATATAATTTTTATAAGTTTTTTCACAAAAATATAGTATCGCTTCTTTTGTGCAACCCAGTGTCTATAATCTGCAAATTCATTTCCATTTAATTTACTGAAAACGAATGTACGTAAAAAATAAAATTTCATTCTTTTGTCAAAACGCGTTATTTTTTAACCTTTTATATCATTGTTTGTTAAAATTAACGTAAAATTAAATTAAGGTTTTGTAGCATTGTTCATTGAACAACGTATACAATTAAAATTTTATGTCTATTTATCTGGTGTTACATAATACTTGTATATCAAATCAATTTTAACTTAACATAAAAGTTCCGTTTTCAAATCTAATTGTTTACCATATTCAGGAAACTGAAGTAAAACTTCAACGTTATTCATTTTCGATGCTGTTTTCTCTACGTGTTTATAATTGATAGTAGATATTTCAATATTTTCCTTTGTATATGATATGTGTCCTTTAATCTGGTTGTTTGAAATATATTTCTAGTTACGGATAAAATCGATTAATACTTAGTATACTCAGACATATGGGTATATCTAGAAGACTTTTGTAATAGTAAAATAATATTTTAGTATCTTTGAGATGTTCATTGAAGATCACATGGAGAATAAATATAAATAAATATATGGGACACTTACACACACGGTCGTCCGTCCCCAAAGTAAGTAACTTAATACTTGTGTTATGGGTGACAGACAACTGGTGAATATATACTTATATATTTTTTAAATACATACTTAAATACAAATACAAATATACACCCAGGCTCAAAGACCAACAAATTCATTTATAGAAAATGTTGGCCCTCGGCGGGAATCGAACCCGCGACCCGCGGAGCTGAAGGTAGGGTCACTACCCACTGCTCCAATGGGCCAGTCAAATTGTTTAACAAACTCAGGAAACTGAAGTAAAACTTCACCCTTATTCATATTCTATGCTGTTTTCGCTACGTGTTTACAAATGATAGTAGATATTTCAATATTTTCCTTTGTATATGATATGTGTCCTTTAATCTGGTTGTTTGAAAGATATTTCTAGTTACGGATAAGATCGTTTAATACTTAGTCAGACATATGAGTATATCTAGAAGACTTTTGTAATAGTAAAATAATATTTTAGTATCTTTAAGATTTTGATTGAAGATCACATAGAGAATACCAGGCATTTATATTTTCGTATAGAAATCATGAAATCATTGCTTATACTCGTACTTATCACCTATGTGTTATCAGTTGCGTTTAACAGTAGTGGCTTAGCTCAACGCTGCGCACTAAGTTGTATATTACGTTATAGGCACGCGTATTTGCAATTTAGCACTACGTATACCGTAGCTTTATGCTGCAACAAAACTTAATGCATACATTAATATCGCTGGAAGCGGAGAGCATATCGGGAATACGATATCAATTGCATTGCATGCTGTGGTAGATATGCAAAATGTTTTCGGACAGCTTTTGACAAATATTGAAACAAATGTCGATTGAATCTGATACTACCCATACATGGTTTTTTCAAGCAAGAGTTTAGTTCTGTTCGCAGCTCCACTTTGCCACTTTGTCTGAAATGTTAAAAATTTTGAAAATTTGAATTAATAGAAGTGAACCTGGGTGAACGAGCCTTGCTCGGTAATTTTATTAAAAGGGATAAAAATATGCAAGAAAGGGTCGGAGACATTTGAACCCAGGTATTTTCCGATATTTAATCTGTCCGTTTACAATTGCGCTTTAGTATATTACCGGTAATAACGTAAAAGATACAGAGGCAGATCTTCACATATATAATATCAATTTGAATTGAGGACAATAGACGACATGAACGAAGTCGCGGGCTAAGGTTGTAATTAAATGAATATATTATTATTGAATTCCGTGTGTGTTGAACGGATGTGATTACGTATTCATGGACATGTCCGGTGGTCGTGGCAGCGTCACGGAATTGTCCCATTGTTGGCACTACGCAGCATTGTGCATTTTCATTGTAATTACGAGTCGACGTTTTATTATTATTATAGAACGCCCGTGACATTGTCAATTTACATGGGTGTGTATTACCTTTTTAATATATAATAATGAATGTTTGTCTGTATGTCCTTTATAAACTCCGAAATGGCTAGACCGATTTTAATGAAATTATCAGTCAATTTTTAAAATAACCCAGCGGATGATTTTGTAAAGTTTGGTGGCGTGGAACATTTTTTAAACTGTTGAGTTCAGTTTCGAATCAGGCTGAGCCACTGCAACGAGTGGCCGGACAGGTAGTCCAATATAAAAACAATATAATATCTGCATTAATTTTTTTTTTGTATTTAATAGCAGTTGCGAAGTCCCTTCCTAAGTAGTTTTGTAATATAGTATACTATTTTATAACAACGATTTATTTCCTTACACTTGTATTCAATAAATAAGAAGCAATTTTCTCAAAAGTCAATCCAAGTTCAACAACTTATCACATATTGAAGGCAACAAAGTTTTTCCATATTATTGAGCAAGCTATTGGAAGGAGGTTGTATTATTTAATGAATGACTATTGAGACAACTAGTTAAGTTCTTATTTTAAAACAATATGGAAACCGTAACATTCCTGAAAGATCGTAGATTTAAATAAAGTTAAAAATAATTAGTATTCCTAAGAAAATAAAACAATGAGCTTTATTTATATTTGATATTGCGCTTTATGAAGTAAAAAAAGAGACCTGCATATAATTAAATAACATAAAATGTGTGTAACGAAAGCTTTAATCCTTCTCTGTAAGGGGAGAGAAGGTCTAAACCCAATGGGACAGTAGAACTACTATGAATATGATTAATAGAAGGAGGCGTTTGCGGAACTCCATAGTACAGAAGTTACAATAAAATTACTTTGCTGTAATCCACGTTTTTATTAAGAAAATACATGCAATGGCTAAGTGTATGAAGCAGGCAGCAATCATATACCACGTACATGCAGGACAAGCCGCCACACATATCACAAGACGTCGCCGACACCAACACTCCGTACAAGTACTACATACTACTACAACCTCAAAATTGAAATAATGCATTACCATTTTATATGTATTCTCTTTTCTATTCTCTTTTGTATGTATTGCATGTATTCTCTTAACAAAAACGCGGATTACAGCAAACTAATTTTATTGTAACTTCTGTACTTTGAATATCATCTTCATCTCAATCGATAGTCCTATTGCACAGAGATCACGTCCCATTGCAGGGTTGGTTAGCGGTGCGACTTTTTTGCATCGATCACCGCTAGACATGGTCGTCAATGCTGAGTCGATTCGTCGGCAAGGGCAAATACTATTGGCATTCTGTGGTTTCAAATATTCAAGACGTACGTTATATTTATACATAGACTTTTAAATTTATTAAAGCCGGCATCTATTTGGCTCAGCTAAGTACACCACACCACATCATAACTTACGACAAAACCTTGATGACAAACCATCTAACAGTCGCTCGAGTCTCAGCAGAACTTATTTTCTAAAAACCTACGCCGCTATTTTATTTATTTTCCCAATCTAAAATTCTAGCCTCACCCGATTTTGTTATTCCGTGTATTCTCCTTAATAATAAATCTTTAATATTTAATTAATCTTGTATATAAATATTTTCGGAATCTCGGAAACGGCTCCAACGATTTTGTAGAAATTCAGCGTGTAGGGGGAGAAAAATCGATGTAACTAGAGTTCATTAAAAATGACATTCTATCCCTGTTTTCGGGCACTGAAAAAAATTCTAAAATGTTGAAAAAAAGGAAATGAAATTTTAGCTGAAAAACGTAATGCTGCGGTCACCCAGGTGCTTTAAATTTAAAGCATAAGAAGCATAAGCAATTTAAAGTTGATTGTAAAAAATTATTTCAAATTTCTCGGACAAATATTAAAGATTGTGCTCCTTTGGGATAACTTTACATAAATATCTTTATTCAACAATCTTTCACAAACGCCTTTTAATTTTTTATGTATTTATTTACCTATTATCGATGATTTAGGTAAAAATATAATTTGAAATTAATATCCGGGTTAGCCAAGGGGGTAAATAATGTAAAAGGTAAAAATAATATCGAGAGGAACATTGGATGGTCCCCAGAGATGGCGTTTTGGCGTGGATTAAAAAAAATATATTTTCCCAGATTGTTTTTCTAGGCGTATAGCCTCAGGGGCTTTTGTCGCCTGAAATGTTATTGTTCGCGGAGTTAAATAGAAGCTTTTATTTTTAACTTTTTATTGTTTTTTCCTTTATACCACCTCTTCCTCTGTTTTTAATTTCAACTAAGTGTTGTGAGTATTTATTCTTTTTAGCTTAAATTTCTTTTAAAGAGTGAACTTTAGTGAGATTTAATGGACTCTATTTTGGGAATGAGAATTCTTTTAAAAATTCGGTGTTATGAGGTATATGATTGTTTTGAAATGCAACATAAATGTCCAAGATAAGTTAATATGATTTAGTTTAGACTATCTTTGTGTGATACGAAAGAAAAGAGGTAAAGTGGTGATGACTGTGGAAAATGGTATGGAGGACCGATAAGCCGATAATCTTAAGTAACCCTATCCTGCCTTGGAAATCAACGTGTTAGTCTATATAGGAATATTTTCTAAACATACTATTGAATCGAAACGGCACAAGATCATTTTTCTTCTTCTTCTTTCTCAACCGGTGGACGTCCACTGCTGAACATAGGTCTCCTTAAGGGATCGCCACAATCCACGATTTTGTGCCGCTTGGATCCAGCGGCTCCCCGCGACCTTTTTGAGGTCGTCAGTCCACCTCGTTGGGGGTCTACTAACGCTACGCTTTCCAGTGCGAGGTCGCCATTCCAGCACATTAGGACCCCAACGCCCATCAGTTCTACGTACTACATGCCCCGCCCATTGCCACTTCAGATTCGCGATACGATGAGCTATGTCGGTGACTCTGGTTCGTCTACGGATCTCCACATTTCTGATTTGATCACGTAGAGATACTCCGAGCATAGCCCGTTCCATCGCCCGCTGAGTGACTCTGAGCTTTCTTATGAGGCCCATAGTCAGTGACCAGCGATCTTGTCTTGTCAGTGGTCGCTGACAAGATCATATGGCGTGGAAATTCAAAAAGGCTTTGTTAAATTTAATTTTCCTACATTCAAAATAAATAAAAGAAATTCTATCATCATCAGTTATCATTCTCCTGCCCTTATCTCACTCTAAGTGGGTCGGCATAACGTTACAAACAAGATGTCACATGATTCGGCTATGTATTTTACGATACCACAAAGAGGGTGGTCTATTGTACTCAAGTGGATACCACACGTCAACTTACCTTAGTCGCCTTTTACAACATCTCGGTAAGAAATGATGGTTGTCTATTCTATTCAGCCGGATACCACACGTAAGAGAAATTTTATCATTTTATTTAATACAAATAATTTTGTATGTAGAATTCTATATACGTCCATAGACAAAATAGGAAATGTTTGGTTATGTCTAATATTTCATGTCACAGATCATTAAACGTTAAGAAAACATAAAAAAATAGGTCGACCAACAAGTAAATCGTCAGTGATTTATTTGTGTATTTGTTTTAGTTTTAGCCTTGAGATGTGTTCACATTACAGGAAAGTTTTATAGTTTATGACTAAACGTTGACAATACTTCTAAGATGTTATTCAAGAGATTCGACTAGAATGTTGTGGTTGTTAAATAGAGTAAAAACTATTTTTGCATAAAACTGAACTTTAACGACAATATATTGTTAGAAATGCGTTTAGGGAATCACGCCGGGCACGTTACTGTGCACCAACACATTTCACTACAAAATCCAACGACAGAATGATTCTACCACCAGTTCGGAACTCTAATCCACTTGAGAAGAACTGGCAAGAAACTCAGTGATTGCTCTTATCACGATAGCAAATTCTAATGAACTTCTAAACATATTGTTACAATATCTTAGAAATACAACGCGCCTCAAATAATTAATTAGGTCAATAATATAGACAACTTTGTTGCCGTCAATGTGACATTTGTGCATGAATTGTTTCTTTAGATTATTCTTGGCTAACGAATCCACGGTTACATCAACTGGCCTTTTATTCACTTGTACCCTATGCACTTTTCAGTAGGTTGTCACAAAGCCAGTCTCTGACTCAGTCCAAGACTCAATCGACTCTAAGACGATGATAGGTCACGAGCTAAGCTGACGTGTAGTGTGGGCTAATGTGTGGTGATGGCTTGTGTCTTGTCGAGTCAAAATAGATTGCACCGTGGCCACAAAATTCCTATCTTACAGTATAAATTTATTTCGAATTATTATTTAGCAAGTTCTTTAAGTAAACATCTTAAATAAGTTTACTTAGAGTAAGTATGAAATTGCAATATAACGTATTTATATTTACCAAGCCTGCACTGCGGAATTATAATACAAGGAAGTTTCTTTCTGTATGCAGTGCGCAAATAGAGGCGACCGTGCATACACAAGTCGACGTGAAACTTGCCTTATTCAAACTTAACCGTCCAAGTAGAAACAATAGAGCACGCATGAAGCGAAGAGAAAATGTTGAAAGACAAACTTTCAGTTGAAGTAAAAATTCTACATTCAGACAATATTACTGTTCTAGATTACTAGAATTTTCTCTAAGTCTAATGTGAATATTATTTTCCACGATCTCCGTAAGATATTATATAAATCGTTTGTGATAAATTTAATATTAAGATTTTTGTTACTTTTTTAAGTGACTTTTGTTGTAATAAAGTTGAGTGAAATAGCATTTTATTATATGATTTTGTAATATCTCATCATAGATTTGAATTATTGAAAAAACACTGTTGTAAAAGTTTTGTGTTGTTTTTTTAGATATTTTTACAATCCAATTTAAAGGGTTATTTTAAGTTAAAGGTTAGCGGAAGTTTCAGAAGCCAATTCTTTCTTAGACTGACTTACGGTAAATAGATTGATGTGGTTAAAACGATTCTATTTGAATAGGTATTTTAAATTTAAGTGCTAAATTCGCTTTTTATATATTTTTTTTTCCGATCAAGTCGTTGACTTAAAACTTAAAATTCTTGTTCTAAAAAAGGCTCTCTATCATAGATTATATTTCTAGGTATACTTTTGAATTCATGTAATAAATTATTATTTAAAATTATGGATGGTTCACCATAGCCCGGAAGCACGGTAAACCATCATTTCCGGGTTATTTCACTAATGTCGGATGACATTTATTTTATCCTTGTGAAAATGGTAATCTCTGTGGGTAGGTTATTTTTAATTTAAATATCATGCATATTGTAATGTATGCACATTAATTGTAAGAATATAACTAAATTACCGTAATACAAACATAATGAATACATATTGCTCATGCGAGGACTATATTTTTATTTAAACTTTAATTATATGCATAATAATTTGGAACTAATGTCATATGCATAATAATTTGTCTAAAACAATCAATTAATGAAAAGATAAACTGTTACCTTAGCACGCTAAAATATAACTAACTACGTCGATGGTGAATTCACATTTTGATATTTCAAAGTACATAAATATAACATTTTAAATGAAAACGATTTCAAATTATATTATTTTCCTTCACGGGGACGGTTCTAGAGAAATTTTGTTTGAGAATAAAGCATCTTTGGATTTCGTTTGTAGTCAAAAATATCATAAAATATCATAGTTTTTAAGTTAAAAGACCTGTTAAAGTTTGCAAATTACATTTTCAATTTTGAAAGGAATCACAGTTTACTTTGTATTTGTATCTCTACAATCTCTAGAGAACAACAACTCTACGTGACATTCTATTGCTCAGGAGATTATAGAGATTGCGTCGTTATTGAATATTTCGCTTCTGTGTATTATGTAGTATTTACGGTGGATTTCTGTTCTACCGAGATTTCCTCAACAAATTTTGAATTTCATATACATTCGATATATTAAAGAGAAGGATAATTTACATTATAAGTAAACGAAACAATTGTTTTCGGAACTCGCTAAACATATTTATAAGCGTTTATTAAGAAGATTACCACTTAAAGAAAGGCGATTCAGGTTAAGGTTGATACGCTTTATAAAGCTAGAAATATTTGTCTCTTGTAAAATATCTTCGCTGTGATTACAGCAATGTCTTATATTTTTTTATTTACGACAAAATGTATGAGTTAGTCTTATTTATTTATTTATTCTTTATGCATACAGAAAACAAAAAAAATTAACACATAATACACACACAATAACAATTATTGTGTGTGTATTTTTAACACATGATTTATGATAAGGTGCAAGGGTGGTCTTATCGCCTACAGCGATTTCTTACAGACAACCTAGTTTTCTTATCTCTTCTTATATATATTCTTATCTTAAATTACTTACATAGTAGGATTATATTATTGTGTCAACAGAAGTTCAGCTTGGAACCGCATGGAAATAAGCGTGTCACTACATTATTCCCAAATTGAATTTGATCATAAAAGTAGTTACCGTGAGTTAATTATAAGAGATTTTTGAATAACTTTCACCGTTTACTTAGCGCACGCAAGGAAAGCTTTAAATTTTGCCGTTTTAGCAAATTGGTGGTCCTCTCCTATTTATCTTAGCGTGATGTTATATAGTCTATAGCCTTTCTCGATAAATGGAATATTTTACACTCAAACTCTAAACTTTATATATTAGTGTACATTATTTGCGGTGCGAAACTTTTTTTTAGGTAACTACACGTTTAAGTAATAGTATTAAATGTTTTGGTTCGATGTTTCGGCAAATTTGTAACCTGAAATGCATATACTTTTAACAATATATTATCTTTTAAAATATATCAAGATATTTTTGTTATTTTGAAATTAGTAATTTAGATTTAACTTTTAGATTTAGATTTTAATTAATTTGCAAGAGTTTTCTTATCAAAAAGTTCACAACTGATTGCTATTTCCAAGTGCCGTTGCCATTTAGAGCTTAAAACGAAACAGAACCTATTTCACCTTAATTATTCCAGTAAACTCCAAACATAAATTTTAAATGCTTCCATTTGCCAAACAAGACGAAATGTTTTTTTTATTATTTAATTAACAAAACTTTTATAGATAGTTTTTAGCATTAGTGATTCAAATTTTCCAAATTGATTTGTTTTTGGTTCAACGTGTGGTTAATTTTGATTAAAATAGTTAGTATGGTGACTTATGTTGCAAATTGATGCAAGCCACGCTTACTATTAAATGCCTATATACTTTTTTTACCATCCCCAAGGTAAGTAACTCGATACTTGTGTTATGGGTGTTTGTTAAATATATACATATATAATTTTAAACACATACTAAATACAAATATACAGCTAGGCTCGAAGAACTCGCAAATTCTTTATAGAAAATATTCGCCCTAAGCGGGTATCGATCCCGAGACCCGCTCGTTGGAGGCAGGGTCAGTCAACTTGATTCCTTTTTATATGTATAAGTGAATGGATGGAAAGCTGTGATAGCCCAAAATGCGTCCAACATAAGACCGTGCGATTCTTTCGAGAGAGTCATGGGTTCAAACCCCGGGAAAGGACCAATGAGTTTTCTGTTATAACTTATGTGTCTAATTGATAATTGTATTTTATTACAGGTTTTTCGGCCAAGGAAAACAACGTGAGGAAGCCTGCATATCTCTAAAGGATCCACTGGATATATGTAACCAACAAATTCGTCTTAAATAACCCTTGTCTTTATAAAGAGAGGAGGTTTATGCCCAGTGAAATGGGAAATAACAGGCCATTACTTTACAGCATTTAAATTATTTATAGAAGCAGGCGTTACTTTGCGTAATTCCATAGCACAGAAGTTACAATAGAACTATTTCGCTCATGCCTTACATACCTTATACTTGCAGGACAAGTCACCACATGTATCACAAAATGCCAACACCAACACTCCACACAAGCACAAGTGTAATGATTACGCATCGCATCGAATCGAATCGAATGATCGCATTACGATTTTGTTCTTCTGAGCGTTTAAATTGATTTTAGATCTAGAAGCGGGTACAAAAATGTTAAAGTATATTTCTCAGGCATGCAATCGCCGTAACCTCGACTAAGTAAACTATTATTCAATGCAAAAGCTTGCGCCACGGTGTATGTAAGAACATGACTTGGTATATTTGTAGAGGTATGCGAGTAAATGCGTCAGCGGATTCTCTTTTATTGGCTAACCCTAATAGCTTTTCGATTATTACGAACTCTACTCCATTTTCTATACACGTATCACTATTCATTCGAAGGGAAAAGAAATTTATATATTTTTTTCGTGAATATGATAGATTACAATATATTATATGCTGTCATGCCTTTCTATTTATATAATAAATTATTTTAATATATTTTGTCGAATATAGTAATGCTATAGTCAGATAAAAGGAAGTGCTACTAAGTTATAAACATTGTTAACTTAATGAACATAAATAAACAAGTAAAGTTAAAAGAGCTTTAAAAAAGCTTTTAAAAAATTTTTTCATGTCCCTACTGTTATCACAATAAATATAACGAGAAGATGCTTCGTCAAGGTCACAGAAGGTCTAATAGTATTGGAAAATGAGAAATTCTTTCTCGATAGAAATCTATATTTAACTTAGCACTTACTTATTTTAATACCAGCCGCCTGCCTGACGTTAATTTAAGTTAGTCGTATCTTACGAAACCTCGGTAATTAGGAGGGTGATCTATTCTACTCAACCGGATACCACACAACGGTTACTCTCGTCTAATAATACTAAAAATACTAATAATGATTTTATATGTTACAGTAAATATGGCCTAAACAGATTTCATTCCACATTACAATTCGATTAAATTTGTGTTGATTGTGCAGAGTTGAACTAATTAATGCTTTGATTAAATTGCGAATAATCCAATTTGCATTTAACGCACGCGTGATACAATTACATATTAATGATAAATTAGTATTTGCAAAATTAATGGAAAAAAGAATTGCCCTATCACACTATAATTATAACTACGAACTTACAATTCGAATATTCTATCAAACTGAATACCACACGGCGGGTCGACTTACCTTAGTCGCCTTTTACGATACATCAGTAAGATATGAGGGAAGTCTAATCTACTCAGCCGGATACCACACGGCTTTTACACTAGCACTAGGCACTGGCACTATAAAAGCGGCTTCGCCGTGGAAACCATAAAAACGTAATATATCACAGTATTTTGATGACCATAAAAATGGTTAAAGGTTAGGTTAACCTTAAAAGTTACATATATTAAGTCACGGACTTTTATTTAGAACTTGATTGCCTCTTCAGGTGACAAGAGGTCTGGCTCTTTTTTCGCACAAAGAATCAAATCGGTCTAGTAGTTCCTGAGAATAGCGCGTTCAAACAAACAAACTTTTCAGCTTTATACAATATATTAGTAAGTAAAGTAAGTAAGTAGCTGTTACTATTCCACTGCTGGGAATAGGCCTCTTCTCTCAGTTTTTTTTGGAGAGAAGGTTTGGAGCTAAGACCTACCACGCTGCTCCAATGCGGATTGGTAGGTTACATATATCCCCAGAATTTTCTAGAGATATGCAGGTTTCCTCACGATGTTTTCCTTCACCGAAAAGCGTGTGATAAATTGCAGTTATCAATTAGACACATAAGTTTTAACAGAAAAACTCATTGATGTCTGCCCGGTTTGAACCCATGACCTCATATATATTAGTATAGATTTTAAATATTTATATTTATAATATTAATAATAAATCCCTTTAAACTCGTCTCTCGAGAGATGTTAATTTGATCACGAATTGAAATCACGGAAAATATCAATATGTGCATACGGCATTCACCTAGTAGAGTGCTCTGCAATATTCATTTCAAATAAAATACCGGCTGAATTTTTACGCCGATACGAGCATAAATCTTTAAAGCAATCCAAACTCAATTACTAGGGTTTACTTTAGCCTAATGGGAAAAAGCTTCCCTTTGTCACGACAAGTTGATTTAATTTATTCGTTTGGTCATTGGAAAGTAGGAAAGGGGTTTTACCGATGAATATTTGAAGTTGATAAAAAACATTTTTGCAGTTACAAATGTTACTGGAACTTTAATTATGAAACGTATTTTTCCCCTGAATTATTTAAGTTCAAAGTATTCTGGTGCCATGTTATTCCAAATACATAACTTGAATTAACAGAAATAAACAAAGTTCACCCTTTTCATAGACCATCAAATTACGGAAACGTAGACTATTGGCATCTCAAAAGTCAGCATCCTCCTATCCTTATCCCACTTAAGGTGTCACATGATTAGGCTACATATTTTACGCCGACCGCCTGGTTGACGTCAACTTATCTTAGTCGTATTTTACGATTACCTCGGTAAGAATGAGGGTGGATTATTCTACTCAACCGGATACCACACGGTGAGTCAACTTACCTTAGTCGCCATTTACGACACCTGGTAAAAAATAAGGGTGATCTATTCTACTCATCCGGATACATATACACCGGATACACGGTGAAACTTTAATTGACAGAAATACACAAAATATGCCCTCTTCTTTGCACATCAAATTAAAGGAACGTAGATTATCGGCCTTTGGTATGTTTGGAATTTCTGGTTTTTGTTTGAAGGATTTTGGATCTTCGTTTCTTGCTCAGACAGGTTGGACTCAACAGCACAACCTAGCTTTGCCTGCCCAAAATTCTAGTATTCACATTTAATAATTATAAACTACTAGCTGTTCCGCAACGTGCTGTGGCTCAGTCTGCTTTCTAACCCACTCGAAACAGAACTAGATTATATGAAAAAAAAATTGCTGCCGCTGAGTCATTTTATAGATTGTTTGAAAATTTCATGAAAATCGGTACAGCCGTTTCGTCTATAAAGAACATACAGACAACATTAATTTTCTATATATAATATTATATTAAGATGATTTTTAGATCCTTAAAGAACTCATGATGGCTTGTAAAATATTTCATCATTTCAAACGCTATTTATTTCACGTTCAATGATGAATATGAAGATACGTTTAGTATCTTTGACAAACGGAAATACCGGTGTGGCCATGTTTATTTCTTATACTGTAGCTCATTACGAATGTATAGAGTATCTAAACTTTATCCGCAGAACAAAAACAGAATTCAGATAACAGTTGAGTAGTTGCCAACTTTTACCTTTGACGGAAAGCTATTCGCCGAAATTTTGAAACTAATGTTAGTTCTATATTCCACGTATTTTTGTCTGCGGAGCGTTGCGTGCATAATTTGACATTCGTTGTAGTAGATAGAAAACTAATTTCACGAACTTTTGCAGTGAGTTCGCTACTCTGCTAACAATTTCACGTTGTCATCCTACATATTTTAATAAGTAAATATTCAACAACCGCTAAAAAGTTTAGGATTAAATCATTCTATATTTGTTCACCATGTAAAGATAAATTAGTTTACGATAAAAGTCCCAAATACTTTCTCTTTAATTGTATCTAGTTATCAATATAAATTATAAAAAGTCCCCAGAAGCTATGTGTGTATGAACAGTTTTGTACCATAATCTACTGAACGTTTTTTTTTGTATTTGGTACGGAAAGGCTAAATCGATTTTGCTAGAACTTTTACTGAAAGATAGAGGGTCTATGGAGCAACATAAAGGGGGAATTATTCTAGAAATCCCGTGGGTTTTGGATTAGCGCGGAAAGAACTTTGAGACACACTAATTTCCACTCGGGCGAAGCCGCGGAAACTGCTGGCTTATATTTGTTCTATTTTATAACTCTCTAATATTAGTTTAATGCATTAATATTATTTAAGTCAATAAGATTATAAAAATGACAAAAATAAAAAAATATAACTAGAATAGTTTCAATTTATATATCAAAAATTTTAACTCAGTAGTGTGCTTATGCTTTTGGTGCAGGATTCAGATCTTAAAATGAATTCCGCATTTCAGCAAAGCTTTTGCTGGCTATAAGGGCTCGCTAAACCATTTTTTAATTAAAGGCTGCATTTTAATAATCTTTTCCGTTTTAACAGAAGATGTTCTTTATTTTGCATTCATTATAGTCTTTTTGTACGGTTTAAGGATTTGTATTCATTTAAATAGTTAAGGATTATTGACGTTATTATTGCTTTGTTATAGAGAAATGAAAGTATATTGAAATTTTTTATGGAATAGGATGGGAAACGAGCGGCATATCTTAAGTAATAACTGGCGCCCACGACTTCTCGCATGGTGAGTTTGTTGCCGACCAATAACTTATGTCGTAGATACCGATACGGAAACGCTGCCGAAGGGAAAATGCACCATAATATGGTGGTGCGTGAATAAAGTTGAATGATAAATAATTGTCTCATATATTTATTAATTTATTTTACGTCCAGTAAACGTTTATTGCATTATATACAAATGGTTCAAACAGTCCGTGTTAGAAACCAGTGATGACATACGTCTCATATATATGACTATTTAAAAAAGCTCAGAGTCACTCAGAGGGCGATGGAGTGAGCTATGTTCGGAGTATCTTTACGAGATTAATTCAGGAATGAGCAGATCCGTAGAAGAACCAAAGTCATCGACAAAGATCAGCGTGCCGCGAAGCTGATTTAGCGATGGGCGGGGCACAACGGATTACTTATGGGCGTTGAGATCTTAAGGTGTTGGAATGGCGACCTCGCTACGGAAAACGCATGAGTTAGTAGATTCCCTGAGAGCTAAACTGACGACCTCCAAAAGGTCGCGTGGAGCAGCTGGATCCAAGGTGCACAAGATCGTGTGGTGTGGATATTCCGGGTTATATGGACTTATCCAGCAGTGGAAATACATAGACGAAGTAAAGAATAAGAAAAAAAAACAAATTCTAGCATTTTTGTAATTGTTAAACTTATATATAAAACCTCTATGTTATGCATAAGTCAAATGTTGTTTGTCAATGAGAATACCAGGAATGATACTCCGTGTAGAAATATTTAGTCCGTACATAAAAAAAGGATTACATAAACAATGTAATTATCCCAAGTTTAATTGCGTAATGATCGTTATGCTAATGTGGGCGAGTCAAGTTAGGGCGAACGCTCATAATCGAGTCTCCAGGCAATAACCATTTGAAGGGGTGGCATTTAAATTAGAAGTAATTATAAAGTGTCTGATGGGGTGAGCCTCTTGAAAATGTTAGTGACTAAAGATGGTACTTATGGTTTGATATGATGGACGAATGTCTTTAGCTTATTAATTAACAAGCAACTCGGTAATTAAAAAAATAGTTCAAATTCAGTTACACTAACTAAAGATGTTAAGTTATGATATACGAAATTAGTTAATATAGTCTGGCTGGTACGTACAAATTTTAAAAATTTTACTTTCTCTTGTTATTCACTAGGTCGGTAACTGTTTATGCGGATAATGTTTGGTACATTTAGATACATCGCAGTTTACGCTCCATAAAGCAAACACATCCGACTTAAACACACAAACAACTTAATACAAAACAAATATAGAAGGCAGCTAAATTCAAGCAAATTCAACAAAACACGATCCAATGTTTGGGTTAACTTAGAAGTTGTTTGCTTTTCAAATGTAGTTTCCTTCACGCCCTTGTATTGATCATTCACTGAGCATTAATACATAAATAGCTAACTGTATTACTATTATTATTATTATAATAAATAAATTGTTGGTTCTTCGAGCATGGTTATATATTTGTTCTTAAGTATTTATTTAAAATTATATCCTTACTAATATTATAAATTGCGAAGGTCTGTCTGTCTGTAATGTAATCTTTCACGGCCAGTCCGCTAAATCAAAGTCAATAAAATTTGCCACAATTATTCCTTATACATCATATAAATATCATCGAAAAAGTTTTTTTAAAGAAAGTTTTTATTTATTTCGGTTTTTTTTATTGAATAAATTTAACTGAGCTATGCGAATGTATATTTCATGCAAGTCGTGAACTCTGAGTCTTCCTGGACGATCTGATTTTTGATGGAGATATTTGCTGAGTTGGCGAGTGACAGAAGCTACTGTTCATTCCACACTACAGTCCACGCGACCGAATTTGCGGCTAAAAGCTAGTATGTATATATTAACCAGTTGTCTGTCACCCATAACACAAATATTAAGTTACTTACTTTGGGGACGATTATTAGGACGGGGATTAATTATATTTGCATCTTTGAATATATTATGTTTGAGAATATATATAGGCCAGCTAAATAATATAAATTAAATTATTTTATCAGATATCTATTTTGCAAGTTTACTATCACCAAGCAATATATGCTCATCCTAAGACCACATTCGAAGTCAAAATTACTTGATTTATAATACTTTCCATTTTTCACTCTCCGCAATATAATATACAAACTTCGAAATGTTTAGTACGATGAAGTAGTTTGTACATCTCAGAAACCATAAGAGGTTTGTCAATACTCCAATACAGCCTCGGGAAAGCTTTTACTTACGCAAAGCTCCTTGTTAAGTGTGCCTCAAACCAGTAGAATTGAGACTCTTTGCAAATTGCTACATTGTAAAGGTTTATGAGAGTATTCTAAAGATCAAAATACAATGAAGTAGTAAGCTACCATGTACCATTTGGAAACTGGCTATAATACCAGTATAGGCTTTGCACAACTTCCTATAGGCTAACCGTTTAACTCAGACCTCGCCTGCGGAGTACAAGGCCGCGGAGGTAGGACCAAAAACGAGGACTGAGGTATGTGCAGGTGGTTACCTCTAGTTTATCGCGCTACGCCACTCGCCGCTGGTGGGCAAGGTCTAAGTTAAACGGTTAGCCAATAAACTTAATGACATTTTTGGCTGTACACTATTTAAGTAGAATCACTGGTATAGTAGCCGTGGAGCAAAAGCTTAGATTATAAAAGAACGATGTAATGTAACGTATATATCCTTAATTGAAACGTACAATATCGTTTTAAGTGTGAAATGGTTATTTTATTAAAAGAATCCTATAAAATCCAAACAAAGGCGATTCAAACAAGAGCAGTGACATTAGAAGCAGGAATTCATGTTAAGCGTTTACGCGACTTATCGGTTTTACCAGTTTTAAAACAATTGTTCGGTAAAACACGATGTAAGTGGACTTTGGAACGCGATGAATTCTTCTTTCATAGTTATACGGTGCACAATGTCGTTTAAATCTTATCTGAAAATTCTAGTACTAATGTTACACTAATATATGACTGCCTAGACGTCTTTTGCGAAATGAAATGAAATGAATGAAATGAAATTTATTCGGAACAATAAAAAATGCTGCATTTAAAAGTTATTATCATCATCCTCCTTCCCTTATCCCACAATAAGTTGGATCGGTACAACGTGTTGCCAGCCTGCTTGACGTCAACTTACCTAAGTCGCCTTTTACGACATCTCGGTAAGAAATGAGGCTCTGTTCCAAGTGGTCTTTTCTACTACGCCGGACACCATACAGCTTAGAATATTTATATGATCCATTTACTAATAAGAAAGTTTTAATAGAGTTTAACAACGTAACAATACGATTATAAAATTGGAGATAAAAAATAGCATAAATGGTATAAGGTTGTAGTCATGTAAATAGAAGATATAGACGATTTATATATTTGAGTCAGTAACATTGGTTTAAAAGATAAAGGGAAATAAGTTTTACGGCAAAAATTTGGGAAATAACACTTTATATACGACTATTTGCCACGAAACGACCGAACTAACAACTCTGGTTTTAGATCACTAGAGGTCACGTAATCGCTTGTGTTAGTCAGTGGCTGGTACTTATTGGAATCTTTTTTTTTTTAAAGCTTTAATTGATTATATGCTGTATTTTGATGCTTTTAACTTTAATCATCATCATCATCATCATCCTACTGCCCTTATCTTACTCTAAGTGGGGTTAGAACAACATGTTATTACCATTGTCATATGATTTGGCTACGTATTTTACGACTCGGTAAGAAAGAGGGTGGTCTATTCAACTCAGACGGATATCACCCGCTGGATCAACTTACCTTAGTCGCCTTTAATGACACTAGTGGTCTGATAATAAAAAGTGTAACAAAAATTTATTGTTGAAACGATTATTCAGTTTGTGATAGTGAACGTATGTAGTGCTTGTGTATTGTGGTGGCGGTGGTGGAGGTTTGTGCATGCGTTTTTACGAATCCTGCATATATCAGGTATGAAAACGGATTGTACACTCTACATTTAGCATTAAATATATTATATATATTTTTTACTTTACTTCATCGCCGATTATAGCAAAATAATTTTACTATTACTTTTGTATTATGGATCTCCGCAAAGTAACGCCTAATTCTATAAATTATTTCTTTTTAATAAGTTTAAACCTTCATCTTCAGTTTCTTTGACAATAGACAAATATCAATTATAAACTTAAAACAAATTTAATTAACATCGTAGAGAATAATTCTATCAAGTAATAAATTAACAAGATACTATTGTATTAAATTCTTAAACTAAAACTTCCCAGACATCACAACAATTTTCGTGGTACGAGTAAAACTTTGTAGCTCGCGACTAACTCTAGATGACTTGGTGAATTAATTTAAAGGCAATGTTTATGACATTGTAATCTCTCATATCATATATGAGAAAATTAAATGAATTCATTTTAAACATAAAAAAAATGATTTTTAAAAGCATCTGTTGCTATTTTCGAAAGAAAATTAAAGACCTTATGAAATAAAGCTTATGATAGAAATATTTCTATTAATAAGAATCCTATTATAACTTACTTATTGTCTATAGTAACTTAAATACTGTGAGCTAAAGTCTAAGTTGTGCGCTGGCCTAGACATTATCTATTGTTATTTACTATCAGTTTAGCATAAAAAATTCGTCGCTGTCCGAAGTATAAATTGTGAAAGACAACCTAAAAAAATTAAGTATAATCGAGATCACGTGATCCTTCTGACGGACCAAAATTATGACAATTATTTTGCTATAATCTGACTTTTAAAGGACGTACGCGCTCACGTCCCGGTATTTATGAGTTTTATATAAGTACTAGCTGTGCTTGTGGCTTAGTCTGCATATTTAATTGAATCAATCAGCGTATTTAATTGCAACTCGAAGTCATCGTCACAGATAGAGATATGCTGTCGTGGACTTTTTTGTAGCATATTTCTAGATCTATAGTTCTCTAGTACATTACTTTAGTGTATCTCTGCTGGTTTACGAGGCGCACCCGCCTAAAACTCCCAGAAGGATTATTTACTTCTTACCACAATTTACATTAAAACTGTGATGTACTATTTACATAAACCAGTCGGAAGAATTACACTACCTTTTAGTAGAAACCATTCAAAAATCGGTTTAGTAAAGTTTGAAATAATCGATCGCATACAGACAGACAGCTTTTCGGGATTTTGTTTTATAATAAGTATAGACTAATGTACTTGATTACTATATATTTCATAATGCACTTTATAGTTATGCGTACGTACGGCATGATTAACACTGCTAGATTTGAAATATTTCTGGGATATGAATGAGTTATCACATTTTAAAGAGACGTAGGTCCAAGTTCAAATCGTTCTTTCCAAGAACTAAATGTTTGGTTATTGGTTAATTTATAAAGTGTAGAAAATTAAAGGTCTTATCTTTACCGATCATATAATAAAGATTTTTATACAAAGCGTTATAAGATGAAAAATTAAAAATTAATTTTTAGTTATCAAAGGTGATCATAATTAGTTTGATTATTAATTATTAATAACAAATCAACATTTTCTCTGTGTTTTGTCCCAAAAAGCATCAAATATTTCCACAAATTTCAGTAAGGAAATCTCGCAATATGTTGTGCGTTCTACCAAATATGGTAGTGTAGCTCTGATTCGTTTAATTTAATACTCAGGAACGCGTGCCAACACAGATTAAACCGAATTTCCTGAGGCTTTTCCAAGCTATAACTTTAATTGGCATGACATTTTCAGTGCCATATTTTTAAGTCATCCTTGTTATGAATATTTGTGATCAATACGTTTGAATAAACATTTTACGTTTCAAATTTTGTTGTCATATATACTGTAATGTAATAGCCATGTGGTATCCGGCTAAGTAGAATAGTACCACCCCCATTTTTTACCGAGGACTCGTAAAAGGCGACTAAAGGTAAGTCGACCCGCCGTGTGGTATCCGGCTGAGTAGAATAGACCATCCTCATTTCTTACCGAGGTGTCGTAAAAGGCGACTAAGGTAAGTTAACCCACCGTGTGGTATCCGGTTTAGTAGAATACACCACCCTCCTTCTTACCGAGGTGTCGTGAAATACGACTAAGGTAAGTTGACGTCAGGCAGGCGGCCGTTCGTAAAAACGCAGCCAAATCATGTTATAACATGTTGTGCCGACCTCACTTAGAGTGGGATAAGGGCAGGAGGATTTAAATATATACTGTAATGTAAAATATAAAAATCTTTGATATTAACTTTACAGTACGATAATTTACTTAAGTAAGTGTATGAAGAAAACTAAAAGTTTAACTAACTTCTTTCAAATACATATCTGTCTTATACTGCAATTTTTCTATGGCTAGATTTGTGGTTTTGCTTAATGTTTAAACAGTTTTCAAATTTCACAATGTTCGAGCATTGACCCGCTTGGGTAGAGGCATTATTCATGAATTATGTGTTCGATCGAAGTAAATAGCAAATGTATTCGGAAAATATTTTCTTAACTTGCTATATAATGACAGTTTGGCTAAGTTGTGAAAAGACTTGTTGCAATATTTAAATGAAAGTGGTCGATAAGCGTTAACATGTATTTTAGATTTATTTAATCCGATCTACTTTATAAAGGCTAGTTTCATAACGTCTTACACAATAGACTAGATGGGAAAAAGGCACTTATGTATTTGTAAATAAAGTACGTAATCGTCTATGATAGTTATATTAATTTATTAGGAAATTGAGAACTTTCGAGATGCATTTTTGTACAATTTTCTTTGCTATAGGTGTAATCGATACTGTTGCAGCAACTAATCAATATGACGTACCTATATACTTATAATTTGACAGAAAAATATGGGTTTATTTGTGTGTTTTCTTATATGAAATACCTGCTTAAATATACCTTATATTTTGTGACATCACAATATCTAGAGTTAAAGATGTTTTAATAAAGTTTAAAAGGGATTTTTTGGAAATAAAATTAACTCTTAAAAGTCCACTTTATCTTTATTTTGTGGCCACAAAAATTCTATAATACGACAAATACCCGACTTAGATCGGCTTTCTAAAAATTTATGTTCCGAGCAAAGGATAAAACTGCATCCTGTATAGCCTGGCACAGGTCCAAAGAACTAACATGCCAGTCAGGACGATGCTCGAATAACTTTACAGCACTCAGAAATATATCTTGCCTGCACCATTAATGATTACCAACATATGTGTTATTTACGAGTGTTGAAGTGAGAGAAGCTTGTTGGGAATATTAATTTATTATTATACTAAAATGTACGGTTTTAAACCTCCGATTTTCTAACAGATTAGCACATTTAAGGTACATGTAGGTTTTATCCAGGATCGAAGTAAAATCTAGCTAGTTCCAGAAAAATTCATGTTTGCAGAGAAAATTAAAAAAAATCATTGTTTCTCTAACACGATATGTATAATGTACGAGAAGGTAAACATCTTATTCCCTTGCACTGCGGGTAAAACAGCGGGGTTTCGAAAGTATTTCATAAAATTAAGTTAATGGCAGCAACAACAAACACCAGTATAGCTTTTTAGACTTCACATAGGCTAACTAAGTTGATAATCAACTTATATTAAGTGAAAATTAAATACCTCAACCATTAAAAAAAATGAAAGTGTTTTGATTTTTACTACATTGTAAGAATCGAAACACTTGCATGCATAGCACAGTATTTGTTGCGCTGCCATGTAAATGTTCCGGGTTTTTTTCCTACTCTCAAGTTTCTAGTCTGATCTGATTTAAGGTACCTTAGTGATTACTTACTGTCTAACTTAAAACGCCACAAGGTTGCCACCATATCATTTAGAGTACAGTATATCCAGTACAGTACAGTAAGTATCCCATATATATTTATTTTAAGTTCAAGACTTTGACATATAACAAAAGCGGCGATAAAGCCACAATTTTTGTGTGCATAGTGCATAATATCTAACTCACACGCATCCTGCTTTATGCTTCGTGAATATTATTCCATCTTGTGGACTTTGGCCTGAATCCAGCATTAACATCCCATTCACAACGTTGCTTAAAACGCTTTATAGCACGCCAAAAAGTGGCTATTTCGCATACTATAATAAAATATCCGGCTTAGCACAGAGCGCATACAATATTGTTCACGAGACTTATTTATAGTAAAATATTAGTTTCGTTAGATTTCAAATTATCATAATTTGTTAGCTTTACATTAGGTTCGATATTTCAGCAAAGTTAATTTTTTTTACTGCCTAAGTTACGTTTGCGAAGAAATTTGTAGAACACTTATTACCAAACGTCTATTCCTTTATTTTTAATTTACAATCCAGACACAACTCAGCATTGTGGACTTTGGCACAAATCCAGAGGGATAACATCCCAAGCGCGACGTTGTACGAAAAGCTTTTTTGACGCTAGGAAAAATGACTTTTTCGTGCATCATTAACAACTTTTATGTTATTCATGTTAAAGGCGTGAAATCGTTAACGTTTTGGCACTCTACGTAAGCAGCCACTGAGCTATTTAAACTTTTTTCGAGTAATTAAAATAGTTGGAAACAACAGCAATAATTAATTCCAGATTGAACTACTAATTACTAAATTGTAATATCGTTTTGAATATTTATACTGTTAATGGAAGCTCGTGTTAATTAAAGCAGCATAAGTCAAATATTCTCTATTGGTTTTCATGGTATTATTTAATGTGACTAAAACAGAAATTGTATATGTAATGAAACTATTACATTAATTTCTATTTGAAAACGAAGAAAATTTTTGCCACTATTATCCTACTAATATTATACGTAAGTTGATGAGCATGGATGTAAGTTTGTTAATCTTTCGCGGCGAATTCACTGAACCAAAATCGATGAAATTTGCCACAATTATTCCTTATACATATAAGCTATAGAAATCCTTATTATTATATAAATTACTTTTGTATAACGTTAAGGTACAAAGGTTATTCGATTTTAACCCGATGTGACCCGTATGTTTATATAATAATCAGTATAAATCGCGAAATATACGCTGCGCGAAGATTGGTGAATTTTTTTGCAAGTGAAGCTTATATAAAAATATTTTTTCTTTGACGACAGGAGTAATGGTGCAGTATTTTAACATTTAAGTAAAGCGAACAAAACAACAAAAAACTTTTTTTCTACAACCATTTCAAATAACAAGAAGAATTTTTATCAGATAAATTCAGATAGCAAGTTGAAAAAAAAACTTATTTCAGATTCTTTAAAATCAACCCCATGTACCTTTACTTACAATGTACTTACACAAAAGTAATGAGAATATTATTTTCACGACAAAATCACAAAGCGAAGCATTACCCAAATTCTCAAAGAGTCTATCTCCTGACGATACTTCGGCGAAACAATTGTTGAGATTGTGGTGGTGAATGTGTGCAGGGCTTGTGTATTGTTGTGTCATCGGTGTCGGGTAGTGCATGAGTTCTTACAAATTCTGCATGTATCAGGTATGAGAACGAATAGTACACTCTACATTTAGCATTACATATATTTTCTTTCATCGCAGATTATAGCAAAATAATATTCTCATTACTTTTGTATTATGGACCTCCGTAAAGTAACGCCTAATTCTATAAATTATTTAATGTACTTACAATAAATATTGAAGGCGTATTTAGTATAGCTAAAGTTTATTTAATATTGTAAGCCATTTAATAAGTACCCTTTGCAGAGTTGACAGTTATATTCACTTATGGGTAACCGCAAAACCGTGTATTTGGGATAATAACCACAAGCGGACGGATTGACTGGATTAACAGTTGGTTATCTTTGTTAATATGTATTTTAAAGCAATTCAATTTAAAAGCAAATTGTAATAATTGTATTTAATTGTATATTAGGTGTGTCTCATTAACTGTAAAAAATAATTCACAAGAGCAACGTAGTATTTTTAGATTAGGGCAAAAGATTTGAAAATTGGGCTTCACCACTTTCGTGTAAAATAAGGACAAACATAGATCCTTAGATTTATTTATAATCTTAAAGTGATATGTGTCAATAAGATATAAAAAAATATTATCGAAAAGAGAGTAATTGAATAGTCTTTAACAATGATTCCACTTCTTTCTCGTTCTTTAGTCAAATCAAACAGCATTTATTCACATAAACACTTTCATGCCAATAACAATTTAAACTTAAAATGACTTAAAATAACATTAAAAGTACAATTACACAAACGGTCGTCCAAATTAAGTAATTTAATATTATGGAATATGATATAAATGGAATGGAATATGGAATAAAATAGAATAGACCACCCTCATTTCTCACCGAGGTGTTGTAAAAGACAACTAGGTAAATTGACTAGCTGTGCGGTATCCAGCTGAGTAGAATATACCGCCCTCTAACTTACCGAGGTGTTGGCGAGCTGTCGTAATATACGTAGCCAAATCACATAACATAAACATGTTGCTCCGACCCCACTTAGAGTGGGATAACTGCAGGATAGTGATGATTTGGTTTATGATTATTGATATAGCATTAGATTAACATTTTTCTATTTTTATTTCACATTTTAAATAACTTTTCATACACTATAAACACATGTTATCGATTGGGCTTAAAATATTTTAACCATATAACTTTGAATTAGATCATTCCGCTGTTCAAAATATATCGGAACTATTTCTCTCACTGACATTTTTCGTCTAAAACTGTTAGGCTGGATTCATACTATGATGCCGTTCTCGGTACGATCTCGCTTCGTTCTCGGTCCGGTCAAATCTCACTGTGTCTACACTACTCGATGCCGTTCTCGGTTCGATCTCGATTCATGGTCGACATACGATGTTTAAAAAAAGAATCATATTAATTTTATTCGCCAGAAAATGGAATTCAATTTTTCTATTGAAGAATTAGCAACAATAGCATTTTAGCATAGCAACAAGATATAAATTTAAAAAAAATTATAACAAAAAGAAAAGAAAAAAAGGGGACAAGAAAATATGGGTTTTAGTAAAAGTAAAAGTTTATTACCGAGAAAAGAGGAAGACGAATATTATACTTTATTTCGTCATTTGGTAAATAATGAAGAATAATGTTCATTATATTGATTTAGGATTGTATTCAGGAATATTTGAAATGATTTTAAAAATAATTGAGCGCAAATTTTAAAAAGAAACACCTCTTTTCGTCAGGTTACTAATGGTTTGGATAAGGTAAGTAATAAAATATCATATTCTATAAAAATTTGTATATTTAAATTATAACAATCATTTACATGCATGAATTACATAATATGTATATAGCGGTGATGGTGTTGGTTGATAATGCATTTTCTTGTTGAGGTCCTGTTTTTTTCTGTTTATATTTTTTTGTTTATTCCAGTGGTACATTACTAGCGAACGTATTGACGGAATAAATTTCTAATTAAGCTCCTTCATTGACATCAATTTATCTTATCATAGTTGTTGGTTCATCTGTCTCTTCAATATCCATATCACGAATATTGTAATTGTTAACTTCATCATCGGCAATAATGGATATTCGTAATCTATTACAGTTATGTACTCATTAATAAATTACATTTGGTCGTGATATCGCCATTTGCAAACTTTGTAAGCTGCTTGGCCACTTTTGGCCACTTTTTAATTTAGAGAGGTATTTTCGATATTGAGCTCTTAGTTGCTCCCATCGATTCCTTGCTCCTATAATAGAAATATAACGTTTATAAATAAGGATATGTAACAACATGCATTCTGCATAATATTATTAGAAATTCTGGAATTCGATGAATTTCGAGGGTAATTTGTATTACATTAATAATAATCACGTGCAAAATCTAAAAAGACAAAGAGGAAATGCATAGGCCTATAGGCATAAGTGAAATAAAAATCAACTCTCCTGAAGTATCAGTGCCATGGCAAGAAAAACTTGCGATATAATTACAATAAAGCAATTAAATGAATATCACTTTGTTACGTTTGTGTTTTACTCACCAGGTAATCCTATTGCGTCTTCAATCTCGTTCCATATTTTTATTTTGTAAATATTGTCACTGTAGTAGTGTGACTGCAAATCATACAGGCTGCGTCTACTTTTCACAAATTCAATATGTCTTTCATCTGCAAATAATAAATATTCAATTTATTTTTTATTTTTTGTAAAACAGTCGACCATTTATTTATTAATTTAACTCTATGCACTTTTCTCAAAAAAAAGGCACATAGAAAGACTGGTAAAATAATTATAGCAGAATTATTCTTTATCTATAACAAATGTTATAAACCACATAAGAAATAGTTAACTTTTTCTAAACTCTACGATTTATTACCAGACATATCATCATCTTCCTGCCCTTATCCCACTCTAAGTGGGGTTGGCACAACATGTTATAAACTTGTTGTCACATGATATGGCTACGTATTTTACGACCGGCCGCCTGCCTGACGTCAACTTATCTTAGTCGTATTTTACGACACCTCGATAAGAAAAAGGGTGGTCTATTCTACTTAACCGGATACCACACGGTGAGTCAACTTACCTTAGTCGCCTTTTACGACGTCTCGGTAAGAAATGAGGGTGGTCTATTCTACTCAGCCGGATACCACACGGCGGATCGACTTACCTTAGTCGCCTTTTAAGACACCTCGGTAAGAAATGAGGGTGGTCTATTCTACTCAGCCGGATACCACACGGCGGGTCGACTTACCTTAGTCGCCTTTTACGACACCTCGGTAAGAAAAGAGGGTGGTACTATTCTATTCAGCCGGATACCACTCGGCGGATTTATTACCAGACATAATTATTTAATTAATTTTATTTAACATAAATGCTAAACACATGCGGCGCGACTGATGAAAGACTGCAGTTGAAACAAAAGAAGCGAGTTCAGGTCGAGACAGGTCCGATCTCACTTCAGTCAAATTTTCTTGTCGACGAACCGACGCTCGACCGATATCGGATCGGTACTGGCCCGATACTATAGTGTGAATACTCTGATTCTTTTTTATTTAAGAATATTTTACCGGACCGAGAGCGGAGCGAGATCGAACCGAGAACGGCATCATAGTCTGAATCATGCCAAAAGTTCAATTCAGACTATGATGTCGTTCGCGGTTCGTTCTCGCTTTGTAGTTGACATAAGACGTTTTGGAAAATCACTACATATTATAAAACAAAGTCCATATTTCCGTATGTACGCATAAAACTTTAAAACTTTTTTTAATAGATAGAGTGATTCAAAAGGAAGGTTTGTACGTATAATAACATTCAATACGAAGTAGAGAAATACTGTAATTTTTGAGGTTTCTGTAAATAATTACATTTTTTTCCGCTTACATTGCAAACGCAGGCTAAACCCTACGAGATTCATCAAAATGATGTACTAAGTATTTGTACACCTTAAAAATTTCTACAGAAAAGTCCGCGATGGTATATGTCTATCTCTTATGGATAACCCACAATAGCAGTTTTTTTCATTTACTTTTTACGAAAAATGATGCCTTATGTTCAAAGCAATTTTTATACAATACAGCAAAAATCCTTATCCAATTGAGTACCTTAAATAAATTGTTGATTTAATATAGATCAATATTGCCGTTTACAGCATGTAATTTAAGTAAACATTTTCGGAGATATTACAGATTTAAAATCGCGCGAGGAGGGCGCGCTTCGACCTATAAGCACTTCGACTTTAGCAGCTATGTCCCTCTTTCAAGAGTTTGTTTGAAGACATTCTGTAATTAATTGTAAAAATAAAATACATAGGGAAAATGTAAAAGTAAATAATTAAAAATGTACTATATGAATTTAGATATTCAAAAAATAGCAGGAAATCTTCTTGGTATAGGGAAAGGAAATTGTTTTTCTCCAAATTTAACGCGTGCGGGTCACGGGTAGTAATGAATAAATCAAAACTATTCGATCGATTTTAATCATTTTTTTTACACTGACTGACATGGGATATATATTTTATACCCGTGCGAAGCAGGGGCAGGCCGCTAGTAACTATATAAATTTAATTCAACAGCATTTAGTATTTCAATATAAAAATCAGAAAAGAAAAGCAAGAAAAAAGAAAGAATAACCGAATAATAAAAAAGGCTAAAAGAAAATTAAAAGAAAAGTCAAGAAAAATCAAAAGAATAGCACAAAAAGAAAAAGAATGACAGAAAAGAAGATTCAAAAGAATAGAAGAAAAGGAATAAGAAAGAAAGAAAAGCTGATAAAAAATTATAATAATACAATCACTTATAACAAATTTTATAAAGTACATGATAAATACTTACCTAATTCAGATTCCCACTATTTATTACCTTTAACTTAATTTGATTTAATTAAAACACACTAGCGGCACGACTGATGAAAGTCTGGAGTTAAAACAGAAGCGTGTTCATATTGTCGATGTCGGTACAACGCCGAGACCGGTTCGATCTCGCTCCAGTCAAAATATTCTTTTTGACGAACCGGTGCTGGAGCGATATCGGACCGGGACCGGAGCGATACGATAGTGTGAACACTCTGACTGTTTGTTGTTTAACAATATTTTACCGGACCGAGAACGGAGCGAGATCGTACCGAGAACGGCATCATAGTCTGAATCCAGCCTAACTGTTTTGACATTTTAAAAGCTTTCTGAATAAATATTTATTAGACGGCTCTTAAAATAAATGGACCTGGCGATTGTTAGTATTATTTGAAGGTCAACCCATTTCCAGTATTTTAGGAAAAGTTATTTCTAAATTTGTCACCAATACTTGAATATCATACAGAAGGTCAAAAGTCAAGTGCTTTTTATAGTTATACATATGTTGTAACATGTTTGGCTACGTATTTTACGACCGGCCGCCTACCTGACGTCAACTTACGCCAGGTACCACACCCTTTACGACACCACAGTAAGAAATGAGGGTGGTCTGTTCTAATCAGCCGGATACCACACGGCATAGTGTTTTTTATAGTTATATTGACATGTATTCCTACTAGCAGATGAAAAAAAAATATAATTACAAAAACCTCTTAATACCACTCTTTTATAAAAATAATTATTACGACAAATGTACTTGTTGGTAAAAATATTTTATCATTAAAAGAATTCCATTGTATTTGTGATGCAGTGGTGCAATAGGTTTTTACCTACCTGGGACTCAAAGTTCGTTTCATATTTGAACATCATTCTCCTGTCCTTATCCCACTCTAAGTGGGGCCGGCACGACATGTTATAAATATGTTGTCACATGTTTTGGCTACGTATTTTACGACAGGCTGACTGCCTTCCGTTAACTTACCTTTGTCGTATTTTACGATATCTCGGTAAGAAGAGGGTATTTCTATTCTACACAAAGGATACCACATGGTGGGTCAACTTACCTTACTCGCCTTTTACGATACCTCGGTAAGAAATGAGAGTGGTCTATTTTACTCAGGCGAATACCACATGGCGGTTGTAATGGTACCTTAGTCACCTTTAACGATAGATACGTTCCATATTTAAGCAATTCTTAATAAAACTTTTGACTAGGCCTAAATATTAACGCTGTATGTATGAAGATTATATTTGCATTATCGAATTACAAAACCGCACCAAAGATTTCGCAATAAAAACTTTATACTCAAACCGGAGTAATTTTCAACGTTTATTATAATATCTTGTTTGTGGCGAACGCGCTGAAACGTATTTTCCGAGAAAAGTTGTACAGAATCTGATAAAACAAAACTCATTTCCCAGCAACATAATTTTCCTTCGCATTTCGCTGACCAATTCATTTAACATTTTACTGATATAAAACAGATTTTGTGATAAATTTAGAAAAGAATGACAGCCCGAAAACGTAAATATTATTTTAACAGTGCCTTTTGCCAGTGAGGACCAATAAATTATTATTGATTATTGGCCTATAACAAAACTCGTCTAGTTATGACACTCTCAATAGCTAGCAGCTTCTAGGAGTATTTTCTACTATTTTGTTATAATAACTGACTAATATTTAATCGTGAATTATAGCAACCGTAATGTTATTATAATTTTTGTATGGACCTCCGTTTTATCAAATTATTTCTGCTAAATTAAATCATGCTAGAATTAAAAAACGTAAATACATGCACTAGAAGAATGTCGCTGCTTTTGGAGTACATTTCATAGATCATACCATAAAGAAGAAAATATCTAAAAAAAGAGCCAATGTTATTTGTTTATTCTTAAGTTAAGTTACAATGGACAGGGCAAATATTTTGTAAAGCCAAAAGTTGTTGGTATCTTAAGTGATTAATTGGCGAAACCCACCAGAAAACGTAGTGTTTTTGGTTAATTTGTTTCCCCCGTTAATATATAAACGACCTGAAAAAGTGTTACCTTTTTCAGGTCTTTCGGAGCCTTTTTTAATTTGTCACTCTGACATAATCAAGGACTTTTTGGTTAGATTTTTATTTTTATCGTTTTTTATGTTTTGTTCTATTTGTTCATAAATGAGTTCGTACATACAAAGTTACATTGCATTTGAATGGCACAATTTTTTTTATGGTAAAATATAACTCCCTTACGCGTTTAGCATAACATGGGCGACATATAGCGGCTAAAAACGAGCAAGAGGAAGAAAAAAATTGAAGTCGTGATTTACAACTATCACGATTTCATATATGTCATCTACATAGAGTATGGTAAAAATGAATTTAACGTATACGAATTCGAATCAAATTAAATCAAATTAATATTTATTCAAATAAGCTATTTCAAGAACTTTTAAATCGTCAAAGATTAATATGATTAATGATGTCTACAACTAGTTCGGAATATTGCTCTTACCGAGGAGAATAAAGTCGGCGGTCAATCTTTTAAACATTTTCAATTGTAAATTATTAAACCGCAGTCTTGTATGAAGCTAAAAGGATTTTCAAATCCAGGCATTATTATCATCCAAATAATCCTCAATTTTGTAATATGCTTTACGTGTAAGCATATCTCTTACACTTAATTTAAAACTTTTGTGTAGACTGGTCTAATATGGAATGCGGAATGTTATTGTAGAAGCGAATACAGAGACCAACGAATGAGTTGCTAACTCTATTGAGCTGCGACACAGGAATCACAAGTTTATTGTGACTCGTGTCTATTGATATACATCAAATTTTGTCTTATACATATGGATATTTTCCGTACGAATATATTATTACCGAAAACCCAAAGACCTGCCCTGACTTTAAATTCCTTAAGAATACGTACAGTTTAAGTCAAATGTGACTCATTTATAAATAATCACACACTATCTTGAACATATATCAGTAATAGCATTTTGTAAAACAGATATTCGACTAAATATTTACCATATAATTTGCCTATAATTTGCCAACAATATATCTGACGATATTACATTAAGCAATAACATAAATTGTATGATCATGTATTGAAAGCTGAATATTGAAGTCATTGCGAACGGAGTAACAACTTTAAATTCCTTAAGAATACGTACAGTTTAAGTCAAATGTGACTCATTTATAAATAATCACACGCTACGTTGAACATATATCAGTAATAGCATTTTGTAAAACAGATATTCGACTAAATATTTACCATATAATTTGCCAACAATATATCTGACGATATTACATTAAGCAATAACATAAATTGTATGATAATATATTGATAGCTGAATATTGAAGTCATTGCGAACTGAGTAACAGTTTCATTTCACGCATAATTTCCCGGGGGCGATGTTCAACTCAAAAGCCGAGCGTATGCCTCTATATCATATATCATCCACTACAACTTAATTGAATAGTATACTGATAACAATAACCTGGATAAATAAATATATGTATGTGTCGCAAAAGTGAGTAACTTAATACTTGTGTTATGGGTAAAAAACAACTGGTAAATATATATAAATACAATTTGAAATAAATACTCTAATATAGGTGTATGAGATGTAATAGCCAAGTGGTGAGACCGTGCGACTCTTTCAAGGGGTCATAGATTCAACACCCGGGCAGTCACAAATGCTTTTTCTGTTTAAACTTATGTGTTTGATTAATGATTGCAATATATAACACGCTTTTGGTGAAGAAAACATCGCGAGGAATCCTGCGTATCTCTATAGAATTCTAGGGATATATGTAATTCATATTGGAGCAGCGTGATATGTCTTAGCTCCAATCCCTCTCCAAAGAGAGAGAGGAAGCCTAGAGAAAGGAGGCCTATGCCAAGTAGTGGGATAGTAACAAGTCGTTACTTTACTTAAGTATATATACGCACCCAAACTTGAAGAACTAAAAAAATATTTTTAGAAAATTTTGGGCTTCATGGGGGAATGGAACTTACGCACCGCGGAGCTGAAGCCAGGGGCACTGTTACCAACGCCATCGGACCACTCAAATAAAAAACTTAGTAAAGTATGGCTCAATTAAAACTAACTCGCATGAAAATAAATTCTTGTGTTATCGGGTAGCCTTACAATTACAGTTTCAAAATATATTTTAATCATGTTTATAAACTTAAATAACAGATTTCAAATAAATACTAGCTAATACATAATTACAAACGTTATTACAAACAAAAAGGCATAAATCATTTTCAGCTATGCAAGGCATTGAATTATGAAATTTGGCCAAATATTTTCAAAACTTTCAACTAAAACCATAATTAGAGGGTTTTTGCTCGTTAACTGACCCTAATCGATGTTAAAGACTACTTTATATTCGCAAAACTCGCGAATAAATTTTTCTAAATTCATAAATGGATGTAACTCTATGAGGTATAAGGGCTTGGATTTCGATAAAAATATAGTACATTATAATAATAAAAAGTTTATTTCGCACCACAAACCATACACTAAATAAACTTAAGCAATTTAGCCATACAATAAATTAACTTAACATTAACTTAGTGCTGTAGAATTCTCCGCAGCCTATAGTCATCGGATCATTACGTATTCATGCACACGTCCATCGGACGAGGCTACCGCTAAATTACCCCATTGTTAATGCTGGCCGCAATTAATTTGTAATAACGAACATTTATTTATTCTTGTTCAACCCTAACTCACATTGGTTCATAAATTACTAAAACTAATCTGGAATACTTAATGAAAAAAATAAAGAAAGATGTTACATTTAATATTATATGTATTAATAACTAATTTGGAATACTTAATGAAAATATAAAATAATGAAAGATGTTATTAAATATGTATCAAACATTTTTTTTTCTTTTCACCTTCATCCCGTGGATACCTTGCTGAATATATTAAGGGATATCTATGCTCATCATTCTCCTGTATTTTTCCCACTCTAATGGGGTCGGCATAATATGTTATAAATATGTGGTCACATGATTTACCTAGTTTTTTTACGACCAGCCGCCTACTTGACGTCAACTTACCTTAGTCGGTTTTTGCGATTCTTCGGGAAGAAATGAAGGTGGTCTATTCTACTCAGCCGGATATCACACGGCGGGTTAACTTTCCTTAGTCACCTTTTCGACACCTAAAAAATATTTTTAAACATCTCCATGGCCCAGATTGGTCTGCAATTATATTTCCCAAAGCGAATGTTAACTATGCTATTTCAACACGTGTTATATAATAGTAAGTAGTATAAGGTTGTAAAGTTACTTCTATACATATTATGTATCTAAAATCATCTGAAGAAATAGGTAAAGAACAATTGTTCGTCTTTAGTATCCTTAAGGAAGTCATTTACCGCTCAAGATTCAGCGAGGACTGCTCTTTTGTTCAGAGAACCGGATATCCGGCCTTAAGATTACAGGAAAAGTAGCCGCTTTGCCCGTTTCATAGAGAAATTGACTTCTTCAAGATTTTTATTACCGTTTACTTTATTTCGTTAAATGAATTTTAGTTATTTCAACGATGCTCGCTTTGAATAAAATCGTTCGATGATTCAAATGAAAATAAACGGTGCATTATTAATGCCGGAAATATATTATAAAATAACTTGAACTCAATTTATTTTATCTGTTTGATATTTTTAATTTTCAATCGAGATAGATAGAAGAACAGGAATCGATATTAAAGGCGATAGAAGAATTTATTTACGGCTAACAGCGCAAGACCAAAAAAAACATTGTTTTTATTTACTTAGTGAGAAGTTAGAACCTATACCTTTAAAGTTGCCATAGAATCAAGATTATATTAAAGTAGACGTAATAAGTAAGATGATAGCAATATGTGAAATCTTATTAACAATACCTAACAGTCATAGGAATGTACAGAATATACAGAAACCGGCTATACTGACGTCTAATTCTATCGCGTTAGCCCGACTAGTTTCGAGCGCATCCGGGGTACTTATTCATGAGCTCTTTACGCTTTGGCTACATTAGCGGGCTATGGCGAATATTCCGGCTACGGCGATGTATGTGGCCGGGTACATCGTTACAACGCGATGTATTCGGGCGCAGACAATGTAGCATCGGGTCACTGTCGGTAAACTGGCGCGCGCATCAAAGGGATTTGTCGCGACAACATGCGTTTGAGTGGCCACACTTACGATTCCTCATTGTCGTCCAGACTTTGAAGTGGGGCGACAGACGCAAAAAACTCAACGACGAATATTTGCCGTAGGCCGCTTTCCGAATCTTCGCCCGCTAACGTAGACAAGAACATCATGTGTGGCCGACACACGATGTTTTTGCGCGCCAACGCGACACGAATCTTCGCGCGCTAATGCAGTCCCGGCGTTACAAGATGTTAACGCGGCGGGAACTGCGTACAGCAGCTCGATGGGCAGGACTCGTGGGTGGCAGTGGAGGTAGGGGCGGACACGACAGTGGCGGTGGTCGCGTCTCTTCAACGTGTTCCCTGTCGCTCCGGTCTTCGTCGTCGGATAGACGGGTGAAGTTGGAATGAAGTCGGATGCACGGACCACGCGGTCGCTCCCCTACCTGTTGGTCCGATCAAGTAAAGACGATTACAGGCCTGCCAATCACCAAAGCTTTAAAGACCGCCGAAGATAGAAGAATGTGGAAAAGAATAGTGCAGGAAGTGAGCAGCAATAATAATTTCACCTAGACACGACCTTCAGTAATGAAAAGATCGACTAAGAAGAAGAGAAGAAGAATCAAAATATACAGCTACAGCTACTCGATCGCGTTAGCATAACGCTAATTTGTATGGCGCTGGAATAGCGGTCACTAGATGGGTAAAAAAACTCGCACTACAGATACAGAGCTACAATCCTGCATATATCGGGTATGAAAACGGATTATCTACCCTACATTTGGCATTATAAATATTTTCTATTTTACTTCATCGCGGATCATAGCAAAATAATTTTATTATTACTTTCGTATTAAGGATCTCCGCAAAATAACGCCTAATTCTATAAATATAACAATGACGTCATTGCTACGTAATTTATTATGTACGACGACATGGATAAAATGTTAATAACATTCACCCCATCGCGAAACATTGAATATGACAATACATCATTAAAGTTATTCAAGGCGGGCTTCACTAATGAAAGCCATTGTGGCGATAGAGCTCCGGAATTTTGTTTCATGGCAAAACACAATGTAGACGTTGTTCGGTATTGGATTAAAAACCCCCTTGATTATCCGCTTCTTTCAACTTAAAATAACATAAACCGTTTTTCGACATTAAAGAAAGATATTCTTTTCGTAGGATGAGTAATTTTTTGTTCAATAACACTCACAGTATTGTATGTCCCTACGTTTTAATATCTGATATCAGTGTGCTTAGTGCGAGTTTTTAAACCTGCTCAATCGCGTTAGCGTAACGCCAATTTATATGACGCTGCAACAGCGACATCTAGTGAACGACGCTATACAAAAACACACATAAAAATAAGTAATAAGCTATAAGAAAATAAAATAAAAAGTTTTTTACACTTTTTTATTTTCAACTCATGTTTTAAATTGCCACTGATGTCGTCAAGCCTCATGTCCTCAGTTACGGCAAAATCAGGCATTAATCAAGCAATATATTTCTAATACGGTCTTGTACAGTAAGTATGAGTTTTGAATTTGTCTGTAGATTATTTAATGGGGTACTTACTGCTGTTGTAATTGGGACTCTGGGATTATTGTAGTAATATATATCCTCCTGCCTCTAAGTGGGGTGGGCACAATATGTTACAAACATGCTGTCACATGATTTGGCTACGTACTTTACGACCGGCCGCCTGCCTGACGTCAACTTACCCTAGTCGTATGTTACGACACCTCAGTAAGAAAGAGGGTGGTCAACTTACCTTAGTCGCCTTTTACGACTAGTAATAATAATAAAATTAATAAATATAAAAAAAATGAAAGATAACACAAAAATATTATTTTATAGATGGTCACTTATAAATTTTTAATTAGTATAAATTTTTTGATGTAGGTATTACTAAAATTAAGATGTAAAATCGCAATTCAATAAATTCATGAAATGTTATTGACAAGAATAATTAAAATGCCTGTGAACAAACCTGTGAACAAAAAGTGGATTTCATTTCCGCCAACCTTCATTATTTCTACAGATTAACGTTAGATGTTTCTGCAGGGAGTTGCAATCAAAAAGTGCCGACTTCAATTATCGGAATGAGAAAAATGTTCATTGGTACGTGTTGCTACCGATATTGATTTTGTAACTGTGTTATAAGTTTTGATTTACGTGTACTATTTATCGAATGTCAATAACAGATGATATTTATGTTGAACAAGTCTTATAGTGATTGATGATTATGTAAGCTGCGGGCTATTTTTATTTATCGATAAAAATATCACTTATGACAGTATTTTGTTGTATGAGTAATATTTATTCAGTCGCTAACTATAAGCCTTATAAGATACACCAGAGTTACTAAGCGGGCGATAAAGATCTATGCTTAGAGTATCTCTAGATCAAATTTTTTTTTCATTACGCGTTACTTTCGGAGATCCATAATACAAAAGTAATAATGTAATTATTTTACTATAATTCGCTATAAAGTAAAATAGAAAATACTTATTATACCAATGTAGTGCAGATTATCTGTTTTCATACCTGATATATGCAGGATTATAGCTCTGGACTTCATAGTAGTCATATAACCAAAGCTAGAAACCAAAATAACTTAACCCAAGTTCTGAAATACGACCGCGCATCGTCATTAAAAATCGTCAATAGGTGGGGCATATAGTTTGTTGGACGTTCTGATTTTGAGGTCTTAAGGTACCGGAAAATGTATAATTGATAGACCTACTAGCTAGACAGACGACCTCAAAACTATTGTAGAGAATGTGCTATGGAAATCATTTGAAAAAACCGATAGTGAATGTATTGGTTGAAGAAAGAGAGAGTTATTTATTACCTAAGTTCTGCTTAAACTATAATATTATATAATCCATCACTTAAAAATAATATTAGATGCAGCTTCCAGAACCTAATATCTCCTTTCCTAACTTAAAGATATGACAGATTAATCTGTCAAACTTTTGTAAGCCTTCTTTAAAAATTGTGTAGAACCGTTGGCCGCCACTTTGACAGTTAGTCACCTTTCAATTTGCTTCGAGAAGCACATGGAATCATTATCATTAGAATGTAGAAGTATTTCAGATGGTGTATTTGCAAGATAGAGTACAGTTATAAAAATTGAGTTAGATCAAAACAATTATAAAAACGTCTTGCACCTGCTAACGGATTTTGTCAGGTAAATAGATAAGAATAAAAATAGAAAAGCCGTGGATAAAGGAATTAGACGAATGCTTGACTTAATTTGAGCCACCTGTTTCAACCAACCGCTGTATATCAACGGTATGTGACAGTTATTTCAGGCCAGCGAGATTCGAATGGTCCTCGAGTGAATATACGCGCGACCGAAATAATATTTTGAGAAACGTGTGCGCTCGCTTCTGGAGTTTATGACTTTTATCGTCCTGACCATTTAGTACTATATTTTATTCTCTTCAACGTTTCCTATCCGACTACCTAAGTCTTTTTGAATAGTGGAAACAAAAACTAAAGAGCAATGAATAGTGGCGAAAACCTAAAAAAATATATTTGAAACTCTCATCAACCGATTTTAAATGTACACAGTTCGTCGTTTACCATCTGTCAAAGTAAATTTAAGAAAAAGACGATTCAATATTAAATATTTTGATAATAATTTTTAATTTTTGGTGCAAGGGGGAAATGAAGCCGCTCGATTCCACCGATTTTTTTCAACCTTTTTGACAGCTTCGTATCGTGTAATTTCTATTAACACTTTTGGACGTCCATAAATTCTTTTGTCAATATGCTCATTTTTGATATATTAAATTAGAGAGACCGAACAGAGTCTTTTCCATAGCCTGCTGAGTGATTCTGAGCTATCTTACGAAGATGTTAAAATGTTACAGTAACATAACTGACAGTTGTTTTTTTACCCAAACCTTAGTAAATACATCTCTCGAGATAAAACTTTAAATTTTTAATTTTATTGGAAAAAGTTTGTTGCGGATAAACAGCGTTATAAAAGTATGGCTTTTGTTGATGGAAAATAGCGTTAAAATTTTAATGGAGTTTTAATAGTGCTTAAAATTTTATACAGCTAACGGACTTTGTTTGTTCAGTAGCGTGTGTACACGGGGCAAAATGAGATGACACATTATTTTAATTAAAATGTTAACTGGCTCTTCCATGTAACTTTACTTGAATATTTTATAATATATTTGTGCTGCGTAATAAAAAGGATAGGTACACTATAAACAAGAGCCTCGTATCGATAATAATGGTTACGGAAGGAAGTGTCTAATATCCTAGCAAGACTTCACGGATCTAAATTTAGGGTAGAGGAACGAGTCTTTGAGTATTAAAAAAACTGTGGTTAATTTGATTTTTATAATTTATCGTACGTGTAACATATGTACATATACAAAATAGCCATTAACATGTCGAAACTTCATTGTTAATTAATGTGTCTTTATTAAAATAAGTGCTGGAAATTTTGTTCTACACTTCTAAGTTACTGTACCGTATTGGCACTAAGTTGCTTTTAGTGTATTTGAATTATATAAGTTATTGTCGAGTAATAAACACTAATGAGTAATCATCAATCTTTTCCACCTTTGCGCGAGGGAAACTATTTTATTCCAGCCATGAATAGTGAAAGATGGCTGTGGATAATTTATAGAAGCAACGTTTGTCGTCGATCCTCCTTATGATGCTTCGGTTACGGGGTGAAAAGATCGTAGAGATTGTGGTAGTGAATGTGTGTAGTGATTGTGTGGTGTGTTGTTGGTGGTGACGCTTTGTGATGCGTGTGGTGACTGGTCCTGTATGTATAAGGTATGTGAACGTTGTCTGATTCCTACATTTAGCGTTACATAAATTCTCATAACATACTCGCATTATAGCAAAATAATTCTATCGTAACTTCTGTATTATGGCTGTGGATATTTTTAATACATCTTTATATCTAAGAAGCGAGTATAATTTTTGATGATGTACAAAGTGCAAGAAGACCAGTTTTGTGGTAGATTGTATCTTTTATGTCTATTACTAAAATACTGTGAATGTCTCAAGTTAAGGAACATAAAATAAAGTTATGGTCCATATAATTGTGTGTAAAGAGCTTATTTTTAACCTAACCCTGTTTCTTAGGATCACCACTGCAATTGGAGCATTTATCTTAAAGTCTAGGTGGCAATAATATGTTGATGACTTTAAAATTGAATGAATGAATGACTGAATGAATTAGACTTTTATTATACACCACAAATATACACAAAATGATCGTAATAAAATTACTTTAAATGTACAATCTGATGATGAATCCGTGTGGTACCCGGTTGAGTAGAATAGATCATCCTCATTTCTCACCGAGGTGTCATAAAAAGCGACTAAGGTAAGTAGACCTCAGGCAGGCGGCTGGTTGTAAAATACGTAGCCAAATCGTGTGACAACATGTTTATAGTATGTTCTGCCGACCCCGCTTAAAGTGGGATAATGGTAGGGGGATGATGATGTACAATCTGATATTGGGGAAATTTCAAGGAGAAATTGTCTTCGAGACTTATGGTACTGTGAGCTTTCTTGTACATATCAACTATATTGGGAGATTATAGATTCATTACTTTAAGTTTTTAAATATAAAACAAAACATTTTGAAAGAAGTACGACTATATATTATTAATACACACTCGTATGTAGTAAAATTTCGACGCTGCTGTTAAATTTCGGAGTTCGGTAATTTAACCCTCCGGTATTTTAACGACATGTATTTAGCAACTTTGCAGTTACCCACGACTTTTTTCACAATGGTTAAAAAGAATTAATGAAACATAATTTTTCATTTTGTTCAACGTACGAATTAAAGAATATAATTCTACATGAATTTGCTTGACCTATTATTTGTTATTTTTGATAAACATCTACATATGTATAAACTTATTATGAAACAAAGTCTGTGATTTACTGCAAATGTTCTAATCGGATTTTTTACGGTTTTTACTAAAAGTTAGTGCAATTCTTAAGAAAGGTTTAAGTCAATAGTACATTACGGTTTTATGTAAATTGTGTTGAAGAGGTCCCACAGTCGTGAAAAAAGTCACCTGCTGGGAACTTTAGTCACGTGCGTCGTGTAAACTAACAGAGAACGCTAAAGTACGTAAGACGTACTACAAAACTGTAGATCTACAAAAATACTATGAAAAAGTTCGGCATAGCATATCTCTATCTCTTATGGTTAACTTATAATAACAACTTTTATGTTCATCTATCTACGAGTATATATTATAAAACAACTCAGCAACAAGTTAACTCAGAATAAAATGAGGGGAAAAACTTTGAGACACACTGAATTCTACGCGGGCGTGGCCGCAGTTACACCTAGTATACATATAAATTAATAATACCCTTAAGTATAGCTAAAAGTATATAAAAACGCAAACAAACAAAACTTGAATACAAGCTTACCATAAAATTATTTTATAAAAACTTTTAAACGCGAACCATCTGTAACATTTATTTTACTCACCAGACTAAACACTGAAACTACAAAATAATTTCTCATTCATAATATTCGTTATTAACTTTTTTAACTCGGCTGATATTTTTTTATCCTCTCTATAATTTGGAACGTATTTTTAAGCAAATTGTACCTAATTGTGTGGAATTTAGTACAACACCTTACTCTTAGCACATTTACAGTTTGCTATGATGAATCAACATCTCTCTCTTTGTTTAAATTCTTTTGTTATTATTATACTTTTTTTTGCTTTTTGTCAGAAGTAGATATTTGAACTGAATTTCATCGATATTGGTTCAGCGGATTCATCGAGAGAGAGTTACAAACATACATCCATACTCACAAACTTTCGCATTTATAATATTAGTAGGAAGTAAGATTAGTATACAGTCCACTAGGTATCAAAATAAATCCTGTGGTCATCGGATCATTAGGTATGCATGCACACGTCCCGCAGACGAGGTTTTCGCAAAATTGCCCCACCGTTGACACTGTTCTGCAATTTATTTGTGATAACGAGCCTTTATTTTGTATACTCTTTTTGAGGTTCAAATATGTTCGAAGCTTTTTATGTATTTTTTTTATTTATCCAATGAATATTTACTGAATATTTTATTGGGAAAAACTTTTGTTTAACAACTGCGTACAGAAATAACTAAAATTAAATTATCAAATCTATACTTATAATAAATCTGTAGAGAGGTCAATTCTGTAACTGGAATATATTTCCAAAATAACTATCAGGGGGTGATTAGGGATCGATACTGATGCCAAAAATACAATCAGTAAAAATTTTGTCTGTCTGTCTGTCTGTCTGTCTGTCTGTCTGTCTGTCTGTCTGTCTGTCTGTATAACCGTTATAGAAACAAAAACTACTCGACGGATTTTAACGAAACTCGGTACAATTTTTTTTCATACTCCTGAGCTGGTTATAGTATACTTTTCATCACGCTACAATCAATAGGAGCAGAGCAGTGAAGGGAAATGTTGGGAAAACGGGAGAAGTTACTCCATTTTTTAAGCTTCCGTCGCGTGTGCAACCTTGATGGTTAAAGCTACACAGAAATCATGTATGACGGAAATGTTCTCCTTAAAATTATATAAAAAATATCCCACGACAGCATATGTCTATCTTTTATGGTTGACTCACAATAACACGTGTAACTACCGATAGCTTAGCAGTTCGAAGCTTTCTGGTTATATTTGTCTACTCCTACGTTTATATCACTCTCAGTCATCCCTAAATAAAAAAGTGAATAGTATTAACCATTGTATAAAAAAAAATCATTGAAATCGGTATAGAAACACCAAAGTTATACATGAAATACGCTAATAATAAGCCATCGCGCGTGAATACTGAATCATGCTATAGGTATTATCACTACATAGTATAAAACAAAGTCACATTCTTTGTTTGTCCCTATATCCCTATGAGGCTTAAATCTTTAAAACTACGCAACAGATTTTGATGTGGTTTTTTTAATAGATAGAGTGATTCAAGAAGAATGTATAATAACATTCAATATGGAGTAGAGAAATACTGTAATTTTTGAGGTTTCTAATGTGATGTCGTAAATAATACTTTTTTTCCCACTTACATTGCAAACGCAGGCTAAACCCTACGAGATATATCAAAATGATGTACTAAGTATTTGTACACATTGAAAAAGTCTACAGAAAAGTCCGCGATGGTATATGTCTAGGGCTTCGCCCTATTGCACTTCGAATTTAGCAGCGATTGGACGCGCAACTAAATGTCGCTCTTTTAAGAGTAACCTCTAAAGAAAACATGTTTTGTATTGTCTAATGATAACAAAGCTATGAATGTTGTATATAAAGACATTCTGTTATTAATTTTAAACATAAAATATATAGGGAAAAATGTAAAATGTAAATATGTAGTATATGAATTTAGATATTCCAAAGATAGCAGGAAATCTTCTTGGTATAGGGAGAGGGAATTGTTTTTCTCCAAATTTAACGCTTGCGGGCCACGGGCAGTAATGAATAAATCAAAACTACTGGATCGATTTTAATCATTTTTTTCACTGAGTGACATAGGCTATATATTTTATACCCGTGCGAAGCAGGGTAGGCCGCTAGTTAGTAATAAAATTTAAATGTTTTCTCATTGTTCCAGGTATAAAAAATTGTTATATATAAAATTACATCTATATAAACTAGTAAGTAAATAAACATAAATATTTACTTTTTATCTTTACTTATTAAAACTTATAAACTTAACAAAAAGATTAAGTCAAGAGTATATAAGTACGTTTCTTATACTCTTATATGGGTAGGTAAATTGAAAAATATAATACATACATTAGTTTCTTATAAAATCTATATAAACAATCTAATTACTAAACGCTGTAAACACAATACGATTGTTTAAATCGTAAACTAAAACATTTTAAAGTATGTTATTAGTAAGTTCTAAGTTAACATTTTAAAGTATTTACCAATAATCGTTGGGTTTTAATGCTAAATTTTTAACTCAAAAATATACTCTCAATTTTCGAGAGCATATTTTTTTCAATCTAGAAATTCGATCTCTAAGATCGAATTTGTTACCATAAAGAGCTGTTAAAGTAATAAGAAACTTCCAAAGTAATAATATCTTACTTTAATTAAGTTCTCTTAAAATATTATTTCAGAAAACTTTACCTTTATAAAACAGGAGAAGCGTATTTATTTTACGAAAGATAAAGTTTCTTGTTATTGTATGGAATCTACGTTTTAAATTGCGGAAATTGTTTAAAATTTTTCTTAGGTTTTGTAATAATACTATAATATATTATGGCATCAAGTGAGTATTTTTAATAAGTTTCACTCAGTTTGAAAACGTTTTTCTCTTAAGTGAGGCGTTATGGTTTAACGCTGAAAGTTCGATATTTTTACCAAATAGCGGATTTGAAATTACCTACGTATACTCTATACCATTTGCGTATAATTAAACTATAAAATTATAATGCGCACACATATTTCTATAAGATTAAAAGAAACGGTACTTTGTCAGTCCCTTACGAAGCAGACAAGTGAAAAGTTTTTTTGATTTCATTCTGTTAATAACTGGTTTTTTTTAGTTTCTAAGATATAACTTTTTAGTGTTGTATAACGATACAAGAGCTACCAAAATCTTCTGGCTGAATAGAATAGACCACCTTCATTTCGTACCAAGGTGTCGTAAAAGCGACTAAAGTAAGTTGACCCGCCGTGTGGTATCCGGTATACAACACAGCGTGTCAACTTACTTTAGTCGTAGACCATCTTCTTTCTTACCGAGGTGTCGTAAAAGGCGAAGACGAAGGTAAGTTGACGTCAGGCAGGCGGCCGGTCGTAAAGTACCTAGCCAAATCATCTGACAACATGATTAAAAATTGTTTTGCCGACCCCAATTAAAGTGGAATAAGTGCAGGGGGATGATGTATATCGAAATAGAAGTAAAGACGCTGCATCATGCTTGTACTAGGTAGAAATGACCTCATAAAGAAATTTTCATTGCGATGCCATTGGGAGTAATATATTCAAATTAAAAAAGTGTCGGAATTTTAATGAAATTATGAACAAAGGAACTCTGTGGAACTCCGTAAACTCATTAAAACTTATCAAAACATTGTATCTGTCCTTTTGTTCGCTGAAAGTTATGAAAATTAACCAGTTTTTGTAACCCCCCTCTTATGTTAGTACAATGACAAGGACGATAATCTGGCTTGAGATTCTATTGCGAAAGTTTATACCCCAAATTTTAAAAGTAAACCAATTAGTAAAGTTAAACTAATTCTTTACTAAAATAATAATTAATTATATGAGGTTTTCGAAGCTCTTTTAAATTGACAATTTTTAGTAGATCGTCATCTGTTAGCTTGAGATTAGATTTAAGTTTATTTTATAAATGACATTGGGATCTAAGAAGATAGGTGGATTCTGTTTTTTTAATATGCACGTATATTAATTTACAAGTAAATTGTAAGTATAAGTGCCGTGACGTGTGGTATCCGGCTAAGTAGAATAGACCAACCTCATTTCTTACCGAGGTGTCTAAGGTAAGTTGACGTCAAGGAGATAGCCGGTCATAAAATAACTAGCCTAAACACGTAACAACATGTTCAAAACATATGGATAAGGGCAGTAGAATGATGATGATATAAAGTTTGAAGACGATCTTTTATTGGAGAAATAGGAACATCATCTAGTATACTTTGTTGCCACGACAATATATTGTAATATAATGAATATTATATTATCTGTATTATGGATTATATGTTTATATTAGTTAATAGCTGTCATATTGTTAATTTTTGTTCCATAGTTGTAATAAGTTTTTAATCATAAGATTCATGAAGTATTGCCTGGAAGGTAATTACTAAAAACAGGTGTTAATATTAAACAACCCTGAAACTTATTACCCTATAAAGTTCAAAGTTTAATTTGAAAATGACAATCGGTGATGTATAACTAGATAATCCTACGACACCCACCTTCTCAATAAATTTAATTTGATAAAGTGTTCGACAGTTTTCAAGTTGGATGGACTTTGGAAGTATTGAACCATCAAACACGAAAGTAATCAGTAATATTTTTCTGAATTAACGTCCTGGAATATTTGATTTACATTATTTTCTTTCGCTGCGGTAATAGATATATTGAAATATGTTGATATTAAAAATATTTTGTTTTTTTTTCGACTATTACTTTCATATCACGATAACATCTCTTAGGCTTTTGAATACTTTATTATATTTACATAGGAAAAGTACGATTATATTCACCTAACTCTTATTATGTTATGATACAAGATTTCAGCAAGAAAGCAGCAATGCTTGTTATTCCAAGAAAGCAGTTTGTTATTGCAGCTTATACCTAAGTCAACGCTTTATCGGTATAGGATTACGCATATGTATTATTTTGCGCGTATTATGTATAAGTTAGCTATATTTACATCTTAAGTATTGGATTTTCTTGAGAGACAACAATGCTGCGTAGATAGCTTGCAACATAAAACATTTGATTCATCTCAACTACTTTGGGAATGCAATACAAAAATAATTTTGGTAGTGCTGGTTTCTTAATAAACCATGTTTGATAGTGTAAATTCAAAACCGTAATTAAATAGTTTTCTACTGACGTGCCAACTTTCTAGAATAAATATATTATAATAGGGGAGCCAAAGGCAGGCTTGTGAGTGCAAGTGTCCAACAAATATTAAGAGACAGAAGATAAGGGAACTTATCTCTATCTAAATAAAGAGAAATTCATGCTTAGTTAATTTCGCTTCATTCATCGCTTTCTTAAGTTAAATACTTAGAACAACGTTTAGTTCTTACATTTTTATTTCTTGCCTTAGATGAACAAATATTCACCCTGAGGAGGTTTTATATTCAATGTTGGTGGAGATATATTTTTACCCTTTGAACTCTAAAATTCCTAAATGCTAAAATTACCTTGTTCGAGAAATAATTATGATATCAGAGCCCTGTTATATTATAGGCTAAATTTCTTAATTATGGAATAATTAACGTAACACAATGTTGTTTTTAAATTATAAACATTAATTAGAATTGCTAATGAAAGCAATTTGTGAGTTACGCCATCAATCTGCGACGACAGCATGATGTATGGCGCCTGTTTGGCCTGAAGGGAAATTATGATGTACCCACAATTTTATAATAAATGTACGTTAGTTACCTTTTTTGTTTTATGAGCTGTAATACAGCCTGCGGTACGGCGTTTATATTTTACCTTTATTTTACGTAAGAAAAATATGCAAAATGGACGTAAGTACTGTCACATTATTTTATTTAGCTAGTGATTAGATTTAGCTAGTGGAAGCACGCTTCCAAGCTAAATCTTAAAGCTGCGCTTCTTTAGCTAAATCTGCAATTACTCTCACAATCAAAAGCTCCTGTTTATACAGAAATCCTTATGGTTGATTGTTGTTAACTTAGAATGGCGGTTATTCTAAGTTAACAATAGTTAGTAGTTCACTCTTATAACTAGCAAAAAGGGCTTAATTGGTTTTAATTTGGTACACTTAATAACAAAGTATGTCACAGGCAAAAGCTAGTGTCATATCGTATTTCAAATAGTCAAACATTTGTAAAATTAAGTAATCCTATAGGTTAAACTTATCTGTGTTAAGATTGTACTGGCAGAGTATAGCAAAATAATATTTTCATTATTTTTGTATCACGGAATTTTTGATTCTATAAGTTATAAAGTACTAGCTTTACTCGCGATTTCGTTCGCGTGGACTGTTGCCGTGTAATAAAAGTCGATAATAGATGGCGCTTCTCAATATTATTTCATTCCTGTTGAATTAACAGGATTTTTATAACCTATATCTTATTCCGGTATATAAGGAATAATTGCGGCAGATTTTATCAATATCGGTTCAGCGGTTTCGCCGTGAAAAAGGAACAAACATACATCCATACTCAGAAACTTTCGCATTTATAATATTAGTAGGAAATAGGATAATGAACTAAAGCCGCCCTCTTTATGTTGGATACCCAGTATATAGTTATACTCAGGATATAGTACCAGACATGTTAATGACCATAAAGTAGTTCATTTGCTAGTGGCTAGGTTATGGAATCCTGTTTCCTTATCAACGAACATCCTGTTCGACCCTGTTGCTTTCAGTTAACTCCAACTCCGGCCCGGGATAGGGTGCGGAATTGTGAAAGTGTTGCTTTAATTTACGACTCTTGTAGTTTATATGGGAATCATGATTATTTGGAAATCATTGGAAATCAATTAAGATAAAATCAAATATTCTTCTATACTTATATTATAGAGAGGAAAATTTTGTATGTATGTTTGCAATGTTTTCAAAAAAAAAAACTACTGGACCGATTTCAAAAATTCTGTCACCATTCGAAAGCTGCATCTTTACTGAGCAACGTAGGCTATATTACATTAAAAAAAATAGAGATCCGTAATGGAAATGTAGTAAGGTGTAATAAATTAGTCATAAAAATTTGTCATCGCATGCGCTGCGGAAACTATTGATGATGGATTTAACAAAAATAAATCTATAGTCCGACTTAGAAGACTTTCCACAAGATCGGTATGTATGCGGGTGAAACCGCGGGATATTACTAGTTTTAAATAAAAGAAAATAATAAAGCAGAACGAATATGTATATAGATATATGCCTTGTAATAATATGGCTATGATGAAATGTTACTAATTATAAAAATTATATTTTAAAAAACCAACCGCCAAGTTTCTTGTTGGTTCATCTCGGTAGGCACAGTTATAGAAGCAACTAGCAAAAGAATTGACGATTTAAAAGCATTTGTTTGCAAGATTACTTGTATAATGTTTATTTTTAGTTTGAGTAAATTCAGTTAAAAACGCACGAAGGATCTCTTTATTATTGATTTGATCATATTAAATTAATCGTACGGTAAATACATAATGCTTTCAAAATAGAATAACGAAAACCAATACCGTGTAACGTTTCTGAAAATATGATTTCAATTCCCTCATCGGAAATAAAACATCAGATTTGTGAAACTAACAAGTGCACTTATGAGTCAAGAGGACATAATATACAACAAACGAGCGTAATAGTCCCGTTGCTGCTATTTGTGTTACTCAAAGCGGCATCTTGAGGGAAAATTGCTCCAGTCTGTGGATAAGCAAAGAAACAGCGGTCTTACGTCTCTAATTAGGTTCGTTAATGTAAGCTCATTTTTGTACTGCGTTCGTTAAGCTTAATTACGTAGACAGATGGCGGCTGGGAAAGACTTTGTGTTAAAACTAGCTAGTTCATGTGAAAAATCATATTTCATAAAGAAATGTTATTCTTTTTTGGAGTAACGGCATTTAAGGTCTCTAATATCATCATCTCCCAGCGCTTATCCCAGTCTAAGTGGGGTTGACACGACACGTTATAAACATGTTGCTACATGTTTTTGATAGTTATTTTACGACCGGCCGCCTACCTGACATCAACTTATTTTAGTCGTTTTTAAGGACACCTTAGTAAGAAATGAGGGTGGTCTATTCTACTCATTCGGTTACTACACGGCGCGGCGGGTCAACTTACCTTAGTCGCCTTTTATGACAACTTCGTAAGATATGGCGGTGGTCTATTCTCTGAGTCATTAAGGATACCTAATATATAATTCCTAAAAAATATTTATTGAAATATGTAAATAATTTATATAATAGCACAAAATACAAAAAAGCGCAGCATTTCTCCGCTATGTAACGCCTATTTTTATAAATTATTTAAGCTTTATTATTCTTTCTTAACCCGATTGACATGCCTTTAAGCGTGTTTGAAGACAGTAAAAGGGACTAAGTTTAAAAAGTATCATTTTCTCAATGGCGTGCGCAAAACCAAACCATTATTAAATAGGACCACGTACGAATATTGGTTACGAATTTGGTAGCCTATTTGGGTCACCGTTAATTAAACAATGTAATTTTCTCCTTTACACTGTCATTATTAGACCGTATCTCTTAATTAAAATTGTGCGTACATTTGTATTCAGCCTATCATTGATTTTATTTGTCTTTATTTGATCTTTAGTGTTAATTTTTTCCCTTGGAATGTTTGTCTGTCCCTATATTTTTAGGACAAGACACAAGTAGTAACACAACAGACAAGTAACACAACTATAAACAAACTAAAACATTAACAAATATAAATATAGATATTCCATTTTTATTTGTGTCTTTTTAGAGCTTCAATCTTTAGGATTTTATGGTATTCTAATAAGGTACAAAATAATATTTTATTAAATGGTAGAGAGAGAGGGGATTACATGAAATGCAGCTTAAACTTGTGTACTTTTTAGCAAAAAAGTTCAGTGCTTTTAACAGATTAAAATTCAATTTGCGTCGCAGTCACTTTTCAGTAAAATGAAATTCATTTCAACGAAGGTTTACATTGCCTTTGAGGTCTTAACGACTGGAACATCTGTGTCTACATTGAAAAACTCTACACGTACATTCTAGAACGTCGTGAATAAAATTATAATTTCATAAAGTTTTCCTTTCATTAATTTCAAAGATCTGAGTTTAGCTGTATTTAACTAGAAAAAATAGCACTTCTATACAGTTTTAAAATTTACTCTTTTGCCGTGGAAGCAGCTACAACACCAGTTCAATAGTAACGCCATCTATTTTTGACATTTTACAATTGAAACTGAAACTTAAATATGTATTATTTTGTACAACACACTACTATTCGATACAGAACAAAAATTGTTTTATACGGTACTTGGCAGTTCTTAATTTTCAAACCTTAAAAAAGTTATTTACTGTATAGCAAGTCTTTGATTGAAACGAGTTCCTTAAATATATTTTCCTGAATATACCGAAATGCTTTTTTAAGTATAAAATAGTAAAAATAATAAAAATAGTACTTAGCTTTGGACCAGAGATTATTCCAATACGATACGATTTTATACCTCGTGTTTAATCTTATTAGTATTCAAAAATGTATTCAATTTTTTTAATGTAAATGAAATTTAGTTTTTCTTTTCAAAGAACAAAGAGTATGAGAGAGAGAATTGTCATTGCCCTTAGTGAATGTAAAAAAATCAAATCCATGTTTGTGGTTAAGCTGAATTATACGGACATTAAAAGAATGTTTTATACATTTATGAGAATGCGTGCTTGAAATTTGAATTAGAGTAAACAGATTAAGGCCAAAACTGTAAAAAGTTTGCTTAAAACCGAAAGTCCTACACATTATCCGTTTAAGTCGTTAATCTTTTATTTATAATTTAGTCTTTTCTAGAACATCATGACGTTCATACAAGAGAACATGCAAACGAGAAATCGATAAAGACTATAGGGCGGGCATTGAAGTTTGTATACCGACCTAAAAGTACAAGTTATTAAGTTACAAAGTTAGTAATTTAGGATAGACCTAACTTGTATACCTTCTTGTAAATTTATTTATTTTTAATATACTATTAAAAAGTTAAAATAAAAATAATAAAACATTTCAGAACATCTTTGTAACTGTTATAAAATTCTTTGTGTCTACAAAGAAGTAGTTCTCTGATAGAATAAGTAATTGAGTTGAGAAATGAAAAATCAACGAAGATTTATTTTATTTTGTTGTAATAAAAATGCTCTCTCTAATAATACTTAGTAACAATATAATTGGAATAAGGTGATGATTTATGTTAACCCTTTGAATCGTATTATGTGATACTTGTATATTAATAATTTTTGTTCTAATCAATTCTCTCTCACTCGCAATTCAAACTAGACTTTTTCTAAACAAAGGGGTTAAATTCATTGTAAGAATGTTTTTACATAAAGAATATTACAATATTGAAGATTATTTAGGTGATAAAAATGCCTAGACGTGAAAATACTTTCAGCTTCATACGAGACTGCGGTTTTAGCAATGTAATTTGAAAATGTTTAATAGATTGACCGCCTATTTCTTGCTTTCTTCTCAGTAACCGCAAAATTCCGAAGCAATTATAGCTTTATTAATCATATTAATCCTTGATGATTCAAAATTGCTTGTAAGAGCTTATTTAAATAAAGAAAAATTGATTGTATTGATTCGATTTGATTAATCTAACGAAAATGTTTTTTTGTCTTCAAACAAAATAAATAAGTACTGAAATTGTCATGAACTCAGAACTCATAACCAATTTGCGTCTACGACTTCCCAACGGCAAATTACATAAAGTGCAAAGAAAAAGTAGCATAATGACTCTATTATGGCTTTCTTCGCCGTTCAAAGTAACATCTTAGAAGGAAATGGCTCCCGACTGAGTGTAGGCAAAGAAACGTCAGTTTTGTGTTTTTAATTAGATTCGCTTATGAATGCTCTTTTCTAGTATTTCGGTTCGTTTTAATTGTGTAAGTCTAGTAATAGAGGAATTTTTTTAGGAATAAAATACGGGTGATGTCATAGTAACTTATTTATTTAGGATTCTATGATATTAATTGGAACTCTATTGGTAGATTATTATAATATCTTGGTCTGAGAAAGCTGTAGCTGAGGTATTGGTATGAGACTTAATATTTCAAAATTTTGTAAAGAAAATAACGTGTTCTTAAAATAGATATTTATATGGATACCCTGTTTGTTAGTTACGTTTAAATTCATGTATATTTCATATCATAGTTATTATTATGTTTATCATATATATGAAAGTTTACAAATATAATTAGACGTTGAGAAATTAGAAGTTTCAGACTGTAGTAAAGAAAAAAAAAATTACAAATATATCAATGTAATTTACGTTACACTATACGTTTTTAATAAATTAATTATCTGTGACAATAACAATAAAATGAAACATTTTTGCTTATCAGTTACACTATTTTAATTACTTTTTTACGATCATTGGATTAAAATTCTTCTAAAGTTAAAACTAAAGTTCTTTTTCTATAGGATACTTTGGACACTAACAATGGTGTTCTCACGCTAAGTGATTTTTAATCATAGTCTTGACGGTAATAATGAAAGCACTTTAGCGACTGAACACGTTCGTAAAATCACCTACATTTAAACATACGGTTTCATATCCAGAGATATTACGCCGTAAGTAATGTGGAGCAAAAATAGCTATTTTTGCTCGCATGGCAAGTTTTCGTATTAACGCTGTTGCAATATTCCAGCAGCACTATACCGGCACCGATATTATCACATTATAGTTTATGCATGCAATATTCTTTGCCGTTGGCAGTTTAATATCGAAATGGCTTTACACTTTACAGCTCAGATGCCTCATTTAATGAAATTTTTGATTGATGAATTTTCAAAGATGTCGAATACATATTTTCATCTGTTTACTCTTTCATATTGGTTTAAAAAATAATTATTAAAATTTTTCCTATAATATAATTAATACAATCTATAATAATGTGTGATAAATATTTACCTATATATTTATAATATAATATTCGGTAAACCGTATATTATAATAGATGTGCCTGAGACTTGGCCCGCGTGGAAATGAGTGCTTCACAAAAGACAAAAGTAGTTATAGTGAGTTAACTATAAGATATAGAGACATACTGTCCCAGATTTTTTTGTAGTGCTTTTGTAGATCTACGACGTTCTACTACATTACTTCTGTGTATATCTACTGATTTACTCGGCGCACGCTCTAAAGCTCTTAAATATATAATTACTATTCACTCAAATCATTAATTAATTTAAATCTTTCAGAAGAATTGCACTACCTTTTAGTAAAACCGTATAAAAATCCGTTCAGTAGGTTTTGAGAAAATCGTTCACATACAGACAGACAGCTTTGGGGACTTTGTTTTATAATAAGTATTGATTAATGTATGAGTATATGAGGGGAGAAAACTTCTTACTTAAGTATATTCTTTCTTAAAATTAGTCTAACTGAAAAATTTTCTGATACTATTATTTATCTGCTGTTTACGAAAAACCGTTAAAAAATTTAAATCAACGATTTTCTACCAAAAACCTTTAATACTTTTTCTTGTATAAAAAGCTAATTTTTGGATTACCGTTATACCGGATACCGTAAATTTAAACTACAGTATTGCTATCATAATTATTTGCATAAATGGTAATGTTGTGTATAACACAAAGAATGTAGCATTGCAAAGTAGTACTTGACTCTTTGTTATTATAAGTAACTGTTTTCTTTATGAATATATAACTCTTTTTATTTGTTGTATAAATGCACAATATATTTTCATTGTGGAAGAGATACTGTTTAGTGATATTTTATGATGATTTCATCCGATGATAAGTCAAGCAATATATTCTTTTAAAGTTAAGTGAAAGTTTACAATATTTGTATAACATTGGCGTTAACATATACGAGTGGCACGTCTATGTATGAATACAAATTGAATTACACCTCTCTTGAGGTGGTGAAACGTTCCTACCTTCAGATATAATGATGGAAAAAATATAGGTACATTTTAATTAATTATTTTATTTGAAATTAGATGCTAAAGACTTTCAATCATTATATTCATTTAATTTCAATCAGTTTTAAGAATCGAGCAAAGATAGGTATTTAAAATAATTTTATAAATGAAGCTGTGATAGCCCCGCTGTGACACCTTACGACTCTTTAGTCACGAGTTCAAAATCCGGGTAGGGACCAATAAATTTTTCTATTTAAACTTATGTAATGTAATGTAAATTAATAATTAAATTTTATCACGTACTTTTCGGTGAAGGAAAACGTCGTGAGCAAACCTGCATATTTCTAGAGAATTGTAGTGATATGTGTAACCTACCAATCAGCGTTGCAGCAGCGTGGTAGGTCTTAGCTCCAATCTTTCTCTCCAAAAACGGAGACAGCAGGCCTACGCCCAGCAGTGGGATAGTAACGGGCCGCTACTTTAATATTAATAAAAATATTCAACAATGAAATAAAAATAAACAATAGGGATCAAAGAATTCTGCGCTTCTTGCGAATTAACAGTAAGTCCGTTTGAAGTATTTTTATAGAAGTTGGTATAATTACAAAGCGAAGGTAAGGCGAATGGTTAGCACTAATAATTGCAGCTCGAGGCAATGGCGCTTTGAAATGGAAAAAGGGTTTAAATTTATAATAAGATATTCTCGTAGCCAAATTTAAATACGCTTTTTGACTTAATGGTTAGTTAGGTGGTTGAATTAGTGAATAAAATTGTATTTTTAATATACAAAGAGAAGAATAATATTAAACTGTGCGTTTATTAAAGTTTAGCTTTTTTTTTAACAATGAATTGTTGATATTTCCTGATAGTAAAGTCATTATGTAGTCCAAAGAATCCTTAGTGTGAAATGTAAGCTAAGTCTTAAAATCTCGACATACATATATTCAGTAATTGCAGATACAAAAAAAATTGCCCGATTGACTATTGTATGTTTATGGAAAGCGAAGTTTTGTTTAAAAAAAACTTGGAGAAGAATAAATGAAGAAAAGTTTCCAGCTTATTACAATTATAAGCCAAATTACTATTCATATATTAAACACCTTTATATGTCTTCCGAAAACCTCTTAATTAAATAAACTGTTGTTTTATAGGTATAGTGTTCATGCGTATATATACTTAAAAAAATAATTATTACAGTAAATTTTCCACTTAAGTTTAAGAAACTTGCAAAAGTTCTATATCGAGAATGAATGAAGCTAGTAATCTTAAAGAGGACCGTGATTGGGTTTACTAGAATATTTTTGATAAACAAAACACTGTTGGCCAACTTTAGGTGACTGAGGAGTTCATTGAAATAAAAATAATCAATACGAAAAATAGCTATATTTATAACGTAAGGCTGAATACAGAGATCTTTGAAAGTAATGAAATTGTTTAGCCATAACAAAGTTTTCTTAAGCTTAAGCGAAGACTCGTTATGTTTTTAACTAACAATTTTTTTAGGAGTGCGAAGGCACTCAATTAATATACTTGTCCCAAAAGTATATAGTTTAAAAAGAAAACATTTGTATGTTCCAAATAACATTTCACAATTTTTCTGTAGTAGCAATCTTAATTTAGGTTTAGTTTACTCACAAATGTAATGTTGAATTTCAATTTGATTGAGTGGTTTTCCCGCAGTGGTTATAAAATTATATTGCTATAAAAATAAAAATTATATTACTATAAAATTATAAATAAATAAGCAGCAAATAATTTTATAGCAATATAAAAATTATATTGCTATAAAATTATTTGCTGTAAACATAGTTTTAAATTGAATCTCAAGTTAATGGAAAAGTATATGTAGGAGAAATATTGAGAGAAAAATAAAAGAACAGACCGAGTTGATTGAAAATGTCTGATATTGATGTTGATAATATTGTATATTTTATTTAACATTGTATTGAACTGTCAAAACTTCAGGCAGGCGGCAGGTCGTAATAACGTAGCCAAATCATCAGCATGTTAATAACATGTTGTGCCGACCCCACTTAGAGTGGGATAAGGGCAGGAGGATGATGATGATGAATGAACTGTCAAAAGGATAATAAATAGTTAGATTATTGTTATCTTCAGTAGAATATTACCTGCTGTCTAGAAATGGCAAGAAACACTACAGTTGCTCATTTCGGTAATAATAAGTTTTTTTACTTAACCACTTATGTAGGCTTCAGTTTTTTCAGTAAATATCTAAACTACAATAATTCCGTATCTAAAACGTTACTAACAATAGAGAATTGATCACTTATTACTTGAAGAGACTATACCCGCCTGCCTAAATAAGACAAATATAAACAATAGGAGTGGAAAAGACAGAGCATCTTTTAGTCGTACCAAATCTACGTCGAACAGCTTCTAACTTCTTCTGACAAAAAATACTTTTAAAACAATGAAACAAAACAGTTGAGAGAAACCAAACACTTATATTTTCTTAAATGACATTCAAGTCCAAACCTATGAGTTTTCTATAAAAAAATGTACCTAAGTGAAATTAAGAAGTTCTCACGCGCTTATCGGTGAAGGTTAATATCGAAAAGAAATCTGTATATCTCCAGAAAATGTATAATATGTTCATATATAACCTTCCAATTCCTATTAGACCAGTTCGATGAGCTTAACTCCATTGCTTCTCTTCAAAAGGACCTTTTCCTTAGCAGTGGAATAGTAACACGCCGCTACTATACTACTACTAGAGTTTGTCAATTGTGAATCAATACTTATATCTCAAAACTAACTTCTTAAAAACTTGTCATGTCAAAAGAATAGGAAAACTACGAATTGAAATAACATGGAAAGCATCGACTTACGATTATAATTTTTGTAGAGTATTCGTAACGTAATTTTTGTAACGTATTCACGTCAAACACTCAGTGCTTTAATTGATTCACGAAGGGCTTTCATTCCTCCCATCCTGTCATTTCCATTATACCTAACGAGATACGATTCTAATGAGGATCTTTGATCTTACGCTAATTAATGTACGACTGAATTAAACGGCTACATTTCAGACATGTGACTATGAAATTTCCGCTTAATCCTTTGAACTAAAGCGCTCGTCTGTCTAGTAATAAATACTACTAAATTTACATGAACTTTCCTACATATGAATTAGTATTCAGACACTAATCCAATTAAGGAACAAATACAGCAAAATTGAATCGTATGTTTTTTCTTCTTCTTTTTCTTTTGGAGCCAATAGATGTCCACTGCTGGATATAGTTTTGATTAAGAAATTTTGACGCCATAATAGCTAGCCGTTTTTCAGTTTCCTTGGCGATAAATGGGAATTTTACTACTATTTGTGTTAGCCTAGCTATAAGCTTTAATTGCACTTACTTTTATCAATATTGGTCCAGCAGTTTAGCCATGAATGCTTGAATGAAACCATGAATGCAAGGAGACAGACAGATAGATAGATTTGGTTATTATTTTTTTTTAGAATAACATGTTTGTAAACTTCCCCTATTCTTTAAATTAAAATAAAAGGAAAGCTAAGTCTATAAATTTGAGAGTGGTACTTTTGAAAACATAAAATTTTAGTAGAAAGTATATTCGTCTAAAGACCATTGGGACTTTACTCGCCTGAAATACCTGTCACATAAAGTTGATATAAAGTGGTTGACTGAAACAGGTGTCTTGAATTACGTTGAGAATAGATCCAATTTTCTTGGCCACTGCTCTGACACTTGGAATAGCTTTAATTTAAGATCTTGGAATATAATCACCAGACTATGCATAATTCATGAGTAATTTTAAAGGAAATCTTATTCGAACATATTTTAAAAGAAAATATAACTAATCAATATACTAAGTATATGATACAATATATAAAATATAAATAATCAATTAGTTAATCTTTACTTATTATAAAACAAAGTCCCCAAAAGATATCAGTCTGTACGTGATCGATTTTCTCAAAATCTACTGATCGAATTTTTGTACAGTTTTTACTTAAATGTAGTACAATTCTTGTGAAAGGCTTACGTTAATAGTTCAAGATTTTCATATAAATTAACTGACATACATATTTGTGACACTGATTTCTACGCGGGCGTGGCCGCGGTAACAGCTAGTTTTCTGTTAGCAATTCTGTATAATTGATATTTACAAGTCATTATGAGCTCAATGCTTAAGTAAACTAGGATAATTATAGGGAAAAGATAACGTGTGATCGATTTAAACTTTAACACGGAGATAAAAGGCTTTTACGCTGCGCTGCACTTATTTACGAATTCTTTAACATAATTTTTTTTTAAGAAAAGATAATAAAGCACTAAATCATTAAGTGGTTTTGTCGTTTTTTCCCATAAAGTGGTAGCCATTTTGTACTAAAAAGCTCTAGAATATTACATAGTACTTTAGAGCTTTTCTTATTACGAAAAGTAGCTTTTTATTACTACCACATAAAGTCATATTAATCTTTTGAAGATTACAAGTTAGAACTTACCGCACGAGAAATAATTGGTGGTGTGGTGTGATATTGGAAACAACTTCATAGGTTACCCCAATCCGCCACCTAATTTGTATATAACTAGTTAGTATGTATATAAACACTAATATATAACCACTTTGAATGCTATCCATGCTACCGCAGGGCCACATTTTAAATAAAGAAAAATAATGTATTTAACATTATTTTTCTTTATTTAAAAGAGAATTTTATTGACAAATAAAATTAATGCAATTAAAAAATATTTAAATATTTATGAATAATTATCTTGAACCATTATTGTGCGATATTGTAAACCAGATTGTTTTGAATTATATTGAAAGCCGATCCAATTTTCGTAGCAAACGCACTGACTCTGAGCTGTCTTACAATGTTAGATCGTGTAAATTTATTATTCATTTGTAGGGTTAAAGCTAATCCCATATTTATCAATTGAAATAGAGCTGAGTGGGTAATTTCAAACCCGTGTCAATATGGATATTGACAACTGTAGACGGTTGACGGATCAAGTAGCAAAATTGTTTTACGTTGTCGCAACTATGTTAAAAAATTCAAAGTCTATTATGTCATGACATTTTGATGTAAAAAAGCACATCACTATTAATTATTATACATTGCACACCTGCGATAAAAGTCTCCGACTGAATATTAAAGAGCAAATAGAGATAATAAAATATATAATGGGCACCTAATTAAAGAACCAGTAAAGGTTTTGAACTCCAGTTGGTGTTTGGAATCAAAATCAATGGTAGGAGTTGAACTGTTTGGGTGATACATCGCTTTGCAATTCTGTCGTGGAGCCTATGTCCTGACGATGCTTTAGTTAAAGCGCGAAACGATTGTTGAGATTATCGTAGTGATGTGTGTAGTGCTTGGTAGTGTAGTATGCTGATGATGGTGGTGTGCGATTACAAATCTTGCATGTATAAGGTATGAGAATGTGTTTGCTTCCTACACTTTATAACATAGATTTTCTTACCAAAAACGGATTAAATAATTCTGTCATAAATTTTGTAAATTACACCTTAACTCTGTAAACCAGCACCACACTTTACGAGTACTATCTCTGAATCTTCTTAATTCAAAATTTAATATATTTTTCGAATAATGTTTTTCTACATAACGTCATTTCGATATACTTTACGAATTTTCAGCTGAAAAAATCTCGCGTATTTAAACCTTCACGGAAAGTGGAAAATCATTAATCTAGCGAGTAGGTTTATCGACATAATTCATCTTATTCGGATTTAGATGGATCAACATGAATTGCTTTTCCTTTCAAATGTTACGAGTTACTGCATTGCAAAAGTTCCCATTCCTTCTTAGTAGCTCTTATGATAACAGACTGCCGTTTTTTTGCTAATAGTTTGTTACTAGCGTTTATATAATATAAATATTCTTTTTACGCTTGAAAAGTTAATTAAAACTAATAAATCTACATTTAGAGCGGACTATTGGGTGGTCTTATCGTTAAATTGGAATCGTTTTCCAGCAAACCTGTTAACAGGAAAATCGGCCTCTGACAAACAAATTTGTTGTACATATATGGATAAGTAAGGTAAATGTTTTTATTTGTATGCTTTAACAATAAAACGTGGCTTTTTTCTCATTTGTATTTATTATTAATATTAATTAAATTTTATTTAAAAAATATAAATTAAATTTATTTTTTATTCGCTTTAACAATAAAGCAAAGTTTTATTGTTAGAGAATACAATTTTGATTTTATATTATAATCTTTAATTAGTTAGCTTCGATAGCTAAATTACCTGAAAATATCCTATAATATTTAAAAATTTATAAAAAAAACTTGGATTTCAGTAATTGATTAGTGGTAGGCGATAATGAACCATAATTTGTAAGCAAATTTTAAGGCTACGGATTTATCAAAAAAAAAATAGTGACTTTAATTTGAATTTACACTTTAAATGGTCATATTTTAAGTAATAAGGTTTTAATTCGCCTCCAAAAGGTAGGTAGGCATAATTATTTGTAGTTTAATTACTAATAAACCTTTGTCTATAAGATTTTTTTAAATATCTGATTTGCACGTATTTTTACACGGGTTCAAAGAAGCAATTAAAAATACGCTCATTTATAAAACTGAAAAACTATTAAAGACTACGAGTATGTTAATTACAAGAAAGGTAGGATTTAATTTGCAACCAGCTACGCACTACTATATGTGGTAATTTTTAATTTTTAACACAACTGTATATTATTAAAATAATTATTTTAAAAAAGAACGACGACCGATTTCTTGTTGGGTCTTCCCGGGAAGATCAACTTCCGATTCAATCGTAGCCCGTCGTAGCATGTCGTAGCACGTCGTAGCATTGTAATTTTACGATTTAAAAGTGATTGTGAAAGCAAATTTGAAAACAGAATAAATTGACTTTGAATTATCATTAAAAATAGTCATCACATACCTTTAAATTTCTCTATACACGTAAATCTTTTAACGTTAAACGATCCTCAATAGCAGAATCTTACCGTTCTCACTATCTGGTAATCTATTTGAAGTAGTAAGGCTTGTTCGTGTAGTAGAAATTCTACAGACTTTGCGTTTAGTGTTACAAGCTCGCCTTTACTACATCTCAAACCTCCAATGCTTGTTATCATCATGGGTCATCCTTCAACTAGTAGATCAGAGATTCTATTCAATTTTATACGAGACTTCAGGATTTCTTTTTCAACAGTATTATTAATAATTAATTAATTTGACTATAATCAGAATATAATCATTATATAATCAGAATATAATCAGACTATAATCAGAATTACACAAGAGACAACTTGTTAAAAACATTATGCCATGATTAGGCCCGATATGTGACTTTTTTTTTATTAAAAACTTAATGCAGTTGAGCCATAACATAATTACGACGTTTCTTGAAGAAGGAAAACATCGTGTGGAAATCTGCATATCTTAAGTGAATTTTTGGGCTATGTGTAACCCTACTAATCTGCATCGAAGCAGCGTGGTTTTTTAACTCAAAGGCTTCTCTTAAACATTGCAAAGAGGTGCGATCCTTTGATCACCAACGGGATAGTATAAGCCTAATATAAATATCATTGAGAAGTTACTAGTGTTAAAGTGTGCTTAGTACTTAAAGGCAACATTTATTAGATTTAATAAGTGTTTACTGATTATATTTTGTTTAAAAAAACTGTTATTTTGATCAGATTGACTTTTATATTAAGTCAGACTGACAATATACTCTCAATATCTCACATTAGTGCCGTTAATTCGACATTAGATTTACTTAGAAAACCCATTCCACCGCCAGTCCATTTCACTTAAGACTTAATTGGAAAGAATTACTAAACGGATTCTACGAAGAATATTCTTTGCTATTTTTATAGCGCTATCGTGTTAAAGTTTTCGATCTTTCTATTTTACTTAGCATATGAAATATAATATAATAATTTATATAATTAGCCGTTAATCTGCGCGGATCAATAATACAAAAGTTAATTAAAACATCATTTTAAAAGTTCATCATAATATTTTTTTAAAGCAAAAAACTTCTACATTACATAATCTTAACTTATATCCTAATATAAAAATATATGTTAAGATAAAAAATTAATGAAAATTGGATAAATTAAAAATTAAAATTGACTTATAATAAATAAGATGCTTTGATAAATGATCCCAATAATAATTATTTTTACAAAAATGGAACTTGAATAAAAAGGGAATAAATATCTGATTTTAGAAAATCTGCACTCTAACTGGGGTATTTCGGGGTAAGGTATTAGATAATCAATGTTCACTTACATACCGATATAGTTTCATTGAATCGACTTCACAAGATTATAATCTCAAAACGTAGCAGGTTTTGTGTTTAAATTATGAATTTTATGAGCTCGCACTACATGAGTTTATAATGAACACAGTATACCCGCGCTACAGTGCTTGTAAAGTGTAAGGTCGTAACTGTAAACTGAGTGGAAATGTGGAAATATGTACATGCGGTGCTTGGTGTTAAGTCCATAACGCGCTTTATATATTAGGAGCGAAAGCTACGAGGCTAAAAAATTAAACACGAAAATTCTTATTAAACTTCTGGTGTTAATGTGTTTGATGTATTTCTACGGTGCAAATAAATATCGCACGCTCATTATTAAAGTGACTGAATTCAAAATTAGATTTAATTGAGTTAGATACATTGTAGTCCTTAAAATCATGTATGACATGAGGCTATATATTAAGACAGTTAATAGTGTTGCTTCATTTCACTTTGTAAGGTGTATCGTTGTAATATTACTAATATTAGCGAGGTGGTATATGAACTCGGCCTACATTTAATTTTCCCATATTTAGAGGGCGAAGTTTATTATAGTCTTCTTAGTAATAATATATAGTTTGTAAGTAAAATAAGTTTTGAAATATTAGATATAAAAATTTACAATGCTGTTAGATTCCAATGGAATCGAATCTTGGACATCCAAAGATGTAAATTTATTGAATTATTATATAGCTACATTAAAAGCATATTTACCCTATTTATGCAACACTAAAATTGAAGTTATATGGGCAATTATAGTTTTAAATAAATTAACTCAATTATATTTGTTTCAATTTTTTATTACCACAAGGTAAAACTATATGTTGCTAATCAATCAAGATTCAGGTTCTTGAAAATCTGAATGATTGAATTCAATTGAAGAATGAACTACTGTAAATTTCGTTGACAAAATAGTTTTGCTTAGTGCAGTACACAAACCTAAAATGGACATACAATAGTAATGGACCTATGCACGTCGTAAGTGACCGTAAACTGCGCCGAACACGGTGGGCGGGACGCTTGGCATAAATTCCGTAAACCGCTTAGGGTTCCAAAAATAGATGCACGTGTACACCAGTCCAAAAATAAACTCAGCGGATTATGTCAGGGAATTTTTTCTGTGAGAAAACAAAATTGTACAACAACAAGGAACTTAAGAGCATTTATAATTATTGAGTAATTCGGTTTGGTTTTCGGTTTGGAATAGCAGAATAGAAATATTCGTATCATTAATTAATGATCTATATATATATCATGTCTAATATTTCAATATGTAGGTAATGTTCTAGTTCATTATATCAATAAAGATTCAAATCAATGAAATCAAATAAAATCAAAATAATCTCTCTAAAGCTCTTTCAAGCACAATTGAATCTTCAAGGATCAATATGATGAATGAAACGACAACTGGTTCGGAATGGATCTTACCGAGAGGAACCAGCAAGAAACTCGGCAGTCAATCTTCTAAAAATTTTAATTTTCAATTTTACATTCAGCAATCTTGTATGAAGCTGAAAGTATTTTCATTTCAAATCCAGGCATTTTTATCATCCATATAATCTTCAATTTTGTAATATGCTTTACTTATAAGCATATTTCTTACAGACTAATTAAATACCTTTCTGTAGACTAGTCTAGTATGGATTGCGGAATTTTATTGTTAAAGCGAATACCGAGACCAACAAATGACTTGCTAACTCTACTGAGTCGCGACTATTATTTGACACGCGATTTTTGTTTTACACCTTGACGACTCAAAGTGCTTAAGAAAGGTTATTTCAATAAATATTAGTTGGATTTAATTGGATATGAATTATTTCAGGTGAACTTAAGGCCAATACATGGCGCCGCACATTTGTTCTATACAAAATGTCTGGCTTTATTCGCGAACTTGATAAATTTTGAGCTCAAAAGTCCTGCCTTTACACTATTTAAAAGTCTTAAGGCCTAAAAACATTAGGTACTCATAGAAATGTAAGAAAAACTGCATTGAATATTCTGTTAGGGGCGTGTAAAGTTAGAAATTTAAATAAATGTTTTAAAAGACTGTGGCACTACTCTTTCTATACAATTTATTTAACTTTGTTGCAACATCTGAATAGGCATTCAACTGTGCCGGTTTTAAGTGATTGCAGTACAGAGTTACACTGCAGGGATTATGCAGTAGGACGCTTGGCTTTAGTGTCATATATTACTAAGTGTTTTGAATAAAGAAGCAAGTACGTAGGAATCTGGAACTAAAGTCACTATATTAAGTTAGTGCAGCACTGTGACCTAATAATGTGTAATATCGCGGACGCTTGGCCTTAATTGCATTAAGCACTTAATGTTTTGATAGTACTGGAAGCATGCAAGTTTAAAACAAAGATTAGTAGTGTATTCAGTGGAAAACATTTTTATTTTTGCTTTGTAGCGTACGAAAATAAAAATATAAATGAGGATATAATATATTTGTTGATATGCTAAAAAAATATGTAGTATTAAATTCTCTGCGAAGTCGTTGATCAAAATGACTTGGAGGCTAATTCCAATGATAAATGTGAAAAAATAATCATATGGAAATTTTGTTATGCATTTAACAAAATATTTTTTCTAGAATCTTTAAGTTCTAGAAAAGAAAAGAATTGTAGAATATAACCAATGGTCAATTCTTCTTGGAAAATGTTTCTTACCTGTTACAAGCTGTACATCAAGTTAAGTTCGCATATATTTTTATATGTTATGTATTTGTGGAATAAAGTTTTTATCTATCTATCTATTAAGCTAAGCTCTAACCAGCTTAGCTTAAATTAAGACACTCATTAAGGTTAATAATTATTGGCTTTCATAATTTTTTAATAAAACTCTGCGATTAGAAGCTTCAGAGTCTTCTATAGGCCTCCATTGCACGGGGCATCTACCTAATTATTTCGGGACTAGATTTCGTTCGACCGAGTATCTAATTTTTGATTATATTATATTTGGTATATATTTTCTTTAAAAAATTGGTTAGTTTTGCAAGTTCTCGTAACATACGACATTTTCTGTATGCCTTAGGCGAAGTCGGATTACGTGGCGCAACGGGTCTAAAATATTTTATCTGGTTAAAAATACGGTTCACTAAATAGAAAATAAAAAATATTTTCAAACACTAAAATCAAGCTTTATTAGAATTATTGTCCGTATTACTATTAATTATTACTAGAAATAAGGGCGCATTATTGTAAGTTTATTCCTTATTGAATGAAAACGAAAATCGCAGATTAAGCTGAAGGTGATTTTGAACCTGATGGTACATCGAATTGAATTTTTTTCAGCACATAATAGAAAAATAACCAAGATAAATAAATCATATTGTTACAAACTTTTGTTGTACAACAATTATTAGTCCCGGGTATTTTTTTCAACGCAAACCGTCATGTTATTTAAACCTTCTTTATTAAAGAATATTTATCATTCAAGCTATTCCTATTATTATCCACGTCACGCCATTTGTTTGGCACAATTTGTGGGACATTTTTTTAGATTTATCAATGGGAACGACGAGTTATGGTCATTGCTCGAATGTAAATATACCACTAAAAGCAGACACTCATAAAATGGGCTTTTTTAAATAATTGATGACTTCCCGTAACTGATCAACTATTTTCGAAGTTATCTATGAAAATAAATAAATAGGGGTCCAGGACAACACAACACGATTTAAACGTTTTATTAAATGATTCTGCTAATCGGCCGCCTTTCTGATGTCAACTTACCTTAGTCGCCTTTTACGACACCTCGATAAGAAATGAGGGTGGTATTATATTTAGCCCGATACCACAACAAGAATTTATCGGTACATAAACACGTGCGAATTGTAGTGAGTAATTCTTCTATTATAAAACGATTTCATAGATTCATTCATCCACACATACACGCACGAACACATTCATACACACACAATAGTAAATATTAGGTATAAATATAAAGTGTGTATTAATTAATAGTACTATGTAAAAACTTAGTTTAGGAAGAGGGGATATCCTAACACAAGCATTTTCATGCTCAAAAGGAGATGTCATTTATAACAATTTGCAAGAATGTACTATGCTTGTTAATGAAATAAAACATTTTTGATTTTGATTTTGATTTTTGATGTAAGGACATCATTAGTTACTTCATAATAAATAAGTTTGAACGAATTACAATATTAATTTTAATTTTCAAAACCGGCATTAAATTAAATGATTTCCGACTTTGTGTAAATATATCACAAGTTTTATTCCTAAAATTAACAAAATTAGATTAAGAATAAGTAAACTTTAAGCCTTATTATTTTTGATAATTTCCCTTGGGTACTCCATGATGTGAATTTAATTACGTGATATTCGAGGCAGTTTCTAAAATTGAATATAATATCTTCTTTATAGTATTTAGAATTAACGAACGATATTTTTTTTTAAAGATTTATATACGTTTTTAATGAGATGGGAGGAAAAAAATTTGTATTAAAATGATAAGAAAATACTGTGTAGTGTGAACTACATTCACATTTATTCTTGATTTATTTTTAGCTATGTCTACCTAAATGGTATTAATTTATTTGTATCTTAATACTATTTTGAACTTGAGACTTCAAGGAGGTCTGGAGGACACATTAATTCAAAGTTTACAGATAGGCGTGAACTCTACAAATGTTAGATTAAATTATTCTTCATTTATAATTTTATTGCTCTGTTCACTTATTTTTTAATGGAATAAAAATAATATCGTTGATTTGGTTTATTATTATTTTCATATAATTATTTATGGAGAATTTACTATTATTCTAAAGAAGTCTCTTTAATAAATTAATGTCCCGTTGGTATAATCGTAAAATAATATAAAATTGTAAAATTCCTTTCTGTCACATAATTGAATTAAGAAATAATTAATTAATAAATGAACTTATTAATAAATGCATAATAATTGAATTATATTAATTATTATTTATATACAAGACAATAAGATAAAACAACCATAAATCAGACATTGTTTTGCAGTGAAATATAAATATTATTTCACACTTTTTGTTCTTTAGAATTAATTATACCTACGTATTATTTATTGTACGTATTATATATCGTTAAAAATATAGAAATTAATTAATTATATTAATGGCACTTTAATTAATAAATAACGTGAGAAGATATTTTGTTTTGAGTGTAATATGTAATATTTTTTTAGTAAGCTAGCCTGAAAACCACAAGCTTTGTTCGACCTCACACCAGACCACTTGACATTTGAAGTCCACTTCTTAACGGAAAAACCGCGCGAACGTGGACGTTATTCAAGAGGCGACACGAAAAAAATGTAGCAATACAGAATTCGAAATAGAACATGGCACAAATTATCTCAAAGAATATACATAGTTTATTCAAGCAGGTATTGTGGTGGCGGTGGTGGAGGTTTGTAAATGTGTTTTTACGAATCCTGCATGTATCAGTTATGGAAACGGATTGTCCAATCTACATTTAGCATTATATATATTTCCTATTTTACTTCATCGTGGATTAAAGCAAAATAATTTTATCATTAGTTTTGTATTATAGATCTCCACAAAGTAACGCCTAATTCTATAAATAATATAAGTTTATTAGGGCTACGGTGTTTGATTTTGCCTTGGAAGGCCCCGATTCCTAAAACAATATATATAAACAAATAAAATATATAAACAAACAAATATATACACAAACAAATAAAATAAATAATTCATAGAATTACTTTGCGGAGATACATAATACAAAAGTAATGAGAATATTATTTTGCTATAATCCGCGATAAAAGGAAATATATGTAATGCTAAATGTAGAGTGTACTATTCATTCTCATACCTGATACATGCAGAATTTGTAAGAACTCATGCACTACTCGACACCGATGGCACAACAATATACAAGCACTGCACACATTCACCACCACAATCTCAACAATTGTTTCGCCCCGTAACCGAGGCATCGTCAGGAGATAGACTCCACGACAAAATCGTAAGTACATAGGACTAAAAATTTACAATCTCAGAATTGTTTAACGGTAGAAGTAAAAATTAGTTTCAGCAATTTACCTTACTATCTGGCAGTGGGCATTCGCCTTTGTACTACGGACCTTGCGACCTGTTTACAGATTCTCTTATTGGGTGGTTTGTTCATGTCTGGTTACCTTTTTGTGGGCATTTTAGTAATGAAACTTTGCGTTGACAACCCTTTGCGCTGATTTATGATTCTTTCTAGGTTTTTAAATTAGGTTGTTTTATTTTAAATGGTTTTCTAGTCTCTGTTATATGGTTTTTGTTCGTGAGTAAAATATTTATTAAATGATACGAAACTCATAAATTAACGCATGAAGTGACAAAAGTGCTTTAGCTTAAATATTTAGAATGGTTCACTATTTATACTGATGGGTCTAAAAGCGATCAGGGATGTGGTGCTGGATTTTTTGTAACCACTAAGTAGGATATTTATGTGATAATGATCGTGTAAGAATTTATGTTAATATTTGTATTATGACCTTGGAACTCTACCATCTCAGAAGCACTACCCCTTGTAAGCAAAACCGATTATAAAAAGGTATTAATATAATTCGGGCAGTAGAAGTGAACTTCAGCATATAGCTCGATGCGCCTCTGGCTTCATAGGTGTATCGATAGCCTATGTCGTGCTATCTAAGATTGATAAATTTTTGCATAAGGGTAGGGATTTGAGATTGCAATGGGTCACATACTGGCCTACCAAGTAATGAGGAGGCTGACGCTTTAGCAAAACGAGGATGTAGAGGAGGAAAATTAATTGATTTCATGATTGATTATACGGAACTATCGCTAAAATAAAAAAATATGCTATCAAATTAGGAAAGAATACAAACTTAACTTCTTTGGAGAAAGGGATTTAGTATAAGACACTTCAGTGTAAGCTTCCTCATATACAAGTGTAATATTAGTAGGTCATTATTAGTATTTGCTCACTGTGTCAGGTCAGGACACATTTCAAGCAACAAATTCAACTTTATGGTGATTTCTCATCATAAACTACTTCCTCCATTGTTTGATCAATTATTTTTATCTTGCAAACAAAGTAATTGAACTTAAAATTTGTAACTTAATTCTTAAGAAGAAAGAATTATTAGATTCCCGAAGGAAATTCAATTCCCAATGCGGCAGTGAGTTGTAATCAGAGCCGGGAAATGAAATATTCGAGAGCCAAGTTCGGGGTTAGACCCGTGTCAATTCAGTATCCGTAGGTATGCCTAAAATATTTACGGACAACTCGCCGCTATGAAATTTTTTATTTCCATCATAGATCTTTATTAGAGAAAATGAAATTTTGCTTCGATGAATATTATACCTACTATAGGTTACGTACACAATTTCATATTTGTTTTATTTCTCTTCTGATTTTACTAAACAAATTCGTAACTCTTAACCAGGCTGCCGTTATCATTTTAATACATTTTTTTGGACACACACGGTCGTCCGTCCCTAAAGTAAGTAACTTAATACTTATGTTATGGCAGACAGACAACTGGTGAATATATACTAATATAATTTTTAAATACATAATTGAATACAAATATACACCCAGACTCGAAGAACAACAAATTAACTTATAGAAAATGTTGGCCTTCGGCGGGAATCCAATCCGCGACCCGCGGAGCTGAAGGCAGAGTCACTACCCACTGCGCCAACGGGTTAGTCATTTTTAATATTTTCTGTAGTGGATGTCTGTAAATAAGATTATCCAAGATTTTACGTTTTATACCATTTGATTTATTATGATGAATAAGTGTAGACGGTTTCTTGGTTTGCAACATAGTTTTGACAATATGTTTCAAAAACAACCTGCTTTAAATAATGAGAGCTGTGATAGCCCAGCGGCAACACCGTACGACTCTTTCGAGGAGGTCACGGGTTCGAAGCCCTGGCAGACACCAACGAGTTATTTTGTTATAACTTATGTGTCTTATTGATAATTGCAATTTATCACACGCCTTTCGCTGAAGGAAAACATCGTGAGGAAACCTGCATATCTCTAGAGAATTCTCGAGATATGTGTAATCTACCAATCCGCATTGGAGCAGCGTGGTAGGTCTTAGCTCCAATCCTTCTCTCCAAAAAACGAAGAAAGAAGGCCAATGCCCAGCAGTGGGATAGTAACACTCCGTTACTTACTTACTTACTATATAATAAAAAGTAATTTTAAGAAAAATAAAAACTGGCTATTAATATAGAGAATTTTTAATTCACATTAGCTTATTGACTATACACGACCTAAATAACTTACCTTGTTTGATACACCTTCGCTCAACATCTTAATATCACTTTAAATACTTGAAGAATGTGAATAAACTTTATCTAAAATCTATTGGCATTTGAATTGATTGGTTGGTGTAAAACTAATATATCACGTTGTAACGTATTGCTCTATTCCCCACCATGAATATTTTATGAGTTGCCTATACAGTTCCCAATAGAGTTATCACTTCATCAAATGACAGATGAGCCCTATTCTGTTTATATAGGAACGGCTTTTTAGTCATTTGAATATGCATGGAGTACTAAGCAAATAAAAGTTAACAATAGTGATTGCAGACCATCTGCTTAAATCGGGGAGCAATCACTAGATTGAACTTCGTGATCCTAAAATCCTGTACACCGATATCAAGTATTATGCAATAATGGTGCTTGAAGTCAATGAAATTAGAAAGCACAATTCTTTCAACTGAGCAGGGGGCTTGTGATTATCAACGCAAACTCCGTAATTAATAAATACAACTTGCGGAAGAAATTGTTGTAAGCGTATCACGTGAAGATATTAATAGTGTGGTGTGCAAAAGACCTTACGTAAATTGTACGGTTCAACTGAGGGTAAAAACAGAAAATGAATTACTGTAGTACTCGGGAACGAAGACGACGCGGCACTCCAGCCAGTTGGTGACCACGGTGGATGCAATTCTGCCGATTCTATCGTGATGTGACCCGTGATGTTTATTGTATAATAATAAGTGGTTATGAAACGTTCTTCACCATTTAATTCAACGACGATTCGATGGCATACAAGGGAGAGAAATAAATTAAAATAAACATTTATAGTCTTTTCACTTTGATTTCCATAGAAATTTGAGCATGCTCGTGACATTTAAGGTAACACCCTGTTACTATCACACTGATGGGTGTAGGCCTCTTCTCTCCTGGAGAGAATCTCCTTCTGGATAGAAGGTTTGGAGCTGAGATCTACAGTGCTATATATACCCAGGATTTTCTAAAGATATGCAGGTTTCCTCAAGATATTGTGGTGGGTGGTGAAGGATCACCGAAAAGCGTGTGATAAATTGCAATTATCAAGTAGACCCAAGTTTTAACAGAAAAACTCTGTGTCTGTCGTAACGCTAAAGTTGCGGCCTGTTACTATCCCACTGCTGAGAATAGGCCTCTTCTCTCCGTTTTTGCAGAGAAAAAGTTTGGAGCTAAGACCTACCATGCTGCTCCAATGCGGATTGATAGGTTACACATATCTCCAGAATTCTCTATAGATATGCAGGTTTCCTCACGATGTTTTCCTTCACCGAAAAGCGTGTCATAAATTGCAATTATAAATTAAACGTGCCTATTGTAACACTTACTTGCCCATAAATCAGACGATTGTAAGTTTAGATTCAATTCAAAATATACCTAGCTTATGTTTGTCGCTTTAATCCAAGCGATACTCATAAACCATATTTCACAACTCCCAAAGAACTTGCCAAAACATTAACAGTTTTACACAGTCCACATGAATTACAGTGAACATTTATAAAGACTGGAGGGACGCATTTTTCCAAGTGTCATAAGACGATTTCAACCAACGCTGTGACCGGGCTGTTAGCTATCTGGATCAGTGCCAGCCTCCACAGGAACCGATGTTATCCCATGTTCGCTCGGAACATTAATTTTTAAGAGGCGGATCTAATTCGAAGAAGTTTGATGTTATTGTAGGATGTATTTGCCGTAAACGCTCAACGGTTGAAATTTTATTAGATTTCAAAGGGTATAAGTATAGTATAATATAGTTTCCATAGTATAGTTATAATATAGTTTCCGTGTGTTAGGGTATGGTACCGAGGTGTCGTAAAAGGCGGCTAAGGCAAGTTGACCCGCCGTGTGGTATCCGGCTGAGTAGAATAGACAACCCCTATTTCTTACCGAGGTGTTGCTAAAGGCGACTAAGGTAAGTTGACCCGCTGTGTGATATTCGGCTGAGTAGAATAGAACCAACTTCATTTCCTACCGAGGTGTCGTAAGAGGTAAGGTAAGTTAACTAGCCAAATCATACAACATATTTAATACTTTTTGTGCTGACCCTAATTAGAGTGGGATAAGTGCAAGAGAATTATGAATCATCATCTTCTTGCCCTTATCTCCACTCTATGTGGGGTCGGCACATGTTATAAACATATTGTCACATGATTTGGCTACGTATTTTACGACCAGCCACCTATCTGACATCAACTTACCGTAGTCGTATTTTACGACACCTCGGTCAGAAAAAGGATGGTCTATTCTACTTAACCGGATACCACACGGTGGGTCAATTTACCTTAGTCGCCTTTTAGGACACTTCGGTAAGAAATGAATGTCTATTCTATACCACACGGTGGGTCGGCTTACCTAAGTCGCCTTTTACGACACCTCGATAAGACATGAAGGTGGTACTATTGTATTAGGCGTATTCACGCAGGAGAATTATGAATGATAAATAAATTCACCAATACCTTATTCTCTAATTGTTTACCGTCTTTATCTGGAACATTCTAAGTGATGTAGACAGGTGTTAAATGAATGACAGCAGCGCCGTTTTAGACAGCTACTCGCTATTGTCACACTAATGGATGCGGCGCGAGTAATCCTCATCAAATATTTCGGTTTCGTAATGAAATGTCTTAGTGCTTCGACGGCGTTGAATATTAATGACTATAATTACTTAGAGGAATAATTAATACATTTGTTTATATTTAAGATATTTTTGCAATAGTAAAAGTATATATCGTACTCTTAGTAAGGTGACCTAATTCAAAAAAGATGTTTTGTTACAAATTACAATAAAGCGTAACGTAGCGACAAGAAAACTCAAAAAACTGAGTGTTAAAGAGACCCATACCTTGAAAGAGCAAGAAAACACTAGTTTTTTAACAGATCGTAGCGTGTATATGTATGCATTGAGATAAGGATTACAATGTGTGTAACTTAGTAAAGCCTAATTTTGAATTAGGTCACTTTAATACTAAGCTCGCGATATGAAGGTACATCAGGTTCTGCTGGTGAATGCCTCCATTCTTGGCATTTTCTTATTAATAATGATATGTTAGAAAAGGCTTCTCTTTGGAGCCCTTAAATGACTATATTTCAGATGCTACGATGTATACAGACGGCCTTTCTAATTTTACAAATACTTTATTTATAACGATATATATAAAATGATGAGATGAGTGAATATTGTAGCCGTTTTAAGTAGATTTATTTCTAAACTATCGCTATCCTAGTGGATTATGTTATCACAGAGGCTTCACAAAATAATGGACCTTGAATAAAGTGGTCGTTAAGAGCTTTAAGCCGCAGGCTGTTTCCTTTTCTAGTCCGGTCCTGAAAAGATTTAGGGCGCATTAAGTCACGGACGTGGTTTTATGAACTGAATACTGATCTATGATATAACGAAATAGACCTTTAATATAATATGCGTTGTAAACAGACCTATCGTCGTACACGAAGCAATGAATTCTTTGCTACTCTGACCAGCGAAAATATAGGCTTCCAAAAAGCGTCCTATATGGCCCTGATGATGAAACATGAACACAAAAACACGTAATACACACATGTCGAAGACGAGGTAGTAGTTTTCTGACGTTTTTGGTTCCGCAGCTTATCGCCACCCTTCCGCCGTCGTAATGACTAATCAAAGGTCTCTTTATAAAACTATAACACTTTAAAACTTTTACATTAATACATCGAATGATATTAGCTTTTTAATTTGCTCGCTAAAATATTATATAAACATAACATAACTGTTTTCTGTTAACATTACGTACAAGTATATATCATGAATAATAACTGAATATTCTGAATAATAACCGAATAATAGTCATTAGATATTAACGTTAGTACATCCTATGTTTTTCGTAGATTATTAATTAATAAAATGTATAAATAAATCAACTTAAATTTAACGCTTATTTGTATTTTTTTTTCTAAATTATTTTTTTTGGGCTTCTAACTTATTCAACGCAACGATCTTCATTGTAGTTTATGTTTTTTTATTTTTAACTGTATCATTTTATAAATCTGTGTTGATTGTAGTGACATCTTAACGCATGATGAGTTTGCTTTTAAACGATTGTGCATATATGTATGTATTAATTTATTTGTAATTGTGTTTTTATTTTATGTTGTAATCGCTAGCAAACCAATAAAAAATTATATTCAAAATATGACTAACGATACGGCATTATCTACATTTCTTAGATATGAATATATTCGTAATTTATAACGAACAATTTTTAGATTTAATACGTATTAAATCCCAAAATCAATTCGCATTTTAACGATATTCATGTTACACATCCTGCCATATATTAATTTCGCCTTAGATAATATGAATCCAATGGTCCAGAATAGGAAATGGGCGACTAATTTCATGGCTACCTCAATTGACCACGCGTTAATTTTATCGCTTTGGTTATATCCTTTTCTGTCTTGTTTGAGTTTGAGGTTGCGTATTGTTTCATTAATTCAAGTCCCTCTGATTTAGCAGTGTAACCCATACATAAACTTTAGAAAAAGCATAACATAAACTAAAAAAAATTGTCATAAAAATTAGTATCAACAAATAATAACTGTCGATATTACCAATATGAAATAACATAGCACTTTCTTAGTTGATAAATTTTATTGTAAAAGGAATTAATTAATTTTCAAATTATTTGCGTTTTGTCGACTATTCATCTAGGTACATAGGTTTTCTTTATTTTTCTTTTTCTTTCTCTCTATTACCCGTATTTACTTTTTGTCTTTTTGCTTCGGTTATTTAATAATAAATTAAATAATTCCAGAGAGCTCGTTGCGTTTTTTATTCAACGTGTTTCCCCCGGTGTATAACCATTAAATATGCAAAATTTTGCCGAGACAAAAATGATGAAATAGACTAGTCGTGAAAGATAATAAATAGGTTAACAAACATACCTAAATAATATTACAATGGATTCCAAATTCAAAATAACTAATGAAAATAACAAAAATCGATCCGAAAGTTACATGCGTACACCGAATATTAACGTTTTATATCTAGCCTTTGTATTGATTTCACATTAACTAGCATGAATGAATTGTTCCAGAAGAGAGCGTGGGCGACAAATTTCATGCTTACCTGAATTGAACACTCGTTATGTAATCGCTTTGGTTTGATTACTAACCTTCTACGAGTTAGCCTGAGGGTGCGTTTCGTTTCATTCATTTAAACCTTCAGTTCTATGGTGTAATTAATATTTCTGAGCTATTTAAATAAAATAAATAAATATGTGGGACACATACACACACGGTCGTCCGTCCCCAAAGTAACTTTATACTTGTATTATGGAAGACAGACAACTGGTGAATACTTATATTTTTTAAATACATATTTAAATACAAATAAAAACCCAGACTCGTAGACCAACAAATTCATTTATAGAAAATGTTGGCACTCGGCGGGGATCGAACCCGCGACCCGTGGAGCTGAAGGCAGGGTCGCTACCCACTACGCCATCGGGCCAGTCTTTTCATCTTACTTGTCAGTCAGTATTACCTTACTTGAAATTTATAATAACATAAAACTGATTTACTTTTTGTTATAAAATCTATATATGTGCTTTATTATCTTAGTTGAGATACACGTACTATTTGTGACCACATCATGACTTTGTCGCTGTAATGTTTTACTCGCTGACGAGCAACTATTCAGCCCACAGCGTGTCGCTCTTTTGATGAAACCGTCATAACGCCGTACATACACATATGCGCTAAGTATTAAACGTATGTAACACAAGACTATTGTATCTAGATATGACAATATTTAATTGTGTATTATGTATACAGCTTATATCCATCCGAAATTAGTTTCACGTTATACAGTTTATGCCTATGCTAAATCGTCCCAAGAATTGTGGCAGCGTTTCCGAGTTCAATCGCTAAACAGTGTGCCTAGTGCGAGTTTTCCTAACCAACTTGATCGCGTTAGCGAAATGCCAATTTGTATGGCACTGGACCAGCGGTCACTAGATGTCGCTGTTGCAGTCATATCAATTGGCATTTCGCTGACGCGATCGAGTATGTTAAAAGATTTTGCACTAAGCACATTGATCGCTAAAATGGGGGCAGCTGTTTTGTCACCTTGTTTTATTTATTGGCTCATATTAAACATTTGATTTAATTAATTATGTGCAAAGTATTATAGTAATATTATTATAATTGTAATCACCAAAGACATGTTTGTTTTTGTCACATAAAATTTATGAAGTTAATAAATTTTATTTTTCAATGAAAAAAATATCAAATAAAAAAAATTAAAACATTTATTATCATTGAAGTTTTAGGTATTTGCTGTAAGTTGTGAGTTCCTAAAATTGGTCACAAATTGCATCATCAAATATTTCGTGGTTTTAAACCCCGGTCTACGAATTTTCTTATCTTCGCATAGTCCACTCTACATTTAGCTTTATATGTATAGATTTTCTATTTACTAGCAAAATAATTTTATTATTACTTTTGTATTATGGATCTCCGCCAATTAACGCCTTATTCTATAAATTACAGATACATTTATTAAATATATATTATGTTAATTAATTGTAGTACTGCTAATAACTATTTTCACCTTATCGTGATATATTGTTTATTTCATAAAACATTTGTTTCTGGGCGCGGCTAATTCAATTAACCTCATTACCAACCGGCAAAGCCGCACTTCGAGAGGAGAGATGTGTTCCGGCACAATGTTGTATACAAACCGATTAGAACTATGGGTCTGAAATAGCACGAACAAACATTATTTAAACAACCTTATTTGGGTTAATACCTATTTTAAATCAGACCGTACTTTCACTTACAAATAAGTGAAATCTTCGACAAGGTTAAACTTTATATTATAATAAGAAGAAGTATATTTCTTTTATCTTCGCAAAAAAATTTACTGAAAATTGTGGCATATTTTACGTTATCTATAAGTCTTCTAAGGAACCTGAGTGTCTTTCAGCCGGCATTGTAAGAAGCTAGCTATTATACTTCGAAAGTTTTTATTAAATTAATTAATTAATAAATTTAAAGTTTATTTAAATAAAAAACAAGGTTATTGGAAAAGATCTCAATATAGTTTATAGCAGCTCCATCTTTGTCGTTTGGGTTGTAAGCCCCATCGCCCCAGTAAAGAAGCGTTAGTTACGCTTTTAAGTAGAGAGACGAACTAAAGCAGGCAGCGTCCAGTTTCGAGTGGCTCCATATCTATCAAGACCTACCACGCTGCTCCAATGCGGATTAGTAGGTTTCACATATCTCTAGGATTCTCTAGAGATATGCTGGTTTCCTCACGATGTTTTTCTTTACCGAAAAGCGCGTGATAAATTGCAATTATCAATTAGACACATAAGTTTTAATAGAAAAACTCATTGGTGTCTGCCCGGGTTTGAACCCATTATCGTCTATAGAGATTTACACGGTCGTACCGCTGGGCTATCACAGCTTTTTTGATGATCTCTATATTCCCATAATATTCCAATTAAAACTTTATGACCAAACATAGTTCACAAACTTAAAAAGCTTTAGTCACGTTAAGACTAAGTCACCACTTTAATTTGCCACTTCTAGTACTGATTGACTCCGTGGTAATTCACATATAGAGTTGACACGCCTTTGTATTACGGGATTCGGGGTGAATAAAAACGAATGCATAACAACCAAGCTACTGAAATAAAAGAACACTACATCACTAATTGACGTGGAAATGTACCGGTTTCGTATAAAATATTCATAGTGTTCATTAGCTCGTTTCCTGAACTTGTCAAGGTATACTTAAGGAATGTTAGAACAATTGCATTTGTTAATTAAGAAATGTTGGTGCAATTAACATTTAAAAGAAATCAAAGAAAGTTTAAAATAATTGTTATTAAATTCAAATTCAAATTAAAAATATACTTTATTCAAATAAACTTGTAAACAAGTGCTTTTGAATCGTCAACTCTACTGCTGGTTCGAAAAGCTGTTCCTGCCGAGAAGAGTCAGCAAGAAAGTCGGCGGTTGCTCTTTTAAAAATATAATTCTTATGACTAGTTACATTTAGTCATTACTGTCTTGTAAAGGGTCACATACTTAATATCGAGTAACATCATGCTCCTGCCCTTATCCCACTCTAAGTGAGGTTATCACAACGTATTATAAACATGCTGTCACGTGATTTGGCGTATTTTACGATCTGCCTGACGTCAACTTACCTAATTCGCCTTTTGCGACACCTCGGTAATAAATGAGGGTGCTCTATTCTACTCAGCCGGATACCACACGGTGGGTCAACTTACCTTAGTCGCCTTTCACGACACCTCGGTAAGAAATGAGGGTGTTCTATTCTTTTCAGCCGGACACCACACGGCGGGTCGACTTACCTTAGTCGCCTTTTACGACACCTCGGTAAGAAATGAGGATGGTCTATTCTTCTCAACCGGATACCACACGGTGAGTTAACTTATCTTAGTCGCCTTTTACGGCACCTCGGTAAGATGAGGGTGGTCTATTCCATTCAGCCGGATACCACACGGCGTACTTAATATCGAGTACCTTTATATAAAGTTATTAAAGCACGTCTTACATTTTGAATTCTGTTCTACATTACTTTATATCGTCACGGCTATTTTTGTTGTACAATAGTAGAAAATGTACGAAAATTATACTTCATAAAGGCAGTTGCAATTCAACAACTAACAACTGTTGTTACACTAGCAGATTTCCATCGAAGTATGATGGAGTCATTACCTTAATGCCGGCGTACACGAAGTTAACGACTCCGTATTTTGTAATTTCACCTCCGAGGTAACTATGCCTTATTTCTTCCCCTTTTATACGTAATGCAAAAGTAGCACTTCCACTTTACTAGTAGTGAATTTTGAAGCTCTACAAAGTTAAAATATTTAAGTCGTGACATTTCAGAGATGTTGACTTCGGACTATGCACCAAACCACGTTACCAAAAGATACCACGCATATTAATTTCTTGTTGTCTATGCCCAAGATTTGTGACTTATTGGTAAGTTTTGCGACGCAATAGGTTATGAACACTTAAATATATTGCTTGTTCTACGGCCCAATGAGATAATTAATAATAATAACAATAATCTTTATTTAAGACTGCACAGTCAGTCCAGTTGTTAGTAAAGTACCTTAAGCCTAAGTGTTAGTAAATACAATTTAAATTTAGCTTATAATTACCTAATACTACTCTAACCTAATAATTGTTCGAACAAAATGAGCAAACAATTTGGTGTCCATTTGGTCCAATTATATTTATTATTATTATTAAAAAATACTTAAAACCTTTATTATTCAAAATGCAATTGTCGAGTTTACTGCAAGGTCTCAGTTATATAGGTATTTGTCGACTTTCGTGCAAGATCTTCTCAGTTACTACAGGTGTTTTGAACTAATTAACCTAAAACACATTTTTAACATAACGTGTTTCAATAACCAGTAAAAGAGGATATTATATCATTATTTAACTAGATTTTACCCGCGGCTTCATTCGCGTAGACTGTTGTCGTGTCGCTTTTTAATGTCATCATATTCCTGTAGAATTAACAGGATTTCTATAGCCTATATGTTATTCCGGTGTATAAGTAATAATTGTGCCAAATTTCATCGATATAAGTTCAGCGGATTCGCCGTGGAAGAGTAACAAAAATACATCCATACTTACAAACTTTCGCATTTATAATATTAGTAGGATAGGATACGGTGATAATTTCAAAACTAATAAATAGTGCGCAAGACATGAAAAATTCAAAGTATAATATGCAATGCGATACGTTGGAAACAATGAAAGCAATCGCTGCACAATTTAAAACAATAATGCAGAGGAAGTCATTTCGTTTTGAAAGAGAATGAACAATGGAAAAATTCTTTCAGCGGCGGACGACTAATAGACATGGTTGATATCGGCCTTTCAGCTTTTAGAATAGTCTTTAAGCTTTGCCGTTTTATGGCTTCACAGTTTATGGATTATTACTTCCGGCTTGAGAGTTTATAGCCTTTAATGAGGAGAATTTTTTTTATTAGTTTTATATGAAAACTTTTTAAAGTTATTATTGAAAGGTTTATCGTTCTCTCACCCTTATCCCTCTAAGTAGGGTCGGAACAACATGTCACATGATTAGGCTAGCTACACTTCGGTAAGGAAAAGGGTGGTCTATTGTACTTACTATCGAAAGGTTATTATGCATTTAACAAAAGAAAAGTTCTAAATTCTATAATGTTGACATATCAATTATGATACCTTATTAAATAAATAGTTCAATAATATTAATTATGCCGCTTGGTGTTCGGCTGAGTAGAATAGATCACCCTCATATCTTACTGAGGACTCCTTAAAGGCGACTAAGGTAGGTTGACGTCAGGCAGGCGGCTGGATTTAAAATTATGCGCTAAATAATGTTACAACATATTATGAACATGTTGTGCCGACCCCACTTAAAGTGGCATAAGGGCTGGTGAATGACGACTTTTATTTATTTATTTATTAATAACTCTTCTTACTATTATTAATAGACTTCAATAATATTAATAAAATTTTAAATAAATAAAAAAAAAAATTATTAAAAAAAATCGTAAGCATGCCGTTATCGTATATTATATTCGGATAAAGTTCTGAAATAGACTGATACTGGAACATATTTTATGACAGTAAGCATAAAATTGATGGCGATCATAAAATCATGTTATCTACGGCACGTAAAATTAAGTGCCTGCCACTGAGACATAAACAACAAATTGCTTATTAATAATGAAATAGACTTATGACACTTGTATCCTGCTAGAAGTTCATACCATTATCCTTGATGTAAGTGAACAAATATTTAGTTTCGTAAAAATAGAAACGTGTATTTTTTATATTAAGAACTTTCGTTTCGTGTCTGTACACGATGTTTTACATATAATTTATATATTTTTTAATTATCTTAATTTAATAATAAATTAGTTTAAAATTTTATAGTATCTACATCTACACAGATTTTAAGATACAAAGATTTTTTAAAATAAAATGCTTCAGTCTTTCAATTTCCTTGTTTAAAATATCTCACAGATCTATCGCTACGTCAACAAACACTTGTACATACTTTCACAATTATACTATTGTTATTATGTATAACTATGATTTACTTCTATAGCAGTTAATTACTAAAAGGCTATATAACTATTTTATTCAGACTAAATATGCGTGTATCCCAAGCGAATCCCGAAGCATCGATAGCAAGAGAGCGATCACGTAGGAACCGAGCGAAGCTTCGATGGCAAGAAAGCGATCGCGTAGGCGAGCGAAGCGTCATTGGCAAGCGCCCGCGTCCACCGCCGTCCTCTCCCGCGTCCCGCACCTTGCTCTCCTCCGCGACCCTCACCAAGCCCCCTCGCGCTCTCGATACTATTCAACATATTAAATGAAAACAGGTGATAGTTAAGGGACTAAAAGTCTGAAAATCGGAAGAAGTTGCACCAATCATTCTTAAACACAGAAAATAACTATTTAAATTGAAATCTGAAAGAAATGGCTAATAGCAATCTCTAACTACCATATCCTAAGAAAAATAATAATACATAACATACAAGTAAAAATACTAGCTGACCAGAGTCCATCAACGTTAATATTTCGGGACACATTGCATTATAAGCCGACACGTCATCTGACTCAAAGACATTTGATACGTCAAAGGCATTAATTAATCTGTCACAGGCCACAGTATCCTCTTTGCCTCCCTTTGTACGGTTCCGATAACGAGAAACGGCTCTAATCAGCTCCTGTTATCTTTCACTAATTAACACGTAAGCGGATCGGAATACGTTTTCGATCATTCGTATAATAGTACTTAACGGTCATATAGTTTGTATATTCGAATTGATTTAATTGTAAATATCTAACATTTTCATACCGCCGTGTGTGATCTGGCTAAGTATAATAGACCACCCACATTTCTTACAGAGGTGTCATAAAAGGCGACTAAGGTAAGTTGACCCGCCGTGTGGTAACCGGCTGAGTAGAATAGACCAACCTCATTTCTTATCGAGGTGTAAAAGGCGACTAAGGTAAGTTGACCCACCGTGTGGTATCCGGTTTAGTAGAATAGACTACCCTCTTTCTTACCGAGGTGTCGTAAAATACGACAGAGGTAAGTTGACGTCAGGCAGGCGGCCGGTCGTAAAAACGCAGCCAAATCATGTAACAGCATGTTTATAACATGTTGTGCCGACCCCACTTAGAGTGGGATAAGGGGAGGAAGATGATGACGGTGATCACTATCGTTTTCATACCGCCGTGTGGGATTCGGCTAAGTAGAATAGACCACCCTCATTTCTTACCGAGGGGTCGTAAAGGGCGACTAAGGTAAGTAGACCCGCCGTGTGGTATCTTGTAGTTATTTTAATTAGAGATATTTAATATAAGATAAATAATATTGGATTTATCGTATATGTTATGTATATTCATATATGTATTTTCAAAGTGTTAACAAAAGCAATAGTATTAACACTTTAAGATACATTAAACAAAAGATGAAAGAAGAAACTTCATTTACTTAGTAAATAAATTAAACAAGTCTAGATAGCGGCAGTGATTTATCTGTAATACAATATAGGAGGGAGAAAATTTCAGCGACATTGTTATAGTTGCCCCTCATCGAGTTACTTGCTACTCACTGCACTGAGCCCGCCCTCACTTTACTATTCAGCGAACACAAATTATGCACAGTGTTAAAACATTTCCGTGTTCAAAACATCGTTCGAGAGCGTTCTAGTCTCCCAATTTGTACGAATAGCCCTCGGCGAAGGTAAAAGTTTGTAACTACTCTTCACTTATCTGTTTTGTTTTGTGTACTTTTTGTTATGCTGTTGTTTTAACTATACTTGCTTGTTATTTGCAATGAAGTTGTTCGTGTTCGTAAGTAAGGGGAATTCGATTCCCCATTGTCTCCCATTGCTAATCGATTAAAACTATCTAACTATTCAGAGTATATGGTCCTTTTTTAACGAAGCGGCGATCGATATAACCATTAGTTTATCATTGATGTATGTATATCAGATTGTTGATGTAGCATAAAACGCATATGTGCATTATCTTCAAAACAAAAATGAGAAATACCTTTTGTGTGTTGCCGTGTTTTAAACCGCGTCACTAGCTAGATTACTAGAAATCGAGATTGAAACGTTATTTGAAGTATATTAAGGTGATTATATACGAAATATCAGATCTGTAGAATTAAATAATTTGTTGATCTCTCATTAAGTTTTCTTTAAGTCATCAATTTTTGAATTTTCAATTCAGTCGCGAAGCTTATTATTGATAAGCAAGACATTTTAGAAGAACGGATGGACGTCAGAATTTAAAGGTGTTTGGTTTGGTTTTGGTAGGAATTGGTGACCTTGGTGCGATAAAGTGTTTGTAGATCCATTTGAAACTTTGCTACTACTACTATTATGGTACTACTGGAATGATAATCACTTAATCATAATTATGAAACGGCATTACGTTGAAATAATTGAAAGAGTTCAATACAGCTTAGAACGTTTTATTTTTAGTGGTGGTTGAGCTTACGATGAACGACTATGAAATTTTACTGGGTAGTCATAAAATATTAATATTTTAAACGCGAAACTATGGAGCTATTTCGCTGGAGCTATTTTGATGAAATTTGATGAGATTAAAGCTTATACAGCGGTCAAGATAGACTTTGGTTTATGGATTTCCGCTAAGTAACATCTAATTCTGCCCATTTGCATTTGTAACTCTGTTGTCGCCGCTACGGCGACACGTCACTCTAGTATCTATAGCAGTGGCAGCATTGTAAACAAACATGGTTAAAATATTCGGAGTTTATACCATTGTAAAAACTTTAGACCGCAATTGCTGAAACATTGTGTTAAAAACGGCTAGGTGTGCAAGGGTTAATAAAGTTGCCCACGTAAAAAATTGAATTCAGTTTTGTATTGGAAAGATACGTAGTTATGTAAATAAATCTACATTTATGTTGATCATATTGCATAAACAACTCAATAAGATTGCTTCATATATAATGATTTAAGTGATATGAAACTTATCAGACTCAGGTGCGAACACTTGGGTCGTTTTGCATCCATTAGCTAAATTAGCTTACCTTCCCTTTGCGCACTTGAGTGCCACATCTCTTTATGACGTAAAGATGTTTATCCATATTTGTGAATGATACTCTCATTTCCACTTTCAAGGATATAATTAAGGAATAGGAATATATATTTTTCTTTACAGTATTTAGGATGCTTAATGAAAATATATCAGGAACTCCCTGTGGGTATTAATCGATTTTTATATTCATTTCGTGATGGGGTAATTGTGAGGGTGCATGACACTTACAAAGGATTCATAGATTCATAGTGGATACAGTCACGTTTTTTAAATTATCATAATTTACTTTAAGGTGAGGGAAAACCTTGAACAATATACTGTAAACATCCGTTAATAAATAAATATATGGACGGCTGTCCATACCCAAAATAAATAACTTAATATTAATTAATTTAAATAATTATAATTTTAAATAAATACATAAATACAATTCGGTGAAGGAAAACATCGTGAGGAAACCTGCATATCTTTAGAGAATTCTGGAGATATGTGTAACCTACCAATCCGCATTGGAGCAGCGTGGTAGGTCTTAGCTCCAATCCTTCTCTCCAAAAACTGAGAGCAGAGGCCTATTCCCAGCAGTTGGAGAATAACAGGCTTCTACTTTCTTACCTACTTACTTAAATACATAAATGTTGACCCTCGGTAGGAATCGAACCTGTGATCCCCGGAGTAGGGTCCTCCAGAGGCGGGGTCACTGCCCCTTGCGCCAACGGAATCAGGACCAATTTGTATTTTTTTTTGTTTTGTTGTAAGCACATACTTCTTAGAAAGTCTTAGTGAAACTTTCACGTCATAGCGTAATAATTTGACAAAATTTTGGAAATATCACCGCTTGTTTCTTATTTCCCATTTACGTTATAATGTCCCGAGGGCGTCGCTTCGTACGTGAGATTGGAACCTATAAAACTTATAAATATTTATTACTATATTACTGGAGGGTCAAGTAAAGACCATTCCAAGAGAGTTGTAGATATAGGCATTTTAACATTATAAAAATGTGATTTTTATGCTATTTTTAATGAACCGACGTCGTAAATTCATACAACAGACTTTCAATGCTGGATTCGAATCTATTCTATGCTTCTGTAGGTTTTAGTTTCTTATAATAATAAAATTAAAACAATTTTTGCGTATCGTTTTTGAAATCTACCGCGACCTTACTGAGTCAGAAAGGTTTATGATAAACTTAAATATTTTACTTATTAAAATATTATTAATAAACTTATAAAATAGAATGTGTAATTAACTTGTAAATAGCATGTTTTGTGATGTACTTAAGAATTTTTAAGGAAATAAATTAATATGATGACCAAGCTATTTGCATCGATTAATGAAGAAAGACCTACTCGCGCTATTTTTTTTACAATGATGAATAAAAGTATTTTGTATTCTAAAAACATTTTTACCATCCTCCATCGGCTTTGTCGCTCGCTTTAACTTTCTTTGTCTAAAACTTTTCAATTTGATGTTCGTCGCGTGACCGAAATAAAAATCGCTCCCAAGTTGATAGCATTTCTGAAATATAACCAAACAATTTGCAATATATCAAGTTTTTATTATTTTGTACAAAAGACTCTTTAGCATTCGGTGTACAAATTTATACAAAATATGTGTTAGTTTATTAGATAAAAAAGAAATCAGCGAAAATATTAAAATAAGGCAATTTACTTGTAAATCTTCGTTTTCTTTATCTTTGATATTTTTATTGTTTTAAAATCCGGTCACGTTTCCTTTAACATTAAAGGAATATAAAATAAAATCAAGATTTATACACACTTTTTTAAGCACAGTAAAGAATTATTTTATGTATATTATTTTTGTTGCGAGATATTTGTTAGGGTAGTGTACATCAAGTAAGTACATTTCGTTACTTTTATAAATTGGGAATTTGAATTTAAATTTGTAGGGCAAATGCGTCTGCTTTCCTTACAAAAAATGAGCTAGAACAAAGATGTAACCCCAATACCTGGAGTATTGCAAAGTTATGTATATTCCAGAAAATCTCTCAAAAATATGTCAACACGATGTTTATGAGCACTTTCATTTCTTTTAAGAATATAGGTGATCAAAATTTAATATTAATTTGTCCATTTACATTCTTTCCGTACTTCGACATTCACGTTAAGCTGTCGGTCCTGATTACTATCACCGACACTTTATGTTAATAGTTAACCTTAGACGACATTTATGCAAATGAAAATGTAATTTATGTAAGTGTCGATTCAAGGTTGCGAGCCCGAATATTGTTCGAGTCTGCCTCAATATCCTAACTTTACCCGTTTGATGTGCTTTGTTGAACTAACTAATGAGTTTTGAAAACTGAAAAACGATATAAGCCTAATAGAGAAAAAATTAAAAATTTGAATAAGCATTTTTTAAATTGAATTAAAGAAATCACTGAATCTTTAAATTGAATTAAAGAAATCACTGAAATCAGAAATATCTCTAGCGGTTGATAATAGATGGGGCTTTTCAATGTCATCCTATTACTGTAGAATTAGCAGGATTTCCATAGCCTATGTTACCCCGATGTAAAAGGAATAATTGTGCAGAATTTCATTGATTCTGGTTCAGCAGATTCATCGTAAAAGAGTACCAAACAAACATTCATCCATACTCACAAAATTTCACATTCATAATATTACTAAAACTATATCTAAAATTTCTAGCATTAATTGCTAACAAAGTAGCGTAATATATCAAGTTACTTTTCTGGGGTTTAGGGAATTAAACATGCCACCCTAGTAAGCAAATAGCTCACTAAAGTGGCAGGCGGACTACTATACAAGAATCCAGTAATACGATATTTTTTCCGGAATTTCCTAGCATTAGCACCTTAGGACAAGAGCGTTGCTCTTCAACCCACGCGCACTTACGGCCTTTCGACTTAATATTGGTGAGCAGCCAAAGGTTATAGGTTAAAGGTTAGGTTATTACCACTAAGAAAAGTACTAGCAACAAGTTTTAATCCAAAAATCTAGTTACCATCATTCCAATGTCGTAAAATGGTAAACGTTAAACAAAATTCACATCCAACGACGGTTAAATTACGTTAGTCACAATTTTAAGGCCCTCTAATGTTTCCAAATAGGTACTTAAAGGGAGTTACATTTTCTTGTAAGGGAATTTACGGTTGGGGGAAAGTGGAGATTGCGTGTAATTTATTTAGAAAGTCGTTCGATTGGCGTTATAACGAGATTTTTACTACTATACGGCTGATAGCAAAAATGGTTACAGTAAAACATGCTGATTTGAAATCGGATTTTTTTTTTTATTTCTGAAATTTAGTAAAACATGACTGGCTCGCTAGCTTAGTGGGTAGTGACCTTGCCTTCAGCTCCGTGGGTCGCAGGTTCAATTCCCGCCGAGTGCCAACATTTTTTACGAAAGAATTTGTTGGTTCTTCGAGCTTGGATGTTTATTTGTATTTAAGTATGTATTTAAAATTATATATGTATATATTCACCAGTTATCTGTCACCCATAATACAAGTATTAAGTTACTTACTTTAGGCACCGACGACCGTGTGTGTGTCCCATATTCGAAAATATCGTGTATATAGTCATAAGACTAGATTATAGAGATATACTAAATATCTACGTAAACTGTGCTTCATTTTAAAACCTTTCATTAAATATTTTCCTTAAGGTTTGCTTCATTTTAATAATTTTATCTTGGGTCTAGGTATACGTTTTCGTAGCACAATTCCTTATGTATTATAGGGTTTTGTCTTTACGCAAGTTTTAATGTATCTTAAGTAAAAATAACTATGTTGTTATCCACAGCTTACTAAAAGATTATTTGAACGATAAAATTGTAGCCTGATACGCACTAGGTAATATGATGTAAAACTTATATATATGTAAGCAAATAAATGATGACAATTTTAAAATTTAAACAGTAGTCTCAAGAGTTTTAGCCGACCATTCACTAAAAGAAAGACTTTCTATACCAATGTTACTTTCTGTACCTAAAATTTGTTAATTCCAAAGTACCCTTCTATTCAAACAAAGAATATTTGGAATTAAATAAAAGTTTTGATAACCTGGACATTTGGCGTACTGTTAAAGCTACATTTTAAATTTAGATAACACGTCGAGTAAAGCTCTAAAATTCCGGAGATAGTGTCAACGTGGGTGATAAACAAGCGGGAATATATGAAAGCTATGTTCAGCATTGTGATTCATTTTGTTAGTGTTGAATTATAAACATTAAATACACGTTTCAACATTGATATTAGAATATTGAAGGGGTTTATTACAAATGTCAATTATAAAATACTAGCTTTTACCCGCAACTTCGTTTGCGTGGACTGTAGTCGTGTCAAAGGTTGATAATAGATGACGCTTTATAACGTCACCCTATTCCTGTAGTAAGTAAAAAAAGTAAGTAAGTAGCGGCCTGTTACTATCCTACTGCTGAGAAATGGCCTCTTCTCTCCGTTTTTGGAGAGACGGTTTGGACCTAAGACCTACCATGCTGCTCCAGTGCGGATTGGTAGGTTACACATATCTCCAGATTTCTCTAGAGATATGCAGGTTTCCTCACGATGTTTACTTTCACCGAAAAGCGTGTGATAAATTGCAATTATCAATTATTCCTGTAGAATTAACAGGATTTCTATAGCCTATATGCTATGGCGGTGTATAAGGAATAATTGTGTCAAATTTCATCGATATTGGTTCAGCTGATTCGCCATGAAAGAGTAACAAAAATACATATTACAGAGTTTGTCTTAATAGGATTTTACAGTCATTGTATTGTTACATTCATCTTGTATCTTATTATAAAATTTTTGCAACAATCACAGGTAAATCTTAGTAAATAAAAATATTTTCTTTACCTTCAATCATTCGTTTGTCGTTACAACGCTGTAAAAGTCGTTTAAACTAAAACCAAGACAAATAGAATAAATAATAAACATCGTTGCTAAAGGTTTTAAAGTTGTGATTCCGTATCCGAAACCGCTGTCTTTTAATGGGTAAACTGACAATCCAATAATATTGCATGAATCCACTGGATCTAAGATCGACAAAGTTGCACGTCGTAAAACGCCTTGATGATACCCCTTGACAACATTCGATGCTCCTTGATTAAAAAGTTAGAAAAAAATCAAATTATTTGTCATCATCATGTCATCCGATAAGAAAAATAAAGGATGTTCAACAAAATTAATTGTCAAAGTGTAGCTTAATTAAGTTATCCAGATGTGGAAAGTTGAAATAGACAAAATAAGACACAAAGAGCTGTATTTAATTATTGGCTGGGGAAAGTGCAAAGAGCTGAAAGAAAAAGCGATGACTGCGCAAGCTTAATCTCTTTTTGGGTCTCACTGCCCAGCGATTGAATTAATGGACGTCAAAATTGCCTAACGATTCTGGAATCCATTTGATGAAACTTTATACGATTGTGTTCGTTTTATAAGTAGTATCTGGGTGACCGGTAATTTTTAGTTTTAAATTTTAATTTTAGAAGATAAAAAAAAGAAAGAAAGCGCCGGTGACATGTGGGACTCGATCCCAGGTTTTGAACTTTTTTGGTGCGCCCGTTAACCTTTAGGCTATCACAGAATTACATTTGACAGCTAAAAATATCATTTGCATTCAATTCTACATTTTACCATTTTTCAATGCCCGAAAACAGGGATAAAAATGTTTTTTTTAAATTGTGATTTAAGTCATATAAATATTAAAGAATCAATTAAAAGTATGTGTCTTGACCTATGTCACTTAAGTAGCCCTGATCAATAAGTCATCGTTAAGTTATTATGTTATTGATAGGTCATAACTTAAAATCAATAAGATTTTCTTCACACCGTTAAATTTAAACAATCGTATTTTGACAACACTAACATTTTATCATCGCATATTTACTATCATATTATATAACGAAACTAAATTTGTTTAAAATAGTTTGCACTTAGGTTGACTGCGAGAAAATTTCCAAATTGACAGTTCGAAGTGTTTATCTTAGGTTAGAGAAAAATATTTTTAGAAGTTGTTACGCTAGGGAAATGAAAGCGAAAAATATATTACAATTTACTCAGAGGTCGAATAGAGTTTAGAGCTTAGATAAAGGAAGAAAAAAATCCTGTCTTTCCTACAGGGACAGGGAAAAACGCATAGGACATAAACCTATATACAACATAATTACCTATATAAACAAAAAAAGCGGATAAGGGGTATTACCCTTTATCCGGTTTGTTTAAACTGTTACAATTGCGTTTTAAACAGTAATGTTTGTACAATATTGAACAGTAATACACTGTACAGCTTCAGTTTTTTTTTGCATATTATTTTAAATATTTTGCTGCCCCAGCAACTAGTTGAGCTTTAAAGCTTTAAAGTTTAAATCTTTAAATATAAGCCCCGTAATTTATGGCAGCATTATTATTACTTCCGTACTATTATATTCATTCAAAATTAACACTATTCTTATAACACTTGGAGACTTAAACTTTAAGAAGATTGAATTTACACTAAAGCTGCTTACAGCGACGTAGTCTCATTAAATTCATCAAAGTTTCACATTAAAACAAAGAAGTTGCGAGCTAGTGCCAGCATCTATATAAACAGTGAAGATTTTAATTTCCTTTATAAAACGGATTATTTATTTAACATTTGCTAGTTATAGTTGAAATTTTTGTAATATTCATGTTTATATTTATGAGAATTTTATTTGGGTCAGGAAAACCTATTATAGGTCGTAACGGGGACAAACGGCGAGTATGTCGGACTCTTACCGACTAAAAACCTGACTGTTCTCCACCACGCTGCTGGTGGCGGGTACAGGGTACCGTAGGACACATTGCTTCCTTTCTCGCCAGCAGCAGCTCTGAACCCCGGAAAGCGCCACCCCTGGGTTGGGGCTTCTCTTAAACTGGCCCCTCCCTCCGCTAATCGATGTATCGGGAGCACCGGATGCATCGACTACCTCAGGGACCTTTTCAGGTGGGCATCCGAAAGACCCCGTTCGGAACGCTGCGGTTTGTTTAAATGGATATGATTAACAGCAGATTTATTAGGAAGGAATGGTGGAATACTGGTTTTACGCATATTATCGTTTGATTCTACGGTAATTAATATAGCTACATAATTAGTACGGTTTTAATATATATTTCACAAGAAAATGGTTGTTGCTTTTTTCAGTTCAAGGTATATTTTTGCATTGATGTTCAAATAGGTGTACTTTGCAATAAATTTAATTTTAATAAACAGAAAATATAACGATGTCATTTAATATTCTCGGTTCTCTGTAGGAATAACTTTTTAAAGCAGTAGAGTTGACCATTAAAAAGCACTCGTTTACAAGTTTACTTGATTAAAGAAAATTTTGATTTTCATAATATTTTGAGGATGTAAATTATTGGTTTACTTTAAAACAGCTATGGTGCAATTGTTAACATCTAAAATGTAAATCTTGCTCAATAATTTCATTGTCATTTTATTTTATTTAAGATAAATTATAAATACGACATATACTGGCCATCTTTCAACTAAAGCTCTGAATCAGTTTGGAAAAATAAAAAAGGAATACTACACGACCGCTTTTAAAAGTTCAGGAATATGAAAAGTTTTGGAATCATTTAAACTTTAGTTGAATATTGTAGTATGGCGCGGTCACGTCCGTTTTACCACATAAAAATAAATTACTATGTGACTTGTTTGTAAAGTGAAATATTTCAATGGAAAATTAAAGCTCAGTTCATATTCTTCTATATGTTATTTTTACTGCATTTGTGTTTTTAATATGGTTTAATACGATGTTAGACTCTTTATGAATAGGGCTTGTATTATTAATGAACTGAATTTAATAAAAATTCTTTAATAAACAGACAGTTTATTTTTATTTTGTTATTAAGAAAACATTATAAACATTCATTAATAAAGACTACATTTAAAATTTTGGCAGTAAAAATACTGTAATTATAATAGTAAAGTTAAAAGTTCGACCTATTATCATCCCACTGCTGGGCAAAGGGTTCCTCTCTCTATTTTTGGAGAGGATTGGAGCTAAGACCTACCACGCTGCTCCTATAGGTACTCACATATCGCTAGAATTCTCTAGAGATATCCTACAAAACTTGTCATAAATTGCAACTATTAATTAAACGCATAAATTTTAACGAAAAATTCATTGGTGCCTGCCCGGGATTTGAAGCCGTGACTGCTCGAAAGAGTCACACTGTTTTACCACTGGGCCATCACAGCAGTAATTATGATAATATAACAAAATGAATAGTATATCTAGATTCTAGAACAAAAACATAAAACTATAAAGTTAACAAAACTTCATGTTTACTCATATTCTATACGGGGCAATTAGTATTCTGTTTGAGCCGAAGTTAATTGAGTTGTTAGGCAAATCGAGAAACAACAAACAAATATAGGTACCGGCATTGCGGTATTCACTTTTAAATATATTTTTCCCATAACTGATGATGATGATGATGATGATAGCACCTATCCACCATCAATAATATATCAATACACAAGCACTGCACACATTCACTACCACAATCTTTGTTTCGCACCGTAACCGAAGCATAAGCATAAGCGAGATGTACTCCTTCTATAACGACAAAATCGTTTTATAAACGTAAGTAAGTAGCAGCCTGTTACTATCCCAATGCTGAGAATAGGCATCTTCTCTCCTTTTTTGGAGAGAATGTTTGGAGCTAAGACCTACCACGCTTTTCCAATGCGGATTGGTAGGTTAGACATATCTCCAGAATTCTTTAGAGATATGCAGGTTTCCTCACGATGTTTTCCTTCACCGAAAAGCGTGTGATAAATTGCAACACAATTAGACACATAAGTTTTAACAGAAAAACTCATTGGTGTCTGCCCGGGTTTGAACCTGTGACCTCCTTGAAAGAGTCGCTCGGTATTACCGCTGGGCTACCACAGCTTCATAGCTTCATTTTATAAACATATGTTAACAATTACTCATGTAGATATTAAACAAGTATCAGAATTAATGGCAGATATTGCTATCACTGATATAGAATAATAGCTCAGGATGAAACTATCAATAGTTGTTGCGAAACCACGATTGGATAATTTAGAATCGCCTCGCCTTCCTTCCGACCGATGTTTCCTCAGAACGTGACGTGGGTTGTAACTCGGTATATATGTAAATGTTTGTTCCATATTGCGCAATGCAACTAAAACCAATATAAGCTAACTTTTGCGTTATAATATTAACCCTTTCAACGATTGGGGAATTTGGGGGGTGACCAAGCCTTGCTCGTTAATATTTTAAAATAAATAAAAAAGATATAAAAATAAAAGTTTATCTTTAGTATTATTTGCATTAAAAATTATATAGAACCTCAAACTTATACGAAGACTACTTTTTGAAAGTTTTGTTCAGTGCAAAGAGAAGTTTCGTGTCTTTCAATTCTGGCAAAGGTCCAAATAGCAAGTACTTTAAAGATTCTCTTTGGAATTAGTAATGAAAATTACAAAAGTTGTTGTAATTCTTCAGTTTCTCTGTTTATTAATAACAGAACTACAAGGAATAAATTTAAACAAAAAATATCAGATTCAGAGCGAGTTAATTTATATTCTGTCCGTAACAAGGATGTATTCTTGTTTATAGTGATTTTTTTATGAATCCACCGTGTGGTATCCAGCTAAGTAGAATAGATCACCTTCATTTCTTACCGAGGTGTCGTTAAAGGCAACTAAGGTAAGTTGAACTGCCGTGCGGTATACGGCTGAGTAGAGTAAACTACCCTCATTTATTACTGAGATGTCGAACAAGGCGACTAAGTTAAGTTTACCCGCCGTGTGGTATCTAGCTGAGTAGAATAGACTAATTATTTCCTTTCTGACGTGTCATAATAGGCGACTAAGTTAAGTTGACGTCAGGTAGCCGGCCGGTCGTAATATACCTAGCCGAATCATTGACATGTCGTTCCGACCCCGCTTAGAGTGGGATAAGTGTAATAGGATGGTGAATGATTTTTACGAATTATTGTAGTGTTATTTATGTGCTATACAATGTAATAAATCTGTAGCATTAATGGTTGTGGCAGTCGGAACGAGATAAGATAATTCGGAACATGCTGTTGTATTCCCAGAACGTGACTTGTATCTTGAATTATGTTTTAAAGCCAACCACGTTTCAACAGCACGATACATGATCCAGACAATTGTAGTAGAACGAAATTAAAACGTACTGAGTGCGCGTTTCATTCGAATTAATTGCTCGCTATGTAATTTCTCGCGTAACTTTCATTACATTAACTTAAATCTCTTTATTTATTCAATTTCATTAATTCTTAATATTTATCCATTGCAGCAAATGTAAAAATGTTCTAATTGCATGGCTAACAAATTTATCATATGAGTGTACAAAGAAATTTCTAAAATCTGCCATATAATCAACTTAAATGCATGCACACTTATATACACGCACAGCACGTGCTAACACACACAGACACACACACTAATAAAAAACTAGTCCAACTATCATTTTTATTAAATCTAACATATACTGTAGTCATAATAATTTTAATTTAAGGATGCCGTGTGGTATCTGGCTGAATAGAATAGTACCACCCTCATTTCTTACCGAAGATATTAGTAGAATAGAGCACCCTTACCGAGGTGTCGTAAAATACAACAGCGGTAAGGTGACAGTAAGGCAGGCGTACGGTCTTAAAAACGCAGCCAAATCATGTGACAGCATGTTTATAGCATGTTGTGGCACCCCACTTAGAGTGGGATAAGAGCAGGAAGATGATGATGATGATGATAATTTTAATTTAAGGAACATTGTTTATTCCTGTAACGAAGGAGGGCGTTGATTACTGCAACACAGTTAATATATTACTTCAGCAGGATCACCGTTCCATTTCTTTTGTACTATGTATTGTTCCCAATAAACGTTTTATTATTATTATAATTCAATTAATTCAAATCATTACATTCTTAAAATTGTGTGTAACATATTAAATTCGCGTGTGTTTATGAATATAACGAAAAATTACTACCGCTCCTACTTTTATGCGCTTGCGATTATCAAGCGACCATGTAAAAAGAATATAAGAAAATTTTAGTATTCTTCACATACCATAAATAATTATAGATTATAGTTTCCACAGTTGGCTTCCATTTCTAAAAGCTTCGTGTTGCCTGGAAGAGACGGATATAAAACTTGCAACCTTTTTTTTAATGATTTTTTTGTCAAACATAAAGCGCACTTTTAACCACAAGAACTGGTTGACCGAGCCTTGCTCGGTAATTTTTTACAAAATAACAAAAGACACTACAAAAATAAAGAAAAAAATATTGGATAGGTGGGGCTCGATCCTAGGTATTTTCATTTCTCGAGACCGCCCGTTCCCCTAATAGGCTACGCTGACTTGACAATTTACGGCAAAAATAGTGTTTTATATTAAATGTAAATGTTAATAAAGCCTAGCTAGATCAATTGTTCTCCCCCTAAACCCCCTACATGCTGAATTTCAGGAAAATCGTTGCAGCCGATTCCCAGTATATATATATATATATATATATATATATATATATATATATATATATATATATATATATATATACATGATTCACTTATTTAAATATTGAAGATAGAGGCCTGCCGGAAGGTTGAATCCACGAATCTTCAATAAATAACTTTGTAGGATAATTCTAGCAAAAGCCCAATTTTTTTTTAATTAAAATAATACGAACGTCAAAATCTTTCTTCAAATATTTCCTCTACAAAAGTCTCTGTAATGAGTTCTCTTATAACAAATGTTATACAAACCTTATTAAAAGAAGTATCTTTAAATGTAATGCAGAAGAGCACATTAATAACGAAGATAATTACGACAACAAGACCGCCATTGCTAGTGTTTTTTAGCGGAAGCAATTTTACTTCGGACTCAAGATGTTACGTTGAACAAAAAATAGGAAGGCAATTATGGATTAATTAGTTTTACTACCTTCTTTATTATGGACCGAAGTCAAAGAGTAATATAAGTTTTAATACTACTTGGATAGCGCAATTTGAAATCACAGTTTACTTATAAGTTTACAACCTTAATTATAATTTGAAAAATTTTAAATGCTTCAAACGATATAAAGCATACAAGCTGTACTTCACGACTTTGTTTGTGGCAATTTTATTGAGTAAATACAAACAATAAATAAGCTTCAAATATACCAAATTTAATTATTATTTCCGCAGCTAAATTAACTATAATAGCGTAACTGTATGTTACGCTAGATAGGTATTTTTTTATTTTTTTATTAGGCCATCAACAATATATACATTAAAAACGTGTTCAAAAGATAAATGATACATTAAAAATAGAAACTAAATGCTATATTAATTAAAGATGGCTACAACATTTACAAAAATAACAAACATTCATATTAAGATAGTAAAAGGTTACAATAACACAGATTGTGTAACTAGGTGTCAGTTACAAGTTTTAGAAGGGTTTTTTTAAACATTGTTTCGGAATCGTAAATTATATCTAATATATTACCATTGGCCTTATCTTAACTTATAGCAAGTACACGTTGCGCGCTGGTTATTAACCATAATCTTTAAAAGTAAGGTACGTTGACTCAACGTGTGATATCCGGTTTAGTAGAATAGACCACCCCTTTCTTACAGGGTTGTAAAATACGAATAAGGTAAAATGACGTCAGCTAGGCGGGCGGATGTAAAAAAACGCCAAATGTTACACTGTTACACTGTTTAAACATGTTGTGCCGACCTCACTTAAAGTAGGATAAGGGCAGGAAGATGACGATGATAAAGCTTATATTTTTATTCAGTTAGATTTCTTAAAGAAACAATGCAATCTGGTACACTATTCAAGACATACCAATATTCTTATATGTACATATGAAGGGCGTAATCACGGTTATAGCGGCACGTGCGCGTTTCATAGTAATCAACGCTCGTCAGAAAGGCATTCATCTCTTGATGTCGGTTGCAATTATGGGATGTATGTTCCCGAAATGTGTTTTAATATTGCTTTTCTGCGTCTGATAGGTTACAGATATATTAAAAGGTTATTACATATGAGTTATAAGTTGTCTGTCTGTATGTCATCGATTTTTTCAAAATCTGTTAAACGGATTTTTATACGGTTTTTACGTAAAGAAGATAAGCCTCTGGGTCAGCTAGTTTTGCGTGAACACAGAACAAATGAACACTGTTTTTTATATCAAATTTTATCGAAAAATACAAAATTTGTTGGTGTACGAGGAAAGCTTATCAAAGACTTTTTCCCCAGTACAAACCTTATCTCCGCGTTTGCAAATAAACTTATGACTCTTTAAAGAACTCCAAGTTCCACTCCAAGTTTCAACCCAACTGTCAAATATGATTATTCTACTTTTTTAGCAATTATAGCCATTATAGGCCTTAAACTTATAAAAATGATGACAAAAAGATAATGATTAATCTTTCTTAAATTAAGTCAATAACTTCAATAATTTTTCCACTTAAACTAAAGTAATAACAAGGATAAGTTGTTTTCGTAATCTATAGAAATGGTTTATTTTTAAAGATTGAGACAGTGATTGCGACAAAGATGGCTATTCATAAAATTACCATTCCAATCAAGAAAAATGTAAAACCCTGTGATTTCAATATACAGCTGAAAAAATATTAAATGGTACTATCAAAATGCCATCAAAAAATATCCGTACACGAAAAGAGACAGAAATCCCAGTCAGGCTTCGCCACTTTTGAAACAAGAGTTTTATAAAACGACGAAACTAACTGGTGTCCGAAAGTTTTATGACGTACGGCCATGTAATATCTCGAAATTGGAAATCCTACAAGGGAGTTGGAGTATTGGGGAGATGTCTAAAGATTTATTGAAAGGTACCATTTGCCTGCGATTTTGTCGTCGTCTGCTTGTTAGGATATATTTTTTATATAAATGAGTTATTATTTGCTTTGAGAGTATGTACAGTGAGTTGTAAAATTAATTAAGATGTTCTATCTTCAGGTAAATGAGATTTTATGAGAATAAAAATATTCAGGTGTCGTAAAAAGCGACTGATGTAAATCGATCCGCCTTATAGTTTCCGGCTGAGTAGAATCGACCGCCCTCATTTCTTACCGAGGTGTCGTAACAGGCGACTAGGGTATGTTAGCCCGCTGTGTGGTATACGGCTGAGCAAAATAGACCACCCTCATGTCTTACCCAGGTGTCGTAAAAGGCGACTATGGTAAATTGACTTACCGTGTGGTATCTGGCTGAGTAGAATAGACCACCCTCATTTCTTACCCAGGTGTCGTAAAAGGCGACTATGGTAAATTGACTTACCGTGTGGTATCTGGCTGAGTAGAATAGAACACCCTCATTTCTTACCGAGGTGTCGTAAAATACGACTAAGTTAACGTCAGGCAGGCGGCCGTGCGTAAAATACGTAGTCAAATCATATGACATGTTAATATGTTTTTTATCATATGATATCATGTTGTGCCGACTTCACTTAGAGCGGGATAAGGGCAAGAGGATGATGATATTTGAAGCAGGTTGTACTTGAAATAGGCGGAAGAAAATGATCAAACGTTATGAGGTTGAAAACCATGATCTTCGTGCAGAGATTAAGGATCTGCGAAAAGAGGTCGAGAAACTAAAGAGGCGTGTTTCAGATTTATCTCAGGAAAGGGAATTAAAGCGTCTTGCTGTTTTTGCAGCAAGGCCTCAAAAAAAGGATGCATCTACCATGGTGGATTCGAGTTGCATAGTGACTCACGAGAAATCTTCGCTAGCGCCTAATCCGGCGCAGAACCCTAGAAGTGACACATGTGGAGTTCCTACCGTTGGGCATACGTCCGATGAGTGGATCATGGTGGAAAAGAGGAATAAAAGGGGGAAGGAGACGTCAAAGATGGTGAATCCGGCTCCAAGAAAGGTGGCGAAGACTTCAGTTAAGGAGTCTTCTGTGCAAGGTGGAAACTGGAAGAAGAAAAAGAGGAGAAAGCGTAAACCACGATTGCCGGACTCCTCCGCGGTTTTAGTCACTCTCACTGAAACTGCTGTGAAGTGCGGAATGTCCTATAGGGATGTTATTGCGCAGGCCAAAGATAAGGTTGATCCCGTAGCCTTGGGGATCCCTTCCCTCACGATTAGACGGTCAGCCACTGGAGCGCGTATTTTCGAGTTGACTGGAATTGAGAATGAGGGCAAGGCAGACGTTTTTGCTGAGAAGCTTAAACAGTCTATAGGCCATAATGTGGTGAAGGTTTCCAGACCCATCAAGTGTGCGGAGCTGCGCCTTGTGGGTGTGGAAGATCTCGTTCCGGGAGCTGAAGTGGCCAAGGCTGTGGCCGAAACTGGTGGATGCGTCTCCGAACAAGTGAAAGTCGGGGATGCAAGATACAATTCTGCGGGTTACTGCACGGTATGGGTCCGATGCCCTGTTGCAGCAGCGCTGAAGCTGGAGGGAATTGGAAAGCTCCGCGTGGGTTTTTGTACGGCACGCGTTGAGCTACTCCAAAAGCGCATACAGCGATGTTATCGCTGCTTAGAGGTGGGTCACTTTCGGGGTCATTGCACCTCGAATGTTGACCGTAGTAACGAGTGTTACCGATGTGGAGAGACCGGCCACATTGCTTCGCGATGTTCACGTGATCCATTGTGTGGACCATGTGCTAGGGCTGGCCGCTCGGCAACACACAGAATGGGGGGCAGATACTGTACCCCCATTAAGAGTAGCGGCGGGTTTTGGAAGGGTCCTATTAGTTCCCCTAAAGGTCCTGCAGTTGTGGCTACGGTCAATCTTCAACCGTCAGTTAACGACGAGATGGAGACCCTGGACGTCGGGTGATGGGAGACCTGGCGCCCAACTTTGGGTCGAGACTGGGGTGCATCTAGTGTCCTGGGTGCATTCCAGAGGTGGTGGGAGACTTGTTGGTTTCCCTGTCCGATGGAGGGCCGCTAGGGCGGCAATGCTGCGGGGTTGCGGATAACATGTGCAATGATACCGTAGCCCCCGCATAAAGCTTGTGTTCGGACACCGGGGGGTTTTAGTGGGTGCGAACCCCACATAACCACGTCGCTGCCTCCCTTGGCGGCGTGTGTACTCGTAAGGAGTTTCCCCTCGAAAAGAAAAAAAAAAAAAAAAAAAGGTTGTACTTGAAACAAGCGAATGGTTAGGCTATAACAGGTAAGAAACATACCTTAACATTTATAATCCTCATATAAGGATGGATAAATCTTACAAGGATAGATTTTGGCGTAATTTCCCCTTCAGTTATATACCCACTTTGCGTCAAACGTTAACAATTTTCGTGAAAATTCTGTTCAAAACCGGCACCACCCATTAGTTTGACAATGGCCGCCGGCGTAATCTATTGTAATCTACCGTGCTCCGATTTCGCCCACCTGTCTACGTCCCTGTACGGATCGTTTTACAACGTGTATGTTAATTAAATTCAATGTTCAGTTTAGGTGAGATTTGATACATTTTAATTATAGGTGAAAATATGTGCATGTAATTTGTTTTCAACATCGGATCAACGATAAAGATATATATAAATTGATGGATGTTCAACATCTTTCAGCGTATTATTTATTATTTATTTATAATTAATATAATAATTTTCTCATGTTTATCGTTAAAAAAATCTATACAATGCTTTTAATATACGCATGTTTCTATAAGAGTTTTCAATATTTTCTATCCACGATTTTATTGATTTACTAGCTATTGCCAGCGCCTCCGCCCGCGTGGAAAAATTAAAACCTGTATATAGTATTTTGATTACCATAAAAATGGTTATAGCGGTTTAATCTCAAAAGCTACACATATGCTGCCGCGGACCTTTATTTAGAACTTTTAGAGGGTAATTATTTATTGATACGCATTTTACGACCGCCCAACAGCCTGATGTCAACTTACCTTAGTCGTATTTTATAACGCCTCGGTAAGAAAAAGGGTGGTCTATTCTTTTCAGCCGTATACCACACGGCATATGATCTATAATATTGTTAAAATTCAAATTAGGGATTCGTTCTCCCTAGTTATCCAAGATTAGTAAACGATAACACGACCTAGCGTCTGAACGTCTTATAGTGGTAATGATTATATGTTCACAACGAAACTTACTATAGTACACTCACTTTCAGTTATAACTTCTATCTGGCTGGCTCCTTTTTTGCACAAAGATTCAGCTTAGCGATTCAGCGCGGAAACGCTGCCAGCTTTCTTGGGACCATTCCACGCGGGCATGATTTGTATAGTCCTAGCGTGTAAGTAATTTAAGATAGATATAACTTACATATTATTATTGATAAAATAAAAAAAAAATACCCTAAAAAAACTTCTATCTTTTTCAGTTATGAACCCTTATTCCGAACCACCAAGCATTTAAAAAAAAAGTATCTTAGTTAATGTATAGAACCGGCTATACTCACGTTTTATTCTATCGGGTTAGCCCGACTAGTTTAAATAAATTAAAAAAAGTATCTTTTGACTATTTACGATCCCGACATTAACATTATGAAATCTCTAAAAAATATATGAAAAAATCCGTATAGATAAAATATTGAAAGTTACTAACTAAAGCTAGTCGAAAAGTCTACGTAATTTTGACTTCACTGTGTTATACTGCAACGACAAGGGGCTTAGTGGAAGCCTGTCTGACGTTTCACTCGCTGATGGCTATGAAGCGTGTGTAGCTCTTTTGATGAAACCATGATTACGGCGTATATACTCATATACCCGTCAAATATTGGAGTTTACGGATATAAAGTATCTAGATAGGACATGCATTATCTCTATGGGCATTTACTGTTACAAAACAAGTAAAGTTACAAAACACTACTGATTGGCAGTGTAGTGATAATAAGAGATACCGGATACCACACGGCGGTTCAACTTACCTTAGTCACCTTTTACGACACCTCGGTAAGAAATGAGGGTAGCCTATTCTACTCAGCCTGATACCATACGGCTGAAAACGCTGAAACTAAATGTGCCTTGTTTATATCTTCAAGCATAGAATTGTTACTTTTATTAGCCATTCATTTACCGTTGTTGTATACTGTTGTCAAAACCACCATAACTATTAATTTGTGAAATTTTTCCTTTGATCATTATGTTGTTGTCAATTTTGATGTCTAGCTTACTTTAAAGTCAGCTAGTCTATACGCAAGTAAACATCATCTAAACAGTTAAATGAGGCGTTGTTATACATTGAACTGGACTTTTTAAACTGTAATCTTTAATATTATTATAAAAATAAGTATAGTATTTTGTGTTAAATGATGATTATATAATTTTTAGAATAAGACGTTACTTTGCGGAGTTCCACAATGCAAAATTAATGAAAATATTATATAGTGAAAACTAACTAATTCTTAATTCGATAAGTTCCACTAGGTGTATTTATATAAATATAATTTAATTTAAGTTATGGCATATTTAAAATATTTTTTTATTATCGCTTCCAGTTACATTCTACTTCTGTGTCACGTGTTATAAAGTTGACGCGTTTATATTGCACGCATTCAAGCGGAATAAAAGCGAATACAGGGATGAAGTAGACCTATTTGCAAAAATGACTTTTTCTGTTATGTATTGTGGTTTTAAAATTATTGTACTCAATTATTTAAACGACCATACAGGTAAGCTTACTGGGTTTTTATTACATAATTATAATGAAAATGTTAAAGGGAATTTTATTTAAAGTTCGTAACAAAATAAATGATTATATTTAAATCTTATGTCATAATTTAAAAATAGAATCGTGTTTTTTAAATTCCTAATAACTAAAATAGCGTGACTTTTTTAAAGGGGGTTCAGGAGTTATGAGTTTTTTTTTTGAGAAAAATTATAATACTAATGGATATTAACAATTCATCGGTGAAGGAAATATTATGCAAATTGCTATTTAAATGGCCTGAAATAGTGAGTTTAACTGGCCTGTAATCTTTCATTTAAAAAAAGAAAGGGTTCATTTACCCAGCAAAGGATCAATATACCGGTTGCAACTATAGGTACTAATTTACTTAACTTAAATAGATTTTAAATTTTCGGATTATAAGTTAAAGGCACTAGTAATTGACCATGTACTACGTTTTGTATGAAATTTTATATAATAAGCGATTTGTTTGTTGTAATTATAGTTAATAAAAATAAATTGTTATTTACCTGTTGCCATCTATTAACAACTGCCAAAAGCTTAGAACTGTAGCCTATTATTTAATATTATTAATTAATATTTTTTATTAGCTACAACAAACAAAACGATTATTATTTAAAATTTCATACCAAACGGTCAACTACTAGTACATGGTCAATTACTAGAGCCCTTACCTTATAATTTTTTGTGTCATATCTTGATATAATGGAGATACTTTATTAGATTTGAAGTGTCAAAAGAGTTGAACGTGTTATGTTTTCAAAAAGGAGAGTTCGTACGTGGTCTTGGCTTTAGTGTCAATCATATCGTAATGTGATCAGAACTTAAAGATTTAATAAGAACTATTTAAAGGAAAATTGGGGGTCAGAAATTGATTATCCTCATCTTCCTGCCCTTATTCCGCTCTAAGTGGGGTCGGCACAGCATGTTATAAACAATTCACATGATTTGGCTACGTATTTTACGACCGGCCGCCTGATTGACATCAGTTTACCTTAGTCGTGTTTTACGAAACTTCGGTAAGAAAGAAGGTGGTCTATTCTACTCTACCGGATACCACATGGTGAGTCGACTTAACTTAGTCGCCTTTATCACACCACGGTAAGAAATGAGGGTGGTCTATTCTATTGAGCCGGATACCACATGACGGAGCGCCTTACCATATTCGCTATTTATGACACCTCGGTAAGAAATGAATAGCTATACTAATAATATATATCCGAGTCTATTAGTCTTTTTCAATGTCTGTCGGATGTGTTAATGAAATTTTGTAAGACTGAAGTTTACATACCGGGCCAACAATTATATAAAGAAAATTCCGTTTCTCTTATGAAATTCAAAAAAGCAAATAGTAAACACTAATATCTCCTTAAGGGTTCATTTATTATCTGTGAGGATATAATTTTTATTCTTTTATATAATTTTATAATTTGTCTTATATCCTGAAACTTCAAATTTCGTTATTTATCAATAATGGTGAAATTTGTTACAACTTTATTGGTAATAAAGAATAAAAATGATGAATATAAAAAAATATTAGCTTACTTTGATATTAAAAATAATATTTAGGAACTATAGACTTTAATATTTCACGAATAAAGTTGATTATTTTATGTTTTTGTAATGGAAAATCTGAAAGCTTTTTCATATGTTGATATTTATACAGTTAACAGCCGTTCCCGAAGATAGTCACGTACCAGACAGACGAAACAACAATACGCGGATGGTTAGGATATTAAAAACAAGTTATGGGGATCCAATAATGTTTGATATATATTTATTATTATTCATTAATCATGTTTTATTACTAGCTGTTGGAACTGCGGATTTGCCCGCGTGGAAATAAGTGTATTTAATAAAAAATTTGAACATGAAAGTAGTTACTGTTAGTTGAGATAAGTGATGAGTCAGTCAGGTGACCTTCGGACGTTCCGAACGGGGTATATCGGACGTCTAGCGTACAAGTCCCCGATGCGGTCGGTGCATCTGGTGTTCCCGATGCACCGGTTAGCGGAGGGGGGCTTCTCTTTCGAGGGGTCCCTACCCGGAGGAGGTGTTCTCTGGGATCAGAGCTGCTGTTGGTGGGAATGGGGTCAATGTGTACAACGATACCCTGTCCTTGCCATCGGCAGCGTGGTGGAGCACACAGGTCGTTTTAGTCGGTGCGAGTCCGACATAACCGCCGCCTGTCCCCGTCGGGCGGCGGTGTCCATAAGGGTATGTTTCCTGTATAAAAAAAAGAGATGAGTCAGACAATTTTGTAGTATTTTTGTAAATCTATAATCCTCTATTAGAGCACTTTAGTGTATGTGTGTTAGTTTGCGCGGCGCACCCGATTAAAAGCTTCTTAACATAATTTACATAAATCGTAACCTAAACCTTCCGGAAGAATTGCCCTACCTTTTACCTATCCTCCTGCCCTTATCCCAGTCTAAGTGTGGTCGGCACAATATGTTACAAACATGTTGTCACATGATTTGGCTGCATATTTTACGAATGGCCGCCTGCCTCACGTCAACTTATCTTAGTCGTATTTTAGGATACTTCAGTAAGAAAGTCTATTACTCCGCATGATACCACACGGCCGGTTAACTTACCTTAGTCGCCTTTTACGACACCTCGGTAAAAAATGAGGGTGGTACTATTCTATTCAGCCGGATACCATATGACGAATTGCCTACCTTTTAGTAAAGTACAAAAATCAGGACGGAAATCCGTTCAGAAGATTTTGAGTTTATAACAGACAAACGCGGCGGAGGACTTACTTTTAAAATATTTAATGATATCATTTAAAGTTATAAAAATATTATTTTACTGTAATCCACTATAAAAGAAAATATATGCAATGCTAAATGTAGAGTGTACTATCCGTGATACATGCAGAATTTGTAACAACTCATGCACTACCCACAACGTCATCTAATATTTAATTTTATATATAAAGACATATAATATATATAACTTTATAAATAAAATATTTTATTACGAATAATAAAACAAATGAAGCTTAAACTCTCACAAACAAGCTAAAAGCACACAGAAAAATATTTATCTTAATTCACCCTCAGTCTACCCCGCATCAACAGCAGTTAATTACAATTAAGTGTAGGTTTTACTAGATTAAAACTAAATTGTACTAAATTGCCATTGTGAACCTCCCTTAATATCAAAGGTTTGTTCGAGTTTTTATATATATTTAATTTAATTATATTATATTAACGTCATCATTCTCCTGCCCTTATCCCTTTCTAAGTGGGATCAGCACATCATGTTTTAAACTTGTTGTTGCACGTTTTGGCTAGTTATTTTAAGACACCTCGGTAAGAAATGAGGGTGGTCTATTCTACTTAGCCGGATACCACACGGCGGGTCTACTTACCTTTGTCCCTTTTTCGTATATAACGACATATCGACAAGAAAGAGGGTGATCTATTCTACTCAGTCGGATACTTACCTTAGTCGCTATTTACGACACCTCGGTAAGAAATGAGAGTGGTCTATTCTTTACAACCAGATACCACACCGTGGGTCTACTTACCTTAGTTGTTTTTACGACACCTCGGTAAGAAATGAGGATGGTCTATTCTACTCAACCGGATACCATACGGTGGGTCAACTTACCTTAGTCGCTATTTACGACACTTCGGTAATATATGAGGGTAGTCTATTCTATTCAGCTGGATACTATACGGCATAAGTATATAACAGCTATTAAAATTATGTGTTCAAGTATAAACAGAGCTCCCATTTTATGATTACATTTTGTTAGAAGGAAACTCAGCGTGGGATAATAATTAAGGTAAAATTAAGGCGAAAGTAAATTATACGGAGACCTATCATCACGTAGGTATTACGCGGTCGGAATATTCACTTTGGTGTTATAAAATATTAGATGTTAAGAGTGAACGAAGCGTAAAGAGACTTTGTATCCTTTATGTTTTGTTTACATTTGCATTTCAGTTAACATTCGCGTGAGCGTAAATTGAATTTGATAAAACTCGTCCAAAATACAATACGTTATAGTTACCTAAGCTTCCGTGTGGTATCCGGCTGAGTAGAATAGACCACCCTCATTTCTTATCGAGGTGTCGTAAAAGGCGACTTAGGTAAGATAACCCGCCGTGTGGAATCCAGCTGAGTAGAATAGACCACCCTCATTTCTTAGCGAGGTATTGTAAAAGGCGACTAAGGTAAGTTGACCCGCCGTGTGGTATCCGGTTGAGTAGAAAAGACCACCCTTATTTCTTACCGAGGTGTCGTAAAAGGCGACTAAGGTAAGTCAACGCACCCAGTGGTATCCGGCTGGGTAGAATAGATCACCCACTTTCTTACCGAGGTGTCATAAAATACGACTAAGGTAAGTTGACGTCAGGTAGGCGGCCAATACTAAATACTTTACCAATCATGTAACAACGTATTTAAAACATGTTGTGCCGACCCTACTTAGAGTGGGATAAGGGTGGGAGGATGATGATGAGTTACCTAATATTAACTATGTCAATAATGCTAATAGTATTTTCCTATAATGGAAGATTTAAAATGATCAACGAAAAATAATGAGGCTATTATAATATGTTTTTGTTTATCTTACTTAATTTAACTTACTTGTGAATATTATAACATTGTTGCTAACACCATATACATATGTTAAACACCTTGAATAGTATAAAGTATAAAATCTAAACGTGAATCACTGCGCTCTGATCAGTCTGTTTTTCAGAGTAAAGTTGTTTTGCTATAAAACTACGACAGTACAAAAGCGAAAACGCTTTTCCTCAAGTCAACATGCTTTAAAGTATTTAAGTTCTACCGACAGAAAATATACTCAGCAACGATCGTCTTACTTAGATTGAATGCGACATCGAAAAAGCTTTTGATGTCGCATTCAATTATTTACAACTTGTCACAGTCCAAGCTTTTATCTATTAGTTTTATTACGAAGAATATATGTATTTACAAATAGATGTTAGATAAATATAAGAATATGAAAAGCTGGTGCATGTAAGTGAACTAAGTAATCATTCATTCTCCCTTATGCCACTCTAAGTGAGATCGCCCCAACATGTTTTATGCTTGTTATGTTATAATAAGCCGCCTGGCTGACGTCTACTTATTGTAGTCACCTTTTACGTCAGCTCAGTAAGAAGAGGGTGGTCTATTCTACTTAGTCGGATACTACACGGTAGAATACACACTACTTAGTACAGCACTAAGTGTACTAGGTAAAGTGACTAGGATATACCTTGAAGGCTCCAATTATTGACTGTTGTTCACATCATTGACATTCGTTTGAAAAATATTTTTTAAACAATTCTATCCCTCACATAAAATATGAACTTTATGTCTGTCGTTGTTCAGTTAGCTTATTATATGTGTTGGTATACGTGAGAATAATATAGGAGTGTTTGGAGATATCTCTGTTCACGCTCCATAAAGCAAACCCATCCGAGTCACTGTCACAAATAACGCGATGGAAAACCAAATATACGCAGCCATAAATTCAAGTACAGTTAAAATCCGTTCGGAGTTTTTGGTTGAATATGAATATGTGTATTTTTCAATAATATACTTAGAGATATGCGTTCCTTACCTTCGTTATCAAAATAAAATTTAAAAGGTTTTGAAGATTTTTTTAAATAGGATTCTTGGGATTAAAATCTTTGTTTTCGTATTTTTATTTTCTCGGTTTCATCTTATTTCTTACACTACCATCCTCATTTCTCACCGAGGTGTCGCAAAATTACGACTAAGTTCGTATTATATAATATATCGTTGATGTCAGGCAGGCAGCCGGTCGTAAAATACCAAATCATGTGACATATATAGTATTATTCCAAATAAGCAAAAGTGATGTTAATACTGTTTCGTGAAATCTTCCTGATTAATTATGAATTGGTCTTGTGGGATAGTAGATATAAGACGTTTGTGATATTACTTCAATGAACGGAAGGCTTTATGGCGCGAATTCGGTAATTTCTGGATCCGTTTATTTGCTACAATTAATGTTCTATATACCTTCATTCCCATAGAATTATATATTTACCATCAAAATTGCGGGCTCGTGGATTCTGTTCACTTCATTAGCTTATTATTATGAGATACGCGATAAGCTTTAATTAAGCATTAATTAAATCACTCGCCATTTGATGCTGCAGATATAAATCAGATGTAACAGCGTCATTAACATTATTTCAACATTCAATATTTGTTGAATTGTTTCAAATTATTTGATCACTATCGTATTTTCTGTACGCCAGATAAATATTTATTGATAGGCATATATTAAAATTATGATGTGTAATACATAGTACATAAAATCAAATTTTAGAGAATTTATAATACGTGTTATACATTTTGTAATGTAATCTTCTATATAATAATAACTACTATTGCTGGTGAGTAAAATGACCAAAATGTGCAGCAAGCGCACTGTTTTACTCAAAAATGACATAAGTTTAAAAGAAATATAAGAAATGTATCTTAAGATTGAATATAATATTGTTTACAATGTCAAGATTAAAATTTGCATAAAAAAAATTCAATCAAAATAAATAAAAAAAGAAAGAAAGCGCTAGGTGACAAGGGGGAATCGAACCCAGATTTTAAACTTTTAAGTCCGCCTTTACCATTAGGTTTTTTAAATAAGTCATTTTTAAAATAAAACCTAGCTCGATCGATTTTTCCCCCCAAATTCACCATCATGCTGAAAATGATGAAAATTATATTTCTATAATTAATTTCATTTCGTATACGATGTCAAAATTAAAAATCGCATTTAGTCTATGACGGGAATTATCTACTTACTGCTTTATTCAAACCGTCAATTTTGGTTCGATATATGATTCAAGTAGGTGAGAAATCAAAGGGCAGAAGGATGATGATGTTAGTTTCAGGTGAGACAAACTAGGACACAATCACTTCCCACACCCCGTTTCCACTTATCCACAACAAGCCATACTATAAATTAGAGAGCAATTAATAACGATCGGCTAAATTGCAGAACTGTTTGAACATCTTTGGGGTGCTTTATCTCAGTTTGTATTAAGGCCATAAGACAACTTAAGACTTTCGAAGCCTCAGTTTGTAGGCTAAGTACTAAAACTTCACCGAGCTAACGATCGGGTACCTACTTATAGTTGGAACTTGGTCTTTTGGGGCTTAAATTATATTAAGACTTGACTATGCGAATTATTTACGACATATAATCCATAATTATAATCCGAAAGTCTGTATCTGTCTGGTCTATCTATTTGTATATGTCAAAAAAGTAAAAAATCCAGTGTTTGGCGTTTATTTATTTATTTACGACAATTCAAAATTACTTAGGACACTATCATATTATCATATTAGAATGGTTTTGCAATAGTATGGACTGTGTTGCACCTGCCGCATCCGCATGCCGCATCACCGCAGTAAAAAAAAACACAAAAAGAAAATAATAAAAAATTCTATACTAATTGATTTAATTAAAGCGAACGTCAAAGTAATAACATAATAGCCTGTTAGTAATCTCTACAATGAAAATTGGTAGGTCTATCACGGCTTAGTCTCGTAGGTCATATTGAAAGAAAACACCCCTGAATTTTGATAAATATGATGATTTTTCGTTTATTCAACGGCTATAGATAAGGATGTGTGGCGAACTGGCGAGTATTCAAATTATTTTATCATTCACTATTACTCAGATATTATCCTGACGAAATGTATTGGTGGTTTTACCTCGAAATGTGTATGAGAGATAGTGTTCGATATGTGCATTCATATAACAAAAAGTAATAAAAATATTATTTTGCTATAATCCGCGATAAAAGAAAAATAAGGGATAAACGCTAATAATAAGATAAAAAAGCACTGCATATATTTACCACCACAATCTCAACGTTTGTTTCGCTCAGTATCCAAAGCATCGTTAAGAGACTCCACGACAAAGCGAAGCATTGCCCAAGCAAACAGATTTATATGGTAACAATTTTAACCCCCACCATTTATTTTGCCTTAAAACACGTGTAACAAACTGGAACCCGTAACGGTTATCTGTTCATTAATAAATAATGTGCCATTGTTATGTTTTATTACTTCCAGTTGCTCTACAATATTAGGCTTTAAGCTTTTGGCACAGGTGTGCAATATTTCAAAACACTAGTCGCTAGATATTCTATAACCGCATTCTATAAATTATATGCATTCATATTTCGATATTCAGCTTCTCGAATTCTTGATAAGGGGAAGCTTAATATGATACACTAACTGAAGCTTGTTAAATCAATTTACTCACTCAAGTGTGGGATCTAGTCAAGACCACGATCTGTAGCAATGAAGTAACGACCTAAAGCTAAGTTGCGGTTGAACATTACTAACTATTGAGATGTTTACAAAGCAATATTTTATGGAATATTAGGTCAATTATAGAAATGTTATCTATATTGCATATACGACTTTCAAATTTTTATTGTCAGTATGGATTTAATCTGTTATAAGATCAATTTGTAATGTACGGAATTCTTACCACCGTGTGGTATTCGGCTGAATAGAATAGACCACCCGCATTTATATTTATATGATACAGAAACATTAAAAATATTTGTAGTGACTACAAAATAAATGAATGTTTTAAGGGAACTAAGATTTCTTATACTACCGCTCACGTTTCAGCCCCATAATACCTCTATTCGTCGTAATCCTAAGGATTCCTGAAACATATATACCCTGAGCCCGCCTCTAACTATCTTTTACAGGCTTATCTGCTGTCTCAGATATAAACGACCTCACATTACATGAAAAAAGGTGACAGTATCTTTATCAGGTAATTCAATAGTACATTATTATTTCTCTTATTGGATATGTTTGATATATTGTATAAAGAATCTAGCAACTCGCTCTGGCTCTTTAGGAATAGTAAAGAACCTTTTACTTACTAGGACTTACGCTTGAATTTCTTTTAATAAACATATTAAATTTTACGCTACCATCACTAAGATATTGCTTCAAATTACAAAGTGTTAACTAACATTATATATAACATGAATTACTTAACCTATTTTTATTGTGAAAGACTACAAAAGTTATGAAAATATTATTTTGAAAGTATCGCGGATTATAGAAAAATAATATTATATTTTCATTACTTTTGTATTATACTCTTAATTCTTTAATTTTTTTGTTAAAGATTAATAAAGTTAACACTCAGTTAACGTTCAGTTTTTAGATTTCTAATGTATGAGAATATTTTTTGGAAGTTCGATTGGGTAAAACATAAGCTATCCTTAAAATACGTCCCGTAGTTTTTGAGGCTAACGTGTATAAAGAGAAACGCGGCGGGAATTTTTTTTATAAGATGATGTTGAATTATAAGAAAAATATATCACTGTACTCGAACACAATCTAGGAAATAACATTTTTTATAAAAAATTCTATTACGCGAAATAAAGTGTCTCTTCTACCAAGCAGTAAATGACATTGGGAATTAAATCCCAGATGCAATCAAGGGACGGTAGCTTGTCTAATTTTGCATACCGAATGCTTCGATCATTTTAATTACTTAAAATTTCGTTGTATTCGTTGCTTAGTAATATAATATGAAGACTAGATGAAACCTTGACATCTCAAATCCTGCTATGTACATCTATACTTTAGATATGTTTTACGTATTTATAAATAGTGTAAGTATAATAATTTCATAAGCAAAGAAGTCATCTTTTGTTCTCAAAATATTTATCGTATATATGCAACTTTTTTAAAATATATTATGGGCAAGCGCTTAACTGCAATTATGTAGTGTAGGTTAGAGCTTTACTGAAGATGCTTATTCACTTAAGCTTTAAAAGAAACCCATTATAATAAGTAGGAAAAATAATTGTCGGAAGATTTCTTCATGAATTCGGATGATAATAATTTTGTGCGTGAAGAAAATGATAAACTTTTCTTCAAGCTTAATCAAATAAGTTTTTGTCTTAATATAAAGACTATTTATCATGGTGGATATTTTTCGTATTCACATAGTCTATTTAATCTGAGCTTTCCGCATATTCGCTATAATGAATTCATGATTGTATTTTTACAGAGAGTGTATTACAGAGGTGTATTTTCATAAAATGATAAGCTCTAGGAGGCGAACTAAAATGTATGTGAAATAGCCTAAAAAATATAAGTATTGCGTACAGAATCATAATTTTCCTGCCCTTATCCCAGTCTGAGTGGGGTCGGCACATGTTTTAAATATTTTGTCACATGATTTGGCTACGTATTTTACCTGCCTGCCTGACGTCAACTTATCTTAGTCATATTTTACGACACCCTGGTAAGAAATGAGGGTGGTGTATTCTTCTCAGCCGGATATAACACGGCGGAATTATTGCATATAGAATATTCCACCTTATACTATCTGACCATGGAACTTGCACTCCAAACAAATAGACTATTTAAATATAAAATCTAGAAATATGTTAGTTTAAAATAGGAGGTTTTTCTATATACTTCGAATTATTTTCGCAATAATCTGAAGTGACATTACTTCACTCAGCAAAGTGCTGAGTGCTTTAGCTCTATTCCGCAAAACGAGTAAAATTGCGGTTTTATTGCACGTTACAGGTACCTATGTCTGTTTTCAATTTGCTAATGGCACGGTCTCTCTTCACCCTTTCCGTGTAGTGTAACCCTTATTTAGATAAGAACATTTTGAACTGTGTTTTTTAATATCAACAATATATGTAAGTACATCGCACGTTTAGTATTAAACAGACCTAATTCAAAATTAGTCCGACTGAGTAGGATAGACCAACCTCGTTTCTTATCGAGGTGTCGTAAAAGGTGACTAAGGTAAGTTGACCCACCGTGTGGTATCCGGTTTAGTAGAATATACCACCCTCTTTCTTACCGAGGTGTCGTAAAATACGACAGAGGTAAGTTGACGTCAGGCAGGCGGCCGGTCGTAAAAACACAGCCAAATCATGTGACAGCATGTTTATAACATGTTGTGCGACCCTACTTAGACTGGGATAAGGGCAGGAAGATGAATGATAAACATATAACGCAATAGAGTTAGATAAATTGTTATCCTTCAATAGCATTTTTAATAACACACTTGGAACTATTAAAAAAGTTTGTACTATTTGCTTTCCCAAGTTATGGATCACTTTAACAATAACGAGGTTTAGGTGCTACGCTACGCTTTATTGCAATTTTCACACACAAATCATAAAACATTTTTTTAAATTACAATTGAACATTTTTTTGAACCAGCAGTAGAGTTGACGATTCAAAAGCACTTGTTTACAAGTTTATTTGAATAAAGAATATTTTGAATTTGAATTTTAATTTGAATTTGAATTTGAATTCGGTCACTTTAATACTAAGTGTGCGGTATGTTTAGTTATTTATTTTTTTAAACTTTTCTTTTTTAGTAAGCTTATTTTGCAGAGTAAGGTTGCTTGAGTTGCATATTTATACCTGTTTCCCTTTTGAAGAGTGCTTTAGGCATAACATACCTACGCTAGTTAAATAAATAAAATAAATAAATATATGGGACACTTACACAGACGGTCGTCCGTCCCCAAAGTAAGTAACATAATACTTGTGTTATGGGTGACAGACAACTGGTGAATATATACTTACATATTTCTTAAATATATACTTAATTACAAATATACACTCAGACTCGAAGACCAACAAATTAATTTATAGAAAATATTGACCCTCGGTGGGAATCGAACCCACGACCCGCGGATCTGAAGGCAGGTTCACTACCCATTGTGCCCACGGGCCAGTCACAGTTGGTAACATTTTGAGTACCCACCTGAACATAGGTAAGATTGTGTTGAAGCGGTTTATTTTGATAAATTCTTATATAATTTATTTTAAAAAGGTATACCATAAAAATGTTTTACATTTTGTTTGAGTATGTTTAACGACAGTGATAGCAAAATAATATTCTAAAAATTCTATGAATATAATATTCAAGTAGAATTTTTTAATTAAATAATTTTTATTTAAAAGTTACGCTGTTAGCCCTCACACGCTTTTACAGGATTACTGAACGGATAAAAATAATTTCATAAAAGCAATTTTATTTAATCCATATTCATTTTAACAAACATAACAAGGCAAACATGCTCTGCGTGCACGATTCGGTTAACAGCCAGACCTCGTAGCCAAAGTCTGTATTACAAAATTCACGCAACAATTAATATCATTAAATTTCCATCTGCCACTACAAGGACAATACTATCGGTATACCATATGATGCGTTTATATAACCACAAGCTATTTGGATTTTTTTATTTGATTGGCTGAACCCAATGAAGTATCAACACCTTGGACAATATTTATTTAAAGATCTCAAATAAGACGCAAACCTATCAAAATCCCAATTCAAAGTCTATTCTAGGAACAGTGTTGTTTTACTATAAGACTATAAAGTAGGGTATACACGATAGTGACTTTGATCGCCGGCGACTCGCTGGCAACTGGGAACAGCGACTTAACATCGCCACATACTATAAAGTCGCTGATCGCCAGCGATATTGCTGCTGTGTGGATGTATATATACGGCAAGGCATTTCCAAAAAAAAAAAAATTTAATTATGGATTATTCACATTAGTTTGTAGTGGAATTTATTGAACTTAAGAGAAATTTGCCAGCATTGTGGATGATTAAAAGCAACGATTTTTCAAATAGCGAATTAAAGGCAGAAAGCTACAAAATTTTATTAAAAAAAGTTTAAGGAAGTGGAGCCGAATGCTAATCGGGAATTCGTTTGTTTTCCTGTTCTAGTGCTTTAGCCCTAGACCAGGAAAATTTTATTCAAAATTCCCAGAAGTACATTACTACCAAATGGATACTGAATAATCACTGTACTCTGGACACGGAAGCTTAAAAGTCGACGGCGATTAAAGTCGCTTCGTTAGTACCCTGCATAAGAAACGTATTTTTAAAAGTAAGGTTTATTTTTTCAATCATAGTATTGTATAATCTGTACAATTAAAAACAAGTTCTATAGGCAATGGTATGCTAAATGTATTTTCTGTTGATACTAATTATATTGGATCTCGAAGTCTATTTTAATCAAATAACAAACAGGTACTATAAGTTTTCTTAATATACTCGTACTTAATGCCTAAGTCTTCATTATTGTCTTTTCTTTAGTCACTTGTGTACAATATACATTTTTTCTTTATTTTTTGTTGTCAAATACTTAAACACATTATCTTACCAAAGTTCATAAACTAGTGCGATCGATCTTAAAACAACATAAACTTCGGCTATTTTTCTAACTTAATCGAGTTCTGAAGTAATAAAGCCCCCAGAAAACTTTGGTAATTTTTACGAACTTAAACGTTTTAATTACCCATTAATGACCTTTGTTAATAAAAAATAATGCTTATATTTTTAATAAATGGTAAACGATTGCCCCACTTTAGCATCTAGATATTACAAATTATACGAGTCGGCACAACATTTTATAAACATGTTGTCTCATGATTTGGCTACGTATTTTACAACCGGCTGCCTGTCTGACGTCAACTAACGTTTGTCGTATTTTACGACACCTCGGTAAGAAAGAGGGTGGTTTGTTCTACCCAACCAATACCATACGTTAGGTCAACTTACCTTAGTCACCTTTTACGATACCTCAGTAAGAAATGAGGTTGGTCTATTCTACACAGCCGGATACCACACGGTGGGTCAACTTACCTCAGTAGCCCTTTACGACACCTTGGAAAGAAATGAGGGTGATCTATTCTAACGAGTATGTACCAAATGAACTGAATAAAAACGAACAATATAAGAATCGAATAGTTCATATTGAAATTAAGGAAAATTTGCATACAACTTCTTTTAGCAACGATAGAATAGTGTTGTGTTGTGTTGTGAAAATAAATAATCAAATTATCTAGCAACTGTGATATAATTTAAAAAAATATTATCACATAATATAGGAGATACTGTCGTTTGTTATAAATGAGTACTATATCTATCAATTAATTGTATTTTTTTAATTAAAGAACGAAAAGTTTAACATAGCAATATGCTTAATAAAGCGTCTTTTATTTTCAAAAAGAGAAACAGGATTGTATAGCTCACTGACCATTAATTAATGTGGAGGTTATTATCCAAATAATGGAAGCATGGAGGGGATTTTGGAATATAACAAAACTTTTCGCAGTATCCCGTTATCCACGTAATAACACGAAGTAATTTTCGACCGCTTATATCTCTTGTTTGTTTGCTATCGTAATGTAATGTGTTCTGCGGGAAAAGTTTTGACGCGGAATTCGATAATGCAAATCTTAACTTCCACAACTTGTTTTATTTGCTAGATGATTTAGGATCGATATATTTTATTACAGGATACTTGAGTAATTGCTTGCTATTCAACACATGGAAGTACATTGTAAGATATTGGAGACAGGTCTCCACACGTTACTTCCATTCCATACAATCTCGTGTACATAATTGTCTAGTGGTAGATAATTCCTGTGTGTATCCTGTATATCGGGACTATGGTTTTAAGGAGCTTTTAGCTATGAGGGTTAGTAGTAATAAACATTGTCCTTGGTATCTATTCAGTAAAATGAAGAGGTAAATAAAGTTAAGCTAAAATCCAATTTTTAAGTAAAGTGAAAGGAAAATGTAAGCTTCTACTCACCTATGAAGTATAACGTGCCTCAGAGCCTTAAAATTAATTTAACGTTTATCGCTTTTGATAGGTATTTAAGACAAGATGAGATTACCCATAGCTCCAAGTATATGTCTTTTAATTTCTTTCTTAAGCCCGTAGCTAAGAAGAAAGTTTAGATAGATGTCAATGATATTAAGCACTAGCTTTCACCCGCAACTTCGTTCGCGTGAACTGTTGTCGCATGTTAGGTGGATAATTTTTAGTGTCATCCTATTACTGTGGATTTTACAGGATTTCTATAGCCTATAAGGTAATCAGGTAATCAGGTAATCAGGTGTATAAGGAATAATTGTGCCAAATTTCACCGACATTGGTTCAGCGAATTCGCCGTAAAGGATTACAAACATACATCCATAGTTACAACCTTTCGCATTTATAATATTCGTAGGATAGTAGGATAGGATAGGATTAGTAGGATTGTCCAAACTTTGGTATGTAGGTACTTAGAAAAAAATATAATTTACATGTAGTTTAATAAATTTTTTGATGTCATTCGAGTCAAATAAAAATATTTTTTGAGAATCAAATGAAACCCCATGTACAACACAAATCGCAAGCGTCGGTAAGTTATCTTTGAAATGAAAACATCGCCTCTCCTTGCTAAAGCGCTATGTAAAATGCATTTCAATTAAAACATCGCACCAACTGAATGTTTATTCTGTTGTTCATAAATCTCTAAAGCAATCCAAACTCAATTACTGGCATGTACTTTGGGCTAATAGGAGAATGGATTTTCTTTATCCCAAGCTCATTTAATTTGTTCATTTCGACATTGAATAATCGATAGCCGATTAAGTCGATTCGAAATTGAAATTCACAGTAGTGTGGTTGGATGTAGAGAACGATTGAATTTACAAAATTAGTAAACTTAGTGATCAGATATTTAATCATTGAATTTGGTCCTCATATAGAAAAATCCAGACTTTTTAATTCAGAGGTGACCTCAAAGTAATAAGGAAATAATTATAAATATATATTGGACAATTACATACATCGTAATCCGGCCCCAAAGTAACTTTATACTTGTGTCATGTGTGACAACTGGTAAATATTACTTATTTTGTTATATATTTATATTACAACTTATTTTGGTTATATATAGCTATATTTGGGTGTATCTAAGTATGTATTTAATATATAATTTTAAATATATAGATAGTTCAGAAGCTAGTTTTTGACAAAGCTAATATCTCCCACTTCAATAGATGAAAAAAAAATGCGTGGATATAGTAACTCTTCGACCATGCACAAGACAGTAGTGACTAAATGTCATTAGTTATAAGAATTATAAAAAAGCGACCACCGACTTTCTTGTTGGCTCTTCTCGGTGCAGGTTTCCGAACCAACCAAATGCATTTGTTTTTTAAAGACACTTTAGAGTTTAGACTCTATAATGTATTTACGCCTGACTTATTCAACCTTGTTATTTACCAAATTGAGGTTTAACTCATGTAAAAGGTGATCGTAATCCCTCATACAGCGTTCAGTAATGATCAATTTATTCTCTCATTCGCTGTGATTTTCCAATACGATTATTTGTGGTTTTAGTCGCGTCTATTACGCGCTAAAATAGATTCATCCAATTATTCACTATTTTACACTAAAATTAACAACCCACGCACAAATTGCGTGGATTTCTAGTAGTGGCGATAATTTGTGGTTAGTATGAAATTATGCATTAATTGTAACTACAACAAAATATAATATGCGAAACTTAACGAGAATTATATTAGTGTAAATTGAACATTTGTATTAGACAAATAAGCGTTGAAATTATTTTTGCTGAGATGATTTAACATGTAACAATAAAGTTCTTTTGGCAAGTAAATAGAAAATATATATAATGCTTAATGTAGAGTAGGCTATCCGTTTTCATACGCGATACATGCAGGATTCGTAAAAACGATTAGTGGAGTCTATCTTCTGATGATGCTTCGGATGCGGGGTGAAATGATGGGTGTGTTTGTGATAGCGAACGTGTGTAGTGCTTGTGTATTGTGGTGGTGGTGGTTAGTGCATGTGTTTATATAAAGCCCCAGATATCACCATTTAGTCTTTTTTTTAATTACGTTTAAACTTTTAAAAAAATTACCGCTCAAAGTTTGTTATCTAGGTACTTTACTTAAGCAGCTTTAAGAATTTTCATCACAATTATTCGTATTCTTCTTTTTGTGTACCGCATTTTGAAATATACCATAAAGGATTCGTATATGTTGTTATAATAGAATGAACATATTTTAACGTTTTAAAAACTCATAGACACAGACACTAGATTTTAATATAGATTACGGGAATAGTAGTGCTAGCTGGAGCGCAGTGACGATGGATGATATATGTATCGCGCCTGTCACTAAGTTTGCTTTGAGGATAAATTACATGGCAACTCTGAAATACAGGTTGCAGTGACGGTATTTAATATAAATCTTAATGAAAATTGAAAATATTACTTAATCAAATACTTTCACGATTATATTTTATCGTGAAATTGATGTAAGGAATATACCACTGGTTCAGATAATTGCTCCTAGAAAAATGAACCATGTTTTTTTTCCAAATCGTATACCCAAATCAAAATATTCTCTATGCAAGTGGACTGTTAACAGTACTTTTAAATCGTCAAATATTTTTAAAGAAACTACCACTGATTTGGAAATTTGCTCCTACTGAGAAGAACCAGCAAAAAACTCGGCGGATAATCATTTCAACAAAATGAATTCCGAAAGTTCCGTATATGCATCTAAATACGATCATGGTATTTATTCCCTATTTTGTTTCGCTACAAGATATAATATACTTTCAACTCTATCGATAAAGACCTCACTTTTGGGTCAAATTTGTCCCAAGTTGGAGTGGTGGCTTTCACTATGGGAGACGTCTACCGTCACCACACCTGTCTGGGAATTATCAAAACAGGTTGCATTCTGCAGGTACTTCACATACACAGGTAAGTGTTGTAGAAACAATTTAAAAACAGAGTAAACAGTGGTTCGTAAAAGAAGATGCAAAACAGATAGTTTTATCACTTAGGTATATTTTTAATTATAAAAGACACAGGCAAGGAAAAAAAATAAGAAAGCAGTATGTTAATTTCTCAATGGTTTTTTAAATTTAAAGAACCTTATCTAATATTTGCTAGTTAAAATGGGGTTTTAAAGCCTTAACCTATTATGCTCTTTCTGCGAGATGCCCTTAATCATTAACAAAATAAAAAAAAACAATTAAACAGAACTCAATTTTTTATATAAAAATTAAAGTAAATTATTTATAAATTTGGTAAAATCCATCAAAAGAATTTAATAAATAATAGGGATCAATATGCAACTTTTTTTCAAAACAAAATTACCATTTTCTAATTTGCACGTAGTCAGTGATGGACGACTACGTCCTTAGAAAGTGCTCTGAAACTCTGTAACTCGGTGAACTTTGTATTGAAACGAGGTGATTTATCATCCCACCTAGTGTACACAAACTCTGAATAGTTTCTTGCAAGTCTCTGCTCTTGCTCTTAAACACATATTTTATAATTTTAGTTATAGTTTAGAATGTTTTCGGTATCTGTATTTAATAATAATAATAATAATAATAATCTTTATTGGTGCATAAAAACAAAGTGAACACAATATATTGGAACCCTGGCCCCTAAACTAGAATAAACTGTATTTCAGGAGCCAGTGCCCTCCCTTAATAATAGATCAATTTACAGTATTGTTAGTTAAGTTAGTGACAGTAATTTTAAAATAGGTTAGTATCTGTTAGTTTTATTTTTTATTTTTTTATTTTAGGTACATTATTGTATATGTATATATCTTTTTGTGTGTGTTCGTGTGTGTGTGTGTGTGTGTTTGGGTGCGTGTGTGTGTGTGTGTGTGTGTGTGAACGAGTGCGCGTGTAAGTGTGTCTCCATAATGAGGTGATGCTTATGGTAGGAATCAACTTAGTTAAAGAGATTTTCTGTCGAGTCGTAGTCATGGTTATTTAACCACTCCAGAACTATATTCTTTAGCTTGAAATTATTTAATTGTATAATTTCGGAATTATGAAACTTTTTCAGCATTATATTATACAACTTGGGAGCTTGATACTTAAAGTCCTTCCTGGCAAACGTGCTGTGTACCTTTGGTACGGGAACAGTTAATCTTCGCTTCTCAGAACATAATAGGGGGAGAGAATTCTTGTGAAATCTGCAAATGCACTTCATGATATACAATTTTCTAACACTGAGTACGTCAGCTTTGTCGTAGAGTTCATGTGTAGGAAACCTAATGGGAAGATAGAGTAAAGTAATTTGAATGACGAAAGGAACAGAAATAGTATTAGTTATATAAAAATATCTATTAACGCCAAAACCATCCCTAAAATCGTACAAAGGATTTTAATAATGAAAGTAATAATAAAATTGTTTTCCTATAATCCACAATAAAGTAAATAGAAAATATATTTGTATGTTATATGTTGCTTAATGTATAGTGGAATTTCCTTTTTTATACCTGATACATGCAGAATTTCCAAAAACACATGCACTACAATTACTGTAATTAATCTATAATTACTGTATTCACAACATATATGTGATGATTTGATTTGATTACAAATCTCCACCACCACAATATACTAGCTCTACACACAATCACTACCAAAAGCTTAACAGAGGTTTCGCCCCGCAACCGAAGCATCATCAGGAGATAGACTTAACGACAAAATCACAAAGCCACGTATTACCCAAGCAAGCATAGCATAGTATAGTTATATAGTACTTATACAAGCATAGTTTAGAAATTAGTTCAACCCCCAACATTTATTTGCCCTCCGAACACGTGTAACAAGCTTGAACTAAAAATTAATGAAAGAAGTGTTGTACATAATATGTCATATTCAGCGTCTGATTGGGTCCAAAGGTGATTATAAAAAGAACCGTTTCAAAATGTTCTTTGTGATGTTACGTTAAGCATTTGAACAGAAACATAATTTATCCTATTTCAATTGGTATTCGTAAAAATATAATTTCATTCCATCAAGTCAAAATTTATTACAATATCGTATTTCGCAAATGGAAAGCAAGATAAATTTACGGCCGAACTTTTCAAATTTAATTAAGGTAAAATAAATCGAACTGCGTAATAAATTTTGACAAATTGAATAACATTCGGAAATAATCCGGACGAAGCCTGTCGTATTTTACTGTGTTGTTTAATAAAAAAAATATTGCCATTCTATAAATTAAAAATAGATCAATTTACATTTTTTTTGGAATTATTAAACTCCGATCTGCAGTAATATATGAATGAAGAAATAAAAGTACTTTAAATAAAGCTTTTCTGTAAAGAGTTGCTCTTTAAGCAAATAACTAATGGTTGCTTGCTTTTCTTGATAGGATCAATTGGTAAAAGTACAATTTAGAATTCGAAAGAACATGCGAATCTATTTGAATAAACTAAATTTTGATTTTGAGTTTCAGTTTGATTACATCTTATGATCTAAGCAGTCCTATAAAAAGTAAGTAAAAGTAAGTAGCGGTCTGTTACTATCCCACTGATGAAAATCTCTTCTCTCCGTTTTTTTGGAGAGAAGAATTGAATTTAAGACCTACCATGCTGCTCCAATGCGGATTGGTAGCTTACAAATATTTCCATAATTCTCTAGAGATATGCAGGTTTCCTCACGATATTTTCCTTCACCGAAAAGCGTGTGATAAATTTCAATTATCAATTAGATACATAAGTTTTAACAGAAAAACTCATTGGTGTCTGTCCCGGTTTGAACCCATGACCTCTTCGAAAGAGTCGCACGGTGTTACCGCTGGGCGACAACAGCTTAACAGTAAGCAGTCCTATACACAAAGAAAAATCTAAATCTAAGTCACTAAATACACTAACCTATATCGTTACGTACGTACGTTTTACGTATTCGTAAGGTTCAATTTATCAGGTGACAAATTTAGCAATAGGTATTCGCAGATTGTTAGTATAAACAATATTAATAATTATAATGATCATATGGTGCCGCTATATTAAATCTATACTAATTATAAATCAAAGTCACCAAAAGCTGTCTGTATGTGATCGATTTTCTCAAAATCTACTGAACTGGTTTTTATAATATTTTATTAAAAGATAGCGCAATTTTTTGGAAGGTTTAGATTAATAGTACATTACCGTTATATTTAAATTGTATCGAAGACGCAAAGCTGTTAAAAATTCGCCTGCTATGTGCTTTACTCGCGTGTTCCACGTATATCAACAAAGATTCACAAAGCTATTGTACTAGAGAACTGAAAATCTGTAATTATACTCAAAGAAAGTCCGCGATTGTATTTCTCTATATATAATGGTTAGCTCAAAATAAGCTTTTTATGTTCCAAATTTAAATTCACGAAATTTTTTGTGACGCGCTAATTTCTACGCGGGCAAAGCCGCTAGCACACCTAGTAGAAATATATTGAATTTTCAATTCACCTATCGCATTAAGATTTCTAAAAGGAGAGTTAAGAGGCACATATACAATTGATTCAAGGCTAATTAACTCGCGACTAGCGAGTGAGGTGGTAATTACATCTCGTTTGATGTGCTGCTTCGTTAAAATTTCACCTTCGCATGGGCTCAAGACTCATTACCCAGTAATTTGATGTATATTAATTGAATTTTCATCTGTCTTGATAATGTTTTAGAGCTAACCTTCTGTAGTAAAGTGCTAAAAGGTACTTAAATCAATAAAATTAATAGATATGTCGAATGTGTCGAGAAAATTTGATTACAGATAAATTATTTTGAGAGAGTTTAATTGCAGTCAACAACGCAAACTACAATGTACAAAAGTAAAGTAACGGTCTGTTATTATCCCATTATGCATATACCTCCTCTTTCCATGTTTATAGAGAAGGGTTTGAGCTTAGATCCACCACGCTGTTCCAATGCGGATTGGTAGGTTACACATATCCCCAGAATTAGCTCGTGATATGCAGGTTTCCACACGATGTTTTCCTTTGCCAAAAAGTGTGTGATAAATTGAAATTATCAATTAGATACATCAGTTTTAAAATAAAAACTCATTACTGTCTGCCCGTATTAAACCTGACTCAACTACAATGATAAACGTAATTACGTACGTAATCATATTAAATAGTATCGTTGTTTTTTGTAAAGCGTATTCACCGAGTTTTTTGCTCGTTCCTCTCGATAGGAGCAAATTTTCTTATCAGTAGGTACTTTTATATTATTTGACAATTTAGAAGTACTTGAAACAGTCTACTTGAATTAATATTTAATATTTTGAATCTTAGTTTGTTTTACCACTATATTTCTATTTCTCTCCTATATATAGTCCCAACCTGCTCGCAGCCCACCAATCATCGCACGCGAGGATCGCCGCAAGAGGGCGCCACCTGCAGCGCCATTTTTTTTCCCCGCATAAAAATCTACCTACCTTTAATACAGTCCATTATTCCATAATTATATTCCCACCACATTTTCTATCCCCTCATCCATATAGCATCTCGCAATTTGTAAAAAAACAGTTATTAATTACAGGATTGGCCACGATAGTTAAAGTGAAGCACAATTTCTATAAGATATTTTGTTTAACATATTAATATTTCGGCAATATGTAGCAAGATATAAACTACTTGTACAGAGACCGGTCATATGGCGTATTGTTACAAGACTGTCGGCAAGCAGCCAAAATGTTGGTGTGAGGCGTTACATTTATAACTGAAATTAATATTTACAAAATACTTTAGTGTTAAACTATGCCGTGTTGTATCCGGTTTTTTCTATAATCTATCGTAAGTGCTTTTTATATAAAAATGTTACGATTATTGAATATACTGCAAAATTATCTCAGCGACTTTACTAGTATAGATACGTAACAAAACAAATAAATAATATTATGTAAAAACTAAAATGTTTATATTAAACTTATTTAGATTTTTTATGGGTTCTAATTATATTGGTTAGTAGTGTCTTTTACTTGAACAAGTAGATAGACTTGTGAACTGTTACGACCCACAAAGGTTGGATTTTTGAAATTATAAGAATTAAAATAAAGTAAACGGAAATTTACTAAAAAAAAGTTAAAACAAAATAATATAATGTAATTATGATGAAATTGTATGGCTATGCTAACAAGGGAGCAGTTGTCATGCCCAGTTTGGACATGTTGCTGCATACCTAATGGAGTACAATTAGCATATGCGAAAATTTACATGTGGTAATTGCTGATAAAATTAATATAAGTAGGATATGTTGTAATAAAAATGTTTATTATTCGCGAGATACGCATGTATAAAATGGAACCAGCCCGTAACCATCCCACTGCTGGGCATAGGTCTCCTCTGCTTTTTGCATAGGCTTAGACCAACACTGCTCGAGTGCGGCTTAGTAGCTTACACATATCTCAGAAATCCTCCAGAGATATACAGGTTTTCACATCATTACTTTTACCGAAAAGCGTGTGATAAAATGCAAAAATCAATTAGACACATTATTTGTTTACAGAAAACCACATTCGTTTTGAACTTTTTTGCCCGAGGTTTGAACCTATGACACCCTGGAAAGATTAACACGGTCTCATTGTTCGGCTATCGTAGTTATGTTCGAGAACATGAATATGAAGATACGTATGTTCGTTCTTTTTTTTATGCATTTCCTTTTTTTTCAAGTGATGTACTACCGGAATTGCTTATGAGTCTTTTAAAGGTTTTTAATAGATTGACCTTTTTTGAGGTCAATTTCTTCTCAACCAATTAGATCATTTATGTATCAGTACCTGGGTGACAGAGCCTTGCTTGAAAAACTAAAAATAATAGGGCAGGTGAGGCCCGATCCTAGGTATTTTCACCTATCTAGACCGCCCGTTCCCCAAATGAACCACCATGACTTTGCGTTTCACAGCGAAAAATTGTGATTGTATTCAACGTAAATTTAAAAAAAATTTAGATCCTGAAAACAGGGATAAAACGAATTTTTTTTTTAAATAAAACTTATCCAGATCGAGTTTTTTCCCCCAAAGCCCCCGACATACTGAATTAAATATTAAAGATAGTACAACAATATTTATAAAGATAGTTAAAATATTCGTGGTAACTACCATCGGATTACTAGTCTCTGACACAAAATATCGTATATGATTTGTACGCAGCTTGCAAACCTAAAAGCGATAAATCAAACGTTTTGAATTGAAAGAAAACGTCCGAAATCCCTTATTTCGGAGTTGACAAATGGAAACCTTTAAGTGCTTTAGTACGTGAAGATAAGTTGAACGAAAATTGCATTACAATACGTATCAAAGACAAATGGATTTAAATTAACGAAATGTCACTTTTCCTTGTTCACCTAAAACAAACTCACCTTAGAGAACAAAAAAGTAAAGTTCGGGGAACATTTAATGCCTCCACGTCATTAATTCGGAGCAAGACGTCACTTACGTCGCGCAAATCACATCAATCCTAGTTCCGTAAAAATAAATTCTTTACGAAATCTCTAAGTGGCGTATTCTCGTAGAAATTAAGATAAGTGATATAGCGGGTTTATAAATGTCAAGTTTAAGCATGAAATAGTATCACTATATTTAAAATTGCTAATTTGACTTTGTAGTCTAGAATCTTCTTACCAGAATATGAATTCAAATTTTACTTATTTTTCTTTTGACTCTTGGAAACAGGGGACTTACGAATCAATGATATATATTATCTATTGATACATATTACGTACCTCAGTATTTTAGATATAAATTAAATATACAATTACATGTACATTAAACAAAATAATAATGATATACCTATTATTTTCATTGACGAATAGGTAAATTACAATTTTTACTTATTACGTTCAATATGTTTTAATAGCATTTTTTTGAGCGAGTTATTCTTTCCGTGTGTAAATAAGAAAAATAAGTGTGTGAGCTTAAAACATAGGAACTTTTTAAACATAATTACTATCATACGCATGTCTGATATTGTAGTAGGAAACCATTTTTATTAGGCAGATAAAAGTAAATCTCGTTGCTAGGAAGCTATTTTACGACTGTCCACCTGCCTGACGTCAACTTACCTTGGTCGCGTTTTATAACACCTCGTTAAGAAACGAGGATAATCACTCGGCGGTGTAGTTAATAAATAAATTTAAATAAGTTTTTATTTCAAAAATATACGCAAAATTAAAAGAGCTCCTTTATTTAAAATTTAAACCTCAATTTTACTCGCCGTTTCAAAGACACCTAATTGCATTTTCTAACATTTAATAAGCCAGGTTGAAAGAGTTCTTCGCAAAAGTGAATTAATGCTAATTACCTTTAACTTTTATGTAAATTTTAGCAACGTTAAAACTTTTAGATGTTTTGCAGTAATTCGGAACTTAAGATAACATTAATGGCTAGTTATAATACAATACTAAAGATTATCATATTTGAAACAAGATTGCCGATAAAACTATATTTAGGATCCATGAAATTTGGTGTCCTAAAAGTAGTAGTAGTAGTAGTAGACCTCTACTTCGTTTGCACTAAAAGGTTACAGGGATTCACTGAATATAAGGTGTAAGTTCGTATAGGCCTCTCTCCCTTTTTAGAGATTGCAGCTAAGACCAACCACGCTACTCCAATGTGGATTTTATAAGTTACACACTTCCCTGGAATTATCTGGAGATAATTCCAGAGATCAAAAAATTGTGAGAAAGTTTGCAATTAATAATTAGAGTCAATTTGAAGCATGAAATTATTTTTTTAGATAAAACAATATATAAGATGCATAAAGTCTTGCGTCGTGATAATTCGGTGAAGAGCTTTGGTCTTACATTGGACGTGTGCGCGTGTGTGAACCAAGAAAAACTATATAAATAAGCGAGTAAATGACTGGACGAATATAAATTTTAATTTGAACGAAATAAAATCAATACTAGATCATTCCGCCTCAATTTCTTTTATCGATGTACAAAGTTCAAAACATTCCGACAGTAAAACCTCTGGGTCTCGCAATCTTGCTCCAAAATGGCTGTCAAAAGGTAAAATGCAGCCATTTACGACAGTCACTTCGAGGAGAAGCCATTCTACACAAATTACATCAGTCTTAAGTTCGGGGATGGGCGTAGCGGCTCAGCATTCCTAAAGAGAGGCAATTTATTCTTATATAGGAATTTACGATTGGAGGTAAATCGAGTCTGCAAGTAATTTGTCTTGTCGCACGATCAGTCTAGTAATGAGCTTATAAATGATGTTCATCTTTTATCTTATACGATAATACAGGGTATGTAAGGAGAACAGGAAATTTCATTATGTATCTGTCAAATTAAGTTTTGAATGTTTTTATTGAGAGCCATTATTATCGAATATATTTTATTTCTATGAAAAACGCACTTTAGTTTATTGATTAAATGATTCAACTAAGATTGTACAGCTAAGGAAATATACCCTATTATGTAAATATTTTACTAGACTCTTATCACAATGAAATAAATTACTCTTAAATAAGACTAGCGCAGTTTTATGTTACACGGGCAGATGCCAAAAAAAAATCTTATCATCATTAGAAATATTTAGGACTTAAAAGTACTAAATATTTCAAACTTTTAATCAAATTATAATTATCGAATTGTAAAATAACTTCACCTAATCTGTAAAACTGTAATCAACTTAACCTAGAACAATTTAGACATTTTATGTATCTCGAAAAAATGTTGAGTAGATACTATGTTACTTCTTATAATGTTGAGCGAAATTAAAGAAGGCAGGTGAAGATGGATTTATTATCGATACGTCTAACAAGTTAGCTTATTGATTAGCGACTGGTTATACAATGAATCTATTGCGGATATATGAGATCCGCTGACTTCGCGCTACATCATTTCCCCCTTTTTTTGAAAAAAAATGCAATATAAAAATAATTTGAAATTGTTATATAAAGAAATATTAAACTATGTAAAAGGGGAGTAAAAATTACTGTTTAAAAATATTATACAAAACTATAAAAATATAAAAATTATTAGAATATAACACTATTGAGAAAAAAATCACTTAAATATATTCACTTAGTTTCAAATTGTTATGAGCAAGTGAACCGAACCACAGGTTTGCTGATGCGTCGTGATCGTGTTACGGCGCCGGGCTCTTCACCATTTTGGTGTTGTTTTGATATGTTATTATTCGACTCATCTTGCGTACTTAATAAGAATGCGGGTTTAAGGCGATCTATACTAATAACTTTTTCTGTATCTCCTTGTAGGATTTTAAAATATTTTTCATTTCTCTCTATAACCTTGTAGGGTCCAATATACGGCGGTGTGAGGGATTTTATCATTGTATCACATCTAACGAAAACGTGTGAAGTATGTTGTAGCTCAGGATGAACGAATATTTTTCCTTGTGTTAATTCTTTTTTAGGAATTGATGACAACGTGGTAATTTTGGTTCGCAGTTCTTTTAAGAAAGCATCTTCATCAGGATGTCCGCACCTTGACGGTTCAAAGAAATCTCCCGGTAGTCTGATTGTTTCTCCATACAGCATCTCCGCTGCACTGGTTTTCGTATCATCACGTAAACTTGTTCTTAAGCCGAGTAATACAGTTGGTAACTCACTAACCCAGTGTGTTGTATTTTCTCTACATTTGAGAGCGGTTTTTAAACAACGATGCCATCTTTCTATGGCTCCGTTTGCTTGAGGATGATATGCGCATGTTCTAATCTTTTCTATACCCATTCTTTTTGACAAATTGCGGAAAAGGCATGACTCAAATTGTCTTCCCTGGTCAGTTGTTATTCTTAAAGGGCAACCGAAACGAGAAATCCAGCCAGTGTAAACAATTTCAGCTATATTTTCTGCGGTTATCTCTTTAGCGGGGTATGCTTCGGGCCAGCCTGTTTTCCTGTCTAACATTGTTACGATATAACGATATCCTTTGCAGTATGTCAAGGGTCCAACAATATCGATATGCATATGTTCGAAGCGGTCACTTTTTGTGAAAGTGCCATAAGGTGAAATGGTGTGACGTTGAATCTTCGATTTCTGACAACTTATGCATGATTTAGCCCAGGATACGATATCTTTCTTCATTGATGTCCAGAAATATTTGTTGCATAACATTCGCTTAGTCGTACGAATACTCGGATGGCTCACATCGTGTGTGGCTTTGTAAGCCGACACGCGAAATTCCTTCGGCAAATATGGTCGTGCTGTGGCGCCAGATATCTCACAATATATCGCTATGTTATTATCTACAGTGTTAATCTTTTTTATTTTCAGGTTATTTTTTTTAAATAATATTTTTAGCTCTTCGTCATTTTCTTGTGCTTTAGCTAGCTCTTTATAGTCTATAGGAGAAGGAGTATCAATGGCGGCTACTCTTGACAAGCTATCTGCCACGACATTTTCTGATCCTTTTATGTGTTCTATAGAGCTACAAAACTGTAATATGAAATCTAGATGACGCAACCTTCTTGGTGTATCATTTGGACTTATGGTGTTCTTCTTAAAGGCTTGAACCAAGGGCTTGTGGTCTGTGTATACCGTTAGGGGTTTTCCTTCAATATGGTAGCGAAAATATTTGATTGCCATATAAATTGCGAGTAATTCCCGATCGAAAATACTGTAGCATTGTTGGGCGTTACTTAGTTTATTTGAAAAAAATCCTAATGGTCTCCATGTATTGTTAGTAGGGTCTCTTTGTTGTAGAACTGCCCCTGCGCATGTATTTGAGCAGTCTGTCATTATTGCTAAAGGAGCATCCGGAATTGGAAAAGACAATGTAATTGCGTCTTGTAGGCTACGTTTACATTGTTCAAAAGCCTCATTGGTTTCCTTGGACCATGGAATTGGGGATTTATCTTTTTTCTTCGCGTTTTGTAGAAATACGTTTAATTTGCTATGAATCTGCGCTGCTTTAGGTAAGTGTCTTCGGTAAAAGTTCAACATGCCCATAAATCTTCTTAATTCTTCTACCGTTTTTGGTTTGGGATATTGCGTAATTGTTTTCATATTCTCTTCTAGCGGTCGTATTCCTTGTTGTGTAACGCGATGCCCTAAGTAATTTAATTCGGTTTTTCCGAATTCGCATTTCGCTAAATTTATAGTAATTCCAAATTGATTTAGTCGTTCGAAAACGAGCTTCAAATGATGTCGATGTTCTGACGTAGAGGATGATGCAATTATGACGTCATCGATGTAGGTGAATAAAAAGTCTAGATCGCGAAGTACTACATTGTTTAAAAATCTTTGGAATGTTTGTGCTGCATTTTTGAGTCCGAAGGTCATCTTTGTAAATTCATACAAGCCGAATGGGGTAGTTATGGCTGTCTTTTCTATGTCCTGTTCAGCAACGTTAATATTATGATATGCTCGTTGCAAGTCCAAGCGTGAGAATATTTCTTTTCCAGAAAGTAGATAGACACAGTCTTGTATCCGTGGAATGGGATATCTATCGGGCTTAGTTATAGCGTTTAAGCGGCGATAGTCTCCACATGGCCTTATTTCTCCGTTCTTCTTTGTAACCACGTGTAGTGGGCTTGCCCATGCGCTTTTGGAGGGTCTGCATATTCCCATGTCTATCATTCGTTGAAATTCTTTCTTGACTATGTTATATTTATTTGGAGGTAAGGGACGAGGGCGAGCGAAGACAGGTGAACCATTCGTTTCAATGTGGTGGACGATATTATGGCATGAATTCTCTTTAAAACACATGGGTTTGGTAATCTCAGGAAATAAGTCCAAAAGATCGCTGTATTCATTATCGGAATCTATCGTTCTTATTGATGGCTGATCATGTAAAGTAATAGAGGCGACCGTAGATAAATTTGTTACTTCGTCGATTAGTTTTTTGTTGCGCACATCTACTAAAAGTTTGTGATGGCTTAAAAAGTCTGCGCCCAGTATTGGCTGTTTAACATCCGCCAAGACGAAAGTCCATCGGAAGGGTCTTCTTAGCTTGAAGTTCAGGTCTAGAGTTTTCACACCGTATGTATTAATTTGGGAGCCGTTTGCTGCGTATAATATGTAGTCATTATTGCTTTTGCTGTAAAATGGCTTTTTGGCAACTGGTAAGACTGAAATATTTGCGCCAGTGTCGACAAGAAATCGTGTTCCCGAATTTATATCTGTGATGCAGAGGCGGTGATGAGGAGTAATAGTGCAAATCTCCGCCTGCGATTGCACTTGTCTTAGTTTTCCGAATTTTGATTCTGCGATTTATTCCACGAACACGGTTCTATACATTTATTAGCTCTGTGGCGAAAGCGTCGATGATAATAACAATACTCGTTACCCGATGCGGAGCGGGTCGAATTTCTTTCGCGCGATGACGATCTAGAAAAGCGGCCCCTGTAGTTCCGTGGATGGTATCTCGATGTTCTATTTTCTAGGTGTTGTATTCGAAGGCTTAATTTTGCAATTTCCGATAATATTAAATTATGATCTCGAGAACTAGAAGAAGGTTGTATCTCAGCTACGTGCATGGGTTGAGTAGTCTCCATCACTTTGTCTGCAATAGCTCCCAAGTTCTCCAGGTCTTTTACTTCACAGACTGCTAAAACTGTTCGAACTGCTGAAGGTAAATGTCCTTGCCACATCAAGCAGAGAGTCTCATCCGTCATTTTACCTCGCGCCAAATCTCGCATGCGGCGTAAAAGTTGTGAAGGCTTTTGATCACCTAGTTCCATTTCGCTAAGTAATTTTTGAAATTGCCGGTTTTCTGATTCTTCGTACACCGTTAATAAACGTTTTTTCAAAGTTTCGTATTTTCGACCCTCTGGCGGATTCAACAAAATGTCCGATACTTGCTGAATACATTCCTTGCCTAATTTGGCCACGACCAAGTTAAACTTCGTTTCATCACCCAATTTTTGCGGTGCTAAAATAGCTTCACACTGCACAAACCATAAACGTGGTTGATCGCTCCAGAAGTCAGGTATTCTTGAAGAGACAGTTACGCTTGCCAGGTCAGCTGTTTCCACAATATTCACCGATTTGCTGACTTGAGTCGCTGGAGAAGTCATTTTCTATTTTTGTGTTCTTCAGTGGGGTCACCAGTGTTGAGTAGATACTATGTTACTTCTTATAATGTTGAGCGAAATTAAAGAAGGCAGGTGAAGATGGATTTATTATCGATACGTCTAACAAGTTAGCTTATTGATTAGCGACTGGTTATACAATGAATCTATTGCGGATATATGAGATCCGCTGACTTCGCGCTACATATACAATTAAGAATAAGCTAGAAATAAAGATTTTGTTACATGAAATTAAATAAAATTCACAGTTTCTCATAATATAATATCTTGATATGAAAACAAAAGTTTTTGTATAGTACGTGACTATTAGGAACAGTCTAGACATAACGAGGCTAGACAAAATAAGTTCCTAAGTTGGTCACTTTTATTGGTAACAGAAAGATTAAATAAAAGGAACATCAATCATAACCTCATAGACACGTCGCTATCGAATAAAAAAGCGAGGTTAGTAAATATTCGACACAAAAAAAAACTTCGTAGTACTTTCTTGCTTTTGTCGCTCGCTTTAACTTTCTTTATCTGAAACTTTTATTCAATTCTTCGTTCATTGCGTGACCGAAATAAATATGTGTCCCTCTTGCTTATGAAATTTTCATTGTAATAACAAGCCAGTATTTTATTATTCACAAAAGAAACAGGGAAAACTTGTGCGTTTCGGATATTATTTGCATCAGAAAGGCAAATGAGGCAAACTACTTTGACGACCAAGCTGTGTATGTTTTATTAAATTGAAGACGGATCGTACGAGTATACCTACCTAGATATAGAATTTACGATTTACCCGTGTGGTATCCGGATGAGTAGAATCACCCTCACTTCTTACTGAGGTGTCCTTAAAGGCGACTAAGGTAAGTTGACGTCAGGCACGTCATTTTAAGAGATTTCCTCTAAAAACGTTGCCCTTCAAACAAACCTTAACTAAATATTCATTAATTATAACTAAAAATTCATATATTTTTTTCATATATTTTTTCTTAACTTGTTAACTTTAAGTAATTTAAAAATAATAAGAGTGTATCCTTTATTATTTTTACTTGTTCAACTAAAAATTTTGTTGTTTTTTAAAAAAAAACAACAATTTTTTTTTTGTTTAAAAATTTAAGTTTATTTATATACCTACATAGTTTGACTCAGTTTACAATGTTTAGTCTAAATAATGTAATCCTTAATGGCTTATGTTAAAAATTTCATATTAAGAGTAATTTAGTCATAATAATAGCTATGGGTTTTCACAAATAAATAAATATTAAATTGTTTGATACCTTATTGCGCATAAAAATATACATTTCTTTATTTCAATATTTTAAAGTCGACTTTTTTCGGTGTTATTTTTTTTATTTATATTTCATAAAGATGTAGATAAGATATTTTAAAGAGGTTTAAAAAAATTATATATTTCATAGAACTCTACTTTCCAATAAAACAAGTAACGCGTATTAGCTGAACGAAGCGTCGAACAAAAAGTTTTGCACAAGTTTATTCTCAGTTCCTTTCCGCTCTGTAGTAAGTTCTCGATAACTTTCAATCGAGGAAGTTGTTAACTTGTGTATGCACCTGAATATTCTAGAATGTTCGCTCGATAGAGAAAAGTAATACGTTATAATACTCGTAGTGTCCAAATAGTTCTTATTCTTCTCAGTATTCAAGATCGCCGCTCACTAGTGGATATAAGTTTTTAAAATGAATTATCACATCATGTTTTGCCGCTCGAAGCTCGCCGCGACATTTGTAAGATGATCAGTCGTAAGGAGCTTACCAACACTGACCATAACCGCACCTTAGAACCCCAACGTCTATCGGTTATTCGTACTATATGTCCCAATCATTGCCACTTCAGGTTCTCGAGACGATAAGCTATATGTAATTTACGTTTTTCTACTAATTTCTTCATACTTGACTTGATCACATAGAGATATTTTAAAGCAAAGCTCATCGTTTTCTTCAAGCCTATATGAGGCCCATAGCCATCGACCAAGTTTTCAGTACTTAAATTGTTACCGGCATCACGCATTGCACCAAATAATTACATAACACAAAATGTATATACAAATATTATATATAAATAATATTGATGACTATTTTATATTATTTCAAAAATTTATTATTCTATGATTCCAAAGTTATACCCAAAAAACTAAGAATGTAGACTCTGATATCTAATACTAAGCGTGTGACGTTTTGGGCTGGCAAAAAAAAACACAACAAGTCAACACAAAAAGGAAATATTTATTATATTTATAAGTATCGTAAATTGGGTCCTAATAATAATTTTTAAATGTTCGAAAAAGAAATAAAATAATAAGTTGATTTTAAAGTTTCAGTCTGAATAACTCATAGTCTCGGACGGTCTAAAATAGTTGAAATTATTCTAATGACAACGTAGCATAAGATCTGAAAAGCTATATTCCAATAAGCTTGGAGTCTACTTAGTTCATTCAAAAAAACTTATCTTTATAAATTGAAACATCATAAAGTAGAGGAATGTTACAGCATTAAGGTTCTTTGTGTTTACTCTGACAAGAGTGAAAACTTAATGCTTTCTAAGAAAATTCACATCGAACTTTAACAAAATTTGTAGAAAATCGATAGAGCTTAAAACTTAGTACGGCTCCTGTTAGCACTGCTGTAAATTTTACCAAAATATTTGATAAATAGTATTTTCAACGATAAGTCTAATTCTGGTTCACTTCCTATCAAGCTCTGAAAGCCGATTGGGTAGAGCGAGTTGATTTTGCTAAATCCTACTAATATTATAAATGTGAAAGTTTTTGAGTATGGACGTATGTTTTTTACTCTTTCACGGCAAATCCGCTGCGCCAATCGATGTAATTAGGCGCAATTATTCTACAGGAATACAATGAAATTGAAAAGCACCATGTATTATCAACTGATGGAGATATTTGCAGGGTTGGAAAATGACAGACGCTACTAACTTATGCCAAGACTACATTCCACGCGAACGAAGTTGCGGGTAAAAGCTAGTACTATAATAAATATTTTTACATTATTTTAATAAAAAAGTTAATAATATTATGTAAAAACATATGTATTACAATATAAACGGCATGATAAATAGAACACCATACATAAATTTGTGGCTTAAGTAGATTAACTATAAGAACGGTTGTTTCCGCTTACCTTCACATTGCCGGGCTTTACGCTATTCCGCTATTTTCCTTTTAAAATTACAAATGCGCTGGAAATAATTTATCTTATCGATAATGCCGTATAAATCCCCGCTTAGTTTGGTAGTCCGATAAAATAATGTACGGTGGATTTGAGAAAAATATAAATAATTTTGCTTATTTATTCAATAAGCCCGCCAACATAGTACATATTAATTAAAAAAAAAAAAAATTGTTTATTTTCATAATAGCTTAGGCTCTTACATAAAGGTTTTTGAGATCTTCTGGTAAGTGTCATTAATTGTCAATTTAATTATAATACAAATTTCATAAGTCTAAAGTTTTTTGGACTTGCCTTTATACCAGTTCGAAAAAGATACTTATTCGCAAAGCTTAATTAACTGTTGAGGACTATGTTAATGATAAGAAAGCTCGGATTTAAATTGCAACCAGCTACGCACTAGATTATATTGTAATTTTTTGACTTGTTAATAATTAAAAATAAATTATTGAAATACTTAATTTTGAAAAGAATGACTGTCGAGTTTCCTGTTTGCTCTTTTCGCTAAGAGCACCTTTGCGAACAAGTCACAGCTCCATTGTAATTTGACGATTCAAAAGTGCTTGTAAAGGCTAATTTGAATTTGAATTTGAATTTATAGGTAGAAACAACACGCTTTAAAAACACAGAACATTAAAACAATGTCAACATAACATCAAAATGTCAAAAAATATACATATATGAATTTGTTATTATAACGACTTACGATCTTATTGTATGATTTTTTCACCCTAATTCTATACAAATAATATAACGTTTTATTCAAATTGAACTCATAAGAAACAAGTAACGTATATTAGAATCGTATACTGTTTTACATGTAAAATATAATATAAATTTACGTTTGGATTATTGTATGTGTGACATGATTAAATACGGTCTTAAAAGTACGGTCAGTCTTAAAAATTCCTCCATTTTGAATATGAAATGAATTTTAATTAAATTATCGGTCTACTAGTACTACTATAGTAAATGGTGAATTTATTATATCTCCGTAAAATGTATATCATCAGACTGTATGCCGTATATCAGTATGCCAGTGGGCTATACACTGAATATAAAATCCTTTAATATTTAGCAAAAATAACCCTGCGAGAAATACCATTAATCTACTGTACGTAAATAGGAAACGTCACGACAGCGCACATTTATCACTATCAAAACGATATAGAGAACTGGTATACGTAATATATTATTGTAAAAAACTTAATATACTCACAAAATTATGTTGACTTAAAAAAATTGCTAGAGCAAGTTAACTTTAAGTTAATGTGAGGTGGGTAGATGGCGTTGTATTCAATAGGCCTATGTCCAACATTAGACGTCTATACGAAGATGATGAGAATGATACGAAAGATGATTATAATGTATTAATTTTAATATCTGGGTGACCGAGCCTTGCTAGGTAATTTTTTACAAAATAATCAAAAGAAACTTCAAAACAAAAGAAAAAATAATTGAGTAGATGGGGCTCGATCTTAGGTATTTTCATTTTTCGCAACCACCCCTTCCCCGAATAAGCTATGCTGACTTGACAGTTAATGGCAAAAATTAGTTAAATATAAATTTTAGTATTTTTTAATGCACAAAAACATGGATAAAATGAATTTTTAGAAAAATAAAACCTAGCTAGATCGATTTTTATCCCCAAAAAACCCCCTACATGCTGAATTTCAGGAAAATCATTGGAGCCGTTTCCGAGATTCAGAAAAAATATATATACAAACAAGATTAAGTCATTTAAATATTTAAGATTTTAAATATCCTCACACATTTTTGCGACAGATATGCCGTGTGGTATCCAACTGAGTAGTATAGCCCACCCTCATTTCTGTCTGAGGTGTCGTGAAAGGCGACTAAGGTAAGTTGACCCACCGTTTGGTATCCGGTTGAATAGAATAGACCTGATTACTGAGTAGTCGTAAAATACGGCCAAGATTAGTTCACGTCAGGCAATCGGCCAGTGGTAAAATACGTAGCCAAATGGTGTGACAACATATTTCTAACATATTGTGCCAATCCCACTTAGAGACTTAAGGACAGGAGGAAGATGATTTATTACGTTCATCAGTTGAGAAAGAAATAATTAAAGAAGACAACTAATAACCTTTCGCTTTTAACGTGACTGGAATGAGCATTTGCAGTAATCAACATTAGTATTGTCGGCTTTAAATACTATTACGCGGCTCATTTGTTTTTCATTCTAGTAGAGACTAGAAAGAAAATAAATTACAAGCATTGTGTGCCACGATATTAAATTTTCTCTATGTTGTTGCTGTCTTTGTTAATTTTATCTTCTTTAGAATATACCGATCATTAACTCAGCTGCAGTTTTAATAAAAACGTTTTATGAAGAATTGTTCTAATATTTTTCAAATTAGTTCCAGTTTTATAGAAGCAGGCGTTACTTTCCGGAATTCTATAGTACAGAAGTTACAAAACAGTTATTTTACTGAAATCCACGTTTGTTAGGAGAATCTATGTAACGCTAAGTGATTGAAACAGGCAACATTCACATACCTTATACATACAGGACAAGCCCCACACTCTACACACTCTACACACACTCCAAAAGGTCGCGGAGAGCCGCTGAATTAGTGTGTGTAGAGTGGTGTGATCCCATGATGAAATCTATGTGATTTCTTCATGGAATCACATTGTCCAGCAGTGGGCGTCTGTCGGCTGACAAAGGAGAAGAAGAAGAAGAAGAATATTGACAAAATTAAGTACGTATAAAGCTTGTATACGGAGCTAAGATATAATATATAATTACCAACAATATAAATATTTCCCTTTATCTCATTAAAAAGGTCGCGAGAACAGTAAGTTTACCATAAGTACCGATATTGATTACTTTGAAAGGATGTTTGGATTTAACTAAAAGCTTATTTTACTGCATATGTTTCGTAATACATAAAACTGCGTACATTTTGACTTTTATGACAAAGGATAGGGTTTATGACTTGTGTTAAAGCTAACTATGAAATTTTTATTGTCCATAAAAGATACAGATAGAAATACTACAAAATATTCATATTTTATATCTGACTATGTGAAGATTGGATTAAATGTCTAATAACTTACATTTTACTAAGATAAACAGATTTCTTCCATTGAGTAAAATTATCCATTAATTATCAAGTCAAATTATTGTCCTTTTTTGCAAAATGGAATTAATTTTAAACTTTGTTCCAAAAAAACTGCGACAATTCTTGAGTAAAGGATTAATAGTGCATTCTCTAGAACGGATTAACCGATTTTTATGGCAATCACTGTAATAATCCCCACAGGTTTGGAATTTAGGCGGGAAAACTTTGTGACACACTGATTTTCACATGAGTGAAGTGTTGAGTACAGCTAGTCTATTTTGGCTTTACTAAAAAAAACATTCATTGATTGAGGATATTTAAAGATTTAAAATGCGTACCTAATGCTTAAACGTAATTACTACTACTACTGCATGCTTTAGTGAAACTATAAAAGGTCTTCTTCCAGTATATCCATGTTTGGAATGCTCTTAAGGACCGATCCGCGATACTCTTTATATAAGTGTACATAAAGTTATTATTCTGTAATTTGTACGTATTCTTTCCCCGGCCGTACGCCAGTCTGGTGTGATGCATTATACTATTTCATTTCATGTCAAATTATTGGCGATACGGCTTTGTCAGATAAATCGCAGCAAGCCTTAACCTCCACATAAAATCATTGACTTCGATTTATGTCTTTAAAAAAGCTTAATGCAATGCCATTATTATCGTTAGATAAGGTTGTATTCCCTTTGTTATATTTGCATACCTATTGTATAGTATAATGTTAGCGTAAGCCGGTTTAACGTAGACGGTAAAATTTTAGGCTGCGGTGTATAACCTAATAAAGCGTTTCAACGTCCATTTATGTTTTATTCATGAGCCCTTCTGGATCCGATTAATGCACGGTATGTAAAATTTCAGCCTAAGCTGCTTACATCTAAGTAACAGATGCCCGGCATTGTGGACGTTTATTTTGAGTTATAAGCCCGGTGTGGGTGTAAGATTTTGCTGTGCACAATGTGAAACAATATTATTTCTATTCAAACTATTTACACCAACTTCAATATTATTTTATATCGTCGTTATAGCCCATTGGTGACATGGTGTGACTCTTTCAAGGATTTCCGTTATTGGTAGTGTGTAAGCAGGATGGAACAACATATAAGTGTAATAATATCTATTCCCCTTATATAGCGGTAGCACGAACTAAAAATTCACATATTTTTTATTTAAGTAGACTGTTTCAAGCACTTTTAAATCTTCTAATGATATAAAAGAAGCTACCGAGAGGAAAGAGCAAGAAACTCGGCGGATACTTTATACAAAAAATAACGATATTATTTAATATGATTACATGTTAATCATTGTAAGGGTTATATTATTGAATGAATAAATTATTGAATGATTTATTTGGTACTAAACACTATACTATTTAAACTATTAACTATACTATTTAAAGTATTATTAATGCCACTTTCAATCAAAACAATAGGTGAATAAAATTACATACAGTCATGAATCATAACGACTTTGTATAAAAATACTCAAATTTCTGATGACTATGCATTAATATGAATTTCGGTTTACAGGGTATACAGGGTGGTACCAACAACGACATTAATTTTAATTCCAGGTACCCACACACCTTAGCAACCGATATAAAAGTTTGAGTTAATTTAGTGCAGTAATTTAGCCACAGGAGTTATTTTACGTTTTCAATAAAATAAACATGATATAGAAAGGTGAATGACCGTACCCCATTCCATTCCATTTCCTATGTAATGCATATAAACCTCTCCTTGACCAAGAAACTAAAGTGTGTGACAACAAGTGCGAGACAAAACTACAATGTTATTGTTTTCTTCTGTTTTTTTGAACAAGCGCGCCGCGCCAATTATTACTAACAAATACAAATCGCAATTAAAATATTTTGTTAAAAAATATATTTTTATAACGATATTTGATATGCCACAGTTTTCTTATATTTTGTAATCAGTGGATTCGTTTAATGACGTATCGTTGGTGCCACTCCGTATATACGAAATTACAACTTTATTTGGACGTCATAGCCCCGTCATAACTCTCAAAGGAATTAAGGGGTAGCGGCAATAATTTGTTAGTCATAGGCTATTACCATACAAGGGAAAACCTATTACATTCTTAATTAACAGTCACGATGAAATAACATCGTTTTTAGTTTTAGTAAGGAACATAATATCAACAGTAGAATATTTAGAAAAGAGTAACGAATAGTAAATAACATTTTAAAGAGAGTATCCGCCGATTTATTGCTGGTTCTTTTCGGTTCGAACGAACAACCTAACCAGTAGTACCTTTTTTTAAACACATTTGACCATTGGAAAGTACTCAAAATGTCTTGAATAAAGAATATTTTGTATTTGAATAACATAATACAGCAAAAAAGAAAATCTCTAAATTTGTATGCGACTACCTGATCTATTTGTATTTTATATGTTTCATATAAAATTCATTATCAAAATCATAATAAATAGAATGCATTTCCACTACAAATGATACATTATCTTCGTCTTTTACAGATGATTTCTTTTCATTTAAAAAAAAAGTATACAAAGTTTTATAATACAATATAAATCGTTGTGCCTTTTTCCAACGTATAATTCTTAATTAGTAAGTAGTAACTTATGTTAGGAATTATGTGTCTTATAAAAATCACATTCCTGCCTCGATCAGGTAGAGTTATCATATAGTATATCGTGCTATTCTTTATTATTTCGATGATTTATATAAATTTAAACAAATATATACGCTTTGACTTATTCTAAAATTATTTTTAGTTTCGTTCGTGACTCAGTAGACATCTCGTAAGCACAACAAATGAGTCTAAAGTAGAGTTAACCCACTTTTTCAGACACCGCCTTAGCACTTTTTCCAGTGGATTGACGCAAATGAAATAACTATCTACTGTTTTTACTCTGAAAAATAGTACTTTACTATACGTTTACATCTCCACCATGAATCATACTAATGTACATAAAAATAAAAGATTACATCTAGGTATGTAGTTATTTCGTATTAGAAATTGAAACTAATTACTTAAGGTAAAATTGACTTGTGAGCAAGCTTATTTTTTCATATTATGCAAACCGTTATCTGCTAAGCAAAGGATGTTGGTTTAGAGGGCATAAGAACTTATAATTATTAGTTAAGTAATTGTATGGTTTAAAATGGGGCTGGCATATACATATTGTATAAAAGCCCCTAAATAAAATAAAGAGAAAAAAAAAGAACTTAACTGATGCAATATCGCCACTCGTCATTGTTTCTTATAAACAATATTTTCGTCCCTTTATATGAATGAAATAAAAATACAGCAAAAAGGAATTTAATAAGTGATCTTGAGTAAACTTTTTCTTTATTTAGAATAAAAATGTAATCTTAAATTACTTACACGCTAGGACTATTCAAAGAATGCCTACGTGGAAAAGTCGCAAGAATACAGGTAGCGTTTCCACGTTGAGTCGCTAAGCCGATTTTTTGTGTGCCAGCTCTCTTGTTACCTGAAGAGGCAATTTACCGAAGTGTTAAAACGGATGAAAAAAAAAATTGCACTTTAACTCCATGACCATAGGGTCTCAACTACAAACGGCACAAATATTAATTTATGCACTAAATAATATAAATTTAGTAAACTATAAGCATAATATTTTATAATTTCTCGTTAGTAAATTATACCATTATATAATATGTAAATTAAATTAGGAGATAAATTTAATCGCTACTCAAAACTTTGAACTTATGTACATTTTGTAGTTGTTGTTGTTCTATGTGTTATTTTAGTTGTCTCACAAAACGTCGTAGTTAACATTTAAATTGAGATAACCACTGCTAGTTTGCTAACTCCTAGTTCAAACCATTGGATAGCTGATGCCAATTAGTCTTGTTTCCAGACTTCTGCGTATCTAGATTAAGCACAAATGTTACAATGTTTAGATAACAAAACTAACCATTAAATTTAGAATTTGTTCAGAATAAGTTGCCCATTGAGAAACAGTATAGTAATACTGCTACGTAGAAATAATCATTTGTGACTTTTATTATAATACATACTACATTTTAATTGCTTTTATTAAGCTTGCATGATTGAATAGATTTTTGCAAATAATAGCGTCAATATAAGTAAAAACAATCTCCATCCTCCTGTCCTTAATGGGGGGCACAACATGTTATAAACATGTCACATGATTTGGCTGCGTATTTTACGATCGGCCGCCTGCCCGACGTCAATTTACCTTAGTCGCGTTTTAAGACATCTCGGAAGAAATGACGGTGGTCTGTTATAATCAGCTAGATACCACAAGGCATGTAGACTTATCTTAGTCGCCTTTTATGACACCTCGGTAAGAAATGAGGGTGACCTATTGTGCTCAGCCGAATACCTTTTTATCATTAAGTAAGAGCCTTTAATACCAATCATACCTTCTCTACTTAACCTCTTCGAAGAAAGACGAAAATTCTATGTATCGCAAGAACGTGTATAGTGTAATGAATATTTGTTTGTTTACGATGTGTTGTACAGATAAATAAATCATTCAGCCATTCTCAAAAACATAAAGTAGAAATAAAACGGTGAGTATTGTCTGTTTACGGTAAATTGAACTAAAAGGCTTTCAAAAACAGACAGTGCCGGCGGATGTGGCGCATGCCGGCTTTCCGCCTTCAGAAGTGTCGCGTTTAGGGGCGCTGCGAGGGGCAGAAAAAGACAGTTGGGTTCTATATCCTTGTATTTGACCAACCGCCATACACTGATTTAGAGCTGAGATACAGGGGACTTGAACACTGGCCTTAACGCGGTCCTCCGGAGTTCAGGTCCTCCACGTGGACGCCGCGTGCCAGCACCACGCGCACGGTCACCAGCCTGACCGCGTGCGCCGACCCCAATAGCAGGTGTCACCCGATGCGCAGACGTAGTAGATCAGGTCTCGAGGCGTACTCGAAGTGAAGCGTCTTCCACGTGTCTTGAAACGTGTCTTGAAGACGTGACGTAAAAAACGTGTCGTAGAAAAAGGTGTCGTAGAAGAACCCCAGCGGGTTCACGTTACAACACGTAGATTTAAACTTATTAGTTGCGGACAGTTAAAAAGGTAGTACGGCCGTCCTCAAAGCAAGTAGGAAGCATACTCGGGGCGCCGGGCGAAGGAAGGTCGACATCGCTCACCGCGGCGCGGCCCTCGTAACAAACAGGTTTTGTTGCTAGGGATGCGTACGCGGCGCGGTGATAAATTTAAGGAATCGTATATATTTAATTTAATATATTTAATAATTTAATTACAACGTTACAGTACCCCGCCAAAAAGCGTAGGATTTTGCCTACTACAGCAAAATCCGTCTAAACTTACTCATCGTAACTACTATCTTAACATTCATTCATTCATACATGTAACTTTCATCCTTCCCTTTCTAAAACTATCATACATGCAGTCTCGTTGTCCGTAACAGTAAAACGTAAGACCCTAATATTCAGAGTAAATATAATATTTATATCGACTCAAGATAGCAGCAGTTGAATATTGCATGTAGTCGTTGCAATATTCGTACAACAGGTAAGTTGGTGGAATATAGCAGGTAAGTACTGTAAGTGTTACATTTAAGTAATTTTGTAAATGTTTAGTTTTAAGTTATTAGTTAAGTTAAAGTTAGTTATAAATGTGTATAGTGTTAGTTTTAAATAATATTTTATAGTTAAGTATTTGTATATAGTATATATGTAAATAGAATATATTATAGGTGTAAAATATAATTCATTATAATTAGTCTTAATAAAGATTTCTATATTTTATTCTTTATAATTTATTAGTTTTAGATCTTTTATATGCCACGATCCAATAGATTTACCTGATTCGTCAGCTAGTTCATAAACAAGAGGAGATTTTTTAGATAAAACTTTACATTTAACGAATTTAGGTGCTAGTTTTTTATTAAAGTATTTGTCTTTATCACTTAGAAAAAATGTTCTTTTCCAAACTATGTCTCCCACGTTAAATTCAGCTGGACGTTTACGTAAGTTATAGGAAGTAGCATTACGACTATGAGCTTGTAGTAATAACGCTTGGACTTTATTGAATATGCTAGACATTACACCAAGATTATCGGCATAAGAATCACGAGGTTGGTAGATTACCTCATCATTAGTTTTAGCATCTATATAGTGTGAACCGCAAGTGACTAACTCACGTCCATACACGAGAAAGGCAGGTGTATAGCCTGTCACTTCGTTAACTGAGCTATTCAAAGCGAACTGTATTTTAGGTACTAGTAGATCCCATACTCGATGATCGTTACGTATGAATGTAGATATAGCCGTCATAATCGTTTTATTGTAGCGCTCAACTGTGTTAACATGAGGTGAGTATTTAGGTGTAAAGTGTAGATTAGGGACATGGTATTTATCTAACATTTGTTTTAAGGTAGCACTAACAAATTGTTTACCATTGTCTAGTATTAAGGTAGATGGAATACCATGAATTAGAAAAATATTTTCTTCTAAAATTTTAGTAACTATTTCAGCTGTAGCTCTCTTGATTGGAAATAGTAAGCAATACTTACTAAAACAACAAGTCACTACTAAGATGTAGCAATTTTGCTTTCTTGTTGGCGGCAAGGGTCCAACAAGATCAACGCTAATAGTTTGAAACGGACGGTGACAAACTTTAGGTTGACCCATTTCTCCTAGTGTAGCGTGATTTTGGTGTTTATGAGCGATACAGGTATCACAGGAAGTAACTAATTTAACTACATCAGCATACATGCCAGGCCAATAAAATTTTAGAGATAGGCGTTTGTATGTTTTAAAAATACCAAAATGACCAGACGTAGGTTCTGCATGGTTTTCTAGTATAATTGACTGTCTACACTCAAATGGTACTACTTCTTTCCATTCGAATTCTTTATGTAGGGCGCATTTACCTTGCATAAAGCGGTAAAGACGTTTGTTTTTAACAATGTAGTTAGGAAATGAAGTAGGAGATTGTTGGCAGCCATTAAAGATATTTAGATACCATTGGTCAGTAGTTTTAGTGCTATCTATACTAGTATCTATAGCAGAAATCGGACATGCGCGCGAAAGAGCGTCAGGAATAATGTTGTCAGATCCGCGACGATGTTTAATTTCAAAGTTGAAACATGATAGGCGAATTCCCCAACGAGCTAAACGACCGGTAGGGTTGTTCAGATTAAGGAACCATTTTAGTGCAGAATGATCTGTGAAAACAGTGAACTTCTGGCCATTGTCTAAGTAACAACGCCAGTGTTCTAAAGCGACTAGGACAGCAAGAGCTTCTCTCTCAGTAATGCTATAGTTTCGCTCAGGTGCTGATAACGATCTACTCATGTAGGCTATAGGGTGTTCAGTACCGTCAATAGTTTGGGTAAGTAACCCACCTATTCCGTAATCACTAGCGTCAGTGTGAACTTGAAATGGTAGATCGTAATCAGGACACGATAGGATTGGAGCAGAAATAAGGCATTCCTTTAGTTTTTTAAAAGACTCGTCGGCTTCAGTAGACCAAGTAAAAGGTTTAGCTTTCTTACTGGTAGATGTAAGTGCATTAAGAGGTCCTGCAATGGTACTAAAGTTAGGAACAAATCTACGATACCATGCAGCAGTTCCAAGAAATCTCTTAACATCCTTTTTGTTATTAGGTGTAGGAAAATTTAGGATAGCATCAACTTTGCTAGGGTCAACGTGCAAACCTTCAGAGTTGACAACGTAGCCTAGGTACTTTAGTTCATTACGAAAGAAAACTGATTTAGATAAGTTTATACTTAAGTTAGCCATTTTTAGTTTTTTAAAGACTTTTAGCAAAAGAGATATGTGAGTTTCAAAATCTGGAGAAGTTATAATGATATCATCCACGAATGCAAATACATAATTCTCAAATTCCGGTCCGTAAAATAATACATCAACTAGTCGTTGCTGTGTAGCTGGCGCATTGGTTAGGCCAAATGGCATAGTAACGAAACGGAAAGTGCCTCGACCAGGTACATAAAAAGCGGTCTTATCACGATCGTCTATAGTGATTGGTATTTGCCAAAAAGCTTTAGATAGGTCAATACTAGAGAGATATTTAGCATTTTTTAGGTTATCGAGTATTTCAGCTACGTAGGGTAACTTATAGGCATCTTTACGAGTAACCGAGTTTAGCTTACGGCTATCTAGGCAGAATCTTAGTTTACCATCTTTTTTCGGTGTTAGTAAGACAGGTGATGACCATGGACTCTCACACGCTTCCACAACTCCTAGATTTAGCATGTCATCTAGTTGTTCAGACAAGATTTTCTGTTTAGCTGGTGACATTCTATAATACCGCTGTCTGATAGGTAGTGAATCGCCGGTGTCAATGTGATGTGTTACTATATGTGTACGGCCTAGACCATGTTTTTCAGATGAAATATTTTCAAATTGCTCAGTTATATTATCAGCAGTAATACGTTGAGCTTCAGTTAGGTCATTATAGGAATGTAACGATCCACAAGGTTCATTAACAATAGCAATATTAGCTTCAGTTAAGTTAGTTAAATTGATAGATTTTGAAAATTTAGGAAAAATTTTGAATTTAGTCCAAAAATCTATACCTAGAATCAAAGAATTCGTCACAGAAGGTATGACGTAAGCTTTTAGTACATGGAATTCTTTTTCAAATTTAATAGGCAGATCTATATAACCAATAGCAGTTAAATTCTGACCTCCAGCTCCTAGAAATGTTTTATCATTATCACAGCAATTTAATGATAAACCTAGTTTTAATAATTTTAAGTGAGAATTATTCCCAAGAATAGTGACTGCTGAACCAGAGTCAAGCAAACCACACAAAGAAACATCACCTACGCATATAGATGCATAAGGACGTATGTCACCTACAGGTTTTTTATTTAAGATTGTTGCAATGAAGTAGCTAGAAAAAATATTTTAATATTAGTAAGCCATTGTGCCCAGTCGTCTTTATCAAAATTTTTGTGGCTCTTAGTAGGTACGACTGTCACCTTGCAGCAATCTTTAGTAGCTAGTTTTTTGAATTGTTTGTATTACTTAAGTGACAATCCGGACATTCAGGATATTTGATTCCCTTTTTGCCGCATTTAAAGCATATAGGAAACCTTTCTTGAGTACATGAGCCTAGTGAATGTTCTGACGAACGACAGCGAGGGCAGAATTTCTGCGCAATAGACGCAGACTGTACATTTAGTGGTTTTCTATTAGTATTCGTGTTAAATGTGGGGAAAAAGGGTTTTTGATTAGAGTTATTATTATTAGTATAAGGTTTAGGATAAGATTTAGGATAAGTTTTAGGATAATTATTAGAATAATTGTTAGTATTAGGATTATTATATTTGTTAGTGTTATATTTATTGTAATTATAATATTTGTTTTTATTAACATCTGAAGTACTTTTAAATGCTAGATCAGGTGCTAATGTAGTGTTATGGACCCTAGGTGGTTCATGAAATTGTGTAGTAAAACATTGTACCCGTTCGTAGTTACGACAAAGAGTCCTCAAAGTAGAAATTGAGTCAATTTCGGTCAGGGTAGATGCTAAGACGTTAGCATAACAAGGTCTAATATTGTGCAGTAAAATTTTTAGTTGTTCTCTTTCTGAGATAGGCTCTATTAATCGAGAAAATAGTTCGGACATAATAGATAGATATACAACTATGTTTTCCGTATCTCCTTGAGTTCTGTTAGAAATTTCTTTCATTAGTCTGTAGTCATAGTCAAAAACTGTAAAATCTTCTAGAAGATGTTTAACTAGATCGTCCCAAGTTTTTACACTATCACGAATGCTTCTATACCAGTGCTTAGCATTGCCAGTAAAGAATTGAGAAGATTTATCGAGTAATCTATCAGTAGGTATATTTTTATTAGAGCAATATTCCTGTATATTATTAAGAAAAGCACGCACACAAGTATTGCCGTTAAATTTAGGATAGTTAGTATCATGATGATCACAATGCACCACCACGGATGGTGTTACAGGACATTCAGAAACCTGAGATTGTAAGTTAGTAGAAGTACTAGGCTGTGGTGAGGTACTGAGACGTTGCATCTGAGCTAATTTAGAATAAAGTGAGCTAAATTCTTTGTTTATAGGTTTAGCAGTGACGTTAATTAGATTATCGCTAGTATCGATTCTACGCATGCGATGATAAATATGATGGCATAGAGCACGAGCGCGTTCATATAAGTTAAGTTCGAATTTATCCTCTAATTGAGCAACACGGGTTGCTAGCTCTTTTAAAGATACAGCAACACCCGCAAGATCCTCGGTTGCGTCAAGACCAGATTCTAGAATATCAGTGCTCGGTAGCGATGGCGTGACCTTCGAAATCTGCTTTTTCAATTCGATAACCGTATTAGCTGGTTCGACTCCGCGTATCAGAACTTCGTAGGTTAGTTCATTTTTATTTAGCAAAAAGTATTTAATAGAGTGAGTTCCCATTTTAAAATAATATAGCGAAAACAAGAAAAATATTAGAATACAATTACTAGTAATCAATCACTAAATTACTTTAATACACAGACAAAAAAAAAAAAAAAATGAATGATATAGAACAATGTGGTATAGACAAAATGTAAAAAATGACAAAGAAAAAATTATGCAGTAATTAATCTAAACTTACAAGCAACTACTTACGATTCGGTGATACTCGTAACACAAGATGAATGAATGACTAGATGAATGAAATGAGTGAAAAAAATAAAAATGAATAAGCAAGGTTACGAACTGTTACGTAGATATTAACAATTCTAGAATTAAGTTTTAGTTATATAGTTAACAATTGTAAATAATAAATAACTAGTAGTTAATTTAAGGAATAAATTTAAAACAAGAATAACAAAAAATGATTTTACTATAATCCGCAATAAAAATTTTACACTCGAGAAAAATTCATTAGTGTTTATTACAGAGCTAATAAAATAAGTGTGTACTACAGAGCTAATAACAGAAAAAAAATTACGTAGCTAACTAACAATATAAGACATTAAAAGTTGTCTTTGTATTATTTAACACACGTAACAGTTTATAACTAGATGTAAAATTAATGTTAGCACAAAATATAATAAAAAGAAAAACGTACCAGTTCGTATTGTTCGTAGTATAACCTCCACGTTTACAAAAACGCTGCGCAATCTGCAGTGCTGTTGAGAAAAAAAATTTAGAAACCAGTGTATATTGGTTGGCGAAATAACCACGTTGGGGGCCACTGTCGCGTTTAGGGGCGCTGCGAGGGGCAGAAAAAGACAGTTGGGTTCTATATCCTTGTATTTGACCAACCGCCATACACTGATTTAGAGCTGAGATACAGGGGACTTGAACACTGGCCTTAACGCGGTCCTCCGGAGTTCAGGTCCTCCACGTGGACGCCGCGTGCCAGCACCACGCGCACGGTCACCAGCCTGACCGCGTGCGCCGACCCCAATAGCAGGTGTCACCCGATGCGCAGACGTAGTAGATCAGGTCTCGAGGCGTACTCGAAGTGAAGCGTCTTCCACGTGTCTTGAAACGTGTCTTGAAGACGTGACGTAAAAAACGTGTCGTAGAAAAAGGTGTCGTAGAAGAACCCCAGCGGGTTCACGTTACAACACGTAGATTTAAACTTATTAGTTGCGGACAGTTAAAAAGGTAGTACGGCCGTCCTCAAAGCAAGTAGGAAGCATACTCGGGGCGCCGGGCGAAGGAAGGTCGACATCGCTCACCGCGGCGCGGCCCTCGTAACAAACAGGTTTTGTTGCTAGGGATGCGTACGCGGCGCGGTGATAAATTTAAGGAATCGTATATATTTAATTTAATATATTTAATAATTTAATTACAACGTTACAGAAGTTTAAAGCTTTACGTTTCGCAGTTTCGTTCCGTGTCCTCTCATTTATAGGTCGTTACATTCAACAGGATGATTTTTTTATCTGTTGGGTTCATTCATAAAATATTCAAGGATATGAGATACTGTTTTTAGGATAAAGGAGAGCGGTTTATGTGTAGTTTTATTGCATCTACATTTTATTGTTTGACTGAAAGAAAAACACATAACAAGATAAAGCAAAAATAAAATTAAAAAAATCTATGATTTTATTAGAACACATAAATGAACAAGAGCAAACTTTGACAGATACTTTTTTACTATTACTATTGAAACAGGATTATAAGCTTTCTTCACTCACTTTGGTCCCTTTTTCTGTCTCTCCAATCATTATTGGAGATACTCATTAGGAAAAAAAAACCTCGTTTAAAAATGAGAGTGGTCTATTCTGCTTAGCCAGATACCACACGACGGGTTAACTTACCTTGGTCGCATTTTACGACACCTCGGTAAGAAATAACACCCTCATTTCTTACCGAGGTGTCTATTCTATTAGTCGAATACCACACAGTAGATAGAACTCTTGTTATAACAGTATGCTATATTTAACAAAGGCTTCGTAAAAAGAAACATAAGCGTTTTACTGCCTTATAAACATAATGCTGAAAGAGCTTCACATTAACTAAATATACTCTTTGTAGCGTAATATAAACGCTCAATATTAAGGTGTGTACAGACATCGCGAAGCGTGCGTTGCGAATAGTTCGTCTCGCATGCCTCGAGTTGTGTGGACGTGTGTGCTCATAGTGAGAATTTGCGTCATACGATCGTTGCGAACGCTGCCTTAGTGCGAGCCGTGCGCTCTTTGTAGACGGATGTTTTGTTTGCGTTGCACGCTAATGAGTCATAGAGCCCATGTATTCCCATAATATTATCGGTGCAGAAAATATCGTTTTGTCCACTAGCGTTTTTCTCTTTTTTAATATTTTATAAATTACTATATAGGCCACAGCTGTAACACGCATGTCTCGCCTGCCGGAGCCATTTAATTTGAGTTTCATTTTCTAGTGAGGAATACAATGCGTGGTTGTTTGTGTGCTCAGCTTGAGCATGATTGATTTGGGACGCGTGTATAAATGTACCAGGTTAAGGCATGCGTGACGAACTATTCGCGATGCGCGCCTCGCTATGTCTATACGCGGCCTTATAAAACAAGCATAAAATTTCAAAGCCCGGTAAAATCCAATTCCGTAACATATAATGGCATGTGATAGAATATTTACATCCAAGATATGTTGAAGCTTTACTTGCGTTCCCAACGATTTCACATCAGTTGGTATGAAATGGTCCGGTATAGCGAATGTAATGGGCGACAATTTCTAAACCCACCTGAGCCTGGAGCAAGTGCGTAATCGCCTTAGCAATATCATTTTCGTCGGAATTGCTTAGGGAAGTATTCGAGTGTTATGCCGGTACAGGAAATTCATTTTATTATATTAAACTTTCGAATCAAGTACAAAAGTAGTGAAGTAGCAGGCGATTATAATCCTACTGTTATACAAAGATCTACTGTCTTAAGAGACAAATGCATTACATTTAGACCCACCACTTATTTTAGACACACACACATTGGGAGGTGACGGTTGCCTTCGTAATGTTTACCTTTACTTTTAAGGACATATTGTATTTAAATGAACAGTAACAAAAGTAATAATAAAATTATTTTGCTATAATCCGCGATGAAGTAAAATATTAGTTATATAACTAATCTAGATTAGTATATAATTAAACTTATTTGGGTATTGCTTCGCTTTGCGATTTTGGTCGTGGAGTCTATCTCCTAATGATGCTTCGGTTACGGGGCGAAACGATTGTTGAGTTTGTGATAGTGAACGTATATAGTGCTTGTGTATCGTGGTGGCGGTGGTGGAGGTTTGTGCATGTGTTTTTTACGACTCCTGCATGTATCAGGTATGATAACCGATTGTCCACTCTACGTTTAGCATTATATATATTTTCTATTTTACTTCATCGCGGATTATAGCAAAATAAATTTATTATTACTTTTGTATTATGGATCTCCGCAAAGTAACGCCTAATTCTATAAATTATTTGAACTGAGTAAAGTAATTATGCTTTTAAGGTGTGGTTTACATACGCAAACCTATAGTAAGAGTCTATCGACTTCATAGTTTTGCAACTGCGAAGTCAAAATGTTCCTTATGTAAGATATGACAGGAGTTCAAGCATTAACAACCCGGGTCGCTTTTAAAAAAGAAATAAAATATACCATAGATACTTCAAATTAATGTCCTTCTGGTCAAAAAATATCGTATTTAAGTAAACGTATTTATCGTATTTATATGGTCTTTCATTCTTCTTCTTTAACCATGATGTGACGTGATTTGGCTAGGTATTTTATGACCATGACCATGATGTCAACTTACCTTAGTCGCCTTTTACGAAATCTTGGAAAGAAACGAGGGTGGATTATTTTACTCTGCTGTATAGCACATGGGACTTACCTTAGTCGCTTTTTACGACACCTCGGTAAGAAAAGACGGTGGTTAATTCTACTCAGCTGGATACCACAACTAACTTACCTTAGTCGCCTTTTACGACATCTCGGTAAGATATGAGGGTGGTTAATTCTACTCAGCTGGATACCACAACTAACTTACCTTAGTCGCCTTTTACGACACCTCAGTAAGAAATGAGGGTGGTTTATTCTACTCAGCCAGATACCACACGGCACTTACCTTAGTCGCCTTTTACGACATGTCGGTAAAAAATGTCTATTCTACTCCCCGGATACCACAGGGCACGTATTTAAATTCTTTATAATAGAAACTCAATCGAAAAGTATCTTTATATCTATAAAAATTGACAAATTCAATACAGAGAACGATAAGCTACGTTCTTTAGTTATCACAACGAAGAAAAATCATATTTCTCGTTTCAGTTTCCGCATTTTATAACAAATGTACGATGGAATAGAATTTTTCTGTTATCGAGTTATCGTCGGCAATGCTCGAATTGTTCTCAGAATTATTGTTGATTAGGAATTGAGCTTTTATTTCTCAAACATTTATTTTCTATTTTATGTTACATACGTGACGGAAAACTAGGATTATTTCCGTCTTTGAAAACTATACTGTAACGATCACCGTGTAAGATAAAATAGTAAGTTGCCAATATGATTTGCATATTAACTTTTATCGACTTAAAGGCTTGACTTGACATTAGAAAAACCATGTTTATTTAATGGAATGGATTTAGGCGCTTTGTGCAATATTTTTATATATATATCGAGCAATTCAAGTTGTTTTCACCATAACATTACTATTTTTTGTTAAGTATTTTTATTATGTTAATGATTATTTTTCATTTTTTAGTTCGATGTGCTATAAAAGCATTTTTTGTTACTGTCTTTGAATTACAGTTAAGTGGTACGAAATTTGTTTGTCAATTTTGTTGTTCTCAATAAAGTGCTTCTTATTTTTTTCTAATATTGCTTAACCTAGGGAATTACTGGGATGTATAAAATGTCAACCCACACTATCTAAGGAGCAAATAATCAATACCCCGCTTTAAGATAGTAGCGAATTTTACTTATATTTTTATTTTTATTACCTGGGTGACCGAGCCTTGCGCGGTAATTTTTTAAAAGATATAAAAGAAAAAATTGAAAAAAAAAACTAAAAATAGTTGAGGAGTTGAGGCTTGAACCTAGGTATTTTCACCTCTCTAGACCACCCGTTCCCCAAAATGAGCTGTCATGACTTTACATTTGATAGCGAAAATTCTCTTTTGAATTCAACATAAATTTAAGCATTTTCTCGAAAACAGGAATAAAACGAGATTTTTTTTAAATAAAACATTTCAAGATCAATTTTTCTCCCCCAAAACTTCCTACATACTGAATTTCAGGAAAATCGTTGGAGCCGTTTCCGAGATATATATACATATAAGATTAACTCATTTAAATATTAAAGGTTATTATTTATATCTAAGATGCAAATGATTATTTGCGATTGAAAGGGGAGTGTGGTGCGGTTACTCACTGGGTATTCCAAATGACTCAAAGGTAAATAACTGCATATTATGGAGTTCTTTACTCTGCGTTTTCTTGTTTAACGCGAGGGTTTTACCCAAAGGATCAATGTCTAACAGACAAACCTATTGCATTGTATTATAACAATACTATGTATGAATATTTAAAATGTGCGTTGGAAAATAAAATGGCGAGTTCAAAACCCCCTTGAGTTATTAATAAAAACTTATGGAATTAACTTATATTTAAAATACTTGTACTGTTCTTAGAAGATTAACATCTTGAGGTAATTTTCATAGCTCTAGAGATGTTTTCTGATATACATTCATATCAATCCACATTAGACCAGTAATGTGGGTCTAAGCTCTATTTCTTCTCTGTATAATGGAAAGAAAAATCCAACTATTTCTTGCAGAAGGCGATAGTATAAGGTCACAACTACTTTTAAATTTTTTTAATTTTATACTTTTTATTTACAAAAAAAAATGGACAAGTTTTATCTATCTAAAATTACTTACACGCTAGGACTATACAAATCATGCCCACGTGAAATGGTCCCAAGAATGCTGGTAGCGTTTCCGCGTTGAAACAAATATAAAGAATTATAAAACGATAGGTGATGTATACAATAGACAAAGCAGGAACCGACATAAGCTTGCGGTTCCTGCTTTGCGCCTTGCAAAAGTGCGTAACTCGTTTGTGGGTTTTGGTATAAGATTCTATAATAAAATTCCGCAATCAATTTCAGCACTGCCATTACAGCAGTTTAAAAACACTGTTAAAAAGAGGCTGATACAGAAAGCCTACTATACTCTTGAAGATTATTTAGAAGATAAGAATGTGTGGATATAGCTCTCTTTGAACCTGTACAAGACAGTAACGACTTAATGTAAATAATATTAAGAATTATAATTTTAAAAGAGCAACCGCCGAGTTTCTTGCTGGCTCTTCTCGGTAGGAACAGTTTTCCGAACCAGCAGTAGAGTTGACGATTCAAAAGCACTTGTTTACAAGTTTATTTGAATAAAGAATATTTTGAATTTGAATTTGAATCGCTAAGGTGATGCTTTGTACGAAAAAAGAGCCAGCCCTCTTGTCACCTGAAGAGGCAATTAACCGAAGTGTTAAAACGTACTTTTGCACTTTGACTCCATGACCCTTGGGTATCAACTGCACAAAAGGGCACAAATATATAACTATCGATGAGAGATGCATACATCCGCCGTTTGCCGGGTTCGGACAAATTTTCTTTAAATTTAATTAACTTGCTAATAAACGACGGTAGTGAAAAAAAATACTTATAACTAGACATCGCATGTATTGAAATAAAACCATTAAAACGAACTACAGTCAAACTCGCCGTCTTTATTAGCAATTTTAACCAATTAACTGTCTGATAGTTGGACTAACTGTCATCGACCTGCACTTTAACGCTCCTTGATTGGATGAGCATCCAATTTGCATAGTGGATGCTGCAGGTTAATTAAGGCAGTTATAGAATAGTTACCGATGATATAAAATTGAAATGTTGGAGTGATTACTATAGTTATTTCTTCTTCTTGATTCACCTCTTCTTCTTTTGCCCGTCGGCGCAGTTGACAATGACCCTGCCTTCAGCTCCACCGATTGTAGCTTCGTTTCTAGCCGAGGACTAACATTTTCTATAAACGATATGTTGGCTCTTCAAGTTTGAGTGTATATTTGTATTTAAAATTATATATGAATATATATTTACAGTTGTCTGTCACCCATAACACAAGTATTAAGTTACTTACGGGCAGACGGCCGTCTGTGTAGGTATACCATATATTTATTTATTGTTTCCTATTTTTTTTATCTCTACCAACTTTTATATGCGAATAGTCGAGCACCCAAGCACAAGATCGTGTAGCGTGGAAGTCCATGGAAGAGAACTACGAATATGTCCAACAGTGGACGGCTATTGATGAGAGAAAGAGTCAAGCATAGAAGTTGCAATAGCAAATTAAGAAGGGCCCAAGATGGCTCCGTTTGAGGATGAATAACAAAACGATTTTGCTATTTTTGTACGTAATTATAATGTTTTCATTTGCTTAAAGTTATTTAAGTTAAAAAGTAATGAGAATGAGTAATGAGAAGGACCTCCGCAAAGTAATGCCTAATTCTATAAATTGTTATTAAAGTTGAAAAAAACATATTTCTACATGAACATCACTTTCAGTGCTTTTTCATCTTGGAGAAATGGAAAAAACGAGGTAGCACGACTGCTTAGGAGAAGGAAATCTTACTTAACAGAGCCACTGCGAAGCCGAAGGCCTATTTAAGTCAATACCTAATGTGTTTAGATACAAAATTAAAATATTGATTTGTTAACAAAACCTTCTACAAGTAATTTGAAATTAGATTCCACTTGTTCGCAATCTAGCTTCTGCCGAGAACAATCGAGAAAATCTCAACGGTTGTCCTTTCATTTATCACAATTACAATTGAATCTTAATTAAGACTTGGGGCTTCGTACCTGACTTTGACGGCTAGCTCAGAATCGAACCAATACCTATATTTATTTATACCGTTAACGTAAGGGTCTTTTAATGTTAATTTCCTCTCTACTTTATAAAGAACAATATAAGCTTAGTCCTAACAACACGAACTGTAATAACAAACAGGCTGTCACTTTATTTGTCTAAAAATATAAGACGGATTTTTCTATTATAATAAAAATATTATTTATCGTCAAGAAAAAAAAATTAACATTTATTTAGACAAGGATTTTACAATCAACATAGTAGCCATCGAAAATTTTTCTTTTAGATACTTTGTCAAAAGTTTTTAAAAATATAACGCAATGGTAAAACAGTTGATTAAAACTCTGTTATTTCTAAATCCACATATATCTAGCTTTATATATATTTTCTTTTTCTTAATCGCGGATTATAGCAAAATAATTTTATAATTACTTATGAAAGTTATTAAATCAACTTTAAAATATACACTTTGTTGTCACTCAGTTTAATACTATAAGTCTACTATCTTAGAAAGTTAGTTTTAAGGAAATTCAAGCGTTTTAATTATCTTATTTATTCTCACTAAGCCTTCCGTAAACAATCCCTTTAGCTTAAGCTTATTAAACTGTAACTCTGTAAGTGAAACTCTTTTAAATATCTTAAGAGATTAATCGGATTAAGAAATCTGGAAGGACTTACTGAACAAATTTAACGAAAACAAAACTGAATATTTAAATAAATAATCAAAATTTAACATACGGAAAATAATCTGTTTTTCATATTTTAATTTATGGGCCCGTTATGGAATAAATATTTTTTCAATAGTTTACTTGTCATAGTGAGTGTGTGCAGTGCTTGTGTGGTGTGTTGTTGGTGGCGGCGTTTTGGGATACATGTGGTGATTGGTCCTGCATGTATAAGTTATGTGAACGCTGTCACTTAGCATTACATAGATTATTTTAACAAACGCGAATTATTCCAAAAACATTATATCATAACTACCGTAATAACTACCGTAATAACGTGTATATAATTAGATTTTGTGTGATGATTATTTTGAGTTGTAAAAATGAAATCAAAAGTGATTGATTCATCACCCTCCTGCCCTTGTCCCACTCTAAGTGGGGTCGGCCCAACATGTTACAAACATGTTTCGAAATGTTTTGAATTGTTGTGAAACATGTTGTGAATTGTAACATCAAAAGTGATTGATTATTAACTCAATTGTAGTATTGTTATACTGAAGCTAATTTAATATTTATACAATCTTGGAGTGAAACGATCTTAGCTTGCCTTAATGCCCTTCTAATAATATTTAACATTTTTGTAATGGGTTTTATTGATCTAGGAGTATTAGAAAATCGCAGCAAAAATTCTTAAATAGTAGTGGGATGGAGCCAAGTCTGAAGAGTATAGAACACGCTAGGAGTAAATCCTGCAGACTTAAAACGGTTTATCGCAACTTGGCACATTATCTAGGCTACGTTAGTTTGTGGTTCTATGTATTTATATTTTTAAATTTCACTGAATGATTACGACACCTTGGTAAGAAATGAGGGTGGTCTATCCCATTCAGCTGGATACTACACCGCGTACTAGCGAAACTGAGTATCAAGTCTAAATATATTTCAACGTTTAATAAGAACGAAAACATAATCTTACAGAAAACACATTTCATATGTTATTTTCTAGAAAGCTGCAAGCTTCTTTACTCGGACGATTTTTCACGTGAGTATCTGATCCAGTTTGCACTTCACAATATTAGAAAACAGCAACATAGGTGCCTTCAAGGAATTTTCAATTACATAGTATTGTGGTCGGTTGCGGTGAACCAAATCTTTGAAATGTGTTCAGCGTTCGGTATATTCAGTAACAAATAAAAGAGTATATTGCAGGGACTAGAGGTTTAGAAATTTGATATCTGTTTTAAATTCGTCGCATAATTTATACAAAATAATACCATTTAGCGCAACATGTATAAATTGGAGTAAAGAAAAACCATATAATGAATAAATCGTTTGGAAAAATCGATTAACTGAAAAACAACGATTTATTATATTAGTATAATAATAAAATTATTATTTTGATATTAATAATCAATAATTAGAGTAGGTATTAATTAAAATTAAAAAAAAATCATACATGCGCTATTTGCAAAATTCATCTTAAAAAACAAGAAAATAAAGATTAAGTGTAATTAAATTTATAGATTTTTTATATTTATAAAAAAGCCTCATTAAAAATCGGTTATGAGAATAAAGTAATCGAGTAATATAAAAATAGATAGAGTAGACGTTGCGTTGCCTTTAATCGACATTGAGAAATTAATGTGACAATAAATAATGATATAAGGCACATTCAGACATCATGAGGCGTGTGCCACGCATGCCTCAACCTAAAGCATACGACGGTACATTTATACATGCCTCCCGAATGACATGTTTTCAAGCTGAGCATACAAACAACCACGCATGGTATTCGTAAGTAGAAAAATGGCTCCGGCAAGATGAGACGTGCGGCCTATATATTAATTCGTAAATTATTAAAAAAGTGAAAAGACGCTAGTGGACAAATATATTTTTTATGAACCGATTACATTATGGGAATACATGGGGTCCATGATTTCTGAGCGTGCAACGCAAAAAAAAACGTCTATCTACATGGACCGCACGGCTCACACTGAGGCAGCGTTCGTATGACGCGAATGGTCACTGAGAGCACACACTTCCACACAACACGAGGCATGCGAGACGAATCATTTGCAACGCATGCCTCACGATGTCTGTACGCACCTTAACACACAGTGTATCAATAAAATAATAAAAAAGTTATAAAATAAAACGCATTCACAAAGTAAATTCTAAGCTGCAAGTATACTGATACGTTCATTATAACTGAAAATAACATAAAAAGTTACGACACAACGTCTGTAGATACACAATGCCAATAATCGTTGTTTGAATCGTTTGAAAATCCGACAAATATCCATTCTGGCTCTGATCACGTCATCTTTATATTTTACGATAGTACTGAACTTAGATTAGAGCAGGCTCCTTAAAGTTTATGCTTAAAGTGAGGTTAACGGCGCATCCCGCTGAGCTTGGCTCACACCCAGTCCACGTTATCAGAACTTTGCTACTTTTATATTGCCTTATAAAACAGGAAAAATACATTAGTTTGTTTCTTTTACTTGGATAACTTCACTTCGCTAGTAATTTTTCGATCCAACTATTAGAGCACATTAATGGTTATTTTGTATTGTTCTTGATTTCATAGATTTGAACCAATACGATGATATATAGGTAGTTAGTAGCTCAAACTTGCAATGATTTAACGAATAACGAATGGATTATCAACTTACAAGCGTTTTTAAAGAAAATAGAATTAATAGAGTAAACAGCCGTTAATAAATATAACAACAATAATTCATGTAAATAGGTGGTTCATACAATATAGATTTCTCCACAATCAAGGGGTCAAAATCTAAATAAAATCAAAAATTTTGTATTATATCTTGTTTTAAACTTCAACATTTTTTAGATTGCTCTCCACTTAATCCAAAGAGGGTCTACCATAACTGCGTACCGACGTAGTTTCACAATTCTAAAATCATGGTTTCCTAGGTCTATTACTTTATCTACCTCCCTTCACCTCCCATCGGTACTACAGTTTCATAACACTATGAACTATGTCAAACTATGTCTAGTCACTTACAAACTATGCCTTTTCCCCTACACACTATGTATAGTTTGGCGAGATTATTAATGTAAACAAAAATGTACAAACCTCATTGAAATAAAAAGATAAAAAAAATCTATTCGTCAGTTACTTCATTTCACAGTTCTAAAATTATCAAACTGTCTGTGACATTTAGAAAGCTTTTATTTAGCCATATTTAGCCACGACCTCAATAGAATATTTATATTTTCTATATATATTGAAACCTCGATATTGGCTAGGCAAAATATTATTTCTGGTCCGCCATCACCAATAATAATTTGTAGCTCTACTGCGGTTAAGTTATTCTCGAACTTAAATTTACTCGGTTTGACCCATTTATATTTTCGAGGCTTCCAACTAACCCGTTGAGACTTTATTTTAATAACTATTATTAAACATATAATGCTTAAAATTACATTTAATTTATTGCTTGATTCATTGGAATTATAACAGGTGATTTCATGAAATTCAGTAGTATTGATGTATCGGACTCTAAAATATAATTTAGAATTCTCTTCCTAATGCTTTTTTATAGGTTTCTTTAAGCGAGGATGCAGCGGCTCTCTGCGTCCTTTTTGAGGTCATACGATGGTTATATGATTTTGTATTCACTTAGTATTAGCCTTTCTCTTATCTCTAAATATCATCATGTGACCAAACGAGTGTTAATTATGATGAATAAATTTGATGAATATGTGACTAGAGGGGGTTAAAGGATGGCTGGATTGTCTAAAGTATGACATGCATATAAAGGGGTAGCGCCAGAGATGACCAATGATAGGAGAGAATGGAAGAGAAAAACATGCTGTGCTAACCTTACTTACAGTGGGATAAGAGCAAAAGAATGAGAATGATGAATCCCCTATTACCAGGCACTCATTAAGTTAGTGTCAATGTTAATACTAATAAAGTTATATGAAACTAGAACCTACATTTCTTGAAGACATAAATTGATTTTTCGAATATGTAATAGAAAGTTACTAAAAAAGTTAAATTCATATAAACATCTCTTGTCGCTTCTGGATGTAATAGTCTCATGAAACATGACTGGACGCTTTATACCACGATGTATCCCTTTGCGTAACTTTGCAGAATACTCAACTAACTCCAACATAGTCCGGATTTATGCCTGAATAGTTATTAGTTGAAACTTTGACCAAATTGGGTGTTAATTCCCAGTGTTACGTTGAAGTGTGATGAGACAGTAACTTAGTTCGTAACTTTACAAATGCATGATGGTGATGTATATATAGACAATAATCAAAAATTAAAAGTCGTTTGTTTGTTACACTCTCACGGATAATTCGCTACTGTTACATAAAATAAATTAAATAAAAAAATGCTTTTATAACAGACAAATAGGATAAAAAATGTATTTTTTTCGTGAAAAGAAATAAACATAATTCATCACATCCTGCGATTATTCCACTCTAAGTGCGGACGGAATAACATGTTGTCACATGGTTTGACTGCATATTTTACGACCGGCCGCCTATCTGACGTCAACTAACCTTATTCGCCTTTTACGACACTACGGTATGAAATGTGGGTGGTGTATTGTACTTAGCCAGATACTACGCTACGGATAGGTACTCTTTATAATATTGTGTGGGATATATAAATCATTTGCCTAAAAATATTGATAACATATATAGCATAGGGATAGCAGGTCCCATTTAATGGAAATTAGCTATTCCATTAAATGGGACCTGCTCAACACAAGTTTATACATTAATATCTTGTAATATGATTCAGATTTAAAATTAGTTCAAGTTTGTATAAGTGTAAAATATTTAAACGAAATTGAAATGATATTTATTTTCATTATTTTATATTAATGTCGTTATAATATATTTAAACACTCTTTATTTTAATATTATAAAAGACACCGCTAGGGAACTGTATAGTAATTAACTTAATATCATTATGTAATGACAAGGGTCTGTCGTTTCGGCCTATGGGAGTTTGAGGTCTGTAATAGACAAAACTTATTTAATGTTATGGTTTAAAATTAAATTATTATTATTTATCATCCTCCTGCCCATATCCCACTCTAAGTGGGGTCGGCACATCATGTTATAAACATGTTGTATCGTTATTTGGCTGCGTTTTTAGGACCAGCCGCCTGCCTGACGTCAACTTACCTTAGTCGGACCTTATCTTACCTTACGACACCTCGGTAAGAAAGGGGATGGTCTATTCTACTCAACCGGATACCACACGGTGGGTCAACTTACTTTAGTCGCCTTTTACGAGACCTCGGTAAGAAATGAGGTTGGTCTATTCTACTCAGCCGGATACCACACGGCGGGTCGACTTAGTCGCCTTGTTAAACGCTAAACAGTATTTTTATTATGTCGTTCACGATACTACTGAACAATAGATGGCGCTGTACATAGTTAATTGAAATTGACATCTCGCTAAGGAGATTCTTTGTCTCAGACATAGGTAGGGCTGTGAGATGTAATTAAAGTTGAGATTTGTATTCTTGCGATTGTAGTTTCATTTCTCCTATCGGCTCAGTGTGGGTGTGTTCATTGGTACTTCGTAGCCGGAGTGTGTTGTTTAACGGCGGTTGTGAGTGTCGCGTCTACCCAGCGACGGATCGTCGTTGATGGCGCTAGGGTGCTGAGGCACCAGGAACAGCTGTACCGGGAAGACGGTGCGGCCATAGCGCCAGCGGGCGCACGAGCGGAAGCGGCGACACAAGCGGAGCGGATTCAGTGAGTGTAGTGAGTTCAGTGCCGGACAACTGTGAGTACTCTTATATATTACGTAATAGGGACTTAGTAAATTTTCAACATTGATGACACTTGTAAAATTTTAAAGTTAATAGTTTGGACTTAGAAAAATTCAATAGTGGTAGTTCAGGACTTAGAATAATTTCGCTAAAAGTGAACAGACGGGGAACCTACGCCCGATTTTACTTAGAATTCTAAACACTTAGAAAAAATGGAGCTCTTGGATATACAAGAAGAATTGAAGTGTCAAATACAAAAACTTAGAGTTAATTTCAGAAAAAGTCCGAAAGAAAGATTGACACGGCAATATGTTTCGACTAGGTTACAAGCTCTAGAGACAAAATGGAAAGACTTTTCAAAAAATCATTTTGAATTAATTAAACAAAGGGCTACATTACGTACTAACTATTTTACGGAAGATGTGTTCGGGGTCGTTGAAGAGCTGTTTATGGATTTTAAAACTGAATTGAAGGAGATTATTGAAGTTAACACAGCAAGCCCGCAAGGAGATAACTCTTTAGTTGTTGGTTCCAATTTTAAGAGCACTATAAAATTACCTAAAATAGTAATTCCAACTTTTTCTGGGCTGTACACTGAGTGGGTGACCTTTAGGGATTTGTTCAAGTCACTTATTCACAATAATGAGACTATTGACGACGTTCAAAAACTTCATTATTTGAAGGGACATCTCACCGGCGAGGCGGAGCAGCTTGTTCGTCACATACCCATATCGAACACTACTTACCTTCAGTGTTGGACGATATTAGAAAATAGATATAATAATACACAATATTTGGCGAATTGCATACTTAAAAGATTTTTTTCTGTTAAAAATTTAATGTCAGAATCTGCTACTTTAATTAAACAATTGTTAGACAGTACAAATGATATGTTAAATGGTTTATCTAATTTAGAAATAGACACAAGTTCGTGGGATGTAATTGTAATTTATATAGTAAGTCAAAAATTAGATCCAGAAAGTCGTAAGCTGTGGGAAGCTAGGGTCAGTGAAGGTTCGAGCACTGTGCCTACAATTAATGCGTTTAAAGATTTTTTGGAACATCGTTTTCGATCCCTCGAATTTTTAGATTGTAAACCAATTAAGGAAACAAATACTCGCAGTTATAAGGTACAAGTAGCTGAATCATGTTGTTCCTATTGTAGCGAAAATCACAAAATTTATAATTGTAAAAATTTTGTTAAATTGGACTCTGAAGCGCGTCGTGACTTTGTCCGGTCCAGTGCTTTGTGCTTTAATTGTTTAGGTGATAAACATTCCGCGTTTTCTTGTCGTCAGTCCTCTAAATGCCGTATCTGCAATAAAAGACATCACTCATTAGTGCACCCAGTAAACAAGCCGATATCATCTGATGAAGGAAATCAAGCCGACACGTCAGTCGGCCAGGATAGGGTTGAAGATGCAACCACATCCTCACATATAAGGACACATGAGACAAACAATGTAGTGTCTTGTTTTTCACACATAAGGAGTCAAGCTCTATTGGCCACAGCCTTGGTAAAGGTTGAAACTCAAACTGGTTCTGCGGTAGTATTAAGAGCTCTTTTAGACCAGGGTTCTCAGGCTTCATTTATTACGGAGTCTACAGTCCAGTTGTTAGGCTTGAAGAAAATGCCAATTGAAGCGAACATATCAAGGCTAGGCGATGATGGTGGTATGCCTTGTACTTCCATGGTGTCTGTAAAGGTTAAATCACGCCTAGACCCTACATTTGTTATTGAAGTTAAAGCGTATGTAGTGAAGAAACTTACGTCTTTGTTACCTGAAAAAAGGTTAGGTAATTTATTTTCAACATTACCTGCTATGGAGTTGGCAGATCCATGTTTCGGAACACCTAATAAAATTGAGATGATTTTAAGTGTTGGTGTCTATTCACAGATATTACTAGAAGGTTTGATCAAAGGTCCTCCTGGGTCCCCTGTTGCTCAGAAAACAAGGCTCGGTTGGATTTTGTCTGGTGATATATATGATCCAAATGGCCATAGTCCAGGTATGTGTAACAATGTTACTTTGAACTTTCATGTGTCATTGTGTGAAAATGACACACTTAAGAAGTTGTGTAAGTTAAAAGAATCTGCTTCGGTGGTTAAAAAACTATTTACTGAAGAAGAACATAAACAGGATGTGGCATATTTACCTCATCATGCTCTTGTAAGAAATGACAAGGACCCAACAAAGATTTTGCAGGTTGATGCATCATGTCAAGGAACAAATGGGGTATCAGTTAGTCATGATTTGATGGTTGGACCAACATTAAAGCCTGAGTTGCGACAAACAAAAACTCGATGGCTTTGCCATCCAATCTGCTTGCCGGCAGATTTTAAAGGAAGAAAGGTTGCTGACAGAGATGTTGACTTCCAACGTCTTTTTTGGCGAGATAACATAGAAGGTGATCTACAGCATCTGAGGTTATTGCGTGTCACCTTTGGCACATCATCAGCACCTTATCTTTCTGTAAGATGTTTGCAGCAACTTGCAGGGGACGAAGGAAAAAATTATCCCTTTGCTTCCAACCTCATTATGACAAAGTTTTACTTTGATGATCTCATTACTGGATGCGAATCTTCTAAAGAGGGTACGCGAATTCATGCAGAAAGGGATAAGTTGCTTAGTCATAGCGACTTTCGACTTCAGAAGTGGTCTAAGAATGGCGTGAAGTGGTTTAAGAAAATACCAAATGAAGATGAAAGTAAAGAGAGTTTTAAATTAAAAATAGATGCAGTTAAGAAAATATTAAGAAGAACATTAAATCGGAAAAGAGATAAATTTAAATATACAGTCCAACTTCCTCCGCTGAGTACACCTGTGACTAAGCGCAAAGTCATATTAGACTTATCCCGCCTGTTTGACCCTCTTGGACTTGCAAATAAATGGAAAAATTTCATTAGTAAAAGAATATCGAAGATACTTACCATATCAGAGAGTAGTCAGTGGTCTCACGTTGACTCGAGGAAAACCCCTGCAGACTGCGCATCCAGGGATGTAAATCCAGTAAACTGCCTTGATGATGACCTGTGGAGAAAAAGAACTAAAAGGTTAAAATGTAATATGATGGAAAATGGTAAAAATAAAATAAAGAAACAATGTAAATGTAAAGGGTTTAAAAAGAAAAGGAAAAGTAAACTTACCTGTTTGTACTCGATCGCTGATGATCCTTGTTCACTTACTTTTGTCCAGTTTTTTAATAGCTTTAATTATTATTATTATTGGTTTATGTTATTAGTGTTGAAAGGCACTCTGGACCAGACATCGTCATTGGTTGTTTGTTTAATACTTAAAGGAAATTTTACGAGAATATCAGTTTCAAAATTAATTGTCTTACAAGTTGTGAACAATGTCTAGAAGAATATTGATTGATAGAATTATTGATAGAACTTCTGTTGATAGAAATTTTTATAAGCTTTGTTACTATTTTTGATTAGATAATTTATAATTTTGTGGTGTAATATTTGATTTTTGTTTTTGAGTAATTTTATTCAGTCATGGTGGGCGGTACTAAATTTTCCGGAGAAGTTTTTATATGTTTGTTGATTATGGACATTCTGTCCATGGTGGGCGGTATGTTAAACGCTAAACAGTATTTTTATTATGTCGTTCACGATACTACTGAACAATAGATGGCGCTGTACATAGTTAATTGAAATTGACATCTCGCTAAGGAGATTCTTTGTCTCAGACATAGGTAGGGCTGTGAGATGTAATTAAAGTTGAGATTTGTATTCTTGCGATTGTAGTTTCATTTCTCCTATCGGCTCAGTGTGGGTGTGTTCACGCCTTTTACGACGCCTCAGTAAGAAACAAGGGTGGTACTATTCTATTCAGCCGGATACCACACGGCGAATTAAATTATTATTGTTATATTTTAAACAAAAATATTTTTTCTATCATATTAAATTATCACTACATATACAACTCTCCTGCCGCTTCTGTCTGTCTGTTGATGATACTTTAACCATTGTTGGAAATGATGATCAGATAGCCAAATACTAATAATACCTAGTAATATTTAGTTTGCTTATTTGTTTGCTAAAGATTTAAAATCTATTATCCTAGGCGCATATACAGATTTGAAATAACACGAGTAGTGGCAGTTACTCACATATTATCGTTGTATACATCAAGTATAGTTGCAGCTAGCGATAAATCACTGTCCAAACGAACTGCAGTATCATCAGTGAACATTTGTGGCGATGCTATTCCGCTGTCTCATGTTTTAATGAATGATGGTATCGCATTTGCAATATGTGCAACGTTAAAGAGATAAGAAACAAAAATTTTAAAAGTAAAAAAGAAGTTAAAAAAACATACGCTTAACAACAAATGCATAGCTTAGTTAAACATACATTACAGCTTACAATGATAAGCTTATAATGGATTGAGCATCGGTAGACCTGTAAGTGTGAGTGTCACGATATATATTGAGAGGGAAGATGGAACGTATACTTATCTTTGTCTAATATGATATTAAAAAGAGAGTTAGATAGTTGCAATCTCATTTGCTTTATAACGATGACACGGAGCGTCTTAATGTGTGCCGGGAAAATAAAACGTATGTTTGTTTTTAATTTTATTGTTAACTTTCGGTGGTTTTTGTTTTAAAATAAATTTTCTAATTTCAATTTCAATTTGTCGATCCCTTAAAGACTAAAATATATATCCACTAACTATTAAATGAAAAAAACAGGTAAACTTAAAAATACCGAAGCCTTAATATCAACATAAGTTTCAGAAAAACACTTTCAACGCTTTCTGAAAAAGCTAAAGAGAAGCATTTAGATTGTGTCGTTCAAAACCCAGGCCTCAATATTTGCTCATTCCAATGTTTCCTCAAAACAGAAAAATAAATCAAACGAATATATATTCAGATATCTCAAAGTTTCGAATATGATACGTAACCTTAGATATTGTAATGTTTTATTATGAATGTAATTGTAGTGTGTACTTCGTACATTTATATAAAATACATATATGTAATACATTCATGAACATAGTCACACTAACTCACACTAGGCAAAGGCACATACACGATCTCATGATGCACCACGACAGAAACATGAGAGCCCTTGGTGAGAGTGGTCGTGAAGTGACATGTTGTAACGTGTTTGAGCCTGTGCTATATTCATACAACATTAGTTTATAAACACTACATTAATGATTAATACTTTACGCCATAATAATACAAGGGTAGAGAAGAAAACCTGTTCCTTAAAATATTTTCACTCATGAGTAGGTATATCTCTGTTATTAATGACTTAACAGCATAAATCTGCTCTCGTGTATAGAGGCGTCAAACCCATTCGCAGCCATTGTTTTGTTCAAAGACTAATGGGTATCAGTTTGGCTATATTCAAGTGTCATGAAGACAAATGTTAGGTTATTTATTAAATTTAATGCGATGCTGAAACTAAAGCGAATACTCAACTTTAGTAATATTAAGAAACAAATGGAGAAGTGCAATCTAGGGTAATCATTATTTAGTCTTGGGCAGCGGGCCAAAATGAGCGCACATTTTGTCGTAGCGTATGGTATCCGGCTGAGTAGAATAGACCATCCTCATTTCTTACAGAGGTTTTGTAAAAGTTATGTGGTAGGTAAGTTGACGTCTCGCAGGCGATTTGTACACTTTTTTATTAATAATGTTTTTCCAACATTTTTGATAAATAAATAAATAATGGTTAAACCATGTTGTCACATGATTTGGCTAGGTATTTTACGATTGGCCGCCTGCTGTCAACTTATCTTAGTCGCCTTTTTCGACACTTTAGTAAGAAAGTTAGTCTATTCTACTCAGCTGGATACCACACGGCTAATGATGGATGATTTTTTTGGTATAAGTTTTTTATCTATTTAGACATTAAACTTCTAAGTCTTTAAGTGTTAGATTTAGTAAGAAACAGATGTAATGCACAAAGCTAGCTTATTTAAGAGTCCTCATTTTCTAAGTACATAAATATAAAACCCGCAATTCGGTCGATCATTATAACTCCCCGAGGGTCGGCGGCTAATCTTTATTACGTTGTGTTAATTCAGACATACTGCCTCCAAGCGAAATCGTTAAACTTTCAAATTTATTAGACCTTTACAATTTCCATACTGACTACTAGTTCCAGTTTCGCCATTACAACTTTAACCTTATTTTCCCCGTTGCAAATATTTCCTTTCCTAGAAATATCTCGGAATTCTTTACTTTGTTTATTGAAATTCTTGATAATTATGATGAATGCACTAAAACATTTTTAAAGTTCTAAAATACAGAAAGTAAAAAATTCGGGAAAGATAAATTTTAAAATATATAAATAAGCTAAAGAAGTAACTGGATATATCAAAATAATATTTTTTCTCTTATAATAGTCGCGGCATTAGTGATTTATCATAAACATATATTAATCCAACCGCCTAAAGATATTACATAAAAATACTGTACGACCAGTACAGGTGTGATAACCCAGCGGTAACACCGTGCGATTCTTTCGAGGAGGTCACGGGTTCGAACCTGAACAGACACCAATGAGTTTTTCTGTTAAAACTTATGTGTGTAATTGATAATTGCAATTTATCACACGCTTTTCAGTGAAGGAAAACATCGCGAGGAAACCTGCATATCTCTAGAGAATTCTGGAGATATGTGTAACCTACCAATCCGCACTAGAGCAGTGTGGTAAGTCTTAGCTCCAAACCTTCTCTCCAAAAACGGAGAGAAGAGGCCTATTCTCAGTAGTGGGATAGTAACAAGCCGCTACTTTACTTTTTTATACGTAAATTGGCTACATTATAATAGGGTATGTAATGTTTTTGTTCGTTATTTACCCAAGTATATAAAAATGTAAAGCTATAACAAATTAATTAAAGCGTAAAATCTTTGTAAATAAAGCCGTCAATCATCGGTGGCCATTGTTTAGTTCAAAGCCTAATGGGGTCCCGTTGTGGGTGTATTCAGATGTCAAGAAGATGAATGTTAGGTTATTTATGAGGGCGCGGTGGAAAAATGAATTTTCTTCGTTATGTGAAAATTGTGTGGTATTATGTGAAAAGCGTTGGATCCAAATAAACAAAATACTTAACCATATAGATGTGAAGATTATGTAAGGAAGAATGTCATCATCATTATCAGCCCACTTTCGTCCACTGCTGGACATAGGCCTCCCCAATTATACGCCACTTAGCCCGATCCTGGAAGATTGAATGTCTTTACAGCATAAAAGGAAGGAAGGATGAAAGAAGAATGTCAAACCGTTCTCCTGCCGTTATCCAACTCTGAGGTATGACCAACATGTTGTTACATGATTTGGCTAGGTATTTTACAGGCCGGCTGCCTGACCTCAACTTACCTTAGTTATCTTTTACGACTCTTAGGTAAAAAATTAGAGTGTCTATTCTATTTTGTCGGATACCACACGACGGGTCAAATCACCTTAGTCACGTTTTACGATACCTCGGTAAGGAATGAGAGTGGTCTATTCTACTCAGCCGGATACCACACGACTATATGAATACATTTTTTTGAATTGAAAAAATGATTTGAAGGCGAACAGCGATCATAGAACAGTATATGAAGCAAAACCGAGCTTAAAATGCTGTAGGTAAATAAATCTATAAATTGTCTCACTTCGTAGGTTAGCTGGCAGAGATCTCTGTCATAGGGATAAGTTGGCCATTTGTACACTTTTTTACCAATAATGTTTTTTCCAAGATTTTTATGGTACATAAATAAATAAATAAATAAAATAAATCTTACCCACATGAATGGCGCTAAAAAGATACGTAAAGCGCATGTAGGTAATATTTTAAAAATCTAAATTTCATATCACTCCTTTACAAAAGGATCTATTTTCTCAGCTGTGGGATATTCAGAAACTATTACCTCTCATTTTTAGTCTAGATTTGAGGCTACAAGATAGATGATGCTTCTAAGATAATGCCTATTCGCCATTCCCTTGAATATTTCAACTGCCGAGGAACACGAATACGGAGCGGCACTGTGTTCCAGATTTATAGTTGGCGTTACTTTGATTTATCCTGACAACCATACGGCTAGAATATGGAATATCCACCTTGCTTCTGCTTCACGACACTTATAACCTGGGCACTTTGAAGCAAGCTGAGCAGAGGCTTTTGATAGATCACCATTCTCCTGCCCTTATCCCACTCTAAGTGGGGTGGGTACATGTCATAAACATGTTGGAATATGATTTGGCTAGGTATTTTACTGCCTGACGTTAACTTACCTGAATCGCCTTTTACGACACCTTGGTAAGAAATGTCGGTGGTCTGTTCTTTTCAGCTGGATACTACACGGCGGGTCAACTTACCTTCGACGTATTTTACGACACCTCGGTAAGAGATGAGGGTGATCTATTCTACTCAGCAGGATACCACACGGCGCGTCAACTTAGCTTAGTTCCCTTTTCATATGTAATAGTTATTAATGTGATTTCGTCGTAGAGTCCATCACTCGATGATGCTCCGGTTACGGGGCGAAACAATTATTGAGATTGTGGTGGTGAATGTGTGCAGTGCTTGTGTATTATTGTGTTATTGGTGGTAGGTACTGCATGAGTTTTTACGAATTCTGCATGTATCAGGTATGAGAACGGATAGTACACTCTACATTTAGCAAAACATATATTATTTTATCGTGGATTATAGGATATTAATATTTTCATTACATTTGTATCATGTATTTACTCATAGAGAGATTATTAATTAATTAATTATTTATTGACATTATTCCAAAAATTACCTAGTTATAGTTCTTTTTGGTTTCTTCTGAGACTTTGGCTTTTATCTGTTGTACACAAAATTTTATACAAATCCTACAGCCGTAGAGTACCAAAGCAGCTGAAGCTAAGACTCATTTGAGAGCAGAGTAGGTTAAAATTGGAATATAACATTTTTACGTTTCCATATTAGAAAATCCGCGAAGTAAGAAGAACAATTCGCAAATTGTCCATTCGAATTTGTTTCAGTTGGAATAAACTGTTAGATTTGGTTTGTTTGTGATAAATTGTAATACAATGTATATAATGATAAGCTTATCCGAAGCTTTGCGATAAAGTTTACCTTACTGTAACCGGGATATGAAATATTCATGGGCAGCGCGACAATTTGCGCGATATACTCTTCGTCCCACAAATAACATGTAGATTTATCTTAAATTATACCGAACAAACGATTCGAAATAGTCGGTTGGCTTCCAAATCTGCGGTCCTATTTACATTTACAGTACGCCACAATCCTAATGTATTATTTAACATGCCCAAACTATATTCGCCTTTATTTACTGTACCGTAGAATATAAAATCGCGCATACACATTATGAGTGATAATATCTAGTAAAGCTATTGCTAGGACAGGCATATCTTTACATAATCTTATCATAACCGAATATTTGGTACTGGAATAGAAACAAATACACACGGAAAATATGTGAGGATAATAGACAAAACAATTTGACAAATTTGCTTCGATATAATAGGAGAATAATAACAATCGCGGTTTTGTTTCAAAGTTACAACTATTAATAAGAATTTCGTCTTGATATTGACAAAACGAATTATGAAATGTCACTTCCATTCGCTTCAGAACGTAAGATTGATGATAAGAACAAAAACGATTATAAAAAATTTCTATTTGTTATGTTTATTAAAGACAAATTTGTAGAAAGCTTTATAACGAATGCTATCTTTAATTTATCTAAGGCTATCTTACTTTTAACGGCTTTACACTCTTTGGGGAGGAAAATTCTAATTTATGCCCACCATGCTGCTTAAATGCTGATTTGCAGGTTTAATTTATTAATTCTTTATCAAATTCAAAATATTCTTTATTCAAATAAACTTGTAAACAAGTGCTTTTGAATCGTCAACTCTACTGCTGGTTCGGAAAGCTGTTCCTACCGAGAAGAGCCAGCAAGAAACTCGGCGGTTGCTCTTTTAAAAATATAATTCTTAATACTATTTACATTAAGTCGTTACTGTCTTGTACAGATTCAAAGAGAGCTATATCCACACATTCTTATCTTCTAAATAATCTTCAAGAGTATAGTAGGCTTTCTGTATTAGCCTCTTTTTAACAGTGTTTTTAAACTGCTGTAATGGCAATGCTGAATAATTTATAGAATTAGGCGTTACTTTGCGGAGATCCATAATACAAAAGTAATAATAAAATTATTTTGCTATAATCCGCGATGAATTTTCATCGCGGATTATAGCAAAATAATTTTATTATGGCAATGCTGAAATTGATTGATATCGATAGGTAGACACAAGACGCCTAGGGATACGGGATATTACGATGATAAATTATAAATAACAAATCAGGAACTTGGTCTTTGGTATCCTTGGTGACGCGCCCTAACCCTTTAGCTATCACGAAATTCAACATTTCTAATTACATCTAGATCATCGATTTATAACTCGAAGAAATACTTTACAGTTTTTGTAATAATTTCATGCACCATCTAGCTCAAAACAAATATCTTACGTATCGATTTTCACCCTACTCGTTTAGTCGTTAAAAAAATTGCAACGCAAATATATAACAAGGTTTTATACTATAAAGAAACGTCTAGACTGTCACTAACAAATATAATTAAATTGAGTGGTGTACGGGTAGTGACTATAAAATTATACTTTTGTATTAAATCAATTTATCAAGTATATTTTCCTGTGTATAAGTAAGATATCGAAATACAATATTACACAACTACGATGTGCCTTCGGTTGTAAGAGACAAATGAGTGTAAGTTATTACTCTGAATCCCCTAAGGTGAAATGGGATCACTTCAGTACCTAGGAGAGTATCTGAGCTGTAATATAATTCAAATTGTCTATCCACCAACCGTAATATGAACTCTGGTGAACCGGAAAATAGATTTTACTCCGATAGTGAACAACTAGCAGTAGCAATGTAGCAGATCTACAACAATTTAATTAACTTGTAAATGGAAACAGAAATGTATGTAAATTATTTATTTAACTGATAATTAATTTGAATCTAAAAGTCTGACAGTTACGCCTATTATAGAAAAGACGAGATGTGCGAAGATTAAGATAATATGGACGTATAATGAAAAAATCATCAAAAGAGTGTTAAATATGAATTAGGATATATAAATAGAGGGAAGCCAAAAAGAGATGATTGGATTGTTTGAAGTATGTTATGCATGTAAAAGGAGAAGCACCAGAGTTGACGAATAAAAGGAGAGAATGGAAACAAAAACATGTTGCCCCCACCCCCTTAGATTAGGAAAAGGGCAGGAGAATGATGAATAAATCGAAAGAGTCACACATTTTTACCGCTGCAAGTAGTACCGCCGTATGCAAGCTCAGCAGTGAGACCGTGCGACTATTTCGAGGGAGTCACGAGTTCTAACCCCGAGCAGGCACCCGGAAAATATCGTGAGGAAACTTGTATATCTCTAGAGAACTCTAGGGAAATGTGTAACCTAACATTCCGCATTGGAACAGTGTGGTAAGTCTCAGCCCCAATCCTTCCAAAAACGGAGAGAGGAGGCCTATGCCCAGCTGTAGGATGGTAACAGGTCGTTACTATCTCTTTACTTTACTTTTACTATATCACGGTATCACTTAGACGAGATCCATATTTCTGTTTGGTCATTTTATAACCATTGGAACACCACTACTAAGTATAATATTATTTCGTAGTAAAATTTGTAGGTAATATTTGAATATAGCTAAGCATAAGTGAAAATGGTTTAGACATATTGTACGTCGTTATTCAGGTCGTTACTGAATACAAAAGGCAAAAAGGTCGTTTGTATTGGACGACATTGGAAGCGGCTTATGTCCGAAAATTGGTATATCAAAGGCCGTTGTCATGTCGTACATATATGTCCTTTATTCTGCCCGCTTTCTGTATAATTAAGTATCGTATTGCTAAGATTTCCATTGGAATATATGCTAAAATAAAATATTATTTTGTGATTCATTGTATTTGATTTAAATATTTAAATTACTTAACCTTGTATTGTCAAGGAATTCAGCATGTATGGGGTTTCGAGGGCGATTTACTGACGAAGTAAACAGTGGTTTGTCGCAGGTTGCTCATTGGTTCAGACAAAATAATTTAGTACTGAACTCAAATAAAACAAAATGGATAGAATTTGTATTACCTAATGCTGCTAAAACAGCAAATAGACTTTTTATAAATAATGTTTCACTAAAAACAGATAACGCAACTGTATTTTTGGGAATGACTTTGGATACAAAACTCCAATGGAGCACACACATAACAACTCTTGCAGGGAAACTCAGTTCAGCGGCCTATGCCGTTCAAAAGATTAGACAGTTTACTGACGTCGAAACGGCAAAACTTGTTTATTTTGCTTACTTCCATAGTGTTATGTCCTATGGAATATTGCTATGGGGTAAATGCGCGGATAATGAAAAAATCTTTGTATTACAAAAAAGAGCCGTACGTGGCATTTACAATTTAAGACCGCGGGATTCCCTGCGAGAGAAGTCTAAGGAAATAGGTATTCTTACATTTGCTTCACAGTATATTTTAAGTAATTTAATTTTTGTATATAAAAATATAAAAAATTATAAAACAATAGGCGATGTATATAATAGACAAAGTAGGAACCAACATAAGCTTGCGGCTCCTGCTTTGCGCCTTGAAAAAGTACGTAAGTCGTTTGTGGGTTTGGGTATAAGATTCTATAATAAAATTCCGCAATCAATTTTAACTTTGCCGTTACAGCAGTTTAAAAACACTATTAAGGAGAGGCTAATACAGAAAGCCTACTATACTGTTGAGGATTATTTGGACGATAAAAATGCGTGGATATAAATATTGTTCGACCCTGTACAAGATAGAAACATTAAATGTAACTAGTATTAAGAATTGTATTTTTTAAAAAAGAGCAACCGCCGAGTTTCTTGCTGGCTCTTCTCGGTAGGAACAGCTTTCCGAACCAGCAGTAGAGTTGACGATTCAAAAGCACTTGTTTACAAGTTTATTTGAATAAAGAATATTTTGAATTTGAATTTGAATTTTATTTTATGTAAAATGACGCTTAATCCCTGTTTCTAGGCATTGAAAAACTGCTAAAATATAAAAGGAATACAAAGGTGATTTACGCTGACATTTATAAAGTCACAGTAGCTTAATTGGGGAAACAGCGGTCTAGAGAACTGAAATTACCTCAGAACACCTCATCTGCCCACTTATTTTTTCCTTTTTTTTAAGTTTAGCTTAACATATCTTTTAAAAAAATATCGAGCAAAGCTCGGATTACCTAGATACCATAATTTATAGAATTAAGCTTTGTGGAGATCCATAATAGAAAAATAATAATGAAATTATTTTGCTATCGCGATATAATTGCAATCAATAACTTTATCGCGGATTTTATATATGTATAAGTATATTAATTACCCAATTTGTAACAGCATACCTATTTGAATAATTAACCTGATTTGCAGATCGGTAAATAGCGTAACAGAATTTGTTTTATACATATATCATTTACTAGTTTACTGTAATTATTGTTTATTTTTGACTTCCGTCGTCCGTCATTCGCGGGCGTGCGGCCACGCATTGCTGTGGCTCAGTCTGGTTTCGATGACGCAAACAAAATTGTCATTCACAGGTAAAAATGCTCTGATCGCCACCAAACTCTACAGGATTATCCGCTCGGTTAATCTAAAGATAGTCTGAAAATTCAAGGAAAAGCGATTAAGCGATCCCTTTCGGATTCTATAAGCAATCATTTAGTATTTTATCAGTTCTTCCTTATATGAATATTTTCTTTATATGAATAAGAAAATTCCTAACTGCCAGTAGTATCAGTCTAGCTATTCTATTCTAAATTAACTATAACTCAACTAGTTCTCCGTCCCTTGACAATGCAATACAATATTAAGTGATGACCTAAATAGATTAGCTCGGTTGGATATATTTCCTTCCTCTTGTTATTCTTATAAACACTATAGTATTGCCATTTCAAGAATTATGCTTATATAATTGTGATGCTAGTAATGTAGTATATTATAAAGTACTAGCTTCACTGCACTTTCTTTTGTGTTTACTTATTATACTTTAAATGATATACAACAAAACTAATAATAAACAAACTCACACACTCACTACTGAGTTTGTGATAGTTAAAGTGTGTAGTGCTTGTGTTTTGTGGTGGCGGTGGTGGACGTTTGTGCATGTGTTTTTACGAATCCTGCATGTTTCAGGTATGAAAAAGGATTGTCCACTCTGCATTTAGCATTATATATATTTTCTATTTTACTTCATCGCGAATTATATCAAATAAATTTTATTATTACTTTTGTATTATCGATCTCCGCAAAGTGACGCCTAATTCTATAAATTATTTAATTATATACAACGTGTTTTATCGTATTCGTAAATGAAAAAGGGAATTTCGTTGTATTATTTATATATAAAGTAGGTTTAATGATGAAAATTTAACTTTTTATTTTATATATTTTTTATATAAAGTAAACCAATAAAGATGCTACTAAATATAATTACTTGAGACAAATATTTTTTAGTCTATAGAATGGTCTCTATAATAATGTTATGGCATACTTTGATGGAAGCGTTATTCTGTTGTAGCTGTGTGTTATTATAACGATTGTTAAAAGTGCTTACAGAGATAATTATTAAAAGTAAGTGCATATCTTTAATATTAATAAACAACAACAAATATACATAAATAGGTACCAAGAGTCAGGAGTAAATTGATTTATATAAAGGTCTACTACCCATGAGTAGTTAGTAACCGGTGTTGCAGAGCAGACTTGCAAGATATAAGCAATCACCCCCGAGTGTGTTATACGCTAGTGCGTAGGGAAGCTTGGGGCTATAACAAACGACTTGACAACCTTATGGCGTCCTTGGTACCATATGCCCCAATATATTAGATCAGGTAAATCAAGGATATTCTCATGTGCATCAGCAATGAAATGAAACGAACCGAACAGTAGTGATTTAGTAAAACGCAACTTATCTATAGTAATATATAAAGCTGAAGAGTTTGTTTGTTTGATTGTTTCAACGCTTTAACCTCAGGAACTATTGGACCGATTTCAAAAATTATTTAGGTGTGTTCGGGCAATATTTTCCACAGAGGGTAATCGGGGCTTGCTGCACCTGAGGCGCTGCGGGTAGGTGACTAATTAATGTCACACACAAATAAAAAGATTGGTCGGCCGCGCAACACGGTGCACGGAACTCTGAGTGAATTACAATAAATATCGGTGTTCGGTGAATGTTCGTATTAATATATACGAAATATAAAGGATAATTCGGTGGTTGTGTATATGAACAATATTAGAGAACAATTAAATGGGTGATTCCACGAATATAAGTAAAGTAAGTTTTTTAGTGGTTATACTCCGGCTTGAGCGGCGTAGACGCCATAACCCACGAAGAAGCCTCTAAGTCAAAGGTCAGTATCCTTGATTATTCGGGGTGGAGAAATTGCCGGTTGTCTACTTTTCCTACTTGTGCTCACCAACTGCAGCTATCGAAGGCACGCAGTAGGCGCGAACAAAGTGTAAGATAATTAGTTCATTTATCAAGGAAGGCTATAGACTATATTACATCACACTAAAATGAATAGGAGAGGAGCAGCAATAAAAAATATTACGAAAATGGCAAAATTTAAAGGTTTCCTTGCTTGTACTAAGTAAACAGTGAAAGTGTTACAAAATTGTTCCCTTTCAATAGTTCTAAATAAATGTCTATGACAGCATATCTATATCTATACTAATATATAAAGCTGAAGAGTTTGTGTTTGTTTGTTTGTTTAAACGCGCTAATCGCAGAAACTACTACACCAATATAAAAAATTATTTTAGTGTTACATAGTCTATTTATCGAGGAAGGTTATAGACTATATTACATCACGCTAAAATGAATAGGAGAGGAGCAACAATAAAAAATAGTACGAAAACGGCAAAATTTAAAGCTTTGCTTGCGTGCATTGAGTAAACGGTGATAGTTCTTCAAAAATCATGTATTACAAAATTGTTCCCTTCTAAAAGTTCTACAAGTCCACTACAGCAATGTCTTATAAAGTTAACCCACTATAACCATTTTTATAGTTATCAAATACTATATTATGGTTTTAATCTTTCCACGCGAGCGGAGCCGCTGCCGATTGCTAGTTATTAATAACTATAAATCTGCATACGTTTACTTATTGAGTTGATTTTTTTTGTATGTGCCAAATTTATATGCTGCTCTTTGTTCATAAGAAGTGGTTATAAAATTTTAATTCTTGATATAATTTACTAAAAAAGTTTGATTTCACTTTAGGTCCCTGTAATTTAGTTTTATTAACTAAATTATAATAATTTTTAGTTGGGCATTTGTTCTATCTGTAATATTGTACAAAACTGCAAGCCTCAAGCTTCAACGGCTCTTATTTGCGAACGAATAGTCGATATAATGACTTCGTCTTTGTGCATATTATTGTTCTACTATATTCGGGACCAAGGAATTTATTTTGCCGAAAAATATATTTAGTTTTGAATATATTTAGTTTTATATTTATTGATATTTTTAACAATTTTATCTTGAAAATCTCTTAGAATTGCGAACTAAAAACTTCAATATGCAGATAAACACTTAAATTGGTATATACTAAGACTGCAGATCTAAAGTTCATTGGCTAATTAGCCCGCGATTTTTCTGCTTTATTTGTAATTTAAAGTCGTACCTGTTTTCGTATCAGGACGAAAAGAACTTTTGAGTGTTAAAGTTGACAATAAACATTATGAAAGTTTCATTTTCAACACCAAAATGCTATCAGTGTCAATTGCCCTAGCCTATGCTAGGTCGTTTTACTTTTATGGGTTAACTTTGACTGGAAAGGAGCGAAATATCTTTTACGTTTGTTATCCAGTTATGTGTTTTGTTTCCAAATGGACCATTTCTCTGACTTTATAAATGTATGTTTTATTGTAGGGAAAGCTCATAAAGTTGTATGACCTGCTTGTTTTTATTAACTTTACATACAATTTGGCTTTCACTGGCAAAGATTTATTCCTGAACAAAATTTTAGCTTAAACAAAGTTAAAGCTCAGCACAACGGTTTTAAATATCATCATTCTCCTGCCCTTATCCCACTCTAAGTGGGGTCGGCACAACATGTTATAAACATGTCACATGATTAGGCTACGTATTTTACGACCGGCCGCCTGCCTGACTTCAACTTGCCTTGGTCGCCTACGATATCTATAGGAAATGAGGGTGGTCTGTTCTACTCAGCCGGATACCACACAGCGGGTCGACTTACCTAAGTCGCCTTTTACTACACCTCAGTAAGAAATGAGGGTCTATTCTACTCACCTGGATACCACACGGCAGATAGGTGCACCTTCATATTACATATATCAATATCTAGTTTAGTTCCTTCACTGGAATTTTATCTTCTGCAATTTTATTAGTAATACCAACTTTACGACATTGAATACTTTTACGTCTACTCCGTCCGAAACAAATAAAAGAGGTTCTAACATTGTCTTGTTATACTTACCTTTATAGATAGTACTTTTATATTATCATCTAGTGCAACTACACTGTAATGATTCCCAAACAAAAAAGGGATTTTTCTATCGTATTATATATTTATATAGTGTTCGGACGCAAAGTTAAATAAATGGCGGGGTTGAATCGATTACTATATAACTAACCTTGTTTGGTTTATGCTTCGCTTTTTAATTTTTTGTCGTAAGCTCTAATGCCATGGTTATATATGTATATATATGCTTCGGTTGCAGGGCGAAACGATTGTTGAGTTTGTGATAGTGAGTGTGTGTAGTATTTGGAGCATGTGTACCTAGTGCTTTTGTATTGTGGTGGCGGTGGTGGAGGCTTGTGCATGTGTTTCAACGAATTCTGCATGTACCAGACAAAAAAACGAATATTCTACTCTACATTTAGCATTGTATATATTTTTCTATTTACTTTATCGTTGATTATGGAAAAATAATTTTATTTTTAGTTTTGTATTATGGATATCTACAAAATAGCGCCTAATTCTATAAATTATTAAATAATAGGGTTTCTATTGGTACATAAAGTTTAGTTTAGGTTATAACGGGTTTAAAGATTTGCAGTTTATAAATATGTTATACTAGAAATAAACTTTGCCGAAATATCTAATACAAGAATCAGAGTTTTATTTTAATTTTAAGGAAATATGTATACTAAATTTATTAACAACATGCACATGATGAGGTTAATAAGAAACAATATATGAAGATAATATGTGTATACATTGAAACAAAATCTGTTGAACCTATAATTGCATTACTATACATATCAAAGCAATACCGACACAACAACAAAACACTTGTAGAGACTGTTCTCATTTAATATTCAGACGAACAGTTATGGAAACTATGAATAACTTAAATAGAAATGACTTCGTTGGAATGATATCTAACGACTGAGGGTTCTTCTGCTGTGGATTTGCTATCTTTTTTTATTAAGGCTTATTGAGTTGTCTAATTCAGAATTCTTTCTATTTCTTTTGATTGTTATCTTTGAAATGCATTTGAATGTATGATTTACCTTAGCATCACCTTTAACTTCTACATTGCCATATTATAGTTAGCAAAATTTTGAAAGCTTCTAGACAGGTGTTCTCATGTTATTCTATATTTATACTTTACAAATCTTTGTAAAGTTTTCAATACTTCTGGACAAATCGACTATCCTGTATATAATCTATCAACATATAACATGATTTGGCGTCTTTTACGTCCGTTTACGTACGTTTACGTATTTTAAGTCCGGCCGCCTGCCTGGCGTCAACTTACCTTAATCACTTATTACGATACCTCAGTGAGAAATGAGGGTGGTCTATACAACTCAGCCGGCGGATAATCTTTAAATCCATATTTTTTTTAAAAATAACATGCTTATATGGTTTGTATTGAAGCCTTTTTATAAAGGTATATTTATCTTCATAATATTATTCAGTGCAATCCAATTTTTCCGACCAAGTTCAAGAGCAGTCTAAAATTGGATATGAAAAGAAAGTCTATGAATAAAAGTCTGAGGTATTTTCCTATGAAACAATGCTAAGTGATTTTTATAACCTATTACACTATTCAAGTCACGGACATACGTGCTAGAGAAATAAAATAGCTTTTATAAGGCGACCAATATTTTATTTTGTCGATTAGCCGTTTTATTGTTTGGGGTACATTTTACGACATTGAATACTTTTACGGCTGTTGCGTCCTGAACATAAAAGGGTTATAGCTCATGTAGGTGTACCTTACCCCTCCTCTCACAGTGGCTAAAACATTTACTTTCAATTTCATAAATATGTTGTTTACAAGAAACCTACAAAACTAATAATTAAATTATTTTGCTATAATCCGCAATGAAGTAAAATAGAATATAATTTTAAAATATAATTAAACAGCAAAATAATTTTATTATTACTTTTGTATTATGGATCTCCGCAAAATAACGCTTAATTCTATAAATTATTTACAAGAAACCCTCTTACTTAAAAGAAACTTCCAAGTTTTTATGCTTTAATTTTCAATAGCCGTGATGTGTCAGTGTTTAGGATATTATAAACTTCCATAAATCCAAGTCAGAAGATAAACCTTTTCAAGTTTTTTTTTATTAACTTCGCACTCTCAAATTATTCAAAGAAAAAACATTAGAATTAACTTCATCGGAATAATATATTTTAATTATTTAATTAAGCTTAAAACTTTTTGTGTGTTAACTATTTTTTATTTACAGCAAAAATGTACAATTTATATCTATCTTAAATTACTTACACGCTAGGACTATACAAATCATGCCCATGTGGAATGGTCCCAAGAATGATGGCAGCATTTCCGCGCTGAATCGCTAAGCTGATTCTTTGTGCGAAAAAGGAGCCAGCCCTATTGTCGGCTGAAGAATCAATTAACCGAGGTGTTTTAAATTGTTAAAATTAGTCTATAAAATGTTTACACTGTTGCTTACAAATACCTTTTTTTTTTTACAATTGCTAGTTTTGCGTTTTGCTTTTTACAATTGCTTACAAGGTTTGAATTAGCATGTACGTGAATATTCAAAATCATTGCATCTAAAACTGGCTTGGTCCAGGTTTTTATGTGAAAAATATTTTTCATTGCCTGAATATTAAAGCGGATATACCCATGCGTATAGTAACAAGAAATGAACCATATTTTCACTGGCCGACCTTTGAATATTCTATCAAGGTTCAAACTTACCTGACCGAGCTGTTTGTACAACCGGGAAACCTTTCCACACCAATAAAGGTTGTCAAGGGAAATATTTTTGGATATCCCTCTTTTACATACTATCCACAATTAAGGAAAATACAGTCGTTTTTTTCTTATTATTTTAAGTTTCCAAATCAATTAATTCCTATTCTGCAACCAATAGACGTCAACTTTAAAAAAGAAGGAGAAAGGCGCTTTTATTTCTTCTCCTTTTTTTAATAGTGGGTGCTATTTAATAAGTACCTCAGATATTAAACTCGTTCACTACCTCCTTCCTACTCTTTTCCTACTCTTGTACAAGGAACACAGAGTTCCTTGTGACATCGTTATTATCCTCCTGCCCTTATCCGGGTCATCATGTTAGAAACATGTTGGTATATCTACTGAGCCGGATACGACACGGGCGGTCAACTAACCTTAATCACCTTTTAAGACATCTCGGTAAGAAATGAGGGTCGTCTATTCTACTCAGCCTGATCCCACATGGCGGGTCGACTTACCTTAGTCGCCTTTTACGATACCTCGATAAGAAATGAGGGTGGTCTATTCTATTCAGCTGGATACCACACGGCTAGTGTGTTGCCTGTGACATATTTGTAGTTTTTTAACGTCCTCTGTTTCGCTAATAACATCACCAATAATTCTATAATTCCGTTTAATTAATTATAGTTCCTTTTAATTCCTTTCCTTTAATCTTCCGCCAATATAATACTTTCATCATTTCCAATAGACGATTTTCTATAAAATCTCCAGTTAATACTTTCTTAAACCCACTTTCAAGGATTTATTAGATAAAAAATTATGATAATATTATTTTGCCTTAATTCGTGATTACATTACTCATCACGGATGATAGAAAAATGATATTATCATTCAAAAATCAAAATATTATTCACCCAAGTAGCCGTTTCCAGTACTTTCAAAGCTACCACTAATTCGGCAGTTTGCTCCTACCGAAAAGAACCAACAAGAAATTTTGCTTTATTTTTTTAACATTACTTATAAATTATGAGACGTTTTATGAAACGCCTAATTCGATAAATTATAAATAACTTAATAAGATCTTATAGTGAAATATTCGGTTAGAAGAGAATCCTTATAATGCAGGAAGATAAATAGAGATTATTAACAGTATCCATCCGTTTGACCCTAGAGATATGGTGGACGGGACCTCTAATAATTCAAGCTGAAATATAACTGTCGATTTATTCAAGCGAAATGTAACAGATAAAAATTGACCGCCTTTCCTGCTCCCGAGTATCCATTTTTCACAGCAAGGAGAATATGGTGATCATCATTTCTGGCCACGCAACTATTTGAAAATAAGATTTCCTTCGAATTTATTTTACGTGTATTTCGTACTGGAACAGTTTTTTTTTCTTACAATCTTTTCTATTATACAATTTGGAGGTTATAATAATAAAAAAGTATAGTAGCCTATTACTCTCCCACTGCTGTCCCATTTTTTTAAGTCAATTATTGTCAAAAACAAATTTACACGAGCGCTTAAGGTGGCTTCTTAAAATAATATATACCGAAAATACTTCGGAAATTAAAGCACCAAAAATGCTAATATTAACGTTTGCCTAAATTAAATTCTCCAAAGAATTTTTTAAAGTCCCTTTCCATAAATCGCGTTTTTGTTCAATGTTGCAAATATAATTATTGCTCAGTGACGTCTTTGCAAGTTCAATAAGGGAAATTTTCATCATGGCGTCTAAAGATATACAAAAATTTTTGCCGTTATTTCACCGTGACGAAATTTATTAATGACCTTATTCTTTGATCAAACTTAACAAAGGTCTGTATTTTGAGTGAAATCTTTTATATTAATAAATTTCCGATTTTCTGTTGGCCGTGCTTGATTTTTTAAGCGTACATTTTACCTGTTTTTTTTAGAGTGTCTATTAGTTTATTTGTTGTCTAGGATCTGCCTTTGATTCATTACCTATGGCACCTATTCCTAATAAGAATCTTAATTATACCCGGGGATATTCCGCCTAAGCTTATGTTTTTCATTGTGTGAGTATTTTAGGTTGGTAGCAGTACATATTTTTACTCTCTGTACGAGTATTTCAGATAAATGACAAACTACAAGTTCTCGATATTATCAAAGAAATAAATATAATTTCATTAATTTTATTTCTTTGATAGTATCATTCATTATTTTTTTAATATATATGTCAATCTTCAATCTCTCTTCAATCTCAATCTGAATTTTGAATCTTCAATTATTTTTATTTATAATAGTTTTAGCGATTGCTCTTTGACATACCAAATCAAAGAGCAATCCATAAAATTCCTTTAATATCCACGGGCCCATGTTTCTGCTACCAAGATCTGGTATCTTTTTTTTATTAAATCATAATATGTTACTAATTAATTCATAAAATTCCTTGGAATTGTATACACATTTACTATGTATATATGCACTCATTACGCGATGAGAGATGCTTTGGTAGGGATAATTAGTTACTTAAGTATATTAGCTTAAGATTATTAAGTACAGTTTTCTATATTTTTTATGTCATCATAGTATGCAATACTGGTGAAAGAGTAATTTGAGCACTGGAATCTAATTCACAGTGGCTTCTGTAATGTTTTTGTTCCGCACGTTATACAGTACGTTATTTCATAAAATAAATGAGAAAAATGTTACTCGTTCATGTTACGAGTATTTGACTTATACGCACGATTTGTTGCTATCAATCACAGGCTGCGAGATCAAACAACAAAAACATTTGACATACAATTTTTCATGTTGTACGTATTTGTTTTGTTAGACTATTAATATAGTTTATCAGCGATTTCGATTGGAATGACAAATTGGTAAAACCCTCGAATATTATCGGTTAACGCCATGTTACAACTTGTTTCAACCTCAATACAATACTCTTTCATATAATTGGCCAAATAAAAACAAACATTGTGGCCGTCATTATTTGTCATTGAGTTGTTGAGATAGATTAAATGGGTTGAGTTTTCGGGAAAAAATTTTTTTTTCAAATGAAATTTTTTATTCATGGAACATTTACAGATTGTACTTGTACAATGGTAGCGATGATTCTGCAAAGTTAAAACGGCGTTGGAAGAAAATTGCTTATTATTGCATAAGTATATAGGAGAAATATTAATAACGTTTTAACGGCCTATTACACAATATTTCAATTACATTTACCAGAGTAATATACTCGTAGCTCATGGTCTGCAATAGTGGCACAAGTAAAAAAAAACACGTTTTGCATTAGCTGTAGGTGTGTTAAAATACTCATTATTTCCATCAGTAATACCGGCACAACTCATAATTCAATATAAGGCCGTTCGTTTATGCAAAGTAACGTATTTTTATGCATTTTCCTTAGCAGTGAAAACTTTAAGCCCTTTTTGAGTTGTACTACTATTGCAGCCCATAAGCGATATTTTAATGTCATGCCATATTGATAATTATTCACATGAATTTTATCATAACAATTGTAAAATATAGGAAAATAACCAGCGCAAATTTTACTTTCCTTTTCAATTGAAAGGTCAATATAAATTGGACCGTTCCGCGTACTCGACGAAGCTAGGTCGATAAGACCCTTGCGACAGAATTGACTCGCTTGCCTGGTTAGTGACATTATCGATCCTCACTTTAATAAAACTCTGTGTATTCTCTTCTAACGTCTTATAACGAAGTTTCCAGAGATGTTAATATTCTTCTTCTCAACTCACACTTTATTGATTTCAATTTTCTGTTGTAATTTTTTGATGTGCTTACATTTCAATGTTATCAAGATAAAACGAACCACATTTATTTATAGCATAAAATATTTTAGTTTCCGCACATTAATTAGCGAAACCGAGTACGTTAAAAAACTACAAATATATCACAGGCAACACAGTAGCCTTGTGGTATCCGGCAGAGTAGAATAGACCACCCTCATTTCTTACCGAGGTGTCGTAAAAGGCGACTAAGGTTAATTGACCCGCCGTGTGGTATCCAGCTGAGCAGGATAGACTACCCTCATATTTTATCGAGGAATCGTAAAGGGGACTAAGATAAGTCAACCAACCGTGTGGTATCCGACTGAGTGAGATTACCTCAGGCAAGCGGCTGGTCGTGAAATACGTAGCCAAATCATGTGACAACATGCTTATAACATGTTGTGCCGACCCTACTTAGAGTTTGATAAAGGCAGGAGGATGCGAATGACGATACATTTATATATTTATGGATTGTTAGGTACAGAAATGTAAGTATATTTTTTTTATCATAAACTTAAAATGAATTTACAAAACATTCTCCAACCCTACCGCAAGATAAACAATTAATCTTAATAAAGCGAAATTCCTTTCACAGTTTATACTCAATGCAAATAAAGTTACGAATTTTTAATATTCATTAGAGATGAAATTGTTGATTCCGCCTCCGTAATTTGTTTCAATTATGTGAGCGACTTGAACTCGACAGATTCTCCGAATCATTTCTCTCCTGCGGTAAGACGTTGACAAACGAGCAAATTATACTAACTCTTTAGTTGAATTTAAAAATTATTTTACAGGTATTTAAATATTGATTTTCATATTTATGAAATACAATTTTTACTCGCGAAATCGTTTCATAGAGTTATTAGGGGTCCAGACCACCCTCATTGCTTGAGGTGTCGTAAAAGGCGACTAAGGTAAGTTGAATCGCCGTGTTGTGTTCTGCTTAGTGGAATTGACCACCCTCTTTCTTACCAAGGTGTCGTAAAAAGGCGACTACGGTGAGTTTACGTCAGGTAGGCGGCTGGTCGTAAATAATGAGCCAAATCATGGAACAACATGTTTATAACATGTTTTGGCGACTTTATCTGAGATAAGGGCAGGAGAGTGATGATTATACTTAAAGGGGAGCCCTGTAAGTAAAAATAACTGTGACTTAAATGTTAAAATGCCCTCAATTATGTATTGTGTGTGTGTGTGTGTGTGTGTGTGTGTGTGTGTGTGTGTGTGTGTGTCTGTCAGTCTATAAACTAGAAATTATGCATATTAAAAAAACATTTTTTATTACTTTGTTGCGTTTTTAATTTATCCACAGTGGGAACAATTTGTTTCAGTAATCGTATTTTCGTAAATTTTCAATATCCAAAGGAAAACGAATTGCAGGAAATTAATTACTTCATATTAAGCCAGTAATATGAATTCGGCTGAAATATTCAGCTAACCGGGAACCGATAAACGTTAACTTCAATCTTATTTATATTAAAATTCCAAATTCAGTTAAGGTAGCCTTTGTTCATTCACTTTATCTCCTTTAAGTTTATGAGAGCTTTATCATGATGGTGTCATGGTTTATAAATTGGGACAAATATTTTTGCACCGACGTTTACAGTAATTTATATAAATATATTGATAAGTTTGCAGGCGTAAATATTTTACATCTTGATTTGTAAATTGCTTTCTTTTAGTTTTATAATTGCCGTTCATAAGTTAGGTACTATAATTATACCCATAATTTCTAGTACTGCCCGTTCATACGAAAATAATTCATAGAATTATCTACTTTGCGGAATTTCATCACACTAATAATATTATATAATTATTATTATAACTAATAATATTACTCTTATAATCCGTGATATTTTTCGTACACATTCTTAATAAGAATCGTGATAATTAACGTGGATGGATTACAAAACAAGATTTTTCATGAAAAGGTATGTGAACTCCTAATCATTGAGTTGGAGAAGCGAGCTTTGATGTAAAAGTTGATGCAAAGTAGTCCTATACGTTTATAAGATTATTTTTCTTCCCAACGTGTGATAGAAGGATAAACAAAATTGTGCCTCACGGTATTATTACAAAGATTTATTAAAGAGCCCGGTATTATCACTAAAGCCTCTCTTAAATAACATTTCAGTTCTCCCTAAAGCAACATTCATTTTATATTCAAATGAGACCAAAATTTATACTTGCAATATTAACAATAGTTGAAGATAATCTTGGAGGTTGGTTAACTGAATTTGACATCAGAAGATATCTATTTTTTTTAATATTGTTTTATGTACCTTCGTGTAGGTAGTTTAAGATAGACATAATTTAAACTTAATAAATTATTTATTATATTGACAATATACTTCCAGAAATAAATAATAAAAGAAATAGGTTTAAGCGAAGTGCTCTGACTAATACGGTTATTTGTTGAAGAAAAAAATGTCTTTTCAAGTTTAAACTGTTCCTAATTAAAAGTAACGACAAAAATAAAAGGAATATTTGTGTATCATATCAAATAATATAAATATTGATATGAGCCACCGAAATTCACGATTTTAAGAACAAATAGGTATAGTAAATATTCGACAATTTTTTAATGTAATATTTATTTAGCTAACATTAAACCCGTATTGTGTATTGTAAGCTGACCGGCCTGGCTCGGATAGGGGTCCGTACCTTAATAAAAAATGCAATAGATATAACATTGAATGTAGGACGTGATATATTTTTTCATTTTTGTTGTTGTATAGATAGAACTAAAGGATTTACATAATTTATAGAATTAGACGTTACTTTGCAGAGATCCATAATACAAAAGTAATAATAAAAATTATTTTGCTATAATCCGCGATGAAGTCAAATAGAAAATACATATTTTGCTAAATGTAAAGCTTTGCGATTTTGTCGTGGAGTCTATCTCCTGATGATACTTCAGTTGCGGGGCAAAACGATTGTTAAGTTTGTGATAGTGAACGTATGTAGTGCTTGTGTATTGTGGTGGCGGTGGTGGAGGTTTGTGCGTGTGTTTTTACGAATCCTGCATGTATCAGGTATGAAAACGTATTGTCCACTCTACATTTAGCATTATATATTTTTCTATTTTACTTATTCGCGGTTTATAGCAAAATAATTTTATTATTACTTTTGTAAAAGACTTACCTCAAGTTATCTTACTAGTCGGTGTAGACTTCTCAAGTTATTCTCGAGTGTACTATCGTACAAAGTTCTATGTTTTTATCAACCTGCCCCTTTATGCGGTTCCTATATCATTTTGTGTAAGATAAATTAATTTTGCGACAGACATTGCCTGCTCTTAAGCCTTTGAGATAGTCGTAGTCCCGTAATTTTAGACTTTTAACAAGTCACTTTATCATACTTATAGTTTACATATTAGTCATATTTATTTGAAAAATTTCGAACTTTTTTAAACACTTTCATTTAAAAACATTCAGCGCTTTATTAATGGTCAATAGTGCAACGGCCTTATTAATGTAATAATGAAATGATAATTACGAGTATATTGTAATAATGAGTTGGAAGCTTGAATCGTTTCTCCGCTCTCCGTGGATGTCAATTTTTAATATTTTAAATGGTTTTTTTTCTGTTTCTTGTACTCTTCAACCCTGTACAAGACAGTAATGACTTAACATAACACGCAATAAAAATTATATAATATTTTAAAAGAGCAACCGCTGAGTTTCTTGCTGTCTCTTCTGAGTAGGAACAGCTTTCCATACCAGCAGTAGAGTTGATTATTTAAAAGCACTTTTTTACGAGTTTACTTTAATAAAGAATAATTTGGTTTTATTTAATTTTTTATTTAAACCAATTTTTTAGTGCCTCTTGAATTGTAACATTGGAATTTGGGAACATAAGTGTGGTAGAAACAAAAACTAAAATAGGAGATTCATGGTCTCAACAAATAGCTGTGATCTAAATCTACAATACTTCAACGTATAACAAATTTCTAAAAATGACAAAATTTGGTTCCAGGCACTTTAGATGACTAGGAATTTTTCGCACAATCGAAGCCCGTGGAGGATATCATGCACGTAGCTTTAACAGTCACCTTAGTGGTTAATGGAGTGGACACTGTGATAAATTACAGCCTAAGGTCTATTTTATCCGGAAAGCTTTAAGTAGATTATATATAATATCAAATAAAATATTACACCTACGCGTTACTTATGGCTTGATCCGACCAAATCGAAACGTGAGAAAAATAAAATGATGCTAAACTAGAGCATATCAATTAATCATAATTTATTACGGTACTAAGAAAAAGTAAAATGATTATTCTCCTGCCCTTATCCCACTCTCAGTGGGGTCGGAACAACATACTAAGGTGTCGTTAAAAACCGATATCGTTAAACTCAGGTTTTCAACACTCCAAAGATGTAACAAATTAAAGCGTTTATTTGAAGTTCCTTCGAAGCAAATAAGTTGATATTTATTAATAATATTAATAATGACTCGGAGATGCTTCGTCTAAAACCGTAAATATTACGCATCCAAATTGTTTTGGAAAATTATCCAAGCGGAGCTATAATAAAATAAATTAATTCTATTTGTGCTCAAGGGAAATCATTTATCAAAAGAGATCAACAGAATACTAAACAAAGTTTAGAAACTTTAAAATATATATAATTAATAATAAATAAGTTTATATTTATTAATTTAAGATGCATATATTTATAATGACACAAACATATCATACAAACATCAATATTCGTACACAATCTTTAGCGCTACACATCAGTAGCACCAGAGCCGCGGGCGAGAGTGGACGTGTAGTGACATACTATTATTGCGTATTTGAGCCTCTGCTAAACTCATTCACCACACTAATTAATCTGTATAGTTATTCTAAACATTTGTTAACGTATTTTAACGTATAACATTTAACGTATTTTTTTATCTTTACAAGTTTTTTTGTCTGTCACTAATCATGTCATGTCAATATTTATGACATTTGTAAAATACATGTAATAGTAATGTGGTTTACAAAAAATTTGGCAACACAAAAAATCTCGCTTTTGTTTTTGCCGGCATAGAGTAGAGCATGCAAGAACGAGGTATAGGCTCTTAGCAGAAATAGTATAGGCATAAACTATGAGTGACGCTTGTAGAACAATAGAACATCTCTCGACGCCCTTCAGCTATTTCGGTACACATTGTCCCTCAGTCGCTATAAAATGCTTTCTTAGATATGTCTTGAGTTTTATGAGTGCACAGTCACCATTTGTCAAATCAAGATACATTGTTTTAGGTTTGTGTAGATTTATGCAATAGCGTTGTACATACCACTAGGACTACGACAGTACACTATATTTAAATTTAACATTATTTTTAATCATCATCATTATCCTAACGTTATCTAACTCTAAGTTGGTAAAACATGTTTTAAACATGTTATTAGATGTTTTGGCTACTTATTTTACGATCAGCCGTCTGCTTGATGTCAACTTACCTTAGTCGTTTTTTACGACACATTGGTAAGAAATGAGGATGTTTTATTCTACTCAGCCGGATTCGTCACGGCAAACATTTTAATTAATAATATTGTTTATGATTTAAAATTGTAACAATTTTTTAATTTGATAAAAAGACACACGGAAAAACAAAATAGTTATCCTGATTAGGAAATTGGCTCGAAATTTAATTTATATTTTTGTTAATAAATTACAAAGCCATTTTACAATGAATTTTGTTTACTAGATTTGAACAGAAGAAGAAACAAAAAAGCGCCTAAAGTAGCTCAAGACGTTTCATAAAATAAAACTTCAATTTTGATTCAGTAGTAAAATTTTAAGACCTAATAGTTGTTACTAGATGTTCCAAATACAACCTCCTTCATGTAGTTGGTCAATTACATAGATAATACACTATATAGGATAGTCAATTATATAAAAAAACTTTGACTCTGTCAATGTCACATTGAATTGTTGAGAAAGAAATAATGGGGTGCCTTTTAAGAAAATTGCGCCTTAATTATTGAATAATATAAAGAAAAAAATTGTTGTTTATATTATGATACTCTTTACCATCAGTTTGCTTGTTTTTATAATACAAAAAATACGTGCCAAATAAAATTACTTTCTTGAATATTATAACTTAGTTAACGAATTATAATTATTCGAAGTTATTACTGTAGAAGGTATAATTTAGCGGGTAAATAGATTCCGTTGTGTGACAACTGCGGTCTATGTGTTCACTAAATTTATAATGTGAACGAAATTTGAAGTTACGGGTTAATATTAATTTAGCCACGTATCTGTCCTCAATGCGTCGCTGAATATATTCTCTTTGTTTGGATTACCCTATTAATATATTAATTGGATTGCTTTAATCTTGTTTACGATACAGAGTAATTACTTTATACTATCGAATCTATTTAATATTAACATAAGTGTAATAAACAATGAAATGTAATTAAAAATAGACAATGTTATATGTACAGAAAATCAGGCGCTGTGACTTAAACGGGCATAGGTTAATAATTGACAATCAAATATAAGAAGCCAATCAAATATAGGGAGAGAATAGGGGGAGATATATTTTAGGCAACAAAGTTAAAAAAGTGAATACACTAAGTAACTATAACAACGATATTTTTCCTTTATATTTATTCCATAAATAAGAAACTATTTTCTTAAAAGTCAATCAATTTGTTCTTTTTAACAACTGAGTTGACAACTCCACGCATACAGAGAATGGTAGCATCACTTGACGTAGTCAAATAAAATCTGCTCTCTGCACCTCTCCTCGCCACTCCGCAGCTCTCCTCGAAGCACCGCACCTCTCCTCTTCGCGCCGAACCTAGCAATAGCAATCTTCGCTCTCTTCCTTTCCTTTTCGTTACATAACTATTCACATGTTTATTGTGCAAATAACTTGTTTGAGAACTAATGAAAAATATACTTTTTAACCTGGTTGCTACCTTAGAGTCTCAAAAGAACGATTAAGTTTATAGTTCGTGTATAGAAATCAGAGTTCGTGTATAGAGTCGCGCCCGGTGAGCTGCTGTAACCAGTTCTTGCCGCGATAACGCCTTATAAAGAGCTCATGAATAAAGGACCCGGATGGGCCTGAAACTTTTCGGACTAACCCGATAGAATAAGACGTGAGTATAGCCGGTTTCTATACATACCTATGAATAATACTCACGATAGTTTATCTATATGATGTCGGTCCGGGATTTGAATCCATGACCTCCCTAAAAGTTACTTTTCAGTCTCACCGGTCGGCTATAAAAGCTACGAGTATGTTCATTAATATGTTTATTACGAACAAGGGAAAATAAGTAAATAATAAAAAACTGTCACGAACAGTAATAGAAATTTAATAAAATAGAGATCTTTTTTTCAGTAACATCATCAATTCTATCGGAATACCATAATCCCGAATACAGATTGAGTAATAGAGAACTGTCACTCGTTACACTGGCAGAATTTTTTTGGTCATGCACGATTTGTAGCAATCAATCACAGACTAAATCGACGGGGAAATAAAGAAAAAAATATGAATTTGGATTTTTTATATTCTATTGTCCATTTAGAACGTTATGTTAAGTAATTGTTAAAATTATACTGTCGAGGTTTACTTTGATGATCAGAATGAGCTACACGTCGCCCCTGTACAATACAGTAATGGCTAAATGTTACCAGTACCATGTAAACTAGTTACAAGATCTTTTTTTTTAAACGAGCTACCCTTCTAGAGAGAAACAGATTTGCAAACCAAAAGTCGAATTGACGATTCAAAAGCATTTATTTAAAAGTTTATTTAAATAAATAATAATTTTCAATAATGTAAATTTAATTGAATTTCCTAAGTAATTACTTTTTAGTTTATAATTAAATAGCTGTGATAGTTCTGCGGTGAGACCGGGTTCAAAATGAATTTTTCTGTTATAACTTATGTCTTATTGATAATAACAATTTATTACACACTTTTCGGTGAATAAAAACATAGTGTGGAAACCTGTATATCTCTAGAGAATTCTAAGGATATTTGTTACTTATAAAATACGCATTGGAGCAGCGTGGTAGGTCTTGACTCTGATCCTTCTACCCAAAAACGGAGAGAGGAGGCCTATACCCAGCAGTGGTATAGTAATAAGACGTTACTGTAATAATACTTTAAATATAATTTAATGCCATGATATGTATATCATCCAAATATTTCTAAAGAATACAATCTAAAAAAAACCCGGCGATATTTTATATTAAGTGCGAAGGATTTCAAAGCAGCCGAATACTCTCAAGAAGTCAAATAAACCCTTTTCAATATTGCCAACAGCTGTTTACACGGTAACATAGCCAACATGTTATTATTCCATACTCAGCCGTGATGGTATAGAGATTTAAGGACAACCAAGGATTCGCAGCTTCAAACATTTTGCTTAAAGTAACGGCATGTTAATATCTCACTGCTGGACATAGGCCTCCTCTCTCCGTTTTAGAACAGAAGGGTTGGAGCTAAGACCTACCACGCTGCTCCAATGCGGTTGGAAGGTTGCACATATCCCCAGATTTTCTAGTAATATGCAGGTTTCCTCTCCTTTTTTTTTGTTCGGCGATGTTTTTCATCGCCGAAAAGCGTGCGGTAAATTGCAAATATCAATTAAACACATAAAACCTGTGTGGTTTCCAGCTGAGTACAATAGACCACCCTCTTTTCATTACAGTTGTGTCGCAAAAGGCGACTGAGGTAAGTTGACGTCAGGATGACGGCCGATCGTAAAATATATAATTGTTGTTACAAACTTGTTGCCAAATCATGTAACAACAAGTTTATTATATGTTATGCCGACCCCACTTAGAGTGGGATAAGGGCAGGAGAATGTATGTATCAATAAGACTATTATACTATTACAGATTAATTTTTAACAGAAAACTCATTGGTGCCCGGGGTTTGAACTCGTGACCCCCTCGAAAGAGTCGTGCGGTCTCACCGTTGGGCTATCACAGGTTACACTTTGCTTAGTTAATGATATTTACTATTTATCATCCGCTCAACAGTGATATAAAACATATTTAAAGAAATGTGCATTTCTATAAAAGGATTTAGGATATATATAACTTTCCGCTTATCGGTGCAGCGTGATGGGGGAAAGAACTTTTTCGACCAACGAGATCAAAGAGTAACAGGTCATGTTTAAAGTCTGATTTAAGTTATCGGCGTTGCGGGCTATGATGCGGTTGAAATTAAACATAAATGCGGTGTTCGCCCACACCTATGCATATTTCATGAGCCAGATCACAGCTACCGAATCCGGAACTGCTTTTTGCCAACCGCACATTTTTGACGCAGTTTCGTATTGATCGGTAACGTATAAATTTTTAAGTTATTATGACGTTTTTGACAGCTTCGTGTAAAACTTGCACAAAAAATTAATTAGGTTTAGTAAAATAATATGCTGCAATAAATATTTGAAGGCACTTTCATACTGAATGTAAAATCAATTAAATATATAGTACTTGGGTGACCAAGCGTTGCTCGGTATTTTCTCGTTAAGATATAAAAAGACGAAATTAGAAAAAAAGGAAAAAATATTAAGGTAGGTGGGGTATATAAAGAAATATAGTAATTGATTACTATATTTCTTTGTATAAAGTCACCTAAAAACAAAGAAACCGTCAAAGTTTTTGACTTTGCCGATTGCGGATTCCCTTTTCTAAATTATTTTTATATCAGTATAAATATGTTCTTGGTTTTCTATAATTTTTTTCAATTTTCCTTTCGACAGCTATTCTTTTCTTTATTTAATCTATAGATCATAAAAATGAAAATAACTTACAATGTATTCGGAAATCGAAAATGGAACTGATAATAACATTTACTACGCCCGTATTTGGCGGTCGTATACGAATAACCGGTTTAATTTGTTTAAGTAATGTGATAGCTTTATCATAATCGATTACTATTTATGATTAAACGAACTTACCTGTATGTAAAGTTCTATCATAATTATACGAGGGCTTTGTCCGAAGAGATTAGCTTCAAATTCTTCATATTCTTTCCATTAGTCTTGTCCAATAATAGGGTCCGCTATCCAAATTTTTCTTCCACTTCGCTCGATTGTGGTCCTTTCCTAAAAACTAGCTCAACCTATCTTTGTTCTGTTTACTCATGGTTTACCGTGTACATTATGCTTGTTCATCAAATTGCTTATGTACTTAAGCGGTCTTTTTATGTCTATACTGTTGTAGCCAATAATCCTATACTTCACACGTATTCATTGCAGATTTTATTGAGTTTGGATTCGCTGTTATTCGACATCAATATTTTCATCTCGTTACCTAGGATTGTAGTCAGTTTAGTGAAGGCTTATGTTTTGTTTCCTTACATTTTCCGTATATACTTTGTTGAACATCTACGTGGTCCCTGACGATTTTTAATTATTTTTTTCTTAATGTTTTACAGACGACTTTTTGAGAATGAATTCTAGAACCGCCAGTGCACTTTAAAATACATTTGTAAGTAATATTTAATTTGTATTAGATTCCACTTTCAATTATTATTATATTAGTTCAACTATAAATTTAAAGTAAAAATTCTAAATGAAACGCGTGACATAATAATCTTGTGGTTATCAGACAATTATAGAATTGAAAATTAAACAACTAGTAAATTAGTAAAACCGGCCTAAGTACATCAATACTAACATTCAGTCAATATATTTTAGTGAAATAGATGTTAAATATCGTAACTTGGTGCTCATAACGTATTTGTGGTTCCGCCACTGGCTGCAATAGTATTCACTAGAGTACTTAGATAAAGCTAATTTCACATTTGATTTTCTATATATTTACACACATTACACAAAAATATCGACATTCAAAAAAATTTAACCACAAGAAGAAAATTAAAAAAAACTTAACAGAATTATTGGCAATAATTTTTCGCCCTCTATTTGGCATCCAGCTGAGTAGTATAAATCACCCTTATTTCTTACTGAAGTGTCGTAAAAGACAACTAAGGTAAATTGCCGCCGCCGTGTGGTACCCGGCCGAGTAAAATAGAACTAATTTCTAACCAAGGTGTGATAAAAGGCGACTAAAGCTAAGTTGACGCCAGTTGACGTCATTGAACAACATGTTTAACAACATGTTTAAAAATAGTTGTGCCGACCACATTAAGAGTGGGATAAGGGCAGGAGATTGATTATGAGCGATAATATTTCAATTTAGGTTTACGATTTTTAGGTTTAGGTATACGATAAGAGGGAGGCTCAAAAAGAGATGGTTGGATTGTGTGAAGTATGACATGCATGTAAAAGGAGTAGCACCGCAGTTGACATATAATATGAGAAAATAGTAGCATAACGAGCCCACTCTACTTAGAGGGTGATAAGGGTAGGAGAATGATGACGTTTTTACCTCTTACCAATAATGCGAGCTTTTACATATAGATTACCACTGAATATTTCTACAGAATCAACATCAAAAGTTTACTCCAATACGCGAAAACAGTTTGAAATTGCTGCCTATTCCGCATAGCGTGAGTTCGCCCTTATATTGCGTCATTTGGATTCCACTAGGGACATAACGCGGCCGGTTTCAACTTACCACCCGTGCCACCCTCTAGCCAATTGCGTCCTATGCTGTTGCTTACATGTAAATTCCAACATTTCTGTATCGTCGTCCTTTCTATATTGGTTAAATTTATTTTGGAATGTTTTGTAAGATTTTTTTTCTCATTTTAATTATCACTAAAGTTAAATATTAATGTTTTTCATTTCGAGCGTTTTTTATTATTTTATAGAATTAGACTAGAATTAGACGTTACTTTGCGGAGGTCCATAATACAAAACTAACGAGAATATTAAGCCAAATAATATTGTTATTAGTTTTGTTTTTTTTATAATTGGTATACTGATAATATAAATGCATGTATCTGGGTGACTGAGCCATACTCGCTAATTTTTTTAATAGATAAAGAAATGTAAATAAAAAAAAAGTATAAGGCACTCGTGATATCTGGGACTTGAAATGACAGCAAAAATAGTCTTTTGTATCCTATTAAATTTAAGCAGTTTTTCTATACCTAAAAACAGGGATAAAACGACATTTTTTCAATAAAACCTAGCTAGATTGATTTACCAAAAACTCCATAAACACAGAGTTTCATGAAAATCATTGGAGCGCTTTCCAAAATTCATATTATATACATATATAAACAAGATTAACTCATTTGAATATTAAGGATATATATTTTTATTAAATTATAGTTAGGGTTCGGAATAAATCTGTGAAAATCCCAAATAGATTTTATTTGTAGAACTAAAAAGTAGATACTATACTACCATAGGTTATTTAGGCTATACATCTCAATGCGATGAGGCAGCATTTTTCATCTCCCCAAGCTCCCAGGTGGTTTAACTACTTCAGATATGTTTAACAATTTACAAATAAACTTAACAAATCATACACCTAAGCCATCCTTATAAATCATTCTATTTATTAAAGAAAAGTGACTAACATGAAATCCTTTCAGTAGTTTTTGACTTTATCGCGAACAAACTTGGGTGACTTTGTTTTATAATAGGTAATGATAGCTTATTTATTTAACTGGCTTACACATGAACAAAAACATGGGTCTTATCTTCTACCCTTCTCACCGAAAATGAGGAAAGAAGGCCTATGTCTTGAAATAGTAACAGGCCGTTACTTTCAGCACCTAAAATATTATTATTAATTAATATTATATCACTATGACAGTGCCTGTATAACGCCGTGTGGTATCCGGCAGAATAGAATAGTACCACCCTCATTTCTTACCGAGGTGTCGTAAAAGGCGACTAAGGTAAGTCGACCCGCCGTGTGGTATCCGGCTGAGTAGAATAGACCACCCTCATTCCTTACCGAGGTGTCGTAAAAGGCGACTAAGGTAAGTTGACACACCGTGTGGTATCCGGTTGAGTAAAATAGACCACCCTCTTTCTTACCAAGGTGTCGTAAAATACGACTAAGGTAAGTTGACGTCAGGCAGGCGGCCGGTCGTAAAATACGTAGCCAAATCATGTGACAGCATGTTTGTAACATGTTGTGCCGACCCCACTTAGAGTGGGATAAGGGCAGGAGAATGATGATATGACAGTGCCTATATAATGTCACTTTAAAAACTACATTTAACTGGCCTAATTTAAATTCCAGATTTTTAATTTTCATCAGAATAATAAAATCATAATTTATATCCGATTAGTTGTAATTAAACGTGGAATGCGTTAAAAAGTCAAGATATATTAGGTCCTTACATATGAAATTGGCGTTTTGTCGTACTGGCCACTTTGATCTCAAATATTACCTTTATGGTTAGGAATTCCAAATTCAAATTCATACAGCTATTTACTCATGCATTTGTGTTTCAAACCCCCTAATTCATTTGTTTTTTCTTCTTTTGTTTTTTTCTTTGTGTCACTCTGTTTACAAAATGGAAAACATGAAATATCGCGTTATTTACGAGTATGAGTTCTACCGTGGCACCAGTGCTGCAGAAACGGCTCGAAGGATTAATGATGTGTATGGTGACGGTGTCGCAAAAGAAAACACACTGCGTTTTTGGTTCCAACGTTTTCGTTCTGGAAATTTCGACCTGCAGAACAAGCCTCGTGGACGGCCGGAGACCAAAGTTGATAATGAAGAATTGAAGGCTATTGTGGAAGCGGATCTATCGCAAACCACGTCCGAGTTAGCTGCAGGCTCCGGTGTTAGTGATAAAACTATTCTAATCCACTTGAAGCAAATTGGGAAGGTGAAAAAGCTTGAAAGGTGGGTACCTCATGAATTGAGTGAAGCAAACCGACAAACGCGCGTCGACTGCTGCGTTACGATACTCAACCGGCACAATAATGAAGGAATTTTAAATCGAATCATTACCTGTGATGAAAAGTGGATTCTCTACAATAATCGGAAGCGCTCATCGCAATGGCTGAACCCTGGCGAAACAGTCAAATCCTGCCCTAAGCGAAAATTGACTAAAAAAAAGTTGCTTGTAAGTGTTTGGCGGACTAGTGCCGGTGTCGTTCACTACAGCTTTCTTAAATCTGGCCAGAAGATTACGGCAGATATCTATTGTCAGCAACTAAAAACCATGATGGAAAAACTAGCTGCTAAACAACCGAGGCTGGTCAATCGCTCTAGGCCACTGCTGCTTCAGGACAACGCTAGACCACACACTGCACAACAGACGGCTACCAAATCAGAGGAGCTTCAATTAGAATGTCTTAGACATCCACCGTACTCTCCGGACCTTGCTCCAACAGATTACCATTTTTTTCGCAATTTGGATAACTACTTGCAAGGAAAAAAATTCAACTCCGATGGGGCAGTCCAAACCGCCTTCAAAGATTTTATTGATTCCCGCCCGAATGGTTTTTTTAGTAAGGGGATCAATGAACTACCTATGAGATGGCAAAAGTACATACATAGCAATGGTACATACTTTGATTAATTAAATATATTTCATTGAAAAAAAAACGACTTTATGTTCCTCCCATAGAAAACGCCAATTTCATATGTAAGGACCTAATAGTTATGTAATTGTTCTAGCGCGTAATCTGTTCATAAATGAGTCGATTGATATGTCTATGATAATGTCAAATTAATTCAAGCATAATCGTAATTAATTTCAAAATGACAACAATCTTAAAACTATTATTTGTAAATAATAAATTAAAATAATTGAATTTAGGACGTTTCCCAAAATGATTATCACGTATTGTGAATTAAATTCTTCTTTTACTTTTTCAACGACGGAGAACATACTCAAAATTAAGTCTACTTTTTGAAAATTTGGACTATGGTTTCATAAATAAAACGTCAATATTAGTTAAAGTATATCCTTTATTTAAGCTGTAGCTTATAACTCATTAACAATATGCAGTTTCCTTGAAACGTAGATTGGGTTTAAGTAATACATTCTTATAATATTATTTACATTTAAGTAATAGAAATTAATGGCTATTATTATAAGTATTACATAGCAATGGTAACACTTTGTTTAATACAAGTATAGATGAATGTTAGACCATCGTACAAGAAACACTGATGTCGGAATTCACTACGAATAGTTGATACACTTTAAGTAGTTCTATAAACTGTGACATATATAATTTTATACACACTACTTATTTTTGTAAAAATTTTACGTAATACTATCCCCATTATCCTATAATCTAACACATTTTTACAAGTATCTATATATCAACAAAATAGTGATTTCAAACTACTACGAAATGTGAAAAATCATACAGATTGTAGCGAAGAAGTCAGTCTTTACCTCACTAAAATATTTTAATGTGATTAAACTTGAATTCTCTCAAACGTACTCGAAGTATAAATCATTGGCCATTCGGGGTGTCTCGTGAACTGTTTGTTTCCCATCATTTCATCTTTCCGTGGAGTTGGAGTTGTTGGAGTGTCATAATCAATGTATCCTTTATCATATTCAGGAGCAATCCACACCTTCTTTTTGTAAGTAGAATTCGTTATCATGTAAATAAGGGTGCTCCAGAAATCCGGGTCGCTCCATAAAACGGTCGATCTCGGGTCTCGCTGCTCTTTCAGAAAAGCGTATACAGAGTTCTCATTGCCATTGTCGACGAATATATAAATAGTGTTCTTGGCCTTCAACATTTCCCCACGAATCTTCTTAATGCTTACCTGACTGTACGCCGTAGTCAAGTAGTTCTGTGAAAAAATGACCAAAATAATGGTCGACTCCTTAGTACCCATTGCAAAATGTTTTATGAAGCTCTCTCTCTGACTATTGCTAATGCATTTTGAATGCACATCGTAGTTTTTCTGGTCATTCAATTCTGCTAATAATTCTTTTAAAACAAACTCTTGATCAGATTCGCAATATTTTAAAATCATATGTTTCTCCAGAACATGGCGTTTATTATGATGAAGTATGTAATACAGTGTATTTTTGATTAAGGAATAACACATTGGTTGGAAGGGCAAGCACAATATATATAAAATTAGTGTTATGGTCAGTATAGTTGTTAGAGCCGTCAACAGCATGATAAAATTTATGAAACAAACTTGTTGTAACCAAATTGAGCAATTTCCGAGCGTGTTGTCCATGACCTGAAAAAATATTTTTATAATTTTTTTTTACCTTAAATAAATGAAATAAACAAATAACCCTACAAAAGCTTTTACTAATACTCTGTACAAAAGTAATAATGAAATTGTAACTAAAGTAATTGTAAGGTGAGATGAGGTGCAAAATGGAGCTATTACATTTAAAAAAAAAATGTGTTCAAAGCGATGTCCGCAACGCCTCATTCTATTATTTCATTACTCTGTAGTTGTGCTCATTAAAGACACTCATTAATTTTAGTTATATTAATTTTGCTAATTAATGAAATGAATGATGCAGACAGTATGATACAACTAAAATCAAAAATTATTTAGTTACTAAATATATCTATAAAGTTATTATAAGTCAAACTAACCTTTGTTGTAAACGTATGTTTCACGAATTGAATGAAACGAAAATTTATACATCTGCAGTCTAAAGGATTGTCTACCAATCGAATTTCCTTAACTGGTTTTTTAAAAACTTTTTCATAAGCTGGAGTTTCATCTGCCCTTAGGAAAGACTTTCCATCGCCCTAAAAATAGAAAGCATTGTTTAACCAACGTTCTTTTGAATTTATCTTTACATTATCATTACTGCTTACCCATAAATATCGTAAGCTATTATAGCTCACGTCAACAATTTCATGTCCGTTTATCCACCAATCTTCAAAAGTGGTGTAGAATCTATTGTGGCTCAAATTAAGCATTTTGAGATTATATGTATGAGCAAATGGAGAAAATTTATTTACTGCCCAAGAATTGTTATGAATATCTTCATTCACAAAGGTAAGCATGTTATGAGCCAACGATATTGACATTCTTTGTTTATTATTACTAAACAAATACGAAGATATCGTCTTTAACTTATTATGTTCCATATTTAAATAAATAAGACTGAACAGGGACGAAAAAGTTGATCTGAAAGAAATAAAAGTTTGAATTGACACTGAAAGCATTTTATAAAACGAGTAAATCAACGTCGTATAAACTCACCCAGTAACTTCTTCAATTGAATTGTAACATAAATTCAAGTTCTCCAGGCGTACTAATGATGAGAACAATTTCGATTCTAAGCTTTTCAACTTATTGTGACTCAAATCCAGCTCTAACAAGTTTATTTGATCGTTAAAAGTTAACTCTGGTATTTCTGCTATATCATTAAATGCTAACGATATATTTGTTATGAGAGACGAATTTGTAAAAGTGTCGCTCGGTATAACTTCTATTCCGCTCCTCTGAACATATACCTGTTTCAAGTTCGGTAAATTTCCAAACAAATTCTTTGGAAGTTCTTTAATTTTTACGTCATTGTTGAGAATTATCACAGTCTCCAACTTATTATTGGTTGAAAACAGTTTTTGTGGTAACTTCGAAAATTTATTGGAAAACAACGTGAGCTTCTTTAAATTTCTTAGTGGCTTAAAGATTGTCGCAGGAAGTTCATTAAGTCCATTAGAACTTAGATCTAATTCTTCAAGTACGTCTACGCCTGTAAAGAAGTCGTTTGAAAATCTCGTCACGTTGCTTTGCCATAAAGAGAGCTTCCTTAGTAAAGATAAATGAGAAAACAGATTTGAGGATATATTCGTCATATGATTGTGACTTATTTCCAAAGTCTCCAGTTTTTCAAGCGGTTTGAACAACTCTTCTGACAAACGAATATTATTGCATCTTATATTAAGCCAAGTCAGATTATGAATATCCATAAATAAATTGTCAGGAAAGTTAGTAATTCCATTTACAGATAGAAGTAGCTTCGTCAAATCGTGTAATCCAGCAAAATGTTTCCTATCTAATAATCCTGAGAGATCTTTTTCGTTTTGGAATATTAATGACATTGTCTTGGAGACACCGATTTGCATTAAAATATCTTTAAACGAAGTATTGGGTAGCGGGCAGTCTTTAAAAGTGACTGATTTAAAAGTACTCGTTTCGTTAGCATATTTTGGTAACTGACTGTAGTCAAGAGTGGTAGTATTTTCACATTTTATGTTTACGTAAGTACTCGGTAGAGAATTTATCTTAACGATCCGCCCTGAAACAATACATTGGTTTATAAAATGAATATATTTGCTACTTACGTTAAAAGTAATTTTTAAATCGTTTCAATAATTAAAATTTTTGTATTAAATAAATCTCTACAAAATTTACCGTAATAAGTTCGCACTTTTGTATAATTATACAATTGTGTATTAAATACTGTTATAACTTAATTTGTGATCATGTTACTTTTTGTACATAGAAAACATTAAAAGTAAAAGCAGTAGAGTAACTGAGAGCCTAGTACTAACCCACTGCTGAGCATAGGCCTCCTCTCTCCTTTTTTGGAGAGACCTATTACGATGCTCCAATGTGGATTGGTAGGTTACACATATCACCAGAATTCTCTGGAGATATGCATGTTTCCTCGCGAATTTTTCCTTCACCGAGAAGCGTGTAAAAATTGCGATAATCTATTAGACACAAGATTTAACAGAAAACTCATTGGTTAGAAAATATTTACTTACTATTTATTTCAGTTCTTTTAGGGATGTGATTGAACGATCTTTTCTTCTGAATTTAATTTCAAGTATAAGTAATATAAAATTTATTTCAATAATCTAATTAAATATTTGACGATGACTGTATTTAAGTGCACCACTTACCATCGATGTTGCAATTGAGTTCGATAGCGAACGTGCCACCGCAAACGCAGTTAGGGTGGCTAGGGCACATCACTCGTGCACTAATTACGTGTACGGTGAGTGCTGCTATCAGCACGTGCATGAATTTACGGTCCATCGTGATATTTTACATTGGTCCGTTTATTCACAATTATGTAAGTCAACGCCTACGGCAGGCTGTTCGATTGATTGATTCTTCGAGCGTCTTCCTCCATGGAAACTGTAACAAACATTTTTTGTAAATAACAAATAACTAGATGTGCTTGCGGTTTCGCCCGCGGCGAAATCAGTATATTTAATTCAAATTTTCACCATAAAATTAGTTATTGTGAGTCAACAATAAGAGACAGAGACATGCTATCGCAGACTTGTTGGTAGTATTTTTGTAAATCTACAATTCTCTAGTACATTACTTTCATGTATCACTGTTGGTTTACGCGATGCACGCGACTAAAGCTCCCAGCATGCGAGTTTTTTTTAATACTGCGCGACCTCTTCGACACAATTTACATAAAACCGTTATGCGTTATTTTCCTAAACCTTCCGGAAGAATTCGAATCGATCGAAAATCGATCACATACAGACAGATAGCTTTTGGGACTTTGTTTTATAATAAGTATAGATAAATACACCACCGTGTGGTATCGGTCTAAGTAGAATAGATCACCCTTATTTCTTACCGAGGTGTAGTAAAAGGCGACTAGGTCAAGTTAACGTCATTATTTTACGGCAGCCGGTCGTAAATAAAATAAAATAAAATCAGGCTCAATAGAAGAGCATTGGCGTGTTATCATTAAGTTTGTATTCAATAAAAATATATAACGGTAAATTGTAAAAATAAATATGATAATTCTACTATTTCCATGTGTATACATTTTCACATTTTAGATTCTATTTATTCTGAATTCAAATTAAAGTCTATTTTGCACAAGATTCGAATTCCAGTGCATTTAAATTGGAATTCAAGTTTGCACAAGCTATTATTTAACCAAATAAAATAATCGCTGACCTATAAATCGCAGTGCAGTGAATTTGTTTGCTTTGAATTGCCAACAATGGAATTGATTCCGCCAGTTGTGGATTGCGAGCGATTGGGAATAAAAATCGTGGTTGAAATTGCTTTGATGGTCAAAATAACGTTGTGTTAAATACAACAAAACCATGTCAGCCCTTTGATCATAATTTATATATATATATAGAATACACACACACTCACACACACACACATATATATATATATATATATTTGTGTGTGTGTGTGTCTATTCTGAATCTCGGAAACGGTGAAACATAAAAAAATGGTGAAATGTAGAATTCAAAGCAAAGGATTTTTTTTAGTTGTCAAAACCCGGGTTCGAATCCCACTTTTCACCGGCGCCTTCTTTCTTTTTTTATTTTTTTTTCAAATGTTTTTATTTATTCTTTTAAATTACCGAGCAAGCCTCGGTCACCGAGGTACTACATTATATGGACTATGCTTTAGAAATTTTTTGAAAAAAGTGCAATAATAATATTTGGCTAGAATCACGGTCTGTATTAGTGCTAGGATCTCATTTTATACAGAATTTCAAGGTTCTATAAACATTTTTAGTTAATCATAAATATTTTTAAAATGTCAGGACTAAAACAAGTGGAAAGTAATTTATTATATCATCATCATCATTTATCATTCTCCTGCCCTTATCCCACTCTAAATGGGGTCGGCACAAAGTGTTTTAAACATATTGGTACAAGACACCGGTCGTTTGGCTGACGTCAATTTAACTTAGTAGCCTTTTGCGACATCTCTATAAGATATGAGGGTGGTCTATTCTACTCAGGCGGATACCACACTGTTTGAATGTAATTTATTATATATAAAGATTTATTTTAGTTATGACAGTCGTCACTTATACTATACATTAATATATCTTAACTTCTTCAGATATAATATTATATATCTTATAGAATATAGAATATCATAAAATGGACTAGTATTATAAATCTTATAATTACCATTGTTTAAATTATCAGGCTAAAAATAAGTGATACATCAAATTGTTTTTTGCAATTAACAAGCCTTCGTATCCTGATAAATCGTGTAAGAAAATTCTTTCCAGTTTCCTAACTTATTTTATATTTAACGATGTAAAATATTTTTATTTAATTATCGTTTCTTAGGTATAAAATTTATCACCACAATGAACGTCATTTAAGTGTGCTTTATGGTACTTATAAAGTTATTTAGTGCAAACAAGTGACAGTAACTAGTTAGCGGCGAAAGACAACGTGACATCTGAGACAGCGAGGCGGTAGCACTTTCAGCCAGATAACAACTTGATTAAATGTCTTTGTTTCATTTCGCTGAGCAATAGGAAATACAAAGTAATAATTTAATTATAATTTTAAAACCTTTCTAACACCTCGCTTAATTGCCTCTTCAGGTTACAAGAGGCTTGGCATGTTTTTTCCTACAAAGAATCAGCTTAGCGCTTTAACGCGAAAACGTTGCGAGCAGTTTCGACTTTTCCACGCGGGTATGATATCCCGCTCTAAGTGGTCGGACAACATTTTTTAAACATGTGGTAACGTGATTTGGCTAATTATTTTACAGCCGGTCGCGTGCCTGACGTCAACTTACCCTGGTCGTCTTTTAAGACACCTCTGTAAGAAATGGGGGAACTTTTACATACAATTAATCATTATAAATTATTAAAAAATCAACAACAAAATATCAATTTACGATTTATTATTTAAAATCAAATTATTTATTAAGAATTAAACAAATACCTAAGGCGTGATCAATTTTTTCTTTCAAAAAATATGGAAAATAAAATCAAATTTCATAGTGACGCCTATATACTAAATCCGTAAAATTTGTTGGTGAAAACGTCTACGAATGTATTAGATTGAAAAAAAAATGAAAGTCACTCAGTAAGAATAATATAAAAAACTAAATATCAATGACAGATATTCAGTTTTCTTAACAGACATGTTATAACTATAACTTTTATTATTAAGTATCGGTTCAAAGTTTAATTTTTTTTGGACCACTGGTTAAAGTAGCAGTTTAGTATATTAAAAATATATTAACAATGGCAGTAAAAATTTAAAGTACACAAAAGTAAAAAAAAAAATACTCTTAGCTTGAAATATTATGACACGAAAGTTGAACACAATTTTCCAAGTAGCCATGGGGTAATGAAAAATGTTAGGAACAGAGCAAACACTATGAAAGTACTGTGGAGTATAAATTTTAATAGGAGGGTAGTTAAACACGTGCGGCTGGCATTGCAAGATAAATGACCACTGCATTACGTGCGTTTTTTACCATTAAAACTTTTCCACCTAACTACGCAACTCAATATGCTGCATATAATTTGAATTTATGCATAAAATTAAAAACATATTTTGCATAAAATTTATTCGTTCATGTTGCATATTTTTGTAACATATGAGGCGTTTTACAAACTTTAATGTTACGTTACTCTAAAATGAGAGATTGCTTCAGAAGGTTTTAGAGGTTCTCTTAGAAGATATGTATGTAAGTAATATCAGATACGTTAAAATTGTGACGATATGCTGTATTGTCTGTATGTATGTGTCTTTGAAGAATAATGTAAATAAAATCAAACTTTTATGCCTGGGAGGAGCCAAATGTAATAAAACTTTTATAGTGCTTTCCTAAGTTCACGTTCACATTACGATAACATGAATTCGTAATGTCTTAGACTAAGTTTTTTATTGAACAAAAGCTCGTTATCCTTGTTTCTTAAAGGTAGAACAATTTTGGTATAATGATTATATTAAATATATATTGAAATTTGTGTCATAGTAGTGAAATAAAAACATGGAAATTTTTGTACTACGTTACTAGTAAACTTTCTTATCGATAGATGCTCAACAGTGCGCAGTAAAATTACGTCATGAATAAATTTATCAGATACTTTGATGCACATTATAAGTTTGTCTAAAAAATTAAAGAAAAAGGTGTGAATAACAAAAGTAATACACTAAAATAAAATCTCATGATGTCAGAATCTAACTCTCGATGATGCTTCATCAGTTGCGGGTCGAAACGATTGTTCAGTTTGGTATAGCGAACGTGTAGAATGCTTGTGTATTGTGGTGACGTTAGTGGGGGTTTATGCATTGTTTTACGTATCCTGTATTTAAACGAAGAGTCCTCTCTAGATTTAGTATTATATATATTTTCTATTTACTAGTACTTTATCGCGGGTTATAGTAAAAAAAAATTACTTTTGTATTATAGATCTCTGCAAAATAACGCCTAATTCTATAGATGATGTGAATATTCTAAAGCTGAATTCAATTACTAGCCAAGACGTGATTAAACTAAAATTTAAATAAACAGACAAAGCGGAACATATATGAAAATTTTCATCAGAACCTTACGGTAAAATTCTGTATTTATAACGCAAATGCTAACCAACTTATAAGTCCAGTTAATGGAGGAAAACGAGTAAAACCATACCCGTCAATAACGGCTGATGGCGAAAGCTAGATATATTGGAAATTGCTCGATGCTTGTAAAATTTATTTTTTTCCGTAGGATTTAAAGCTAATTTATTGCCCACTCGTAGACATTTTACGATGGATAATTTATAGATCTGCTTTCATAATATAAATATTGGAAATACGTGATTCTATCTTTAATATTTTTATATTTAAATGCGTAAGTTATAGTTAATCTTGTATTTATAAATTTTTCTGAATTTTGGAAACGGCTCCATGTAAGGGGTTTTGGGGGGGAAAAATTGATCCAGCTAGGTATAATTTAAAAAAAATATAGTTTTATCCCTGTATTTAGGCACTGAAAAAAACTGCTATAATTTTATGTGAAAGCAAAGGAATATTACGCTATAAAACGTAAAGGCATGATAGATTAGACATTTGGATAATGGGCAGTCTCAAACGCTCTACCAGTACCAACATCGATTATAAATTAAAAAAAATAAGATTGTATTGCAGTTTTTTGTATATTAAAAAAAATACCGAATTAGACTTAGTCCCCCAGTCACCAGTTTTTTATATATTTTTCTTTGATTTGTATGATGTGTTTTAGCTCAAATGAGAACAACTAAGCGACTGGCGACTCGTTACAGAAAAACGCAGAGTTGTTAGACCCCATTAGGTGTAAGCATTTCTTTGTAGCAAAAAAATCCCTTGAATAGTCATATTTCTAGAGGTGGTCGACAATCAGTAATAAATAAGGTCTTCAACAACACTGGAAACCCAACTGCTTGCAAAATTATTAAATTATTATAATCTCTACATATTATAGACCAAAGTATCCCGCCGCGTTTGTCTGTATGCCACATAATCAAAACTACTAAGCAGATTTACATCCAAAACTTTTCAAGCATAAAGTTTTATCATTCTGTTAAAGAATTTATTATACTACATTAAAAACTAAAACGTTCCTTTAAACAAAAACAAAAGTTCCAAATTTTGTACGATGCTGACGCAATAACAACTTCTAAAAGCAAATCAAGCCAAGCTATGCATCACACATATTTCACAAAGTTTTGCTCCAATCAAAAACCAATTTTGCGAATCGGTATTTTTGATAGGCTAAGATTGCCGCTGAAGTGGACGTGTATACGCCGTCTGTGCTTTTTGGGCACTAAAATGTTTGATTAGTTTATTTGAACGTCTAGTAATTAAAAAATTTATGTGACTAATACTTATAGTTTATCTTCAAATTGTATATTAACGTGCAATTTTTTTTAAAACAATAGAATTAACTTGTTTTAAGTTTATGCTATGCCGTGTCGAATTTTTGTATTATCATTTAAGATTTTATGTAATAAATAAATAAAAAAAAATAAAATTGAAGAATTATTTAAAATTAGCTTTTACCCGCAACTTCGTTCGCGTGGATTATTATCGCACGATAGGTTGATAATACATGGATGGCATACAATGTCATCTAATTCCTGTAGAATTAATTACAGCTTACATGTTACCCCGGTGTATAAGAAATTGTGCCAAATTTCATCGATATTATTTCAGCGGATTTGCCGTGAAAGAGTAACAAACATACAACCATACTCATAAACTTTCACATTTATAATATTAGTATAATTTTTTAAAAAAAACGTGCCAGCATAAAAATAACGATTGTATGTAATTATACCATCACAGCATACTAGTCTAATATGAGAATTGCCAGGCAAATTTTATTGGATTTCAAACAACTTTACCTTTATCATGTATTTAAGTACATAAGTAAAATCTATTAAGTGAGCTTTTTACTTGGTAGTATCGATAATAACTAATTGAAAAATAAATTTGCTAAAAATTTATGTAGTTCCAAAAAAAGACGTTTCCTAACCATTAAAAGTTGTCAAGTATTTTTACTGAATAAATGACTTTGGAAAATCGAAAGTTGCCTAAATATTATAAATAAACTACGCACAATTAAAATTTATGTAGTTTACTTTTATAATTAAGGCATAGAAACAGCCTATAGTCACATCTTATTCTATCGGGTGAGCCCGACTAGTTTCAAGCCCATACTGAGCTCTGATTCATGAGCTCTTTATACGGCATTATCGCGGTCTGAATTGATTTTACTCAAATTATTTGTTGATTTATAAAAACAGGCGTTACTTTGCCAAACAACTTTGCTGTAACAAAATAATTTTATTGTAACTTCTGTAAATTATTTGTGTTAATAAATCATATTATATCTTCTTAAGGAAATTTACTGTTAACGTAAAACACTTTCATTAATTTCTTTATCTTCATTGCTCCTTACATATGTTAGCCAAACACCTATTTAAAAATATATGTACCAGGAGAACATAAGGCTACAGCGATTCAATGAGGTTTACGGCTTCGCGATCACGTGCTGCATATCCACTTAACACGAGCGCTGCAATTCCCAGCTAATTGGAACTGTTGGTAACGAGAATTAGTTTTGTTGGATTATCAAGGCTAATTCCAGTCCCACCTTAGTCTGATGTACGGAGAAATTGCAGCTGCGAGATTGTAATTAATTTTAATGTTTCAAAGTAAAGCTTTATATTTTTATAAATTTTCTTTTTGATAGTTAAAATAGAAGAATCCGCCGTGTGGTATCCGGCTTAATATAAAAGTACCACCCGCATTTCTTACTGAGGTGTCGTAAAAGGCGACTAAGGTAAGTTGACCCACAGTGTGGTATCCGGTTTAGTAAAATAGACCACCCTCTTTCCTACCGAGGTGTCGTAAAAAGCTACTAAGGTAAGTTGCCGTCAGTCAGGTCGTAAAATACGTAGCCGAATCTTGTGCCAACATGTTTATTACATGTTATGCCGACCCCACTTTGAAAGGAATAAGAGCAGGAAGATGATGATTATAATGAGTTAACAGAAAGTTGTTCCCGAGGATCATGTGTCAAATATAATTAATAAAGTTTTCATCCCTTCTTATAAAAGGCGAGAAAGTAACGACGTCAAGCTTAATGGTAATAATTAAACTTTTGCAATTAGCCTGCTGCACGACCTCTGGAAGTCATGAAACGCATCCCTTATCTTAGTGGAAATCCCACTGGCAACTTTCTTACAAAGTTGTTCAATTAATTATAAGCATAAAAATTTGCGAAACGTGCTTTAATAATAATTATTGACACATTTTTATTACTTTTCTCTTAAATATACTAAAAATAATGCCTAAATGTGGTGTTAAACGCAAAACAAATAAAGGATAAGAAGTAAATAAGGCAGGGGTTAATGTTCGGTAATATTCGAAGAATGTTCTAATATGTTTATCATTTGAACTAATAATACAAAATTTATAATAAATTATTGTGCATTAAAAAATTAATTTTATTATTTATTTACAAAAAATTATTCACGGATCGCAAAATATATATTTTTATTATTATTGTATTATGGGTCTCCTCGAAGTAATGCCTTATTCCATAAATTATTTAATATTATAATTTTATGAGTACTACGTTTTAACCAAAAATAAAACTCATAACTAAATTTGCAATGCACTTCGCAGTATTGAAAGCACATCATGTTATATAACGTAAAGGTCAAAGGTTTGCACTTTGACCTTTAATGCAGTGCTGACGTCAGCATGAATTCTCGTGGGTGGAAATATAGTTTCGAACTCTTGATATCTTAGCATCGAGTTCACAATGCATTATCGTATAGGAAAGCCGAGGCTCTAATCTAAGGCGTAATCTTTCATTCAAATATGTTTTGTGCACAAATAATATAACGATTGTAAGAAAAACTTCAAAATCAGGTAAGGTAAATAAATCAAATCAAAATAATCATTATTCAAGTAAGCTTTTTACAAGCACTTTTGATTCGTCTTGGATTAATTAGATTTAATAAAGCAACAACTGGTTCGGAATGTTGCTATTACCGAAAATAACCAACAAAAAACTCGGCGGTCTATCTTTTAAAAATTGAGTTATGTCGACAAAAATAAGTGTCAAGAACTGAACACAGATCGACACAGGAAATTCCCTTAATTTAATTATAAGTTAAATGTAACTCAAAACCTTCTATCTTTATATTATCCGCATCGTCTTTACAATTTGTAACAGTATACGCCTTATGTATAAATTACTTCTATTATATAATATTTATTTATTTATTTATTTATCAAATACTTAACCCACAAGACATTACAGTTACCCAATTCATCTTGTGGGGCTACATTGTACAAAAATCACACAAAGCATGCAATAATATATTATATAAAATAAAATATCCAGAAAATAAACATAAAAACATAATATTAGGCTTACTTATTCTGTAAACTATATGTGATTAATTTAATGAGCTGAAGCGGTGGAGTATGAAACACATCCAAGGCCGAGTTCTCCCTAACCAAATCGTTGAGCAAGCGCAGCGCACGAACAAGCGGAGCATGCTTGCCTAGCTCTGTCCTACATTGCGGTAACGCGAACAGAGTGCGGCGACGTGCAGCTACATACCCGTCTGGCACGTGCAGATTTATATATGCTAATACTGCAGAATTAGATCTTCTGCCCTGAACGACGCTTAACACGTATAACAGCAATGCCGTAGTACGCCTAAATTCAAGCGTGTCATATCCTGTCATACCCAGCAAGAATCGACTAGGATATATTGTAGGATATCCGACAAAGTATCCGTACTGTTTCCTGTATAGCCAACGTATAAATTTCTTTTGAATTTTTTCGACCATGTCTATATATTTTGACTCATATGGATTCCAGATGAGTGCATTAGTCTCCAATTTACTTCGCACAAAAGCGTTGTAAAGGAACTTTACAGCTATGACCGAATCAAAAGTTTGCGCTTGTCGCAATACGAAACCTAATGTTTTGTATGCTTTAACACACGTATTATTTATATGAGTGCGAAATGTCACATCTGCAGACATTTCTGTTCCCAAGTCTTTAATTGCTGTTATACGTGATATCGCTGCTCTATCAATTTTATAGTCCATTAAGATAGGTGTTTTTTTTCGAGTATATGTTATGACTGAGCATTTCCGATCATTGAAAAACAACTTATTTTGGCGACACCATTGTATGACATTATCAATATCAGCCTGTAAAATACTGGCGTCAGAAAAACTTTGGATGGTAAAGAAAAGCTTTAAATCATCCGCAAATAAAAGACAACTCGCCTGGGTGACTACCTTTGGCAAATCGTTGATCATTATTAAGAATTCCAGAGGACCCAAATTACTTCCCTGACTTATTCCAGAATAAGTAAAGTAGGGTTCTGAACGATGTCCTTCATACTGCACATACTGTCTTCGATCCCGAAGATATGTGGAGAAAAACTTAAGCAGTAAGGGAGTAAAACCCACAGAAGCAAATTTACTAAGAAGTACGTCGTTATCTACAGTATCAAAGGCCTTTTGGAAGTCAAAGTATGCAGCATCAACCTGAAAACCAGAATCTACAGCTCCTGTAACATACGTCCAGAACGAAAGCAAATTAGTACATGTCGAGCGCCCGACTCTGAATCCATGCTGAGATTCAGAAAGTTGGTGCTCTAGCTGTTTCCTTATGCGGTACTCCAATATCGATTCGAACAGTTTGCCAAAGGTAGACAATACAGCAATAGGCCTAAAATCACTTATGTCACGACTAGAGATCTTTTTTGGTACTGGAACTACCCGAGATATTTTCCAAACATCTGGATAGAAAGAGTTCATGTAACATAAATTGAAAATATGTTTCAATGGTAACAAAAATACACTACTGCAGTCTTTAACTACATATGACGGAACACCATCCGGGCCTGACGAACGTTTCGGCTTAAGTCTACTTAGCGCCTTCCTTACGTCCACTGTTGATATGCAGTCTATATGTATACGCTCACTGCCCCCGTTACAATTTTCTAACGCCTCATCAACACATAACCGCGGCGGTACCTGCGCATACACCGAACTAAAATACTCTGCAAATGCATTTGCGCACTGTTCGCTTTGTATTAATACACCATTTTTTGAAATCTTGTTCTTAACAATATTTCTTTTTGTAGCTATATAATTCCAAAATAAATTTGGCTCCCGTTGTATATTATTCTCCATCTTAGTTTTATATATTTTGAAATCAGACTTGATATTTATTTTAACCGTGGATCTATACTCCGAGAATAACTTTAAATATTTTTCATCTTTCGTAGATTTATATAACTTATGATATCGCGCTTTTAATAATATATGTTGCTTAGTGATATCGGAGTACCAAACAGGATATATATACTTTAATTCACGTGTCATGCTTTTTATCTTGCGTGGCACACAATCAACTAAACACGATTCGAGAATTAAATAAAAAAGTTCAATGGCTGTATTCGGATCTAAAATTTCATATAAAGGAGACCAATCAACATCTAATAAATTATTATATAGCAAAGAAAAATTTGCTTTTTTGAAATTCCATTCCGGTTCTGTGCTAGATACAGAGAAAATTGTTTTCCGACCGGTAAATGAACACTCAAAACATATCTCAATTGGAGGGTGATAAGAATCAGGAGGAACAAGCGATTCCTCGGATCTGCATACAGTGACTTGGCTCATTGATTCGGTAACGAGAACAAGGTCTAATAGCTGGCCGCTTTCGTTGTATATTTCATTAATTTGTATCAGCTCACAAAAAGATAACAAAAATTGAAAATCAGACTTTGCACCTAAATTAGCAGAATTAAAATTGAAATCGCCACATATCACAATTCTATGCTGGCTGTAACAATTATAAATATATTCAATACACTCATATACCATTAAATAATTTTCGTCGCTAGAATTAGGCGGTATATAAGTACATACCAATACACACATTAAATTATTACCACGGTATAATCCGCCACAAACCAACTCACAGTTCAATGTCTCATTCAACGGTACACATATAGATTGCAGTTTGTATTTTTGGCGGGCTATAATGGCTACCCCCCCACCGCGACGATTATTTCGCCTGTCACACCTAAGCATATAAAAACCATTGGGAATAACTTCCGCATCATATATACTGTCACTTAACCATGTTTCACTAATGAGATGAATATCTGCAGGCGAAGCAGTAATAGCCGATGAAAATAACTGTAATTTTGTACGAAGACCTCTTACGTTTTGATAACATATGACTACTTGACGATAATTATCAATTTTCTTGTGAAAAATCTCCCCCGTTATCGGTGTTTTTAGCTGGACGTCTACGAAACCACTCATTAAATTCAACATTCGGTGGCCAATGTTTTGGTGTCATAAAAAATTCGAACAAACTTTCCTGGACCGTCACCACAAATGAGGCATAAAAATTGTGTTTTAATTTTAATTTCTCTACTACATACGGTGCCCCCGTAGAACATTTTTTAGCCATGTAAGTCTGGACTTGTTCAGAAGTTACAGTAGGTTTCAGTGACCACAAATGAATTTGCTTGACTTTCTCCACTGTAACCAAATCTACATCAGCCTCACCCGCCCCTCTAGTAACCGGGCTCCGTTGTCTACGTCGAACGACACTCCATTGGTGAGCATCAGACGTACCGCTGTCTAACGTCTCAACGGTAGCCGCTTCGGCAACCACGGGCTCGGTATCGATTGCTTCTATTAGTACGTTAGTACCATTGCCGTTAGATGGCGCTCCCCGAGGCTTATTTGGCTTCTGCTGCAGTTGTACATAATCCCGTATAGATGTCGCTGCCAACGCTCGCTGTCGTCTCGTTTCGACCCGTGTAGGCTTCGGCTCGACTCGCTGCGCAGTCGGCATGTGAGAATGAGAGTTACCTGGTTCGTTTGATGCGGTAGCTCGATGTCTCTGTCCCACAAATGCTTCATCACTTCGCGATTCCTTTTGCTTACCCTCATGTGCCGAAGATTGTGTCGTAATTAAATTATCTAATTTGGCCTCTAAATTACGAACAACTTCCAATAGCGAATTAATCTTCAATTCTAAGGGCAGCACAACTGTTTGGAATACTTTAAGAATATCCGCAGGAACTAATTTGTCCATTGTTACACGTTATATATTAAAATCGTACAGAGGTAAACAAACACGTCTTGACAAATTTAAGGTCCACCGACCGAATATATAAATATATATACTAATATATAAATTACTTAGATCTTTTTGTCAGAAAAATTAAAGCCAGCGTTAAAAAAAATTGTCAATCCACCGTGAGTATGTATTGAGTATCCGGCTGAGTAAAATAGACTACTCTCATTTCTTGCCAAGGTGTCGCAAAAGGCGACAAAGGTAAGTTGACGTCAATCGGGTCGTAAAATAACTAGCCAAAAATTCTAGCAACATGTTTAAATGCCGATTCCGCTTATAGTAGGGTAAGGGCAAAATAATGGAGATGACTTTAAAAACTGTCGATGTAAATTCCGAGAAATATTCCAATAAAGCTTCAGATTAAATAAAAATACTACAAAAAGTGAAAATCAAGACACGCCTCAATCTCTCACAAAAGTCACGGGAGCAATATAAATTTTTATTTAATCTCACGCGCCATAATATTTTATGAAAAAATAAAAAGCCTCCCGTTCCAGCTATTGGCACGTACGTTTTTGGTGCTCAGTCTTTATTTAACCCTGTAAAAGGCTTTCACGCGAAAATGGAAGAGTATTTCACTTATATAAAATTGCTGAACGCTTAGAATACTGTACATCAAAGAACGACGCCAACTATTGAATCTGAAGTCTCTTGGCATCGATTTTCATTAGGTACTTATTTATATACTAGTACCTCTTTGTGTGCGTGAATAGCCATAGATATACAAAAAAGGGTGTAATGGAGCGAGCTGTTTTGTTGGTATAAATATGAAAAGATTCTATTATACGGTTTATATTTTAAATAGCAACCCTATTAATGATTAATTGTGACTGGTTATTTATTACAATTAAGGAATTATTTAATGACTGACGGCTGAGTAGAATAGACCACCCTTATTTCTTACCGAGGTGTCGTAAAAGGCGACTAAGGTAAGTTGACCTACCGTGTGGTATCCGGCTGAGTAGAATCGACCACCCTCATATCTTACTAAGGTGTCGTAAAAGGCGACTAAGGTAAGTTGACCTACCGTGTGGTATCAGGCTGAGTAGAATAGCCACCCTCAATTACCGAGATGTTAAATATGACTAAGGTAAGTTGTTGTTAGGCAGGCGGTCGGTCGTAAAATACGTACCCAAATCATGCAACATGTTTAGTAGAGCCCTTATTCTAGTTAGAGTGGGAAGAAGAATAAGAAGGAAGTATTTTCTAATACAGAGGACTTTAGTTATTGGTAAAAGTATTTGTTTATTGTAAGTATTTGTTATTATTAAAAATGTGTAATAAATAACAGCCTGAATAGAAGAATGTTTTTTCATTTATAAAAATATTAAACAAATAACTAAGTATTCAGACACTCGAGCAAGAATTTCTACTTTTCGGTCTATGAAAAATGTCACTATTAAACGAAGCCCATCTAGTCTAGCGATATTCATGTACCTCTTTAGTTTTATATTCCAATAATATATATATTCTTTATAGTTATTATACAATAAAGACACACCAAATAACGTTATTAAACATTTTACACTAGATGCGCCACCCCACGCAAGCGAGACATCACGTGCGCCCGACGGCTTGAATTAATGCTCCCTTTTATAAGGGTTTTGTTATGTAAATAACAAATGAATCGATACATTCCACGTGCGGTCTGAATTCACTTTACATTTTTATGGGGCTTGCTAATTCAGGAATAATTTAAATATCAAAGTGAAAACTAGCTCTCTGTTACTATTATTTTAATACTGGACTATCCGACCATAAACACGTTATAACTTGTCATTTATCAAATGCTAAATACGTTGCGCTGATTTCATTAGTGCTAACAGTATGCCATGAAAAACTAAGTTTTGAATTATGTATGTGCACAAATACTAATTCAGATTTTTTTTGTAATTAAATAACGAACATTCATAAAATATTAAACATTTATATTAAAATCAGTCCGTCCGCCGCGTGAAAGTAGTTGAATAAAATAGACCACCCTCATTTCCCTACCGAGATGTCGTAAAAGGAAACTAAGGTAAGTTGACGCGCCGTGTGCTATCCGGTTGAGTTTGTAGAATTGAGTTGAGTAGAATAAACCACCCTCTTTCGTAACGAGGTGTAGTAAAATACGACTGAGGTAAATTGACGTCAAGCAGTTAATTATATAGTCAAATTATGTGACAACATGTTTATAACATGTTCGTATCATGTATCATGAGAAAGACCTTTGTCCAATTGTAGACGCCCTTAAACTAAAATCGTAACGAATACGGTAAATAATGTCAGACTCATATCAAAGTTCGAGTTTTATATAGAGAAAGCAAATTAATAGTACTTAAAGATACTAGAAAAAATCCATCAAATAGTTTATTATATTTATATTATATTTATATATATTATGTAACATCTAAACAAGATTTTCCTGTAAATAAATACTATTGAAACCAGACTTGTAATTAATTACTTCATGTTACCCTAACACTACAATTTCGCACCCTCCGCAACAACAGCCCTAATTCTCGCTTTCTTATTATCCGAATCACTTCGACGTGCAGAAACGCCAGTATTATTTGCTTTATCCAATTATAGCAACAGTAATTCCGATGATTAAAGCTGAGAAGTACCAAACTGTATTTTTTTAATACATAAAGTAACATTTGTTTTGGAAGAATATTCCTAAAAGGAGAAACCATAGCAAATATGGATGGTATACTATTTTTTATTTACTGAAAATCTCTTATTAACATCTTTATGTTTATTGTTACTTATAAAAACTGTAGGGTTCATGTCTAATACGACAAATACACAATAATTTTTGTTCATATTTATTTTAATAGAACTGCCGTGTGGTATCCGGCTGATAAGAATAGTACCACCCTCATTTCTTACCGAGGTGTCGTAAAAGGCGACTAAGGTAAGTCAACCCGCCGTGTGGTATCCGGCTGAGTAGAATAGACCACCCTCATGTCTTACCGAGGTGTCGTAAAAAGCGACTAAGATAAGTTGACGTCAGGCAGGCGGCCGGTCGTAAAATACGTAGCCAAATCGTGTGACAACATGTATATTACATGTTGTGCCGACCCCACTTAGAGTGGGATAGGGGCAGGAAGATGATGATTTATTTAAATTGAAATTGTTTTATTGATAAATATGCGCTTCCATTTCAATATCCATAAACCTTAAATTTTCTTGAAAGAATTATTTTCCGAAGCATTAATTTATATAAATTAAATTTAATATAAACATGGATTTAAACCTCCTTAATTGTGATTCCAATACAGAGCCGAAGTTAAAGCACATAAAAATGTCCCGGCTTTAAGAAAATAAGTAATCGAAATGATGATAAAAGTTAAAAGAAATAAATATGTAAAAACAGAGAATTAAATATTACTTGTCCTTTGAACAATCGATCAAAGAAGCAATTTTCACAGACCATGAAACCTTGCTAATGCGAAACAAGGGAAAATTACATTTATAAAGGAATTGAAAAGGTTGATTGATTGTAAATGATTACAGGAGCTTATCTGCCAGTTTAATTTGCAAGTCAAACCAAAAAAAAACAAATAAAACCAAATTCCTAAGTCAGAATCCATGGACGAAACAAAAAAAGGCAATTGAAATAAAAAAGTTGACTCAATAATATTGCTGTTGCGTACACCCTTGACCTTTCAACAGTCAATCGAAAATAATTGCTGTCGTTTTTTAAATAATATTGATATAAAGGATATAACGGAAAAAATACCTGAATGTAATTTATGTAGTAATAAAAATGTAATTTTTCCAATCTGTTACGTCACACTCAAAGCTTTTTCTCATTAGCTACTGTCTTGTATTCTTATACAATCTCTTTCTTAAAATATGATGGAATAAAACCTTTTAAAAAGTTGCAGTGTAATTATTTCAAATGAAAATCTAAGCGTGTAGTGAAACAAACAGTTACATACTAATTAATTAATATATTAATTAGATTAAGCCACTCAAATGTTACCCGAATGTCTCTAATTGCCCAATTAATGTTATAGCAATAAATAATTTTTCCAAATTCATCATATCGCAAGCATTTAATGGGCATTGTATTATTTCATAAACAAGAATCACTATCTGCTTCGATCTATTAAGAATTATGTGAACAATCTTTAACAAAAACAAATACATATGAAACAATGTTTGACCTTTAGCTCTCCTCGAGGGTAAACCACTAATGAGCATCGTCAAATTAGCATGGTAAGGGTAAACTATAAATAGCAAGTCACGGCATTGATTGATCACTTGAACTTAAAACTTCAACGTCAAACAAATTTCTCTTTTGTTTAAACACTGAAATATGCGACGTAATTTTAATTAATTCAGTTCTACAAATGTTATTTAGTTAGAAAGTACTTAACTTCTATTTAATAAAATTACTTGACGATACCTAAAATAATTATTACTAATTAATTATAAATAAATATATTATAATTTTATTGTTACAAATTAATACTTAAACTTACCTTTTAGAAGTATATATCCAAGACCACAAGAAACATATTCGAAACCGAATTTTCCTTCAACGCACAGTTTATATCAATTCTTCACGTTAAATAATAATGAATGTTATAACAGTCTAATAGAGCTTTCTAGCAATTCCCGTAGCGCTTACGTAGACGCGTTGCCGTTACGTCGGCTACGATGCAACTGAAATGCTACGCGAATATCGTTCGGTTTCGACGCAAAATAGAGATATTCGGCTATGTTCGGATATCAACGGAAATTACCGAGTCTGTTGTTTATGGCTGCGTAGAATAGAAATGATTTGATATCACCATTGAATACGAAATACAGTTTCTGTGACGTTTTATTATTAAGCAGTTCATTTTTATGTCGAGTATTTTATTGTTGTATGTGAATTTTGCAATTATCTTTAATCAAACTATGAGTATAAGGGGTTGAAGGCTAAGAAAGTTACTTGCCATTTTTATTGTTATGTAATATTAAATATTTTTTTTGCTTTAATAAAATGGTTTTATTTTAAATACTAAGCATAAGTTGGAAATTTACTATAATAATAAATATGTAAAAGCCCGATAAGTGTTTTTGTTGAAGTGTTGATAATTTTGGTGTAGGCGTTAGTTAATACCTCGATTTGAATAAATATAATTATATTTCATCATGCAACACTTTATAGACATATTATTTGAATTTCGATTGAATTGTTACTTTTAAGGACTGTTCAGAAAAGCGTGTAGCGTTTTTTTGTTGTTAAAACTAAACTGCTGCAGTGTATGTTAGTGACTTAGGCTTTTTACACAGTGGATACTTTATACAGTGAGTTTTCAGTAAAGAAGCCAGTCTTAGTATGAACGTGGTTTCACTATTTATGTAGTTTCACTTAGAGGCGATACTGTCATTAGATAATCACTCATTTGATCAGATATTTCTTATTAGTGAGGACAGAAAAATATTACTTCACTTATTAAAATGTTCTTGACTAGCTTTTAACCGCTAATTTGTTCACGTCGACCCGTAATGTTGGAATCAACAGTAGCTTCATGAGTGACATCACTCACCAACTCTGCTAAATATCTCCATCACAAAAATCAGATCATTCCAAGGGTGGTTAAATTGCAATTACAATGATTCCGCTACTCGAAGCGTAAACAAAATTTGGTTTCTTTTATGGAATTATTGCTAATTATCAAAGAATTGATGCCTTTGAGATGTGGTGCTGGCGACGTATGCTGAGAATACCTTGGACCGCGAAACGCACCAATGCATCAATCCTGACCCAGCTCCGAATAAAAATTCGTTTATCTACGATATGCCGACAACGCATCCTTTCATATTTCGGGCACACGGTACGCAGAGGCGACGAAAGTTTGGAGAAACTTATTGTGGTCGGGAACACTGTAGGAAAACGATCACGCGGTCGTTCCCCAACAAGATGGACTGACCAAATAAGAAACTCGTCGTCCTCTAATTTTCACGCGATCGTAAGAGAGGCAATGGATAGAAACAGATGGAGGCATATCATCAACTCCAGACACAACCCTGATGCTGACCACGATCCTCAGACATGAGGGACCGACGATAGAGAGAGAGAGAGAGATCAAATATATATTTGCTATGTCTGCTGTGTGCTATCCGGCTGAGTAGAATAGACTACCCTCATTTTTACCGAGGTGTCGTAAAAAACGATTTAGTCAAGTTGATGTCAGGCAGGCGGCCGCTTGTAAAATACCTAGCCAAAACATATTACAACATGTTTAAAACATGTTGTGCCGTACCCCATCTAGAGTGGGATAAGGGCAGGAAAATGATGAAATATCTGTAACGGAAGGAAAAGAAGGAGAGCTGAAGTGAAGCATAGACACGCTGTGGGGAGGTGTGGTGACGGGCGTATAGGTGCGGTGCGAAGATGAGCGGTGCGGAGAGTAGAGTGGTAGCGCCATCTGACGTAGTCGTAGAAGTGACGTCGTTGTGCATGGAATTGACAAGCACGATGCGGATGACGACGGCGACGAAGAGGACGACGCGACGGGCGAAAGGGCGAATACACCGGACATGACACACCTACCTGATCAGGACACCACCGGACGTGACACCACCGAAATTGACCCCGAGGTCTGGGAGCTACCATTCCCAGACCTCCCCACCGAACAAGACATCCATTAGGTCACCTAGGTGACCTGGGCTTACGGCCCAAATACCGACACCTTTAGGTCACCTAGGTGACCTCGGCCTACGGCCGGAACACATACCGGGCTTAAGTGCCCGCGAGGAGATGCCCGGGTAAAGAGGAATTCCTCGAGGCCCGCACCCCGTTTACCCCCACCCGGGGAGTAAACGAGAAGACCCTGCTGTCTGAATTGACAAGTTGTTAAAAAATAAATTGATTGACTTCAGAGAAAATCGTTTCTTATTTATTGAATAAATATAAAGAAGATATTGTTGTTTTATATCATTTGCTCTCCAAAAAATCGTCAATCCTCTCTTTCTGACTAGCAGCATCGTTCTCAGCGCAAGTACGCAGTGACTTTTCTATCTATAACTCTTAAAAGGAATGGGGAGGTCTTTGTTTGTGAGGTAGTTGCAGACTATTTACTTTTACAGGTTTATTCTTACCAAATTATTACGATATCAAACTAATCAGCTACGATGAGTATGGGGAAAAGTCATTTCCAATTATTGTAAAGGGTTAGAAAACTACGTTGCTGCGTCATCCCACTTATTGGACACCCGAGAACTCTTGTCACGTTTCCTTTGTTACACGGCGGGTACATTATCGAATTACGTTATTTCGTTATTATATTGTATGACAAAGGAAATTCCATATGCATATCATCCTCCTACCCTTATCCCATTCTAAGTGGGGTCGGCACAACATATTATAAACATGCTGTCACATGATTTGGCTACGTATTTTACAACCGGCCACCTGCCTGACGTCAACTTATCTTAGACGTATTTCACGACACCTCGATAAGAAAGAGGGTGGTCTATTCTACTAAACCGGATACCACACGGTGGGTCAACTTACCTTAGTCGCCTTTTACGACACCTCGGTAAGAAATGAGGTTGGTTTATTCTACTCAGCCGGATGCCACACGGCGGGTCGACTTAACTTAGTCGCCTTTTACGACACCTCGGTAAGAAAAGAGGTTGGTACTATTCTATTCAGCCGGATACCACACGGCGTGAAATTCCATATGCATACTAATATTATAAATGCGTAAGTCTTTCTGTCTATTAAACTATAGCGGCGTATCTGCTGAAACTATATTTGTGAAATTTGGAAAATTTCCGCTTAGATAAGATAAAAGTTTAACCCTGACCCTTAGACCCTGGTTAACAAAAATTGTATAATTGAAGGTGTTTTAACTTTGTAAATTAACACAAACGAAATTCTGTACTATGCTTATATTTATAACTAGCAATCGCCAGCGGCTCCGCTTGCGTGGGAAGGTTAAAACCGTAATATAGTATTTTGATAACCATAAAAATGGTTAACGTGGGTTAACCTTAAAAGCTAGACATATGCCGTCGCGGACTTTTATTTAGAACTCTTAGAGGGATCAATTTTGTAACACATGATTTTGGACATGATTTTCACCGTTTACTTTGTACGCCGTGTGGTATTCGGCTGAATAGAATAGTACCACCCTCTTTTCTTACCGAGGTGTCGTAAAAGGCGACTAAAGTAAGTCGACCCGCCGTGTGTTACCCGGCTGAGTAGAATAGACCAGCCTCATTTCTTACCGAGGTGTCGTAAAAGGCGACTAAGGTAAGTTGACCCACCGTGTGGTATCCGGTTAAGTGGAATAGACCACCCTCTTTCTTACCGAGGTGTCGTAAAATACGACAAAGGTAAGTTGATGTCAGACAGGAGGCCGGTCGTAAAATACGTAGCCAAATCATCTGACAACATGTTTATAGCATGTTGTGCCGACCCCACTTCGAGTTGGATAAGGACAGGAGGACGTGATTTCACCGTTTACTTTGCACGCAAGGAAAGCTTTAAGTATTGCCGTTTTCGTAATATTTTTATTGCCGCTCCTCTTTTATTCATCTTAGTCTGATGTTATATAGCTTATAGCCTTCCTGAATAAATGGACTATGTTACACTTAAAGAATTTTTCAAATCGGTCCAGTAGTTCCTGAGATTAGCGCGTTCAAACAACCGAACCGGTGTGTAACAAAGAATATCACGGTGGAAGCCGTGTGGTATCTGTGTAGAATATACTACCCTCTTTCTTACCGAGGTGACGTAAAAGGCGACTAAGGTAAGTTGACCTACCGTGTGGTATCCGGTTGAGTTAGAATAGACCACTCTCTTTCTTGCCGAGGTGTAAAAGACGTGTACGTTTACGTGTACATGTGAAAATATGTTTATAACATGTTATACCCACCCCCCTTTGAGTGGAACAAGGGCAGGAGGACGATGATAAATTTTACGATGATAAATAGACAAATAAAATAGAAATAAGGAATATGAAACAAATATCAGCAAAACGTGAGAAGTATAATAAATTATTTTGAGATCATTTGGAATCCTAAAATGACATTAAAAAAAATATTCATATGTGCTAAAATTATGCGTATTAAAAAAAATACAATTTCATTCAGTATTCACAAAACAAATGGACGGCATAAATAAAACGACAATCTCAATATTTTCGGGCGTGACGGATTTTTTAGCGAGTGTTTATACTTTATGACAGGGATATTTCGGGTTTAGAAATGAAATTCACACGTAGACTCCCACGAGGGATGAAACGTTTGAAAATATGGAGTTGTTTTTGTATAAAATTCTTTTGACAGAAACCTTCTTCAAACCGACCTATATTAACATTTCAAAACATTTTAAATACTTCGCAAAATTCAATGTATTTAGCTTCAGATCTACTTATATCATGCTGAGCAAACTATGAATATTTTGTACGAATTATGCTCTAATAACATAGCTATGACGAGGTTGGGTAACTATTATGCAAAACTTATTTGTCTACAGAACCCTTTAATCAATATTCATTAGTTATTCGCTATATTAAGTACACAAATCGAATACAAGACACAAATACTGACTTTTTACTGGCCCGTTGGCTCAGTTGGAAGTGACCCTGTCTTCAGCTCTGATGGGTCGCGGGTTCGTTTCCACATTCAATATTTTCCATAAAACAATTTATTAGTTTTTGAGTCTTTTGTGGGTTCTTTGAGTGGGTGTATATATGGATGTGATACGTGCTGTAACTAATCTTGCATATATAAGGTATGAGAACGGCTTATGCTTCCTTCACTTAATATTACATAGATTTTCTTAACAAATGTGGATTATAGCAAAATAAATCTGTTATAACTTTCGTACTATGTAATTTCACAAAGTAACGCCAACTTCTATAAATTATTTAAATATATTATTACTATTGTAATTTGTATTACAGTAACAAGCAATGCTCGGTAATTTTTTAAAAAGATGTTAAATAATGCAAATAAAAAATGCTAAAGGGGTGCTAATATCTCGGCCCTAATACTGGGTATTTTTACTTCTTTAGTCTACCCGTTCCCCGCTGGGCATACAACTCTACAAATGACAGCAAAAATAGTCTTCTGTATTTAATGTCAATTTAAGACATTTATCAATGTTCGAAAATAGGGATAGATCAATTTTTCAATCGATCAACAATTACAAAGCATTGACTTTTGAAACTTCAAGTTATTCATTTTAATTTATTATAACTAAAAGCAAATCTTATAAATTAGAAAACAAAGTGGCACGTTTATTCGTTCGTAAATCCGTGCGCTAAACCGACTGCTGGAATAACAGGGATTCCGTTAATCTGTTTTTGTGCGAAGGCTCAGATTCGATCAACTATAAATCATTTTCGATCGTTTCGCGGTTTTATACGGATTTATCTTGTTTCGATGGAGGATTTAGCAGTAAGGCTTTAGTGTTAAGATTATTACTACCTAATACAATAAAAAAAACCGTCTAGGATTTGTAGATGTAAGGGTAATTAAAATTCAATATATTCTTTATTCAAATAAACTTGTAAGCAAGTGCTTTTGAATCGTCAACTCTACTGCTAGTTCGGAAGCTGTTCCTACCGAGAAGAGCCAGCAAGAAACTTGGCGGTTGCTCTTTTAAAAATATAATTCTTAATACAAGTTACATTTTGTCAGTCCTGTCCTGTACAGGTTCAAATAAAGCTATATCCACACATTCTTATCATCCAAACAATCCTCAACAATATAGTAGGCTTTCTGTAGCAGCCTCTTTTTATCAGTGTTTTTAAACTGCTGTAATGGCAACGTCAAAATTAATATTTGCTCAGTCTGCCCACTTGATTACCAACTGCGTTACACACAGCATTATCATTCTCCTGCCCTTATCCCACTCTAAGTGGGATCGGCACAACATGTTATAAACATTATCATATTCATTGGCTAGGTATTTTACGACGGTTCGCCAGCCTGACGTCAACTTACCTTAGTCGCCTTTTACGACACCTCTGTAGGAAAGAGGATGGTCTATTCATCTCAGCCACCACACACCGCACACCATACGGCGGAACAACTTACCTCAGTCGCTTTTTACGATATCTCGGTAAGAAAGAGAGTGGTTGATACGGACTTCAGTGATAAATAAATAAAACAACCGAGGATTTTGAACAGGCTTAGATTTGTGCGTCGTAGAAGATTTGAAAATTTTTAGGAAACATAACGAGAGGCTTTTGAATCTTTGTGCGCGTATATAAGGTTGACGTATATGTCAAATTTGAATATTACCCGTCCCGCGAACAACAGACGACGCACGTTCCTTTTTACCATTATTTATTATCATTATAATAATATGTACAATTATTTTTTAATTACAAATAAATTATAATTGCATCGCTAATAGTGGTCTATTCTACTCAGACGGAAACCAAACGGTAGGATAACTTACGTTAATCGCCTATTACGACACCTCGGTAAGAAGAGGGTGCTATATTCTACACAGTTAGATGTTACACACAGTTACACCACACGGTGTATGTATTCTTTGTTTATATTTTACTTGAAATGAATAAAATATAAAATCGTAGGTAGAGTCCAGTCGCCAGAATAAAAGGTATTACGATAATCTGTTTTAGGCGGACGCACGATCCGGACCAACTATGAATCATTTTCGGACATTTTACGGTTTTAAATGGATTTACACGACGAGCTGGTTTATCTCGTTTCGATTTAGGATTTATCAGAGAGCGTTGTTATTTTTAGACAAAAATTTACTAAATATATAGAAATGATATAATATAATCGGTCAAATCGGTCCAGTATTTTTTGTGTGAAAACATTACAAACATACATACAAATTTTTCTTCTTTATAATATTAATATAAATGTATAGAAGCTGGATATAATTACGACTCATTTTATCGGATGAGCCCGACTAGTTGAAAGCCCATACGGGACTCTTAACATGAGCTCTTTATGCGACTAACTTTAATTTTTAATTTTACGATAAAATAAGCCATGACTATAGCCGGTTTCTATACATTTTAAATACCACTCACGATTGTTTGAATTAAAAAATGATACATTTACTGCCATTTTTATTTAAGTAGAAAAAAATTCTCGATTTCTTTGGATGCACTATGTGAAGTCAAAAACAACATTAAGAAGTAAAAAAGAAATTATTATAAATAAGCTTCTGCTCTAAATAAATGCATTTTAATTTCAAATAGACTATCCAAATTTTGGTATACATATCTCCACAAATTGCATCGATAGAATGCTGCTCCATTCTTAGATAAAAGACGTACAGACAAACTTACGCATTTATAATATTAGTATTTGTCGTAAAATAATTATGCAAAAAAGGCTAACGTATCAAATCAAATTATATCAAAATAATCTTTATTCAAAGTTATCTTTTTACAAGCACTTTTGAATCGTCAAGGATCAGTCTTTAATATTTAAATGAGTTAATCTTGTATATATATATATATTTTCCGAATCTCGGAAACGGCTCCAACGATTTTCCTGAAATTCAGCATGTAGGAGGTTTTGGGGGAGAAAAATTGATCTAGCTAGGTTTTATGTAAAAAAAATATTGTTTTATCCCTGTTTTTGGGCATTAAAAAACACTAACATTTATATTGAATTGAATTTTCGCCATTAACTGTCAAGTCGGCGTAGCCTTTTCGGGTAACGGGCAGCCTCGAGAAATGTGAATGCCAAGGATCGATCCCCAACTAAATAATTGTTTTTTCTTTTTTTTTAAGTTTTTTCTTTTTTTTTGAAAAAAATTCCCGAGCGAAGCTCGGTCACCCAGATATTTATATTTAATGAAGCTAAAACAGTATCAGAATACTACTTTTACCAAGAAGAACCAGATAGAAACTCGGTAGTCAATCTTTTAAGCATTTCAAATTTACATATTTCTATATTAAACAAAAAAGTGATATTTTGTAAAATATTGTAAATTTCAAACGACGTACATCAAATACCAAAGTCGTGCTGTGAGGTACTTTGCACTTGAGATTTTAAGTAGAGCTTTGAGTAGTTGAGCTTTAAGTCCTTTTAGTTAATATCCTATTCCCGGGAATTCTATTTCATGACGGACAATTAAAGTTAAGCTTGCAAGATGATGCCTTTTTGAGAATTAAACTTCGACTTCTCATTTATATCGTTACTTGCCAACGATTTAAATAATAAATAGAGAAAGGACGGCTTTTTGTAATTTATGGTGGTATCCGGTTGAGTAGAAAAGACTAGACTCATTTCTTACCAAAGTGTCGGAAAAGGCGACTAAGGTAACTCGACGTCAAGCAGGCTGCCGATCGTAAAATATTTTTCCAAATCATGTTACACGTTTTATAACATGTTGTGCCGACTCCACCTAGAATGTAATTAGGGTAGGATGATAATATTATCTGCAAAACTAAATCCCACTGCAAAGGTCTTGTCTTACCTTTTGAATAATTGAATAAAAATAATTGAATTTGTATTTGAATTTGGACAAAAGGATTGGAGTTTACACTTATCACTCTGATCCAAACTCAAATTGTTTTTAATTAGAGCGGTAAGCTGGTAACAAGAAACCAAAAAATTCTTGAGAGATATGTAATTTACCTCACAATGTTTTTTATTATTAAAAAGCGCGAGATGAGTTATGAAAGAAATCAATAAATCACATTTTTTTAGAAAACACATTTGAAACCGCGACCCTCTCGTAAAGGGTCGATTTATCAGTCTGAACATAACGGCTTCAAGCAAAACATTGTTCACATCAAGCTATTCGATAATATTAACTAATAAGCAAAGTAAATAAACTTACGTTTTCAGTAATAAAAAAATGTAAGAAAAACATGGTCACGTAAAGAAAAATTGTAGGTACATGTACAAATTTAATACGATCCCTTCTGTGACTTGCATAACCGAACTGTTACGGCTATTCGAAACTGCGCTACCACATTTATTATATAAAAGCACGCGATGCCACGATTTTACTAAAAGCTTATAAAAAAACGGTTACGAACAAGTTTTAATTGCGGATAGTGTTCCGTACTCATTTCAAATTTACTATCAAACCACCTGTTCATATAAGCTATCGCCCTTTCTTTTACTAATGGATATTAACATCTATTAATTGAATAGTTTGTATCGATTTCTGTGTGATTCCGAAATAATAACGCATTACAAATATTTTTTGCGTTTTAATTAAGTTGGGATTGTTTTAGTGCCTGCCCGTAAATGCTTTTACATATTTGATTAATTAAATTTAAATCTAGTAGTCTTTGGAAGCTTAAAACACAAAAATAATGATGATAATACGATTAGAGAAAAAATATGCAAAGGTAAAGGTAAAATTTACTATCTGATTTAATACAGATGCATGCAGAATTTGGAAAACTGTAAACCACCGCTTACACCAAAATATCTTTTTTTTATTCTTCTATTCTATTCTTTCTTGCCTAAAAAACTTTAACTAAGAATTATAACAATATAATATTGGCATTTTCTTTCATTTAAACTTGCTATAATTTATAAATTAAAATAGCATTAACGCATCTTTTTGTAGGCGAGTGAAAAACATCATTGTTAAAATTTTTAATTTCTATAATAACACTAGACGTTTTAACAAAGTAAACTCCCTAGTCGTTTAGTGTTTCCAGTATTCACAATGTGGAACTCTAAAAACTGTGGAACTCTTTTTTAATTTAAATACACTCATACAGTTTATTTTCAACGCTAGCTTAAATAATGTACTGAACGCCACAAAGAAATGTTTTTGGTTCAGGAAGCAACAAATGTATTAAATGTTCACCGTAATATTCCGGGAGCGCGTTCACAAATAACTTATGCAAATACACAGATGTTGTGTTTCAAGATCTTTAATCTCGATATTGTAACGAAAGTTGAGTTCAGATATGGATAATAGAAACGATTTCTATAAAACCTCTGACTTCCTTTTTCTGTGTGTACTGTGTAGTTTAAGATTTGTTGCATATCTTATCTTAATAATCTGATTTATTTTGGTTGTTTTAAACTGTATTAATAAACCAAAACTCAAGAGTGTCACTACAAACCAACATATAAAGTAACTGATATAGCTTACTTGGCCTTGATTGGATTGTACTGTACATGATTAAATGTAAAAAAAATAAGTTCTGTATAACTGTTTAACTAATGAGCAAAGAAGTTCTTTTTCATGGAAGACAAGTTTTTGATGAATTGGTAGGCCTATGTTTAATTTTGACATTGTCGCTTGAATAGAAATAAATGTAATATCAGATCACTTTATTAAATTATCCAGACAACGCTCTTTTTTAAATAATTTTTTTTTACGTTAAATAGAAAATTATGTAATGGTAAATGTTGAGTGGACTATTTATTGTCATTCCTGATACATGCAGGTTTCTTACAAACACCTGCACAAACCTCCACCACCACCACCAAAATACACAAGCACTACACACGTTCACTATCACAAACTTAACAAGCGTTACGCCCCGCAACCGAAGCATCATCAGGACTCCATGACAAAATCCCAAAGGTTCTATAAATTATTTTATGAAAATGAAACCTTTTTTGTTGTTGCTTTTAAATCTAGCTCCTGGTTGCTAGCGACTTTCTTAATTGCAGGTATCATAACATTTAGATGCCGTTAGTTTCACTTTTTTTCTGTTAGTTTATTAGAGTAATTTACTGGTCAAACTGCCCAAACATCACCCTAAAAGGGCCTCGTTAACCTTTCAGGATACAATAGGGCCTTTGATAACAAGCGCTTAACCTACAAATTCATTCAGAATTTGAAGCGCAGAATAATATATTTACAGTAGTATAATATAATAATATAAATACCTTTACAAAAATAAACCTATATAATGATTAATGTAATGTAAAATATATTAATAAATTTATCTATACCGTGACAGTAATGAAAACAAAATCCTTTTTCGTAATTAATCTTGCATAGGTCCATACAATTTTAATCTTCTATATAAAATTCTCGTGTCACAATGTTAGTTACTATACTTCTTTTTTTCTTTTTTTATAGAGGTTACTAGCAATTTGGGTTAGAAATTACTAGTAAACTTCTTAACCTCTCCAGCTTAGCTAAATGCTTGTGTTAGGAGTAGATTCACGTCGGTAGTATAATGCCCGGGATTCAAACCCAGGTCCTCTTGAGCGCAACTCCGTTGCCCTAAGCATTCCGCTACCGCCTCTTACCTCACCGAAACAGCTTGACCGATTGTATATGCATATTCAGTAGGTCTGAGAATCGGCTACTATTAATTTTTCATACCTTAAGGGTTACCTTACCTTACCTTCATACTTTAAGGGTTGTACACCCCTTACTTTTTTAAAAAAATTTGACAATATTTTTTAAAAAGTACATTATACTACATACTAGTAATTCCCTAAAAATAATTTAACTGGCAAAACAACGTTTGACCGGCCTAACTTAACTGAATGATAATCATAAAAGAGATATGGACAATATGAGGATTATTATTTCAAAATGATATAATCCTCACATAGGAATATGCTCTTAGTCGTAAATTTCTACGAGTATCTGAATGGATGTCATACCATTCATTGCATTGCAAACTGTCCGTAAATTTCCCTTCATATCAACTTTTGTTTCATCCCTCGCCTTTGAACATTCTGAGCATAGTCGTGTCCAAAATTCGCTTGTTTTTCAATTTGAATGAATAGGATTTCTGTACTGTATGGACCTTTTAGCCAAATGTAAGTTCAACTATTCTATATTGCAAATTTTTCCTGCAGTGACTAATCGGGAATGTAACTGGAGAATACAGAGACCTTTCGAGGATTGCAAACGGGATATGTTGATATTTGCGTGGTTTATAATGAAACAAGCTGTTTAGAACACGGATAAATTATATTTCGAGTATGGCGTATTTTACAGAAATCACAAGAAGAGAGGTTATATAAAAATGTAGCCAATATAACAAATTACAGACAAAGGTACAACTAACTCACAACATATAAGGTTGCGTTCCTAATTACCAACAGGATATAATACAAAACGCATTTAACGATGGTTTTCAGGTATAAAATAGATAATGCTAATGTTAACTGTTAAATATATTCATAATGGAATTTAATTTGAGCCTTCTATATTTGAACTCAAGTATAAAATGGTCATAAGATCTGTTGTCATCGTTGATGCGGCGCTGGCGGAATGACAAGAGTAGCGGACTTGCGATCGAGAGGTCGTGGGTTCGAATTCCGGCCATTTTACTACCGACGTAAACCCACTCGTTACACGAGCATTTAGCTTAGCTGGAGGAATCAACAAATTTACTAGTAATTTGTAACCTAATTTACTAGTAAATTGTAGCCTTTACAAAATAGATCGAAGGAGAAAAAAAAGATTTAAAGAGATCATTAAAGAAAAGAAAGATTTAATAATAAGTTGAGTATTGTACAATACGACTTGTCTTATGACCGTTTCATCAGAATCAGTATAATGGGCAATGAAAGAGAAAGATGAAAGAAGAGTGCATACAAATGAGATAAAAATGTTAAGGTGGGTGTGTGGTGTTACAAAACTGTTATAATACGAAAATGAGTATATAAGAGAAAGTTTGAAAGTTTTGCGCATTATACAACAGACAAAAAGAGCAAGATTAAGATGGTATGGACATATAATGAGGAGGGATAAAAATCATGTGACCAAATTAGTTATAAATATGAATGTGGATGGATATGTAATAAGACGGTCGCCTAAAAAGAGATGGTTGGATTGTGTGGAATGCATATAAGAAGAGTAGCGCCAAAGTTGAGGATTGATAGGAGAGAAATGAAGAAAAAAAAGCTTGGGCCGATTCACTTAGACTGGGATAAGGGCATGAGGATGATGATTTGAACTCAATTTGCATGATCTATTCAATATTCGGAAGTCTGTTTAAAAAGATTATTTTTTCTTAAACAACTATATAATGAGCATTGAGAAGTGCGAGACTTAGTTAGTATGGTCATGTAATGGGGATGAAAATCATGCGACCAAAAGAGTTTTAAATATGAATGTGGATGTATGTATGGCTAGGGGGAGGCTGAAAAAAAGATGGATGGATTGTGTGAAAAATGATATGCATAAAGATGTGGCACCAGATTTGACGAATGATAGAGGAGAATGGAAGCAGAAGACATATTGTGCCGACCCCACTTATAGTGGGATAAGGGTAAGGGAATGAATGAACTATATAATGAGCATTATACTAATATATTAGTGAAATAACCATAAACCTTTAAAGGCCTGCATTCTATTTGCGTAGCGAAACTCAATTTCCTAACAATAGAGAATATATAGCGTTTATTTACGATGCCCCTACCAAGTTATCTTCCATTGTGATCAAACAATGATAGTGATAATGAAAAGGTTTTACGCAGTAACCGAAAATAGCTTTCGAATATTTTATGGCATTTGAATGATGAATAGTCGTGCATTTGAAATTTCTATTATCTCTCAGTAAGAGCTTGAGAATAGTTTGAACAATTAATTGTGATTCATAATAAATTTACAACCTGAAACGCTTAATGATGATAAAACACTATAATTAAACTAACTCTGGGTTAACTGTTTAATGAGACTTAAATTATTTTTAGAGTAATCTAGTAAAGTACCAGCCAGATATCCCAAATCTGGGAAAGCTTTATGTTGCCTTTAGAGCAAACAATTAAATCTTTGAACCACATTTTTCATAGATATGCTGTTTTGCTCAAGTTATTTTATTTCACCGTAAGGCGCATGATTAAGCATCATTATTCTCTTACTCTAATTCAACTCGGCACAACATGTTATAAACATGTTGTCAGATAATTCGGGAACGTATTTTACGACCGGCCGACTGCCTGATATCAACTTAATTCAATCGCCTTTTACGATACCTAAGTAAAAAAGAGGGTGGTCTATTCTACTCAGCTGGATACCCCAAGGCATATCAACTGACTTTAGTCGTAATTTATGACACCACGGTAAGGAATTGGTCTATTTTACTCAATCGGATACCACACGGCAGAAGGCGCATGATTAATCATATACATTTTAATAATAACAGAAAAATTGTCATAAAAGTAGAGGGCTATTGTAATACTATTGGGCTGGCCTCTTTTCACCTTTTGGACAAAAGGCGTAGAGTTTAGACTAGCATGAAGCTGTTCCAATATGGAATTTTTACTTACACGGTTTAAATGTGTTGTGTAAAATAAGTACATTTAAGGTACAATTAATATATGGATCCTCGTCTTGAATTAGACTTGTCATGAAAGCATTGCCTTTTTGTTCTGTTCTTGTGTTCTCGTTCTCGTCCTTTAAAAAAATCTGAAAAATCGCAGCAAGACGGTTATAGTTACAATAAAATTGTAAGATATTATTACATTATAATTTCTCACCAAAAACTTCCGAGTGAATTTGCTCCATGAATATTCAAAGTAAAAGTTAAGGCACTCGGTGCCAAGTTTTTATTAGCGCTGTCAGAGTACTGGCACAAGCATTGTTGCAAATTGCAATTTTAGTTTGAAATGGAAAGAGGTATGAAATAATGTACAACATTCCGTAAATTTAGAACTAAAAATCGGTGCAAATGTAACTTATACGCCTCTTAGTAACGCCCACATACGCCCTTCCCATGTCAGCTTAATGATATATGTATCCCTTTGACATATATTTTACTGCTTTAAAAATCCACTGATTCTTAGACCCCTTATACACGGACAGTTTGAAGGAGTCACAATAGACTGCTTAAAGCTGTCACTGCACAGTGAACTACAGACTTCTATGTACATTCATACACAAACCGCTCGAGCGTATCCATATAGCGTATTCCGTGTATAGTCGGCCTTACTATATATGCGATATGCAATTGGTAATACCATGCTCACTTATAACACTGGTAATATATAAATCAAACACCAACGCGCATTATCCACTTGAGGCTTATTTTTGTTTTTTAGATTTTTTAGATTAGTTTTTTGACAAATTGAAATGTCAACGTGCAAGTTTTTTAGTAATTAACTTACATATTCTAATGCTAATATTAATAATAATAAAAATTACCGAGCAAGGCTCGGTCACCCTCCTCCTTGCTTCGTTCTCCTCAGTGCTGAGGGTCATGACCTTTTTCATGGATAATCGATCTCCAAGTTTTGCGATCTTCTGCAACTTGTAAGGCTTCGTGGACTTGTAAAGGAAGCGACTTGGTTACCTGGTCGGACCATCGCGTTGGACTGCGGCCTCTGCCTCTTTTCCCTTCCACCGAACCATGATCACTAACCTTTCCAGGTTGTTTGTCTCCAGTCTTAATAGCAATATGTCCAAAAACTCTAGGACTCTACGGAGACACGTAGTTGAGAGCCTGGTGGTCACTCCAATATCCTTGAGTATTGATACATTGGTCACCCAGGTATAACTATATCTTTTACTGCTAATAAATTCTGTGATGGGCGTGATTCAATAATAATAATATAATGGGATAGACAAATAACTACTGTGACGAATTTGCTCATTTATTTGGCTGTTTCAATTTTCCTGCTACTTTCGTAAATAATAAAGGAAAAACGTCCAAAAAAATACAATTTTAAAATCAAGTCGCAAGTCGACTTAAGTCTTTTTCAAACAATCAACGGCTTACGAGTGGAAAATGGGATTAAAGGGGAAGAAAAACGTATTAGAGGTCGTTGACTTTATTAGTTGATTAGTTCTGTGAACTGTGAGCGTACGAGCTCGTATTTTCACTATTCTGTAAAAGTACTCCCTGGGTACGTTGGACCTATAAATTAGAGGAAATGGCGCCGTTCAGCTGTGAGTTTTATTGTGATTTATGCATCCTATTATAGGGCAAATTACTATACTGAAAAGTGTTTGCCATTTCAGCGATGTCACTATTAGGATCTCCTTCTGAACACGAACTTTGCAGATTATTTAGTAGAGCTTAAAGTATTGCGTTACGATAATAATGTTTTACCGTGTGGTTAACAATGACAGATGCAAACTGTGTCCACGATTATGTGACCTCTGTGCTAGTAATTGAGTCAAAATCATCGTAATACTCTGTCTGTCTGTCATCGGTCTCTCGATGTGGCTTATTTTCTTAAATACGAATGACATTATTATCTCATAAAATTAGTTTGAAATGGATTATTGTGGGATATCCAGCTGACTAGAATATACCAAATCATTTCATACCGAGGTGACTAAAAGGCGAATACAGTAAGTCGACCTGGGGTGTGGTATCCGATTGAGTAGAATAGACCATCCTCTTTCTTACCGAAGTGTCGTAAAATACGTCTAAGGTAAGTTGAAATTACTCAGGCAGCTGGTCGTAAAATATGTTACCAAATTATGTGATAACATGTTTATAAGATGTTGCGCCGACCCCACTTTTGATTGAGATAAGGGCAGGAGGATGAAAGACGAGATTAATTCAAAGATGTGTTTGTTTATTTGTCTTTTAACTTTTCTAAATGCAACAATAAATAAACCATCTAATATATAAAGCTGAAAAGTTGGTTTGTTTGATGGTTTGTTTGATTGGTTGAAACATTCTTTTAGTGTAAGATATTCCATTTATCGAGGAAGCTATAGACTTAATCATCACGCTAAGATAAATGGGAGAGGATAAAGAGAAGAGGATAAAAGAGGAGAGCAATAAAAAATATTACGAAAACAGCAAAATTTAAAGCTTTCCTTGCGTGCGCTACGTAAACGGTGAAAATTATTCAAAAATCTCTTATAATTGACTTACGATAAGTATTTTTATATTTAAAATTTCAATTGGGGAAAGAAATTGTGAGACACATCATTACCACGCGGGCGAAGCTGCTGGCACAGCTAGTTATAAGCATATGGGACTTTCCATAACCAGTCTGTCATGTACCTGAAGAAAGAAAATGTATTTGCGTTGTTATTTTTTTATATACCATGATTTATTGTGAGCAAACGAAGTTATATTTGATATATCAAGAAACAATAATTGGGTATGTTTAATTATAACTTGTGCATAGGAACTGCATGTCGCTTAATTGGATCGTAACTTTGCGTCGCTAACAAACTTGTGTTGATCTTGCGTCATCTTCAGTTTGTGAGTAAAATCTTACTTAAGTTATATTACATCATTAGTACTAAGCTTATATACATAAGTATAACTAGAATTATTACTCCCGCGACTATAATTAAGGGGAATTACTGAAGTAGACCCTGTGAAAATAAATAATTCTAATTTTTAAAACTAACCTTTGGTAAAAGTGTGTACCGTAACTCCCTCCATTACCTTTTAATTAAATAGTTTTTTTATTATATTAAAGTGATTGTAAACACCTATAATTATAAATACTTAAAAATTCCCAGACCAACAACGAACAGAAATAACAAATTGTTTTTAGTAATCCCACCCCTTGGCGGGAATCGAATCCGTGACCTTCGGAGCTGAAGGCAGGTTGGCACCTGCGCCAACAAGCCAGTAAAGAAGAATAAATGAAAGTTAAATTTTCGATGATATTATAAATATCCTTATTGCCACCGTGTGGTATCTGACTGACTATAATAGACCACCCTCATTTCTTACCGAGGTATCATAAAAGTCGACTAAGGTAAGTTGATGTCAGGCGGCGGCCAATCGTAAAAAAACTAGCCAAAATATGTTTAAAACCTGCTGTGCCGACCTAACTTAGAGTGGGATAAGGGCAGGAGAATGATGATGAATTATGTTTATAAATATACTTATTGCTTGTTATCACTTACACCACCCAAGACACCCAAGACATTATGTTATAACGCATGTTTGAAACAGAAAAATATTAATATTCAGTTACTGACTTTGGTAACCCATGCAAATAAACACAAGGCGTCGTGATTCGGGAGTTTATACGTAAAGGCGAATTTGAATCAGGATATAACTGTAGCATAAAAAAATGATTGCTTCTTTACGCGGAGCCGCAGGTGTAGGGAATACAAATTCCAAGACTTGCTTCGATATAAACGTAATTTAAGGTATGCTATTCTTGATATAAAATCCGACAACAGCATTTGTGACTACTTTGGTTGTAATCAAGTACGTGTAAAAGAAATGTGTGGCAGTTGCTTTGAATAGCAAAGTTGTGTATATGGAATCATGTCTCGTACTGACTGAGCATGAAGTTGTAACAGTTAGATTTTAAATTGGAAACAATTTATAGCTAATGAATAGGAAACGGCTATAAAAGTAATGGCCTGTTATTTCCACTGCTGTTAATTCCTGTTATTCCACTGCTGAGCATTGGTCTTTTCACTCAGTTTTCTGCAGAGAAAGGTTGTAACTAAGATCCACCACGCTGCTCCAATGCGGATTGGTTGGTTACATATTCCCAGAATAGTCAGGAGAATCGCAGGTTTCAACACAATGTTTTTTTTCTCCAAAAACGTGTAATAAATTGCAATTATCAAATACAAACAGACTATGCCTACTTCTTATACTATGGAATAAGGCGGTCTATTTTTAAGTAAAAAAAGTTTGTAATTTATATGTAATAGAGTTCAAAGCCGCTTGTCGCTAATCATCTAGAACATTCACGTTGTGTACAAATCGTGTTCCGTATCCTCGCCACGAAACGACGCGAATAATCACGATGAAGCGGAACATTCTCGAATGGTTCGTTCAGTATATAAGCGGTCCTATCGCGCGCCTCAGGATTCGGGAATTGCTTTCGGAATAAGAGTTACCTCGGTTTTGTTATTAGACAACAGAAAAAAGATTTTTTAACGAGTCACCGGGTATTTTTATCCAACTTCATGAACCTCTGTACGTAAAACATAACATGTATATTAATTTTGAATACCACTCCCCCTCCTCCTCCTATATAAAAATATATACTATTTGATAAATATTAAAAGTTACTAAGAAATAATTACACAATGATGTCTCTTAAAAGAATTTTTAATTAAATGGGTAATAAAGCTCAAAATGAAAGACCTAGAAACACAAAGAGGCATCTTCTTTGAAGAAGGCATTCCCAACGGTGCTTCTGACAGTCAAAGAGTAATGTGCTCCGGATACTTTGCACTTTGATCTATACCAGTTTCTTTGGCGACAAAGTATCCTTTTCTTATACCTCGTACTTACGAACGGAATTGAGGGCTCTTTTATTATCTATGAAGCTGGAATTTCTTTAAGGCACAAAGGTTAAATCTGTCGCAACTTTTGCATTTACTAGCAGCAAGTATTAATTTCAGTTTTAATTAAAATTTTCATTGCTATTACGGTAAGCTTTATTAGTTATTACAATTTTAGCTGAAGTAGCGATTAGTTATAATTAAACCTTATCATATACCTATTCTAAGTATGATACAGTTGTATGAAAGGAATTAATTTGGTCTGCTGTGATCCACTTTGAATAAAAATTTATGGATATTATATTTCAAGCATATTTACTACTACCTGATATACACACCACAAAAACACCCCAAGGTAAATCAGTCATCAACATCCGCTGTGGTACAACATGTTTTACTATGTTGTTACATGTTTTGGCTACCTATTTTACGGCCGGCCGCCTGCCCGACGTCAACTTTTTTTTTTAGACAGAAAAACATCCTTTATGGGTACCGCCGCCCGACACGGACAGGCGACGATTATATCCGTCAACTTACCTTGATCACCTTTTATGACACCTCGGTAAGAAATGAGGGTGGTCTATTCTACTCAGTCAGATAACGTACGGCAGGTCAATTTACCTTAGTCGTCTTTCACGATACCTCTGTAAGAAATGAGAATGGTCTATTCTATTCACACGTCGGATGTAAGTGTCCCATATATTTGTATAATTTTATATTTATTACTGCCTGTAGTCTTGAAGATTGTAAATCTAGTGTAAGTGGTTTGTCATTCGTAGAGTCAAGAAATATTTTTAATTATTATTGAATATCCAAGATTTAAATTTTCGGCCTTTAACAAAGAGGATAGTATTATTAAGTTGTACTGGCTTATTAATATAGGAATCAACTCCGTGAAATCGCAATCCGATCGCTTTTATATTGTGGAAATTCCGAGCATTTTGGTATTCAAGAACTCTTTTAGTCGGTCATTCTGAAACAAATCTCAGATTTCTTTGGTTTCTTGAATAAAGTTTCTGGTGATAAAACTGGTTACATATTATATATACGTTCACATTTTTTGTATTTTTACACCTAATGACTTCATTAAATAATTTACTGAAGCATGTCAGTATTCATTATTTCAAGTACTTTATTGCGTGATTACGGCTTTTAAGTTCTGTAATACTCCCTTATTTCAGGCACGACTAATTTCCTCCACTTTAGTCACAGGTCACTTGAAATTAATACTTATTTGGTAACATTAGGTCGCGGTGGAACACGCAACATAAGATTTAAAAATAGTGTTTTTTGTAACTTATGGTTATAAAATAAAAATATGTTGAAATTCCGCGTCAACCGTTACTTATTACTACCCTACCCGCTGTAATTGCAACACCAAACGATTCAGTGATCCAGGACACTCCTAATTAGACATCGGGTTGTTTTCTGTTCATGTTAGATTTATTATGGTCACCAGATGAGAACTCTAAAGTCTAGCTGAGATATATCTAAACCAATAACTATAAATAATATATATTTATAGTAATTGTACCTGCGACTTCGTTCACGTCAACTTAAGTGTTCAAATAATCTCAATTATAAACTTCTTTTTAAAATGTGTATTTTTCATGTTGTTTAATAATTTTTTTTATTAAGAGGAGCGTTAATTATTTTTAAATGTATGCGCTCTTTTTATATCACACGCTTTGTATTAAAGTGACCCAATTCAAAATTAGGCCTAATTGAGTTAGGCAGATATATTGTAACCCGTATTTCAATGCAATCTATGATATCTTTCGACGAACTATTTAAAAAAATATATTGCACTTTTAAGTTATGTGTCTCTTTAATACTCACAAGTTTTGTAAGCAATTCACAAGCAAAACACTTCATTTCAAATGGCCATAAAACAAATTTTTTTGGAAAAAAAATTTCAAAAAAATTTTTGAATTTGGTCACTTTAATATTAAGCGTGCGATATTATAGATATCTTCATAGGACGCCTGCTTTCTAATCATTTATTACATTTATCTTATACGGCAGCATATTTAAAACTTATCTGGAAAAACGTAGAAACATATTTCAATGTCTAAAAATGATTTTTCTTCTTGTGTGAGATAAAGCAGGAGGTAAACTAAGCTTAACCTTGTTTCGTTTTCGATGCAAAATTCATACCTTGTATAAATTGCAAAAAATACAATATCGTCTATACTTCCGTTTTTCATTCAATCTTTTAATAACGCTTGCGAAATCTTTTTGTCTGAAGAAAATTGCCTAAATCAAAATGATAAAATTTAGGAGAGAATTAATAATTGAAGCAAAGCGTTTCGCTCACAGGTGTTTCAAATAGGAAATTTATTAGACCTTCAACAAAAGATGAGTTTTAAAATGATTTCTTTATTATATTTTTATACCTGTACTTATTATCTTTTATGAAATACCGTGGTCTCACAGTACTTTGCAATTGTTTACATTTATGTATTTAAAACATATACTGTGTGTCGCTGTGGCTCAGTTTGGTTTCCAATACCCCTCGAAACAGAACTCAGCAGTTAAAAAAAATGTTCCAAACTTTACAGGATCATTTGCTATGTCATTTGTAAAGATTGTCTCAAAATTTCATTAAAATCGGTCCAGCCATTTCGGAGCCTAAAAAGCCATACAGACAATAATTTTTATATAAAAGAAAATGACGTCAGTCATTCATTATTTTTTATATATAAGAAAATAACGACAGTCTGGCACGATGTGTCCATATTTTGGAGAATGTTAAAAATATCAAATTAACAATAATTAAAGTCAAAAAGTCTTTCAAATCTAAGAAATCATCGTGAATAATGAATAATGGATAGATAATCCATCATGTCTCGCAATATTTTTGGATTGCTGATAATGTATATCACAATAAAATAACAAGGAATTATTTTCTAACTCCCGCGTGTCACAAAACAACGAAACTCCCTAATTGATTAATGTTGACTCCGACTGAAGCAATTAGGAGGAACGCGGCCGTAACTTGATCACTCTTGCCAAAGTTCACGTATTAATCCAGGGGTAGCACAATGAAAAGTTTATTAGAACTGAAGTTTAACCCTTGCCCGTATTGAACTCCACGATGACTTCCTTTACAGCTGATTCTAATATTTTAAGTAAATTGGTTTCTTGATTCGCATTGAAGACCAGATGACTCTAAGTCTTGTGATTAGTAATGACCATCAAGATACTAGTCATTGCCTATTTCTCACTAAAGAAGCTGTGATAGCCCAACGGTAACACCGTGCGACTCTTTCGAGGAGGTCACGGGTTCAACCCGGGCAGACACCAACGAGTTTTTCTATTAAAACTTATGTGTCTAATTAATAATCACACGCTTTTCGGAAACATCGTGAGGAAATCTGCATATCTCTAGAGAATTTTGGAGATATGCGTAACCTACCAATCCGCCCTGCAGCAGCGTGGTAGGTCTTAGCTCCTAGTCCTCCTCTTCAAAAACGGAGGAGGAGGCCCATTCCCAGCAGTGGGAGAGTAATAGGCCACTAATTTACTATTATGCGACTATGCGTCTTATAAGCAATAAAGTAATGAAAACTTGAATAGTTAAGTAAATATAAAAAAATTAGAAAAATCATATCTTGTTCAGATTTCAATGAAGATATGTTTAATCATCAATCTCGGAACCCACCCCCAATTGAAAAAGATGCAAATTCACAATGGACCCATCTGAAAAGTCACATAAATAAAGCTTTGCATGAAGTAACAGCAGTCAGAAAACCGGTGTGTAAGAAGAAAAACTACATCACTAAACTTACTTGGGATCTCATACAACAGCGAAAAGATCTGAAAATAAACGGACTACGTAACCCCGAAACTGCGCAAATGTACTCAGCGCTTTGCAAAACTATTGACGCACGGTGTAGATCTGATAAAATCAGTTACATTGAGAGCATCTGCAAAGAGATTGAGAAGCACTCGAAAAAAATGCAAACTGCAGATCTTTTCAAAAAAGTTAATTTGCTGGCAAAGCAGTTTAAACCATTAACTTGGGTCGTAGAAGACGCTAACGGCCAAGTTCTACAAGAATTAGATAAAATAACTGCACGCTGGAGGGATTATTGTGAACAGCTCTACAAAGACCCAAACGGCATAAACTCAAATGCCATGCAAATGGACTGGACTTCTTTCAATTTCGAACCTGATATCCTTCGCACCGAAGTCAATGCTGCACTAAAAGTGCTTAAGCCTAAAAAAGCGCCCGGACTTGATATGATAACTTCGGAAGTCCTTCAATCCATGGGTGATAAAGGCATCGACGTACAGCATATGATCTGCAATAACATCTGGCGCACTGGCAAATGGCCCGAAGACTGGACTCAATCTGCTATAATACCGTTACACAAAAAAGGGTCTACGAAAAAATGCGACAATTATAGAACCCTCTCCCTAATGTCGCATGCTAGTAAAATCATGCTTCACGTCATCAATAATCGCATTAGACACTTTTTGGATTGGCAGATACCCGAGGAACAGGCAGGTTTTGTCAAGGGCCGAGGCACTCGTGAACATATTTTAAACATCAGACAGCTCATCGAGAAAGCCTACGAGTTTGATGCTCCCTTTATCATGTGCTTCGTGGATTACAGAAAAGCTTTCGACAATGTGAACTGGGTTAAACTTTGGAATATTTTGGCGGAGCTAGGCGTTCCACAACATTTAGTTGCCCTCCTTGAGGCCCTATACCTTAAAAGCCACGGGGTTGCAAAAATCAACAACAGTATTTCTGAACCCTTTAAATTCGGTAAAGGCGTGAGGCAAGGCTGTATTTTGTCTCCCATCCTATTCAACGCATATGGAGAGTACATTATTAGACAAACCATGGATGGATGGGAAGGAGGAGTTAGTGTCGGTGGGTTGAAGATTACTAACCTACGGTACGCGGACGACACTACTCTCTTTGCCGCTTCAGAAAATGACATGGTACGCCTCTTAGACCGGATTGAACAGATAAGTGGTGAACTGGGCCTGCAGATTAACAGGGACAAAACTAAACTAATGGTAGTTGACCGTACCAATAAACTGGAGCTCACTGGACTATTAAACCTTGAAAAAGTGGATAGTTTTATTTATCTGGGCTCCAGCATTTCTAACACCGGCTCATGCGAAGCGGAAATCCGGAGGAGAATTGGTATGGCCAAACGAGCCATGGGCCAGCTAAAGGGAATATGGAAGGATAGAAATATCAGGAATGCCACAAAACAAAAACTCGTGCGGACATTGATATTCTCCATATTCCTCTACGGAGTTGAAACATGGACACTCCGAGCAAGTGACCGTAGGCGCGTAGATGCCTTCGAGATGTGGTGTTGGAGGAGAATGTTGCGCATCCCCTGGACTGCCAAAAGAACCAATTTATCAATTCTCAAGGAACTCAACGTTTCAACTAGGCTTTCAACCATCTGCCTGCAACGAGTCCTTGAGTATTTTGGCCATATTGCGCGTAAAAGTGGTGATAATCTTGAAAAGATGGTCATCACCGGCAAAATCCAGGGGAAGAGACCACGAGGTCGAAGTCCAATGCGCTGGACTGATCAAATCCGCACCACTCTCGACAGCAAGATGTATGAGGCCATTCACGCTGCGAGCAACAGACCCCGTTGGCGCAACATAGTTCGCACCAAAGTGATCCGTAGTGGGGGTCACGACCCTCAGCATTGAGGAAGACGACTCGAGGAGGAGGATGTTTAATCATATAAGATTTCATTACAGAATCATATAAGATACTCGTATGTATAAGCATAGAACATGTAACTTTATTTATCGGATGGGGCGATATATATAACGTTTTGTATGAACTATCCAAATGCAAAAAAAAATCCAAATGATCTAATTGGGGTGGGTTGGAAAGCACACAGAACCATATTTATCTCATCTATCACTATCAATCAAAGCACATCTGTACTATACCCCGCTGAGGTACTCTGGGGCATTTTGAGCTTTGTAATAAAGTTCACAAATTCATATTGCCTGTGTTTAAGTAAACAATGGAAACAAATATTAGCTAGATAACAAAAGTATGTTACTACAAAATATAAAGATTTTTTTAAGATTATAAAGTTTATAGATTCATATTACTAGTGTTTAAGTAAACAATAACAAAATACATATTTGATATGAAAATTTTGTTACAAGAAAATATAAAGAATATGTTACAAGAAAAATAATAACGATAGTTACTATGGAAAATCTTGAATCGTATGTTATATTGCTAGATTGCGAAGCATATTGCCCTGAATATTTCATACGTATTGCTTCCTTGGAAATATTTTTTCGGTATCCGAACCACTATTCTGTGAATTACGCCACCTGAATAAAAATCCTTCTATAGAAAACACATGTTCTATTTCTTAATAAAAATGCCTTTCTATCGAGGAAAGCTTTTAGTGGAATCACGGCGTTGCGTGCTGCGCATAATAAGAACACTGCTACTTAATAATGTATGTATGTGTTTGAAAGCATAAGTCATTTTTCTGTAGCGAAAAAGTGAATATTTTTTCAAACCATGAATGGCTTGCCTTATACTGAAAGTACACATTCAAGTTTATTAGTAGTACACTTAGTGATCTAAACTGCTATAATGGGATTTCTATATTGAAACCCTGTATTACAAATATTCAATTAGGTCACTTTTACTAAGCTTGCGGCATAATTTACCACATAATAAACGACCGTGAGATTCTAAATTTACCTTAAAACTGACAATTTATTAATATCTTTATTGAAGTGTCGGTTTGAATACTTATACGTGAACTTTAAAAAACGTTCCTTATCTATCCTTAGAGGTTTTATTCCTTAAAATCATAGTTCGAGTTAGCATAAACAAATTGATTTTAATAGATCTTAGAATCTATTAACAAAAATTTAATTATGTAATTTTCGAACAAAGCTTTGTGATCTTAACCTAACTTCAAATATTGATCAAGTTAATGATAAGTTGGTTACCGACGAAGTTAAGAGAGAAATTAACTTTGGAAAATTTGTTGGTATAAGCCGTATTGAACAGAAAGTATTATTATGTAATTAATATTGCCTGTTGCTGATATTAATCAAAACAATGTATGTATTTTGTTATATATTTCAAGCGAATTAAGGAGTGTTTTCGATGAAATCGCTCGAGAAGTTTGTATTTCAAAATTTTCAACAATTTATGTTATAGTAACTTACATGTACAATTTTACACTAAAAGCTCGTAAAAATTACATGGATCCGTTCAGTAGCGTTTTTATTACGACCAGACCGACATACGTAAGGGGAGATTTTGTTTTTAGTATAACTAGTATGTCCAGTCCGCTTAGTCGGACTTAATTCAAATATATAAAAAAAAAATTGCGATGGACACTAAACGTTACAGAATAATCTGTTCGATCGATTAAAGGATTTTCTGTAACTTTCAATAAAATCAGTCCAGCCACTTCGGTGTCTATAAGGGATATACAGACAAACATTCTTTGTTATATATATGAATCTTGATCTAAATCAAGGTTCCAATCTGTGTTTTGGATCTTTTAATTTATCTCAAGTTGTAAATTGACTAGCACGTTGGCGCAGTGCGTAGTAACCCTAACTTCAGCTCCGTACGGTCCTACGGGTCGCGGGTTCGATTCCCGCCGAGAGCCAACATTTTCTATAAACAATTTGTTGATCTAAAAGTCCGGGTGTATATTTGTATTTAAGTATATATTTATATATGTATATATGTATATATTCACCAGTTGTCAGTCTACCTATAACACAAGTATTAAGTTACTTACTTAGGGGACGGACGACCGTGTGTGTAATTGTCCCATATATTTATTTATTAATTATGTTTTTACAAATTATATCTATTGAATCTTAAAATTTTGTACAATTATACAATATCGTCGAACTGACCAACGCCTTTTTTTTTGTGTGCTTCTAAAAAAAATTAATCAAATTATATCTTTAGAAAACATATTATTAAAACTTTGTTATTATGTTAATGTTTTGAGAGTACTACAAGTGTGTTCTCCAACTGTTCCGTTGTTCTAACTTTAACCCATCCAAAGACAAAGTGAATGTTTATTTCGAACATTTAAACATTGCGAAAATTACAAGCCCGCAGGAGGAATTCGTGCATTCTCAGTTTACGAATTCATAATGGCCTCAAAGTTAAATTGGGGTTCAGCGTTGCAGCTAATCAGCGTTATAAAGTTTGTTTGAGTCAAACAATTTTATATTATTACGTGTGTTTCAACTAAGTGATTTAAGTTGGTCTAATTATGCATTCATATTTATCTTTAATATTTAAATGAGTTAATCTTGTATCTATATATATTTTCGGAATCTCAAAAACGGCTCCAACGATTTTCCTGAAATTCAGCATGTAGGGGGTTTTGGGGGAGATAAATCGATCTAAATAAGTTTTATTTTAAAAGATGTCGTTTTATTCCTGTTTTAGGCTTTAAATTTTTTTGGAATTTACGTCGAGTCCAATCACAATTTTTCGCTATCAAACGTAAAGTCATGGTAGTTTATTTAGGGAACGGGCGGTCTAGGGAGGTGAAAATACCCAGGATCGAGCCTCACGTGCCCCATAGTTTTTTAATTTTTTTTTTTTTTTATTCTATTTTTTTTTTACATCATTTTAAAAATTACCGAGCAAGGCTCGGTCACCCAGGTACTTTATTATGACACGCCAATAGCATTTTACACATACTTATTAAAACCATTTTCCATAAAGCAAGTTCTAGGTAAAACAGTTTATAAGGCGAGTACAGCGTTATCCTAAGAAGTTAGGTACAAAATTATTTATATAAAAGGAGACTAGTTATACTTATACTTACAGGAAATTTGATAAAAACTATTACTTAAATTTAAAAACTTAAAACAGGCAGGCAAGTTTATTTTTATATTACATAATAATAATGAATAAATAAATAAAATTTGGTTTTCATTATTTTCTTGTTTCTGTTTATTTTTAGTTTTAATTGTAAAATGTCATCATTCTTAGTTACGAATGATGTGATTTCCTGTAATTGGTACACATAATTAATTTTAAATATTTTATTAATTTTAGACTATTTGGATATTTTTTGGGTTATGTAATATGTAATGCTGCTGCAGATCCGTATAAATAAATAATTAAGTAAATATGAATGTATACAAGGAAAGTTTTCTCACTACTACAAAATACATGTTTGAGTTGCCTTTTTAATACTACGACATTTCGATACCAAACTATAAAAAGCTGGATTATTAATTTTATGATAAACTTACCTATAACAACAACAATATTGTATGTCGTTATAAAACGTTGAAGTTCTATGATTGATATTTTATTTAAGAAGAAATACCTTTCCAAATCAGTCGCATATAGACCTCTGTTTTAATAACGGCAACGTAATGCGTTTTCAATATTAGGAGGTTTCATTATTTCATAATCATTTTGTCATTTATCTTCCTTTTGGAAAGACCCTAATGCTTTTTGCCCTAATGCACTGCAGAGGACAGATAGCTGTTACTACGTATAAAAAATGTTACATTATTACATATGAGTTATATTTCTTGTCAAAGTAATAAAACATATATCACAATAATAAATGTTTAATAAAAGTCATAGATTTTTAAACAAAAGTAAGTCTCGATACCTGCTATAAATTATGTCCATAAACTTGCTATTAATAATACGTTATTTTAGGTCTTGTTTTTATGTCTCATCGCTGGGCTATCACAGCTTAAAACTAATATACTTACCAAAAATTTCATATGAGAGAAACGTAGTGATTTTAAGCTTTTATACTTAGTATTTTAAATTGAGGCAGGAGGCACAGCGCTAAAATAAAATCAGGCCCTTATTTTTCACTTCATTTTAACGATTAAAATTGAATGAATTCAGATAAAAATCATGTTAATAATATACTTCAAAAAAACGTCAAATCCGTTTTGCCGATACCACATTTTTCACCTAGTTTCCTTGTCTGCTTAACAAGTATAACAAAATGACTGAAACGACTACAGGATTTGGTAAATTCTCTCACATTCTTTTCCCCAAATGCCCTTTTTGGCGCTAAACTGTTAACAAGACCCTTTTAAGCCCCGTGTTTGAACAATAACATTGTCTGGAATGTTTGCGACAACATCCGTGAGTAAGTAAATGATTTAAGTGAGAATACAATATAAATAATGTAACAGTATTTAATACTAGGTACTGTATTGCCGAAACAAATTAATACCTTTATTAATTTAAATATGACGTATACCTGGCATATCAGTCCAATATACTCTTCACTCAATAAGAGAATGTGTAATATATGCGACAATAACACACACAGCCGTCCGTCCCTAAAGTAAGTAACTTAATACTGGCGTTATGGGTGACAGAAAATTGGTAAACATATATATATAAATTATTTTTTATACATACTTAAAAAGAATATGTTATACGCACAGATTTGAAGAACCAACAATTTGTTTGTAGAAAAAGTTGGCCCTCGGCGGGAATCGAACCCGCGACCCGAGGAGCGAAAGGCAGGTTCACTGCCAACTGCACCAATAGTCCAGGTACAGTATTACATACATTGTTTTACAATATCTGCACTATTCATTTTAGAGTCCTTTGGTATCCGGCTGAGTAGAATAGATTACCCTCATTTTTTACCGAGGTGTCGTAAAAGGCGACTAAGATAAGTCGACCTGCCGTGTGGTATCGGGCTGAGAAGAATAGACCAACCTCAATTCTTACCGAGGTATCGTAAAAGGCAACTAAGTTAAGTTGATCCACTGTGTGATATCCAGTTTAGTAGAATAGACCACCCTCTTTCTTGCCGAGGTGTCGACTAAGGTAGGTTGACAGGTCGAAAGGGTGATAAATTGTAATTATGAATAAAATACATAAGTAATAAAAAACACATTGGTGCCTACCCGGGACTTGAAAGCGTGACCCTCTCGAAGCGAGGTTCACGGTCTCACCTCTGGACTATTACAGCATCATCAACTGTATGCTAGTTCCTAATTAACAATTTCAATACACTGTTTTTGTAAATTTTCACGTTAAAAAATGAAACCCTATAAAAGTCGAAATATTTTCATTTCATACATCATTATACAAAGGAAATATATCTTCAGTAAAATAAATATTTCTTGTCTATATCGCTAATGATCCTCAATTAAGGAACCCTAAAAAGAGATTTTCGCCCAATTACTTGTAAATACCATTAGTCGTTAATGAAAAGGCTTTATACAGAGTCCTCTAACGTTCTGTTGGTAAAGATCCCGTTGCGAATACTTTGCGAAGCTTAAATTACCATTACAGTATTTGTAATGGGAATAATTTGGCGAGGAAATTGCAAATTAAGAATTTCCAATGTAAACATTTTTTAGATTACTTTTTACGGAAACAAATTGTGTTTTGTTTGCTCAATTTTAGTTTATCCACTTTATAGCATTAACTATTAACCTATTAACTATCTCACAGCCATTTTTTATAAGTCAACAACAATATTGGCTTGTATAAATAAAACTTACGTAACATAGGAACGTATTTTTTGTATAACTTGGCTTGTATAAGTAAAAACCTATATATTATGAGAATATAAAATTTTATGATTATTTATATAATTAATTTCAAACCATTTTTTTTGTTAAGCTGAGATAGCCCAGCGGAGACCATGCGACTCTCTAAAGACGATCATGGGTTCAAGCCCCGGTCAGGTGACAATTAGTCACGCCTTTCGGTGAAGGAAAACATCGTGAGAAAGTCTGCATATCTCTAGAGAATTCTGTAACCTACCAATCCAAATTGGAGCAGAGTGGTAGGTCTTAGCTTCAATTCTTCTCTAGAAAAACGGAGAGACTTTACGCAACAGTGGGATAATAACAGGACGTTACTTTACTTTTATTAAAAAGGCCTAAAATATTAGAATAACACGTGTTGCGTACAATAAGCCATTAACATTTTAAGTAACGTACAGACAGAACTCAAAAATTGACAAGGGTAAAGATGTGTAAATGAATAAATAAATCAAAATTATACATAAGTATTTAATTCGATAATCCAACTTTGCACACAACTCAAAAACTTCAATATTTAAATTAAAAATGTTGAAAAGATTTACCGCCGAGTTTGCTATTTATTCTTTTATCGAGAAAAATCAGCAAGGATTTTTGGGAAAAAAAAAATTCCTACCCAATTGAATTAAAACATTAAATTAAATTAAAAATACATTTTTAAATTGACCTCTTTATAAAATAAGGAAATAAGAATTTTCACAATTCCAGGCACGTGGCCAAGATTTCGCCAACGTTAAATTCGCTTGTCAAGAAAAACATAACTAAGTGACAATGCAATTAAGGAAACTACTAGACTAAAGTAGTTCAGTGAAGGGTCTAATTAGAAAGACGGCACTAAGGCGGCGTTATGCTAAGAACACCAATTCATACTATAAAAGTTCGTTGCTCAAAAAATTGAGCGGGGGCTATATTTTTACTGTCACGCTATTATAATCTTTAATATTTCTTTTCGATTCTTACCGAGGTGTCATAAAAGGCGAAGAAGGTAAGATGACGTACCTTGTGGTATCCGGTTGAGTAGAATATACCACTCTCTTTCTTACATACTTACATTTTCATAATCAATTTCTTTTAACTACTATTTAAAATATTAGTCCGAAAAAAATTATGATTGTGAAATATTATGCTTCCTAGGCTAATCTATAGGAGTTATATTATTAAATGACATCCAAAATTACTAAATACGGTCATAAATACAGCTTATTACCAGATATTTATATATTTGTGTAAATACGATTAACTGCTAATATGCAGTAACGATATCTATCCGAAGTATCATCCACATTTAAATTAAAAATTCAAACATGACAATTAACTTAATTAACTATCAAATATGCTCAACACTAGAGATTTGCGCCTCGCTTAATTTCAACCAAGTAATTATGTTCCAATCAAACATGGTAAAGGGGTAGCTAACATCAAAGTGTATCAACATATTGATTAAACTAAATTGCAAGTAGCTTAATAATTAAGTTAATATGCCATAAGAGTGGACTTTTTAATGTTTATTTTTAATTTTTAGGGTAAGTCATCCCGCCGTGTGATATCCGATAAAAGGCGACTAAATTCAAATTCAAATTCAAAATATTCTTTATTCAAATAAACTTGTAAACAAGTGCTTTTGAATCGTCAACTCTACTGCTGGTTCGGAAAGCTGTTCCTACCGAGAAGAGCCAGCAAGAAACTCGGCGGTTGCTCTTTTAAAAAAATATAATTCTTAATATTATTTACATTAAGGTAAGGTATATATGACATGTAGGGGTTTTAGGGTGGGAGGGAACAATCGAACAAAATCGAAGGAAACAAAATTGTCTTTTTCCAGGTTTTCAGGCACTGTAAAAATGCTAAAATGTAGTATAAATTGATCGAGCCCCACCTGCCCAATAATTTTTTTTTTTCAAGTTTTACATTTTTATATATTTTTTTGATATGGGTTAACAAAGCAATGTCAACACCATGTGGTGCCATGGCTATTTCAAGTCAATATTGAGAAAATATTTTTAAAGAAAATGAAGGATATTTTTAAAGGCGCCTACGTTGATAAATCGCTGTGATGTCGGAAGTGTCCCTTAGGAACGCCCCTCGTGTAAGAAAGAAGGATCATGCTATAAATGTAAAGTATGGTAGTAAAATTTGTATTTCACATTCTACTTTAGCATTTCTGCATTAAAATATCTAGCATATTAAATGCTCGATGACGCAAAAATATATTAGAACTTGTCTAGTTCAGATATTTATGATTTTTAATGATGACAGCGGCAATTCCAAATGCTCCTCAAAAAGAGTATAGCTGAGATTTTTATAACTCATATAATTTAAATAATTTATAGAATTAGGTGCTACTTTGCGGAGATGCATAATACAAAAGTAATCATTTGTCATTAATTTGCGATCTTGACGTGGAGTCGTAAAGCTTTACGATTTTGTCGTGGAGTCTATCTTCTGATGATGCTTCGGTTGCAGGGCGAAACGATTATTAAGTTTGTGATATAGTGCTTGTGTATTGTGGTTTTGATATAGTGCTTGTGTATTGTGGTGGCGGTAGTGGCTTTTAAAAATCTATGTATCAGGTATGAAAATGGATAGTTCAATCTACATTTAGCGTTATATATATTTTGTATTTTACTCTATCCCGGATTAAAGCAAAATAATTTAATTTTTACTTTTCATTCAATTTAATTAATTTGTTTAACTTGATTATGTTTTATTATCAGTACACTTAAAATCTAAAAATTATTAACGCATTCTGCTAGAAAGTGTAATAAGTTATCGTATTTCGAAAAGATCATAATATAATGCCTACCTTTATAAAATAAGTATACTCCAATAGATTCTCACTCCACGTTATATCAGCAATATTCAAATAAGGTCTACGGGTAATATATTGCCTGTAGACTACATGCAAATTTTATTTGAATTGCGGGAAGTTTTCACAGACGTCAAACCCTCAATCGCAAAAGCAAACATGTTTTATAAGATTAGTAGCGATTAGGGTTGGCAGATTACAAAAAGAATTTATGAGAGTGACACACCAAATATTTAGTCCCATTCGTAAATGTACCAAAGTACAATGTATACTGTTGCTGTTTTAGATTATTGAAAGCTGATACTTGAGCTAGAAAACTGGATCCGTGAAGGGATGACAATGAATTGTGTTTTTTTTAAACTCAATTAATTAATGTTTTTATCTTAATTATTTTTTTTTATATTGATAATGTTTCTATATTCTAATCTGAGAGAATTGAAGGTCTTTAAAATCATATGTCAACCTGTTGATACAAAAAAAATATTGATTACCAGTGACACTTAAAAACTAACAGCTTTTATAGTAACTTATTTTTGGTGTGAAGAAAAATTATAATTTCAGTTCTAGGTATTTAAAACAAACTAAGAAGCAAAATAGAGATAGCCGGCAGAATATCTAGTCACATTTTACCAAACTGGATGGGGAACTAAAAAAATATATCTTAGGTTACTAATGAAAGCCTTTTGATAAAAGTCTTAGGTGGTGTATATGCCGCCATATTAGTTTTGATGTTAAATGGCAAAATAATAATAACTTCATTTTAGAGTAATTTTACACAGTTACAGAGTGGTTGTTCTTCTGTACATTACTTAGAACAAAACTTTAAAAAAAGACGACGACAGTGTGGCACTTTATTTAAACAGGGGTATAATTCAACATAACTACTATATTTCTTTGATAATCATATCTTAATATTTAAATGAGTTAATCTTGTATATATATATTTTCCGAATCTCGGAAACGGCTCCAACGATTTTCCTGAAATTCAGCATGTAGGAGGTTTTGGGGGAGAAAAATTGATCTAGCTAGGTTTTATGTAAAATAAATATTGTTTTATCCCTATTTTTGGGCATTAAAAAACACTAACATTTATAATAAATTGAATTTCGCCATTAGCTGTCAAGTCGACGTATCTTATTCGGTTAGCAGGCAGCCTCGAGAAATGTGAGTGCCGAGGATCGATCCCAACTTAATAATTATTTTTCCTTTTTTTTAAGTTTTTTTTTGTAAAAAATTACCGAGCGAAGCTCGGTCACCCAGATATTTATATTTACGTGCCATAATACGATAAAATATTAAGATGAAATGTTCCCATTGTAAGGTTATAAAAAAACAACAAGTTTGACAACCCTAGTCCAAACGTGCTTCGCGAAGAGTCTAAGAGTCAATATTGTCTAGAGCGTACCGAGCCCTCCTACAACTATTGCAAGATGAGAGCTTTTGTTCCTCAAATATGTGAGTTTTCTCCGCTTACAAACTTATCGTCTACAGGACAGGGAAATGTTTACACGGAATAATATACAGCTTTATTATAGCAACTTTCAAGTTTTAAAGTAGTATGAAGATAGATCAATAAGATTTGACTGACCCGTTGGCGCAGTGGGTAGTAATTCTGCCTTTAGCTCCGCGGATCGCGGGTTCGATTCCCGCCGACGGCCAACATTTTTTATAAATTAATTTGATGGTTTTATACATTTTTTAAATACATACTTAATAATAAATATTTTTTAAATACATACTTAAAAACAAATATAGGCTCAAAGGCCAACAAATTAAGTAAGTAAGTAGTAAGTAGCGGCCTGTTACTATCCCACTGCTGAGAATAGGCCTCTTCTCTCCGTTTTTTGAAGAGAAGGATTGGAGCTAAGACCTATCACGCTGCTCCAATGCTGATTGGTATGTTACACATATCTCCAGAATTTTCTAGAGATATGCAGGTTTCCGATGTTTTCCTTCATCGAAAAGCGTGTGATAAATTGCAATTATCAATTAGACACATAAGTTTTAACAGAAAAACTCATTGATGTCTGCCCGGGTTTGAACCCGTGACCTCGAGTCGCACGGTGATACCGCTGGGCTACCACAACTTTTTTTTCAAAGGGGATAGTCTATTCTAATCAGACGGATACCAAACGACGGATCAAGTTCCCTTAGGTCGCCTTTTACGACACCTCAGCTATTGATCTCAACACACACACCTAAAACCTTTACATTAAATTAAAAGCAACATATAAAAAAATAAGAAAGAACTGCTTTCTTCATTTCTTTATTCAACGCACGTGTTGGCCGAGCTTTGCCTAACCCTTACCGACGATTTGCGTATTGAACACGGATAGATACTCGTTTTCTACACAATTCCAACATGATGAACGACACTGCATTGTTTCCTCTTTATAACTATTCAAGATATTTACGATATATCACACGCTTGTCGATGACAACATTAGAAAACCTTTATTTGTCTGGGATTTTAGTAACCTACCAGTAAGCATTAGAACAGCGTCATGGGTCCAAGGTTTACTTATTAACAGACTGTTACTAAGGGCCTGTTTCACATGTTACTAATAAAGTGTTGGATAGTTAACCGACAATTAAACTAAGTAGAACATAAATGTCTCTAAAAAGAGACTCTAAAAGTGAAAAATTAAAAAATAAATAAAATCGCGGCCATTTTGAAATAGGTATTTGCTATCCAGCACATAAACAATATAACAGCCACATGACATACCTGTTAACTTAAGTGCTGAATAAGCCTATCAGAAACCTGAGAAACGCAAAATTTCGAGATATGTGTCAGTTATGTTCCGAATAAGCTACCTGACAGTTTATTGGAAACTTGTGAAACAGACTCTAAGTGTAACTCCGTAACTTACCTGATAGAAACATTATTACTACAAAATGAATAATAATCCAAAAACAGTCATAAAAAATAACTCCATAGTAAATTCATAGTAATACATCTAAAGAATTCCATTGTTAAAAAGTTATAAAATTATTTGGCTATAATCCGCGTTAGTTAAGAAAATCTCTGTAATATAGAACGAAAAAACTTCATACTTTATATGTATGTAGTGCGGTACCTCATGTTGCATATGCAGGATTAGATACCGCACGTATAAGATTCTGCATGAATAAGGTATAAGAGCAGTTTCTGCTTCCAACACTTAATATAACATAGATTTTGTTAACCAAACGCGAATTATATAATATTAATTTTATTACAACTTTTGCATTTAAAAACGTTTCCAGTGCTTTCAGTGGCATCAAAATATATTATACTCATACAACTTTTTAAAATGTCCCATATCTTTAGCCGTAGGTACTTTCTATTACATGGACATAGCTATGCCAATAATACCGCAGTCGAATAACGAAGGGGATACTCATGTATGCAGGTTACTTACATGGATTTTTTAAAAACAGTATCTATTGACAGTTTTTTATCAAACAAAAAACTTTGTTGATGCAATATTATAAGGTTCTTTTTCCCCTGTACAAAAATAAAAGGAGAGTAGATTTTTAAATAAATATAATTTAGCGGATGCAGCATTTCGCCTACTTCACTGTAGTGGATACACTAGAGTACCAACCGCACTTGAATTGTTGCATGAAAAGAAAAAAAATATATATTTTGCTTAGGTTTTAAAAATAAATATTGTGTCACATCTTCGTAATTATAAGTAAACAAGTACACATATTTATACTATTTTCTAAAACCCCTTTGAAAATTGTACTGGGTAACTATAAAACTTAAGAAATTTTTTGTACATATCACATCTGTTTAACATGAGTAACTATGGTCATGCAAAAGTCATAAAATAAAATAGCATCGTCAATATTTACTTATTTTGTAAGTAGCGGCCTGTTACTATCCCACTGCTGAGAATAGGCTTCTTTCTCTCCGTTTTTGGAGAGAAGGGTTGGAGCTAAGACTATCACGCTGCTCCAATGCAGATTGGTAGGTTACACATAACTCCAGAATTCTCTAGAGGTATGCAGGTTTCCTCGCGATGTTTTCCTTCACCGAAAAGCGTGTGATAAATTGCAATTATCAATTAGACACATAAGTTTTAACAGAATACTCATTGGTGACTGCCCGGGTTCGAACCCGTGACTTCCTCGATAGAGTCGCACGGTGTTACTGCTGGACTACCACAGCTTCCTTAAGTTAAGAACGACAATTCAATCCACTAAATTCAAGCAAATATTAATTTTAATAAATGTAACGTAGAGATTGGCGTAGTGATTGTGTGCAGTGCTTATGTGGTGTGTTGTTGGTGGCGGCGTTTTGTGATACGTGTATTGACTGGTCCATGTAGAACCAGTCATGTATAAGGTATGTGACCGTTCCATGCTTCCTTCACTTAGCTTTACATAGTCTCTTAAAAAAACGTGCATTATAGCAAAATAATTTTATCATAACATCAGTACTATGGAATTCCGCAAAATAACCCCAGATTTTATAATTTGTATACAGGAATGTATATTAAAAACATTATTAAGTGCATATTTATACAGACAAATAAATTTGCAATATCACTCAAGTGGATTGTTAAATCTAAAATGCTTGCTGAGATAGAAATTTTACCCAAAAGTACTTAAATCCGAGAACCGCAATTAATGGATAACATCACTTTGAGTTAGATTTGATTGTTATTGAGTTGATAAGATTTCGCTTCAAAATTGGCTTCCAAAGATAATTAAATCTTTTTCTTTATTCTTCCTATAAAGTAATTGATTTTTTGAAAGGCACATTTTCTGTTACGCGTCTGGTGGTATAAGAATATATATTACTAACTTCTACTCTCCGTTTACTATAATAGTTAGCATATTTAGTTGTTACTCTGGATATGAAAAACAACAAAACAAAATATAAAATTTAATTTACGCCGTGTGGTATCCGGCTGAATAGAATAGTACCACCCTCTTTTCTTACCGAAGTGTCTAAAAGGCGACTAAGGTAAGTCGATCCACCGTGTGGTATCCGGTTAAGTAGGTTAGACCACCCTCTTTCTTATTGAGGTGTCGTAAAAGACGACTAAGATAAGTTGACGTCAGGCAGGCGGCCGGTCGTGAAAAACGTAGCCAAATCATGTGACAACATGTTTATGTCATGTTGTGCCGACCCCACTTAGAGTGGGATAAGGGCAGGAAGATGATGACCCTGGACATGAAAGAAAAACAACAAAACAAAATATAAAATCAAAATATTTCTTCTATTAATATGGATACGGATGTAAACTTATAAATTTAAGGGCTCCTCTTAATGATCGGGTATTAGAAACGATTAACTTACCTTAGTCGCTTTTTACGAAACCTCGGTAAGAAATGAGGGTGATCTATTCTACCCAGCAGGATATCACACGCCCTTGTAATATAATTTTGAAATACGAGTATATGCTACAAATGAATAAGTAAAAAGTAAGTAGCGGCCTGTTACTATCCCACTGCTGAGAATAGGCCTCTTCTCTCCGTTTTTGGAGAGAAGATTTGGAGCTAAGACCTACCACACTGCTCCAATGCGGATTGGTAGGTTATACATATTTCCAGAATTCTCTAGAGATATGCAGGTTTCCTCACGATGTTTTCCTTCACCGAAAAGCCTGTGATAAATTTCAATTATCAATTAGACACATAAGTTTTAACAGAAAAACTCATTGGTGTCTGCCCGGGTTTGAACCCGGACTTCCTTAAAAGAGTCGCACGGTGTTACTGGTGGGCTACCACTGCTTTACAAATAAATGTTTAATCGTGACGATGAATTAATAGTAAACATTCAAACGTCAAGTATCAACTTGACATTTCTCAATATGTGAAATGAAAAGTTGAATTTTTCTCGAACAGCATCCAACAATATTAATAGCCCATTATTTTGGAAAACAAGATCGTATTAGATTTATTTAATCTAAATTCCCTCCATCTAGTCCAACAGAGCGCATTTGTATTCATCAGAAAATACCAACATACCTGACAGATTGCTTGGGGGTTTGAAATTGCTATGCATCTCAGCATTATGGAGTCTTGATGGAATTTTCTTATTATGTGAATAGTGACTCGTAAATCATTGTAATTACCATACATTAGTATATATACATGTTAACTTACTTTATTATATAACTAGCGGCCTGCCCATGCTTCGCACGGGTATAAAATATATATCCCATGTCACTCAGTGTAAAAAAATGATTAAAATCGATCCAGTAGTTTTGATTTATTCATTACTGCCCGTGGCCCGCAAGCGTTAAATTTGGAGAAAAACAATTTCCTCTCCCTATACCAAGAAGATTTCTTGCTATCTTTGGAATATCTAAACTCATATAGTACATTTTTACTTATTTACTTTTACATTTTAACTATGTATTTTATTTTTACAATTAATTACAAAATGTCTTTAAACAAACTCTTAAAAGATTCGAAGTGCTATAGGGTGAAGCGCGGCGTCCTCACGGCATTTTAAATCTGTAATATCTCCGAAAATGTTCACTTAAATTACATACTGTAAACGGCCATATTGACCTATATTAAATCAACAATTTATTTAAGGTACTTAATTGCATAAGGATTAATGTTGTATTGTATAAAAATTGCTTTGAACATAAGGCATTATTTTTCGTAAAAAGTATATGACAAAAAATGCTTTTGTGGGTTATCCATAAGAGATAGACATATACCATCGCGGACTTTTCTGTAGACCTTTTCAAGGCGTACAAATACTTAGTACATCATTTTGATAAATCTCGTAGGGTTTAGCCTGCGTTTGCAATGTAAGCGGACAAAAATGTAATTATTTACAGAAACCTCAAAAATTACAGTATTTCTCTACTCCGTATTGAATGTTATTATACGAACAAACCTTCCTTTTGAATCACTCTATCTATAAAAAAAAACCGCATCAAAATCGGTTGCGTAGTTTTAAAGTTTTATGCGTACATACGGAAATATGGACTTTGTTTTATAATATGTAGTGATGTTATTTGGAATCGTTTGTATTCAATAAAATATATTGCCAATGTATAATAGAGGTGGTGTTAAATTAAAAATAACAGTTTGATAATATGTGACGTATATTATCATTCCGTTATATCACTAACCAATATTTTACATAATTATTAAAAATGAAATGGACTTGGAATTCTATCAAATCTAAAAATGTATTTTCTATGATTCAGATAAAGATTATAGTTATATATATATACACACTAGCTTTTACTTGCAACTTCGTTTGCGTGGACTGTTGTCGCGTGATTGATGGCACTTTTCAATATAATCGTATTCCTGTAGAATCAACAGGATTTCTATAGCCTATATGTCACACCGGTGTATAAGGAATAATTGTGACAAATTTCATTGACATTTTTTCAGGGGATTCACCGTGATAGAGATATATCCATAATCACAAACTTTCGCATTTATAATATTAATAGGAAATAGGATAGAATTATGATATTAATATGATAGTTACATATAAACATAATGAAATGACTAGAGGACTTCTTTAGTAACTAAATGGTGATCCGCAAATCTTTTTAATATCAGTAATCAGTCGCAAACAACAATAAAATTAAAAAGTATTAAACACACATAGTCACACAAACACACGCACATACACCCACGCACGCACGCACACACATAAATACACAAACACGCACATCACGTCGTTATTGCAGCTTTCGTACTTTCTGTAGTAAATTCTGTTAAGCAAAATTTATTTTATGTAAAACTATATAATCAGTTTGGCCTTATTAATAGATTAAATTTTTTATATATATTTAATGTAAATAGCTGTAGATTATATAAAATAAAATAAAAATTTATATACCTAAGATGTTGCTTGTTTGTATTTTTTCTTGTATTTAGTGGCGCTATGACTTTTTAACGTTTTTTGGATGCCTATGTTCAAATCGACGGTAAAAGACGGACACGGACATTTTATAAGATCAGAAATATGATAATTAAAGACTTATTATTTTAAATGTCGTGTGCCTTAAAGGTCATTGAAATCTACTGAAATAATTTTGTTAAGTACTCCTACCTTTTACCTGCACAATTAAGTTTTGCACGTTGATTGCCTGTCATAGGTCACGCGAATGCAAATTTGCATGCAGAATTCTTTTTAATTGGCAGATAAAAAGTGAATTTATTCGAATATAAAATACGTTAATTTAAATGTAATTTACCACATTTATGTTTATAACATTATTATAAAATTAATAAACATGAATATGGAATTAATAAATAGTGCAGTGGGCAAAATTATTAAATAATTATTAATAAAAAAGAACTAAGTAACTAATTGTGTCCAGAACTGTTGTAAGAATTTTTATAAAAGCTAAACTATTAAACTATTAGAATTTACTTTAGGCGTGATCCGCCTAATAATTATTGCTGTAAAATTTTCTGGACATTTCTTTTCTCTGCGATATGAAGAGCAAAAGCATTCCAAAAAATGCTTAGAAGTTATTTATGATTAAGACGCGATACAGATCTCAGCTAGACTTCTATATCGTCACATTTTACTAATTTCCTCATGCTGTTTCCAACTAATACATGCTGCGCACTAATTAAAACATTCCACAAATAAGTGCCCTCTACAAATTGCCGTTGTAAAAGTTTACACGCAAAAAACTACTCCATCATACTAATGGACTTATAAAATTCTGAAATCACCAGTAACAACAAGTCGTAACATATTAATCGCTACTAAATATTTAAGTACGAAAACAAGACTTGAATACTGATCTAGTTGAAGTAGATGAAATAGGGATGAGATAGAGAAAAAAGAAAGGTGAATTACAATTTGGTCCTAATTTTTTTTTTTTATAATACTATCATTTTGTAACGGAAGGAAAAGGAGGAGAATAAAAGTTGTAGCATAGAGACATGAAGATAGCTATGGCGAAATATGGTGACGGGCGGAGAGGAACGGTGCGGTGCGGAGAGGAGAGTGGTAGCGCCATTTGACGTAGTCGTTATTTGTGCGCGCAGTTGACAAGTTGTTGAAAGAATAAATTGATAGACTTTTGAGAAAATTGCTTCTTATTTATTAAATAAGTGTAGTGGAAAAATATTGTTGTTTTAATTTATTTGAAATATATATCTGTAAATCAGTGTGGTATCTGGTTGAGTAGAATATATCACGCTCATTTCTTACCGAGGTGTCGTAAAAGGCGACTAAGGTAAGTTGACCCAACACGTGATATCTGGCTGTTATACTTCCAGTCCATGGATAGAAGGATTTAAACCTAAACTCAACAAATCAATTGTAGATTAGTAAATATTGTAAAGTCCAATTAAATATAAGTTAAACATTTGTTTTTTGATGCGGCATTAAGTCTTTCATTCAGGCTTAAAAAATTTTGGTAGCTAAAAAACAAAAACAATTGACAAATTTTGGCAGCATACTTTAGGTACAGAGAAACCGCATTCACATAAAACATGATATTAAAAAAGAGAAACAATAATATTTGTGCACTTGGCAAAGCTGCTTTCAATATATGGTATCCATTTTGATACTATACGATAATCCTTAAAAATTTGGCAAAAGGTTTGTCTGCGAGTTATTTCGTAATAAGTTTCGAGGGGTTTTGATATTTTTTTACCCAAATGAATTAAAATGAATAATGGCATTTATTACATTCATATATGTATCAATCAAGATATTATTTCTATTTAGTGATCGTAATATAAAATTTGTATAAGTAATCGGATACTGAACTTGTTTTTGGCACTTCTTTAGTTTTTTTTAATTTATTTTAAATTTCTAATTTCTATTCGTAATATACTAAACTATGAACTACTCAAACAAAACTATGTACGTCGGTTTTTCAGTAACTTGAATACTTGCTTCCAATAGCGAAATAATATAAATTGCTCCGGCCTAAAGATGACTCGATACTATTATATTTGCTTGTCTCTAGGTATTATTTGTTTCCCTTAACAAAATGTATATGAGATAGATTTAATAGCGTGTTAAGAATATCCATAATTTGGTATTGTTAAATTAGCAGTTCTTCTGTAATTTCATTGTATTTTTGTATATACATGCTGTTAGAATTTCAAATCAAAGGATTTTTTGTTATTTTCAGTACCCAATTCAATGTAGTAGTATAATTGTTGTGGAATTCCAGATTCATGTTAAAATTTACTATAACATGTATAGTCTCGCTCAGTCTCTGTATTTTCCCCTGTTACATTAATTATATACGTCATTAGAGGAGTTGGATCGGAATAATACAGACTAAGTAAATATTTAGTATATAAATTTCCAGAGAAGAAAATTCTAGAGAAGTGAGCTTAACCGTAACAAGAAACGTCAATTTCGATAAACAAGAATAAACTTTCGTTTGAATAAAGTTTTCACTGTTTCGAAGGTTTAATGGATAAGGGCGGACAAGTTTAAGTAACGTCCCTATAAATTACGTAAGTTATGGACTATTTTAATTAAATAGAGAATTCAGTTGTTCTGTGCCTCTCTTCAAGGAGCCTTCTTATTAGAGAGATTAAACTCAACACATCGAATACTAGCTGTGCTTGCGGCTACGCTCGTGTGGAAATCAATGTATTTAATAGAAATTTTGAACATTAAAGTAGTTATTGTGAATTAACCATAAGAGATAGTATTATATATTAAGTTACTTACTTTGGAGACAGACGATCGTGTTTGTAATCGTTCCATATTTATTTATTTATTTATGTACCATATAAATACAATATTGCAAAAAAAATATTGGTAAAAAAGTGTACAAAGGTCAATTCATCCCTAAGAGCAGACATCTCTGTCAGGTAACCTACGAAGTGAGCTAATTTATAGTAAAGAAAAAGTTGGTACGCTAATATCAAACATTTTGAATTAGAATATATTTGTTTGTTTTATTTATTTATGTTTACACCAATGTAAGAAGTTGGCATGCATATGATTCTACTCAATTAAGCTCTTAATCGAATCTAAAGCCAACGCTCGGACTGAAGAGCATTAATTAACGCCCTATTCAGCAGAACAAGACGACGTGGAGTAGGTTTGCCATGTATTAACTATTACATTCAGGATATGAATAATGAACACTATCAAAATTAAAACAGGACTTCATGTGAAGTAAAAGCGAGGACAATGAAATTAACTCAGTAGTATAATCATTTAACAGTGAATATTAAACTAATACTAATTCCAAAGACAAAAAAAATAGTAAATATTCAATCATAAATTCAATAATAAATAAAAAATATGATGAATAAATAAAAATAGTAAATAGGGTCTAAAACATTTCTACGTTGCTGATTCTTGTGTCACTTTTATCCAACAGTGGTCATCTATATACGGAATGTAGGGTCCACAATCACTAGGTTTTCCAGTGGGTTATAAAATAGTGATCTTTTTTATAAATATGGAGTACAAACGCCATAAACTGATGTAATGATCCTAAAAATATGTAAATTATTTAAAAACTTACTCATCGTCATCATCTTTCTGCCCTTATCCCATTCTAAGTGGGGTCGGCACAGCGTGTGATAAACATGTTGTCACATGACACGTTTCGTGTTTTACGACCGGCCACCTGCCTGACCTTAGTCGTATTTTACGACACCTCGGTAAGAAAAAGGGTTGTATTATTCTATTCAGCCGGATACTATTTAAATGCTTAGTCAAAGTAAGGGAAAAAATAGTGTTGTAAATAGCACATTCATACCTATTTAAAAGTAATAATTGACACTTTCGTAACATTAAAACCAAATTAGGACATATCTCAAAATAATTAAATTAATGATGACCCTAGTATAGAGATTATGGGTATGCCACGTGCAATGATATAGCATTGCAATATACATAATATTGGATTCTACGGCAATATCCACACAATCTTGATGTTATCTTGTTATCATAGACCAAAATGTATATACCTATTTGCTTTATATTGCTAAAATGTGATCATAAATGGATGAAATAGAGCGAAAGAATAAACAATTGATGTTTCGCAATACTTATAATAATAATAAATATTTGGGACACTTACACACACGGTCGTCCGTTCCAATGTAAGTACTTTAATACTTGTGTTATGGATGAGAAACAACTGGTAAATATATACATATGTAATTTTTATATACATACTTAAATACAAATATACACCCAGGCTCGTAGAACCAACAAATTCTTTTAATACAAAATGTTGTGAATTGAACCCGCAACCCGCGGAGCTGAAGGCAGGTTCACTACCCACTGCTCCAACGGGCTAGTCCTAGTGCAATAATTGTGGGTTTTTCTCAATCTTTTAAATATAGAATTTATTAAAATATTAGCTAGTGTAACACACAAATTGGTTCTGTAAAATACATTTATTTCGCAACAACAAACACGTTAATATGTCTTGACTTATCATGTTTCACATACCTTTTGCAAGATTCATTACAAGACCATTTATATTCAACAAAGGCAACAGCTGGGGCATATCGAAATCATTCTTTTATCCCGGTTTGAATTCGGCTTTGGCAATAAAGACGGGATTACATCTCTTGAAACACAACGCGTTGTGTCTATTTGCATAAGTTATTTGTAAAAGCGAGCGCGATCTGCCGTGCTATAATACATATAGACCTATACGTTCTTAAGTCAAGCCGTGTGGTATACGACTGAGTAGAAAGACCACCCCAATTTCTTACCGAGGTGTTGTGAAAGGAGACTAAGGTAAATTGTACACATACATAATGTTAAAGTGTCCTAATTTAGAATTAGGATCTATTCAGTGATAAACATAAAAAACATAAGCTGTGATGGCCTAGCGGTGCGACCGTGTGAATCTCTAGAGACGATCATGGGTTCAAACCCGGGCAGACACCAATGAGTTTTTCTAGTAAAACTTATGTGTCTAATTGATAATTGCAATTTATCACACGCTTTTCGGTGAAGGAAAACATCGTGAGGAAACCTGCATATCTGTAGAGAATTCTGGAGGTATGTGTAACCTACCAATCCGCATTGGAGCAGCGTGGTAGGTCTTAGCTCCAATCCTTCTCTCCAAAAATGGAGAGAGGAGGCCTATGCCCAGCAGTGGGATAGTAACAGGCCGTTACTTACTTTTTTACTTACAGTGATAAACATTGTAATCCTTATTTCAATGTTATCTATGACATTACGAACTACTATGATAACTACGAACTATTACAAAAAACTAGTCTTTTCTTGCCCTCCTCTCTCCTAAACACTCAAGAGTTTTATAGACGCTAGGCTATGCTTTATTGCAATTTGCTACAAACTACTTTATTGAATTAGGTCACTTTAATACTAGTGCGATATATCCACCTGCTGTAAACTTTGTGACATATCAACAAAAACAATATGGAAATTAATATGTATCTATGTTCACCTGCCGGTAATTTTCAATATATTCTTGTCAAACTAATTATATGAATTTGGCGGGATTCCTACAACTTTGCCTCGATTCCCTTTGTGAAGGTGTAGCCGAGGTGAGATCAATACTAATCAATTAGAAACTTTAGTTCGCTCCTACTTAACTATAGTTTTGAACAAATCAGTCAGTATAGTGCTATATATTTCCCGGAATATTATAAAGTGTCTTTAAAAATTTCGTAGTAAAGTGTGGGAAATGATGCGTATATCTTTTAAATTCTGCGCTGATAAAAGTCCCATTTTTTTTACATCGGTTGGTCGTAGCTTCTCGCCACATTCCTGATGACTAATTACATTCATACCATCATCCATTCTACATCGCCTTAAGTCGTGGTCCAGCCTTACAGAAGGCACCCTTAGGACAACGTTTCCCGACGCTAGTAGAGCGCTTTACTCTGACCATTTGGCAGCCTTGGCGATGCTTCTACGCTCACCCATTGAGTCTGGTGATAGTGTAAAAGCCGTTAGGGCTAACAACATATAATCTGTTTGAAAAAATATAGCTCATAGGATGTTTAATGATCTCGTGAAACTTAAGGTTTTTTGCGTATCGATATATTGTCATAGTTTTCTAGACTCTCTAACTCTATCGACACTACCGTAACACAGTGAGACCTTTAATAATTGGACTGTGGGACCTTTAGAGATTCTGACATCCAATTTGTGAAGTTTATATTTCAAGTAAGATAGGTACTCGTATTTTGATATTTTTATATGATAGCAACACACCTAAGTTAGTTAACAACCAAGTTGGTAAACGCTAAACTTTCGTTAGGGGAAAAAACAGATAATTCTAGTAATCAAGAACGTGAGTCAGACACGGAGTGTTTGCAGAAAATTTGAAATTGTTTTTTGTTTACGACGTAATAAATTTCGCATTTAAGCACCTGCCGAAATAAAACGTTGCCTTGAGAAAGAGTGTTCTCGTAATAAATTTTCATCAGCTGAATCTTTTTACGAGTAATTTAAATACAGTAGTCAAAATTAATCTATACTAATATTATAAAGAGGAAAAATTTGTATATATGTTTGTAATATTTTCACACAAAACTACTGAACCGATTACAAAAATTCTTTTAACCATTAGGAAGCTGCATCTTTGATGAGTAACATAGGCTGTATTAAAATGAAAAAAAAAATAGGGATCCGTAATAAAAATGTAATAAGGTGTAAAAAATTTGTCATAAAAATCTGTCATCTCATGCGCTGCGGAAACTATTGATGATATATTTAACAAAAATAAATCTATAGTCAGACTTAGTATACTTTCCACTGCCATGAGATCGTTATGTACGCGGGTGAAACCGCAGGATATTACTAGTAAAGTATAAAATCAATAATGGATACCATACGGCCTTAACAAAATAAGTCATTGTGTTTGAAAAAGTAGGAAGTAACGATCACAAAAAAGATGGTCAGTGAATGCCGCAGATTTTCTCAAGTTAAACTGCCGCTTTTTCTGAAGTTCACGTTCATTATGACTTACCACCAAACTTATCTCATAAAGTTACTGATGATCTGGTAATCGCAATCCTTTGTAACAAGAGACTCAGTGAAGAGAGATAAAGTTTTAGTGGATGTAGCAGGCGATTGCACATTGCTTCACTCATTAATCGTTGCTTCAAGCATTAAAGATTTAAAAAACCTTGCTATGGCCATGTCATACGAGTATCACAGCTATCTAACAAGTTGAAGAAGGCATAATGTTCTCGTATCGTATTAATGACATCGTTAGGGTGACAAAACGATTTCCAGTTTAGTCGTTTGCTCGGTAATCGAATATATAAATCACAATAAAACTCCCAGCAGAGCGACGCCATTGCTGCTAATTTATGTGTTTGATGTACCCAGGTGCAGAATTGTTTTCTAGGCTGTCTAAACAGTTGTAACATGTTCATGTATTAACTAACTAACCATTCTTCTTCAATGACTCCCAAATTCCTTGACAAGAACAACAGTTATCGTGAGTTAAATGAAATTTATTTGGCGGAAAGCTAATTCGAAATTTGCCATATTTAAAATGAATGAACAAAATGAATATCAATAAGGTTATTAAAATTGTGGCGGTAGCGAAATGCTTAGGGTATCGAGAGGTCGTGGGTTCGAATCCCGGTCATTATACTACCGACGTGAACCTACTCCTAACACATTTTTTTTCATTTTTAGCTACAGGGGTTAACAAGTTTATAAGTAATTTGTAACCCAAATTGCTAGTAACCTTTTAATAAACAACAATAATAATAATAAAAATTGGCATTTTCGTGCGTAATGATGATTTTTATATGTGTCTAGCACTTCGAGCGGAGCAACGTTATTACACGTCGAATTTGATACACGCTAATAATTGACACAACGTTTATATACGTCGGCAAAAATATGTCTTTCAAACGCCTAAAGCTTGTACCAATTCGTGCATGCTACGTCATTGTGCGATATTACTTTAAATTTATGGACTGATAGCGCCGCTCTACGTTAGTTTTTTTGTACCCGTATCTCAAATGCAGAAGGTCATTAATCATAATTTATTTTGTATGAGAAAATGTAGTGCCGTGCAACAAATATTTAGGAACCCATATGCGCTGCTCGAAGTAAATCTAATGGTTTTATCAATGTATTAATTATAATAATATGGCCCATTAAAAAGCATTAGTGACAGCTTGAGTTATACGATATTTGAATTAATTATTACAAAAAATATCTCTAGATACGAAAGTAAAATCTAATGATTCACTATTTCAATGTTTTTATTCGGTCGTCCTTTATTATTTATTCGCTTACCTATATCGTAGACAATATTTTGTACCTGACAATATTTTGTACCAGTATACTATTTGTGGGGCAAAATAGATATTTAAAATAAGAGCAGCGTCATATATAATAGGTGAACCAGGAACCGAGATAAGCTAATGGCACCTGCATCCTGCTACATCTCCAGAACATTAACAGCATTTCCAATATCCTATAAAGGTAGTAGGCTCTATATTATTAAAAGTAAATATTTTATAACACTAACTCGCAATAAATTTTACCTTTGTGTAAATTCTCTTCAAATATGTAAAATAACTTATTAAAAAAGCTAGTAAAGCTTGATAAAGCGTAATATATATGAAAACTAGCTTAAGTCCACGCGAACGAAGTTGCGGGTAAAAGCTAGTAAGCAGTAACACTTGGAATTAACAATAGCTTCAGTCACTCTCCAACCCTGCAAATATCTTCATCACAAAATCAGATCTATTTGGGAAGAATCAGAGGAATTTATCGTTTTATCAAGAGCATGATTTGATAATTTTAGTAAATAACCCGTACTTACATGAAATATATTAAAATAGCTCAGTAAAAGGAGACTTCCAAAATTCAACTGTAACAAAAAATCCATACAATTTTCTTCTGGTATTAAATATCACTATAAATAGTATAAACTATTAATGAGAACGTGCAAGAATATTTATTTAATGTTTATCAAGTACAAAAACTTGATTAAATGCAGACAGTAAATTTTAAAATAAACAATAAACCTGATTATACTTTTGTTAACGAGCAACGGTCGAATTTTATTTTTGATATTAAGTTCGATATATGTTTTATGTTGACATTTTAAATTGTATTTATACTATATTAATATCTTTACAATAATTAAGACAAAAATGGAAATGCTACTTATGGTAGAATTAGTAGGTACGGTATCAGCCGTGTGGTATCCGGCTGAGTAGAATAAACCACCCCCATTTCTTACCGAGGGGTCGTAAAAGACGACTACGGTAAGTCGACCCGCCGTGTGGTATCCCGCTGAGTAGACTAGACCGACCTCATTTCTTACCGAGGTGTCGTAAAAGGCGACTAAGGTAAGTTGACCTTGCGGCCGGTCGTAAAAACGCAGCCAAATCATGTAAGAGCATGTTTATAACATGTTGTGCTGACCCCACTTAGAGTGGGACAAGGTCAGAAAGATATTGTTGACATTTTAAATAGTATTTATCTATATATATAAAAGAAAGTTGGTCTAAGTTACACTATTTATAACTCAAGAACGGATGAACCAATTCGGCTGAAAATTGGTGGAGAAGTTGCTTAGAACCAGGAGACTGACATAGGATCCCTTATATCCCGTTCGACCGCATTTATTTTATCCCGTCAAGTCACTATAAAACGTGGTATAAATAAAACGACTATGACATTGAATAACAAAAAGCAAATGTCAGTGGAATACAAAACATAGATGACAGCTAAACGTATTTTGTCTTTGGTGAAGTATGGTAAAAAATTTGACAATTATGTTGATAATTTGTAAAAATAAAATACTTAGGGAAAATGTAAAAGTAAATAAGTAAAAAATTAAATTTAACGCGTGTGGGCCACGGGCAGTAATGAATAAAACAAAACTACTGGATAGATTTTAATCTTTTTTTTCACTGAGTGACATAGTAGGCTATATATTTTATACCCGTGCGAAGCCGGAGCGGGCCACTAGTACTATATAAATATCTTTACAATAATTAAGACAAAAATGGAAATTCTACTCACATTTTTCTGACTGTCATGTACCATACTGATTTTATTTCCTAACGTGGAGGTGGGTATATATTACTCAGTATGACCGAAACTGTAAATGTTATTTGAAAGTACCCACTTTTATAAATTTTTCGAGCTAATTAAGTTAGTGTTATTGGAAGAGACTAGTGTCTAAGATACAGGCTCCGCCTAGTTTAGACGCTAGTGCTCAAGTAATTTTAGTTTGTTGTAAGTTCGATTTAAATTGTATAGTTTAAAGTTGGAATGTTACATTTTTTGGAGTCAATAAAGATTTTATTATTATTATTATTTATTACTGTTTATAATGTTTCAACTGCATTGCGCGAATCTGATTATTTATACATAAAATACAAAAAAGTTATGAAATCACGGCATATGCTTTTAGTACAATTGCAGTATTGCGTGTCGTACAATAATAAACCAGAACGTCATTTTATAGATAGGTGTGAGCAAATTAAATGCCTTTTGCGTTATCATTTATTAACGTGACGTCAATAAAATTTAAATTTATTACATGTACGACATCAGCAATTCCTGATTGATCACTTAAGAAATCTTTATTCTTTATTTATTTTTCTATTTATTGTTTTTTTTTTCAAATACAATTATTTAAATCATATTTTTATTCGGTCGTTCTGTTTATAATTGATTTAAATATACTTATCGTTTCTTTATATATAAGTATATAACTCAGTGCCATTCTAAATGTGGACTTAATACATCTATAAGATGCTCCGTTTTCAACGTCACTATGTACGTTGATGATTATCGTAAATGCCACTTGTAGAGTCGTTAGTGACCTGTCAATGTCTTTATCATTATGATAGTTTAAAGCTACCTCATTTTCACGTATAAATTTGTTATAATCGTAGTTTTCAGTGCACTAATTATGCTCGCCTATTCTTTGTAAGTAGTGACGTTAATTATTTCTTTGATATTGTCACCAGCTCTGATAAGCTAGAAGTTTTAGGACGGGTAGAAAGAAGCATCGTCGTAGTATATTATCTGTAAATTAGGCAGCAGTAATTTGCTGGTGGTTGAGATACCAGGATCTCTATACAACCTTCGATTGTCATTATAACCAAGATACAAAACATTCTAGCAATAAAAGACAATACGGTTACACGATAAAAATGATGACTTTTTGCATATTTTTTTATGTGTGAAATACACGTATAAAAGCCTACACCTTGACATACATCTTTCCGTATTTTTCAAAGCATGAAGGATTTATGAGGTAAAACATTGCCGGATTCACACTTTGTCTGAAAGGAACGGATACGGATGCTCTATTCATTCAGTTTCAAGAGCGAACCGAGTTCGCACTTACATCCCCACTTGCTTGAAAGCATAAAGAGGTAAGAACAAAAGATGCGATGAGGATGATTTACGAGGGCTTAACAATTCGATGTAAGTATTTTACCTTTTGTAAAACCTCGTTAAATAAAACTGTTTTTATGTTAGATATGATGACTGGGTCAATTAAAGTCGCACATAAACGTTTTCAAAAATACACTAAATCTGCAGTTTTAAAGATTTAAAAATTGAAGTTTTAAAGTTTTAAAAAAACGCAATTATTATGTAGTCAACATTTATCAGCGTTGAAAAATATTTTTACAAAGATTTAATTTTCGTAAGCTTTCTTTTAACAAAAATTAAAATAATACAAAAAATGCACCTGATTCATCAATACATTTAAAAAAGAGTAATATAACTTTTTATCACCCATTAGTTAGTTTAGTAACGGCCTGTTACTATCCCACTGCTGGGCTTAGGCCTCCTCTCTCCGTTTAAATAAGAGAGCATACAAACCACTCTAACATATTATTATTATTCTTACCAGGGTTTAACATAAATTTAACAACAAATAACAATAAACAGACTATTCTTTCAACGGCAATTATCACGCCTACGTTGACCCCGTATTTAAGTCAATAGCGCAATTATTTTAATAAGTAACTAAACGTCTGTGTGATACAAAGAAGTTTAAATTTTTTATTCACTAATGCAAGGGGAGCCGGTATAACGCTTGGAAAACTGTAAACGGTCTCTATTAGTCTAATTTGATACTTTGAAGGTATATTTCTTAAATACGTCTATATTTCTAACATGACAACGTAGTACAATAGATTTAACAAAGTTTTATCGGATAACGCGTGTTAATATCAATTATTATGAACTAGAGTTTAGAGTCGCTCAGCGTAGGATGGAGCGAACAATGCTATGCTTGAGATATTTCTACGTGATAAAATACGTAATGAGAAAATCCGAGAAAAACTAAAACTTCCAATATCTCACTTTATCAACATCCTAGTTACGTAAGTCAAAAGTTAAAGCGTAACAGAAAGACAGACAGACTTTTATATTTACAAATATTTACACTAGCGTTACAATTATTGAAATTGCCGAAGTGGAAATCTTTTGATTTAACATATTTTGAACTCAACATTGAGAAGAAAATTAATTACGATAATTCTGATAGTTAGAAAAAAGGTTTAAATTAAATTAAAAATAATTACATATCTGTAGTCTATAATTATCTGTTCTCTGTATCCGGAGTCTATAATATAGGAAACAATTTAATTTTTTATATTACATAAAAATATATCAAAAAATTGTAAATACCAGCGTGTTAAAGCATAAGAAACGAATTTTATTAAATTGTAAAATTCAGTGTCTTGCGAAGTGAAAAGACGTCGCCGTCGCACATTTAATAAAATTATGATAAAACTTAATTTTCATTAATTACAGCGCAAAACGGACTTTTGTACGGAACGATTGTTCAAAAATATGTATACAGCTTACTTCATACATTTTTTTCTTTATATTTGCGATATTAGAAGCACTTGGCGTGAATGAAACATCAAGTAATAATATTTGCATACATCAAGTAAAATTAACATAAGGCATGCCCGCGACTTCGCTCGTGTCAACTCTAATATATACCCTTAATTATGTACTGTTTTATTTAAGATACTTGATAAATAGTGCGATATTTGGACGTAGAGTTTAGTGTTTACTGACATATTTAACCAACATATTTAATGTTAGTTACGTTAAGCATTTCACGATAAATTTTGATTTAAATAAAATTTTGATCTTTTAACATATAAAGTAAAGTAATGGCCTGTTACTATCGTGCTGCGGGGCGACATTTTTCTCCGTTTTTTGGAAAGAAGAATTGAAGCCAAGACCTATCATGCTGCTCCTATGCGGATTGGTAGGTTACACATATCCCCAGAACTCTATAGAGATATGCAAGTTTCCTCGCGATGTTTTCCTATACTGAAAAGCGTGTGATAAATTTCAATAATCAATTAGACAAATGTTTTTAAGAGAAAAACTCATTAGTACCTGCCCAGAGTTTAAACCCGCGACCTTTTTGAAAAGTCTCACGGTCTTACCACTAGGCTATCACAGTTTTTTAACATAATTGATTTTAAAAATATCGTAGAAGTTTTCGCTAAACATTAAGTAAGGAGAAGTAAACAAAAACATTTAAAAATAGATAAAAAATTCTTTTTTAAACTGTATGTATGACGTTAAATTTTTTACTTGTTTTAACATGTCGAAACAAAACATCGTGCTTCAAAAGTTTTAGTCAGTAAAAGGAAACTAAATCCATGTGCAGACAATTCAACTATCACCTGGGGCCCTTTCTGACATCAAGGCTCTAACAATACCCTTTTATCCCTGCTGTTTGAACAGCCATACAGTCTGAAATACCTGTTAAAACAAAACAGATAAACGGTGAAGAACGCTTTCATGTATCTAGTACCTTTGTTTGTAATTATTATTGTAATTACAGTAATATTAAGCTGTGGTAGCCCAGCGTTAACACCATGCAACTCTTTCGAGGAGATCACGGGTTCAAACCCGGACAGACACCAATGAGTTTTTCTATTAAAACTTACTGTATTAACACGTCTTATTAACACACAATACTGTGCCGTCGGATCCTGCATTTAAATTATTGACTTTTAAATTGGAGTCATTTAGCCAGCCGAATAGGACCAGGAGGCAAAAAATAACTAAATAAATTATTTAAAAAAAAAATACTAAAGTAACGGCCTGTTACAATCCCACTGCTGGGCAAAGGCCTCCTCTCTCTGTTCCTGGAGAGAAGGTTTGGAGCTAAGACCTACTACGCGACTCCAATGCGGATTGGTAGGTTACACATATCCCCAGATTTCTCTAGAGATATGCCTTCCCCACGATGTTTTCCTTCACCGAAAAGCGAGTGATAAATTGCAATTATCAATTAGACACATAAGTTTTAATGGAAAAACTCACTGGCGCCTGCCGGGGTTTGATCTCTAGATCCTCTCGAAAGAGTCGCACGGTCACACCGCTGGGCTATCACAGCTTATTATTCTATGTCATCATCATCTTCCTGCCCTTATCCCACTCTGAGTGGGGTCGGCACAACATGTTATAAACATGCTGTCACATGATTTGGCTGCGTTTTTACGACCGGCCGCCTGCCTGACGTCAACTTACCTCAGTCGTATTTTAAGACACCTCGGTAAGAAAGAGGGTGGTCTATTCTACTAAACCGGATACCACACGGTGGGTCAACTTACCTTAGTCGCCTTTTACGACACTTCGGTAGGAAATGAATTTGGTCTATTCTACTCAGCCGGATACCACACGGCAGGTCGACTTACCTTGGTCGCCTTTGTACGAAATTTGGAAATTGTACAAGACCTCTGTAAGAAATGAGTGGGGTACTATTCTATTCTGCCTGATACCACACGGCGTAGCTTACTATTCTATGTAATGGAGCATAAAATTAATATCAAAACACTATTGAAACTCAAAATCACTATATAAGATAAAAGCGGAAACAGTAGAAAGGAGGGCATTTCCCAGAGGTGTTCCTGACAAAGAGTAATGCGCGCGAGATACTTGCACTGTGATCTATAGTGGTCCTCTGGTGACAAAAGTGTTCTTAGGCGTCTTTTCTTTTTGATGTATATAGGATAGGATATCAGGTGTCGACTTTGTAGTTTATTGCTCTGATTTGTAACTGATTTGTTACACCTTTTTGAAAAAAGTTTAAGATCTGTAGACTTAAAGCTTAATTTTTTTCATCATTCTCCTGCCCATAACCCACTCTAGGTGGGATCGGCGCAACATGTTATAAACATGTTGTCTAGGTATTTTACGACTTCCAATCTGCCAATTCCAGTAATACCGAATGGAATGTAAAAAATTAAAAAAAAAATCTCGGAATTTATTACTTGCTCGTGTTCACATATTGTTTCTAAGAGATCCCTTAAAACTGTACTCAAAGGACTGTGTTTGACGCCGCCTGCCTGACGTCGACTTACCTTAGTCGCCTTTTACGACACCTGGGTAAGAAATGAGGGTAGTCTATTCTACTCAGCCGGATAACATACGACGGGTCAACTTACCTTAGTCGCCTTTGAGGACACCTCGGAAATAAATAAATAAATAAATAAATATATAGGACACTTACACACACGGTCGTCCGTCCCCAAAGTAAGTAACTTAATACTTGTGTTATGGGTGACAGACAACTGGTGAATATATACTTATATATTTTTAAATACATACTTAAATACAAATATACACCCAGGCTCAAAGGCCAACAAATTCATTTATAGAAAATGTTAGCCCTCGGCGGGAATCGAACCCGCGACCCGCGGAGCTGAAGGCAGGGTCACTACCCACTGCTCCAACGGGCTAGTCAGAAAACGATCAAATGAAACCACATTTCTTTCTTCGGTCTATTCTACTCAGCCGGATACCACACGATTATGATAAGTTTAACGCATAACGCAACAATTTAAACTTTGAAATTCATTAGGAGTTGTGAACTAAGGAAACATAAATTACAATATCAAAAGTGAAGTATTCGTAACAAACTTTATACTAAAATATTTGGTTTTCAACTTACCTTACTCGCCATTACCAACCTTACACCTCAGTAAGAAATGCGGGGATATATTCTTCTCAGCCGGATGCCATGCGGCGGTCCAACTTACCTAGGTCGACTTTTACGATACTACAGTAAGAAATGGGGTTGGTCAATTCTACTTAGCCTGATAACACACGGCGGGTCAACTTACCTTAGTCGCTTTTTACGACACCTCGGTAAGAAATGATGTCGGTTTATTGACAGCCGGATATCACACGGTGTTATGAAGACGAAAAGTATATATTTATTATACGACTGTTATCTCGCATTCATATAAAAGAAAAGAGATAAAACAGTAATAAAAACTTCATAAATCCTACCACTAAAATATTTATGAGAAAATGAGGAACATTTTCCTGGAAAGATTTGACAACATTTATCAATTTCTCGAAACCTATTTCGATTGTTGCGAATTACGAAGATAAAAGCCGAAGCGTGGCGAATTATTCACGGGGACAAAAGCGACGCCCGCAGTTTACGAGACCGTACCTAAAATACAGGATTTATTGCGCCGAAGTGGTATCAATAGAGTGACTTCTGCTTTTGAGATTACCGCTGTATCGATTAATTTCATACATTTACTTGGTTTAAGGATATTTTTTTTAAGCAATGAATACGGTGCCACGTGGTATCCGACTGAGTAATAGACCACCTTCATTGGGTGGTCTATTCTACTCAGTCAGATACCACACGGCGAGTCAACTTATCTTAGTCGCCTTTTAGGACACCTCGGTAAGAAATGAGGGTGGTAGTATTCTATTCAGCACATTCTACCTTTACCATTACAAATATATTCTCTAATCGTGGATCATAGCGAAATAATATCATCATTATTTTTGTATTTTGAACCTCCAAAGACAACTGGATAATGTAATGTCTAATTCTTTAAATTGTTTAAATTTAATTAATCATATATATAAAAGTATTTACCGAGGTGTCGTAAAAGGTGACTAAGGTAAGTCGACGTCAGGTAGGCGGCGTCAACACAGTCCTTCAAGTACAGTTTTAAGGGATCTCTTAAAAACAATAGGTGAACTGCAAGTAATAAATTCCGAGATAGTTTTTTTAATTTTCATATTCCATTCGATATTACTGGGATTGGCAGATAGTTTAAGTTACAGAGTAAGTAAAAACATTTCTTTAAGAAACTTAGGGGCAACATTGAAATTATTAATTACAGTATTTGAAGTTATATAGGTTTTTGACATATCGAGGTTTTAATAATGATATTGTCTGATACAGTTGAAATAATTTGAACAACAGTTTACATATCTTTACTAATATTATAAATGTAAAAGTATATCTGCCTGTTACGTTAACCCGCTAGACCAATATTGATGAAACTTGGCACATTATCCGGGGTAACATAAAGGATAAACAACTCCCAATTTTTATATCAGAAACAGGAGAAAAATACATATTGCATTTTTCAGGGTACTTAAAACGCTTTAATTGGCTCAAAACAACCGGGTACCTACAACTTAGTATATACGCACATCCCTTTACTAAAGACGAGATCCTTAGAATAACCGAAGGCAATAAACTCAACGCGTTGTTTAACTTAAGCGGCTATGGGAGGGTAGAAAGTTCCAAAACTAATAGAAATTGATTTTCCAAGCTTTTACAACCACGATCTCATTAGTAGATACGGAATTGATAAACTTTCAACTACGTGAAGCTATGAAAAGTTAAAGGGACTTGCTATATCGAAGCGATACAATATATCATGGCGTCGAAGTCCCTTTTGATATACCGACCTATGACAAAAGTCTATAATGAACGCTATTACATTGAACAACAAATTCAAATTCAAAATATTTTTTATTCAAATAAACTTATAAACAGGTGCTTTTGAATGAAACAGTTGAAACAGAACATGGATTTCACATTTTTTCTTATCATAATCGATGTAAGCATCAGTATAACCTTTTCTAGGTGTGTATAAAATATATTACGCTGCTCCAAAACGGATTAGTAGGTTACACATACAATCTGTCTACCATTTGGGGGCGCGTGGCCTGTGATGACCATGCCCGAGTTTATGCGTGCCTCTACAGATCCCATAGTGGTAATGCGGAAACGGATAGGCTTATGGAACATTTACAAGCAGCTATTGACAATATACTCTCGCAGACTCCCTCCGCTGAAATTGTGGTTCTTGGTGATTTTAATGCCCACCACGCTGAATGGCTTGGCTTCTCGGATACCACAGACTATGCGGGAAGAATTACATTTGACTTCGCAGTTGCGAATGGTCTATCCCAATTAGTTAAGGAGCCAACGCGAATTCCAGACGTGGACGGTCAAAATCCCTCTTTATTGGATCTCTTCCTAACCACACATCCCCAAAACTACCAAATCTCGGTCGATGCTCCCCTAGGCTCTTCTGATCATTGCCTAGTAAGGTGTGTAGTGCCTATCGCACGTCGTTGCCGCAGATCACTCGCGACACGACGTGTTTGGCATTACAAGTCAGCAGATTGGGATGGTATGCGCTCCTTTTATGCGTCCTATCCATGGAAGCAGGTTTGTTTCTCCGCGAATGATCCTAATTCTTGTGGTGCATCTGTCGCTGAAGTGGTGTTGCAAGGTATGGACAACTATATACCTAGTTCTGTAATTCCAATCGGTGGTAGATCGCAGCCATGGTTTAGTGAGTCTTGCAAGGCAGCAGCGGATAGCAAACAGGTCGCTTATCAGGCTTGGGTTGAGGCATTGGCTACAAAGAATCTCAACTCAACAATACTTAAGAGGAATTATAACCGTGCCTCGAGGTACTTTAAGAGGGAAATTGCCAGAGCCAAGTTTAAGTATGTTGTCAATATTGGTAAGAAGCTTGAACAATACCCATCTGGAACGCGTCGGTTCTGGGCGCTCTCCAAAGCGGCGCTTGGTAACTTTCACCAACCTTCTCTTCCACCGTTGCGCACAGAGATCAATGGACTGGCTCATACAGCAAAGGAGAAAGCCGATCTTTTGGGGAATTTCTTTGCCTCGAACTCGACTATGGATGACCAAGGACTTCCGCCACCTATTATTCCACGGTGTCAGAGCTCAATGCCGGATATTAAGTTCACCCAAAAAGCTGTTCGGCGAGTTCTGTTGTCTTTGGATATTCATAAGTCGAGTGGGCCAGACGGTATCTCTCCGATTGTACTCCGAATGTGTGCTCCTGAGTTAACTCCTGTGCTGACGCGTCTATTTCGGCTCTCCTACTCACATGGCATAGTCCCGGATACATGGAAGTCAGCCCTGATCCATCCGATCCCTAAAAAAGGCAATGCTTCAGATCCGGCTAACTACAGGCCTATTGCCATTACCTCCCTCATCTCTAAGGTTATGGAGATGATTATCAATCGACAACTTCTGTCATACCTTGAGGATCATGAGTTGATCAGTGACCGTCAATACGGTTTTCGACACGGTCGATCGGCTGGTGATCTTCTGGTCTACCTGACTCATCGTTGGGCAGCGGCAATAGATAGCAAGGGAGAAGGTCTTGCAGTTAGTCTGGATATGGCGAGAGCCTTCGATCGTGTGTGGCATAGGGCGCTTCTTTCGAAGCTAACTTCCTATGGGCTTCCAGAGAGCCTGCGCTTTTGGATCTCCAGCTTTCTCACTGGACGTAACATAAGTGTCGTTGTCGACGGATTCTGCTCAAATCCTAAGTCTGTGAATGCTGGTGTTCCCCAAGGTTGCGTGATTTCCCCTACACTGTTTCTTCTGCATATCAATGACATGTTAGGTGACCCTAACATCCACTGCTATGCAGATGACAGTACGGTGGATGCCATATATACCGGTAGTGCAGGACTCTCTTCGGAAAAGGTCGATGAGTGCCGAAATAAACTTGTGTCTTCTGTTGAAGCCACCTTACGGAAGATCTCCGAATGGGGTAAATTAAATTTGGTACAATTCAACCCCTTGAAGACGCAAGTTTGCGCGTTAACCGCAAAAACAGCACCATTTGTCGCGTCACCGTCTTTCGAGAATACCCTCTTAAGTGATTCGAGTAGTATCGAAATACTGGGTCTCGACATCTCCAATAGCTGCAAGTATCGCGATCACTTGGAAAGGAAGGCTAAGTTGGCCTCCAAAAAATTGGGTGTTATCAATAGAGCCAGACAGTACTTCAAGCCGGTCCATAGACTAGCGCTGTATAAAGCACAAGTCCGGCCTCATATGGAGTACTGTTCTCATCTCTGGGCTGGTGCACCCCAATACCAACTTAAGCCATTCGATCGCATACAGCGCAGAGCAGTTCGTATTATTGGGGATAAGGTGATTAGCAGACAACTGGACTCATTGGCGATGCGTAGAGACGTATCATCACTGTGCGTTTTCTACCGCATCTTTCACGGAGAGTATTCCATTGAACTTCATGACTTGATTCCTGCCGTTAAATTCCATAACCGCACTGTACGTCACAGGTTAAAATATCATCCAAACCATCTGGATGCTTGGCGTTCCAGTACAGTGCGGTTTTCAAATAATTTCATTCCGCGTACCACCATTTTGTGGAACGATCTCCCTTTGGCAGTGTTTCCGGATCGGTATGACATAAGTACCTTCAAAAAACGTGTTTTCCTCTTTTTAAAAGGACGGCAACGCACTCGCTCTGCGAGAGGTCGTGGGCGGCGGTGATTACTTTAGGGTAGACCGCATGCTCGTTTGCCATCCTATACCATAAAAAAAAAAAAAAAACACATATCCTCAAAATTCTCAAGAGATATGCAGGTTTCCTAACGATGTTTTCCTTCAGTGAAAAACTTGTGATAAATTTTAATTATTAATTTGGCGCCGGGGTTTGACCACGTGATCCCTAAATGAATTTAGCGGACGAAAATTGTTAAGCAAGATTTGAAATCGTTTATTAATATCTCAAAATTTATTTTGCTCGTTGAGATGTACTAAGATAAAAGCCGAGGCGTTGAGAATAATTCACGGAGACAAAAGCGACGCCCGCAGTTTACGTGCCGGTGATTCAAATAGTGAATTTATTGCGACCTAACAGGTTTACGATTTTCATTAAATATTAAAATTTTCATTAAATGTTGTTATTATCCTTAAGATTTAAATAATATAAAACCGAGACGAAATGTCTTTTGTTTCCTTAGTACTAAAACTATTTATTTTTCTGTTTAATTTTAAAAGGAATATCAACGAATCTAGATTAAACTTTAAATGACTGTTTTTTTATCTGGACCCTACCTGGCTATATTTTGGTAATATTTTTTCTATAAACTTCCTACTGAAAAAGTATCCACAAACAAATAAAAGATTTTTATTTAAGGAAAAATTTATGTAATTCTTCCATTCCATTAAATTTTATTCACTTTTAAATGTTTAAGGCAGAAACAAACCAAAGCTAAATTTATTACTTTAAAAAGATTGGTCCAGCTAAAGTTACTTATACAAAAACATACTAACAGCATATCTACGAGAAATTAGAAAAAATATATTCTCCAGGGCCTATCAAAATTTGAAATGTGTATATTTGGGTGTAGATTCATCACATATAATAAAGACATACATGCACCTATCTGTATAGCCTATAAGCTATTAACCCATATTTGATAAATAAATAGTCATAAAAAAAATAATTTTTATATTATATATTATTAGCTATTCCAAACTGCAATCTGAAATTATCACCTCTCTCTCTCTCTCTCCCTCTATCTCACTTTTTTAAATCTTCTATTAACATTTAAAACTTTGAAACTGATTCCGGTAATTTGACAGAGTAATCTTAAGACGAGGTGTGCTGCCAATACCTAATAATCAAATAGTTCTAATATCTATCACCAAACATAAGTAAAATATTTAGATGATAAAAATATAACAGGTGGTATTAATGAAATTAAATTCCATAATAGTTAAAAAGGCGAATACTAAAGGCGTTGTCTTTAAAAAAATAATAGAGCGAAAATAATAACGTACAAAACTCGTACCTACTTCGATAACCGATGATACAGCGAAGTACAAATAACACCTACCCACATTACATTCAACTTCGCCACGTTACTGTCAAACTGTCTAACTTTGAACACAGGTATGCTCTGACATGCTTAATGCCAGCTATATTAAGTTCTATCTCTTTATACATACGATTGAATTTTTACTCTCCTTCTCAAATTTTATTTAGCAAAATCAAGGATGTCACAGCATTATTACCTTGAGTGACAATGCGTGAACTGAATGAAATCTTTATTGGACTTTCGTATCTGGGGGTCATGGACCTCTATAACAGTCATTCTATTACTCAACATTTGAGTCTCTATCAAGTTAAGATTAGTTTTTATTTGATAGTTTTGTCGTCACTTTAATAATATCAATACCGCTTCAAGGAAAAATTGAAATTGAATTGGTCTAAAACACTTTTAATTGTGAATTTTACAAAAATATAGAGATACGTATATAACACTGCGAAAAGTTTGCTAATCTGTCAAATTATGACGCTTGATAACATTAATATTATTAATGCGAAAATGATTTTGTTTTCTTCAAAGATCGATTTGATTTTCAGTACAATATGATAATTTCCCGCTCTTGAACTATTTGAAGAGCGAGAAATTGTTATAAGCTCCGATTGATTTTATTTTGATACTGAAATAAGCGTAAATGAACTCTCATGCAGAAGCTAGTGTTTCTAAAATAATTAAAAGAGATTTTTTTATGATTTTTGCTAAGTATTTTCTTACATTATCTAAAATTTACTAATCCAACGTTATCACTCACACAGCTGACCCTACGTAAGTCCCAAAAAATAAAAGGACAAATTAATATCCAATACCTAAAAAATATACATGTTTCGGTCAATTCGAATTTGAATTTAAAGCCCCACAAATATACAACACTTTTAGTAAAAGCCATAAGGAATTATACAAAATATATAAATTAAAATACACACACATACACATGTGTACTTACTAACGAACAACTTTATTCATTACAGATTGTCTTGCATATAAACAGACATAAACGGGAACTCATTGTAATAAGTTTCTACCTTCTGTGATACAGGGTTTGCCTAGTACTGAGAGTAGTGTAAATCTGTAAATTGATATTAAATTAAGGTGTCTAGTAAAGCATTATTATTATTTACATACTAAAGTAACAAATACAATTCATGTAAATAAGTTGCTAATTAACTAAAATCTAAATGTATGAAAATAAGCAATTTCAGTCAGCTTCGCAATACAAACACGGAACACTCGCGTGACCTGCCAGCTGTAATCAACTTGCAAAACTTTATCGGAAGGCAGATGTTAAGCAATTGATTTACGGAAGGGTTCCTACGATAAAGATCAATTTAAGTTCAGGTTTTAGGTACTATTGATACTATATTATGAAAAAAAAATACAAAATACGTAGCAACCGAATTTGTCTGCACTTTCAAACAATCATAAAATGGAAATTGAATATGGGACCTATTTTAAAGCGGTCAAACCTGCGGTTTTTCTACGAACTCAAAAAAAAACTTATAATATATCGCCCCGATTAGGTTCTAACACTAATAAGACCCTCAACTAGAATTCTCAGGGATAGGAATCTTGGATGCAATGCCGGATGCTATCCGGCTGAGTCGAATAGACCACCCTCATTTCTTATCGAGGTGTCGTAAAAGGTAAGTTGACTGCAAGCAGGCGGCCGTTCGTAAAATACCAAATCATCCAAATCATCATCAGTAGCCAAATCATGTTACAACATGTATGTTTATAACATGTTGTGCTGACCCCACTTAGAGTGGAATAAGGGCAGGAGAATGATGATAAAGAATCCTGGATGCAGTAATAACTAATAAGACCAACAAAATAATCTGTATATCATTTAAAGGAAGACATTTAAGGACACTGCCTGTAATAGGAAAATGATTCACATTTTATTTAAAAATCAAATAATCAAGATGAAACTTTTACCTCAACGCTAGCTAGTTTCGTTAGTCTTTACAAAGTGGAACGATTCAGTTCTTTATTTGTTCGATACTGCACAAAAGTTTTGAACGCGTGATTCGAAAAGTTCCATCGACCAGACGAACTTTCAAAGGAACAGTTTAATTATACCGGTGTTGTGTGGGATGCACGTATCCAGTGAACAATCTAAATCAGTGTCTCGGGCGTGTAATCCCTCGCCTCTACTTTAACGAAGCGTTGAGAAACTTTTTGGACTTCGTTAGAAAACAAAAAAGGCTTTGAAGGAAAACACACCTTACCGTTCAACTACATAGACCGCTTTACAAGGTTTATGTTTCGTGTCAGCAATGTCTACAAAGTTTTTCCCACGGGCTACAACAAAATCATGAGGAGTATACAAATGAAAAGAAAATAAAACCGAAAAAGGCATTTTTTGTAAAATTTTGTACCTTTATGTTGAACCTAAGTTATGTTTTAACGAGTGATATTGAAAGTTTGAATTAGAATAGAAATTAACCTGCTAGTTGAAAACAGCGGACAGTGACCAATATAGTGGCTAAATAATAATAAGTATACCCGTAATGAATTTGCGATCCAAATGAAAAATGGTATATCTTGTTTAAAAAAATATTCGAGGTTATTAACGAGGTTCTATTTATTATTAAAAGCTTTTATTTAAGTTGTCATGTATGTATGTGAAGGACATGACATTTTATTAAAAGCTTTTTTATTTTTTTGCTAATGATTATACATACGTTATTGAATATATACAAATTATCGTTATAATTTTAATTTCATTTAATGAATAGATAAATTAAATTTTTATAATAGTTTAATTAACTTACAACTACTGCCATTTTATCAATAACAGTTGATGTTTTACTAAACGTAAATAAAATTGCACTTTCTCCATTCAAATAATTTATAGAATTAAGCGCTACTTTGCGGAGATCCATAATACAAAAGTAATAATAAAATTATTTTGCTATAATCCGCGATGAAGTAAAATAGAAAATATATATAATGCTAAATGTAGAGTGGACAATCGGTTATCATAACTGATACATGCAGGATGCGTAAAAACACATGCACAAATCTCCACCACCGCCACATCAATACACAAGCACTACATACGTTCACTATCACAAACTTAAAAATCGTTTTGCCCCGCAACCGAAGCATCATCAGAAGATAGACTCCACGACCAAAATTACCTTTGTATTACTTTTGGTTTCTCCATTCGTTTATTTAATAACATAACTAGTATAATAACATATACGTATAAACAATATGATTTGAATAAAATATTTTAGTAAAAAAGCAATATAATCTATTTATATATCCTCCAGCCCTTATCCCACTCCACGAGCGTTTCGCCGAAACCGAAGCACGTCAGGAGGATAGGCTCCACGAACAAAATCGTAATGTGTTCGTGGAGCTGCACTACGTAATTTCTGTACTATGGAATTCCGCAAAATAACGTCAGTTTATAACTTGATAACGTAAATATAAATAACGTCAATAATGTAAAAATAAATAACGTAATAATATAAATTTAATAATGCCTATAAATCATTTAAAAGAATTGATTAATTTCATACAACGATCTCACCGAACGTAAAGGTAAATAATTAAATGCATGATCATCAATGACAGATGCAAATTGTGTCCACGATTATGCGACCTTTGTGCTAGTAATTGAGTCAGAATCATCGTAATACAGTTATTTGTCACCGGTCTCTCAATGTGGCTTATTTCATAAAATACGAATTACTAAGTATTATCTCATAAAATAAGCTTGAAATGGATTATTAGCCGTGTGGTATCCGCTGGTGTGTCTGAGTAGAATAGAACACACTTATTTTTTACCGAGGTGTCGTAAAATATTGACTAAGATAAGTTGGCCCGTCGTGTGGTATCCGGCTGAATAGAATAGACTACCCTCAGTTCTAATTGAGGAGGTGTCGTAAAAGGTGACTAAGGTATATCGACCCGCCGCGTGGTATTCGGCTGAATAGAATAGACCAACCTCATTTCTAATTGAGGTGTCGGAAAAGGTGACTAAGGTAAGTCTACCCGCCGGTGAATAGTGGTATCTGATTCACTAGAATAGGCTGCCCCCATTACTTACCTAGGTCACTACGATAAGTTGACGTCAAGTAGGCTGGTCGTAAAATACCTAGCCAAATCATTATTAACATGGTTAGTACATGTCGTGCCGACCCCACTTAGAGTGGGATAAGAGCAGGAGAATGATGATTCTAAATAACATTTTCTGTAGCAGAAAACAATATAATTCTATCTAAGCCTTTAATGTATTTTGCTGAACAAATTGTTTTATGTCTAACAATTATAGTGATATTACATTTATGGAATGTTGGAATACATCGCCCTTAGGTATATTACCAATTTAATCACGTTATTGTATAATAGGAATGTCTCGATGGAGCTGAAATTGCGTAGTGCTATAACACAAGATGGATATAGTTGGAATATCGTTCTCGAGGCAATCTCTTTACCAAATTACTATATATAATTCAAAATGGAATCTTGATTATGTATTGCTTATTATATAGCCTAGGGAAAATTAACGAAAGTCTTGTGTATTGATAATAACGAAAAACTATTATGTGGTATTTTTCTTTGTACTAAGTGAAAATTTTTCCTGAAAATTTGTGGCGCAGTTTTTGAAAATAAAACCGGGAATATCATAAGATCGCTGAAAAGCTAAATGTATCATATAAGATAATAGTTGTAACCGCTTCCTAGTTAGCGACAAATTTAATGTTAAAATACCCTCAATTTGTACTATTATTTTATTTATCATTCTCAGGAAACTCTGAACATACTAAATTAAAAAATAAGTAAAGTAAAATAAATAAATAATGTATTCACAGCAAAATATTTAGGTCATATTAAATTTCAGGTATAAAATATTTTCCCAAAGGCACGTCATGTCAGGATAGCCTGTTAGCATAATTAATATTTTGTCATCTCGTAGATTACAGAATTAATATTTCTAAAGTATTTTCAATTTAACACCATAATTTGAAATACCTACACGTTATCCAAAAACGAGCCGATATAGAAGTACAATATATACGTGTGACCTTGTGAAAATTTGAATCAGCAAAGCCTGGCGGGTTCAAATTTTGGAACTAATTTATATTCAAAATTCATTCTGACCTATATGATATAGAAAAACCTCTGAGTCAAACCTATCCCAAAGGAATTCATGGGATGTCTGTATCGACCAATTGATATTGGTGGAAAGTTGACGGTCTAAGTTTCCCTTCAAGAATAGAGGAGACCTTTGCCCATACGTACAATAATACCAAGCGTAATTTTATTACTAAAGCCAGAGATAAAATAAATAAAAATTTCGCCAATTACGAAAATTAATAGAAATTTGATTAATACAGCTGCTTATCTTTCGAAATGAGAAGTACAGAAAAACAGCGAATTATTTTATTTTATTTCTTACAGAGATGTCGTTAAACGCGAATACGGTAAGTCGACTCACCGTGTGGTTTACGGCTAAGTAGAATAGACCACCCTCTTTCTTATCGAGATGTTGTAAAAGGCGACTAAGGTGAATTGACGTCAGGCAGGCGGCCAGTCATAAAATACCTAGCCAACGTGACAACATATTTATAACATGTTGTGTCGACCCCACTTAGACTGGAATAAGGGCAGGAGGATGATAATAAAAGCTTTTGAGTAATGTTATAGACATGTTGTTACATAATTTGAAAACGTATTTTACGACCGGCCTCTGCCTGGCGTCAACTTACCTTAGTCGTATTTTACGACACCTCGGTAAGAAAGAGAGTGGCCTATTCTACTCATCCGGATACCACACGGTGGATCAACTTACCTTAGTCGCCTTTTACGACACCTCGGTAAGAAATGAGGGCGGTCTATTCTACTCAACCGGATACCACACAGCGGTTAAAAACTTTTATTATGTTTAACTTATTTTATTATATACTCGTGCTTTAACAAAGACCACTTCAATAAAGATCAATTGACCCGTTAAAAGTTATCGTAATTGTTTGGTACGATACATATAAAACAATTTAAACATTTCTCCGCTATATACCTATGGAGAAATTCAATTTGAACAGTCGACACTCGCAAAGATCTTACATGCAATTCTAAACGTGAACGTTTTTAAGAGGCCACGTTTCACAGTTCCGTCACAAAGCCTCGCTGCGCCATTGCCTGTGCATTCTTATGTAAATTTTATTGAAATACTCTGACATTGCAGCCCTTATCAGTTTCTGAGCAATTTTCTGCGTCCAAGAATTCAAATACTAAGATATGATTTATATTTCAAAATATCTTGCTTGTAAATATTTCGTATGAAAACTTCTTGTTAATTTCGTACACGTGAAAGGATACAGTAAAGTCTTGTCTGTTATTATCCCACTGCTAGAATAAGCTACAAATCCTCGTGTCTTTAAAAGGGGGTGAATTGAATTTATGTTATTAAAAAATAATTATAGTTATACGAAGTCCTTCAGTTGATTTTTATTTAGAAAATCTTTCAACAAATCCCTAAGTAGGTAATTGTTAAGCACATCTCACATTTTAATAATATCATATGACGATTAAAGATGCAAATATATAATAGGAGATGTATAAAAACATAAACATAAGATTCAACACGGTGTACAAAGTTACTTATATCTCTCAAAAAGCTGGAATTAAAATGTCTATGATAGTTTTAAAGAACAAAATATGTGCATCACGCTGAGTTAATTTTGCGATTGCTGTGGCGTACAGCCACAATAAAAAAATATTTTATTAATAAACTAACAATCGCTAGCGGCTCCGCCCGCGTGGAAAGATTAAAACCGTAATAGAGTATTTTGATAACCACAAAAATAGTTAAAGTAAAGGTTAACTTTACAGTATTCTTACACTGTTAAAAGTAGGTATACTTTTAATATCGTTCAGATAGACTTCGGGCAGAAAAATACCGGTCTAAATTTTTTTTTGCCATCACCTAAAATTCTTATATCTAGATGGAATTGGAATGGATAAAAAGCTCACGTAGTAGAATTGGCAATGCAGTAGAAACTGCACTAACATATTTATCGCTTCTTCGTGTTACTGAATTGTTAAAACTCCGACAAAAGACTATATTCTATGTCAAATATGTCGACCCTATCATACATGATCACTAAAAGTATAAAACATTTGATACATTCGAAAGCGTTTAGGAATTTTGAGAACACTGCCTGAGGAATTCAGCTATTAATTTTACTTTAAAATAATGCTTTCTGAATTTTGGAAACGGCTCCAATGATTTCATGAAAATTAGTATGTAGTGAGTTTCGGGGACATTAAACCGATCTAACTAGGTTTTATTTAGAAAAAATGACACTTTATCCCTGTTTTTGGGTACAGGAAAATTGCTTAAGTATTATTCAAAAACAAAGGTTAATTAGGCTGTCACTTTCATAGCTATAAAAGCTTAATTGGGAGCGAGTGGACTGAAAAAATGAAAATACCTCGAATAAAGTCCAGACAACCCTTGTTTTTTAATATTGCATCCTTTTTTATACCTTCTAAAAATATCAATCCCAGCACTGTCAATCAGATGTTATTTATTAATAGACCCATTTGCCAAATTATATTTTACGAGAAGATAAGCATCAAATTTATTATACTTTCCCTATCTAGCAGCAAAAAATATTAATATTTGTTCATACAACATCTTAATAGGTCTCTTCATGGGATCTCTTTACCACACGATCTTGTGCCGCTTGTATACTGTGAAGTGACCTATGTTCAGCAGTGGATGTCAATCGGCTAAAGTAGAGAAAGAGAAATAGAGAACACTTTCGTTGTCAAGTAACGGAAACAATACTTTTAATTGCATCTATATTTGGTCTATTCAGCAAAGTTACTACACTTAAAAACATTTCTAGCATTTCAAAATTAGGGCTTTTAGAGTTTTTATAACATTTCAAATAAAAGGCACATATCTATCATTTCAATCAAACCCACATTATTACACAGACCTACAATTATGAATACATTTAATGGCCATAGACTACTGTAATGGTATCGATGTGTAAGTAAATTACCTATAATTTGAAAGTGAAAGTAATTGAAAGTCATGGTAGATAAATAGGCAGCGTCACGTATTGTCACTAAGTATACTGTACTAATGTACTCATGGCACGCTTGTATTGAAATATATGATACAAACTATAGAATATAAAAGTAAAGTAAAAGTAAGCGACTTATTAAAAATAAAAATAAGGTAAGTTGACGTCATGCAGACCGTTCGTAAAATACCTAGCCAAATCATGTGACATGTTTAAAATATTTTTTTATGTCAGGAAAATCCATTATGGGTCGTCACCGCCCGACAGGGACGAGCGGCGGTTATGTCGGACTTTCACCGACTAAAAACCTGACAGTGCTCCACCACGCTGCTGGTGGGGGGACAGGGTACCGTTGTACATATTGCCCCCATCCCCGCCAATATTGTACCGACCCCACTTAGAGTGGGATAAAGGCAGGAGAATGATGAACTTCTATATGCAATATAAAAGTTTACGTGTCCCAAATGCCTTGATCCACGCGGCCTTAGAACTGTACGTCGGCACATGTTCAATTTGAAATTGATATTGCAGTGTAATATCGGATGCATCTCTACCGAAGCTTCCGCATCATGACGTACACCAATATTTTATCAGGACGCCGAGACGACAGGGACGATGTAGCGCCAAGCGTTATTTGAAATTCGATCTTTTCCTTTATAAAACTCATGATGAGATTGCACGTGCGGAACGTATGTTTAGTCTTTGAGATTTATTGGAGCTACTTTTCTGCCTCAAAATTATTCACCCACAGCTAGGAATACACTGAATGTTATATGCACTAAAGTGCATATTACATTCAGTATATTCCTTATTCAAACTAACGGAACAAATGTAAAATAATTTATAGAATTAGGCGTTACTTTGCGGAGGTCGATAATACCATAGTCCATAATAAGGAGGTTGTCGTTGAATCTATCTCCCGACGATGCTTCGGTTACGGGGCGAAGCAATTGTTGACATTTTGGGGGTGAATGTGTGCAGTGCTTATGTATTGTTGTGTTATCATTGATGGGTAGTGCATGAGTTTTTACAAATTCTACATGATCAGGTATGAGAACCAGTAGTACACTCTACATTTAGCATTACATTTTTTTTTTATCGCGGATTATAGCAAAATAATATTATGAGAATATTACTTTTGTAAATGTGCAATAAAAAACGCAGGCATTCGCCTAAATTCTGATATTTATTCGAGTACAGGTACTTATGTTTTTTAGATACCCAAAGTGGTAAATAGGTTGGAGGATCACAGACATTGAAAATCCGAAGATAATTTGAAAATGTATCCAATATTCTAGATGGAATTTATTGCACAGGAGTCTTCTACATATGTGAAGAATTTTGTACTAGGATCTACTAACATTTTCCAAGGCCCCCCTAAATGCCACAATTTTCCAAATATTTAATAGTAATTATGTATTTAAACTCACATATATAAACTACCTGTGTCAGCAGTTTCGCTCACATAGAATTCAGTGTCACAAACTTTCCTCGAATTGAAATTTTGGACATAATAGTAGTAGTATTGTGAGTTAATTATAACATGCAAGCTTTAAATTTTGATGTTTTCGCAATATTTTTTATTGCTGCTCCTCTCCTATTCATCTCAGCGTGATGTTATATATCCTTTAGTCTTCCTCGATAAATGGACAGAATTTAACAAATCGGTTTAGTAGTTCCTGAGATTAGCGCGTTCAAACAATCAAACAAAGAAACAAAATCTTCAGCTTTATATATTAGTATAGATACTCACGCTTAATATTTAATAGTCAGGCTAACACAAGTCATAAGTAAGTTATTAAGTTTTTTCATAGCTAATATCCCAATATATTCAGCTATGAAATAAATGTAGCTGCAAGTTCAAGCCACATTATATATGCGGAAAGCGTGAAATAAACTAAACGGCGCCGTCTGCAATCTCGGTATCAGTGATTTATGAATTTCATTCCAGTAGAAACAACTGCTTTCCTCGCAGCCTTTTATTTTCCCAGTTAAATGGGGGTAACGAGCATCTTGCCTTAATAATGAAACGCCAGGGAATTACAGACTGCATAGAGAATGGCCACCGGAAAATTGAAACCGCAAAGTTTTTCATTTAGAGAACCGCTTGAGCTGCTATTTCCTACTGTTCCTTGATGTAAAATGGAAAGTCAGCTTGAGCTTTTTGTTCACGTTCAATTATTAAATGGGTAGTTCTATGTTTACGGTTCAAGTAATCCATTCTAATATTATGCAAAGGAGTGTTTGTTTGTCCTTTTTTCACGTCTGGACGGAGTAATGGATCGATGTAATTTTAAGTATGGAAATATTTGAAAGGCGAAAGATTGATGTGAGCTTCTTTTTAACGAAATGCAGAAGTAGAGACAGTTGAAGTCACTAGTAGAGATTCTAATATATTATTAGAATAAATAAATATTAATTAGTTTCGCATTTCCAGAAAATCTATGTAATGAGATGTAATAATGTAGAGCGTATATTTGTTTTCATACATTATAGAAGTTATGCAAGATTTATAAAACGCCTTCACTGTAAAACAATAACAACACCACCACACTACAGTAGAACTGCACATAGTCATTACGACAATCTCAATAATAGTGACGCCGCAAAGTAACAATTTGCAATTTTATCGCGGAGTCAATCTCCAAATGATGCTTTGGTTAAGGGGAGTTAAAAGGAGCTGCTAAATACAATGGGTTGGAACAAGAATTAAAAATAAAAATATATTTCATATTTTTTAAAAGTCCACAGTTTTTAATAAGTTTTAAATTGTTTTTTAATCACGTATAATAAATATCAAACGCGGTATGGTTTAATCCTTACGTACATATTATTCTCTAGCTATCGCATCCAAGGATCTAGAGCGTTATGTTAAGAAACGTGACGAAATTTCTGATAAGTATTAATATTAGCAAAATATTTTAAACATAAGTGCTTGAATATATTTTATCTCTTAAGATTGTATAAAATCCAAATAGATATATCCGCCATAATCCTCTCAGGTTTTTACGTATGTTGAACACTTGACATACACTGATATCCTTAATTGTATGTCAGTTTTGTGAATTTAAAAAAAATCATATTGTGCCGACCCCTTTTAGAGTGGGATAAGGGTAGGAGAATAATTTAGTCTATCAGGATCCTATATAAACTTTACTTTCAACGTGATTAACACTAAAAAAATAACATACGCCAATGATCGGAGCTTATAAAAACATTCATTCGAGGGCTCGTGATATTGGAACGCATACGCTTTTCTCTCTATTCGAATATTTTCACGTTACTGTCAACACGGCTGCTTCTAAATGGAATTTGTTTAGGAGTTTACATATAAAAAGGGCAATAACTGTCGGGAGTGTGCGATACGATACTACCGCCACCATATATATTTCAGACTATAACTTAGGCTATATTTATGTCAGCCATTGTGGGTTTATCGAGCTCAATAACGCATATAAAAGAGAACTTTGGAGTTTACACGTTATTTAGAGGTCTTCTGAATATATTTCTTCTAAAACAAAAAAAATGTACATATGTTTTGTTAGGTTTTTAGTAAACTTTAATCTTTATTAGCCGTATGTTTTGAACAATCCTTCGATAGCTCATAAACTTAGTCAAATATTAAATTGCCAATTAAATTTAAAGTTCCATGAACTATTCAACATTATATTATTACTCGACCTAAACTAGAACCCTAACAAACCTAAACTACCGTACAAAACTAACAAACATCACTCTTTGGCATATTGTACGTATCCGTATGTACCCATCGTTCGCATATAAAGAATTAAAATGACAAACAATAGCGCGAAATAAAGTAGAAGTGCTGCCATCTGTCTCCGTTAGTTAACAACTCTAGCACCGTATCTTTTATTACCGTTCACCTCGTAGAAATGAGGGTGGTCTACTCAACTCATCCGGATACCACGGCAGTTATCACAGCTACCAACGACGTAAATAAAGTTTATCATAAATTTCGTACAACACACAAATTATCGACAACAATCTCTGTACAGATGGATAACGAGGTATCTCCTCTTGTAAACAGCTTGACTTCGCAGCCTTTCATAAAAAATGGGGTATGAAAATTCGCTAAATCAAAGCAAAATGGTCTTATGATGATCCGAATAAAGCTGTGATTTCCACGTCCGCTACAGGACGGAGAGGCAGACTTTTAAATTAATGTTTTTCTGTGGATGCTGCATTTCGCCCTCTTCACTCTAGTGGATACAGTGAAGTAGCCACCGCACTTCAGTTTTGTATGAGGGAAAATTTCTTTCTATCCTTCGGAACTGTATGAAATGAAAATAACTATTCCACTTCATAGCGCTTTTTCATATATATCTTTAAAAAATTAGCTCCATTTTACGCGTACAAACAGAAACGTTGCCATGATAAGAAAGAAGTCTTATATTTTTTCATCAAAGGTTACGCTTACGTTATTCGAATTCTTCTTTGTATTTCAGTGAAGTAACTAAATTGTGACTTCGAGTCAGCTAATAAAAAATATTTTCTGCTATCATATAATATGGTGAAAAGTTGAAAACAAAAGTAGTCAAATATCATCTCTTTAAATAATTAATAGAAGTAGGCGTTACTCTGTGGAATTCCATAGTACAGAAGTTACAATAGAATTATTTATTATCTCTCATCATTCTGTATCATCTCTTTAGTTTTTGATACCGGATATACTGACAACGCAATCACGTGACCAATAGAAAAGTAGAAGTTCGTTTGTGATTGCTATAAATCTTGTATCATGCAATCGTGTTGCAAAACTCGACTTGTCAAGTCGAGTTATATACTAAATACTCATATACTTATAAATACTCATATACTTACAAATATAGATGGGGGTCTGTAATTTTATCTTTTTACTAAATTTATTTATGTTAAATTGCGAATAGTAAGATCTAATTCAATTTAAAACGATTTCATTATAAAATTTTAATGCAGTCAGAAATCTACAGCCAGTAAAAAGCCCAGAATATGGTAAAATTGGCCCTTCAATATACAGAGATATACAGCTTAGTCCCTTAAAGGAATGTTAATGCGAAAAGATAAAGCTAATAACGTTTTGAGTCACTGCAGCATTTTATCATATGTATATCAAAATAAATTAATTAAAAATTTGTACTTTCATTTACTCTGTAATCCACTGTTCATAGCACAACGGTGTACCTTAGATTTCTTAATTATGCAAAGACGAGTTTCAAATAGTTTCACCTTTCCTGTCTATGAGACTTGCGACGGAATTTGATATCAAGCTTCCTACTCATATAACTGTGAGAGAGTTTTGCCGAGCTCGACAAAGTGTGCGCCACAACTACTGCATTGAAACACGATCTTTCCTTTGATAAAACTTCCTACGAGGTGCATCCTTAGAGTCTTCCTTTCAAAATTCATTAATCCGATAAACTAATTAATTAGTAACAAAAAGCTAAGTTAGTTATACCTACAATTTTACAACGTGATTATACCGTTCTGCCCAGGGAAGAACACTTGCTATAATTTTAATACAATATCAGCTCTCCGGTATGTCATGTGGTATCCGGCTGAGTAAAATAGACTACCCTCATTTTTTTCCGATGTGTTGTAAAAGGTGACTGTCATATTTCCTCCATTAAATGCGACTAATATTATAAATTGAAAGTTTGTGAGAATGGAAGTATGTTTGTTACTATTTCACGGCGAATCCGCTGAACCAATATTGGTGAAATTTTGGCACAATTATTCCTAATACGCCGGGGTGACATATAGGTGGGCTATAGAAATCCTGATAATTCTACAGGAATATGATGACATTGAAAATCACCATCTATTATTATCAACCTATCATACGACAACAGTCCACGCGAACTAAGATGCGAGTAAAAGCTAATATGTTATAAATTGTCTGTAGACATTATACAAACTTTTGTTGCTTATCAATTACAGTGACCTAATATACAAATATTACACAAGCTAAATAAGATATTTTGTACTTCAATTCTCTTAATTTATTATCGCTAGCTTTTTATAAAAGAATTGCTGTGCGATAGATTTATTGTTCTGGAAAAATATCAAGAAGGAAAAGACTCAAGTAAGTATTCGGTTCGTTAGCAATCTAGGCTTACTATTCTGATCAGAGCCAATTGAAAGTATATCAGATAAATTTGATATTTCCTTTGGAAAATAAAATAAAAATATTCTGGACTTCTTAAATTACTTGTAACGCTTCGTTGAACTCCAACGGAGCGGAACCGATGAGATTGTGTCAATATTAGAATATTTTGAAAAAGATTTTATATCAATACTAGCTGTGCCCGCGGTTTCTCGTGCGTCAAATCAGTCGTTGAAATCAGTGTCACAAAGTTTTCCCGCCTTAATCCCGACCCCGCAGGAATTCTTGGATAAAAAGTGGCCTATATATTGATCCATATCCTCCGATATCTTCCGGTGATTGTCCCATTAAAATTTTCCCAAAATCAATAGTCATTCCGGGGAATTGCGTTACGTAGTATTAACCTAAAAAATTTCCTCAAGAATTTCACTTTCTGTAAGTAAAAACCATACAAAAATCCATTAAGTAGATTTTAAGAAAAATGATCATATATAGACAAACTGCTTTTGATGGACTTTGTTTGATAATATGTATAGATGTTTAACGATTTAAAAGGTTTAACTTATGGCAGGCACAAAGTTAATACAGATCCTAAAACACTATTCAAAAACGCAACAACGTTCGTGTTTATTGAAATAGTAGTGCATTCATAATACATTACCCTGTCCCAAAGTTGGCCAAAAGGAACAGACATAAATCTTTATGTACCTAGCTGAAAGTATCCTGCATACGAAAGAATTCTAGAACTTTTTAATTTCTCTCGTTCATTGCACCTCGCAGAAAATTTTTATAACTTTCTTAGAGAGTTAAGAGCTGTTGGCAGAAGTTTCAAAATGACATTTATCGTAGTAATTTCCTAAGTTTAGAACTTTAGACTCTTCTTATAAAGTTAAAAATGCTTGCTAGCGATTTCTGTCTTGTAGGAAACTTTCTTACTATCACAAACGATCTAAAAACTAACATCTAAATAACATTTCTTTCGGGTGTATACTTTAGTTATAAAACCAAATCCCCCTTTCTTCTGCTTTGTTTAATATGGTGAATCAAATCAAATCAAAATAATCTTTATTCAAATAAGCTCTTTCAAGTACATTCGAATCGTCAAGGATCAATATGATTAATGAAGCTACAACTGGTTCGGAATGTTGCTCTTACCAAGAAGAACCAGAAAGAAACTCGGCGGTCAATCTTTTAAACATTTTCAATTTTAAATGATTAAACCGCAGACTTGTATGAAGCTGAAAAATTGTTTGACAGCGAAAAATTATGATTGTATTCAACGTACATTTCAAAAAAATATTAGAGCCCGAAAACAGGGATAAAACGACATCTTTTTAAAATACAACTTACCAGATCGATTTTACTCCCCCTAAACCCTCTACATGCTGAATTTCAGGAAAATCGTTGGAGCCGTTTCCGAGATTCGGAATATATATATAAATATACATACAAGATTAACTCATTTCAATACTAAAGATGCTTGTATGTCACTATTATAGTAAATTTTAATAATGCTTCTTACTCTGGGAAACAATCGACGAAATTTTATTGTAAAAAATTTACCTGACCAAAATCTAAATCATTTGTTTTATACATTAAATTACTGTTCAAAAATCAAGCAAAGAGTACGAACGACTAAATTACTTAACCATAGAAGTGCAAAGTTTATATCCTGCCAGTTTAAAGAGCGTGAAGAAAGCTTTTACGTATAGCTAATTATTTAAGTAATACGTAACTAAGGGTTAAAGTTATATAACGACTTACTTAGGAAATAAATTAGCCGTGTGGTATCCGGCTGAATAGAATAGACCGCCCTCATTCCTTACCGAGGTGTCGTAAAAGGCAACTAAAGTAAGTTGACGTCAGACAGGCGGCCGGTCGTACAATACGAAGCCAAATCATGTGACAACATGTTTATTACATGTTGTGCCGCGGATTATAGCAAATAATTTCGTTATTACTTTTGTAATATGGATCTCCGCAAAGTAACGCTTATTTCTAAATTATTATATTATTATAAATTATTTAAATACATATAAAAGTGTAGGAATTTATTTATTCAATTAATAATTTACAGGACACTTTTGCAAAATCATGTTCGTTAGCTTCGTATAATAATTGTACTCTTAAAACATAGAGGGTATGAAATATAATGAAAATCAAATATTAAACATACAAGCTTAATATATTTTAGACATCAAAGAATGAAATATTCTTTGATGTACAAACAACAAGTATATACGCAATAACGTGAGTGAAATTGTTTGTAACCACATAGCTAAGTTAAGAAATAATGAAATGAAATAAAGTAAGGTAACAAATATTGTATTCCCTTTTCTCTTTAGAAAAAGGTTAAGATTTTTTGACACTTTACTTCGGGGCAAATTTTTGAGTTATTTTTAACCAGTGTTTTTGACGCTTTATAAGTAATTACATTCCCATTTCGCCTATTTTTGCAGTACATCTTGTATCAGAATAGTAATGTATATTATATTAGTGGTAACGGTGACTTCGTCCACGCAAACTTATGTGTTTAATTAACCTCAATAGCAAAATATGTATTTATCCCCTTTTCGAAAAAGTATAATGGCAATATTTGTATCCTATATATTACCCTGTCGTCGTCGTCATCCTCCTGTCCCTATCCCACTCTAAGTGGGGTCGGCACAACATACTATAAACATGTTGTCACATGATTTGGCCATGTATTTTAAGGCCGACCGACTGCCTGACGTCAACTTACCTTAGACGTATTTTACGACACCTCGATAAGATGGTCCATTTTACTTAACCGGACACCACACGGTGGGTCAACTTACCTTCTAACCTTACTTATGTTACCCCATCGTATAAAATTTAATCGTGCCTAATTTAATCAATATTGGTCCAGCGGATTAGCCGTGAAAAAAAATAATACTTATAGACTTACATAATAGGCAAATACATACGCCACGCTAGCTTTGCTGTGAGAATACTATAAAAAAATTATCCATAACGAAACAAATTTTCATGTTATAGTTACATATATTGTACTTAAAATTTAATACGTTTACCTGTTACCCTTTTAGTAATACGAATTTGCCGCAGAGATAGGTCATTGTTACACAAAATCAGTTTAGAGACAAATTTTAGACGAAACAAATTTTAGGTTAACGCAAACAATGAATCGAAATTTCGTGGTTGCCAGGGGAACAAAACCTTTGATACATAGTACACGGACGGTCACCGAAGGCCTCATTTGAAAGGGTGTCTTTGAAAGCTTTGTGAGCTGTCAAGTATGAAATGAATAATAGGAGGTATTTACAGGAAGGCGACATTTCTCAAATCGCTCCATTAATTTCTAATGGGGCGGCGGCAACATTTCATCTGTTTGCTTCTGCCCGGGCTCACCGCAAAACTATTTTCGACGACCGAAAATTTATAACTTGTTATAACTTACTTCTAAATATTACGTTAACTTCGTAAAGCATCACAAAATGTTTACCACATTTCAAAATATAGGTTCATTTAGCTGTGTTGTATCCGATTGAGGAGAATAGATCACCCTCTTTCTTACCGAGGTGTAAAATACGACTAAGGTAAGTTGACGTCAGGCAGGCAGCCGGTCGTAAAATATGTAGCCAAATCATGAGACAACATGTTGTGCCGACCCTACTTAGAGCGGGATAGGGGCAGGAGAATGATGATTTCAAAATCTAAACATGTTGTTGTTTTAAACATGTTGTGATGTGATGTGTATTTTAAGACCGTCCGCTTGATAGACGTCAACTTACATTAGTCGCCTTTTACGGCACCTTGGTAAGTAAGAGGTGGTCTATTCTACTCAGCCGGAGACCATACTTCGAGTCAAGTTACCTCAGTCGCCTTTTTATGACATCTCGGTAAAAAATGAGTGTGATAATTCTACTCGGCCGGATATCACTCGGCGGGTTAACTTACCCACTAAGGCCACTAAGCCTTTGAAGACACCTCAGTAATATATGTGGATGGTCTATTCTATACCACGCGCATAAAAAAAACAAATATACCTAAGAGTTCGTTAAAGCTCTTGGAGCCGATCTACTTAAAAATCTCCTCTGATTGCGACAATTATTTGAATAGACCTTTTACATTATATAATTTTGTTTCCCCATCATAATATAAACCATAGTCGCCCTGTTTTTGTTTCTTAACTGAGCTCGAGCAATTGCATTAAAAGTTTTTCGATTACATTACTTTCCCTAACGATAAAAAGATATTTCGTGTCTTATTTATTAAACTGAAAACTTGTAAAGTTTAAAGGTATGCATTATTTTGTAATGTTAAAATTGCAAAATATAGCAAATTCATTTGGAAATTTCATACTGGACAATACATCCTACTAATATTATAAATGCGAAATTTTATGAGTACGGATGTATGTTTGTTACTCTATTACGACGAATCTGCTGAACCATATACACCGGAATAACATATAGGTTATAGAAATCCTGTTAATTCTACAGGAGTAGGATGACATAGAAAAGCGCCATCTATTATCAATCAATACGACAACAGTCCACGCGATCGAAGTAGTGGATAAAAGCTAGGGTAACATGACTATCGCTTCATATACGCCTCTGATCAACAATAATTGTCGCTGGAGCAAAAGAAGGCTCCAAATTGTTTAATATCAGTTGATTTCGGCTTCCTGCAGCAAACTCTACAACATCACTCATTAGTCATATTATCAGTCTAACCCATGCCATAATTCGTCGACTTTAGTGTCAAAATCTTTCATTTATATATATACTACTAGCAATCGCCAGCGGTTCCGCCCCCATAGAAAGGTTAAAACCGTAATATAAACATAAAAATAGTTAAAGACGGTTGACCTTAAAGCTAGACATATGCTGTCTTGGACTTTTATTTAGAACTTTTAGAGGAGAACAATTTCGTGATACATAATTTTTAATAACTTTCACCGTTTACTTAGCGCACGTAAAAAAAGCTCTTAATTTTGCCGCGTGCGTAACATTTTCTATTGGTGCTCCTCTCCTATTTATCTTAGCGTGATTTGATATATATCCTATAGCCTTTCTCGATAAATGGACTATAATACACTGAAAGATTTTTTTATATCGGTCCAGTAGTTCCTGAGATTAGCGCATTCAAACAATGAAACAAACAAACTCTTCAGCTTTATATATTGGTATAGATTTCCGAAGGAAAAGTGTTTTTTGATATCCAATATATTAAACTGGATCGATGTGCTTGAGTTGTACCAAATATCATCAGTATTTATTGAGTAAAAGAGCTGTTAAAGCGTTATAGATTTAGCATAATTATTTTGCAATAATCCGTGATAAATGTTTATCCATGTAATACTATGTAGGATGCATACCGGATTTTTAAACCGCAAATACTATAACATAAAATTACTCGCGAGCTAGTGTTACTACGTTTCTGTGTTGAAAAGCAATCACAAAATGTTTACATAGAAATAGCTCTCGAAATGTAATAGAAACGTATGTCTGTCTCCTAAAACATTGGCCGTCTGTCACAGACAGACAATCTATAACAGTGCAACCGATACACCAATATCAATTTCACTGAGTGATCGCTGCGGCGACGTATTGCTGTATCTAGACTGCGTTTCCATTTTCATATGCTCACGGCATATGATAATTGAATATATTTGCCGTAACGGATGTGTATTTTAGAATATTATTGCAACTTTTTGTACAAATAATATGGCAATGTAAATGAACTTATTTATAGAATTTCGTGTTATTTTGCGGAGGTCCATAATACAAATAAATATGTATGTAATGTAATGAAAATTTTGCTGTAGGAAACGACACCCCGTAACAGAATCGGAACTATTGTTGAGATTATAGTAGGGAATGTGTGTGTTATAAGGGGTTGGTAGTCCGTCAGTTTTTACTAAATCTGGATGAATCAGGTATAAGAATGCTTGAACTCTACATTTAGCATGACATATATTTTCTTTTAACGTAGAGTGTAACAAATATTTTCATTACTATTGTATAATGAATTGATATAACAATAAAACAATGGTCTAACATACTTTCAGTTGCTTTCACAGCTCTATAATAAAGTATAATTATTTAAAAAATAATAATCGTAATTTCTTTTTTGTTTAGACTTTACAAAATTTGATTTCCCCAGGTTTTTTTATTACGTGAATCCTCTAAGGCATTAAAATTTTATTTGGCTATTAATATTAAAGTTCAATATTTTTCTTTTAACTTTATTTTATTCAAATAAATTATATTTAACTTAACAAAATACCAATTTTAGTAACCCTCGTACATAAAGTTTTAAATTAATCAGAAAATTGAGGCCAGCTTGAAGCATTGTAAAGCGTAACTAAATTTCTTATCCTTTACTTATTTATTAACTGGATTGAGTTAATGATTAACATAATTTACTGTCAAAACTTGTAATTAAATACAGTCATGAATATTTAGAAGTGGGTCATAACAAAATTTAAGGATTTAACCAAAGGATTACCGAATTTATATTTCTGTCGCTGTACTTTCTAGTATTTTTGTATTTTTATTATTAATTGTACAAGGAAGATTTTTTTTACACACAATGAATATTATAACGCAAGTTAAATTTTGTGGCCAATGCGTAGCCTATTTTGAAAGAGGGTGGTCTATTCTACTCAACCGGATACCACATAGTGGGTCAATTTAGACGCCTTTTACGACACTTTAATATGAAATGAGATTGATCTATTCTGTTTAGCCAGACACCACACAGCGGGTAAACTTACCTTAATCGCCTTTTACGACACCTCGGTAAAATATGAGGGTGGTCTATTCTACTCACCTGGATATCACACATGAATTGAAAACAGTTTTTAAAATATCATGAATAAAAAAATATAAATAAGCAGTTGATATAAAAATAAACTCTTAAAAATGAAACTTCTATTTACTTCTGTTTCGAAATGAAGCTAGCAAAATACGCATGACTAACGTCGCATCTACGAGAGTTATATATATGTATAGAAATGTAAGCTATATTACACTGAAATGTCAATTCCACAAATGGAGCTCTTTGCCTCAATATATCGCTGGTTTTCTACATCCGTATTCCAATATGTTAGGTCCCAGAGCACTTTAAATACTTAAGGACATATTACTACATATGAAAATGATAAATTCATCGCGTAAAAGGCTTGGAAAATATTGGAATTTATTTGCAAGTGTCAAATTACATATTAACTGAATCAAATTAAATCTCAAAATAGTTACTAGCTTAATTAAATGGTTGGGTCGGATGACCCTGCCTTCAGCTACGTGGATCGTAGGTTCGATTGCTGCCGTGAGGTAACATTTTCTCTTCTTGTCTCTTCTCTCATGTCTTATACGTCAAATCCGCTAGATCAATATTGATGAAAATCTCGTTTTTTAAGCAACTGGAAAAACAGATAATTGGGGGTATTTGAACATGGCAAAAATGAAGTTACGGGCACATCTAGTATATCATATACACGCATGCAAATGTACTCACAAGAACCTTTAACCTTTGTCATAAGTTTAGTTCACGCCTGTCAAATGCATAATTGGCATCAGGGGCCGTTATTTGCAGGGTATGTGCTAAGTAATATTAATTTGTATAATAATTAAATTATTGTTTTGTTTATTTTTTTACGCTTCATTTTCTAACTAGCTTTTACCCGCAACTTCGTTCGCGTGAACTGTTGTCGCGTGATAGATTGATAATAGATGGCGCTTTTCAATGTCATCCTATTCCTGTTGAATAAACAGAATTTCTATGTCTATATGTTACCCCGGTATATAAGGAATAATTGTGCCAAATTTCATTGATTCGTTCAGCGGATTCGCCGTAAAGGAGTAACAAACATACATCCATACTCACAAACTTTCGTATTTATTATATTAATAGGTTAGGATTATCTAAGTTCATTAAGATTACTGTTACTAAAATATTTTATCAATGCATCACAGCAGAAAATAAAAATAAAAAATCTCTAGAGAATTCTAGGGATATGTGTAACCTACAATCCGCATTGGAGCAACGTGGTAGGTCTTTGCTCCAATTTGTCTCTCCAAAAACAGAGTGGGGTGCCTCTACCCAGCACTAGGATAGTTACAGGCCGTAACTTTTAGTATGTGTTTAAGAACGGGACTGCAATACAAAAATTTCAGGATTTTAAAATCTAAAAGGTTATTTAAATAATATGCCATACACTACTACTTTAGTTTCGAAATTAATAACGTTACTTCAGTGAATCCAACAGTATACGCATTTACTTATTTCTAATTGGATCATTTAGTTACATACAGCAGTAACGGAATCAATCACTGTGCACATAAAAAAATGAATTAGCAATATTTTATACCTTAAAACTAGAAATTTAGCTAAACGCTTTCAAAATTGTATTCACAAATAACTAAATACACATTTGTGAAAATTCTAGCTTCGTATACATCAGGGAACAAACTTGGCAAGAACTTGCCAAAACCGTACCGTGGTATCTTTGTTTGTCTTATTTCGTATCAGCTGTAAATTACAACTGTTTATTTGAACTTGCTTTATAAAGTCAAGCGTGATATTTCAAAACTTCTGCATTTCCACCGCAGACAACTTTTAAGTAGTGTCTAAATATATATTTATGTTCGGTTGTTCTGAAATATGTTTTATTTTAAGTGTTATGTGACAAATAAAAGACGGCGTATCGTTCATGCGTTTAATGCGAGACTCACAATTCACAATTATTACTTATACAGAATAGAAGATACTAGATGTAATACTAAGGGTCCAATTAGTAGTTAGATTACGTCTAGTTTCGATTATCCTTGTAACAAAAGTATCATTGTAAGTAAAAAAAGAGCCTTTTACAAGAAAATTTTACAGGATTATCCGCTGTATTCTGGATCCGATGGATCCTGAAAATGGGAATTTAAATTTGAATTTGAATTACAAATTATATAGACATCGCCTGCTTAGCAACAACGACATGTTAATGTTTGTTATATTCGCTGACTACTTCGAATTTATTTTCCTTCAATTTAATTTATAAAGTATAAAAGTCTATATCTTAAAATGCAATTAATCACATCTTCAATATTTAAATGAGTTTTAAATTAAATGAGAATTTAATTAGAAAACATAGGCTAATTACACTGTAATTACTCAATGGAGTAATTAGGTGGTTCGAAAAAGTCCTCGAGTCCAGGTGTCTCATATTTATTTTATCATATTGCATCTTTTTTATATTTTCAAAAAAAAAATACCCAAGTACTAAAACATTAAACTTTAAATCTGAACCAAAATAATGTACAGTTTTTTTTCATTCATCTTCACATATATAATTCGATATAAAGGCATGTCGTGAATTTCTTCAAAATTGTACAAAACCTGTTACAATTCAAATACAAAAATACAATTGCGCATTCACTTTTCCTGCAAGAACTAAAATATATTTATATTACAATTCTATTCAAAATATTTTTACGGAAATTTCATGCAAGACTGACCCTCTGTTCATCTTGATTCTGAATTTTAATAGACGGAACAGAAAACAAAAGACTTCAAAATAATTGTATGGGTATTGTTTGAAGGAACAAGAGCCTTGAAAAGTACGATCCCATTATTTTTTCCATCTCGGTACTATTAAGTTACAGAAACATTCAATTGAATAAAGGAAATGTTGAAAGCTAATGTTTCCAGTCAAGTTATCTAAACCAGTGTTTACCAACCTTTTTTGCCATGCCCACCTTGAAAATTCTTACGTCCCCCTATGTAACAAAAATATATTAAATGATTTGTAGAAGCAGGCGTTACTTTACTAAACTCCATAGTACAGAAGTTACAATAAAATTATTTTGCTGTAATCCGCGTTTGTTAAGAAAATATATGTTAAGCTAAGTGTATAAAGCAGGTAACAATGACATTCCTTATACATGCAGGACCAGTCACCACACGTATCACACAAGCACCACACACGCTCACTACCACAACCTCTACGATCGTAACGATCGTCTTACGATTTTGTTCGTGGAACCTATCCTCCTGATAATGCTTCGGTTTCAGGGCGAAACGATCTTAACAAACGCGGATTACAGCAAAATAACTTTATTGTAACTTCTGAAAAGTACATTACATATCTACATAACTTCTAATATTAAAAAATTGCATTTTTCACCTGAAACCTAAATTATAGGGTTTAGGAAGAAGAATTTGCTTTTTTCGTTAAATTTAGTGCCGAAATCTGTCATTGGACTCAAATTTCCCGAAGAAAAAGGTTTAAACTCCGCCGCCCTTAACTTTCATATGCTGTTGGGTCCCTGTTGGGCGTGGGGCCCACGTTGGGAAAATTGATCTAAAAGTACCTCATCGAAATCAATTATTAAATAAGATTAAATTATGAATTAAATATAACATAAGATATTTTACAAAAAATACGTCTCTTTACACTTAATAATCCCATATTATTGGCTATTTACATATAATGCTAAATGTAAGAAGCACTACCTAAACATTTTCATACCGCATACATACAGGATTTCTCAACTCAATTAATTAAATCTTTTACACAAATTTTATATTGCGTTCAAGTAATATCTACACGACATTTTACTTGAAAAATATCGGGCCAAGTAAATGTATGCTTAAATATGTACATTCAGGGCATTTGAGGAAAGTCTGTTCGGTATTACGGTTCAAGGAACAAATTGTTCATAAAGGAATTCTTTGAGTTTAACCGTGACATTTTAATGTTTCAACTACGACGCCCTCGGCGCTACACTTTTTAATTAAAACAGGCAATTTGGCACTTTCAGAACGATATTCCTTTATTTAACGGGCACATGTACTTTTATTAGGAATTCTGTTTCACAGAACGGCTGTTTCAAAAGTCTTTGTTTTTATAATTTTGACTTTAAATCCTATGTTATCTATGACATATTTGTGCCGTGTGGTATCCGGCCGAATAGAATAGACCACCCTTATTTCTTACTGGGTTATCGTAAAAGGCGACTAAGTGCCGTGTGGTATCCAGCTGAGTATGAGCAAGTATCTCATATTGTAAGAAAAAGAAAAGTCACTGGACTTGTTTTTATAAATAAGTTAATTTGTAAGTTGTTTAGCTAACCGTTTGGCTAGATTGTAACTAGGATATAGTGCTTCTATTGTAGGTTTACTTTATAATAGTACAAAATATATAATGTATAATATTATTAAATTATTGGCTGGCCCGTTGGCGCAGTGGGTAGTGACACTGCCTTCAGCTCCGCGGGTCGCAGGTTTTATTCTCGCCGAGGGCCATCATTTTCTATAAATTAATTTGTTGGCCTGGGTGTATATTTGTATTTAAGTATGTATTTAAAAATTATGTAAGTATATATTCACCAGTTGTCTGTCTACCATATCACAAGTATTAAGTTACTTACTTTGGAGACGGACGACAATGTGTGTAAGTGTCCCATATATTTATTTATTTACTTATTTATTTATGTAGGAGGAAGCATCATTTATATTTATCAAAATGCGGTAATATTAAATAAGCAGTGTTGACAGAATTCTACCATTATTCTATATTTATTTTCTCATATCGCGCTATCGAATAATAAACAAAGTACAATTGTCCTGAGATAGAAGAGAACATAGTTTTACTTAAAGAAACGTGTCGTTTTATTCTTATCGCTATTGCTATTCAGCGTTAAGGCAAGTGCACATTAGACGTATTCATTTTTGTAAGTATATTAAGTTAAGGTAATGATATATTTCATCTCAGTCAATAATGTATATTTAATCGTTTTAATTTATTATACCCTTTATGTACTATGTATTTTTTGTTTTATTTATTTTACCTTATTTGCAAGTTAAGATTACAAAAAAACTTAAAAAATTACATTATATTAATGATAAAATTATTACTTTATATAAGGAATAAAAATATTTAATTTATATATTATAATTTATATTAAAATTATAATCATGAAAAAATTTACCTATATTTTTAAAAGGTATTTAAAAAGTAGTTTAATATATATACATCATTGATATTAAATTTGCCCGACTAGCTTCAAACCCCTCAGGGTTATTGGTTATCATTCTTCTATGTTAATAACTTCATTCAAATATTTATCTTCATGATCATATTTGTAATGAGTATTGGAATGTATATTAATATTATCAATGCGAAAGTTTGTTATGCTTTCACAGCGAAATATCTGTTACATTATAAATAAAATTTGAAATAATTAAAGTTTTTACCCTGGTAACATATAGAATGGAAAAAAATCGGGATCAGGAAAAAAAGTAATGGCATTATTAAGGATACTTAAAGTACTAAGTTCGTATATTATTGTGTATATTAATAATTACGCCGTGTGGTATCCGGCTGAATAGAATAGTACAACCCTCATTTCTAACCGAGGTATCGTAAAAGACGACTAAAGAAAGTTGAGCTACCGTGTGGTATTCGGTTGAGTAAAATAGACCACCCTCATTTCTTACGGAGGTGTCGCAAAAGGCGACTTAGGTAAGTTGACCCACCGTATGGTATCCGGTTGAGTAAAATATTCCACGCTTTTACTTACCGAGGTGTCGTAAAAGACGACTTAGGTCGGCTAGTTGTAAAATACGTAACCAAATCATGTGATAACATGTTGTGCCGACCCCACTTGGAGTGGGATAAGGGCAACAATGATGTGTATAAAAATAGTTATCTGAAGTTGTCTTAGTTTGTGGACACTAGCCAGTCCTTCCATTTCACACAACCGGAGTGTACCCAAGCCTTAATAGCAATGTAGGCAGGCAGTTAGTTTCTCCTAACAATGGCGTCGAGGACTCCTCTAACGCAAGATCATCGCACCGTATAATGGAGTCTCCGTAGTCGCCGTCAGGAATTATTCCCGACATTTTTATATTATAATGAAACGCGCTGGCGTGTCGGAATAGCGGTAGGCGATATTATTTTCCTTTGTCTACTCCAGTCTTTCCTTGGTTTAAGGTTTACTAGAATAATAACGATGGTTAATAGAGTTTATTTTAAGTAATATAGTTTAAAATAATCAGTTTTAAAATTTAAAAATCTATCTTTAATTTTGATAATCTCCATGTTATTATTATAGAGTAATATCCCTATTTATCTGAGACATTTCAATATCTTCTACAAACATGATATTTTTTTAAGGTTACTAGTAATTTGTGACCCAAATTGCTAGTAACCTTTAAAGAGGTTACTTGCTGGGTTTGGAAAAATATGTTTCATTTTCCATTCTTTTCTATATTCGTCAACTAAGGCGCTCCTTCTTTTATATGCATTTAAAACACACACAAAAACAATCCGCCTTTTTTCGACTTCTTCTAGTCCTACATTCAACAAATTCATTTAGTAACATAATTACCATCTCTCCACATTACAATAAAACAACATAAACAACATTAGTTATTAAAATGATGTAGCATTATTGTCAGTAATTAGACAGTGACAGATAGATTGACTGTAATATTGTTGGTATAATTAGGAGGCCACGTCAACACCATTCACTCTGTACACACAATTCAAGCCCCATAAATCTTATAAATTGCACCTCGCACGTCCCAACTAGCCTATTAATAACACGATTATATACCCAATAGGTATATAACATGCAAAGGATTATATTATAAACTTGCAATCGCTAGCGGCTCCGCCCGGGTGGAAAAATGAGAACCGTAATACACTATAACCATAAAAATGGTTAAAGTGGGTTAACCTGAAAAATTAGATATATACTATCGTGGTCTTTATTTAAAACCTTTTGAGACGAACAATTTTGTAATACATGATTTTTTAATTACTATTACGGTTTACTCAGCGCACGCTAGGAAATCATTAAATTTTGCCGTTTTCGTAATATTTTTTATTGCTGCTCCTCTCATATTCATCTTAGCGTGATGTTGTATACCCTATAGCCTTCCTCGATAAATGAACTATCTTACACTCAAAGAATTTTTCAAATCGTTTCTGTTGTTAAAAATGTTAATTAATTTATAGAAATAGTAGTTGCTGAGATTAGCACGTTCAAACAAACAAACAAACAAACAAACAAACAAACAAACAAACAAACAAACAAACAAACAAACTCTTCAGCTTTATATATTAGTATAGATAAAGGTTGATATATATTTAAAATATTTTAAAATAAAAATATATTATATATTTATATATTTATAATTTATTACATATAAATTATCTAGCTTCATAGGTTAGCTGGCAGAGATCTCTGTCATAGGCATAAGAAGACCTTTATACACTTTTTTTACCAATAATGTTTTTTGCAACAATTGTTTTTGTTACATAAATAAATAAATAAGAATAAGAATATGCTCGCCGCTTATAATAAAGATATTACAAAAATATCATTCAAATTTTAAACGCTTTTTCTCCTTTTTATATTGTTATTGAAATACGGTTCATTAACTACAATAATCCTGTCCCTATTCTCTTCATTATTTCTCGATTGTTCTTTTGATTTTGCCTTTTGTGTATAATTTAGTTAAATTATTTCACCATCTTCATTTCTTTCTTTTAAAAGGAGGCTTAATATAATAAAGAGTCAATACACAAATCAAAATAAAAAAAACGCCTTATGTTGGGGCATAGGTGAACGCAGTTTCTGATTGAAGAGTAACAATTTCTTTAATAAACAAGGGAGAAGAAAGGATTTTAAACTAGTGATCACCCAGCCCTTATCCCACTCTAAGTGGGGTCGGTGTAACATGTTTTTACAAATTTTAGATATTTTATTTTACAACCTGATGTCAACTTACATTAGTCGCCTTTTACGACACATTGGTAAGAAATGAGGGTGGTCTATTCTACTCAGCCGGTTACCACACGGCAAAAACAATTTGAAACTAGTCTGGTGAGTAAAGCTAAAGAAAATAAATAAGTTCAGTTACTAGAAACGTGGCCACTAAATGTGGGTTTTTATGGTCCTGTTAGTATACCACTAATGGGTAAAAACTCTCTTATTTTGGGTTTGAAATGAAAGGTTGTCACTCAGTCCCACCACACTGCTACAATACAGAGTAGGTAACACATATTTCAAGATATCTCTTAAGATATGCAGGTTTCCACAGGCTATTTACCTTTACACATCAATTCGAATTTGGAAAGCGTGTTTAGTATATTAAATATCCTTATAATATTGTACGGAACACTTTCGTCTATACATTCGAGTTACTCGTACAATGCAACATAACAAAACATTTCTTCAAATATCATCAAAATTTGTTTCTCTTTCATTCGAAGGCGAAACGTGGAGAAATAAATATAAAGGAACGGTTCTTTTGTGTCAATACTATTTACTTGTTATCGTTGTGCTTGCTCTTGCGGAAGGCCCGAAAGGAAAATATTAACTTGACAAGAATCATTTTGTTATTTTCATCTTCTCTGAAATATTCTATTAGCATTATCTTCATTAGTATTTTTATTATATAGTTTAGCATTCTTTCGTAATGGAGCTGCTTTGTTGGAAGCTTATTTCTTGAATCTTTTACATATAAGAGAAAAGAATGGATTACGTTTCCTATACTTAGACGTTTGTTTGGAAGGATTATAGCAAAATAAGTCATCATTATTTTTAAATCACTGCGATATTCTTGCACTTCTGATATGATAGTACCGATCTAAGCCGTAGTTCCAACCTATAGTTTATTGAGTCATCCACCGAATATATCTTAAAGCACTTATATATTATAGAAAATATATTCGCAGAATTATGTGACTTGTTTGGTCTAGAACCTAATTTAATTTATTCATAGTCTTGAGTGGAATGTATGTGGATGTATTAAAATAGCCTGAAAATTGTGACGTCAAAAATGAAAAAAACACGATGTTTATACGGTGATCTAAGGCATTACAAACTATTTGTTTGATTAGAAGTCCTGTCAACGGCATTCTATTGTTAATTTAGACAATTGAACGCTATAAATTATATACATTCTTTAATGAAAAAAATATTAAGCAGCTTATCCTGTATGTTTACTTCTATAGATAACCCTCATTTGTTACTGAGGTGTCGTAAAATACGACTAAGGTAAGTTGACGTCAGGCAGACGGCCGGTCGTAAACTACCTCGCCAAGTGTGGGATAAGTGAAGAAATATGAAGATCCTATTTGTTTTTCTGGTATTTATAACCATTAAGTTGTATAAACTACTGTTGGCTTTTTAACAATTATTTCGTTTATTCATATATGACAGACATATGCACCTTATAGATAGCATTAAAAAACCTTAGGTCAAATCACGATATCTGATCTGAAAGTATGTTTGTTTGTTTGTTCCTAATATAAGAAAACGCTGAAAGAAGCTCAAATGGTGATTGAAGAGTAACATAGGCTACTTTTTATTTTAGTGAATTTAAGTCCAAGCTAGGTATTAATATATAATTAAATTAAATAGGTGTTAATTAAAAAAATAGGCTAACATTAAGAAAAGATCGACTTAGATCAAGTTATATTTTTATACTATAAGTTTAAATCTACGTTATTTGAAGCGGATATTCTTTCGACTTAAAAGCTTTAAATATTCAAAGAACCGGACATAAATCAAACGTTGCCATCTGCTGCTTTGGCATCGGAAAATTATGCATTTCATTTCTATTGAAACAACTGCTTCCTTCCCATGCTTTTCCATTGTCAAGTAAAAGGTAGAATAGGAATATTTTTTAAATAATGAAACACCGTACATTTTCTTTACATTTTTACTATAAAAATATATCATCATCCCCTCCTATCCTTATCCCACTCTAAGTGGGGTCGGAATTTAGGATTTAGTTTGTATTACAAAAAAAGTATTTGTCTGTCTGAACCTATTATTAGTTAAATGTAGTATCAAACTTAAATATTTCTGTGATATAAATTGAAGTCAGAGTCAACTTACCTTTTTTAAATTCTCGATGTTATGGTAAACATAATCTGCTTATCATAGAAATACCTAAAGAAATGCCTAAATACATATCACATTTTCGCTTAGTTCAATTATACATAATAAAAAGAAGGACTCTGGTTTGAAATTAATCAATGTAAATAATCTTATTGCACATCATCATCTTCCTTATCCCACTATAAGTGGGGCGGCACAACATGTTACAAACGTGTTGTAACATGATTTGGCTACGTATTTAACGACTGGCCGCCTGCCTGACATCAACTTACCATAGTCGCATTTTACGACACCTCGGTAAGAAAGAGGGTGGTCTATTCTACTTAACTGGATACCACACGGTGGGTCAACTTATCTAAGCCGCCTTTTACGACACCTCGGTAAGAAATGAGGGTGGTCTATTCTATTCAGCGTGACACCACACGGTGGGTCAACTTACCTAACTCGCTTTTTACAACACCTCGGTAAGAAATGAGGGTGGTCTATTCTATTCAGCGTGATACCACACGGTGGGTCAACTTACCTAACTCGCTTTTTACAACACCTCGGTAAGAAATGAGGGTGGTACTATGCTATTCCACCGGACACCACACGGCGTTAAATAATCTTATTGCAAATTCCTATTATACTTACTAAGTCGCCACGCTAACAAGTTAAAGACGATTTCCATTAAGACAAGTCTATTTTTATAACTCTGCCAAGAATAAATAAGGTCGCATCTTTCCTCCACAATCTCTGTCCAATAAGAGGCTAGGTCACGTCAAATAAACAGCTTACCCGATTTCATCTTATTTTATCTACTTTCCGATTGATTTAGGGTATTATCGTGACTCAGTGTATTATACTCGACCCAACTGAGCTTCGTAGATTTAAGATCTACTATAAGTATATTAAAATATATTGTATAAGATGGACTATACGCCGTGTGGTATTTGGCTGGATAGAATAGTACTATCCTCATTTCTTACCGAGGTGTCGTAAAAGGCGACTCAGGTAAATCGACCCGTCGTGTGATATCCAGCTGGGTAAATAGACCACCCTCATTTCTTACCGAGGTATCATATCTGTCGTTTTCCGACAAAAAAGCTTTAATAAAGTTTGCTGTTCCATCTGTTAACTTTTGAAGATACCGCCTGAAGCCAATCTTAGGAGTAGCATCAGGTCATACTTATCATAAACATACATTGTAAAATTGCAGCTAATTCGGACACCGAGAAGTAAATAAACATTCCGGCTAAGTAGAATAGTACCACCATCATTTCTTACCGAGGGGTCGTAAAAGGCGACTAAGGTAAGTCGACCCGCCGTGTGGTATTCGGCTGAGTAGAATAGACCACCCTCTTTTCTTTCCGAGGTGTCGTAAAAGGCGACTAAAGTAAGTCGACTCACCGTGTGGTATCCGGCTGAGTAGAATAGACCACCCTCATTTGTTACCGAGGTGTCGTAAAAGGCGACTAAGGTAAGTTGACATCAGGCAGGCGGCCGGTCGGAAAAACGCAGCCAAATCATATTACAACATGTTTATAACATGTTGTGCCGCACTTAAAGTGGGATAAGGACAGTAGGATAGTATAGCACATTTTTGATAATATTTTATTATTACAATATGCTGTGATAGCCCAGCGGTGCGACCGTGTGAATCTCAGGGACGATCACGGGTTCAAATCCGGGCAGACACTAATGAGTTTTTCTATTAAAACTTATGTGTCTAATTGATAATTGCAATTTATCACATGCTTTTCGCTGAAGGAAAACATGGTGAGGAAACCTACATATCTCTAGAGAATCCTAGGGGCATGTGAAACCTACCAATCCGCATTGGAGCAGCGTGGTAGGTCTTAGCTCCAATCCCTCTCTCCAAGAACAGAGAGAGGAGGCCTATGCCCAGCAGTGGGATAGTAACAGGCCATTACATTACATACATATATTACAATATAATACGTACGTAGTGGGCTCAACACGTATCATATAAATTGCTCGCATTGATCAACGATTATTCGCGCATGGCTAGTCATACAGACCAAATGGGAAAATTTTGTCTGATTCAGTGATATCTAAGAGTTAATTAACTGTCGTACTTTGCTGAGTTGGATATTTCGAATTTGCGAACGTCGAAGTATTACTTTATAATATTATAACAACGATATTTTTCCTTTATACTTATTCAATAAATAAGAAGCAATTTTTTAAAAGTCAACCCAATTAATCTTTTTCAACAACGTGTTTACTCTAAAAAACTCTAAGCACAAATAACGACTACGTCAAATGGCGTTACCACTCTCCTCTCCACACCGCTCCGCTCCTCTCCGTTCTACTCCACTCCGCACCGCATCTGTCTGCCCGTTAGCACACCTCGCCATAGCTAACTTCACATCTCTATGCTACAACTTCCGCTCTCCTCATTTACCTTCCGTTACAGTAAATAATAATCTGAATAATTTATAGAATTGGGCTTTATTATCCATAATATTTAAGTACTAATAATAAAATTATTTTGCTATAATCCGCGATGAAGTAAAATAGAGAATATATACAATGCTAAATGTAGAGTGGACATTCCATTTTCATACCTGTATACATGCAGGATTCGTAAAAACACATGCAGAAACCTCCACCACCGCCAGCACGACACACAAGCATTGCATATATCAGTCCACTCTACATTTAGGCGGTTAGGGCTCCAAGCTGAGGAAACTCCTCACAATCCGTGCCGTCTCAAGCAAAACTGCCCTTTGTATCCTACGCTTGATCCAACAACTAAGTGAGTGCCTCTTAATATACCTTTAAATAATTTTATTATTACTTTATAATAATAATCAAAATATCGATAACTAATATAAATAATCTGAATATCGATTTGAGTGCACAATATGCATATAGCCAACATTAACCGAGATCGATACATATAGAACGATTACGTTGACCATTACCTGCAGATAAGGCAATAAACGGAAATTGGTTCCAGCTAAGCCTAATCGACCAACATTACCGATTCGCTTATTAAGCAAAGCACAGCCGTAATTATAAGCTAGATTTCTGTGAGCTGAAATTACCTACTCGAGTTTAATACATCTATTATAGGTTAAGACTCCGAAGTGTCGTAAAAGAAGACTAAGGTAAGTTGACCCGCTGTGTGGTATGCGGTTGAGTAGAATAGACCACCCTCTTTCACACCGAAGTGTCATATAATACGACTTACCTTAAGTTGACGTCAGGCAAGCGGCCGGTCCTAGAATACGCAGCCAAATCATGTGACAACATGTAATAAACATGGTGTGTCGAACCCACTTAGAACGGGAAAAGGGCACGAGAATGATGACTGTCGGTTACCTATATTTTCACACAGTTCAATCACAAATTTAATTTATGATTTAACCACTTATTTTCAGATGTGTTATATGTGCAAATTTAAAACATTATTTATTCAACTAACTTTAAAATAAAAACTTTCGTCAACTCAAATAAGAAAAGGGCCGTAAGAAACTCGGTGCTCTTTTAAAATATAATTTTTATATCTAGCGACATTTCGTCATTGTCATCTTGTGCAAATTCCAATATTAGCTCAATGCACAAATTCTTACTAAAACCCACCACGCAGGTATGTTCCAATGTGGATTGTTAGGTTACATATATACTCATCATCGAAAACCGTGTCAAAAACTGCAATTATCAATAAGATATATAAGCTTTAATAAAACATTGGTGCTCATAATTTCAATCCATGACCATTTCGAAAAAGCCTCTCAGTCTCTACTGGGTTATTATCGTTTACACAAGGAGCATATTGCTAAAAATATACTGTATATTTTGTAAGAACACCTTCCCATACCACAAAGTAAGGCTAATAAAGTATAATAACGGCAAAGTAAAATAATTAAATACTGCACGGTGTTCAGGACGCCACTCGCAAGATAACACAAAAGCCAAATACAAAGGACCGGAATGTTTCAACACTCAACACAAAAGTGGGGGATGAAATAAATGGGACGTGTCCCGGAACTCGTACTTGTAAAGCTATTATCTTTCCACTCTTAAATCTTAACATAATGTACGTAAGTTGACAGTTCCCCTGTTTTAGAGTAAACATTCAGTATTTTATTTACTTAGTTATAATAATGTTGCATGCATGTTAGTTAACAGTATCAGCGAAAGTCAGTCTCTCTGTTACTTTTTAATATTATTACCTGGGTAACCGAGATCATTATGCCTTTATCCACTCTAAGTGGGGTCAGCACAACGTGTTATAAACATGCTGTCACACGATTTGGCTTCGTTTTTACAACCGGCCGCCTGCCTGACGTCAAATTACTTTAGTCATATTTTACGACACCTCGGTAAAAAAGAGGGTGGTCTATTCTACTAAACCGGATACACCACGGTGGGTCAACTTACCTTAGTCACCTTTTACATTACCTCGGTCAGAAATAAGGATTGTATATTCTACGCAGCCGGATACCACACGACGGGTCGACTTACCTTAGTCGTCTTTTACTACACCTCAGTAAGAAGTAAGGGTCCATTCTACTCAGTCGGATACCACACGGCTTACAGTCAATATATATTTAAAACTTAAAAGACGTTACTGTGAAGGACGAATAATATGCACGTAAACTGTTAATTTACCTACAATTTCATTCGTTAAGGGGGAAAATAGGAAATCAAACCTAAGTTAATAATAAATTCAATTTCGAAGAAATCGCAAGTCACAACCAATAGATGTAAAAATAAAAAACCATCTTACTACCATTATAACTTTTTCATTCTGTTATCGAACATATAACGAACGAGTTACCTTTATTGATATGAACATCTTTTTATCGCTTATAGCTTTTACGTAATCGCAAAAGTTTCGTTATAGTATAACATCGAAGGAGTAATGTAATTTGATTACTATGTATTTTCCTAACTCGATGTGAAAACTGAAGAAATCATAAGCTTTTAATTTTGCAATAACTCTGAAGATATTTATTTAATTTATATAATATATTATCATTATCTTAAGCACGAAATGCTAAAAGTGATTAACATTAAAATATAGAATGATAAATACTCAAGAGCTTTTTTTCTGTATTGTATGTGAACATTTTCTTGTTTGTAGAATGATAACTATAAAAAAGTAATTATCCCATAATGTATTATTTAATTATATTTTAATAGCTCGATTAGGCAGTGTTTTCATTCATTAATCGTCATATTTTAGCACATCTAGGAAGGATTGTGTAGAAATCTTAATCGAATTCTAAATTTCTTATGAATAACTTTGTCTATTCGCGAAAACTGTATGGAAATCTGTTCAAATCGCGAATTTTGTTTTATAATATATTTGTAGTGTAGTGCGTATAATATATTTGAATTGTGATATTAATACTTAATCAAGATTCACAATTTAACAAATTAAGTAAATAAGTCTGGCAAAAGGAATGTAACGCGTCGATCGTTATCGGTTTCGAGACGGTCTTTACGCGTTACTACCGAGATATCATAGTCAATTAAGATATTTAACCCAGACGTTTTATCAAAGTTTACAAAAAAGTATCATAAAAAATTTTAAAGTATGGTTATTTCCAGAAACGTCTTGAGAAAACTGTACAAAGGATATAGTATTTTTGGAGAACCTTTTAGGAAAGTCTAGACAAAAGCAAGATAAAATATGAATACAGAAGCGCTTTATACCAAAGACACGACTACTGCACTTTCAAAAAGATGAGTGTGGAATATCACACCAATAGCTTTTAGAAACTTTGCTTTCACTTGGTACAAAAAGAAGTCAGCTTTCATCAAAAGCATGGCAACAGAAATAGTTAAAATTAAGATTTATTTGTATTATGTAGTATATGTAATGAACTAACGTTGCAGTAAGTAATCGTATTGAAATATCACGAGTCCAAACAATGGGCAGGGCCCTATAAGTAAAAAAAAATTACATGCCTAATTGACGGCTACAATTATTAAATTACTTACTTAAATTTTTCCTACGTGAATGCAGTCAAATGCAAATAATTTTAAATATAAAATAACATAAGTAAATGGTTTGAATCCACAAACCCGGTTAAAATAGTAAACGATAGGTGATGTATACAATAGACAAAGCAGGAACCGACATAAGCTTGCGGTTCCTGCTTTGCGCCTTGCAAAAGTGCGTAACTCGTTTGTGGGTTTTGGTATAAGATTCTATAATAAAATTCCGCAATCAATTTCAGCACTGCCATTACAGCAGTTTAAAAACACTGTTAAAAAGAGGCTGATACAGAAAGCCTACTATACTCTTGAGGATTATTTGGAAGATAAGAATGTGTGGATATAGCTCTCTTTGAACCTGTACAAGACAGTAACGACTTAATGTAAATAATATTAAGAATTATATTTTTTTAAAAGAGCAACCGCCGAGTTTCTTGCTGGCTCTTCTCGGTAGGAACAGCTTTCCGAACCAGCAGTAGAGTTGACGATTCAAAAGCACTTGTTTACAAGTTTATTTGAATAAAGAATATTTTGAATTTGAATTTGAATTTGAATAAAGGATCTAGGCACTAACGATTAAAATATCACACGCTTAGTATTAAAGTGACCTATTTCGAAAAAAGTTGTTTTGTGGTAAATTGCAATAAAGCGTAGCGTAGCCCTAACGAATTTTTTGAAATATTTTTTTTTTAATTTTAAAATTTTTGTAGCGTGATTTCATTAGGTTACTTTGATGCGATATTTTATATTTTTTTATTATTTGATTTTTTTTTATTATTTGATGCGATTTTATCATTTATAAAAGTAAACGACTTTTCTTAACATTTTAAGATGTACAGAAAAGATGGTACCATGATGTCGTTATCTGCATTCTCGTAATGGAATTTATTATTCCCGTTTAAAAGGTATTTGATAAGAGAAAAAATAAAATATAATAAATTTCTGACATGAGAATTTATCTCGAGTAACTTTTATTTAGAAAATATGAAAAGGTTTCTTTATGAAAGTTGAAGACGCTTATCGTATTTTAGTTTCGCAGTTTTTGCACTTTAATTAATTAGGAACGTAAGTAAGATTTCACATTAAGATCCTTCTTGGAACTTTGTAAATAGTCACTTCAGATGCTAATTAATTTTTTCTCTGGGCTTCAGGAAAACGAGAAGATTTATATGGGGTAGAATGTTTTAGATAATCTAATTAAATGGATTTTTTGCTTAGCTGTTTAGAAATTACAAAAATATATCTCAATCTTCTTTTGATTTTTCAATGTTCAATTTCCAGAATGTTTATTTTGTTGTGTACCATTTATTTTTATATAAATGGTTATAGATACAAAAGTTACCTGGTCGAAGGAACATATAATAGTTAAAAACAAAAAAGTGTTAACGATTTGATAGTAGATGCTCTTTTTTTCAATTACGGCGATTTTCGAAATATGTATATATTGTTGCAACATGTTTCAAATTCAACTTCCTTCAAATAGCTAGGTTATTAATATAAAAGGAAATTTTCGCCGTCATTCGGAGAATATTGAAAAAGAAGAAGTGGGTGTGACTTTTTTAGAAAATTGCTTCTTATTTATTAAATAAGTGTATAGGAAAAATATCGTTGTTATAATATGTTTCCATCTTCACGAAAACAAATCTCGACACGATTATTGGGAGTCCAAAATTAATACCTTTATATTAAAGGTAGGCTAGGCTTTTTACACAGAATAATAAACGTAATGCTGGCGTGCAAAATCGCAAAGATAATACTACCATGCATTATTGGGCTAATCAAATGAAATTAGTTTTTAAGTAAGTTTAAGAAGTATTTTTCACATCTAAACTCTAGTCGAGTAATCAACACTACGTCTCAGAAATCTCTCTTATTTAAAGTATCCCTTTCAAATGGTATTTATATGTGGGAGGACTTATTCACGCCACTTACAGGTTAAGTAATTTCCGCCGCAGCTTCCGCTTTTAGCACAATTTATCTTATATGGGATGTGGTTAATGCATCGAAGCATTGAGTCGCACTTTAGAGCCCGCTCCCGTTTCTACGGAATTAACGTCAAATTGACAAGTTTATCGGCTTCGTCGCACATGGTTTGAGACGATCAAGAATAATGATGATAGTTTTTTTTATTGTTTGCCACGTTCCATTTAATTGTATCACACACTAGATAATAAATGAAAGTGTAGTTTAACATACTAGAGTATGTTACTACTATTTACTATAATACTATCTAGCGCGATGAGATAATCTTCATGGTTTTTACACAGCATTGTATAGGAATACAATTGTTTGTTCTTTGGGTGAGCCGGTAAAAAAGTATACACGGCTTAAACTGCCTTTAAACATACGTCTATTTTAATATTAGTAATAATAACCATGTATTATTTTCTTGAATAAAAAGTTACGAAAGACAACGCAAGAAAAATATCTAGGTGTCGGGTTAATATTCATAGATCCATTTCAGCCAGTTCTTTGATTCTAGTTTTTTATTGCGAACTAACTTTGCTCACAGTTTTTCAATCAAGTACTCACAGAGATGAAATAACATAGCATCTAAGCAATTTTCTTAACCGCCACAAATTTTGGGACTAACAGGATACAGTATAGTGCACTATGCGTTAACAATGCATAACTTCAAAAAGTTCGAAAGCATTTGGCAAGCTATGCTAAGGGGGAAATACATTAAATGGCGGGCATGCCGCAAACAAATAGACCATATCGTTTTGTTCCATAAATTCCACTTTGCGCTATCCAAAGATTTAGATGTTGCTCATAGATATAAATTTTCAGATTCGCCGAAAATAGCTCTGCGGCGTGGTCGGGTGCAGGCAAAATGAAATATTATCACCGCCATAGCTATAATTAAGTATTTTGAGAATTTTAGCAGCATATTTTCTTACTCTACATTCATTATCGCATCTTTGAATTTCAACAAGAGGATTTAAAACAATTTTACTCATTAACACAGAACCTTGATAAGCCACGTAGCTTTTGATGATGAGGTCATGAGATAACGGGGATTCCGTCTGAATTTTGTAACCGTGCCTATTTTATAAGTTTAACTCTCAGGTGAAAAGACAACCTTCAAGCTTGAAATTTAATGCCAATCAAATATATTTATTTGTTTTAGATTACACACAAGAAGGAGCAGGAGGAGTGATGAATTAATTACAAGTCGATTTTCTTTGAAGTGAAATAATTCATAAAGCATTGTTGCTACTAAGGAGATTGAGCATTAGAGACCTGTCGGAACTATATTCGTGTATACAGAAACTCAAATAAGGTCCAAGGTACACTGCCCAATTGAATAATTTTAAGGCAGGGATTTCCAAGAATAAGAATATTAAATACCATAGTTATGATGAAATACCTTAATTTAGATTAGTTAAGTGTAATATCCTGCTGAGTAGAATAGACCACCCTCCTTTCTTACAGAGGTGGTTAAAAGGCGACTAAGGTAAGTGGACTCGCTGTGTGGTATCCTATTATGAAGTATAGATCATCGTCATTTCTTACCGAGCTGGTGTAAAAGGCGAATAATGTAATTATCGTCAGGCAAGCGACCGGTCGTAAAATAACCAGCCAAAAGATGTAACAACATATTTAAATCATATTGTGCCGACCCTACTTAAAGTTGGATAAGGGCAGGAAAATGAAAATGATAATATTGATAACAAATTTAACACTGCTGTAGCCTGAAGTATTAGGCCTAATTAATAACAAAACTTGAATTCTGAATTGTAAGTCATTACGCTGCTCGTATGCTTCATATTTTGTACAAAAATGTTCCTTATGAACATCTTGATCTCATTTCCCATTTCCATGAAAATATTCAACTGAGCTCCCAATCTCTCTATTCCAATCACCTGCGAAAATCGCAGGGGACGTTTAAGCAGTGTTATAACCCTAAATTTGGTGCGAATATCAAGTTCGTCGTGTAACACCACAAAGGCCTCATTTCCTGCGAAAATACTTTCAGTTTCAACATCAAAAATTGTACCCGGGCGATTTAGGCTCTTTACATAAACAGGCTGGTATTCATGAGGCTTCTCGACAATGACTTTCCTTACGCAAAGATGGAATAAAAGTCAAGGCTATTGAAGGCTGGTTACATATTCAAAGCGTATATGACCGTATTTACATAGGAATTTTAGTTTTACCCGCATAAGGGTTCTAAGAAGGTATATCGCAAGCGTATTTTTACCTGAAGCAGGCTTTTCCATATGACATCCACCGGGTCCAATTTGACGAGGTGTGAACGTACATAAATCTTACAAAGTAAAACAGAGGATCGGTCCTTCAGATTTATGATAATAGAAGTATCCTACTGACACATTTTTTTTAAACGTATTCCGATATGAAACTTTTTTACTTTAAGGTCTTCAGGACCTTAAGGTTAACTTAGTCGCATTTTACGACAACTTGGCAAGAAAGAAGGGTGGTCTATTCTACTCAGCCTGATACTACACGGCTATTGTCGGTGAAAAAAAACAACGCGAAGAAACCTGCATATCTCTAGAGAATTATGGAGATATGTGTAACCTAGCAGCGTGGTGGATCTTAGTTTCGACGCTACTCCTGCTTCTCCGTGAAGAAGGGAGGCCTGCAACCAGCTGTGGGATAATTGGAGCCCGTTACTTTCCTTTTTGTTTTACTCGTATATTAAATAATAATATATTTTATACAAATAGGTACAACCCTATAGCTCTTTGTAACATATATTGTCATCATCATTCCCATATTGACCAAATATGTGTGGATTTCTTATTTTTATCATCATTTTCTTGCTCTTATCCCATTCTAAGTGGGGACGCAACATGTTTAAAACATGTTTTAGCTGTTATTTTACGACCGGCTAGTTGCCTGACGTCAACTTACCTTAGATGCCTCTTACAACACCTCGGTAAGAAATGAGGGTGGTCTATTTTACTCAGACGGAAACCACACGGTGGGTCAACTTACCTTAGTTCCCTTTACAACACCTCGGTAAGAAATGACGGTGGTCTAATCTACTCTATCGAATATCACACGGCGTATAGCGTATGTTGTATTTTCCATAATACCAAAATTCATAAAGCTCAAACCTAATGATAAAAGCGTTGCTAGCTTTATGACTTGGATTTTCTTTTTCAAAGAACATGTAAAAGCTACTGCAATGCGGCATGCCTTTTATAGTAATTAGTACAAGTTTTAACGCGAGCGATTACTAAATTCGTTTTATATTCCTTACATTTTTATTAATTCGATATTCAAATAGTTATATTCAAAATTCAAAATCAAAATATCTAATCACCTGAACAAATTGTAGAAGCCATATTAAAAGCTAATAAGCGCTGAAGTGTAGAATTAGGCTAATCCAGATGGACACTGAAGGCTTTGGTACAAGTTTTGCGTTCCAATTAATGAAGAAGAAGAATACTCTTTATTGTACACAGAACAGAAATATTACAGACATTTATAAACAAATACACGTACAATAAGGCGGCCTTCTCGCTAACCAGCGATAGGGCCTTAGTCACAAGGGATAACTTAATCACTTTGTACGACACCTCGGTACAAAATGAGGACGGTCTATTCTACTCAGCCGGACACAACAATTAATGGTTCTTGTACAAAAAACAGTTTTTTTTTGTTTCCAACATCTTCTTCGGGGAAAACTAGGTCCCAGTCTTTTGGCTCCGATCTATCTCCACTTTCTTCCACAAAACCAACGTCATTACTAATCACTGTCATCAGACATCCACTACAAATCGTCCTTAAAAAATCCTTATCCAATCTGATTGATTTTTTAAGACAAAGTTCTGCAATGGTGATATAGCTTCTGAATTCTACCTTTCGCATTTCATACCCTCATCGATCATTATGCTTTTGTGCGTCACGTACGGCAACTCTGTAAATACTCAAAAATGTAGTTGCTAGTGCAAACATGGCTTACTATCTACTTAAATAAAGTTGAAATTTCTATGGAAAAATATTTTACAGAATTTTAAATAAATTTTACTCTTTGATTTAACCACGGCCTTCTAGTGGATAGTGTGAAGTACGTACTGTACTCGAGTCTACACGTGAAATGAAAATTTGAAGTTGTTTTAATTAAAAACATGTGTAGAACAGCATATTTCGCAATTGCGTTTATAAATTGCTATCATTAAGAGGCTTTTTATATGGGTAGCACGCGTTGGCCTTCTAAACATTTTATCTTCTATTATTTCAATTATGACGTCTAGTAAGTAATGGCCTGTTACAACTCCACTGCTGAGCATAGGGCTGCTCTCTCCGTTCCTGGGGAGAAGGGTTGGAGCTAAGACCTACCACGCGGATCCAATGCGCATTGATAGGTTATACATATCCCCAGATTTCTCTAGAGATATGCAGGTTTCTTCACGATGTTTTCCTTCACCGAAAAGCGAGTGATAAATTGCAATTATCAATTGATACATAAGTTTTAATAGAAAAAACACATTGGTGCCTGCCGGGGTTCGTGCTCGTGACCTTCTCAAAAGAGTCGCACGGTCACACTGCTGGACTATCACAGCTTTTTATGACGTCTGGTCTGAAACAAATAAATTGCAACAACTAAATAATTCTCTTTCAATGTATATAAACGAATATTCGCGACCAAAGTCTAAGTGAAATTGTTGCAAATGTAAAGCGGAAAAGGTCAAGTTTTAAAATTCTGAGCACAAAAGATACTCTGCACCATTCCTCGTATTCAAATGCAGATTCAAATGAAATGGCCCGCTATTGTTGTCACTTTCAGCAGTTGCGCAAAGCTTCATATTAACGGTAGCTGCTGTTTATTCTTTTCTTATTTACCCATTTATACACACAGAGGTAAGACTGTGAAATCATCATTCTCCTGTCCTTATCCAACTCGTGGGGTCGGCATATCATGTTATTAACATGTTGTTACTTGATTTGGCTAAGTATTTTACGACCGGCCGCTTGCTTGACGTCAACTTTCCTTTGTCGTCTATTACGACACCTGGGTAAGAAATGACAGTGGTCTATTCTTCTCAACCAGATACTGTTAAGAATGAAGTTTTTAATAGTAAATTGATGCAATTTATTTGTGGTAACCGTAACCTTAATCGCGACAACTTAAGCGTTTAAGTACCTTCAATAATGCAATATCTCTTATTTCCATCTTTTTTACTCTATCTTCTTCTTTTTCTTTGTCAACCGATGGATATCCTTTGCTGGACATAGGTCTCTTCATGGGATCTCCAGAACACACAACCCAGCGTCTCCCCACAACCTTTTTGAGGTCGTCAGTCCATCTCGTGGGGGGATTTCATTTCGTTCGTCATTTCATCTCGTTCTCTATTCACATAAGAAAATAATATATACCTGAAAAAAGTGTTTTATTTTCGCAGTTCTCTATCGAAAACGTATAAACTAAATTAAAATAAGGTTCACGCGACATATCGACGTAACATATGAGGTCACGCTCAGAGTTTTCCTTTCATACACGTTATTGAGCGCGATAAACTCACAATGCTTGGCATAAATATTGCTTGAGTTATTGCCTCAGAGATATATAGAGGTGGTGGGAGCGTATCGCCCGCTCTGACAGTTATTACCTTTTTTGTATGTAAACACCTCAACAAATCCCATTTAAGAGCTACAGTGTTAACAGTTACTTAGAAATGTTTTAAAGCGCGATATTACGTTTTTTTATTATTGTCCTGCCTTTATCCCACAACACATAACAACATGTTTTAACCATGTTGTAACATGATTTGGCTATGTATTTTACGACCGGCTGCTTGCCTGACGTCAACTTACCTTAGTCTCTATTTACGATATCTCGGTAAGAAATGAGGGTGATCTATTCTACCCAACAGGATATCACACTATGGGTCAACTTACCTTAGTCCTTTTACGACACCTCTGTAAGAAATGAGAGTGGTCTATTCCACTCAGCCGCATACCACACGGCAGGTCGACTTATCTTAGTCACCTTTTACGACACCTCGGTAAGAAATGAGGGTGGTCTATTCTACTCAGCCGCATATCACACGGCATACATAAACAACTCAATTAATTTATATCCGCTGTCGCAGCTAGGTCATGCCCAATATCATCATCAAATATTTATAGCCTAAAGTAGTTTCTCCGCTAAATAATGAGACCATTAAATATAGATCACGTATAAGATGAAATCAATATATGAAGCTGAAATACATTTGTGTGGGTTTTCATTATCAGAGGGTAACTAACAATAGGAACAAAAGTATAAAATAATAGCCTGTTATACTAGGCATAGGCCTCTTTTCTCCGATTTTGAAATTAATAGTTGGAACTAAGACCCATCATGCTGGTAAAATGATTGGTAGGTTACATCTATGCCCAGAATTCTCTAGAGATATATTCAAATTCAAATTAAAAATATTCTTTATTCGAATAAACTTGTAAATAAGTGCTTTGGAATCGTTAACTCTATTGCTGGTTCGGAAAGCTGTTCCTACCGAAAAGAGCCAGCAAGAAACTCGGCGGTTGCATTTTTACAAATATAATTCTTACTACTAGTTACATAAGTTTTTACTGTCTTGTACAGGGTCGAAGATTAGCTACGTCCACGCTTATTTATCATCCAATATATATTTATATTAGATATATTGGTTTACTCACGATTAAATAGGTTTACCGGAAAGCGTATGATAATTTGCAATTATCAACAAGACACATAAGTTTTACCAAAAAAAATATTGAAAACTAAACAAATAATATTCCATACAGCTAATAAGAAAACAAATAACATTCCAATAACAACATAAATTTCTTAGTTGTAAAGGAATTACTAATAAAGCTCAAACCTTATTCAAGATGTTTAATTTTCAAAGTATTTTTCCAAGAAAATGTCTCTTAAGTAAAGATATTTCTATAAAGACATTTACATTTCCCAATTTGTGGGATAAATCTCTTTTCATGAAGCGGGCATGGATGAAGAGTCACGAGTTTAAAGAAAATACAATTTTTTATTTAAGTGATAAAAGAAATCCTTTGTAGATTTCTTTTTTGATAAATAAATAATGAGCTTTTCTTGTATTACCAGCGTATAATGTAAAAGACTGGACCAAAAAAAAATTGGAAACTTTTTAACAAAACTTTATACATTGAAACAAAATTATTTCGACAATAGCTTCTACTGCCAACTTAGTCAGCGTGGATTTCTGCTTAGATATGAAAGGTAGCTATAATCTTCTTCGCGGATTATAGCAAAATAATTTTATTATTACTTTTGTATTATGGATCTCCGCAAAGTAACGCCTAATTCTATAAATTACTTATAGTAAATTAAACTGAAAGTATTAACTATACTTTTTTGTTGATATATATTATTTCTTTTCACATATATGTGACCTCTCTAAACATATCTCTGTAAAATTCCCTTGAATGAATTTTTAATATGAAAATCCCTTGATATTGAAGATCGCTTTCATCTTAAAGTTGCCTTAATCCAATTACAAATTCCTGTAAGATTTCAGATTCTAGTTTTTTCATCACAAATACCTATCTTTAATTTTCTAGAACTTTTGTCAATAGTCTAGAGGTCAACTGTGTTATAAGGTTGATAGGGCATTATAATCCACCTCTTTTCATATCAAGAGATTCTCAATCTCATTAAAATTTTCGAATACATAAAAATGTAACCAAACTGCAACTCAATCATTTATTTTAACTTACTCTACCCTGATGAGACCAACGGTAATTATTTCATTATAAAATTGTGTAAAATGATTTAAATTTTATCCACTGAAATTTAGTTTTAAATTTTGAGAAAGATATTACTTTAAAAAGGGATCTCAGTGAAAGTTTAAAACATGTGAACTTTCACATACTTGAAACCTATTAAAACTTGAGACTCCATTAAAATTAATGTATATCGCAAAACTTTTGCAAACAGCTTTTAAGTACTTTATAACGATGGAACCAAAAAATATGTTTTAAGCATCTTAGTACCAGGTTTTAGTATTATATGATATTCTAACTTCAGAATGAAGTGACTTCCTAATAACCATGAATTACTAAGGTAATCTCAGGAACTACTGGACCGATTTAAAAAATTCTTTGAGTGTAAGATAATCCTTTTATCGAGGACTGCTATAGACTATTGTCTATAGCCTCCTCATTGCTTCTCATCTTTTATTCATATTAGCATTATGTTATATATAACGCTTTCCTTGCGTGGTTGACGCATGCAAGGAAAGCTTTAATTTTTTTGTCAAAATGTAGTTATAGTTATTGTAATGTAGAACAGAATTGTAGAAGTAATAGTTAGTAACGTAGAATAGGTAAGAAGTAGTAATACAGTCGTAGTTGAAGTTTTTTATTTTGGTTTAGTTTGTTTTTCTTGCTAAGGAACGTTGGATCTTTGTGTATTGCCGAAGTCCAAATAAGTGCAACACAGTTTTCAACTAGTCTCAAATTGTTATATGTATGCATTTTTTTTTATTCCAAACAAATATATTATTAAAGTTCATTTGTATATTATATTATATTTTTACTTTATGCACATACGAGTATGTACGCTTTCCTCATGAAAATCAATGTAACTATAAAAATCCACCTTCATAAGCTGAATATACAAAAAGTATTAGTTTAACATCTCGTATAATTTTTTGCTCATACAGATATTGGATCAGAATATTTCACACAATAGTTTTGTATCGGTAAAATGTATAAAATATTAAAGCACAGATATAAAAATGGAGATCTCAACATTCTCGACAAAGATTGCGCGAATGCAATCTCGCTGAGGGTTTCATAAAAGAAGCAATCGCATTTCAAATAAGACCTGAAGAGTGCAATGTCTTACGTAGCAGGGGAAACGTCGACCTGAACCTTATCAAAGTTGTATCCAATATTACAATGCAAGATAGGCTCTTGATATAAACGCAAATAGTGTCTGTCTTGAGCCCTAACGTATTTTGAAATTCGAAATCGGGCTATGTTTTATCGATGATAAGTTTGAAGGTATATATCCATATCTCATGATTTTGTTTTCTATGGTATTTTATAGCAAGCGCGTCACGTATTAGGCGAGACCTTCAATCGAGGTTACGCGAGTAATGCTAAGTACAATTTTTTTAAACTCTTTACTAAACGTTCCTTGCATGTATTTTTGTATAAAGCTATAATATTGTAAGTTAAATTAGACCCACTTCCCGATGTTCCATTGAGCTGAAATTTTACATACTTGTCCAGTTCCGATGAAAATGCATGTTTATAATAAGCATGACCTCATGCTGATGCCAGAATTGGTTTCAGACGAGGCCTATCTTGGTGGGAAAAAAACAGAACACTCAGCTAATGCTTTACTTTAAACTATAAAGCGATTATAAAAACAATTTATTACTTTTTATTTATTTATTGTTTTCAAAATTAGATTTCTTTGTAAATATTTTATCCTTATTGTCAAATGTCACTCGTAATATATATTTTTACTTACAATGACCTTTATACTTGATATGACTTTTATATCAGACAAAGGTTAGCCCTGAAGGTACGTCTGAGTTCACGTGTCGTTCTAAATTTAGAAGTAACAAAGGATACACTCAGAATAAAAGATATACCTACGCTTCATTATGAATAAAAGATAAGTATAGAAAAATAAGATAAAATATATTACTGAAGCCAGGCAGTTGATCCGGCTTAACGATAACTGTAATTTTACGTCTAATGATAATAGATTAATAATTAATGTTTCTGTAATGTGTGATTTTTCCACGGAAAATCTATTTATACTTCCTCAATGGGAAACGAATATACGCCGTGATATACTAATTTATCATAATTTTATTCCTGCTTTCCCTGACCGTTTCAGCTACATGGGTCCCGGGCATACCGCCGGGGGCCTAAAAAAAATGTTCTTTAAATATGGGTGTATTAGTGTATTAAGATTTACTTCAGCCGTATGGTTATCCGGTTGAGTAGAATAGACTGCCCTCTTTCTTACTGAGGTGACGTAAACGGCGACTAAGGGAAGTGACGTCAGGGATGCGGCTGGTCGTAAAAAATTTAGGCAAATAATGTGAGAACATGTTTATAACATGTATGCAGACACCAATTAGTGTGGAATAACGGCAAGGGGATGATGATGATGATTTATTTATAAGAAGGACCATTACAAAAGTTGACAATTATTTTAAAGTTTACATGCACTTTACTACAACCATAGAGACAAATTCAGTTCTAAAACTTGAAGATCTCCGTAACGTAGTAATTGTTATACTGCCTTTTTATTGGAGCATTCGTGCAAACGAATAAATAAATTTCTGACAAAACTAACAAAGAGGTTTAGATCTAGGATAACAGAGAACTCATTTAGCAAACGACATTAATGGGTTTCACAACATAATGTTAAACATTTAATTCGGTTACATTACTCATAGATTTTATCTTTTCTATTATCCTGTACTAGCTATGCCAACGAAATTTCCCACGTAGAAATCAGTGTATCACAAATATGTACTACAGACAATTCGTATAAAATCATAATGTTCTAAACCTTAAGAATATCACTCTATCTCTCGTTCTAACTATGAATCCAACAGGGTAATGGGGTTAACCTCCCTTATACTGCCCTTCCACTTCGTTCGGTTATGGACGTCGTTGGTAACTTAGTGTGCCAAGATTCAATGTAATGAAGCGGACTTTACGGTTACAAGACGTCAGTCGAAGAACAGTTACCTAAAGAAATGCAATTTTTTTGAATAAAAACCCTAGGAAAATCAGTTTAATAAACAAAAGAAGAGAGAATACTCGCGGGACTCAGAATATTTAAATATTAAAGATTAGGTATAGATACTGTTGCTTTTCACTCACATTATATGTTTATGTAACAAAACAAAGTTCAATATTAAAATTATCTTAATAAAAGTATAAGGCAAAGCTACACGTTATATCGAACACAAAAGCGACGTGAACTTCCGTGAAAGTTCTATAGAGTTTCCTTTTGAATCCCAATGTTGTTTATCAGGGCACTTTCTCTGATATACGACCTCAGTTCCCGCCCTCCACCTGTACCCTATGTTGAACTTTAAATTCCCACCTGGGTACGCCCCTTAAATACAGTTGTAGTTGAAATAAGATAACATCGTATTTTATGCCGCACGAAGGTAATGTTGGCTTCGTTTAATGTTTGAATCAGCTTAATTACGTTCAAATTCACTTAGAAAGGCTAAAATATTTTTTAATTATGATCATATCTCTAATGTATTAGACCCCTTTAAGAATCAATTACGAATATTTTATACTTAAATTCCATTTCTTTTTCTTTATCAAGATAAATAGTAATATAAACTATTCATGACTGCCCTTATTTCTGACCCTTTTAAATTGAATCCAAAGTCTATATAAGTTTTTGTATTCTTATTTCTTACAGATACAGGTATTTTACAGGTATTTTGACTTCTTTAGTCTCCCCGTTCCCCATTACAACCTTGCAATTAACAACGAAATTTACTATTTCTATTTCAAATAACTTTATAACAGTTTTTCAATGCCTGAAAACAGGGACAAAAGACATTTTTCAAAAATGAAACCTAACTAGATCTATTTATCGCCCCCGAAATCGTTGGAGCTGTTTCCGAACTCATTTTAATATTAAAGATATCAACTTTAATAGGTATCACAGTTGTTACAAATAATCCTTATTCTCTGTAAGTAACGATTTATGTTCTTTCTATGTAACCAAAAGTTGCTTGATTATACAGAAGGAGTAGCAGTTCAATAAAACTAAATCAAGCTGTCGTCTCGTACAGATAAAGCTGGTTAATTCTTAATTTCACGTGTCCCTGCCCCTTATATCGGACGGAAATTGCCGAGAAAAGATGTCGGCGACTCTTGCCGGATCTTATTTATTTTTATTAAGTTTGTCCGAGGGTTGAGATTCGAGAGAGTATAAAATACAGAATTACGAACGTCGGGGTTTGGTTTTTTTGTACAAACTAAGCATTTTTATATAAATGTAAGTAAAATAGAAGGAAAGGAAGGAAATTTATTTGTCTCAAAATACTCAACAAAATAAGAAATGGACTAAATCGAAACTCTATTAATAACTAAAAAATTATATATGTAAAAATAAATTTCTTATTGAGGTGTCGTAAAAGGCGACTAAGGTAAGTTGACCCGCCGTGTGATATTCGGTTGAGTTGAATAGACCGCCCTCTTTCTTACCGAGTTGTCCCAAAAGCCGACTAAAGTGAGTTGACGTCAGGCCAGCGGCCGGTCGTAAAATTCCTAGCCAAATCATATGACTAATTTTGCTGGTCCCAGTTAGAGTGGAATAAGTGCAGGAGAATGATGTATGATATGGTAAAATAAGTAAATAAAAAATATATAGGTATGAACAAAATAAATAAAAATAAATAGATAATTATGTTATAAGAGACATGCATTTATGTAATAGAATGCATATCCTAACTTAACTTGCTTTACATGGTATTATAAGTTTCGTATATGAATACAGGAAACACCCTCGTGTAATAGAGAATAAACTCGTAGCTAACTTTGTTCGTATTACTAACTTGCTCACTCGCTCATCTTGTTCGCACCTAGAAGTAAAATAAGTTAAGTAAGTTTGGGGTTGCGACTACTTGCAGTACGCGTACCTACCAGGTGATAAATATAATTAAGCAAATGTGTTGTTGAAATAGGAATGGCTTCTTCATTCTTATACATGATTGCTAATGCAAGCAAATGATTTGATAAAAAACAAATGTTTTTGAAAAGTAATAAAACTACGAATTTGCTTTTTATGTGCAAAAAAAATAACACCTTTGAGCCTACAACTAATTCGAGTCACATATTAGAACAGATATGCAATGAAGGTAGTTGTCTAGGTGTTAGGTAGGTACGACGAACCGGAAGAGGTAATATTGGCTGAGCTCCCGGCTATATGGACTCAAAAAATCACAAGGATACAAGACCATGTAAGATGGAAATTTCTAGAGACATAAAGATTAATAGAGTTAGGCAGGCATTAGGCAGCTTCATCCTGAAGATGTCTATTAATAAAACAAGCAAAAATAATGAAGATATAAAAGCTTTTATAAATTGTATGTCCCTACTGTTAACCGTTAAGGAGTTCCCTCGTCTGGAGCCATCCTAGCAGCAACATAAAGTCATGCTTATTATTAACATGCATTGTATTCGGGACTTAACCAATTGTCACCGGGATGTGAATTTAGCTTGCAAGATTCCATCTTCACATACAAACATACATACAAGTCAAGTTATTTTATTTTATTTTTTTTTATTTATTGTTCTTTTTACACATATATTTAGAAAAGAGAAAGAAAAAAATAAAAATTAAAAAAACACATGTATAAAGGCGGACTTATCCCTAAAAGGGATCTCTTCCAGTCAACCTTTGAGTAATAGAAGGAAAAGGGCTAGAATTGAAGAAGAAAGAGAGTGCGGGTCATATAGAGAAAAAAAAAAAGTTTATATAAATTGAACTATTTAATCTATTTATATAAATAATTTTGTTAAATAAAAGCTTTAAAAAAGAAAGTATCTGAGGAAAATGAAAACCGTAGCCAATACTCTATGCAACTCAAGATTATGATTCCTTATCGATATTATATTAAACCGAAAGTCTATCTGTCTATCTATAATGATTTCACAGTCAAGCCTCTGAACTAACATTGACAACATAAGTCAAAATTAAAGCTTATAAAAGATAAAAATGTTGTCGCTTTTTTTTACGAGAACGGGGCAAAAACAAATATTGCATTATTAAGGTTACTTAAACACTTAAATTGGCGTGAACGAAGTTACAGGTACTAATAGTTTAATATATTCTCTTTTAGTTGAACTCGAAAAACCAAATAGCTGTATCACAACTAAAAATCGCTTTGAATTTATTTTCAGCTCATTAAACATCAAAATTCTAAACAGCCTCGGGTTGTTTCAAACGTATCCCTTTACTAAAATAGTTATACGCAAAAGTCTAACTGTCCATTCTTCCCTTTGACTATCTTTGCAGTAAGATAAAGTACGTTGCAACTTTTACCAACTCAAATCTTTTTGACTTGTCTTGAACCTTTAACATTTTTTACGAGTTTGTGTAACTTTTTCTTTGGTAACTCGATAAGAAATCTCAGGACAGTTTAGGAAAAGGATATAAACGACCCCTCTATCATTAAATAATAAACGATAAATATAAGATTATAGATATTATTTTATCGTATAAGTTATTTGTCTACTACTACCGTTATATAATAATACTAGCAATCGCCAGCGGCTCTAACCGCGTGGAAAGATTAAACCCGTAATATGGTCTTTTAATAATCATAAAAATAGTTAAAGCGGGTTAACCTTAAAAGCTAGACATATGCTGTCGCGGACTTTTACTAAGAATTTTTAGAGGGGAACATTTTTTTATTACATGATTTTCGAATAAATATCACCGTTTACTCAGCGCACGCAAGGAATGAAAAACTTTTCAGCTTTATATATTAGCATAGATAGGTTTCTTAAAAATTCGGGTAAGAAATATTAATATGTAGTCTCTCTCTCTCAAATAGAATAAATGTATAATTTGCAAATAGAATAAAACGTATAATATTTTAATATTGCTTCTGTTCTAAAGACCTAACTAGACTATTGTTTTAAGCAAATATTAACACCACATGAAAATTCAAAATTTTTAGAATGGCATGGAATATTCACAACGATTATACGTTTTAAAAGAGACTACCATTCATTCACTCAAATCTTCATTTATATCAAATATTACTCTCAAAAAATACCTCACTATAATCAAGTCAATTTAAAAAAGCTTTTAACAAAATTTCTTGATCCCACTGTTAACCTCTTTACTCCACGTTATCATATAAGAAGATATAGTATATTGTACTAATGACCATAGTACATGGTAGTATAACATGTGAATGAATGTTATACTAATTGCTATGAATGACAAATCTAAAAAAGCCGATATTGAAATACGAATTAAATATATTCTTTATTCAAATAGACCGTTTTCAGTACTTTTCAATTGTCAAATGTTTTTATAGAAGCTACCACTGATTTTTAGAACCAGCCACCAGTCATCCGAGAAAAACCAGCAAGAAACTCGGTGGATAATCTTTTCAAAATAAAAAAAATACAATTTAATTGATTAGGTATAAGTAAATCATTGTAGCTTGGTGCGTAGCTGACTGGAGTTAAGAAACCCTTCACATATGGTGCAATTAAGATATGATACATTTGTAACAAATGTATTTTAATAATATGTTTCTAAACAACTTCAAAAATATTTAGTCCCTATAAATAACATAAATATGTTATACTACAAAATAATGCTCTTTTCACTATTACAAAGAATTTATGTACCACATACTTTGCTTATTTTCCAGTTGACAAAGCAAAGATATGACAATTTTTCTTGCAGGCATAAAGTCATGCGTTCATATTTTTCCATCTTAAGCGAAAGGAACAAAGACAAAAGGTCCGCTTTCACGAGATTAATGAAGATTGCTACTTTTGGTCTATGCATGTGCCATTTATTCATACTTTTCTGAATTTCATAAGTAAAAATTTTTCGTAGCCGTTTTAAAGACATTTCTTTAGTACATAAAGCCTATAAGTTTCTTATAAAATTATGTGCCTTACTGATAATTACAATATATCATGTACGTTAAAATAAATAGCGTATACACTGTCCATTATATTAACCATCTTTTGACAGATTGACGATAGTGATGTCCTAAAGATTCTCGTATGCGATACCATTCCGATTATAGTACCTACTATCATTAATCGAATTACGTACCTAAGTAATTCGATTAATGATAACCTACGTAAACTAGATTACTACTTGAGAAAAGAAATTCCAACTTTGAGAAAACTTATTGTTTCTTTGAAAAGAAGTGGTCTATTTCATGGTGAAAAATCTTCTTTGGTCAAAGTTTTGAACACAATTGGCTTTTCATATAAAAAGTTAAATAAAAGAAAATTATTAATGGAACGCACAGATATAGCTATAGCACGTTGTGATTTTTTAAGAGAGGCAAAGAAAATACAAGATTGGGCAAATATTGTTTTCACGGATGAAACATGGCTCAACGCTAACCACACACTATCTCGTTTCTGGACTGATGATACTGCTGATTCCACTTCCTCAGTACCAATGGGAAAAGGTGAGCGCCTAATCATTTGCCATGCAGGTACAGCAAAAGGATTTGTACAAGACGCACTGTTGGCATTTAAATCGAAGAAATCAAATGACTACCACGAAGAGATGAATGCAAATGTGTATGAAGAGTGGTTCAAAAAAATGCTCATTTCATTGGAAGAACCATCAATAATTTTTATTGATAATGCGCCCTACCACTCCCGTCAAATTGACAAAATGCCAACACAGGCTAATAAAAAGCATGAAATAATTAATTGGCTTCGGGACAATGGAGAAAATGTGGACGACTCAATGTTAAAAGTTGAATTAATAAAAATATTAAAAACCAAAAAGAGAGCAAAACGCTATGTAATCAATGAAATGGCAGCAGAATATGGCCATACTGTTCTTCGGATTCCTCCATACCACTGCCAGTACAACGCAATAGAACTTATATGGGCACAAGTAAAAGGGCATGCTGCGAGATGCAATACAAGCCCCCCATTCACAGCGAATAAAATGTTGCAATTGCTAAAAAATGCTTGCACCCACGTAACGGCCGAGAACTGGGCAAGTGTGGTGGAAAGAACTAAAAGAGTAATATTCTCTGATTGAGAACGTGATATTGCGTTTGATAATATATTATCTACACAAGAGCTAATAATAACTGCTACTGAAGACTCCTCATCGGAGGAGTCTAGTGTTGATTATCATTCCGACGACTCGTGCTAATAAAATAAATTAAAATATCCTGATTGTTTTATTTGTATTCATGTATTAACTAAGAAGAAAGTAAAACTTTATATAATGTTATTAAATGTCTTTTAATACTCGTAACATCGATTTCTACCGATTATTTTTAATCTGTGGCATAATCGTAGTAACCCATTATGTGTGACATCACTAAGTGGGCGGTACCCATCCATAAAGTACAAATATTATTTGTATGATATTTGTACGTAAGCAATACAAAACTTAATGAGCGTGAGCTGTCAAAAGACTGATAATATGATGGACGCAGTATAATCTATATAAGCTTACAGCTATATTATGCTGTGAAAGTCTAGCGGTGAGAACATGTGAATCTCTCGAAGATCACGGGTTCAACCCCCGGGTAGGTACCAATGAGTTTTTCTGCTGAGACTTGTTTTACATCTCATTGATAATTGCAATTTATCAAACGCTTTTCGATAAAGAAAGCCATTATGAGAATACCTGCTTATCTTTTCTTAGACTTATTAATATTTTTTATTGCTTATATACCCACTTTATAGACTTCTGGGTATATGTGTAACCTACATTAGAGCAGCGTGGCAGGTCTTATTCCCTCTAAAAACGTAAAAAGGAGACCTATGCCAAGCAGGTAGTCTTAGGCCGTTACTTTTTTTTACTTGCTTACAGAATTTCATGTTCTCTTCAAGAAATAGTATATTAACAGTCCATTATTTCACTATAATTCTATTTAGTTACACATACAATAATCCAACAAATAAACATTATTCATATTTATTAAAGCCCGCCTGCACAGTGTTTGTAAGCACAATATCCTTTAACGAGCGCAGTTGGGATACAGTGCCTCGTAAATAATACCTGCTAGTACATTCATACGAGCTTAGGCCTACATACAATAACCAACCTGGATCATATATGATCCTTAAGTACACGTAATAAAGTCTAAAATGAAATGTAATGTTTAATTGTTCTGACCCATACACGATGTAGCAATGAAATCACATAACATGAGCGTGTTTGCACCAGGATAAGAGCAGAATTTAAATATCTATATAATTTATTCCCATTCGCTGAGAGGCTTTAAGGAAATTTATTGAATTTTTTCATTTCTAAAATACGGTTGCATTCTGAAGATAAGACCTCTATGTATAACTTTTAACGTAGCTTTTTTGTGCGATTATTAATATACATCATTCTCCTGGCTTTATCCCACTTAGTGGGGTCGACACAACATGTTTTTTATATGTTTTGGCTAGTCGTTTTACAACCGGCTGCCTGACGGCAACTTACTTTAATCACCTTTTACAACAACTCCAACGACAACGACCTCGGTAAGAAATCAGGATTGTCTATTCTACTCAGCCAGATACCACACGGCGGGACAACTTACCTTAGTCGTCTCTTACTACACCTCGGTAAGAAATGAAAACTGAAAAAACTATTTACGTGTAAATAAAAAGGGCAGTTTTAAAACATTATTGTACAGCGGCCGATTTTAGTAACTTACCAAACCATTTGTTATTTGGATAATTTGTTAACAACCTACCCGTAAATAACTAGTTCTAATAAAATCGTTAATCTACAAAACTTTTATTGTTAATTATGTTCTTCTAGAATATAAATTTATAGTGAAAAAATGGTAATAATAAAACATCTGTTCCAGCTATGAACATAACGAAAATTACCCACCATTAACGTCACAAAACGAAATGTTGGTTTATCGTCTATTAAATTACATCCTATCACTCAAGCCCACATAACTGTTAAATCGGGCGAGCCGGCAGTAAACTCCGGATTGTTAATCGAAAAATGGGGCAATAATTTTCCGCCGACCGCATAAAGGAAGCTACAGACCGTCGCTACTCAATCACATATTATTATATTATTTAACATCGAAACGTGGCTGCGTGCGTGCGATAAGTTTTAACGGCCTACCAAAAAGCTCGTTTGCCAAAAAGCGTAAATGTTTATTATACATTGATACGGCATTAAAGGGTTGTAAATAGGAAGCTCGTCGCAATCTGTTTCTCAATTGCTAACTTCATCTGCCAATATTGTATAATGCCACCAAGTCAATAAGGATCTGGTGACAACTAAAGGCTGACCGCATTAACATATGCTATCTACATCTTCTTGCTGAGATTGACCAGAAAAAATGTTTCTACATATATGAATTCCTCTATGATAGCAATTTTTATGTAGTCTGTTTCGATGGAGCATGTTCCCATATTCAACACTGTTTACTTAATACTCTACTTATGGAATACGCCATCATTTAGACGTTTTGCTTCTTCTTTTAATTTGATTGATGGACGTTTACTATTAGACAGAAGTCTCTTCTAGGCAACCACACTACAGTCTTGTACCACTATAGTTCAATCCGTTTTGAAGTACCTAGTCCTTACAAAAGTAAAGGCCATAATATTTGTTTAGGGGAATTCTGCAAAATAACTGTATAAATTATTTACTATTTTCGATCACATCTAACTTAGAGTTTAATTGTAACGACTTGGGACTCCTTGATCGAGCTACAAAATTATTCACGTAGAATTACCAATTGGAAAGCTAATTAGACGTATACAATATTAATTTAATAATTAATTAAGCAGTTCATTCATCAGTTTATAAGCTATGCTAGATCAGCGGTGAGACTCTTTCAAAGAGATCACGAGTTTTAAACCCGGGTAAGTTTATATTTTCAAACTTATGTGTCTTATTGATATTTGCAATTTATCACACGCTATTCGGTGAAGGAAAACATCGTGAGGAAACCTGTATACCTGCACATTTCTGGGGATATATGTAACCTAACAATCCGCATTGGAGCAGTGTGTTTGGTCTTAGCCTTTTCTCCATAAACGGAGAAATGAGGCCTATGCTAGCAGTGAGATAGTAACAGACGTAACTTTAAGCAGTTCATACATTATGTTCCTTCACGCCATATAAAATATCTTAACGCTGATAAGTTAAATCAAGTGTAGGTCCAACCCAGGCATCACATTCCTTATGCATACTATTGCAAAGCCACGTGAACTGTCAGTATTCATATAATTTAATCCATTATACAATTATAATTGATTACTTCATATGCCACATAGTAGAATAATTTATTGTGTTGTGTGATTTAATATTCAGGAAGTCTTTGGTTGAAAGTCAACACTCAATTAATAATGATGTCGCCATCTATGAATATTAATAGCTATATTTGAATATTCGTCGCGTCGGGTCGGCTGAGAGCAGAGAAATATTGAACGAATGCAACTCTCTTTGTATGCAAATTCTGATTGTTAGAATTTGCCACATGACTTTTCTCTTATTTCTCTTTTATATTGCTTCTATATCATTACGATTCTGGTAGCTTTAGAAAGAATTTTCCGAGATTAATTCTGAATTTTATTAACTTCAAGCTTTGAACTTTCATTAAAAGTTCCCTGCGCTTTATTCTTTAGAATTGATTATGATAGTGACAAAGTAAACAGTGGCATAGCTCATTGTTTCAAATATTTCAAACTGAAATTGAATAAAACAAAATATCTAATATCCGTATAGCCTTATCATCATTCTCCTCACTTATTCCACTCTAAGCGGGGTCGGCACAACATGTTATAAAAATGTTGTCACGTGATTAGGCCTCATATTTTACGACCAGCTGCCTGCCTGACGACAATTTACCTTAGTCGTATTTTACCACACCTCGGTGAGAAAGAGGGTGATTTATTCAAAACTAATAATATTTTTTTTTTTGCTATAATCCGCGATGAAGTAAAACTTTACTACACTTCACAACAAAATCGCAAAGCAAGGTGGTTTATTCTATTCAACCGGATGCCCCACGGTGGATCTACTTACCTAGTCGCCTTATACGACACCACGGTTTTCGGTTCAACATAAACTGTGTTTTAATATTGACCTTCATAATAAAGTATGTAATGCATGTCATATAAGGCATGTCAAAAGTAGGGATTCGTGGAAAAAAGATTAAAGAAATTATTTATTTATCAAGTAATTTTCCATTATCAGATAACAATCAATACTTATAGCATTTTAACATTTAATTTGATTATCCCTATTTGTATTTCAACTCAATTTCAATTACGACGAACAATAATATGAAATTAAATCGCAGATTAAACGAGCTTAAAGCCTATGGACGGAACTCTGTTATAGTATGCGAAATCAATAGAGTTAAATCTGTTCTAATGAATACGAATAAATTAAAAACACTACAAAGTTAAGCATCGCGAATAATGTACTATATATGTCGTTACAATAACACAAAGAAAATAAATATAATGCTCTTATTAAAGATGATAGACATAGTAACAAAATACTATAGCGGATAAGAAGCTACAGCTGCTAAAGATAAAAAATAACGATCTCAAAATCAAGGCGCACTATAGCTATATATTCTTTACTGCCTTCTTGAGAAAACTAGTAGTAATACGTAATACAACCCATCATCAATAGCAGAAATGCGTTACGCAGATACAATAAGCCGTTCTTGCTCATTTGCTCATGCTCATTTCGTTCTGTCAACGAATCACTCTAAGAAGATCTACTTTTATACAATATCAGTGTTTCACGAAACAATACTTTTTTCTTAAAGGAATATGGTGTTGTTTCCACAACTATCCAATTGTTTTTATTCTTGAGTATTTGAATTTTCCTTGTAGTTATTCCTAATTCGTATTTAGTGATTCTGGTTCGACAGCTTGATCCGTAATAGCAAACAATCCGCAATTGCCAACTACGAGTAAGAAAGTCTTGCTTAAAATTTTGAAGCTAGTCAACATTTAAATCAGTGCGCTGTTAGATTGAGGAAAAAGTGTGAGGGATACAAATCTGTATCTAAGTTTCAGCATAGCAACACTAAGTCTCATATACGTTCAACGGGATAAAATACCCAGTTGCAAAATATAACTATAAGGAATGCAACTAACTGATTTCAAGTTTTTTTTTTACTTTTTCCAAAGCCATTCACGCGATAGCTATATCTAGTGTATTGGAGCATGATGCATAAATTCTTCATCCTAGCATCATGCATATAAAACAACTTGCATCCAATCAATTTTTCCTGTACTTTGGCCTCGGTGGTTTTCATGCCACAAACATGCAAATGTCTCAATCAATATTCATAGGCTCTAGGCTCGATAATTGAGCCTTGTATCAAAACCAAGCCGACTATGTGACTCTCTCTTTGTTGTTGATAAAGATTTCGAAACAAGTCCGGACTAATTACACAAGAGAAGCTTTAGAATTTTCATAAAACGTAACTGAAATTAATAAAAGGTGAAACAAAGCTTTTACTGCGGCAACCATTTTTGATACTTATAGAGAAATTTAAAGAAGTAGAAGCCAAAGGTTGTATTAATAATCTGTGGAATATTTCTATTTAGATATGAATAAATTGTTTTAATGCCGCCATTTTGACGTGCGTGTCGTTTGTTAGGGTTGGATAAAGGATATGAATTATATGAAAGAATAGTACCATGCTGGTTACATTTAGCGTAAAAATCTTCTCTCGTTTTGGAGACGAGAATTGTAGTTTATTAACAGGATACAAATATCCCAGTAATTGTTCATAGATATATAAGTTAGCAAGTTCTTTCTGCATAATATGATAATTGCAAATATGACACAATAAACAAATAACAATAGAAAACCCATATTCCTAGAATTTGGACCCACATCATCTTCATAAGGTCTACGAGGTTCACCGTCTGGCCACCATGGCCTATGGTCGTAATTTTTAACTATCAAATCCGGCAGTGACATCTTACATGAGATAAAACAAAGCTTGAAAGTAGATATCCATGTTCACAAATGGCATATATTTCTCATAGTCACCAACAAAATGTAATAACTGAGCACCATACGTTTAAACCTGTCTACAAGCTACCAACGTATAAGTTAAATAAATGTTGCTATATTTTATCCGGGACCGAGACCCTTGGACAAACTTAATAAAAATAAATAAGGTCGACCAAAACTGGACGGCATCTTTCTTAGCAATTTCCGTCTAATATAAGAGGCAAGGATACGTGAAATTGAGAATTAGCGGAATCTGACAGTATGAGATGGCGATGTGATTTTGTTATTTGACAAACTTGCATTTAATGTACTTGAACTGACTGTATGAATGTTGAATGTAACTACTATACAAATGATAAAATAAAATTAAAATTGACAATACAAAACCGAACTATTTATTTGCTTTTTGGGTTGGCAAACATATATTCTTACAACCAACTGCGAAATATATATAAAATATTATTATTTCTGATATAAATGTTACAGCACAATTTTTAATTAAAGTAATGATTATTGTGCTATTATCTGCGTTTGTTAAGAAAATCTATGTTATGCTACATGTAGGAAGCAAAATCCGATTTCATACCTTACACATGCTGGATTAGTTACCGGACATATCACGAAATTCCATCACCACATTTACTACGACAATCTGAACGATCGTTTCATCCCGTAACCAAATCATCATCAGGGATATATAAAAAGAGCGTTTAAAGCGTTAATATTCCTATTTGATCTTGTGTTTCATATGATTCCTGTCATAAATAATTCAAGCCCGTCATTAAAAACGCATCAAACAAAGCACATGGTGTTATTTAAATGAAACTCGATGCTGTTTTAGAAATTTGACGTATAATAGACAGAGGTCTATCCCACGTCAAATTTGAGCGTACAATAAGCAGAAATTTCGGCCAAATAAGTTACAATTTACGCACGTCCATCAATCTTTGGCAGTAATGAAAAATACCGTTGTGCCGAGAAAATTGTTTTCTTTTGTAAATAAAGGCAAATATGGCTTATAATAAAGGTTGCTTACAAATTGTATAATACCTATACAAGATTTAGTATGAATGGATAAAAGTATATTTGCCTAAAATGTCAACAAGTAGAAAACAATAATAAGATTGATAAATTCAAAAAAATATATATGCCGTGAGGTATCCGGCTGAGTATAAAAGACCACCCTCTTTCGACCGAGGTGTCGTAAAAGCCGACTAAGGTAAGTCGACCCGCCGCGTGGTATCCGCTTATTTCGCATATATGTATATACATATATCCCTATACATATATGCCTATACAATAGACTTCTGATCTGTAACACGCCTACAATACAATAGCATATACTTCTTTTATTCATGGCATATAAATTAGCTTATAACTTAATTTAACGTTTCCTTTCAAGTACACTGTACATAGCATGTACGGTCATATACATCCATGTTACTTGAACCAAACTTAAATGGTTTCCATTATTTGCGGTACCATGGAGAACCAGGCAATATTTCTTAAGCTCCAGACTAACTCGCTAGGTCATTTACCCAGTCTTACAATTAATCTTTCTAATAGTATTGTTACCTCAGTGATACTGATAGACAAAATTTAATTAACGTTAATAAAGAAATCTTGTTACTATATTTTGCCCCTTATTTCGATGTTCAGGCCGAGTAAAATAGATCGTCATCATTTCTTACCAAGGTGTCGTAAAAGGCAACTAAGATAAGTTGAGTCAGGCAGGCGGCCAGTCGTAAAATAACAAGCCAAAACATGTAACAACATGTCTAAAACATGTTGTGTCGACCCCACTTAGAGTGGGATAAAGGCAAAAGAATTATGAGAATCATGATCATGTTCAATTTCACTTTGATTCAAATGTTCGGAATTTTCGTTACAAATAAAACCTCATACTTGAATACCATGAGTAAACAATTATTTTCCTACAGTCTTTACGATATATAGCAAACAATGAATAACTTAGAAAACGGTAATAAATTAATTCGGCTCAAGATGCGGTAGACAGCAAGGTAATGATGTTTGCACTGAGATGCTATCGATTCTGAGGCTTAGGCTGAGAACACGTTGTAAGTTGTGGAACGTGCTAGAAACGTTTTCAAGTATAATGTAACAAAGTATCTAATAAAACTATATACAGTGATTTCAAAATGTGTTAATGGTATTTGTTAACTGATTTGTTATGTTTGTTATTTGTTTGTTATGTTGTCATAATGAAAAGGTAAATGTTATCAAAATAATAAAAGACGCAGTTATGGTGTCACCACTCATATACACTACATACTTACATATAATTAACATAGATCTTTAGTTGGGCTATGGTATGACTATTCTTAGTATTTGTACATTTAATAATATTCCGACCGCTCCTAACGCCCAACCGTCTTCCGTAAGTCGCTAAAACCATAAGTCTTATTGCAATTGATGTAGCTTTTCCTGTTGAATCTACTGTTGCAAAGTATAGGCAAATTTAAGTATCTAGTAGATCATCAAATTGACGTAGTACACACAATAACTTCGCCACTAAGCAAAGCAGAAATATCCCAAGTTGTAGACGTAGTACCATCGTAGGTTCTTACCACACGACCGCGTTGGTCGTGGTTATCAACATTGTATCAACTGTCACACTATATGCCGACTTCGACTCAAGAGGCTCTCAAGACTCAAGACTCCGATTGAAGATCGAAGACGATAGAACACTATCCACTAATCTCCACATTCCACACAATCAACAATACTTGTGTATTCGCCTGTTGCTAATAAATAAGACACAGCATATAACAACAATAGACGTTGCGTCGTCAATTTCATATAGTGCAGTCCGAACCTCAAGACAAATGTATCAGTTTCTAAATTTACTGCGCACCAATCGCCATCTGGCGACTGTATTTATGCGCTTAATTCTGATACAGACTCCAGCTTAACGACGAAACCAATGATATTTATCTTATTGGTTGCAGGCATCTGTAAATAAAAGTAAAAATAATCACTACTTTCTTTATGAATTTCTTTTATAACTTTCAGTTTCAGTTGACTTCTATTGTACTAAAACGCTTCTTGCTGAATATCGGTAAATGATCCGGGAAGCAATCTTCGAGCAAATTTCACTGGAGACGGAATAATTTACAGACTTATAATAATATAGTAAAAAATTATAACATTCTTCTTTTTCGGCCGATGACAATCCATAGATGGTAAAAGATATCTTCGATAAATTTCCTCGCCGCAAAAGAAAACCAGAAAACAGAGTTTTTTGTTGCTGGGACCTCAACCCCTGACATCGATCGTTGGTACTATATGCGCCGCCTAAAAAATATTCGTGTATTAATATATAGTAAATTAGTCGCAGTTCAACCAACAATACCAGTGAGGCGCAGACTTTTCCACTAATAGACAAATAAAGCGCCACAATGTAATTAATATTTGAATTTTTTGGTCCTGAAATCTATAAATTGATAACAAAGTGAAAGTCTATTAAAATTCAAGTTCAAAATATTCAAATAAACTTGTAAAGTAGTACTTTTGAAGTGACAAGTGCATGTGTCTTTCTGTAGGTTACACCTTTACGGCTAATCTATTAGACCAATATTGATGAAATTTGATACAATTAAAGTTTATCACCTGAGTAACGTAGGATGAAAATATATCTGTTTTTATTTTTGAAACAGAGAAAAAAACACATATTGAATTACTGTTACTTAAACGTTTAACTTCACGTTAACAAAATTGTAGGTACTAGAAAGGTAGGTAATAAATAAATGCTTTTAAAATTATTACAATATGTATCTGTTACCCAGGAAGTGGCAATAAATTTATAGGCCCAGTTTGCGGTAGACAGTGAGGCAATGATATTTGCAGTGAGACGCTATCGATTCCTAGGCTGAAGACAAATGTCGCATTGATTGTGGAGTTACTGCATACCGATCGCCAGCTGGAGGCTTTATTTATGAGTTAAATCTGACACCAAACTGTTACTAAGTAATAAAAATAATGATATTTACTTATTCATTGTGAATTTGCGAGTACTTAGTAATAGAAATCATATCCAAAAAACGCTTTAACGCCAGAATTTGACTACAAAACTATTCAATTTCAACAACAAGTGTATTTAATTTGTAGCAAGTGTATTTTAAATCGTCAAGTCTGCTTGCTGCTGGTTTGGAAAGCTGTTTCTACCGAGAAGAGCCAGCAAGAAACTAAGTAGATGCTCTTTTCAAAATTATTTTTGAAATTACCTACATTTGGGTCATTACTATCTTGTAGAGGTTCGAAGAGTAGCTCTATCCACGTTTTCTCATAATTTTTGTAATCCTCAACAGCAGTCACGATTTGGCTAAGTATTTTATGACCAGTCGACTGCTTGACGTCAACTTACCTTAGTTGCTTTTTGGTACCTTACCTCGGTAAGAAATAAGGGTGGTTTATTCTACTCATCCGGATACCACACGGTAGGTCAACTTTCCTTAGTCGTCTTTTACGACACCTGGTAAGAAATGTTGGTGGTCTATTCTATTCAGCCGGATACCACACGGCGGATTGCATAGTCACTTGTATACTTAGTTAAAAAATATAGGGCGTCTAGAAAATAGAAGAAACATTATTCTCCTTATACATTATTGACGTCGCCGCCAAACAGATGGCAAGCGGTTATTGCATTTTGCTGTTCAGTAAATAATGCAGGACGGCAGAGGAAAGTTTTAAACTTTTCCAATATGGCGCAAGTACTGCACTCAATAATATTTAATTAAATACTAATTATTAAAATATATAATAACAAAGAGTGACGATATTGGAAGGTCTCTAAAGTGACTTAGGCTACTTTTCAGGATATCTGGCGGTATTTTTTTGCAGCCTCAACATTCATTCTCGTGCCTTAATCCCATTTAAAGTCTGGTCGTCACAACATGTTTGAAACATGTTTTGGCTAGTTATTTTACAACCAGCCGCTTACCTGACGTCAATCTACCTTATTCGCCTTTTACGACACCTCGGCTAAAAATGAGGGTGGAATATTTTACTCAGCTGGATACCACACGGCGGTTCAACTTACCTTAGTCGCGTTTAAGACGCCTCGGTAAGAAATGGGGGTGGTCTATTCTACTCAACCGGATACCACGCTGCGAAAATATCTGTATAACTTCTCTATTATATACAATACTAGCGGCCTGCCCCTGCTTCGCACGGGTATAAAATATGTATCCCATGTCAGTCAGTGTAAAAAAAATGATTAAAATTGATCCAGTAGTTTTGATATGGCGCTGTATTTAAAAAATGATTTTCCCTATTTTCCCGCTTTTCTATTGAAATTTTTCCTAGATTTTCGTTGCTATAAACCTCACGGAGCCCGAGACCTTTCCAACGAATGCAAAACCGTGGAAATCGGTTCGTGCGTTCTGGAGTTATATCGTCAGGAAGGAAAACCCGACTTATTTTTATATAGTAGATTAGCTGTGCCAGCAGCTTCGCATGGAAATCAGTGTTACAATTTTTTATTATTGAATTTTTATTGAATTAAAATTGTGAACATAAAATTAGTTTTCGTGAGTTAATTATAAGAGATTTTTGATGCAGGCACGCAAGGAAATATTGCCGCTTTTGCAATATTTTTATTGATGCTCTTCTCCATTTCATCTTAGTGTGATGTTATATAGTCTATATGCTTCCTTGATAAATAGACTATCTCACATTCAAATAATTTTTCAAATCGGTCCAGAAGTTTCGGAGATTAGTGTGTACAAACAAACAAACTCTTCCACTTTATGTATTAGTATAGATAAAGTTTTGTCCTACTTAAATTTGTACGTAGCAGAATTGTCTATTATTTTACTTGTGTATATGAATAGATATAAGAGGATTAAAATACAAGTTTTCAACGAAAATATAGTAATATTACTCGGTAGTTGTTTCGGTAAACACGTGAACCACTCACTATACTGTGCACACCCGCATTGCGTTAATTGAACTGAACAGGTAAACTAGCGGGCATTATTTACGACACGTGAGAGAATTAAAACGGTTTATTTCTGAATTTCCTCACATAACCTTAAGCTGCAATTTGATTAATATTTAGAACTAACAATATTAGGTTTAAATAGTTTAAAGTATGTTTGAAGTTGGGTATGAGCTGTGATAGCCCAGCGGTAACACCGTGCGACTCTTTCGAGGAGGTCACGGAATCAAACCCGGGCGGACACCAATGAGTTTTTCAATTAAAACTTGTGTGTCTAATTGATAATTGCAATTTATCACACGCTTTTCGGTGAAGGAAAACATCGTGAGGAAACCTGAATATCTCTAGAGAATTCTGGGCCTCTTCTCTCCATTTTTGGAAAGATTTACAAACTCAACAATCGTTTCGCCCCGCAACCGATGCATCATCAGGAGACAAACTCCACATCAGTCTCCACTCTCCATTTAGCAATCAACCTCTCAGCATTTAGCAGCATATATATTTTCTTTTTACTTTTTCGCGGATTATAGCAAAATAATTTTATTTTATATTACTTTTGTATTATGGATCTTCGCAAAGTAACGCCTAATTCTATAAATTATTTATAAGTAACTTTGTTTATCTCTGAAGTATTTATTTATTTGTTTATTAGGTAATCCTACAGCGTTACAAAATTCTTACTTAATACATATTAATATCTTAAACTAAGGCCATATAAGGATTACACAATTAGTTTTTTTTTTTTTACAAATAATTGTTCTTTGAGTAGACGATATAAAATATTAACATAAACAAAAATAAAATTAAAAAGAAAAAAACAATTAACATTATTCTTTGTAATGAGTGCGTATATGTTTGTGTGTGTACATGTGTTTGAGAGTATGCGCGTGTGTGTGTGCGTGTGTTTGTGTATAAAACTTTAAGTACAACGGAAATAGCATCAGTGATCTAAGGCAAACTGAACGAGTACTTTACCGTCATTATTAATTTTATCTCTGTAAACACGTACAAGATAAACGATGGAGACCGAGTAAGGAGCAACAAACCCCACCCGAAGTTTATTTCCCTACATGAAGGGGTTATATTCGAATACGTAGGTTACTCGTGAAGCACGGTGAAGTTAAATGAAAGCAATTTAAACTTTAAGCTTCTGAATTTTATACCCCGCAATCAAGTTAACAATTTATGTTACTTACTTCTTGTTTGGCTTATTGATTTATAAATTATTGCAAAGTTAATATAAAATTAATCCAATTTGCAAATATTAGAATATTATTACAGACAATTGCTTCGCTTTATCCCAATTCAGGCTTTTAACCAATTATGACCAAACATGACATTAGGCTATTTTCGATTTCAACTCGCCGGAAAAATATTCTGTCTCCAAAATAACTTAAAACTTTTGATATGGCTGACAGACAACTAGCAAATATATACATATATAATTTTAAATAAATACATAATTAAACGAAGGACCAAAAATTTTTTGGTTTTTCATATTTTTGACCACGGCAGTAATCGAAAGGGCGAACCCGCGACCCGCAGCGTTAAAATAGGGTCACTGTCATAAGTGCCAACAGGTCTGATTATACATTATCTATACTAATATATAAAGCTGAAGAGTTTGTTGGTTCAGCTAGTTACTTATAAATGTAAGAATTTGGTTTATTGAGAAGATTATAAAACTTAGGTACACACACTTTATGCTTAACCAAAACGCATTTAGGATGGACTGATGAGAAACTTGTTCGATGCAGCTGCAAAACTATTGTGCGACCTGAGCACAATAATTTTCAGATTGCAGCTGTGAAGTTTCAAAAGATCAACACTTTAGAGCTAATCCGTCGCTGGCGAGAAGAGCGAAGACAATTCGATAGTCAATTGCTTAAATGGGAAAGGTCCAATTTGTTAAATGATTTATAGAAGAATTCCATAGTACAGAAATTACAATAACATTTATTTGTAATCATTACCAATTTATCATTAATAATATTATTTATCATTAATAATTTATTTGTTATCATCATACAATAACATTTATTTTATTTTATTTGTTATATTTAATAATATTAATGTGGGATGCAACATGCGTTGATACGTTAGCCTCGTCTCATATCAGGGAAACAGCGTCAAGACCTGGAGCTGCGGCGGAAATGGCCGCATCCTGCAAACGGCGGAAGTATCTCTCATCGAGAGTTATATATTTGTGCCGTTTGTAGTTGAGACCCTAGGGTCATTGAGTCTAAATGCAAAAAAATATTATTCGTTTTGACACCTCGGTTAATTAACTCTCCAGGTGACGAGGGCTGGCTCTTTTTTCACACAAAGAATCAGATTAGCGTTTCAGCGCGGAAACGCTGCCAGCATTCTTGGAACCATTCCACGTGGGCATGATTTGTATAGTCCTAGCGTGTAAGTAATTTAAGATACATATAACTTGTACATTTTTGCTTCAAATAAAAAAAAATATTTTAATCCTATAATTTATTAGAATTAATAATACTTTTAATTTTATTTCTGCCCCATTTGTTAGGTAAATTGTCCAATTTTTGCTGTCGACTTATTTGATACGGAATCTGATTTAGATTAACATTATGATTTAATAAATCAGTTTCATCAAGAACAATTAAATCTAATAACTCGTCATGTGGTCATGCTTGGTTCAAACCTCGAAGGACCAATAAATATTTCTGTTAAAACTGACGTGTCTTATTGATATTGCAATTTATCACTTCTTGGTGATTCTTGGTGACCGAAAACATCATGAGAAAACCTGCATATTTCAAGAGAATTCTGGAAATAATTGTAAGTTACCAATCACTGTAGTGGGTCTCAGTTCCTACCCTTCTCCTCAAAAATAGGATGATGAATTCTGTACCACATCGTCGATGTCGGTGACAGAAGCAATATGTAATTTATTAGAAAGACGCTATTAAATACCCTAACGTGTAACACGTTTTCACCATAAATATGTCTCCACCTGTACTACTTTGATTTTGCTTCACAATAGAGAAATCCACAACCACACAACAAAAGCACAAGGCCTATGTTCAGCAGTGGGATACTAACAGGCTGTTTCTTACTGACTATAGTCCAACTTAAGACCCCGTTAAAGTTAAGCTTATCAAAATATTTTGACCTTCTCCTCTTTAAAAGTCTATTTGTATTTTTTAAATTACTTTGCAGACAAACATTACGTATACAGTATCTTATAAACGCTTGCATTAATGAGTAAATGTTTGTGGAGAACCTTATCAACCCTTACCCGCGTTAATTAAAAGCAAATGTTGGCTTATTATACGCTTCCGTAAACATTATTATCCGTTACCACTTTAAATTTTATTTTATTTCTTATTGCAGTCGTTATAACATTATTAATAAACGTTGTTTTCTGTCAATTATAGTTATTTTCTAATAATATTCTCTAAATAAAGCTGTGTGTTATCCGGCTGAATAAAATAGTACCACCCTGATTTCTTAGCGAGATGTCGTAAAAGGCGATTAAGGTAAGTGGACCCGCCGTGTGGTATCCGGCTGAGTAGAATAGACTAACCTCAATTCTTTCTAAGGTGTCGTAAAAGGCGACTATGATAAGCTGACCCACCGTGTGGTATACGGTTTAGTAGAATAGACCACCCTCTTTCTTACCGAGGTGTCATAAAATACGACTAAGGTAAGTTGACGTCAGGCAGGCGGCCGGTCGTAAAAACGCACCCAAATCATGTGACAGCATGTTTATAATATGTTGTGCCGACCCCACTTAGAGTGGGATAAGAGCAGGAGGATGATGATGGAATATTCTCTAAATAGATGAATCGTGAACCAATAATGTGGTTATTATGTTGCGGTTAATAATCTTATGAGATCAAGTGGTGCAAGATTTTTTCATAAATAATTGACAACAATTATTAAAAAAAAACATTATAAAAAAAACATTATGATTAAAAAAACATTAACATTTAACATTTAACATTACCGATTAAAAAAAACATTATGGATACAAATCCATAATGTTTTTTTTAATCGGTCTTAGTTAGCTATCATCGTATTTATATTCATATTTCTCTAACCCTCTGTCTATTTGTCGTGAAAGAAAAAATTTTGAGCAAAATCTTGCGATCATAAGTTTTTCACCATAAATAAGACAAAAGCACGTTTTACTTTAAAGTTTAAATATGGAAAGTAGGTGTAGTTTATTTATCATTGTTAATTTTAATATTTATAATAGTTAATTTTAATATTTATATAATGAAAAATATATGCAAGTACGCAAAAACAATATTACACATTGCATTTATATTATACAAATTGCAAATATTTGTCTTTTGGATTATAACAAGCGCAACAGCAGATTACAACAAAGCGCATATCATGGGCATAACAGGCATAGTAGGGACTTTAATGGGTATAAATCGCAAGTTAAGCAGCTCCTCTGTAAACCGATCTATCTTTTAACGATTTCCCCTGAGAAATTAAAGAACAGAGAAATGGAATAATAATAAATGAAAAAATGAACCTACAATTTGTATTCAAATAATATCAGATGTATTTTATATGCAGAGAGAATGAAAGAACCCTGAGAACAATGTCGGCTTCCCCGATTTATGAATCTCATTCAAGCCGAGCATTTTTATTATGTAATTTTATGCACAAGATCTTTTATTTTTTCTATAGGTACTGTTTTACTCTAATATATTATAGATAGTTGAAGGACTTTGAGTGACATAACTAAATTACCTATAATTATACTTATGTACCGGGGTGTCGTAAAAGGCGACTAAAGTAAGTTATCTCAGCCTCTGGCACCTGGCGGAGTAAAATAAACCACCCTCATTTCTTGACTAAGGTAAGTTGATACGCCGTATGGCATCCGGCTAAGTAGAATAGACCACCCTTATTTCTAACCGAGCTGTCATAAAAGGCGACTAAAGTAAGTAGGGCCACCGTGTGGTATCCGACTGAATAGAATAGACCACCCTCATTTCTAACCGAGATGTCGTAAAAAGAGACCAAGGTGAGTTGACGTAGGCAAGCGGTCGGTCGCAAAATATGCAGTCAAATCAATCGACAACATGTTTATAACATGTTGTGCCAACCCCACTTAGAGCAGGAAAAGGGGAGGAGAATCATAATGAATTATACTTATGTATATATAATCGAAAACGGACGACGTTACAATATATATTGATTATCTTATGTACATATAACGGGCATATATGGATTATCACAATTGCTTGTAAAATATTCAAAGGTTAATGTAATTACAATACTGTTGTTTGCAAAAATAATGTAAATCGAGAAAATGACCATCAATATATTCATAAATAAACAACGTACATTTAAAACCGATTTTAAATTAATGATATGGAATGAACAATGATGATGTTTCAATAATGCTTATTTTGACTCAAAACCAGAGGGAAAAATTGGTATGATAAATTTAATATAGAAATATATTTATAAACATATCTATATCTATACTAATATATAAAGCTGAAGAGTTTGTTTGTTTAATTGTTGAATGTTTGAAAGCATAAATCTTAGGACTAGTGGACCGATTTGAAAAATTCTTTCAGTGTAAGATAGTCCATTTATTGACGAAGGCTATAGGCTATATATTATCACGCTAAGATGAATAGGAGAGGAACAGCAATAAAAAATAGTACGAAAACGGTATAATTTAAAGTTTTCCTTGTGTGTGCTGAGTAAACGGTAATAGTTATTTAAAAATCATATACCACAAAATTGTTCTCCTCTAAAAGTTCTAAATAAAAGTCTGCAACAACATATGTCTAGCTTTTAAGGTTAACCCACTGTAACCATTTTTATGGGTATCAAAAGACCTCCTCCTCCTATAACCGCTCGCTCACTGCTGAGCATCGTGATCTCCTGCCTCAGAGTTTTCAAAAACAAGTTCTCGCCACCTGGTTCGGTCATCGGCACAGTGCAATGCGTGGCTGATGTTTGTGTCCAGGTGTTCGGACACCTGATCCAATCATCTCTTTGGACTCCGCCCCCTAGGTCTCTTGCCCTCAAAGACTATTATAGTTATTATTTCAATCTTTCCACGCGGGCCGAGCCGCTGGCGATTGCTAGTTAAATATATGATACAAAATGCATTGAACAAATTTATATATCCTCCTGCCCTTATCCTACTCTAAGTGGGGTCGGCACAACATATTATAAACATTCTGTAAAATGATTTGGCTGCGTTTTTACGACCGGCCGCCTGCCTGACGTCAACTTACCTTATTCGTATTTTACGACACCTCGGTAAGAATGAGGGTGGTCTATTCTACTAAACCGGATACCACACGGTGGGTCAACTTACCTTAGTCGTCTTTTACGACACCTCGGTAAGAAATGAGGGTGGTATTATTCTACTTAGCCGGACACCACACGGCTAATGCATTGTACAAATTTATGAGGTAAAAATGATTGTTATAAATTAAAATACCGTAAGTTGCGAAAATGTCTTGCTCCACGTTATATTTTTACGCGAAACATTTCATATGTAATGAATGTTTATTTTGGTACAATTGAATCGTGGCGGAAGTAATGAGAAGTAAATGTTAGCTCATCATATAGTACCGCAAACATCATTATCTTACAGAAATATTGTTGCATCGTGTTCCAAGCAACAATTGTAGTACTCATTGTTTTGATAAACAAGTATTTCAGATCTCTATTCGTCTCTGATATCAAAACTATTAAATGAAAATTACGAAGAATAATAATAAGAATGGGAAAAGAAAAAGCTTTTCAAAAACTTTCTTGTACACAATCCACTTATATTAATTAACACTACATTATTTATATAACTTACTAGAGGCCCGCTCCGGCTTCGCACGGGTATAAAATATATAGCCTATGTCACTCAGTAAAAAAAAAAGATTAAAATCTATCCAGTAGTTTTGTTTTATTCATTACTGCCCGTGGCTCACACGCGTTAAATTTGGAGTAAATAAATTCCCATTTCCCTATACCATGAATATTCCCTGCTTTCTTTGGAATATCTGAATTCATATACTACATTTTTACTTATTTACTTTTACATTTTCCATAAGTATTATATTTTTACAATTAATTACAGAATGTCTTTATATACAAAATTCACAGCTTTCTTGTCATAAAGAAAGAATCTTCATTACAAAATACAAACATATTTTCTTTAGAGGTTACTCTTGATAAAGCGACATATAGTTGGCCATGTGAAAAATAAACCCGTCCAATCGCAGCTAAATACGAAGTGCTATAGGACAAAGCGCGCAATCGCTATGCCCTGCATTTTAAATCTGTAATATCTTCAAAAATGTTCATTTAAATTACAAATGAATAAGAAAATGTCAAAAAATGCCATTGTGGGTTATCCATAAGAGATAGACATAATATGTATACCATCGCGGAGTTTTCTGTAGACCTTTTCAAGGTGTACAAATACTTAGTACATTATTTTGTTAAATATTGTAGGGTTCAGCCTGCGTTTGCAATGTAAATGGAAAAAAATGTAATTATTTACGACATCACATTGGAAACCTCAAAAATTATAGTATTTTTTTACTCCATATTGAATGTTTATAATATGTTAGATTATACATATAAACCTTTCACTCTATCTATTAAAAAACCGCATCAAAATCTTTTGCGTAGTTTTAAAGATTTAAGCATACAAAGAGTATAGGGACATAGGGACAGACAAAGAAAGCGACTTTGTTTTATACTATGTAGTGACGTTTAGCTATTATAACTAACGACGATATTTCTCCTTTATTCTTATGCAATAATAAAAATCAATTTTCCCAAAGTCAACTCATTTACTCTTTCTCAAAAACTACTCAATGACACATATGACAGCCACAATGCTTTTTCATATTAATGACCAACTCTGAAGGAGGTTGTATTAAAAACATGTTGTAACATTCGACCATCCTGACAACATTTCCGACCCCGCAAATCTCATAAGCTGACCTATGGGAATGAATCTACCACCGATTCGGAATGCTGATTGTACTGAGAAAAATCGGCAAGAAACTCAATACTTGCTCTTTTAATCTGTAAAAGAATACCGCACATGCCATGACATGACAGGACTACGCTCACGCTTTACGCTCAACTCTTTAAGCTCACGCTTTATGCTCAACTCTTTAAGCTCAACTCCTTAGGCTTTTCGCACCATAAGCATTTCGCACCTTAAGCTCACTCTCAATCACTGTCATGGAATAACACAGCTCAATAAGTGGCAACCAACTCAGCAGATACACACGTAAACAGACTCGCAAATGATAACGCTCAAAGAACAATCACCACATCTAGGCAGAGTCTAGCTGACAGACGTTGCAGATGGCCACAGTCTAGAAAACAATCGTTACAACTGGAACAAATTCAGAGATCAATCATCCTTCTAGCTGACAGTTCCATCGAACAAAAGTCACGGGCGCGTCTATGGCCTCACATAGCACATCGTCACGTTGATCTTACAGAGTTAATAAACTGAATACCAATTACTATCATTAATCTCTCCAATAAAAACTCCATTTTTTTATTCCATACCATCGCATATCGCAACTATCTCTCAAATTATACGAAATTCGCACTCTCCGTGTTGTCGTCATTTGTATTTTCTTTAAACTCTTTAAATTTCCAGATATTCCTTTTGTCCGCTCTATTTGTGAGTTTAGGTTACATCCCCTTCTGAATATAATAAACGACGATATTACTCCTTTATACTTATTATATTATTATACTTATTTAATAAATAAAAACAGTTTTCCCAGAGTCAACCCATTTACTCTTTCTCAACAACTTAATGACACATATGATAGCCACAATGCTTTTTCATATTAATGACCAACTCTATGAAGGAGGTTGTATTAAAAACATGTTGTAACACTATTATTTTGATAATTGTCAAATTTTTTACCATACTTCACCAAAGACAAAATTACGTTTAGCTGTCATTTATGTTTTGTTATTCCACTGAAATTTGCGTTTTATTATTTTACTGTCATAGTCGTTTTTGTTATACCACGTTTTATAGCGACTTGACGGTATAGTGTATTGTGGGTATTTTTACTATAAAAATAGTTGTAATATAAATATAACATAATAGTAGGTAATTGCAAAATTGTTAACATATTGTCAGTTCGGAATAAACTGTTGCTCGGACTATGCGTTTTATTTTCAATACATTACAGTGGCGCAGTCGGTATCGAATTTACTAGTTATTTCATTAAAGTTTAAAATGTCGGTCGGCCGCTTAGGTGAATTTGATCTTAGTTCGGGAATATGGAGCACCTATATTGAAAGGATGGAACAATACTTTCTCGCAAACGATGTAAAACCTAACCTTCAAGTGGCCACATTGCTCGCGTGTGTTGGTGATGCAACTTACGAATTAATGGTCGATTTGTGTTCCCCGAAAAAACCGGGGGAGTGTAAATTCAGTGAACTCGTTCGTCTAATGAAGAAATACGTTCAGCCTACACCATCGATGCTCGCCGAGAGGTATAAGTTCAGGAAGCGAACACAAGCTATTAGCGAATCGGTATCTCAGTTCGCTGCGGCTTTAAAACATATGGCGAGAAATTGTGATTTCAAGGACAACCTCGAGGAGAATTTACGAGATCAGTTTATATGCGGCCTGCATAGTGAGTCTACACGTCAGAGTATGTTTTGTGAAGACAGTTTATCTTTTACGGCGGCGTTCAATAAAGCGGTGTCGCTGGAGGCGGCCGCGCACAGCGCAGCAGCGGTCGAGCAACGAGGGACGGACGAGCGCGCGGTGCACGCGGTGCATGCGCGAGCGGCGCAGGCGGCGCCCAGCCGGCGGGCGGGGCCGCGCTGGCGGAGCGAGCTCGGCGGCAGCGAGCGGAACGTGGCGGGGCTAAATAGTAGCCGCACGAACAAATTAATTTGTACATGTTGTGGGAACAACGGTCACACATGGGAAGAGTGCAAATTTGTAGATTATGCCTGTAGAATTTGCCTAAGAAGAGGTCATTTAAAACGGGTGTGTCCGAACGTAAAAGGCAGAGAAGAGGGACGAGTGCTCCGGCTAGATACGGCGAGGGTGGCAAATACGTTTGACGGATGTGTTCGTGATGAAGAATACAACAGGTCCGAAATGGACTACGATGACGAGGGAGTCGGGGGTCCCAGCGGATTGTACATGTTGGAGCTTACGGATAGTGATCCCGTCGTCGTCGAGGTTACAATCGCGGAAAGGTGTCTCGTTATGCATGTAGATACCGGATCGCACATATCGTGCATCGGGGACAAATTGTATGGAGAAAAATTTTCTAAATATCCTGTGAAACAAAATAATTATAAGTTAAAAGGTTACGATGGAAGTGTTATAAAGTGTATAGGTTATATTGTAGTGCCAGTAAGTTACGGTCGAATCGAGGAAAACCTGAAACTGTACATAATTTGTAACGGTGCTGTACCTTTATTAGGCAGAGAGTGGCTGAAAAAGCTGCACATGAGTGTTATCGTTTCGAAATCTATTCATCAAGTGTCCGACCGTGGGTGTAATAATCGCGATAATTTTGTTCGCGGTAAATTTAACAAGAACGAGTTTAAGAGCCGGTACCCGGCGGTGTTCAGTGGCAAGCTGGGCCGGCTGCGCGGCCAGAGTGCCACGCTGCGCGTGCGTGCGGACGCTCCGCAGGTATTTAAGCACGCGAACGCCCTGCCGCTGGCGCTGCGCGTTGACGTCGACACCGAGCCGCGGCGCATGCAATCTGCAGGTATTTTAGAACCCGTGCCTTCCTTAGACTGGGTCTCGTGTTTGGTGGTAGTATTTAAGACCGATAACTTTTTAAAAATAAGTGGGGATTATAAAAATACTGTAAACCCTGTACTTGAAACTAATACGTACCTAATGCCTTGGTCGGAGGTTCTGTTCAATAATTTAAGTGGGGGGAAACGCTTTACTAAAATTGACTTTTCCGAGGCCTATAGCCGGGTAACCCTGGACGAATCAAAAAAGTACACTGTTATTAGTTACTTGGGGTTCGTAATTTCGGAGCGTCGAATTAGGACTGTCAATAAAAAGGTCGAAGGCGTAGTCAAAGCGCTAAAGCTAAATAACGTATCGGAATTGAAATCATTCCTCGGTATGGTAAACTTTTATTCTAGATTTATTAAAAATGTATCGATGTTATTAGCTCCCCTTTATAAATTACTTAGGAAAGAAGTTATTTGGGAGTGGTTCGACGAACAAAATACAGATTTCGATAGTATAAAAGAAGCGTTAACGAGCTGTCTGATACTAATGCATTACGATGTACGTTTGGCTCTTATCTCCACTTGCGACGGGGGCGCGCGCGGGGTGGGCGCGGTGCTGTCGCAGCGCGCGGCGGACGGCGAGCGGCCGGACTCGTGCGCATCGCGCACACTCAGCGCGGCCGAAACTAATTACAGTCATGTGCAGCGTGAAGCGTTAGTGATAGTAATTGCCTCTGACCCGGAAATCACGGCATATTGGCGGCGGCGCGATGACCTTTACGTAGAAAACGGTTGGTTGTTTTGGGGTTTTCGCATTGTAGTATCCGATGTACTGCGACCCGCAGTGTTAGCCGAGTTGCACGGCTTGCACATAGGAATGGTTAAGAGTAAAGGATTCGCGCGTAGTTTTTTTTTTGGTGGCCGCGTTTAGATTGAAAAAGGGGGAAGAAGGAGAGAAAGTGTGGGTCAGGGATTTTAGTAAATATAAAAAGTGGAGCTCAGCTATTATTACAAGTAAAAAGGGACAGAATATGTATGGGGTGGAGACTGAGGAAGGTTTACGGTAGACTCGGCATACAGACTAGATCCGTTTAAGGGACAGTTTCAGCGGCAACCCGAGTGAGTGATTATCACTCTGTCCGTGCCGCGTTAGCAGTCTTTAGCGTTTCTGATAAAAATAATAGTATCGCATCGGATTTGTACAAGGAATATGACCTGCCTACAGCAAATAAACGTGACCGTAAGCCACCACGTCGTTATGGCCTTGATGAATAGTATACTGTTTCTTATATAAAAATAAAAGTTAGTATTATATAACGTTAAAAAATATATGTATATCTTGTTTTGTTAATCCTTTTATATTATATATAGGTATAATTATAGCATATGTAATAAATGTTATTTCATACGCTTAAAAAGGGGGGAATAGTATAGTGTATTGTGGGTATTTTTACTATAAAAATAGTTGTAATATAAATATAACATAATAGTAGGTAATTGCAAAATTGTTAACATATTGTCAGTTCGGAATAAACTGTTGCTCGGACTATGCGTTTTATTTTCAATACATTACAGACGGGATAAAATAAATGCGGTCGAACGGGATAAAAAGTATCCTATGTCCGTCTCCTGGATCTAAGCAACCTCTCCACCAATTTTCAGCCGAATTGGTTCATCCGTTCTTGAGTTATAAATAGTGTAACTTAGACCAACTTTCTTTTATATACATATATAGATTTATAATAAAATGTTATTCAAATGCTATATCAGCAATTTTCAATTTTCAGTAATATCCACATTCTATTAAAAATTCAGTACTTTACTTGCAGTATATTTTCTTCCTTTTTGTACTTAGAACAATACCAAATAAACTTACACAAGCAATTTATAGAATTAGGCGTTAGTTTGCGGAGATCCATTATACAAAAGTAATAATAAAATTATTTCCCTATAATCCTTGACAAAGTAAAATAGAGTTATGTATAATGCTAAATGTAGCGTGGACAATCCGTTTTCAAACCTCCACCACCGCCACCACAATACACAAGCACTACATACGTTCACTATCACAAACTCAATAATCGTTTCGCCCCGCAACCGAAGCATCATCAGGAGATAGTGTATGGAGTCTATCTCCTAACAAAATAATTTAATTATTACTTTTGACTTACATAAGCTTACTGCTTGTCATCCATAATGCCATCGAATATTCTAGTGCCTTTAACTTACTAAGTTTACAATTCTATATTTCATTTATTAGGTTTTAAAAGAATTACGCTACAAGTGAATTACTTGGTAAAATGTGTATAATTCGTCAAGGAAATAGCTTTGGGACGGCGGTTTCAAGTCAATAGAATTAAAAAATATAACAATCTTATAGTAAACAGGACTTTGCACTATAACTAATTTTAGCCTGCTATATATTGTAGGGCTAAGGGCGTCCAAGTCCCACACACACATGAAAAATAAAATCGCACGACTAGCAATATGTTGGGACAGATCTTTTAGACCCTTTTCGACAATATCACGCTTACGACTAATCTTAAAATACTGCGTACTTTGTGAAATTCGACATTGGATTCACACTTTACAAACTGAATTTGCATATAGTCTGCTAGGCAATATTTCCGCAGTAGACCACCTTTGGATATCGCTGATGTAAAGAAGGTATTCTGATTCGTGCCAGAAATCGGATATGCATTTTGTAGTTTGAAACAAATGTTATATTTCAATATCTTATGAAGCTAAATCTGGTTTGTTTATTGTAAATCTTTAATATTTAAATGAGTTAATCTTGTTTATAAATTATATATGTGTATTTTCTGAGTTTCGGAAACGGCTGCAACGATTTTCATGAAACTTAGCATGTAGAGGGTTTCGGGGGTAAAAAAACGATCTAGGTAGGTTTCATTTAAAAAAAATGTCGTTTTATCCCTGTTTCGGGCACTAAAAATTGCTAATATAGAAATAAAAGCTAATTGATAAAATGCTAGTTACTAATACTAATACATAGTGATCATAACTTGCTATCGGAATCTTAAAAATTACTGTAATAGTATATACAGTACCTGGGTGACGGACATTTGCTCGGTAATTTTTTAAAAGATATAAAAAATAAGGAAGGGCAAATATCATTCTCATACCGGGAATCTGCGTGTGATGGACAAGCTGAACAAGGAACAAGCTGTGATGGCCTAGCGGTGCGACCGTGTGAATCTCTAGAGACGATCATGGGTTCAAACCCGGGCAGACACCAATGAGTTTTTCTATTAAAACTTATGTGTCTAATTGATAATTGCAATTTATCACACGCTTTTCGGTGACGGAAAACATCGTGAGGAAACCTGCATATCTCTAGAAAATTCTAGGGATATGTGTAACCTACCAATCCGCATTGGAGCAGCGTGGTAGGTCTTAGCTCCAACCCTTCTCTCCAAAAAATGGAGAGAGGAGGCCTATGCCCAGCAGTGGGATAGTAACAGGCTGTTACTTACTTACCGGGAATCAGATCTGAGACCTTCAACAGAGACAGAGAGACAGAGAAGAGAGAAGGAATGCAAACCAACCACTGCGCCACGAAAATCGTCATGTGAGAATGACTGAAGTTATACAATCACAACTAATAGTTAATCTAATAAAAATGTATTACTAAAAGCGTAAAAGTTTTTATACGATAAATTAAAGATGAAAACGTCAAAATATTATCGTTCGAGAACTAACATTTTTCTTTGAAAATATACAAATTCACTTCACTGAACACGAAAGCACATCTGTCCCAATTATACTCTCATTTTTCATCCGAACGAAGTGCTAGCTTAAAGCGAAGTACGCGAAATTAATGAACACATTTTCAACAAAAGATAAGGAAAATGTTCCTTGCTCATTTCCCTTCGAATTCCTTAATCCAGCGATTGAACTGCTCGCCCTTTCAATTCACTTATAAGCAACATTCAAATCTATTTGAATGTTTTTGCTAATGAAAATTGCAAGGGGCACTTGAAGCGTAACATTCATAAAATAAAACAAATTAGATAAGTACGAAGTATCGCGTGTCCTTTAATAAGTAATAATGTGTATACGAATTAGCATCTTTTATTAAGAATTGTAGAAGACTTAATGTATGCAGAGTAACGGTATTAAATATTCATTTCGTAAAGGCTGTTTTTATAAATTAAAGTTTTTTTTTACATTTATTTTAAGGCACGGCGCTTTCTTTCGTTTCATCCTCACATATCCTAATTTTTTCAATTCAGAAAAATTCGCCGTGTGGTATCCGCCTGAATAAAATAAATCACCCTCATTTCTTATCGTAAAAGACGACTAAGGTAAGTTGACCTACCGTGTGGTATCCGGCTGAGTAGAATAGACAACCATCTTTCTTAGGTGTCGCAAAAGGCAACTAAGGTCAGTCAGGCAGGCGACCTGTCGTAAAATATATAGCTGTCGTAAAATATATAATAGACAATATATACAATATTTATTTGACAAATCACTCAATAAGATACAAAATTCTTTCTTATCATTTCTTACTAGAAGTATTTAAAGTTTGTCCAGATGGTAATATTAATTAGTCTAAAGTTACAGAGCCTTATTTAATTTAACATCCGTTCTTAGAATTGGAAAACTCCAGGCGCACCTACTTCAACTTATTAACTGCTAAAGTTATATTAAGTGTTCTTAAGCAATAACTACTTCCAAAGTTTCAATTAGAGCATGAAATAATGAAATTAGAAGAAAGAAATTAACGATCAGTTTAATATATTTGCGATTTAAATATTCTTATTTCGTAGCAATAATAATATTTTTGATTTTGGCTTCATACAACCTAATTATGTCGACCGTACACTAAACTATCTCTGACACCTGTGGGCTTTTTTTATACAGGAAAAACCCCTTATGGGTTATGTCGGACTCGCACCGACTAAAACGAACTGTGTGCTCCACCACACTGCACGAGGACAGGGTACACATTGCTCTCATCCCCGCTGACAGCCGCTCTGATCCCAGAGATACCTCCTCCGGGTAGGGACCTCTCAAAAGAGAAGTCCCCCTCCGCTAGCCGATGCATCGACCGCCTCGGAGACCTGTAAGCTAGGCATCCGATATACCCCGTTCGGAACGCCTGAAGGTCCCCTTGTTAGGGCTGAAGACGATGGGCTTGGGGAAGTCGCTGACACCTGGACTCGCTAGCTGTAGACTGGATCCAGAGACACCTGTGTGCTTAGTGCAAGTTTATATAACCTACTCGTTCGCGTTAGCGTGGAGCCGATTTAAGTCAATTAAATTATATTAATTTTTGCTTGAAAATATATTTCTTTAAACGATTTTTACGAAGATTGAATTATGACAAAGTTATCTTATACGTTTAAGTGATCAGCGGATTCATTTAATATCGTATAGACTTTACCCTCTGTATATACTTGCTGATACTTAAGTATTTCACTTCAAATAACTAAGGAGAAGTTCCAAATAATGCTATCGCTAGTAACGTAGAGCTTAAGCTCAAAACGTTATGCTGATCAGTTGAAAGTGCAACAGTAAGTTTTAATAAATTCGCCATGATGCGCATAAAGTGATTTAATTAAGACAGCGGTTGGCATCGAGTTCCTCTGACGGCCTCAACTTGTTCAGTTTGCCATTTGTCTTAGACAAGTTGGACAGTGAAGTAACTAGTCAAACAAAGTATTGCTTCACTACCAACCAGCTTGGATTCCCTGCAATTAAATGCCGGGGCACGTTCTAAAGTTTTAAAAACTTAAAACTTTAGAACGTGCCCCGGCAGATCAGCACGCATAAAGCAAACGCTTTATGCGTGCTGATCTGAACATCTGATCTGACCTGACTTTATTTTCATGTATATTCTTTACCTAGTTTAGTGTTGATCTTCTCTGTAAGCAATTTACGGACTTTACAATTAACTATCAATCTTGGCGGCTCCGCCCGCGTGGAAAAATTAAAACCGTAATATAGTAGTATTTAATAATACATAATTGCGTTATAAATTACTAGTAAACTTGTTAAACTCTCCAGCTAAGCTAAAATGCTTGTGTTAGGAGTGGGTTCACGTCGGTCGTCAGTATAATGGCCGGGATTCGGACTCACGACCTCTCGATCGCAAATCCGATACCCTAACCATTCCGCTAACGTCAGTATCACGTCAGCAGATCAATATCATAAATATTTATTTTGTATAAAAATAATTATTGCCTTATTAAGTTTAAAAATTCAGCTATTCAGAAACTAAAATGAACTGCCAGTAAATGTAAACAAAATATTGCTACTATTATGTGGAAAGGATCTAATTCCGCTGAAATTCAATTGTGGTCAAGTTGATTCAAATTGCGAAATTGCAATCGCTTCGGTCCGACGGAATCAATTGCAAATATACTCATTGTCAGTGATATTTAAATGCGATTCCCGCCAGAATTATTGCATTTCAGACTATATGCTAATTGTATTTGAATAGTAAAAACTTTTCGCCGTCGAATCCTTTTGCTAGCAAAGGCGAACAATATTCAGTTCATTTTTACTTGACTAGATTTATATCTGAAAAGTAGTTTTCAACCATGATCCTCGTGCCTAATGAACATATTTGTAACTTCTTATTGCAAGTAAATTTCTTTATCCTACTTATATTATAAATACGAAAGTTTGTGAGTATAAATGTAAGTTTGTTACTCTTTCACGGCGAATCCGCTGAACCACTATCGATGAAATTTGGCATAATTATTAAACACCTTATACATATATACGCTATAGAAATCCTGTTAATTATACAGGAACAGGATGACATTAAAAATCATCATCAATTATCACCCTATCACGTGACAACACTCCACGCAAACGAACTTGCGGGTAAAAGCTAGTTTAAAACATAAAATATACGATGAAGTGTAAAATCTTTATAAGAATACAAAACATATGACAGAGATTATTTTTTTATTTTTATTTAATATACTTTATTGCACACCAAAACTTCAGAGTACAAAATAAACTAAATCTAGAAGACATGTACAAAGAGGCGGTCTTATCGCTTAGCAGCGATTTCTACCAGACAACCTCGGAGAAAGAAATTATATTATAATGAGTCGGGTGGGAGGTGCATAAACTTACATACTAATATTTAAATAAAATACATTAATAATTACTTACCTACTATACTATATTAAATACATATAGACAAAGAAATAGTAGATATACATATATGTATAAATAATAATAATAATAATAATTATAAATAAACATACATAAACATACTAAACATACATAAATAATAAAGTGAATAAAATAATCAACATCATCCATAGCAATGGGAAAGATAGAAATCCTTGACTTCAAGTTTGAACTTATGTATGGTTTTCGCCTTCCGAATATTTACCGGCAATGCATTCCATAAGTTAACCGCCGTTACTGTGAATGACCTAGCATAAAATTTAGTGTGCTGTTTGGGCATTTTAAGCCTAAGGTTTTCAGCAGATCTGGAACCCTTGCTATTATGCAGCCCCAGAAATTGAAATTTTGCCTTTAAATAAGCAGGAGTCGTAGGGTGGAATATCACACAGTACAGAAGAGAAACTATATGAAGATTCCGGCGAAGACGAATGGGTAACCACTTGAGCTTCAAACGAAATACGGAGACAAGATCATACTTGCGTAATCCAAATATGAATCTAATTGCAAGATTTTGAAGTCGCTCAAGTTTATTTATTTGTGTTTCGGTTAAGTCAGGATAGCTTGCGTCGGCGTAGTCGAGGATTGGTAGTAATAGGGATTGTGCTAACATAATTTTAGTGGGAATAGGAAGTTAGATTAGTTAATATTGTATAAGAAAAATAAAAATTACGCTTTAAAGTGTCCTGACTTTTATATTAGAGGGACTAGTATAAAACAAAATACAATGTGTTGCCAATACAAGAATATCCGATTTTATGTATATAAATTAAATGGTCTTACTTCCATTTAACAAAATCATCTTAATTCTCTTCACCTCGTTTCGTCATAATCATTTTTTATACACGTTGTCGTAACTACGTCACCTGGAACTCAATTATAATATAAATAACTTTTAAAGGTTAAAATTCCGACAAATTCGACGGAATTAAACGTAATATTCTTTTTGTTTCTCAAAATAGAAACAAGATACACTTTTCTGAGAAGGTTGCTATCAAATATTCAAATTCAATTTTGCGTTGAAAATTGTGAGCAATTTATATTGCAAAATATCATATTGCTCCCATTTTAAGAAAATGGCATGATGTTGGTGTATTACAATATAAATAATTAAATTTTTTCGTGTGCTGTGATTATGGCTATAGGTTCGATGGTCGTTCAGTGGTAGCTGGGGGTCTAACATTACTGAAAATCAGGTGCTTCCAGTGCGTCGGTTCTGAAGAAAGAGGTCTTGTAGTTTACTTACCCAACCACGAGTGTGACGGTTGCTTCTGACGAGGGCGTGGACGTGATTATTCGGTATTCCACGGCTTTTATCACCAAGCAGCAAGGTTGAATACCACGAGGTTTTAGTCAGCAAGAGTCGAGCATTAGTAACCCTACCGATTGCAATGTTTCCTCATGTAAAAAAGATGTTGCTGGTGTTGATAGAGAGATTTGTACATTGGTATTGTTTACCTGTCACAGGTTAACTGGCCGATTTAAGTCCCTGCAAGTCCTACATAACCATTGTTTCGATCCTGCAATCAGCGATAACCTTATAGATTAGGTGATATATAAAATACCCTGCTTAAGTCAAAAAAAAGAAACACTTTCTTCTCTCCAAAAATAGAGAGAAGGTTTGGAGCTAAGACCTACCACCACGCTGCTCCAATGCGGATTGGTAGGTTACACACATCTCCAGAATTCTCTAGAGATATGCAGGTTTCCTCACTATGTTTACCTTCACCGAAAAGCGTGATAAATTGCAATTATCAATTAGACACATAAGTTTTAACAGAAAAACCGTGACCTCCTCGAAAGAGTCGCACGGTGTTACCGCTAGGCTATCACAGCTTTAACAACAAAAACATGTGCCAATTCGTAACAATAAAACCATGTGCCAATTCATAACAAAACCATTGTTCACAATGAAGTTTTAATCTCCACCCAGAGGCATTCCATCAGTCAGAGTCGTTTTTCATAGGAATAAGTAAGGATTAAGAGACAACATCGCCTCTGGAGACATAAAATTAATGAACGAGTTTACAAATGACAACGAAAATTTTCTCTTTGCTAACACATTTAATCCAACGGATGTTACAAAAAATTCCAATTTACTTAAATTCACTTTCATATCTAATTCCTTGAAAAACATTACTCATAATAATTTGGTTCACGAAAATCTAATGACTCATATATTTATTGTTACTACGGTCTTAATCGCATTGGCTATTGGTGATGAGAACTTAAATAATTTATTATCTATAGTAATAGATGAAGAGTTTGTTTGATTGTTTAATTGATTGTTTGAACGCGCTAATCTCAGGAACTACTGGACCGATTTGGAAAATTCTTTTAGTGTAAGATAGTTCATTTACTGAGGAAGGCTAAGATGAATAGGAGAAAAGCAGCAATAAAAAATAGTACGAAAACGGCAAAATTTAAAGCTTTCCTTGCGTGCGCTGAGAAAACGGCAATAGGTATTCAAAAATCATGTATTACATAATTGTTCCCTTATAATTATTCTAAATAAAAGTCTGCGACAGCATATATCTTTTAAGGTTAATCCACTTTAACCATTTTTATGGTTATTAAAAGACTATATTACGGTTGTAATGATTCCACGCGGGCGGAGCCGCTGGCGATTACTAGTATCAAATAAAGCTACAAAGACATGACAGCGATAACGTATTTTAAACGTATCTATAGAAGTTTAAAATATCGTTATAGGAAATCTCTAAATTAAATTTTAATATAATAAATACAATGTATTTTTATTAAACAAAATATCAACTTTACTATCACACTTTGGCAAATGCTTATCATTCTTAAGGGTAGGATATGGGATTTTTTTGTCGTATAGATTTTCATCACGATGTTTCTTTCATCGTAAATTATATGAATTGAACTGAATTGAATTAAATGAATTGTAAAATTATTTAGAGCAAGCAAGTGTTATATTTCTTGATAACTCTTACTTGTTTGCCTGAACCTTGAAAGAATAAACCCATCGCACTCCCAATTGTCAAGGCTTCATTTTTAACATTAAAATTATTATGCAATTAGTGCAACATTAAAAAAAACTTATCTAATGAAAAAATGCTATTAGACCTTCCACTAGGTTAACAGACGACCTTTAAAAGTTAGTACGGAATCGCTCGACTTTAAAAGCGGCACAAATTTGTATGGCGATAAAATCGTATGTAGAGACATATGTTGAACAGTGGGCATCCATTATTCTTCTATCGATATAATTAAATTAATATAGATTTATTTATTTATACAATTTATTTTTTAAATATCATATTTCGTATTGGTGTAAAATATTATAGAATAGTTTCTAGATTTAGGCATTACTTTTGCGAGTCCATAATGTTAAAGAAATGATAATATTATGTTGCTATAATCAGCTATAAAAGAAAATAATAAATTAGCCGTATGGTATCCGACTGAGTAGAATAGACCACTCTCATTTCTTACCGAGGTGTCGTAAAAGGCGATTAATTTAAGTTAACCCGCCGAGTGGTATTCGGCTGAGTAGAATAGGCGACCCTCTCAATTAGCGAGGTGTGGCAAAAGGCGACTAAGTTAAGTTAACGTCAGGCAGGCGGCCGGTCGTAAAATACCTAGCCAAACCATTTGACAACATATTTATAACATGTTGTGCCGACCCCACTTAGAGTGGAATAAGGCAGGAGAATGAATGAGATTGATGAAAAGAAAAAAAATACATATATTTTGTATTTTCTCTCATCGTAGATAACAAAACTATACTATCTTTACTTTTGGTATAAAAGCTTTTTTAAAGTTTCTTGATTCTAATACCCCTAATCTGCAAATGGCAGTATAAACGAACGTTGAAACCGTTTCGTGACTAACGCGAATCCAGTCGCATCAATGTTAGGTCCATATTCGAAACGGGCTCATGCCTAAGCCGAGAAAATTGTGCGCGGAATTTTCTACCTACCTGGGGATTTAAAAATACTCACAGTATATCCCCGTGCTCACTTTATTAATCCCCAATCTGTCTGCTAACGACCAGAGTCAAAGATCCTATTTTTTTAATATTAAAAACAATTAGTTATGTCTTTTTTGTCAAATTTATTACGTTTGTTTTTTATGTTCATTGTTATTTTATCTATATAGTTCTTGATAGTTGCTGTCAATTTGCGCATACTCTTGCCATCTTTAATTAATATAACACTTAATTTAATAATAGTTGTATATTGTTTATTTGTAGCTATGTATGGTGTATATATTGTTGATGGCCTTTTTAAATAAATAAATTTCTATTAATTATAATTTGTAGATATCGACTGTTAATATATGTATGAGTATCTCTCGCATAAGATAGCGAGTTGAGTTTTAAGAAAATCATGTTTCGATTTAATTGATAAAATCGATTGAAAGATTTTTTAAATGTAGTTTTATGTATGTTTGTGCATCTGCGTATTTAATTGTGCGTGTAGATAGATAAATAAATAATAAATTCAAATAAAATATGTATGAAAGTAAATAAAAAATACATGAATCTACTATAACAAATCTACATAATATTTCCTTTATGTATCGAAGCAAGAAGTAAGCAAGACATAATTTCGGTCATTTCTATGACCAATAATGGGTGAATTCTTTATGTTTAACTCCAGAATTTTACATAATATACATTTTAAATAATATACTTAAGCTATAATAGCCCAGTGGTGAGATCGTGTAACTCTAGAGACGATCATGGGTTCAAACCCCGGACATACATCAATAAGTTTTTCTATTAAAACTTATGTATCTAATTGATAATCGTAATTTATCATACACTTTTCGTTAAAGAAAAACATCGTGAGGAAACCTGTATATAATTGAGAATTCTAGGGATATGTGTAACCTACCAATCCGCATTGGAGCAGCATGGTACTTAATAACTCCAATCCCTTTCTCTAAAAACGGAGAGAGGAGGCCTATGTCCAGCAATGAGGTAGTAACAGGCCGTTAATTTAGTACTTTTAAATAATATACCTATTTTATTTCAAGTAGCAAATAGCAGAAATACTATTTCAATTTCCCTTAAAACTTTTTCCAAGAGAGTAATATAAGTATTTGCTGAAAATTTCCGAACGGGAGTGCAATCAAGAACAGTTCGATGGTGCAAGTTCAAGTTTCCGTCTGCGCATTGGACTTGTGACCGGTGGAGTTTCCCCACTCCAATACTGTGATGAAATTTTAAAACTTTTCGAGAAGATTGATTTTGAAGCACCCCAGGACTATAAAGTTTTTGTGACGCAAATTGTTCGTACAGGTAGAATGGGTATCAAGATGACTGAGATTAGATTAGCGCAATTGAAAGTCTTAAATCCAAATATGTTGCCAATCGCCAAAGCTGTGATAGCCCAACGGTAAAACTGTGCGACTCTTTCGATTAGGTCACGAGTTCAAACCCCGGCAGGCACTAATGAGGTTTTCTATTAAAATATGTGTCTAATTGATAATTACAATTTATCACACGCCTTTCGATGAAGGAAAACATCTCTAGAAAAATCTGGGGATCAACCAAACCGCATTGGAGCAGCGTAGTAGGTCTTAGCTCCAATCCCTCTCTTCAAATACGGATAGATCGGAATCCCTTTGCCCAGCAGTAGGATTGTGATAGGCCGTTACTTTACTTTTTAGCTTTTTATATTGCTTATTTTGCTTTTGCTGTAGTATAATCCTGATTGGCCGTTGGCGCTGTGGACAGTAATCATGCCTTTAGCTCCATGGGTCGCGGGTTCGATTCCCACTGATGGCCAACATTTTCTATAAAAAAATTCTTCAAGTCTGGATATATATGTATTTAAGTATGTATGTATGTATGGGTCACCCATAACACTTGCCTAAACTGAGGACGCACGGCTGTGTAATTGTGGCACATATTTATTTATTTTAAATCAAAAAATTCAAATTATTCTTTATTCCATTAAACTTGTAAACAAGTGCTTTTGAATCGTCAATTCAACTGCTGCCTCGGGAAGCTGTTTTTACGGAGAAGAGCCAGCAAGAAACTTGGCGGTTGTTTTTTTCAAAATAATTCTTATAACTAGTTACATTTAGTCATTACTGTATTGTACAGGGTCGAACAGTAGCAGCATCCACGCATGTCAAACGGCGCCTTTTTCATTTTTTTTAATGCATTTTTTATATCTTTTAAATAATTACCGAGCAAGGCTCGCCACCCAGGTACTGTATTGTAATGTACGTTAGGACGGACAGGCGTTTATAATATAGCGGTGGATTTCTTGTTCTTCTTTCTCAACCGATGGACGTCCACTGCTGGACATAGGTCTCTTCATGGGATCTCTACCACGCAAGATCTTGTGCCGCTTGGACCCAGAGGCTCCCCGCGACCTTCTTGAGGTCATCAGTCCATCTCGTGGAGGGTCTGCCGGTTTTACGGTGCGGGGTCGCCGGGTGTAAGGGGGCTGCTCGTCCCAATCAGTCTGTTCAATTGTCAGCCTCACCTGCGTGCGGTGCACCCTGCATATTAACCAACAAGGCTCTGGCGACCGACCAATGGCAGTATAACCATTCACATAGCTGACCTAAATTCTACCAGACTGACAGTGGGCAGCCGCACTGGTGGTGCGACACGGTCAGCACTGCGATCACCAAATCGCATGCCAAGCGTGGTGATTACAGGCAATACCTTCATGGCATCACAAAATAAACCACGGTTTATTTATTCCATCTCAAATATTTGTAATTATAGGTGATATGATAAAATAGTATGACATCTTTCCGGTGCAATGCACAGGTGCTCTAGACTTAACACAATTGACTTCGTTGTTCCGCCTTGCTATTGTTCGTCAACAGGGTGACCAAGGTTTTTTAATATACCGACCTATAGTAATTTTAACTGTGTTCAAATACCCGTTTCTATATGAAACGTATATCGTATACATTCAATAATATTATAATGACGATATTTTTCCTTTACACTTATTCAATAAATAAGAAGCCATTTTTTCAATAGCCTACTAATTTCTGTTTTAACAACTTGTCACATAAACGGCGACAATGTTTATGTTATTAACCTATTCGAAGGAGGTTGTATTTGAAACATGTTGTTATAACATATTCATGGAAAAATAATAAAGCCGAACGATTTTGTAGTTCTTAATCTCTCTTTCTTATGTAGTATTTTCTAGTTAAGGTAACTTGCATATGTATCGCTGTAACCAATATTGTTCGAAAATTTATCAAATTAGTTATAGTTATTTATTCCAATCTATTCTTTATATATTCATTCATCGAGAACAATAAAATTTCATGGTTTTAATTGAAGATATTTTAGTTCTCTCAAAGTCGCGGATATGGCTAGTAATTAAAAATATTATATATTCCGTAAAGTAAGTAACTTAATAAATGTAGGTGACAAACAAATGGTAAATATAAAGATATATTATTTTAAATACATACTTAAATACAAATATATACCCAGACTTGAAGAACCAACAAATTGTTTGTAGATAATGTTGACCCTCGGCGGGAATCGAACTCGCGACCCAAAGAGGTATAAGCAAGGTCACTGTCAACTGCACCAACGGAGCAGTCAAATGACGATAAATACTATGATACTTCTAATACATAGTAATTATTCAGTTTGCAACAATGTTAATATCCCGGAATAGAAATGTAACTGGTATTCGTATTTTACACCCCAGCTTACGGAACCGATCGCAATCACACTTGATTTATAGATTCGGGAAGGCGACCGATGCACCCGATTGGCGTTTAAAATTACTCCGAAGACTTTCAATTTGTAACCAACTTGAAGATGAAGTCAGGCCAAGAAGAAACTTCTTGTTACTTTAACCGTAGAATGATCTCTGATTGTTGTTGTTATATGTTGTGTAAACAGTCGCTGGAGGGTTAGAGCACATGAAATTGAAAACGACGCGGTGGTAGCGGAATAGTTAGGGTTACGGGTTGCGATCGAGAGGTCGTGGGTTCGAATCTCGGCTAACATGAACCCACTCCTAGCACAAGCATTTTGCTTAGCTGGGGGGGTTAACAAGTTTACTAGTAATGTATAACTTATTAATTTTTTCTGAATCTGTACTAATATAATAAGGTGAAGAGTTTGTTTGTTTGTTTGGACGCGCTAATTTCAGGAACCACATGATCGATTTGAAAAATTCTTTGAGTGTAAGATAGTCCATTTATCGAGGAAGACTATGTAACATCACGCTAAGGTAAATAAGAGAGGAGCAGAAATAAAAAAACGGAAAACGGCAATATATAAAGCTTTCCTTGCGCGCGCTAAGTAAACGGTGAGTTATTCAAAAATCTGTTATAATTAACTCACGATACTTTACACGATTACTTTTATGTTCAAAATGTCAATTCTGGAAAAAATTTGTGACAAACTTTTTTCTATGCGGGTGAAGCTGCTGGCACAGCTAGTTATATAATAAAAGTTCTTCTTTCTTCCCGTAAACTTAAGTATAAAATACCCTCGATTATGTACTATGTGCTATTTTTATGTTTCGAAAGTATAAGGAAATTTTTATCCTATATGTAAGACGGGTATATAAGCTTTAATAGTACCGAATTTTATCATATAGCCATGAAAACTTAAAAAACACAGGTACACAAACTTCCTATTTATAAATTAGTGTGGATTACAAAGGATAAAAATTCTAGAATTTACTATCAACGAAAATTATCGCAAGACCTATTTCTCATTTGTGCATGAAAGGCGCAGCACATTTTCAGCTGGCAAGTTTGGTCTTACATTAAATTTAATGTAAAGCGATTTTATACATTTTAAAATCGCCGCTCAGACAGGAAGCCAGATCTAAATCGCAGCGGTCTAGAGGAAATTGCTCATTCTCACGCGATCCTCCGGGAAATACTCTCTAATGGAAAAGTAAAAAAAACATGCAAACTTTTTTATTACAATGCCGACGGTTTCATCACGGATGTAGTGCAACTAGTCTGGCCGAGACAGAGTTAGGCTTAATAAACTTTTAGAATACCTTAGTGAAGTGCTTAAAACGAGTTAATATTTGAATACCACGCTGTGGTAATGAAATTGGAATACCACGCCGTGTGGTATCCCGCTGAATAGTACCACCCTAATTATTTAAATATCATATTTCATATTTGTGTAAAATATTATAGAATAATTTGTAGATTTAGACGTTGCTTTTGCTTGAAGAAATGATAATATTATGTTAAAGAAATGATAACATTATGTTGCTATAATCAGCTATAAAAGAAAATAATAAATTAGCCGTGTGGTATCCGGTTCAGATGAACATACTCTTTTCTTACCGAGGTGTCGTAAAAGGCGACTAACGTAAGTTGACCCACCGTGTGGGATCTGGTTAAGTATAACAAACCCCCCTTTTTCGTACCGAGGTGTCTTAAAATACAACTAAGGTAAGTTGATGTCAGGCAGGCGGCCGGTCATAAACTACATAGCCAAATAATGTGACAACATGTTTATGATGCAGGTAGGAAGATGATGATTAACTTATTAGAAGCAACTCTGGTGCAAGCATATATGAGTAGTTTTTTTTCTCGAATTCGAATTTAGTATATTGGTTTATTGGGTTTTACAACGACTGCGGAACCCGTAATCCAGAATGGCGACTCGCACATTAACAACTTTGATTTTAACCCGTAATCACTTCCCGCATTTTACACTTCAACCAATGTTTCTCATTTAAATGCAGAGCAATTGTAGTGTAGCAGTGTTTTCTGTTTAGACATATCTATTATTATTTTTACGATGTAGTAAATCTTTTCTTGTAATAAAACTGTCAAGGTTGGAAGATTTACGCTTATATTTTATGAATTTGGAAACTATTTTCAGCTGTACAGACAAATTAAAATTGCGTCAATGCACATAGGTACTACATATTTGATTCGGACACTATAAACTTTTCCAAGTATATCTTTATGTAATGTAATCAAGAATTCAACCTCATTCTAATTTTGAATTGCTTAACCAGGGGCTCTGCTATTTTAATGAAAATCAAATCATAACCATCTAATACAAACGCTATTTATCGAAGGCGTTAGCTTTATCTGTACAATTATTATTATCTACCAGAGACGCATAAGGTCGAATGTCATTATCAGACCAAAATTCCCTTTTTTACAAATTCAGCTTCAGCTCGTCGAGCTCTTTCTATCAGTCTAAGAATTGTGTTTGCATCTAGATTATTTACGAAAATCCGTAATTGCATAAGGTCGTATTTACAAACTACGATTGACAAAGAATATAAAGTTACTTCTCCTTATGGAGAATAGATGATTCCATTATGTAAACTTATGTTTATATGATGAAATCCTTCAATAACACGATTAGGAAAGTAACATTAAAATCACTAAAAATCTGAAGGCATTAGTAAAAAGTATCTTTTATAATCATATAAGTATTCATCCTGAAATCTCTCCATAATACGTATGAATTAAGCTAAAATTCTATGAGTTAAAAATATTTTTATTCAATTAGCAGTCAATAGCTGATTAAAAGTTTTTCAGCTTCAACTTTGGCCTTGACGTTTAATTCATTTAAAGGCACGGAAATTATTTTTTGCCTTACAATTATGTGGCTACCCTAATAGCATTTACCCAGATAATCCTCAGGGTGTCGATTTACTGAACACATCTTAAGTAATATAAGTTGTTATGCAAAAAAAAATCGCGATTCATACTTAATACAAAATCACATCTGTCATATCAAAATATTACTAGATACCTTTACCGAGCTTGTCGTTTTGAAATGCATCTGCAACTGTGCAACTCTGTAATTCTGTACTAATATCACAACACAAATAATCTCAAACTTCGTATACAAAACTTGTATTGATTATATCGGAATCAGAAATAGTCGAATGTTATTTGTCACATCTGAATGAGATTTTTTAAAGCGCGCATTGCCATATTGTAGTCAGTCTTGTTCCGAACGTAGACTTGTAAGGCTGTTAGATGTTTTTTGAGCTTTCATTGTCCTTCCCTACAAGTTAAATCAAATCAAATCGATATTTTTTTTTAATATATTGATCTGGTTCTAGTGATAGCCGTGTCTACAAATATGGGAACGGCAGCTCCTATATAAAGAAATGTTCAACTGTATAATAGTATTTTTATAAAAGCCAATGTTGATATATTTAAAGACCCTGGCGATAAATTTAAATACATGATAAAAAAAAATTTCAAGGGCAAAATAGGATATAAGCAAGCTAAATTCTAAAATTTGTGTAATGTATTTTTTTTCCAGTTAGTAGTATATTATATATGTTTAATTTTTTGCACCAATAAGGTTTTTTTTTTTAATTTATCTCGTCTTTTATTTCTCCTTTATAGCCTCTGCCTATCATTGGGATAAACGTAGACACTTACTTTTCATTCTTCCTACTACAGTCAAAGGTTTCTCTGTATGCATTACAAACTACACCATCGCTGTTACTGTTAAAAAAATTTCACTTTCAAAACAATCAAAATAAAAAAAACAAATATAGAAAAGACCATTAACATGTTATTTAGTTTCCCTCGTGTTGACCAGCGAAACCGTTTAATTATATCGTTTACAGCATAATAAAACTCCAAAAAACAAATATTATCTAATCGCGTTTATTGGCGGTCGAAATCATATTTGCTATCGAACGTAGTACATAGCAGTACATCTAGGAGATTGATTGTGATAATTTTCGGGTGTACCTGCATACTACACTCTTATCTGGCGTGTCCCGTACACAAAGTCTGTTTAAATACGCGCCAATATTAGTCAGTCGTGAATAGTAAACGTGGTTGCACGTGACAAAGAAATTATACACAATGTGGTAAGTTAAACTAATCCAATTAGCTACTAGCGTTATTCATCCATTGTGTTTACCGCACGACATTTGTTATCTCTTTCTAACTTTATAATATATGATTGAAATTTATAAGAAATATCAGTACGAGATTTATCTTCTTTCTCTTTTACGCTTTGCAATAGCCTGTTTAACAGTTACTTTGGTACGTGACCTTTGGGTGTATCGGCTGGTTTCTCTTTGTATTTAGTACGATTTATCTTAGATTTTTCTCGATTTAAACGATTTCTTAGTATTAGATTATATAGATTGTAGATTTCTTTATATTAATCGTATAGATTAAACTTTTATATGGTGCCACAAATATTACAAATGAGAGTGTGTTTTGTATATATTTATTTAACGTCCGAACCAAGTAACGAATTGATATAATTTGTTTTATATAATTAATTTAAGGGTTCGAGTGTGCCTCTCACCTGTGCAAAATTTTATCTTCGTACTATCTGTCTACGCAGACGAAGTTGCATTCTATCACTAGTTGTAGAATAATAATTATTTAAACTCTAATTTATCACTTACAACTTCAATTTATCGCTTACCTAAGGTAAGTTGACCCACCGTGTGGTATCCGGCTGAATAGAATAGACCACCCCCATTTCTTACCGGGGTTTCGTAAACGGCGACTAAATTCAGTTGACGTGAGGCAGGCGGCCGGTCGTAGAATAACCATGTTTTGTTTATAGCCAAAACATGCAACAACGTGTTTTAAACTTCTTGTACTTACCCTACTTAGAGAAGGATAAGGGCAGGAGAATGATGATTATCACTTAAATAAAAAAAAAACAATACATATACATGAATCTTGTGGTTGTATTAAAAAAAAATGTAATAAAAGTCTACATAAAATTCTTGTTTAAACGTTCTATATAAGCCGGTTTTATCTTTCTGATGCTCAAAGATTGATAGGAAGAGATCTGTTATAGTCCATCTTAATACGCGTACTGTTTTCTTTCTTTATACTTGTTTTCTTTTGGTTTTTGCGTGCACTAAAAAGGTTAAACTAAACGTTATACAAATTGCGTACGTTATATAGATAAAATTAAATCAATAAATAAATAAATAATAATACAATCCGAGATTTCTGCTAGCTAACTGTATTTTAATGTACATATTTACATTACAATAGGTTAAAAACATTATGATTCCTCTAAATTAATTTACTAAAAAGACTGTTATACAAATTTAAATATTTTCATGCGATGAGTGCCAGAGCCTTTTTGCTAATACACGTAATACAAGATTAGTTCATTTAAATATTAAACACTAGCTTTTACCTGCAACTTCATTCGCGTCGAATGTAGCCGCGTGATAATAGATGGCGCTTTTCAATGTCATTTTATTCCTGTAGAATTAACGGGATTTCTATAGTCTATATGTTACCCCGGTGTATAAGGAATTATTGTACCAAATTTCATCGATATTGGTTCAGCGAATTCGCGCTAGTAAGAGAAAGAGTAACAAACATACATCCATACTAACAAACTTTCCCATTTATAATATTAGTAGGATTAGTGAAAGTAGTTTGCCTGACTATTTTAATCTGATCAGAGTTTCTATGTTTTTTTTCTTTTTACGGCATCAACACTCAAAGATCTAGACATTTTAAGTCAAGTAAACTCTGCGTTCATATGTTGGCGCGAACATTTTTTGTGGGAACGGATATAAACAAAACACAAATTAGTGAAACAAAATAAGTCGAATAACTTATCTCCCATATATATAAACATATTTTTTTTTACCTAAGGACTATCTTAAATTTCACAGTATTACGAAGCATTTCATGTTATCATTAATTCTAAAATTAATTGTTATATTTTAATTATAATTTATATTCTTATCTTAAGCTTCAGCTAAACTTCCCATGTTATTTATTAATTTTTGTAAAAATATTATCTATTAATACATAAGGACTTTTTTCATTTATCAGAGTAATCCAGATACACAGTGATTCATAAAACGCGAAGGTTATATTCTATTGTTATCTGTAGTTTGGTGTATCGATAAATATTAGTTGACATTTCTAGATAACTACAATCTATGACACATACCTTTATCTCTAACCTCACCTGTGCAAAAAAATTCATATTTCCATTAAATTAAATTAGCAAACCCTACTTTTACGCTTGACGTGTATCACAGTTTCACTCGTAATACACGTCAAGCGTAAAATGATTGAAATGGTACCTGTAGACAAAATTAGATTTTTCTTTGCGAAAGTTTTTGTCTGTCTGTTTGTTACTCGTACAGCTCATAGACAAATTGACATCGCTTAGTATTTTAAATAAATAAATAAATCTTCAATTTTGTAATATGCTTTACGTATAAGTATATCTCTTATATTTAACTTAAACCTTTCTGTAGACTGGTCTAGTATGAATTGCGGCAATTTATTTTAGAAGTGAATACCGAGACCATCGAATGAGTTGCTAACTCTGTTAAGTCGCGACACAGGTATCACAAGCTTTTTGTGACCTCTCGTATATCTATGATATACATCGAATTTGATCTTGTACATATGGATATTTTTGCGTACGAATATCTATTTATATTTTACACAACAGGGATTATATTCTTATGAATATAAAGCTTTTATAGAAATTGGATTAAAATTAATGATCCAAACGTCAGAGCCTTTGTTCTTGGCTGCTCTACATTACTTTCTTTTTGACTACTTTCATTACATATTTTACGATCGAGTAAATAAACTATAAGTAGGGCAGAACGACCTCAAAATAGCACCGACCTGAAATAAAAATCGTTATTTAATTTGTCACTAAGGTGTGTTACCTGTAATGAGTCACTAATTCTGCAGAGTTGCTTAGTATAATTTTGTAATCAGCAAAAATGTTAGTATCATCATTGAACAAAATTAAGTAATCATCAAAGGAATTCAACTTTACCACAACACGAGAATGCTAAGGAAATAAATAATATAATCAGAATTACTGACTTTCCTTATCGTATTGTGACACTATAGCAGGGAGCTAACATAGTTTAAGGAAATGATGGATCCAAGGTGTAACGGCGACCTTAAAATGAAGGCCCAAGAAACAGCGTTAACAGAGTTAAATAAAGTTGTGTTCCTTTACTGTTACTTTATTTACAGCTGTTTATACCGGGGTAATATAAGTAAGAAAGTTAAATTATTTCCTTTAAATATATAGTTACATACCTGTAAAGCAATACTAAACCAATATTAAAATAAATATTAAATTGTGCGACGTAATCTATACCTACATATGTATATGCAAAAACACACACATCAACACACGCACACACGCTCATACACACACACACTCACACATTTCCATTTCCAAAGTCCTCTTAGTTTTATTTCATTTTTCTTTTTGTTAATTATTTTATGCATATTGTTATGGAAAGCGGGGCTTTCTGTCACAGGTGTTGTTACAGTACCTAACTATTTAAATACACTATCTTCATCATCATCATCATCGTCCTGCCCTTACTTCACTCTAAATGGGGTCGGCACAACATGTTATAAGCATGCTGTCACATGATTTGGCTACGTATTTTACGACTGGCCGCCTGCCTGACGTCAACTTACCTTAGTCGTATTTTACGACACCTCGGTAAGAGAGTGGGTGGTCTATTCTACTCGACTGGATACCACACGTTACGTCTACTTACCTTAGTCACCTTTCACGACACCTCGGTAAGAAGTCAGGTTGTCTATTCTACTCAGGCGGAAACCTCCCGGAGGGTCAACTTACATTAGGCGAGTCGACTTACCTTAGTCGCTTTTTACGACAGCTCGGTAAGGAATGAGGATGGTCTATTCTACTCAGCCGGATACCCCACGGCATAAATTATTATCATTATTATAGGATAAAAATTACGTATTTTCGAGAAAAACCTAAAAGAAATACATGTTGGTACTTAAACATTTAAATTGACGCGCACGAAGTCAAGGGTATAGGTTGCTCTATATAGATATCAGCAGACTATTAATTAAATCTAGTAGCTCGCACCACATACCCTGATTAGTTAATATTGATTTCATTTTAGTCAGTAATATCGTGATGTCAGAACGTTTTGTCGATTTTCGATAAGATAAAATAAACGATAAGATGAAAATAAGTTCTAAGCCTCATATGGAATTTCAAAATATTATTATACAGTCACCGCAGTGTGGTATCCGGCTGAGTAGGATAGACCACCCTTATTTCTTACCCAAGGCGTTCTTAAAGGCGACTAAGTTAACATAAGTTGATGTCCGGCAGGCAGCCGGTCGTAAAGTAACTAGTCAAATCAAGTAACAACATGATTAAAACATGTTCTGCCGCCCCCACTTAGAGTGGGATAGGGACAGGAGAATAATGATATTAAACACAGACAATCACAATAGTCGGGCGTTATTGAATTTTGTCGAAATATAATATGTATATTGGAAACACGAAAGTCTGTCTTTTACGCTTTCAAGGCTAATCAACTGGACCAATAATGATAAAATTTTACACAATCGGACCTTATACACCGAGCTTATAATAAAAAAGATTTTCTTACGAGAACAAGGAAAAATCCTATAAAAAGTAACACCTACTTTGCGGAATTTCATAGTACAAAAGTTATGATATAACTATTTTGCTATAATTCGCGTTTGTTAACAACAATAAGGAAAGCATATTATATGTTAATAATTCAAATCAACGTAACTTTGGTACTTAAACGCTTAACATGGCGCAATAGAATCACTATTAACTTATAATTGGTTGAATAAATAACTTAACGCTAACCAAATTTTAGCTGTTATATACTAGTGACTAAAACTTCGTCTCCACTGAATAATTGTCTTAAGTAAGAATATCAATGGCTTTATTTATATAATTGCACTACTATTCTAACAGTTTACTTAAAAACCATAAAATATTTAAATATAAATTCAAATTCAAAATTTTCTTTATTCAAATAAACATGTAAACCAGTGCTTTTGAATCGTCAATTCTACTGCTAGTTGGGAAAGCTGTTCCTATCGAGAAGAGCCAGCAAGAAACTCGGCGGTTGCTCTTTTCAACATAATACTTATAACTGGTTACATTAAATCATTACTATCTTGTACAGGTCGGACAGTAGTTATATCCACGCATTAATATCATCTAAATAATCCTCAACAGTATAGTAGGCTATTTGTATCAGCCTCTCTTTAATAGTTTTTAAACTGCTGTAATGGCAAAGCTAAAATAGATTGCGGAGTTTTAGTATAGAAGATTATACCAAGATAATAGCAGTGCAATGATAAGCTATAATTGAGATAGTGAGCCCAAAATTTTCAGTAGCAAAAACTACTAATACCTCCCAACGTCTAAGTTTAGTAGACTATATGCTCCTCTAAGATCCAATCTATAGCTGTCTTTAAACTAAAATTAATCCGAATAATGAGATAATTACGTAATAGCAACAATGCCAATAATCTCTATAGTTTCTCTTAGAACTTTTCTTTATGATGGAAGCTCAATCTTGTGTAATTACTTGGTTATTTTCTTTATTCCCCAATGATTAAGTCTGTATAATGGAAACACTAAAGATACCTGATATTTATGATTATTAATAATCTCTTTGTTTGTTATTGTTGAAATTAAATAGGTGATAAGAATGCGTGGATATAGCTATTCTTTGACCTTATGCGAGATGGCAATGACAAAATGTAAATAGTTATAACGATCAATTTTCAAAGAGCTCCATCGAGTTTCTTGCTAGCTCTTCTCCATACGACAGCTTTCTGAAATAGCAGTTGAGTTGATAATTTGAAATAAATAAATATATGGGACACTTACACTGGCCCGTCGGCGCAGGTAGCTGGGACCCGGCCTTCAGCCCTAGAATTGCGTTTTCGATTCCCGCAGAGAGAACATTTCCCTAATTAATTATTCCTCAAGTCTGGGTGTATATACGTCATCATTACCCTCCTGACCTTATCCCACTCTAAATGGGGTCGGCACATGTTATAAACATTTTGTCACATGACTTGGCTACGTATTTTACGACCGGCCGCCTGCCTGACGTCAACTTCCCTTAGTCACCTTTCGCGACACCTCGGTAAGAAATGAGGGTGATCTATTCTATTCAGCCGGATACCATACCACACGGCGGATCGACTTATGACTATGTATTAAGTAATTTTTCCCATATATTTATCATATTCCTTTTACTTTTTCAGCCTTACCTGTGTATGCAGTTTGCTGTGCAAAATAATCAGCTTTGCTATTTCTCTGCTATTTATAGTAGGAATAGTCCTGCTCATATTATGGTTGACAGGAATCATCTTCACGAAATCGGTAAGAGATTTTTTTATTATGTCGTTAATTTTTTGTTCAAAACCACGCTATTTACTGTACGCGTTCAAATTAAAAATGTGATTTAAAAGTCTACTTTATGTATGTTTGTGGGTTTGTGGGTTTGGGTATAAGATTCTATAATAAAATTCCGCAATCAATTTTAGCTTTGCAATTACAACAGTTTAAAAACACTGTTAAAAATATAAAAATAACTGATACAGAAAGTCTACTATACTGTTGACGATTACTTAGATGATAAGAATGTGTGGATATAGAACCTGTACAAGACAGTAATGACTAAATGTAACTAGTATTAGGAATAATATTTTTAAAAGAGCAACCGCCGAGTTTCTTGCTGGCTCTTCTCGGTAGTAACAGCTTTCTGAAGCAGTATAGTAAACGATTCAAAAGCACTTGTTTACAAGTTTGTTTGAATAAAGAATATTTTGAATTTGAATATATGTGTAACTTTTCACTTGTAAGCTTCTGTTAGAATTACTTGCTTTATTACTACTTACTACTTACTTTATTATTACTTACTAGTTACTTTATTGCGTCACAGATTATTAATGGAACAATTTTTTTTCTAGGATGACGCTAATGCAAACTACGACACTATACGCAATATGTTGACATCTGGAGGTAGAGGTCATTGACCTTCGCCAACGATTAAAAGTAATTTAGGGATAATTTTATTTAAATTAAGTTTATTTATTTATATTGCACAAGTGGAGTGTGTTTTGTGATCAGAGATTTTAATGTACTAGCTATATATAAACCGAATTAAAGATTGGCAACACTTGCTTAAACATATAGGAAAACAGCGGTTCTTATCATGTAGAGAACTTGCGTCGACTTCACCTCTACGAAATGTAGTTCAGAAATCAATGGTTGGAAAGCTACTTAGCAAATCCAATAACAGTGAAAAATTCTAAACACATAAATTGACAACATTAATTATGATAAACGCTAAAACTCCGATATCTAGCGCCGAATAGCAATTCTACGTAGTACTTAGTGTGAATTCGATGCTTTGAATTTCCATAGAATATATTAGTGATGTTGTATTTCTAATTAGAAGAATATCCCATACTTTACATAACATTCCACAAAATGAGCATAGATGTTTGATTTCAATATCGTTTCCACTACGTAGTACATTCTGCTCTGTGTGTGAAAGTGATTTCGGAAACGTTTTTTATTATATTTGCAAATATAGTAATCAAACGGAACTACTTTAAAACTTATTTCTCTTTAATCAACCTCTTCAACATTAGTATTTAGTAATTACGTAATATAACTAGTAGTAGGAAATAAGAAAATATCTACAGAACAAAAGAAACTAATGCCAAAATCGATGTTTCGATGAACATATATGAAATTGCCTTTGGATTTAAAACAATATATATTTTTTAATTTATTTAGTATTCAATTGCTAAAGTTCTTTTCAAGAGCGCTATTCATTATATTGTTATCTGCAAAATATAGTGTTGTGCTATAATAACTTCTAAATTAAAAAAAAACTAAATAGCTCAAATAAATTATTTTGTTACTAAAATAAATTAAAAAATGAAATTACATTTCTAAATCTTTCAAGTTAAATTTATACTGAAGATGTTATTCATAGTGATATCGAGAAGTTGTGGCACGACACTATAATTTGACTTGGAATTTTTTTTTATACGATACATGCACACATGGAAAATTGAAATTGAATTAACTAAATTTACATTTATAGAAATGTTATAGAGATTGCAAGTTAAGTTGAAAGATATACCCTGCCTTAAAGTTGTCTACCAGATCAGATCTAATGGGATCTAAATTAGAACTTATTTCAAATAATTTTGTAAGTGTTTGTCGGATTCTACTCTATTAGCAATTAAGAAAAATATATTTTATCGTCGTTTTTCACCCCAAATAAAGTAATATTTTATTTGATTGGAACCCTAAAGATGATATTGGTTCCTAATGACCAGATAGGTTCTGTTTTAAAAACAAATGTCCGTGCATATAAAACACGCTGAAAGTAAACATTTTTTAACGAAATAAAGAAACTATAATACGTCTTAATATTATTTAATTTTCCAAAAGATTTAAATTCGATTGATTCATTTTCTAAATCGTGAAAACGGAACAGAGAAACTGACTTATGAATAATAAATATACATTATCTGTAGTAAGCACTTACATTTTCCACTTACCATAATTAATTTCTGACTCATCTGTAATTCCCTACGTGTACTATAGATAATGTAATCTTTTATCTCTTCGCTGTTAAAATGATATATTATTGAATAAATTAATTTATACAATAAATATTCGCGAGTGTATTATATATTGTAATTTATGTAAATATTTTTAATAAAGTGATTTGTGTTCGAATGTTGGATTTTGTTTTATTGTTTCAAAATTTATGAATACTATTAAATGTTGTCCGGTCGATCGTTCGAATCGTTTTTTTTAAACTATTAAATTTTTTTTACATTAATAACTTAGAATCTTGTACGATTAGAAAATAACGTATTATAGATACGCTGTTTCTAAAATTTGATTAATATATCCAAAATGGCTAAATTAGTTTAAGCCAACACATTTATTTTACCATAACATATCTTAAAAAAATAGGACGAGAGTTATTTTATAGAGATATTATTTTATATTATTTACCCTCATTTTAGATAAATGAGGGTAAATAATATATTTTTTTTTAAATCGATCTATAATATTTAGAATATCGATTACCTTGTATAATAATCGATTATTTTTCAAATACATAATGACGTATTGTAATATTTGATGATACGAGTAAATGTTTACCTACATTTATTTTATTGCACATATTTATGATATCTATGATAAAGGAAGATTAAGAATAAAAATGCCGACACGTATGACCTAAACTAAACTATAATACTTATTATACTGCGTCCATCATATTATCAGTCTTCTGACAGCTCACGCTCATTAAGTTTTGTATTGCTTACGTACAAATATCATACAAATAATATTTGTACTTTATGGATGGGTACCGCCCACTTAGTGATGTCACACATAATGGGTTACTACGATTATGCCACAGATTAAAAATAATCGGTAGAAATCGATGTTACGAGTATTAAAAGACATTTAATAACATTATATAAAGTTTTACTTTCTTCTTAGTTAATACATGAATACAAATAAAACAATCAGGATATTTTAATTTATTTTATTAGCACGAGTCGTCGGAATGATAATCAACACTAGACTCCTCCGATGAGGAGTCTTCAGTAGCAGTTATTATTAGCCCTTGTGTAGATAATATATTATCAAACGCAATATCACGTTCCCAATCAGAGAATATTACTCTTTTAGTTCTTTCCACCACACTTGCCCAGTTCTCGGCCGTTACGTGGGTGCAAGCATTTTTTAGCAATTGCAACATTTTATTCGCTGTGAATGGGGGGCTTGTATTGCATCTCGCAGCATGCCCTTTTACTTGTGCCCATATAAGTTCTATTGCGTTGTACTGGCAGTGGTATGGAGGAATCCGAAGAACAGTATGGCCATATTCTGCTGCCATTTCATTGATTACATAGCGTTTTGCTCTCTTTTTGGTTTTTAATATTTTTATTAATTCAACTTTTAACATTGAGTCGTCCACATTTTCTCCATTGTCCCGAAGCCAATTAATTATTTCATGCTTTTTATTAGCCTGTGTTGGCATTTTGTCAATTTGACGGGAGTGGTAGGGCGCATTATCAATAAAAATTATTGATGGTTCTTCCAATGAAATGAGCATTTTTTTGAACCACTCTTCATACACATTTGCATTCATCTCTTCGTGGTAGTCATTTGATTTCTTCGATTTAAATGCCAACAGTGCGTCTTGTACAAATCCTTTTGCTGTACCTGCATGGCAAATGATTAGGCGCTCACCTTTTCCCATTGGTACTGAGGAAGTGGAATTAGCAGTATCATCAGTCCAGAAACGAGATAGTGTGTGGTTAGCGTTGAGCCATGTTTCATCCGTGAAAACAATATTTGCCCAATCTTGTATTTTCTTTGCCTCTCTTAAAAAATCACAACGTGCTATAGCTATATCTGTGCGTTCCATTAATAATTTTCTTTTATTTAACTTTTTATATGAAAAGCCAATTGTGTTCAAAACTTTGACCAAAGAAGATTTTTCACCATGAAATAGACCACTTCTTTTCAAAGAAACAATAAGTTTTCTCAAAGTTGGAATTTCTTTTCTCAAGTAGTAATCTAGTTTACGTAGGTTATCATTAATCGAATTACTTAGGTACGTAATTCGATTAATGATAGTAGGTACTATAATCGGAATGGTATCGCATACGAGAATCTTTAGGACATCACTATCGTCAATCTGTCAAAAGATGGTTAATATAATGGACAGTGTATACAGATATATACATAAAAGTAATTATATTACTTTTGTACTGTGGAATGTCACAAAGTAACGCATACTTCTATAAATTATGCTAAGCATTTTTAAGTACCTACCTATATCTCACGATTAGTATTAAAGTGACCTAATTCAAAATTAATTTCAATACCGTCTATGACATCACGCTACGAACTATTCTAGTGTTTCCTTGCTATTTCAAATTATTGGTATGCTTAACACTCACGAGTTCTGTTGATATTACGCTTGATTCGAATTTTCCACTACACAACTTTTTTAAATTAAACACTTTAATACTTATAATAATAACTATAATAAAAATAAGCGTGCGACATATTTTATGATATTTTTGTTAGATATTAAGGTCGAGTTTCTTACTCGACCTTTATATCCATTCTTTATGCATTATTCTTTAGAGTATTTAATGTTTCTGCATTTTTGTATATTTATATTATTTTTCTTCGTTGTCATCTGTGTTTGTAATCTAATTGTCAATCAAAAGGTTCGTCAATCGGCATTGTGCTTAAAAACGACCAATTTCAAAGCGTTAGTAATTTATAAATTAGTGTAAGTTGTTGAAAATGTAAAACTATATTCCTAAGGCCTTAGGGTTTTATTTATAAAACATATTGCTATTAAATGGATGTATAGCAAGTCGGATAAAATAAAGTAAGTAAAGTGAAAACCTTTTTTGAGTTTCTTTTGTAATACTGCTGACAAGCTCCATACATCTAAGGTCAGATTTAACTTATAATCGATTGCTGATCAATTCCCTGCTTGTTAGACCAGTTTAGAGACATGATCTTACCGAATTTCATGCTTCTTTACAATTTCCGCGTTAGCAGTGTGGTATCCGACTAAGTAGAATAGTACCACCCTCATTTCTTACCGAGGTGTCGTAAAAGGCGACTAAGGTAAGTCAACCCGCCGTGTGGTATCCGGCTGACTAGAATGGACCACCCTCATTTCTTACCGATGTGTCGTAAAAGGCGACTAAGGTAATTGAACCACCGTGTGGTATCCGGTTTAGTAGAATAAACCTCCTACTTACCGAGGTGTCATAGAATACGACTAAGGTAAGTTGACAGCAGGCAGGCTAACGGTCGTAAAAACGCAGCCAAATCATGTTACAGCATGTTTATAACATGTTGTGCCGACCCTACTTAGAGTGGGATAAGGGCAGGAGGATATATATTTACATTTTCCGCGTACGTTATATTTTTTAATCACTTTATCAATATTGACAACTTTTAAAAAATGTATTTGTTGGTCTTTGACCTTGGGTGTATATCTTTAATATTTAAATGAGTTAATCTTGTATATATATATATTTTCCGAATCTCAGAAACGGCTCCAACGATTTTCCTGAAATTCAGCATGTAGGAGGTTTTGGGGGAGAAAAATTGATCTAACTAGGTTTTATGTAAAAAAAATATTGTTTTATCCCTGTTTTTGGACATTAAAAAACACTAACATTTATATTGAATTGAATTTTCGCCATTATCTGTCAAGTTGGCGTAGCCTTTTCGGTTAGCGGGCAGCCTCGAGAAATGTGAATGCCAAGGATCGATCCCCAACTAAATAATTGTTTTTTCTTTTTCGTTTAAGTTTTTAATTTTTTTTTGTTAAAAATTCCCGAGCGAAGCTCGGTCACCCAGATATTTTGTATTTAAGTATGTATTAAAAATATATATGTATATATTCACCAGTTGTTTGTCACCCATAACTCAATAATTAAGTTACTTACTTACTACGTTATATACTTATTTTATTTTTATTTATTTATTTTCTGCAAATGACGGAAAAATTTAATACCAATATTTTCTTATATAGGTACTATATTTTCTTATGAATTAACTCTTGAGAAGAGCAATAAAGACTACTTGATAAATATAACATATTTGAAATTATATGTAATGGCTGTCTGTTTGTTTTCCCGATATGTGTATGTCTAAGTTACAAAATTAGAACCGCATTCCCTTAATGCGCTTATTTAAAAACTGAAGTAGTCTTCTCCAATAATCTTTTTACAAATAGTACCTAAGCCTTCCTCGGTAATTTTTAAAAAATAAAAAAAATAAACCTTAAAAAAAAATAATAGTAGGGTAGGTGGGGCTCGATAGGTATTTTCATTTCTCGAGACCACCCGTTCCCCAAATAAGCTACGCCGACTTGACTATTTACGGCAAAAATAGGTTTATTATTCAATGTAAATTTTTTTTAATGCACAAAAACAGAGATAAAACGATTTTTTAAAGTAAAACGTAACTAGATCGATTGTTCTCCTCCAAAACCCCCTACATTGACTTTCAGGTAAATCGTTCGAGCCGTTACAGAGACCCTGAAAAATAATAATAATAAAAAAATAATAATAATAATAATTTTTAATAAATATAAAAAAGATACCTTGTTATTATAAAAGATAGATTAAAAAGAAACCTTGTTCGGGCCATTATATTTTAATTTTGCAACACGTAATAACGCCTTCATGAAAGTCATGAGTGCAACATTAGCTAATGACGATATAAGTAACACTTAACATAATACTTCAGTGAAAATGAAACTGTAACCCGTTTCCATAGATTATAAAATAGTCCTTATTTGTGGGTGGTGACAAATGCTGATGAGTAGTTTTAATAAGTATTCCTATACAGGTGGACGATTACGTTGAGCTCATTCAACAAGTGGACACATGTTTATACTAGGAATAAAGTATTATCTATTCGGACAATATGTGGTATGATTAAAGTTAAATTACTATATTAATAATATTGCTTTATTTTATTAAAACAGTGTATAAGAAAAATAGACAGCCGCCATTTCTTACCAGGTGTCGTAAAAGGCGACTAAGGTAAGTTGATACATCGTGTGGTATCCGGTTGAGTAGAATAGACCACCCTCTTTCTTACCGAAGTGTTGTAAAATACGACTAAGGTAAGTTGACGTCAGGCAAGCGTTCGGTCGGAAAATACGTAAAAAATCATGTGACAATATGAATATAACATGTTGTGCTGACCCAACTTAGAGTGGTATAAGGGAAGGAGGCATAAAAAAGTGCCTAAGAATAGGTAATTTGTAAAGTGATAGTTTTATCGAAATGATGACAAACTTATTTAAAATCATTCGGATTATATGGTGATGTAGCGAAAAAAAGTTCAAAGACATCATTGAACCTTTTACAATTATTGTAATAGGTAACAATATCTTCAAAACTAGGCAAAACTATCGGCTTTGACGATCTAACCACGGTAGTTACAATTCTTCCGAAAACTGGAACTTAGAAATTTACTTCTAATAGATGTCGATTTCTGGCTACATCGCGTTGACTCGAATGATTTATAATTTTAAATTAACTATACTCATAAGAGTTGATGATTTTTATACTGATACATTTATCCGTATTTTTTATATTTGTCCATATCATCTTTAAAAAACTTTAATGTAAAAATAAATAAATAAATAATTTAATGTTACCCCTTACGGCCTGTACGAGATTGTCAGGCAAAACTTGTAACCATAAGGCTTCGGCTACGCTATAAAGCGACGCGGACTGCGATTTGTGAGCGACGGAAACAAAGACACTGTCAAGTAAGCGGGCGGCTACACATGTCGCTCCATATCGCTAGCGAATTATGGTTCGTAAGCGATTCGCTCTACCCGTCGCGTCGCAGATCGCTGCTAAGCTTAGCCGCGCACTAAGAGCGTTGAAGATACAAAATCATATTGCGCAAAACTTCTATTGGAGGACAGGCGAAACAACATCGTAATTCATTTCTTATAATTTAATAATTACATTTAATTTCAGCTGTATATGTAATCTGCTGTGTCAAATAATAAGTTGTGCGATAACATTAGTTTTTATCGCTGTTGTTGTGGTAATAATATTATGGGCTGGCAATTTCTTAGGAGGTATGTATCTAAAAATGTTTCCTGTATGTGCTTTTAATATTCAAATTGTTCGTATTTTGTTTATTGTCCTTTATTTTCAATAATATAGCTTCAGAATGTTATGTTCAATATTATAAGCTTAATCAGCTTTTATACAATGACGTAAATAGAATTCAATTTAATGAACTTGAAGGATGTCTGGCTAGGGGTTACCACGATGTGTCACGACTAAGTGTCTAGCATTAACTGACGTGATTTTTAATATTATTCTAAAGTAATACTAAAGATCACACTAAATAATTTGACAACTGTCGATCGGTATTCTGAGTAGCGTTTACCTCCCAAAGCCACTATGACCCAAATTTCATAATGTACCATCGTTCTTACCTGTGTTGGGAGCATGCACTATCAAACTTTCAGCTTTTATAAAATGACGAAAGTGGTGGAAAGTTGGGTCCATGGGCTCTTAGTCCATTACAAATGATAACATATTATAGATTCTGTTTCTATCTCTATTTTAGCAGTTTTTCTAGTGTCCGAAAACAAGCATAAAATGACGTTTTTCTAAATGAAACCTAGCTAGATCGATTTTTCCCCGCGAAACCACCTACATACTAAGTTTCATGAAAATCGTTAAAGCCATTTCCGAAATTCAGAAAATATACATATATATATATATATATATATATATATATATATATATATATATATATATATAGACAAGATTAACTCATTTCAATATTAAAAATAGTTATATCAACAAATATAAAACTTAATTATGAAACGCAATTTTAACAAATAAAAGGATACCTAAGTTTGTATAAAAGATATTTTATTACTTTATCAATAACAGCCATATTATAATCTTTACATACCCTTTATTAGAGGCCAAAATTCGTGTCATGCCGTGAAAAAGAAGTGTTCAATACAAAAAAAATTATTACAAATGCAAAGGTAAGGGTACAGCACTCGATCTTTCATACTAAGTACCCTTCTACAATCGCCATTACAATTGTAGATAGAATATTACAGAAATATTATTAGTTTTGTATGAAATTCGGAATCCGTGCAATTAGTAGATGCTTGAAAAAACCGTGTAATTCTCTATTACGCTTTAATCAAGCTCTTGTTTAGTTATCAGACTTAATTGCTTCATATCTTGATAACATTTTCTATCTTAAAACTATAATGACTATAATGAGTAGTATTCATTATTGTATAGAAACGTCCTATACTCACGTTTTAATCTACCTTTTTATCGCTATTTAATGCCGTATAAAGAGCTCATGAATAAGGACCCTTATGAGGAGGAAACAACCGATAGAATAAGACGTGAGTATGGCCGGTTTCTATAGAATAACTATGTAGATGGTATAGTAGATTGAATAATTTAGTTGAAACGCTGACTAATTTGCCACTGTCTTATTGGAAACTTATGCTAATATAAGCATATCCCTTAATTTAACAAGAAATCTATCTTTGCCTTAGCCAAGACTTGTATTTAATTACATATAAAGAAAACAATGTGAAAGTCTCCAAATAGCCAATGGCAAATTGATGTTATAGATACATCAAAAATTAATTGTATCGTCTTACTAAACGTATTATCTTTTAGTAAATTAATATAGATGTTTTCTTTCAGATGGAACATAAAAGAATGGCTTTTTGTATGGCTCTAAGGAACTCGTTGCTTACGTTTAATGTTAAATAACCTACTATTAAATAACAATTATACAGAACCACAACAATGGTAACACAAATTGTAAATAAATGTTAAGATAAATAATCTTGCATACTTTTTTATTTTTGATCATTCACTGGACAAGGTTGAGGATAGTATGTTTTTCACAATAAATGTAATAAACTATTAAGATCTATACAACCGCTATTTTGAGAAGTCTAAATATAATAACTAATTCTATTAGTTGATACATAACTATTGTAAATCTTGACTTAAAATTAACAAGACCAAAACAAGAACAAAAGAAACTAATGCCAAAATCGATGTTTCGATGAACATATATGAAATTGCCTTTGGATTTAAAACAATATATATTTTTTAATTTATTTAGTATTCAATTGCTAAAGTTCTTTTCAAGAGCGCTATTCATTATATTGTTATCTGCAAAATATAGTGTTGTGCTATAATAACTTCTAAATTAAAAAAAAACTAAATAGCTCAAATAAATTATTTTGTTACTAAAATAAATTAAAAAATGAAATTACATTTCTAAATCTTTCAAGTTAAATTTATACTGAAGATGTTATTCATAGTGATATCGAGAAGTTGTGGCACGACACTATAATTTGACTTGGAATTTTTTTTTATACGATACATGCACACATGGAAAATTGAAATTGAATTAACTAAATTTACATTTATAGAAATGTTATAGAGATTGCAAGTTAAGTTGAAAGATATACCCTGCCTTAAAGTTGTCTACCAGATCAGATCTAATGGGATCTAAATTAGAACTTATTTCAAATAATTTTGTAAGTGTTTGTCGGATTCTACTCTATTAGCAATTAAGAAAAATATATTTTATCGTCGTTTTTCACCCCAAATAAAGTAATATTTTATTTGATTGGAACCCTAAAGATGATATTGGTTCCTAATGACCAGATAGGTTCTGTTTTAAAAACAAATGTCCGTGCATATAAAACACGCTGAAAGTAAACATTTTTTAACGAAATAAAGAAACTATAATACGTCTTAATATTATTTAATTTTCCAAAAGATTTAAATTCGATTGATTCATTTTCTAAATCGTGAAAACGGAACAGAGAAACTGACTTATGAATAATAAATATACATTATCTGTAGTAAGCACTTACATTTTCCACTTACCATAATTAATTTCTGACTCATCTGTAATTCCCTACGTGTACTATAGATAATGTAATCTTTTATCTCTTCGCTGTTAAAATGATATATTATTGAATAAATTAATTTATACAATAAATATTCGCGAGTGTATTATATATTGTAATTTATGTAAATATTTTTAATAAAGTGATTTGTGTTCGAATGTTGGATTTTGTTTTATTGTTTCAAAATTTATGAATACTATTAAATGTTGTCCGGTCGATCGTTCGAATCGTTTTTTTTAAACTATTAAATTTTTTTTACATTAATAACTTAGAATCTTGTACGATTAGAAAATAACGTATTATAGATACGCTGTTTCTAAAATTTGATTAATATATCCAAAATGGCTAAATTAGTTTAAGCCAACACATTTATTTTACCATAACATATCTTAAAAAAATAGGACGAGAGTTATTTTATAGAGATATTATTTTATATTAATTTTTTTTAAATCGATCTATAATATTTAGAATATCGATTACCTTGTATAATAATCGATTATTTTTCAAATACATAATGACGTATTGTAATATTTGATGATACGAGTAAATGTTTACCTACATTTATTTTATTGCACATATTTATGATATCTATGATAAAGGAAGATTAAGAATAAAAATGCCGACACGTATGACCTAAACTAAACTATAATACTTATTATACTGCGTCCATCATATTATCAGTCTTCTGACAGCTCACGCTCATTAAGTTTTGTATTGCTTACGTACAAATATCATACAAATAATATTTGTACTTTATGGATGGGTACCGCCCACTTAGTGATGTCACACATAATGGGTTACTACGATTATGCCACAGATTAAAAATAATCGGTAGAAATCGATGTTACGAGTATTAAAAGACATTTAATAACATTATATAAAGTTTTACTTTCTTCTTAGTTAATACATGAATACAAATAAAACAATCAGGATATTTTAATTTATTTTATTAGCACGAGTCGTCGGAATGATAATCAACACTAGACTCCTCCGATGAGGAGTCTTCAGTAGCAGTTATTATTAGCCCTTGTGTAGATAATATATTATCAAACGCAATATCACGTTCCCAATCAGAGAATATTACTCTTTTAGTTCTTTCCACCACACTTGCCCAGTTCTCGGCCGTTACGTGGGTGCAAGCATTTTTTAGCAATTGCAACATTTTATTCGCTGTGAATGGGGGGCTTGTATTGCATCTCGCAGCATGCCCTTTTACTTGTGCCCATATAAGTTCTATTGCGTTGTACTGGCAGTGGTATGGAGGAATCCGAAGAACAGTATGGCCATATTCTGCTGCCATTTCATTGATTACATAGCGTTTTGCTCTCTTTTTGGTTTTTAATATTTTTATTAATTCAACTTTTAACATTGAGTCGTCCACATTTTCTCCATTGTCCCGAAGCCAATTAATTATTTCATGCTTTTTATTAGCCTGTGTTGGCATTTTGTCAATTTGACGGGAGTGGTAGGGCGCATTATCAATAAAAATTATTGATGGTTCTTCCAATGAAATGAGCATTTTTTTGAACCACTCTTCATACACATTTGCATTCATCTCTTCGTGGTAGTCATTTGATTTCTTCGATTTAAATGCCAACAGTGCGTCTTGTACAAATCCTTTTGCTGTACCTGCATGGCAAATGATTAGGCGCTCACCTTTTCCCATTGGTACTGAGGAAGTGGAATTAGCAGTATCATCAGTCCAGAAACGAGATAGTGTGTGGTTAGCGTTGAGCCATGTTTCATCCGTGAAAACAATATTTGCCCAATCTTGTATTTTCTTTGCCTCTCTTAAAAAATCACAACGTGCTATAGCTATATCTGTGCGTTCCATTAATAATTTTCTTTTATTTAACTTTTTATATGAAAAGCCAATTGTGTTCAAAACTTTGACCAAAGAAGATTTTTCACCATGAAATAGACCACTTCTTTTCAAAGAAACAATAAGTTTTCTCAAAGTTGGAATTTCTTTTCTCAAGTAGTAATCTAGTTTACGTAGGTTATCATTAATCGAATTACTTAGGTACGTAATTCGATTAATGATAGTAGGTACTATAATCGGAATGGTATCGCATACGAGAATCTTTAGGACATCACTATCGTCAATCTGTCAAAAGATGGTTAATATAATGGACAGTGTATACAGATATATACATAAAAGTAATTATATTACTTTTGTACTGTGGAATGTCACAAAGTAACGCATACTTCTATAAATTATGCTAAGCATTTTTAAGTACCTACCTATATCTCACGATTAGTATTAAAGTGACCTAATTCAAAATTAATTTCAATACCGTCTATGACATCACGCTACGAACTATTCTAGTGTTTCCTTGCTATTTCAAATTATTGGTATGCTTAACACTCACGAGTTCTGTTGATATTACGCTTGATTCGAATTTTCCACTACACAACTTTTTTAAATTAAACACTTTAATACTTATAATAATAACTATAATAAAAATAAGCGTGCGACATATTTTATGATATTTTTGTTAGATATTAAGGTCGAGTTTCTTACTCGACCTTTATATCCATTCTTTATGCATTATTCTTTAGAGTATTTAATGTTTCTGCATTTTTGTATATTTATATTATTTTTCTTCGTTGTCATCTGTGTTTGTAATCTAATTGTCAATCAAAAGGTTCGTCAATCGGCATTGTGCTTAAAAACGACCAATTTCAAAGCGTTAGTAATTTATAAATTAGTGTAAGTTGTTGAAAATGTAAAACTATATTCCTAAGGCCTTAGGGTTTTATTTATAAAACATATTGCTATTAAATGGATGTATAGCAAGTCGGATAAAATAAAGTAAGTAAAGTGAAAACCTTTTTTGAGTTTCTTTTGTAATACTGCTGACAAGCTCCATACATCTAAGGTCAGATTTAACTTATAATCGATTGCTGATCAATTCCCTGCTTGTTAGACCAGTTTAGAGACATGATCTTACCGAATTTCATGCTTCTTTACAATTTCCGCGTTAGCAGTGTGGTATCCGACTAAGTAGAATAGTACCACCCTCATTTCTTACCGAGGTGTCGTAAAAGGCGACTAAGGTAAGTCAACCCGCCGTGTGGTATCCGGCTGACTAGAATGGACCACCCTCATTTCTTACCGATGTGTCGTAAAAGGCGACTAAGGTAATTGAACCACCGTGTGGTATCCGGTTTAGTAGAATAAACCTCCTACTTACCGAGGTGTCATAGAATACGACTAAGGTAAGTTGACAGCAGGCAGGCTAACGGTCGTAAAAACGCAGCCAAATCATGTTACAGCATGTTTATAACATGTTGTGCCGACCCTACTTAGAGTGGGATAAGGGCAGGAGGATATATATTTACATTTTCCGCGTACGTTATATTTTTTAATCACTTTATCAATATTGACAACTTTTAAAAAATGTATTTGTTGGTCTTTGACCTTGGGTGTATATCTTTAATATTTAAATGAGTTAATCTTGTATATATATATATTTTCCGAATCTCAGAAACGGCTCCAACGATTTTCCTGAAATTCAGCATGTAGGAGGTTTTGGGGGAGAAAAATTGATCTAACTAGGTTTTATGTAAAAAAAATATTGTTTTATCCCTGTTTTTGGACATTAAAAAACACTAACATTTATATTGAATTGAATTTTCGCCATTATCTGTCAAGTTGGCGTAGCCTTTTCGGTTAGCGGGCAGCCTCGAGAAATGTGAATGCCAAGGATCGATCCCCAACTAAATAATTGTTTTTTCTTTTTCGTTTAAGTTTTTAATTTTTTTTTGTTAAAAATTCCCGAGCGAAGCTCGGTCACCCAGATATTTTGTATTTAAGTATGTATTAAAAATATATATGTATATATTCACCAGTTGTTTGTCACCCATAACTCAATAATTAAGTTACTTACTTACTACGTTATATACTTATTTTATTTTTATTTATTTATTTTCTGCAAATGACGGAAAAATTTAATACCAATATTTTCTTATATAGGTACTATATTTTCTTATGAATTAACTCTTGAGAAGAGCAATAAAGACTACTTGATAAATATAACATATTTGAAATTATATGTAATGGCTGTCTGTTTGTTTTCCCGATATGTGTATGTCTAAGTTACAAAATTAGAACCGCATTCCCTTAATGCGCTTATTTAAAAACTGAAGTAGTCTTCTCCAATAATCTTTTTACAAATAGTACCTAAGCCTTCCTCGGTAATTTTTAAAAAATAAAAAAAATAAACCTTAAAAAAAAATAATAGTAGGGTAGGTGGGGCTCGATAGGTATTTTCATTTCTCGAGACCACCCGTTCCCCAAATAAGCTACGCCGACTTGACTATTTACGGCAAAAATAGGTTTATTATTCAATGTAAATTTTTTTTAATGCACAAAAACAGAGATAAAACGATTTTTTAAAGTAAAACGTAACTAGATCGATTGTTCTCCTCCAAAACCCCCTACATTGACTTTCAGGTAAATCGTTCGAGCCGTTACAGAGACCCTGAAAAATAATAATAATAAAAAAATAATAATAATAATAATTTTTAATAAATATAAAAAAGATACCTTGTTATTATAAAAGATAGATTAAAAAGAAACCTTGTTCGGGCCATTATATTTTAATTTTGCAACACGTAATAACGCCTTCATGAAAGTCATGAGTGCAACATTAGCTAATGACGATATAAGTAACACTTAACATAATACTTCAGTGAAAATGAAACTGTAACCCGTTTCCATAGATTATAAAATAGTCCTTATTTGTGGGTGGTGACAAATGCTGATGAGTAGTTTTAATAAGTATTCCTATACAGGTGGACGATTACGTTGAGCTCATTCAACAAGTGGACACATGTTTATACTAGGAATAAAGTATTATCTATTCGGACAATATGTGGTATGATTAAAGTTAAATTACTATATTAATAATATTGCTTTATTTTATTAAAACAGTGTATAAGAAAAATAGACAGCCGCCATTTCTTACCAGGTGTCGTAAAAGGCGACTAAGGTAAGTTGATACATCGTGTGGTATCCGGTTGAGTAGAATAGACCACCCTCTTTCTTACCGAGGTGTTGTAAAATACGACTAAGGTAAGTTGACGTCAGGCAAGCGTTCGGTCGGAAAATACGTAAAAAATCATGTGACAATATGAATATAACATGTTGTGCTGACCCAACTTAGAGTGGTATAAGGGAAGGAGGCATAAAAAAGTGCCTAAGAATAGGTAATTTGTAAAGTGATAGTTTTATCGAAATGATGACAAACTTATTTAAAATCATTCGGATTATATGGTGATGTAGCGAAAAAAAGTTCAAAGACATCATTGAACCTTTTACAATTATTGTAATAGGTAACAATATCTTCAAAACTAGGCAAAACTATCGGCTTTGACGATCTAACCACGGTAGTTACAATTCTTCCGAAAACTGGAACTTAGAAATTTACTTCTAATAGATGTCGATTTCTGGCTACATCGCGTTGACTCGAATGATTTATAATTTTAAATTAACTATACTCATAAGAGTTGATGATTTTTATACTGATACATTTATCCGTATTTTTTATATTTGTCCATATCATCTTTAAAAAACTTTAATGTAAAAATAAATAAATAAATAATTTAATGTTACCCCTTACGGCCTGTACGAGATTGTCAGGCAAAACTTGTAACCATAAGGCTTCGGCTACGCTATAAAGCGACGCGGACTGCGATTTGTGAGCGACGGAAACAAAGACACTGTCAAGTAAGCGGGCGGCTACACATGTCGCTCCATATCGCTAGCGAATTATGGTTCGTAAGCGATTCGCTCTACCCGTCGCGTCGCAGATCGCTGCTAAGCTTAGCCGCGCACTAAGAGCGTTGAAGATACAAAATCATATTGCGCAAAACTTCTATTGGAGGACAGGCGAAACAACATCGTAATTCATTTCTTATAATTTAATAATTACATTTAATTTCAGCTGTATATGTAATCTGCTGTGTCAAATAATAAGTTGTGCGATAACATTAGTTTTTATCGCTGTTGTTGTGGTAATAATATTATGGGCTGGCAATTTCTTAGGAGGTATGTATCTAAAAATGTTTCCTGTATGTGCTTTTAATATTCAAATTGTTCGTATTTTGTTTATTGTCCTTTATTTTCAATAATATAGCTTCAGAATGTTATGTTCAATATTATAAGCTTAATCAGCTTTTATACAATGACGTAAATAGAATTCAATTTAATGAACTTGAAGGATGTCTGGCTAGGGGTTACCACGATGTGTCACGACTAAGTGTCTAGCATTAACTGACGTGATTTTTAATATTATTCTAAAGTAATACTAAAGATCACACTAAATAATTTGACAACTGTCGATCGGTATTCTGAGTAGCGTTTACCTCCCAAAGCCACTATGACCCAAATTTCATAATGTACCATCGTTCTTACCTGTGTTGGGAGCATGCACTATCAAACTTTCAGCTTTTATAAAATGACGAAAGTGGTGGAAAGTTGGGTCCATGGGCTCTTAGTCCATTACAAATGATAACATATTATAGATTCTGTTTCTATCTCTATTTTAGCAGTTTTTCTAGTGTCCGAAAACAAGCATAAAATGACGTTTTTCTAAATGAAACCTAGCTAGATCGATTTTTCCCCGCGAAACCACCTACATACTAAGTTTCATGAAAATCGTTAAAGCCATTTCCGAAATTCAGAAAATATACATATATATATATATATATATATATATATATATATATATATATATATATATATATATATATATATAGACAAGATTAACTCATTTCAATATTAAAAATAGTTATATCAACAAATATAAAACTTAATTATGAAACGCAATTTTAACAAATAAAAGGATACCTAAGTTTGTATAAAAGATATTTTATTACTTTATCAATAACAGCCATATTATAATCTTTACATACCCTTTATTAGAGGCCAAAATTCGTGTCATGCCGTGAAAAAGAAGTGTTCAATACAAAAAAAATTATTACAAATGCAAAGGTAAGGGTACAGCACTCGATCTTTCATACTAAGTACCCTTCTACAATCGCCATTACAATTGTAGATAGAATATTACAGAAATATTATTAGTTTTGTATGAAATTCGGAATCCGTGCAATTAGTAGATGCTTGAAAAAACCGTGTAATTCTCTATTACGCTTTAATCAAGCTCTTGTTTAGTTATCAGACTTAATTGCTTCATATCTTGATAACATTTTCTATCTTAAAACTATAATGACTATAATGAGTAGTATTCATTATTGTATAGAAACGTCCTATACTCACGTTTTAATCTACCTTTTTATCGCTATTTAATGCCGTATAAAGAGCTCATGAATAAGGACCCTTATGAGGAGGAAACAACCGATAGAATAAGACGTGAGTATGGCCGGTTTCTATAGAATAACTATGTAGATGGTATAGTAGATTGAATAATTTAGTTGAAACGCTGACTAATTTGCCACTGTCTTATTGGAAACTTATGCTAATATAAGCATATCCCTTAATTTAACAAGAAATCTATCTTTGCCTTAGCCAAGACTTGTATTTAATTACATATAAAGAAAACAATGTGAAAGTCTCCAAATAGCCAATGGCAAATTGATGTTATAGATACATCAAAAATTAATTGTATCGTCTTACTAAACGTATTATCTTTTAGTAAATTAATATAGATGTTTTCTTTCAGATGGAACATAAAAGAATGGCTTTTTGTATGGCTGTAAGGAACTCGTTGCTTACGTTTAATGTTAAATAACCTACTATTAAATAACAATTATACAGAACCACAACAATGGTAACACAAATTGTAAATAAATGTTAAGATAAATAATCTTGCATACTTTTTTATTTTTGATCATTCACTGGACAAGGTTGAGGATAGTATGTTTTTCACAATAAATGTAATAAACTATTAAGATCTATACAACCGCTATTTTGAGAAGTCTAAATATAATAACTAATTCTATTAGTTGATACATAACTATTGTAAATCTTGACTTAAAATTAAACTTGAGATTACGGTGCGGAGAGGAGCCGAGCGGAGAGGAGTGCAGCTAGGAGAGTGGTAGCGCCATTTGACGTAGTCGTCATTTGTGCGTAGAGTTGACAAGTTGTTGGGAAAGAATAAATAGGTTGACATTTGAGAAAATTGCTTCTTATATAAAAACATCGTTGCCATATTATTTTATAAATTTTGTATCGCCTCGAAAGGTATTATAAATAGATGATTTTCTGAATAAATGATGTTTAAATAATATATGTAATCCTATTCAATAAATTAAATGTATTTTTACCTTTTATCCTTCCTTTAATCTAATGTGCATTTTCTATATTTTTTTAATTATATCAATAAGAATTATATAGTAATCTGTTACTTATCTATTCAAGTAAGGTTTCAGGTCGATACACTGTAACCTTTAACTATAGGTTTCAGCAATATTAATTTTCGATCAAGCCGGTGGCGAGTTTAACCTTAATAGGATATAAATGGGTGTTAAATAGCATGTTTAGATCTTATCATGAATTTTATATTGATTATTCAAATATCAATCATTATATTAAAACGAATAGACATTATATGATTCAATATCTTTGAGTTATAAAAATCAGTTGAATATGAATTTAATCTAGTCGAGTCTTAAGTATTCAACGGACAATTCGAAATGTTGTACCATAGTGATTTTCCTATTCAATCTTCCAAAGTAGGGCCAATATCTGTTAACAGAAATGCTTTTACTGTTATCTTACAAAACAACAAGGGAATAAAAGAGGAAAAATCCTTTTCAATAGCTCACGCTTTCAAACCCCTATTTTACTATTCATCATTGTTTGCTATGAACAGTTTTATATTTTCTAAATGTGGAATAAACAAAGTTAATGTATATAACAAATTGTATAGCTTAATTTTAATATCAATTTATGTAACGTTGGTAACGTTTTTAACATCCACAACTTGGCAACAAATTAAAGCTGATAAGCCGTTAAGTATTTTGACTAAAGCTTTCACGGTTTCGCAAACAGTTGAAATTATCTACGATATTTTCATTAACTCATTTGTAAATAGTATCTATTATGTTACATTAATTGACATTCTTGAAAATATCGACGAGCATTTCAAAAAAGCGGAAGAACTATATTTAAGGAGACGTACTATTTCTATCATATTTACCACAATACTTGTAGTAACTATGTGTATAATATTTCTGCTCAAGAAAGTTCATATTGCAAATATACTAGAATTATCAATTTTTGTCTTCGTATCCTTACAAGGGATTATTAGTATTTACTTTCTCCTCCTTGTTTATGGGCAAATTGTATGTTTAAACATTATTTTGCTGTCGAAAGTTTGTGCCATGTCTTCATCAAAGCGAATGACTTTTCAAGATGGTCTAATGAAATCTTTATTACGAGTGAGTACGGGTTTTAGACTTTATTTTATTGGAATATGACCAATTCGTTTTCTTTTCAAATAACAATCAATACGAAAAATTATAGATCTTAAATATTATCTTCATATCGATCGAAATAAACATACCATATATAGAAAAAAAAATATTATGGTCTCTTATATATTTTAAATTGAACTTTTACGCATTAAAGAGTTATGACAAAAGATACACACTTTAGCATATTCCAAAAATAACCGGAATTTTGTTCAACCCAATAGTTCCGTAACACAATTTTATGATTATTATGAAATATAATGTTTCAATGTTTTTGGACCATCTTAGTATAGTAGTCTTAGAATAGTAATTTTTATTATTTAATTGCGTTTTATTTTATACTAACTGTGTGAGCAGCTTCGCTCGTGTGGAAATCTGTGTGTAACAAATTTTCGCTATATTTTTTTATTGCTGCTCCTCTTCTGTGCATCTTAGCGTGATGTTATATAGCTCTTCAGCTTTTTATATTAGTATAGATTTTAGATCAGCAAAACGTTATTGTGCTATCCAATTTGTTGATTATTAGTAACGACTTTTGCTGTTTCTGTTAGCGAATGTTCCTCTAAAATTAAAAAGATAGCCCACCAATTTAATCAGAAATTAAAACAGAAAGGGATCAACTACTTTTTCTTATGACCAAACAGACAAACGTATCCAGGATATATTGCTTGTAATGCTAGTACTAAAAGACGTGGAGGCAACACTGGACAAGGATTTCTTATTTGATACAGTTATGTAGCTAATTATAGTTATAGCCTAGGTCTCCTAGTCATGGTAAAATTGTTATGGTATATTACCATGTCAAGTCCATATTAGGGCCTGATACGACAATGTACTGGGTTAAGGAAAACAGTATTAATCCACCACAATGTATGTTTTTATAAATTTTATATTTAACCATTACAGCAGCTTCTTCTCTCCATCGCCAATCGTGAGGAGATGATCAAAAAGTCATATTGTTGGTTTGAGATCATGCAAATATATGATAAAATCTCGGACTGCGTGTATATTTTTAACAAAATCTATGCTATACAGGTGAGCAATTTTCTCACAGCTCTCTTCAAACTGGCTGCAGATTACTGTCCACTTGGACATAAGTTTTTCTTAGTGATATAACTTCCAATACACGATTAGCCCGTCCCATGACATGTATAATTTAGTCCAGATTTTATAGCACATCAAGCGAATTGCTTATCTACAACTTAAAGCTACCACTAATCACAAAGGTTATAATAGTTTAAGATTTGCTGCGTAAAGTCAGCGCCGCTTTTGACCCCAAGAGTACATCCTTGCCGTGATACAGATATTCATTGAGCTCTTGTCGGTGGTAACGAGAGGCCTAAGTTTTAAATTAATAAACCAAATTAATAATTAGGGAAAGATAGATTGACAGCATCAGTATACACTACTCCTAGGCCTACAACTTCCATATTTTTGTCCTGAACTCTCACTATTAAGACTTAATTTATGATTTTATACTTACAGATGTTATTAATGTTTAATTCCTGGCTCCTATGTACTATCGTTTCAATATGTCTAATAATATCACCCACATCAAAAGTAAGCGTGAATTAATAATCAATACCTGATTACTTATTTGTTTCATGATCTTTTATTTACTAGTAATTTTTCTTTAAGAACGATGACTTCGATACGGCAGATATAATATATTACTACATCTTTATGACGCTACGCCCATTTATTGTGACCAAAATGAGTGAATATTTAATAGAGGAATGGCAGAAAATGTTACGGATTCTTTTACATATTCTAATTTACGACAATCCACGTAAGTTTTTTTGTAGTACTACATTGTATAGATGGCATTGTTTCAACTAAGTGAATTCTTTTTATAGACCTTAATTTCCTCTTTTGTATTTTTTCTATTGAGGTCGATTCTGTAATTACCACACGTATTAGTAGAGTTCTTGATTACAAGGAGTAAATGCTATTACTGCTGTCTATTCATTCAATTGTAGGAACAATTATACAGTTGTCGCCACGATGTGTTAGCAATTGAGTATCTAAACAAAAAGCGTCTATTTTCCACTTTTTAAAAAATATACAAACGGCTTCTGATTTTCTTTCACTCTTACATCTATCTTCGTACGTCTACTAATTTTCGTATTTCCTTTTCAGATCAAGAATATCATAGTCAAATCGCGACAGCCATTGAACTAGTCGAGGCTAGAAAATTACAAATTTCGGCAAATCTTTGTCCAGTTACTATACCTGTTTTTGCAACGTTTACTGGTCGAGTTATATCCTATACTCTTATTATGATACAAAATTGCTACATACGTCATTAAAAATAGTTAGGTTTATGTGATACAATTTTTATGTACTATATTTACATCTTGTATCAGAACCAAATCTATATCTGTCTGATAACTCATATTTGTTGGGCATAACTGATCAAGTGATTGTCAGCACTTTCGTCATTATTGATTAGGTGGATTTTATGAAAACGTTGTTTCGATTGCCACAGCGTCTAGAATAGTACCACATAGTAACTTATTTACTAGGTTTAGGTTCATATTGTTATTTATAATTTATAAGTTATCTTCAAGCACAAATAAATCTTTGGAAATGATAAAAAACTTTAATAAATGTCTTTCATTTTTGATTTTTGTCGATACCCCTAATTTAAAAAATAATCCGTATCGATCGTAATCAATTTGCAACACTCAGTAATTAATATTCCAATACTACGAATTCTCCTTTTATTAAAAGAATTACAGCATTGCGTTTTTTGGAAATAGATTTTTAGAGCCATGTCACTATCCTGCAAAGCATAAATTGAGTTTTTTGAGGATGACATGTCACATCTTCACAGGTTTCTTATTTATTCTTTCTTCTTAAATTTCCAAATTGAAAAAAGGATCTATAATAATTTTTTATATGAAAATAGTACAGGAAGACTTAAAATATTACTAGCTAAGAAGGTTCGTGCATTCGAAATTGCGTACTGACGTACGCCATTTAAAATAAAGCCATATTTTATTTTCTAAAATTTTATGATGTGCGCTAAGCTTTCAACTGCTGATGTAACTCAACTTTCTAAGGCAGTGACATTTCTGATTGTTAAATTATGTCAAACTTAGATGTCAAAAGTTACATGACATTGACAGTTAACTACATTTTATTTTTGTTTCCGGAAGATAGCGTGTTAAGTTGTTGATTTTACTAAGTTTTACATTAAGTTTACGTAGCACAGAAACTCCTACCAGTTACCATATCGTTTCAGTTATTAATCTTTCTGAAAGAGTTTCCATTTGCATCAAATATGTCTGGATGTAAGTATGTTTTACTAATGTAACAGTTTGTACCTACAAACGAACATTTCACAATCATTGCAAAATTATCCTAACTATAATCGTTTGTATTGTTCGGTGCAGTTTTATGTTGTATTTGTGTGTAATATAGTAAATGGATGCGTTGGCGATAATTAGAAAGTATGGACTTTTCGAATACGAATTTTAAATATTCTGATATTAGAGAAACATAATAACTCCAATGATCTTTGTAATCTAGTGTTTAAATGTGTAATATTTTTTTATTTAGCAACACAATGCACAATTTCTTTCCTCCTCATATAGAATACTGTATTTATTTTTCCTATGACTTGAACAAAAAAAACTATTGTTCCTATGTTTTCTTTCAAAAACGTAAAAAAATATAAATCATGATGATTTGCAAAACATGCTTATTGTTTTTCAAATTGGTTAAGTCCAGTTTGAAGTTCATAGTAACTTCAACATAATAATTGTCAGGAATTACATATAAAGTATTCAGAAATTATCCTCTTCCTAATTTTGAAATGGAACAAACCAACTATGCATTTATAATTAATGGATATTATTGTATGTTGATAAACAACATGCAATATGTGCTAACCTCTTTACTTACCTTATTGCTATAATTTCATCACCAATATTTCTTACAACATACCTTACCTTACATTAGATGTGTATAGGAAAAATATTAGAGTTTCAATAAGGGAATACTGATGTTTATAATACTATTATTTTTGTATCTAATTTTGTAATTTGGAAATTTACCATGATTACTATAGCAAAACCTTATTTTTGCATGGAATTACCTTTAAATAATGTATCTCTTAGATAAAGTCATAGGCTATAAGTATATTTATAGCTATCTGTAGATTAGACTTATCTCAATAGCCATCATAATAGATAGTGTAAAGTGAAAATTGTTATAGTCTGCATTTTCTTCGACCAGTCATTTACAGTATACAGCTATAACTGGTAAAGTACCTAGTTTTAATATTGTCAATTTAGTTAGATATGTCTCCAATTACTTGAAACACAAAAACACACTTATTTTTTTTACATTCTATTCTAAACACTTTGGTCTTGTATTATTAATGAATGTTCAAGAAAAAATAAACCTTTAATGAATTAAATTAAGTTATGAAAGTAATTTATAGAAGCAAGCATAACTTCGCGGAATTTCGTAGTAAAGAAAATATAAAAGGTAGAAATATCTTGCTATAATTTGCTTTTATTAAGAGAATTTTTGTAATGCCAAGTGTAGAAAGAAAATAGGTTGACATGCTTTATACATGCAGTAAGTCACCACAAGTATCAGAAAACGCTGCCACCAACTACACACTACACAAGCACTACACACACACACACTACAACAATTTCAAAAATCTAAGTTATGCTAACTATAGGAAGCAGTCAACATTCACATTCCTTATACATGCAGGAGCAGTCACCACACATATCACTAAATGCATCCACCATTACACCTACCAGCACTATACACACTCACACACTTTGTACACTTTTTTTTATAAATAATATTTTTGTAATGTTTTCACGGTACATGAATAATAATAAATAGCCACTAAGCTATACTATATGTACCTGACAGTTTAGGTATTTTTTTTCGATTTCTATTTTTTCTTTGTGGTGTACAATTAAATGTAATAAATATATATATATTTATTACATTTAATATCCATAGACATCCAAATTTAACACTTGTTTGGTCACATGATTTTATGAGTCTCTTTTATGATGATTTTATTCTCATTAAATGTCCATACCATCTCAATCTTGCACTTCTCGTCTTTTCTATAATGGGCCGCAACTTTCAGACGTCCCCTTATATACTTGTTTCGTATTTTATCCAGTTTTGTCACACTACACATCCGACTTAACGTTCTCATCTCATTTGCGTGTACTCTTCTTTCATCCGTCTTTTTCATTGCCCAACATTCTGATCCATACAATACGACAGGTCTTATGACAGCTTTTTAAATTTTCCCCTTAACTTTAAGAGGCATTCGAGGGTCACATATTGTGCCTGAGACCTGCCGCCACTTCATCCATCCTGCATTCATTCTTTTAACCACATCTTGATCTATTTCACCATTGTTAACCAAATGCACTTGTTTACTTAAATAAAGAATATTTGGTTTGAATTCAAACACTGTGCGCTTGACTAGTTTTTCACAAAGAAAACGAACAATTTACATAATTACCTATATTTTTTACAACTGTTATCTTTCTGGTACAGGTACAAGGTTATATCTTTACTGTAGGCACCTTTTGTTCAATGTGCCTTATAACATTTGCATATTTATTGTTAAGGAATACCTGAATCTCGTTCATCTTCTTGATATGATTTCAGAACTGTGCTACTGAATTAATTTACATAGACATTGCATGGCTTCAAATCTTTTAAGATGCTTTCAAATGTCTACAAAACAATGTTTGCTTTGTTTGTTGTAAATACAAGTTTGTATGAAATATCCTATATACATAGGACATGTAACTTTATTCTTCGGATGGAGCAATATATTCAAAAGAGAAATACAAACTATAAAATATATTTTTTAAAATGTAGTAAAGTGATGTGGACTGAAGATCTCTGGTAAAACTCTCAGCGAGCTGTCTATTTAAAACAATTTGAGTTTGTAAATAACTTAACCATAGACAAATGAATTTCAAAATTTTAAAAACAAGAAATTATTCAAATGTAATAATTAAGATTTTAAATAAAGCATTATTCACAACTTTAATTTATTAATTACTGATACCTGTGACTTTGATCGAGTCAACTTAAGAACTTGAAGTATCTTTAATAGCGCAACAGTGTTTTTTTCCTTGCTTCTGAAAGAAAAATGGGATTTTTTTCTATATGTTATCCCAGTATAATGCTTTGATTGTGCCAATAATAAAATAGAATAAAACACACACAAAACAGACAAAGCATTTATAATATTGGTGTGGATTAACAATCTTCCAATAAATATTAAAAAACATGAATAACAAAAGTAAGGAAAATAAAACATTCGCAGAAGACACTTGAAAAATCACATCATTAATTTAGGTATGATTGAATGTTTTGTACGTGATACATATTACTGATAGTTTTATCTACGCGCTTATCGTCATATCACGCACACTCAAAGTGATTCATGTAAAATATTGCACATTATTTTCAGATCCATACGGCGGCAATCCACCACAGTATCCGCCCCCCCAGAACCAAATCTACCCACAGATTTATAACCTGGCAAACGCCCCGCCACCCGGGCAAAATCCTCAGTTTCCCGGTTTCTCTGTTTATCCTACACAGCCGGCAACAGCTCCGCACCCAGCAGCTATGTCTTACCCGGGAGGACCGCCACCACCGTCCTATGGATACCCTGGATTCGGACGTAAGTAATATTTTAAAATACTGGTAATAAAGTAGTGGGTGTTTCGAACGGGGTTTATCGGACGCCCTCCTGACAAGGTCCCCGAGGCGGTCGATGCATCTGGTGCTCTTGATGCATTGATTAGCGGAGGGAGGGGCCACTTTAAGAGAGCCCCCGACCCAGAGGTGGCACAGTCTAGGATTCAGAGTTGCTGCTGGCGGGGATGGGGGCAATGTGTACAACGGTACCCTGTCCCCCCAACCAGCAGCGCGGTGGAGCACTGTCAGGTTTTAGTCGGTGGTAGTAACATACCCACCGCTCGTCCCCGTCGGGCGGTGACGACTCATAATGGGTTTTCCTGACAAAAAAAAGTAATAATAGAACTTGGCTATAATGTCTTTAATCCACTCCAGATGATAGCATAGTAATTCTATGGACTATCCCACTATAAGTATGGTCGGTACATATTATAAACATGTCACATGATTTGGTTAAGTATTTTATGACCGGCCGCCTGCCTGACGTCAACTTACCTCAGACGTATTTTAAGGAAGGTAACGTAAGTTTATTCAAATTAACCGGACACCACACGGTGGGTCAACTTACCTTAGTCGCCTTTTACGACATCTCAATAGGAAATGAGAGTGGTCTATTCTACTCAGCCTTATACCACACGGCTTACTAGGCTGTTTTTAAACAAGAAATTTAAAGAATTTGAAAGACTATGATAAAAAGTCTGATACTATCCCGCTACTGCGCAAAAGCCTCATATCCCTTTTTAGGTGGGATTAGAGAATAGATCTACGCTGCTCCAATGCGGATTGGTATTTTACACATATTCTAGGAATTCTCCAGAGATATACAAAGTTCTTCAAAATGTTTTCTTCACCTTTTTGAACCAAGAGTGTCATTTTTCCAATACGGATTATTCAATTTAAGCATAAATATCTTTGCATATTTAATAGAGAGAAGGATTAAGCTGTGATACTCAGCACTGTGATGCGAAAAATCGCTCATGAAGTTTGTTGGTTATAAATTATGATATTATTCTTTGGAAATTATTTATATTTACTCAATATAAACCATATTTGAATACCAATTCTTGATATTGTCTAAGTGGTTTAGATAATTGTTATCAATTTAGAGGGAAGTACTTTAAAAACGATTAATAAATAGATAATGATCGCAGTATTTGTAATGCAACAAACATATATGATTTTATTATGCGTTAAGTAATTTATAGGTTACCCGACCATAGTTTCGGTTAAATGATGAATGTCTATTTCATTACTGATCTTTTATCCGTTATTAATTTTCCGTTGTAGGCTACGACAGCTTTAGCGGTTAATTCTGTATAAACGTAACTAAACTTTAACTAAAATAAATAATGGCTAAAAATGACTTATATAACTAATACCTCAATAGTAAGCGCTTTTAGGGCGTTATCTAAGTGTATATTATGCATATGTACATTAAGGCAAGGTTTAGTAGATAATACATAGGGTGTAAGTACTTTTTTTACTCATCATCATCATCTTCCTGCCCTTATCCCACTCTAAGTGGGGTTAGCACAACATGTTATAAATATGTCACATGATTTGTATTTTACGTATTTTACGACCGGCCGTCTGCCTGACGTCAACTTATCGTTGTCGTATTTTACGACACCTCGATAAGAAAGAGGGTCGTCTAATCTACTTAACCGGATACCACACGGTGAGTCAACTTACCTTAGTCGCCTTTTACGACACCTCGATTAGAAAGAGGGTGGTCTACTCTACTTAACCGGATACCACACGATGAGTCAACTTACCTTAGTCGCCTTTTACGACACCTCGGTAAGAAAAGAGGGTGGCACTATTCTACTCAGCCGGATAGCACACGGCGGGTCGACTTACCTTAGTCGCCATTTACGACACCTCAGTAAGAAAAGAGGGTGGTAGGTACTATTCTATTCAGCCGGAAACCACACGGCCTTAAGTACCTACTTTTTTTACTATTTAAAAAAAATATCAGTATCTTGCTGGCTCTTCTATGTAGCTATATAGCTTTCCGAACCAGCAGTAGAGTTGACGATTCCAAAGCACTTGTTTAATGTGTTTTCAATTTGAATGTAGACTGTATCTGACGTAAAATTAAAACAAATTTCAAGATTAAATTTCTTCAGTTAATGGAAATTTAAATGTTATAAAAGAGGTCATTTTTTCCAGCGCTCGTGGAATGGATTCCGACCAGTACTTTCGACGCGCACAGGCTGAGCGACAGGGCTGTCGTGGCTGGATATGAAGGTCACGATCAAAGCCCTCTTTGGGTGATACGCGCTAGATATGAAGGGGATTTGATACCTGGAAAGTTCGCCGTCAAACATAGAGTGGCGTACGTACCGTGGGGTGGCCGCGAAAATGAAGTGCACAATATTGAGGTATATTATTAATTGACATAGGTACTACAACTTTTAAATAATGCCCGTCATCATCCTCCTGCCATTATCCCACTCTAATTGGGATCTCCACATGTTATAAACATGTTGTCATAAGATTTTGCTACGTATTTTACGACTGGCCGCCTGTCTGACGTCAACTTACCTTTTTACGACGTTTTACGACAAATCGGTGCATGACGTCAACTTAATCGTATTTTAAGTAAGAGGGTGGTCTATTCCATTTAGCCGGATACCACACACGGCTAGTCGACTTACCTTAGTCACCTTTCTGGACACCTCAGTAAGAAATGAAGGTCTTCTATTCAGTAGAATAGAAGACCTTCATTACTTACGGCTTAGTAAAGCCGGATACCACACGGCATAATAATGCCAATATTTAGCTGAATTCAGATTACTTGTTTGTGTCGCAGCCGTATTGCTTGCCCGCTTATTTGTGGCAATAATTTGTTGGTCGAAATAATAGTAACAGTTGCTTCAGAATAATGTTGTGTTATTTCATCAATGTCATCATTCTCTTGCCCTTATTCCACTCTCAAGTGGGGTCGGCACAACATGTTATAAACATGTTGTCACTTGATTTGGCTACGTATTTTACGACCGGTCGCCTGCCTGACATCAACTTCATCGTATTTTACGACACCTTGGTAATTAAGAAGGTGGTCTATTCTACTTAACCGGATACCACACGGTGCGTCTTACCTTACACTTACCTTAGTCGCCCTTTACGACACCTCTGTAAGAAATGAGGGTCTTCTATTCTACTTAGCCAGATACCACTCGGTGTAATAATATAATATTTAGCTGAATTCAGATTACTTGTTTGTGTCGCAGCCTTATTGCTTGCCCGCTTGTTTGTGGCAATATTTTTTTTAAATAAAAAATATTGTCTATGGTACATAAATATGTACCATAAAAAAATGTTCAAAAAACATTATGGGTAAAAAAGTGCACAAAGGTCAACTTATCCCTATGATATAATTTGTTGGTAGAGATAATAATAAGAATTGCTTTAGAATAATGTTATGTTTTTAATCAACGTCATCATACTCCTGCCTTTATCCTTCTTTAAGTGGGGTCGGTACACCTTTTAATTACTATGATCCATAATTATTTTATCCCAGGTTTGCTGCGCTCGTCCTGACAGAATCCGTTGGCTCGAGAGTCGCGACGGTAGTGTGCCGCCGAGCGCCATAGTCGGCGGCAACACCATGGCCGGCGAACCTTTGTACGTGGGCCGCGCGCGTGAGCAAAGGTCCTTGACTCCGGGGAAAGTAAGTTATGAAAGTTCAAATAATTTATAGAATTAGGCGTTACTTTGCGGATATCCATAATACAAAAGTAATAATAAAATTATTTTGCTATAATCCGCGAAGAAGTAAAATAGAATATATATATAATGCTAAATGTAAGTGGACAATCGGTTATCATACCTGATACATGCAGGATGCGTAAAAACACATGCACAAACCTCCACCACCGCCACCACCAATACACAAGCACTATATAAGTTCACTATCACAAACTCAACAATCGTTTCGCCCCGCAACCGAAGCATCATCAGGAGATAGACTCCACGACCAAAATCGCAAAGCGAAGCAATACCCAAAAAGCTTAGTTAAATACTAATCGGTTCAACCCCACCCTTTATTTTATTTTGCCTGCGAACAAGTGTAACAAGCTTGTTACACGACGATTGTTGAGTTTGTCTATTTCAAAAATTCTTTCACCATTGGAATTCTGCAGCTTTACTGAGCAACATAGGCTATATTACATTTTCCAAAAAAAATAGAGATCCGTTATAAAAATGTAATAAGGTGTAAAAAAATAAAAATAACGCGGGTGAAATTGCGGGATAATAGTAGTATATTATCTATTAACTCCATGTGACTAAACGAGTGTTAAATTTGAATGTGTGGGAATGTCGATGGATATGTGCCTAGAGGGAGGCCTAAAAAGAGATGATTGGATTGTGTGAAGTATGACAAGCATAAAAAAAGGAGTGGCGCCAGAGTTGACGAAAGATAGGACAGAATGGAAGAGAAAAACGTGTTGTACCGACCCCACTTAGAGTAGGATAAGGACAGGAAGATATAATATATCTATTACCTCCAGGTACATCCAAGTCACGGCGCTTTGTACATCTCATTCGCTGGCAAGGAAGTGGCGCACAAGGCTTACGAAATACTATGCAGTATTTAGTTTAAAAAGTTTATTACGTTGATCATTTAATGTTTCTTTATTATTCGTTATAGAAATAAGATATTTGCATGAATTTATTTTGGCTAAGTTAAAAACGCTCAAATATATGATTAAGGTATCGTTCAGATTAAAGTAAATCTGGTTTTATTTAATGAATGAGAATCTTGATGGAGAGCCATTTAATATTAAATTAAATGATAAGTACACTATATTTACACTTGTAATTATATATACACTTACACACACGTATTATTATTATTAATTATATTTACACGTCACGTAGCCAAAGGATAATTGTCATAAAAATTGTTGATATGAGTGAAAGAGCTAAAGTTTTTCAGGACAAAAAATACAATTTTTTTTAATAATCTTTAATTTGTAATGTAATGTACTGTTTCTTTTAATTTTTAATACATTTTAGAATGAGGATGATAAAGATTTGTTCTAAGGTGTTATTCTTAATGACTAAATAAATTTTGGGCGGAATCGCCTACTTTGAGAAGGGGAATAAAGAAAGAAATAGTAATTAACTGACAAATTAGTGATCTATTAGTGATCAATTACAAATTGCGCTGGTCGTAATACTACTTATTACTGCTTCGTAGTATTGGCGCAATGCAAAAATTAAAAATTTAAATACATTATATAATTTATTTATATAAATATAGTATATAATTTAAGATACATACAGTCTACAGATTCACTTGTATGGATATAAATATTCCATTAATACTTTCAATGTCACTACATACTTTTTCATCTAAAGTTACATTTGGTAATGTTAAGTTAAAACATTCCTTGTTAAAAGACTTCGTTAGATTAAGCTTTTTAAGTTTACAAACTATTTTAACTATTTATAGATATTTCTTGAAATTTGAAACTAGAAATAAAAAAGCAAAGGTTGAAATTTACAAAATCGTTGCATAGACTTAGTTCGTTGGCGCAGTTGGCAGTGACACTGCCTTCAGCTCCTTGGTCACGGGTTCGATTTCAGACGAGGGCCGAGATTTTCTAACTACAATTTATTGGTTCTTCGTGTCTGGGTGTATATATGTATTTAGGTATGTATTTAAAATTACATAAGTATTTATTTACCAGTTGTCTGTCACCTATAACATAAGTATTAAGTTACTTTGGGGTCGGACGACTGTGTGTATAAGTGTTAAACTGAACTAGATGGCTTAGTAAGAGTAAATAATTATCTAATAAGTAAAATCATCCAAGCATATATAGGGCTTTTAATAGCCGCCACTGAACACTTTAATCTGAACGAATCCTTTTCGCAAATCTTATGACGTTTTTATATTGGTCTTTTTTAAAGTATTATAAATATTTTTTAGTGTTATATATTAGGAATAAGAGGTCCAAAATGGACGAGAAATTCACTTTACGTTTACATACATTCATGTATGCTGTATCAATACTGCGTCGCATCATAAAGAAACTCATACTGTCACAAATTTTTAAAAATAATTAAATATACAATAAGTTTATTGCGTAAACCCAAGAAAAATTGTTAAGTTAAACCAAAGAGATGATAATTGAATCAGATGAATATTATTATTTCATAAAAATCTGATCTTTTAGATGCTCTAACGGAACGCATAAGTGCTAAATTTAAAAAAAATGTTATTTTAATGACAAATTTAAAAAACTTGATACAATCACTAGATTGTTATCTTATACTGTCTAAGACAAAAATTGTTTCAGTTGTTTCAGTTACAGTTATACATATTAGTATGAACAATTTTACACTAATAACTTTTGTAAAGATAAAAATTGCTGCTCAAAATAATATTCTACGGATATGAAATCACTACTGCCAAGTATGGATGTGAAAAATATTCGATTTTTTCAATACGAATTAATCGAACTTTTTAAAACGATTTATTTCAAGTAAGAAAAATCGATTATTTAATAATTGATTTTTTCCGTTCCAATTCACATCCGTGTTGCCAAGTTAGTTCCTTAATTCAGTTAGTATTTTCTTAAGTCCGAAAAAAACTAAGGAAATTAAAGTGTTATAGCTTTCCTTATTGCAACTGATAAAGAGAGTTGAAGTCTTGATTTCGTCAAATTATACTTGTCGGAATACTTGAATTAGAAATAGGTAGTTATTCTTAAGTAGATTTTATGGTATCTACGGTAAATATAAGTAAGATGTATTTTGAATGTTTATCGAAAAAGTATTGTTGCATTTTTATTATACTGTTTAATATATAAAAGCTGTTTTATTTCTCCATTATGATTTTACATTTATGATTTTCTGTATTTGATTTAATTTTGACGATAAAGTTTTTGAGAAAATTATTCAACAGAAATACTGATGTCTACTGAAAAAGGTTTGAGGGCCTAAGGGTTGAAAAGAATATATTTGATCGGCCTGGTATTAATGTATAGATCTCGGCTATACTCACGTCTTATTTTAACGGATGAGCCCGACAAGTTTCAAGCCCATACGGGGCTCTTATTCATGAGCTCTTTACGCGACGTTATCGCGGCGGGAACGTGTAGCCGACTTGAGTGTAGCCGGGATTTATACATTAATTATGAATAACACTCACGATAGTTTAAATTTAAAAACGGCCTGGTATTATCCCAATGTGGCACGAAGGCCACCTTTCTTCCTTTTTGAGCAGCAGGACTTTAGACTCACTAAGGCGCTGCTACCTTTGGGTTCTTTACACATATCCCAAGATTTATCTTCCAGGTTTCCACACGATGTTTTCCACTGAGAAGCGCATGATCGGAGCACTTTCGACCAAGGGAAAATTAAAATTGACACTGTAGTGTTTATAAACGAATCTTGTATGAATATAGCACAGGCTCAAACACGCACTATCAAGTAACATGTCACTTCACGACCACTCTCACCAAGGGCTCTCGTGTTACTGTCGTGGTGCATCCTGAGATGTATGTACTTTTGTACTAGTGTGAGTTAGTGTGACTATGTTCATGTATGTATTACATATATGTCTCCTGTATATAAATATACAAAGTACGTTACACACGTCTCAACCCGCATACACTACAGATACTATCAACTAAGCCCATTAATAGGTTTTAACAAAAAAACTCATTGTTGTTTAAATCCATACACACACTACTAGAACACAGTCGCCGTAATTGCAAATATCACTTAAACAGTTTCAAATCTTGTGTGTAAGCAAATAAAACAAAATATGTGGAACGAATAATTTATTTTAATGCTATCCTTAAATGTTTCATAAGTACTCTATTAGATTCACTACCATATAAATAACTAGTAATACAAAAATATACATATTTTTATGTATTTCTGTAGATATGTAGAAATTGATGAAGTATTTACAAAACATGTTAGTAAATATTTTAAACATACATTAAACATCACAAATAAAAGGTATCAACGTCCAGATAAAACAAAAAAAAAACAAATTTCAAAAATAAAACAATACATTCTTAGTTATTAAATAAAACTAACATTTCAATAATGTTTAAAAGAAAAACAATTATTATTTATTACATATAACAAAGTCAAAGTTTCAAGACAAGTATGTAAATAGGTTGTTTTTTTATCTGTGCATTACATATCCACGTTTCAATAATATTAAAAAAGTAAATCGTTTAGTCTAGATTAAGTAAATAACATAACACAATCACAATTATATCATAAAAATACCCTACTTGATTCAAAGGATTGTCATGAAATTTCAAATAATTTTATTTTCTTCAACGTCAAAAATATAGATTTGATTTCTTAAAGTTAACCATATTAATAATGAAGTTAAATTGACTTAAAATCGATCATTCCAAAATTCATTTTTTTAAATTCTATTATTAAATTTTAGCAACAAATACTATATTAGAAGAAATTATGTAATAATGTTTACTAATTTTGTTTTAGCTATATGCGTCTATCTTCATTTTAAGTACCTGCTTCAACACATAATTCCATACAGTATTAGAAGAATAACACTATGCAATAACAGCAAATCTATTATATAAATATTTTTAAACCGTAAATTATACTTAAATTTAACTAATAAAATTAACTTTGCACTCAAAATGATAAATATTTTGCGCCAATTGATTAAATTAACAATTATCTATTTTTTCATTCGCTACGTTAGTTTAAATTAAGAATATCACAGACCGGTTGCTGATAAAATTCACATGATCACAATGGAATTTCAATTTAATTTTATAAAAAAAAAAACAATCATTATAATTTTGTTAATAAATATTTAAACAAAATAGAAACTTAAAAAATATATACAATATTTAAACAATTTTTTTTGTTATAGCGTTATTTGACCATAAATTAGTTTTATAAAAGATCATTATGTGCGGTGGAACAACTTCGACATGAAAGAAAACTTTATAACAGCAGTAGTAATTAAGAACTGCAGTCAACTTAGATACTATTAAAAATATATAGGTCAAATGTATCGTTAGCGTTGTATCGTAAGAAACATTTTGGCCGTCATTATATGTCACTGAGTCGATGAAAAATAATAAATGGGTTGACTTTTGAGGAAATTCCTTATTATTAATACATAAAGGGAATCGCATATATATGAAGGGTAAATATTGTTGTTTTATAGTAGTATTAGTATCGAAGTTGTATAATGTAAAGTATCGTTTAGTTTTTACCCATATTAAAACAAACGAACACACCTTGTTTATAAACTTGATTGTCTCTGGTTAGTGGTTGATCTTTATCTGTAGGCATAGTGTAGTTTCTGCGCCATATTGTATGAGCCTATCGGAAATGGGATTGTAACACTAAAACTATAAATAAAAGTCTAAAAAAGCTGTTAACGTGCTATCTAGGATTTCACCGAAATTTTAATCTCGATGTGATTTTAATATTTAAAAATTTAACAAATTTTGATTTCAACTCAACCTCACATTCTTTTTTCTAAAGTATTCACAACCGAAACTCAAAAAATATCGGTCCTGGTAATTTAAAATAATTTTATAGTGAACGGAACCGTAAAGATCTACAACTTACTAGTACAAAGCATACTTTCTGTGAAACCCATTTCAATTTGTGACTGATTGAGTTGACTTTGAGTGTGGATTTCTTCAGGAATGTTTTGTATCTCATTCGGTGCAATTTTCTTCTCTTCGACCTCAAATGCTTTATTATCGATACCGGTTTTCTCGATCTTTTCTTCTATTTTCGCATCATTATTCGTATCGCGCTGTACATGTGGATTACTATGCTTTTTATTTGCCAAGTACAGCCACCTACAAGAAAAAAAATCACAAATAGGTACATCCAATCACATTAATTTTGTTTTCAGGGTGTATGTGAACTGAAAATATGAATTACTATTAATATTGTTTTCAGCTTTAATTCAACTATGCAGAATTGACATGTTAATCCATTAATATTATATTAACTACTGTTAATAATTAAAAAAATATAACAACTTATTTATTTGAAAATATTATATTTTGTTACACGTCTACATTAATTGGATTTACTTCATACTCATCTATTAGATTATTACTAAAAAATTTAGTAGAATAATTACGATGGATTCTATTTGGATCGATATGATTTCTATTTAACGTCGCTTAACGAATTTTTTGTGTGTGTTTTTATGTACATTTATTGTTATCATTACAGTTCTATTTGTTAAGCTAAACTCTATGAAAAATATAGACTTAACTTTAGACAAAATATAATCAAAATAAATCGTAATGTATTTATCACTTATGTATAATATTCACTAAAACTAAATTTTAATATACTTAAGAGCTTAATTTACCCCACTTAGAGTCGGATAAGGGCAAGAGAATGATGATAACTTAAGAGCTTAGCTATTTTTTTTAATCATGAAAATCAATTCACTCACAAGAATATAAGTACTGCTGGAACAGTAAGTCCTCCGCCAAGTAAGAAGAAAGCTCCCGGGAAAGTTTTGATGGTGGCCGTGTAAACAGTAGTGTACATGGGGGCGTAAACCAATGGCATCATTGCTTCTGCCACCCCAAAGAATGAGTTCACTTTCCCTGATAGAACAGTTGAAATTTCTTTGAGAACTGGATATCTTAAGACTAAAAATCTATATTTAAAATTGTACCGTATTTATAATTATATTAATTGTATTAAAATTCATTATAATTATACATTACATTATAATTGTATTAAAATTCATTTAATTTATTTTTTGTTGTACGTACATATTGTTAGAAAAGAGACAGAAAAAAAAAGTAGCACATGTACAAAGCCTTATCCCTGAAAAGGAATATCTTACACACCCTTTAGTAACAGTCAGTTACCCTTTGAGTAACTGAAGGAAAAGGACAAGAAGTGAAATACGGGTAATACATAGAAAGAAATAAAGGAAAAAAAAGAAAAAAATATTGAATAATATACAACTAGATTAGTATTTGCACTCGAGATAACAGAAAACAAAAAAGAGATATACAATATACCTATATATATATATTGGTAAATTCAATTTAGACTCAGAAACTAAAAGGCGCTACATTAGATGAATTAGATCAATCTATAGGACTAAGAAGTTGTTTAAGTGATCTAAACTTAATTTATTGATATTGAATACGACTAGAACGTTTTTAAATCAATTAATAGACTAGAAGCAATAAAACATAAAATCAATCGAAACTACTCAAAATATTTACATCATTGAGAGACAGAAAAGTAAAAACGTTGATAACGTTAACGTTTTAAACTTCTAAATTATCTAAACAAAATTATTAAAGTTACATTTCCAATATTAAGACATCATAAGTTAACTTTTTTTGAATACCATCAAATCAATATATATATTTATATCTCATTAATATTAAACTTACTGACCTAATTCATCCCTCTCGACCAGTTTGGACACCATCGATCTCATAGCGATAAACGAAGTGCCATTAAAAATCTCGATTAAAGGTGCTGAAACAAAAATAATGTCTTACATTTGGTCAGAGTTTGACAGATACTGATATGCTAAACTAAACGTGGATTAGTAGTAAATTTACTTCAGCTAAGAAAACCCAAAATAGCTGTATTCAGCAACATAGTGAAATATAAATTGAGACTTTTCGAAAAAATTATAGTCTTTTCCTTGCACTTAAGAGTAAATTTCCAACTTTTTTCCTTTTCAGGAGCATCAAGACTAAATAAATTAGGTAATAGTTGTACCATTTGTAACTTCGTTTGGATCTTCCTTACTTTTAAAATACCATCAATAATATAATATTTTCCTGTTCCTGAAGGAAAAACAGGAGCTTTTATCCTATATGTTGCCAAACATATATGTATAAACATCAGTTGTATCATATGTTGTAATTGTACCATATTCATCAATATGGGTCCTTTTTTAAAGTCATTAATCGTAACAAACAGAAGCACAGGCAATTACCATATTAAGATGATGGATTATGTGATTTGGTAAATTACAATTTTAAAGAATTTGTGAAAGGCAAACAAAATGTATTAAAGACCCTTGAAACAATATCCAAAATGTCTTTTTAAGAATTGTATATTTAACACATTCCATCTATATTATATGTAAATATTAGCTAAACTCTGACGCATACTAAATTTGGCCTAAGGCTGTGCAAATATTAAGCAATAGATTCGTTACAATTAATATTTGGTATGCCAAGTTTCCACAGAAATATAACATATACGCCGTATGGTGCCATGTGACCAAATTCGACTGTCGCATACATTAAAATAAACCATAAAACAATACTAACCTATGTAAATTTGCCACGTTTTCGTAGCAAAAGCATACATGAAGCCAGATAAAATTTTACTCGTGCACGATATCACTCCGATGATAGCGTCGTCGAATTTAAGCAGGTGGCTGAACACACCAACGGAGAACAAAGTCCCTGTAACAAAAGTGAACTGTCAATACAAAGGAATTGAGCATGCAGAACAGCTAACTTAACTACTCCTACATTCAGAGTAAAAGGAGAGCTTTAATACATTCACATTAGTTAACATATATAAATGGGGTTGCGAAAATATTGCAGTATTACCATAAATTTTCATAGAGCGTATAACTATTGATATTTATATTTTATTATATATACATATATTTTATTATATTATATTTGTTAAAATTATATATTTATTATATGTACTATAATATTAATTTATTATTTCATATTGCTTAAATAAATAAAATCAATTTATTTTTCTCTTAGTATTTACGTTTCATTTTTATTTTAATTAATTTTTTTAAGTAAGACTGGTTGGCTGGAAGTGAATTCGAATCCGGAATAAGACCGCCATTGCATATTATGTTGTTTTTTTATCATTTTTATATTCATTGGTCAAACTATTATACTATATAAAATGTTTACAAAACTAGAAGGATCCGAATCAAAAACTCTTAATAGCATATCTAGCTTAAAAAAATCCTCATGCCTACAACTTACGGAACGCAGTTTCTAATTTTAGTCGCAAAACTAAATGCTAAAAAGTACACTTGAAATACTGTGATACAGTTTGCTTGTTTTATAAAAACAGAGGTTCTGTGTTGTTTGCTATTGCAATTTTATTATTTACTATAAAACCATATAATACGTTTGAAACATTTTTGGTTTCATGACTTTATATTTTTATTTATCATAAACATAATAATATACCTAATAAAATAAAAAGACATAATATTCAAAATGCTTTAAATAAGAATAATATTTTAGTCTTTCACGATTCACACTTATTAAAATCATAGCATGCTTAAAGGATAGTCATGATTTAAGGATTTTTTGTAACACCGTTCCGGTGGAGTTGCATCTACGAGTATAATATAATTGTTATATCGCTGCATTGTTTTCAATTTCCTTGGCTTATATATGGCTTATATATTATTGGCTTGGCTTATATATTATTAAATTCCTTGGCTTGGCTTATATTTAATAACTAAAACTGACTGAAGGAACTTTACAAAATGGAATATTTTTAATAGCAAATTCGATGCTTAAACTTATCATGTGTAAACCCTACGACCACTTACCTATTTTCAAGTTGCTCACTAGACTGTTAATATAAGGAAGTATTTTCAGACACAATAGCCCATTATACTATCTAGGCAATTACATTATCACAATATTACTTACCCACTAAGGAAGTGCACATGGCATAGGTAGAAAACATGCTGAAATCCACTTCGTTCCAGTTGAAACGGTACCGCGTGAATAGATACATCACTGACATCTCGCCTGAAATTAGTGTAACCTAGTTAAAATCATACATTTAAAATTCTAACTAACGCGATCAACTTCTTTTCAACCAATGGATTCTTTTTTCAACCAATGGACGTCCACTGCTGGATATAGGTCTCTTTGAGGAATCTCCACACCCCAGGATATTGTGCCGCTTGGTTCTAGCGGCTTCCGCTATCTTTTTGAGGTCGTCGGTCCACCTTTTAGGAGGTCTACCGACGCTGCGTTTTTCGGTGCGAGGACGCCATTTCGGCACCAAACCTCGATTGGTTCTCTGTACAATAGTATTATTAGCAAATTGCTTCCTTTCCTAAATTTTGGACAAATGGAGTAATAGTTTTAAAAGATAAGATCCAAATCTTTTTTTGTCGCTAGCGTTGTCCCTAACTTATGTAATATCCACATTGGATTTTTTATTTACTTTAACCGGATTTGATTAATTCGCCTGTGATTTTTTCTCATATGCTAATGTGAGTACTTGATATCTACAATTACCATAATATAATATATTCAGTGGATAGTTAGAACATGGTGTTCTATATTGCCTATAACTGCCAGACAGATTGTGATGATCAGATCGGATACGAATCGATTTGCTTATAATAGGCTCTTTTAATTTAAACATCACGGGTGTCTTTTTAGAACCATTATTAGTAAAAAAAAGAAGCAGTGATTAGACACCATTGATACTGTTTCCGATTTCCTTACAATAAATGTTAGTGAGCAACTTTATTTTTTGTACCAGTCTCAATAGCATAAAAGAATCATTATTCAATATTATCATCAAATTTCGCTTATTTATCTCTGTAGTTTATTTAAAAACACTGCATCATATGTCACGTACGAACGTACCTAATTGAATGGTTTTTTATATAACAATAAACAAATAAAAGATACGTACGTATATTTCAGGCACGTATTAATGTTTATAATTTAGTGGTACCAATGACGCAAGTTGAAGATTTTAAAAAGGACTGACTATCTATCAAAAGCAGGATGTGGCGAACTGTTCACTGAATCGATGCGCTACCAAATGTATATAAAAACGAGCAAAATTCAAAGTAATGCAAAAAATATATGTTACTTTACACTCGTTAAACGAGTAGTATATTAAGGAAACCCACACACACAATCAGCATTAGTATGTCGCAAAAGGATGAAAAAATACATTTCGCATTTATCTACAATAATTACACTATAAAGTAAGTTGGCTATAAATATCAAAATAGTGGTGGTGGTATACTCGTAAATATCAAAATGGTGGTATTGGCTTACCACCACACACATTTTTCGCACTCCGACTATATCTATTCGAATCGGCATTCGAAAAAAAATTAAATTTCAAGATTCCTGTAAAAATCAAAATTTCAAGATTCCTGTCAAATACCACGATGAATCCTATTTTTTGTTGTCATGATTTTCTTGTAATTAAAAGCGAATATTCTCAATAAAATCAATTTCGTTATTTTTTGTTAATTAGATCGCATTCACATAGCTACTACAAGTTTAGAGGGTTAGCGTTAATGTTACATATGGATAAACGCCTAGTGTGTAGACAGCCTTATAAGGCGCCACGCTTATACTAAAAGAACTCTTTTATTGCTTACACTTAATATATGGAATTGTTCTAAGTTTTTTTTGTTATGTAATAAAAACAATACAAGTAAAATAGCACTAATTAATTAGAACTTTAATGTTTAGATGAATAAAATATGTATGTACATCGATTCGCATGACTACCAGACTGGTATCTCACTTTTTTTGATACTATGAATATTTTGTATTAATATTAATAGCACTAAATGACTTGCACTAAATTTAATATCAAACTAATTAATTTTGCTAAAATGTTAACATTACAGATCTGTTTCGCAACTTTATTTGTATTATTATACTCGTACGTACTATTTGCTCGTTCTAAGATCGCTACCTTATTAAGTCATAATAGCAGCTAGTTAATTTAGTCCAAAGTTTAGGTTTATTACATGGTTAAAATACAGTTAAAGATTATTTCATAATGCCTAGTTCGTAGTGTATATTTCGTAGTTTAATTCCTAATAAACACAAAAATAAAATTATTAAAATATAGTAACATAATGCAGGGAATAAACCTTATCTCTCCTTTTGTAGAGAAGGCTAGAGTTAAGGCTCACATGCTACTCTGATGCAGATTGGTAGGTTATACATATCCCACAAACTGCCCAGAGATGTGCAAGTATCCTCGCGATGTTTTCCTTGAACGGAAAGCGTGCGATAATTTGTAATTGTCAACTTTTATGGTGTAGCGAAATGTTCCCTAATTAAAAGGAACTTGGTCCCTGGACCCTAGGTCGCTGGTAGGTTCTTTAAGTGGACTGTATAGGGGGGTTCAGGGCGTTAACTATTTTCTATCTCTCTGGGCAATGCGTAATTTATTACCGATACGAAGTAACAATTCAGCACCACCCACCTTTCGATGCCTTTGTACTGCCACCGTGCACTGGAAGGTTCGAAGTCCTCGAAATGCGCCGGCGGCCGGCCGTTTCTTGTGACGCCAGGGGAAACTGTTACTAGCACGAACAGTAACACTTTTACGAGTCCGCAACTCGACACGACACTTATTGTTAGGCACTGCACTTAAGTAATATTGCAGACGAATTGTTTAATGTTCGACAACGAATTTAACACGAATAATGTATAGCGATCGAGCGGCCATTAGCGAAGGTTCCGCGCTCACGTAGACACTCGCACGGCGACAGACGAACCGATCGGCGAGTGGCACTTTATTGCTACCCACATATCGATGAATAAAAATATGACAATTGCCCAGAGACAAAAAGATATATTACGAAATAAATGAAATTATGAAATATTTACGAACACCGCCCACCGTTAAAATGTAATTTTAACCAGGCTCAAATTACGAATGCAACTGTCAAATTATTAAAAGAAATTAATTGACGAAATAAAATACGAAAACGAAACTAAAATACTAGTAAAAACTTTAAATTAAAAACTAAATAGGCAAGGGAGATAACCTGTGGACAGGTCTCTTTAGAAAGCCTTGCTGAGTTTTGAGTGTAACAGAACGAATGACACCATCTTTTGACGGATAAATTTCCGATACACGGCCTAACTTCCATTGTAACGGAGGTAAGTTAGGATCGTTGACGAGAACTAATGTACTAACGCGAATATTTTCAATCGATTTCGTCCATTTCCCTCTTTGTTGCAATGTATGCAAATATTCGTTGTGCCAACGTTTCCAAAAATCTTGAATAAATCTTTGTAACAATCGCCATCGCGATAAACGACCTACGTTGATTTCGGTTATATCAGGTTCCGCGAAGGCATTGAGTGGCTCCCCTATTAAAAAGTGTCCCGGTGTTAAAGCTTCAAGATCATTGGGGTCCGAAGTAAGTGGGCACAAAGGACGCGAATTTAAAATACTTTCGATCTGAGTTAAAACTGTTACCATCTCTTCGAATGTAAGAATGGTATTACCGACGATACGAACAAGATGCGATTTAATGGATTTTACCGCAGCTTCAGCCATTCCAGTAAAATGAGGTGCAGCAGGCGGATTAAAGTGCCAGGCGATTTTGAATTTAAGCAACGATTGAGCGATAAAAATATTACTGTCTTTGATGAAATTATACAAAACCTTTAATTCACTGCTAGCACCGACGAAATTCTTACCATTGTCGCTAAATATGTCTGAACACATACCACGGCGACCTATGAAACGCCGTAAGGCGGCAATAAACGCGTCAGTGGTCAAACTTGAGACTAATTCGATGTGTAAAGCACGCGTGGTGAGACACGAAAACACGCAAATGTACGATTTCTCATGTTTGGCCTTACGAACAGTACCCGATTTGGTCGTAAGTGGTCCAGCATAGTCTACGGCAACTTTAATAAAAGGTCTGACTTGTTGCACACGAGCTGAAGGCAGATCAGCCATTTTCGGTTCTAATGCAATGGCACGATGACGGTAGCATTTTATGCACTGGAAAATACTTTTCTTAACGACTCGTCTGGCTGAAATTATCCAGTAACATCTAGCTATATATGCTAGTGTGGCTTGTAAGCCCGAATGAAGGTTAATTTCATGAAAATAATTCACAAGTAATTTAGTAAAATTACTTTCTGGAGGAAGAATCAATGGATGTTTCTTACTAAATTTTGCATCGGAATTGGTTAATCGACCGCCCACCCTGATAAGACCCTGCTTATCTAGAAATGGACTTAAACGCTGTAACCGCGTACTGCAAAATTTACCTGATGCGAGATTTTGTAAATCTTGCGCAAACGAAAATTTTTGAACAATACCTACTAGACGAAGTGTTGTAGATTGTAGTTCTGATACTAAGAGAGGTTCTGTCAAATTACTATTCGTAGATTGGCAGTTATGAATAAAGCAACGACGATAGGATATTATTTTAATCAATATATGAAACGATGAATAACGATACTGAATTTCGACGACCCTATTTGCGACATAGGTTGACCAGTTATGTGGTGCAGCACGTAACCAGCATAAAACAATGCTCGAATCAGTCCAAGCCACCTCTTGAGTGATACTGATCTTGGAATCAAGTACACGACGAACGAATGTGAATAACGAAGACAAAAGAGAAGCGGCACATAGCTCTAATCTAGGTACCGACAACTTCTTTAATGGTGCGACTCGAGATTTAGCAGCAAAAATGTGAACACTAACATGTTGATCTGAATGTACGACTCTTAAATATATGACAGCAGCGTACGCTGATTCTGAGCTGTCACAAAAACCATGAAGCTCAACATAACAAGATTGAGTAGGTACAAAACGAGGAATTTGAATGTTAGACAACTCAGCAAATTCAGAAACAATACGCAACCATCTTTGTTTGATATCACCTGAAACCTCTGCATCCCAATCGAGCCCAGCTAACCAAAGCTCTTGAATAAGAATTTTGGCAGCAACGATAACAGGGCATAAGAAACCGACAGGATCAAAAATACGAGCAATTTCAGACAAAATTACGCGCTTTGTCACTCTGTCATGCAAAGGTTTCACGTGATACGAAAATATATCTTTGACCGGCTGCCATGCCAAGCCTAAGACTTTAACCGAATGGTCTTCATCTAACGAAACAGTACATGCGTCAACATCTTTCGCTGTATCTGGAAGACACTGTAAAAATTCCGAACTGTTCGAACACCATTTACGAAGTTCGAATCCTCCGTCTTTAAGTAAATTCAAAAGCTGATTTTGGAGATGTATGGCAGATTCTACCGAATCAGAACCGCTTATAACATCATCCATATAAGTATAGCGACGAATAACTTCAGCAGCTTCCGGATAATCCGATTGATGATCCGAAGCTAACTGTTGAAGAACACGAATTGCTAAGAATGGTGACGACGAAAGACCGTAAGTCACCGTTTTTAGGCGATAAACTTGAGGCTCACTCTCACAATTTGTGCGCCACAAAATTAATTGGTAATTTTGATGTTTTTCACTAACTAGAATTTGCCGGTACATTTGTCGAATATCGGCAGTAAAAGCGATTTTATGGAAACCAAAACTACAAATAAGTTCACCTACAACTTTTTGTAGCTTAGGCCCGATAAGTTGGGTATCATTCAAAGAAGCACCATAACTTGCTTCAGCAGATGCATCGAACACTACTCTTAACTTAGTGGTCGAGCTTGAAGGTCTAAGCCCTCCATGATGTGGTATAAAGTAGTGAGGTTCTTTAACTTCACCTGTGATGAGTTCCATATGACCTGATTCCAAATAATCCGACATAAATTCGAAATATAATTTTCTAAAATGCTCATCACGAGCAAAACGACGTTCTAAAGAGAGAAGGCGTTTTAACGCTAACGAATGCGACTCACCCAGAGAAGGCTCACCATCCCGAAATGGAAGTGAGACTACGAATCTTCCTGACTCCAACCGCTTATGTGATTGAACGAATATTTTTTCACACTGTTCATCGTCAGGAGAGATAATTAATTTTTCTGGAATCGACTCAATCTCCCAGAATTTACGAATTGCATTATCAAGACGATTTTCTTGATTCGAAACAACGAAAGACGAAATATTTTTATTAGTATTATCATTACGAACGAACTTGAGATCAACTTTCCCGATTAGAAGCCAACCAAGTGAACTTGAAATAGCCATTGGAGTTCCCAGAGGGCCACGAATAGTTTCACCAACGAAAATGTCATCGTAAATATCTCCTCCGAGAAGAATATCTACTGAAGACGGTAAATTATAATTTGGATCAGCAAGAAGCAAATGTTTAACATGAGACCACGATTTTTGGTCGATAAAGTTTGAAGGTTTATTCGACGTTATATGATTCAAAATCAAAGCACGAAGGGTAAACTCTGGTCCCGAATCAATACGTGATTTTATAACTGTCGTTACACAGCCTTTCGAGCATGTAGTCAAATCACCGATGCCTTGAATTGGCGTGCCTACTTTGTGACGAGACAACCCGAGGCGAGATACTAAGTCCTCAGTAACAAATGAAGCTTCAGAACCCGGATCGACTAGAGCTCGAGCAGTTACAAATTTACCCGACGAATCGCGAACTAAAACAATGGCTGTCGAAAGTAACACCATATTTTGTTTAGCTGATTCTGTTGAATATAATGAGACGAAATTAGCTGACTCATCCGAATTTACATTTGTTTCTGGACTAGTATCTTCAACGTTTTTAGGATTTTTCGCGAAATGCAAAAATGAATGGTGATGTGTTGCATTACAAACCGAACAACAGATTTTTGCACAAGCATCGTCAATACCATGCATTGGCTTTAAACATTTCAAACAAAGCTTCTTCTGCTTAGCAAATATATAACGATCATACGATTTTTTCTGTTTAAAAGAATTACACGAAAATAACGAATGAGATCCCTGTTTACAAAATAAACAATTATAGTGCGATTTAGAAGCACCCAAATTCGAATGCGACGAATTACTCAAATTTGGACAAGTAACGAAGGTTGAAGTAGCGCGAGAACGATCTATCTGCGTAGAAGAGTGACACGATAGTGAACGTGACGTTGGGCGAGAACTTTCCCAAGCAATGATTTCACGATTCAAGAATTCTTGAAGTTCAGAAAATTTAGGAATAATATTGGTCGCAATTGATTTATCGAAATCACGACGAGTGTTAGGATCGATTTTTCGGTAAAGCATGTAATATAAAATAAAATCCCACTCATCAACATGGAACCCCATAGACTCTAATGCACCAATATTTTCTAAGAATCCGCTAAGGATAGTACGAAGTCCTGTAGCGGACGGCGAATTTAAATTAGGTAGCTTATATAAAGCATCCATATGTTGCATGGCTATGAGACGTTCATTTTTATAGTTGTATTCTAAAATGCTCCATGCTTTTTTATAATTGCTCCCAGTGATCGGCAAACCCCTTAGCAACTTACTCGCGTCACCACGAACATATGATAGTAAATATTGAAATTTAGCTACGTCTGATAGATTTTTATTTTGATCAATTAACGAGATAAATAGATCGCTAAACGAATTCCACTGTTTATAATCTCCAGAGAATGTGGGTACGAATAATCGCGGTAAGTGTACAGAAATATTTGCCGATTTTTCATCAGTATCCAAATTTCGATCAACTTCGGATTTCGAATTCGAATCTTCGAAACCGAATTTGATTGCCAGTATATCTCGAACTAAATCATTAAATGCCGAACGAATGTTGCTATGATCAGGACTCAAAGTGTTTGTGTCCTTAAGTTCCAAACTTTCAATGGACGATTGAATTTGATCGAATTGATCTTGTATCCGTGTAAGTCCGATACAAGAAACCATAAATTTGCGATAAGAATCCTTATTGTTATTTGCATCCATTCCTAGTTGAACGATTGTGTCTAACTCATGCTCTAAGCAATTCCTTTTATGCATCAGAGCAATAAATTCACTCGACTCGGCCATTATTTAAATAATCCGAAATGAAAAAAAAATAATAAAAATAAAAAATAAACTTGGCTTAATCACTACCGTGCACCTAAATGGTTACACGTAACAAATTTCGAAATAAAAATTAAAATTAATCGAAATATTAAAATTTAATATTTTTGTAAAAGTCGAATGTCGTGTCGTAGTCGTGACATATAAAAACCACTTTTGCCGCTCGATGCAACTACGAAGTGTAACCTACCGTCTAAGTTTTTAGAAAAAATATAATATTATCATCGAATGATTAACGAACTGAATGTTTTGTTTAATATTACGAATACTTTGTTCAAACATAAAAGACGAAAATAATTATGTAAGAACAATTTATTAACAACGAATAACGAATACGAATAGTACGAATATGTAAACGAAATATCGAAAATTAAAAAAAGCAGTAACCGATTATTACACACTATTTCTAATTCAGCTGAATATTAAAACGAATAGATTTTAAGTTAATTTAACGAAATATAAATTAACCTAATATAGTATACGAAGTTACGAACTAGTAAGGATTTCTTACTTTATTTACGAATTAATGGAATACGAAACGAATGGCACTGATAATATTTATGATTAATTAAACGGTAGAAATTTACGAATGCGATTAAGTTTATTTTTAGAATATATACGAATACGAATTATACGAAAGACAAAATGGCGTCACTCAAAACTGCTTTTTAATCTTTTAAAAAGAATAGAAAATAAATTGCATCCGGCGCGAAGGTCCAGATTAATGTAGCGAAATGTTCCCTAATTAAAAGGAACTTGGTCCCTGGACCCTAGGTCGCTGGTAGGTTCTTTAAGTGGACTGTATAGGGGGGTTCAGGGCGTTAACTATTTTCTATCTCTCTGGGCAATGCGTAATTTATTACCGATACGAAGTAACAATTCAGCACCACCCACCTTTCGATGCCTTTGTACTGCCACCGTGCACTGGAAGGTTCGAAGTCCTCGAAATGCGCCGGCGGCCGGCCGTTTCTTGTGACGCCAGGGGAAACTGTTACTAGCACGAACAGTAACACTTTTACGAGTCCGCAACTCGACACGACACTTATTGTTAGGCACTGCACTTAAGTAATATTGCAGACGAATTGTTTAATGTTCGACAACGAATTTAACACGAATAATGTATAGCGATCGAGCGGCCATTAGCGAAGGTTCCGCGCTCACGTAGACACTCGCACGGCGACAGACGAACCGATCGGCGAGTGGCACTTTATTGCTACCCACATATCGATGAATAAAAATATGACAATTGCCCAGAGACAAAAAGATATATTACGAAATAAATGAAATTATGAAATATTTACGAACATATGGCATATACTTGTTTAAATGAGAATTGGCCAATCTTATGGGTGCATTTATGCACGAGATTTGACCCCGCGATCTCTTAAAGAGTTACACTGTCACCATTTTGACTATTAGGCCAATATACCCACTAAGAATGATGAACTACGCTATCGAAATGGTCAACAAAAATATTGATAGAAGCATTCTATATATGTATTAAAGTAATATAAAATAATAAATACCTAAAACAAAGCAAATTAAAGGGAATAACTACTTTAAGATGCAAACATAGATTAAATATATGAAATGTAAATTAAATGTCGATTGGAAGTTCTCGGTAGTCACACTCATGAGAAAACAATAGACAAAGGTCGTAGACAATTATGCAACATCACTTATTTCAAGATGTAATAAGAATAATAAATATAATCACCTTATGTTTTATGAGTAATTAAATCAGGACTGTCATATCATAGACCATAGTTGTGACATAATAAGTGCATAGGTAATTATTTAATTAACTGTCATTGAATATTAGCATTCGACATATTTTCAAATGTCATTTCCAAGGAACAATAGTGTTCTAAAGTGGAATACAGACTCTTAAACAGTGCTTTAAAATCAAAGAAAGCTCTGAAAGTGCTAGACAACTTGGAGATTTGGGCCTTTAGCAAAACGTTCAATGTCTATTACATATCTAAGTTTCTTCTCAAGCACTAGTCTCTGACAGAGGTTAAAGCTCGCAACCATTAATGAGAAACTTAATGTAAAGGATTTGAATGAAATGAATAAAATAGTTGATATTTAAAAAGAGTGGTTTGAAATTAAATACGTACATTATAGTTTTCTCGTACTAGATTCATTATAAAGATGACAATAACTAAGTGCGTCTTTAATATTCATAACACAAGTATCAAGCACACGCAAAGAAAGCTTGAAATTTTGCCGTTTTCGCAATATTTTTTATTGCTGCTCCTCTCCTATTTATCTCAGCGTGGTGTTATATAGTCTATTGCTCTATCTTACACTCAAAGAATTTTTCAAATTGGTCCAATAGTTCCTGAGGTTAGCGCATTCAAACAATCAAACAAACGAACAAACTCTTCAGCTGTATATATTAGTATAGATTATTTTAAATGCTCCTAAGACTATTTAAGATAAGACTGCAGTAGCGTCTTGGGACGTTACTCTAGTCGAATTTTCATATCACTTTCGTCACCGAGAGTATAGCCTTGACACTGAAGGTAAATGTGATCATCTTTACTCAATGCTTACCATAAATAGGTCCAATGACAACACAGAGGACGACAACGAGCATGATGACTCGCAATCTTCGATTATTCGGACCTCGTTTAAAAGCAACAGTGAGAGTGTCCTTAACGTATTTTGTATCAAAGAAATCTCTTAGCCACTCGCAACAGTTCGTCTTTTTCTGGAAAAAATATACCATAAAAATTACAATAAATCTTTAAGTATAGTACTTTTACAGTTTTAAGTTGCAATGTACAAATTTCAATAAGAATTCATAGAATAAGAATGTCTAGATGTAATCTTTAATATTTAAATGAGTTAATATATTAACTAAAAGAATAATAAATATTAGTTAATATATATTTTTATGAATTTTGAAAATGGCTTCAACGATTTTCATGAATTCAGCATGTAGAGTGGTTTCAATCTAGCTAGGTTTTATTTAAAAAAGTTTATCCCTGTTTTCGGGCACTAAAACAACTGCTACAATTGTATGAGAAGGCAAAGGTTTAATTGCGCTATCGATTTCAAAGTCTTGATAGCTTATGTGGGTAACGGGCGGTCTCAAATTCAGAATACCAGGATCCTGGATTCCAGGTAACGTAATCTTTTTTTAATTGCATTTTTTTATTTAAAAAAATTAGGTACTTTGTAATTGAATGGGAAAGCTTCGACTTCGAAGATGAAAGTTAATCCTGATTGTCAGTATGTAGAATATTATCTATTTCTCTTTCCATCTCGGTTGTTAGTATTAATGGTTATCTTGGGTAGCGAACCAAATTTAACTCATCGAGTCTTTATACGGACCCGAGTGCCTTGTTTTGTAGAATCTTTTGTTACTACGTGGTATTATTGTGGTGACTTTCTTCTACGTATTTCTTATACGCTTATACGCTCCTTATACGCTTTATATTCTTTATAATTATATTATAGTTGTTTACATCATTCTTATTTTTATATTACGTCACCTGGATATTCTATTGAAGTGTTGATGATACTAGGAACGATCACATTAACATTCTTCCTGGACTTTTAGAGTAAAGTAATCGTTTAATTTAGTTCACTTAGTTCAATTCCCTAGCTGCTATAAAGCAGGTTAATTAGGAAGTAGTCGATTCATGTTCTTATCGTTGGTATTTACAATTCAAAAAGTTCTTTAAAGCTATGAAGTGTTCAAAGACCTTCGAATGTGGAATTCGAATGATCAGGAAAGTTTGGGGAATCCCCATTATAAAAGAGAGAATTTTTTTTTATTACTTACTTTAATTACTTAATTAACTTTGCATAACTTATGCATATACAGAAGTTATGCAAAATGTTATGTCTTATATTTGTCCACATTATTTGAGCAAGGTCTGTTAAGGTCTTTTTATAATAGGTTTGGGTTCGTAGTGTTTAGGGTTCTACCCTACTATTAGTCAATAAATAGTTTTACGTATCTATAAAAACTTATTCCTTAACCTGTTTTCTAATCAAAGTCAAGATTTGAATTTTGTTCTGATTATTACTTTTTATATCATAGAGCACGTGATTAGGCTATATTTATCAAATTATGTCAGAATTGGCGAGCGAAAATATTTACAATTGAAGCTCGTCAAGAGATATTTAATATTGTATTAGGGAAAAAAATTAAGATGTTTTACCTACGGTATATATGAATACAAAAACAAAAGAACAATTGACGTTAAGATTCTTCAATTTATCCATAAAAAATAAAAGTTAGGTACATATTTTATAATTTTCCTCATAAAATTTAAGCATTACATTTTACCTTTAACATTTTCTATATAAAATTGATTATTCACATAACCAAAACACTAAGAAATTCTGCTACCGAGAGAGGAGGACCAGGTCTGCAGGGTGTAGTACTTTTAGTAACTTTGTCAAAAAAAATTATATGAATACCCCGAGCATAACGTACCGTCCTTCCTATCAAGCGAGAGTGACACCGAAGTGGGTCAAGTTGATGGACTTTTTTATTGTTACGCTCAATGGTCTTTAGTCAATGAACTCGTGACCTGTTATATAATAGCAATAATAAAGTGCGTGATCTGCTATCTTTCCTCAATTCATTCTTTACGCTTGGTTACCATTGCGGCAGATCGAAACAAGTCAATATCTGTGATACCAAGCATCAATCGTAAGACTTACATGCAATTAGTAAATAAAAAAGTAAATAGCGGCCTGTTATACTCCTACTGCTGGGAATAGGCTTCTTCTCTCCGTTTTTGGAGAGAAGGATTAGAGCTAAGACCAACCACGCTGCTCCAATGCGGATTGGTATGTTACACATATGTTCAGAATTCTCTAGAGATATGCAGGTTTCCTTACGATGCTTTTCCCTCACCGAAAAGCGTCTGATAAACTGTAATTATCAATTAGGCACATAAGTTTTAACAGAAAAACTCATTGATGTCGGGTTTGAACCCGACCTTCACGGTCGCACGGCTTTACCGCTGGGCTATCAGCACTCTATCAATTATAACATTTTAAATATTATGTATAATCGTGGATTTATTTACTTTCAAAAAGTATTTATCCATGATGAACAAATATAATTTTTTTAGTATGATAAAGCCGGCATCTGATTGCGTTTTCGTCTGATGGAAAGCGAAAGATGCAAGGTAAACCGAGCTTGCCTAAAGACCTTCGCCTAAGAAGACCTAAAGCGGAATTAACTCTAAAATCACAGTCATTACTAAAACCGTAGGTCATCACTACTCAGTACATCTTCATTTAAACCTATTTACACTTTAAAGAAATCAGGTTATTGACAGATGTTTTCAACCGTGATCTTCATTAAATAATTTGAAAATGACAAAAATCCCATTAACATACTACACTAGTTAGTTAATGTTTAAGGGTTTTCCTAAAAAAAACTTATAGGTATGTATGTTTAGATATATACGATGGCAATTTTTAATATTTTCGTAATCCATGTGTGTTACAGACAAAAAACCAATTATAACTGTTATTTTGACGTAATTCTAAATTTCATTCCTACGTTTATTTTAAATAATCTTTGAATTTACTTTGTTAGATCTTATACTTCTTATTGAAACTGGATGAAGACAGGAAGCAGCACTACATGTGTTTGTTTTTCGAGTGTCTTACTGTTTGTATATTTTATTCAAAGCAACATCAGTTTGATGAAAAAACGGAATAAATAATGCATTTGATTGCTGTTGTTTGTGCAATTAAAGTTGGCCATTATATTCTTAAGTATTACCTAAGACTAATTAGGTGTTATCAAATTGATAAAATCATTGAACCGGATCTCTTGCTCTTGTAGCGTTAACAATATTCTTTACACTTCGATTCCTTGTACGAGAAGATATACAAGTAAAGAGTATTGTCATAAGACAAAAAATATGAGTACCTGCATGACCGAGCCTTGCTCGGTAATTTTTTAAAAGTATAAACAAATATTTTAAAAAAATAAAAAGAAAGAAGGCGCAGATGACATGTGGGATTCGAACCCCGGTTTTGAACATATTCGGTCCGCCCGTTACTCATCGACTATCACAACATTACGTTTGACAGCTAAAAAAATCCTTTGCTTTCAATTCTACATTACCTATACCATATTTTTAATGCCCAAAAACAGGAATAAAACGAATTTTTTTTTAAATATAACCTTGCTAGATCGATTTTTCTCTCCCAAAACCCCTACGTACTGAATCGTTGGAGCAGTTTCCGAGATTCAGAAAACATATTTAAATATATACATACAAGATTAACTCATTTAAATATTAAAGAGAAGAAAGATATGGCACAAAAGCCAATAGAGTGGGTTGAGTGGTTAAATACGCATGTACCATTAAATATAATTTATACATAATAAAAACAACAATACGTACCACATTCAGGTCATCTCTTTTAACCTCTTTTATCCTATAGAATCCGTAGATGAAACTCAAAACGTATAACGTGGCACTCACTGAAAAAACACCATACAAGCCAATTTTTCGCACTAAAATTCCACTAAGAGCGGCACCTACTGGCACTCCTAGAGAATAGAATAGGTTTACTATTCCTATTCTCAACGTCCTCTGTTCCTCTGTAGTCACATCCGCTATATAACTGAACACACCCATAAACATCGTAAACCAGCCTCCAGTTAAAGCGGGGAATATAGCTTCTGTTACCGCTGCGGCTTCCACGGGTAGTTGATAGAAAAAATAAGTATTTATTATCAGACCCATGCTTGTTAGAAATTCTCCAACGATCGGTAGAAGCATACAAAATTTTCTTTGCCCGACACGGTCACTATAAGCACCAAGAAATATCAATATTCCACATGGCAAAAATGATTGTAATACGGTTTTCCATCCAGCTACAGAAGCTACTAATGTCTGAACAGCCTCTTCTTCTAAAGTATAATTAGCAGTTTGCCTTTTAGTCAAAGCGTCGCAAACGTGATGTCCAAAGCCCAAATTTACTCTACACGCCTTTTCTAAATACAAATTTTGGGTTGCCAAAGCTGAGAGCACGGAAGGCATCACATAACACGCTAAAATTGGTTCCACCGTTATTAAAGATATCATACGTCTTGCTTTCTGAAATACATTCAGCCCCTTTAAACTGTCATTATCCTTGATATCGTCTTTTAAATTCCTTTTTTCTTTCATTATTTTATCTTTTAAAAAACTATTTTTAATAGCGTCATTTACGATTAAGTTATTGCCGTTAACCTTATGTGTTTTTTCTGATACATCGTTAAGCTCTTTCTCTGAATTTTTGCCATCGAGCGTCATGATGCCGTCACACGATTCTGAAACAAAAAATCCAGTTAGTAATTTGTAATGATTTACCGGTGATGAACTATGGAAAGTATTTAAATCAGTGGAAACTGCAGTTTTAAAAACTAACTACTGTATAAAAACAATTTCAACGAAAATAAAAAATGCTTCGTATATTAATAGCAAATTTGCAGTCCGCGGTAAAATTTCGTACCTGATTGGTAAATGATCTAACTCAGCAAATGCCGGACGTGGTAATCATCTCATGATTACTGCGCGCTCATTGTAATAGTCTGAATGCTAGTCAGAATTAACTTTACCTAATCGCAATGTTTTTATTTTATCTGCTGTAATACCATTGTTTACAACTATGTCACGGAATACAAGACATGTACTTTTTGTTTTGTCCTTTATCTCAAAAAAGTTAGAACAATAATATTACGTGCAGTTGTACATCTGTTTAGATACAACACGAACGTTCCTAAGCGATTAAAAGAATGATGTCAGAATGAATAGAATTTAATTTAATGGTTCAATAGTTCGTACAGCGCATACAAATTTCCGGCAGACCGTAGTTTGTAAGAGTATTCAATGAAACAGTATTTTATTGTAATTTCAATACCTTAGACCATGCCATTAGTCGTATTAAATTTCGTTTCATAGCAATACCATAGAGGAACTCCATAAGGATTGAACATATGCTATTTGAGAGATTTCTTTGCTAAAAACTGATTGTTCTTAAATAAAATCTGCGTTTGTAACTTTATGTGAATTGACGCTATTAATAAATATTTTTAGATGATAGCGCAAAAAACGGGGGTCAACGATTTGACGTACTCTCGGTATGTCTCACAGCGAAAGTGAACGGCTAAATTATTTGACTACAAATTAACATTCGTTCACATGATTAGCAGTACCAATGGTGGAATTACAAAGCGCGATAACCTAAGAATATATCTTTAGAAACTTCGGCAATTTGGATGTCAATGTTATTAAGCTATGGGTAAAATAATTGTAAATAAGAAAAAAAAATAGAAAGCTCTAGTAGATGTTTGATAAATACACAACTTCTTCTTCTTCTTCTTCTTCATCAACCGATGGACGTCCACTGCTGGACATAGGTCTCTTCATGGGATCTCCACCATACACGATCTTGTGCCGCTTGGACCCAGCGGCTCCCCGCGACCTTTTTGAGATCGTCAGTCCATCTCGTGGGGGGTCTGCCGACACTGCGTTTTCCGGTGCGGGGTCGCCATTCCAGCACCTTGAGACCCCAACGCCCATCGGTTCTACGCACTATGTGCCCCGCCCATCGCCACTTCAGCCTCGCGACACGCTGAGCTACGTCGGTGACTCTGGTTCTTCTACGGATCTCCTCATTTCTGATTTGATCACGTAGAGAAACTCCGAGCATAGCTCGCTCCATCGCCCACTGAGCGACTCTGAGCTTTCTTATGAGGCCCATAGTCAGCGACCAAGATTCAGAGCCATAGGTCATCACTGGCAACACGCACTGTTCGAAGACTTTCGTCTTCAGACACTGAGGAATATTGGACGAAAAGATCTCGCGTAGCTTCCCAAACGCTGCCCATCCGAGTTGGATTCGGCGACTGATCTCTTTCTCGAAATTGGACCTACCTAGCCGGACCGTATGTCCCAGGTATATATACTCGTCAACAATTTCGAGTGCAGAGTTCTCAACGATGATCGGGTGGAGCGGAACATGAGAGTTTGACATGACTTTCGTCTTACTCATGTTCATTTTAAGGCCCACCTGTTGAGATACTCTGCTGAGGTCATCGAGCATTGTGTTAAGATCCTCCAGAGACTCTGCCATAACAACTATGTCGTCGGCAAATCTAAGGTGAGTGATGTACTCGCCGTTAATGTTGATGCCATATCCGTTCCAATTCAAAAGCTTAAAGACGTCCTCCAATGCAGCGGTAAACAGCTTGGGGGAGATGACATCTCCCTGTCGCACACCTCGCCGCATTTGGATTGGTCTCGTAGTTCTGTCTTGGATACGGACAGACATTGTGGCGTTTTCATACAAACACTTCAACACTTGGACGTACCGATAGTCGATTCGGCATCTCTGAAGCGATCTTAACACAGCCCATGTTTCCACCGAATCAAAGGCCTTTTCATAGTCCACAAACGCCAAGCAAAGTGGCTGGTTATACTCCTCGGTCTTCTGTATAACCTGCCGCAGCGTGAATATGTGGTCTATGGTACTATAGCCTTTTCGGAAACCGGCTTGTTCGGGAGGCTGGAAGTCGTCGAACCTACGAGCGAGACGATTCGTAACGACTCTCGAAAACAACTTATAAACCTGACTCAGCAGCGCGATGGGTCTGTAATTCTTCAATAAGGTGTTATCACCCTTCTTGAAGAAAAGAGCCACCACGCTCCTGTGCCAGGCTTCCGGCGTAGTGCCTTCGTGAATGACGGAATTGAATAATCGCTGAAGGACTTGAAGTATCGGTTTGCCACCCGCCTTCAGGAGTTCTGTTGTGATTCCGTCATCACCTGGTGCCTTGTTGTTCTTGAGTTGTTTGAGAGCCATACTAATCTCGTATAGGCTGACGTCCGGGATATCTTCGGTATAGTGTCGGGTCAGCTTGGCTCTTGGGTCTTTTGCCAAACTGACCACAGGCTGCTGTGTTGGGGTGTATAACTGCCCATAGAACCTCTCAACCTCTCTCAAAATCTCCGGTCGAGTCGAAATGATACTACCAGTATCGGTCTTCAATCGCGTCAACTGCCTCTGCCCAATAGACAGATCTCTTGCGAACACTTTTGAGCCCCTGTTACGCTCAATTGTACCTCGAATGTATTCGGTATTGAAGTGTCGCAAGTCACATTTCTGCGCCTTAGAAATCTGTCTATTGATCAGACGGTAGCGCTTCGCGTCTACTGAAGACTGTAGCCTCATTTCGTTTCTCTCGTCCATGAGCTTGAGAGTCTGGGTCGAGAATTTATTGGTTCTATTACGATGTGTCTTATAAAATTTGGACCCCACCGTATGGACAGTTTCCACCAGCCTGTTGTTTAACTCGTCCACGGAAGCGCAGTCAGCTAGGCAATCAAAACGGTTCATCAGCTCGAGTTGGAAGTTCTCGGGGTTTTGGATATGAGCTCGAGTTGGTCGGAGCGTAGACTTCACCAGTCTAGATCTTTCCAGCTGTACGCATATGTTCAATGTGCCTCTGACCATACGGTGATCGCTCCCGGTTTTCACGGTATTGATCACAGAAACATCATTGAACATATGACGCCTGGTCGACATGATGAAGTCAATCTCGTTTCTCGTGGAACCGTCGGGACTTATCCAGGTCCATTTTCGATGCGGCCGTTTCTTGAAGAAAGAATTCATCATGTAGAGGTCCTCTCTCTCCAAGAAATCGGCCAACATCTGGCCTCTGTGGTTCCGTTGCCCGTATCCAAATTGCCCTACTCTCACTTCTGTGCCGCTTCGCTTGCCCAGCTTTGCGTTGAAATCCCCCATCACAACAGTGTAGAAGGTTGTGGAGGCATGCATGGCTCTAGATATATCCTCATACATGGCCTCTACCTCCTCGTCTGGATGTGCCGATGTCGGTGCATAAACCTGTATGACCTTCAGCGAATACCGTTTGGTAATTCTGAGTATCAGGAACGCGACCCTACTCGACACACTCTCGACTTGAATAATGTTGTTGACAAGGGACTTGTGGACGAGAAACCCGACACCACCTTGGGACTGTTGTTCGCCCTCCCGGTAGTAAAGCAAGTTGCCGGATTTTAGGATCATCGTGTCCTCCCCCTCTCTTCGGACTTCGGATAATCCTATCACGTCCCACCGCAACTTGCTTACGGTTTCTTCCAGCTCGAGTATCTTTTCGTCTTCCCTCAAAGTGCGTGCGTTGTACGTTGCCAGGTCTAGTCGTCGGGGTTGGCAGCGGAATCTCTCCCGGAGATTCTTGACACCCCCTGCCCCGCCGTTACCCGAACCGCTGCCAGAGCTGGGAATAGCGGAGCTGCCGGGGACTAGGGGCTGTGGTTTATTTCGTAATGCCATGAAGGTATTGCCGGTAATCACCACGCTTGGCATGCGGGTTGGTGATCGCAGTGCTGACCGTGTCGCACCAACAGTGCTGCTGCCCACTGTCGGTCTGGTTTATTTTGGGTCAGCTATGTGAATGGTTATACCGCCATTGGTCGGTCGCCAGAGCCTCGTTGGTTAATATGCAGGGTGCACCACGTGCAGGTGAGGTTGACAATTGAAGAGACTGATTGGGACGAGTCTCCCCCTTACACCCCAATACACAACAAACGTCTCAAAATTAAGTTTAATTCAATTGAATTAAAAAGATATAATTAGGTAAAAAATTGATTCGAAAGGGAATATGTTTTAAGATAGTGCGTGGATACACTGTCGTGATGAAAGCCTTGAGGAGGATTGTAGATACAATCAAAAACTGTTTAACAGTGTCATCTCAACGACCTCGCTCACCGATTCCGTATTCCTTATCAAGGTTAGAGGAAAGAGTACTTATGAAATGTAATGTGTGTTTATATGTAAATATAATTGAAAACATTGTTTATAAAGAGATACTTAATTAAACATGATTAAACAAGATAGCCTTAGAATTATTTGTATCTAACGGTAGAAGCATTTCATTACACTTCAATCTCAGATAAAGAAAAAGAAAATGGGCCAAACGTAACCAAACATCATCGTCCGTCATCCTCCTGTCTTTATATCACTCTAACTAGGGTTGGCATATGTTACAGACATGTTGTCACATGATTTGGCTACGTATTTTACGACTGGCCGCCTGCCTGACGTTAACTTACCGTCGTATTTTACGACATCTTGGTAATAAAGAGGTATATTCTACTCAACCGGATAGCACACGGTGGGTCAACTTACATTAGTCGCCTTTTACGACACGTTGGTAAGAAATGATGTCGGTTTATTCTATTCAGCCGAACACCACACAGCGGGTCGTCTTACCTTAGTCATATTTTACGACACTTCAGTAAGAAATGAGGGTGGTCTATTCTACTCAGCCCGATACCACACGGCTAAGTAAAAGAAACCAAACGTAAAGCATTTTGTGATTAGAATTTGACACACAAGCAGACTCTCTTTATATGGATACAAAAAAAACCCTTATGGAACGTACACGATAGCTATATTAGGCGTGTTGTTGGACCTAATTGTATAAATTCATAAACCTCACTAAGATACACACGTCCATATAAAATAACTAACTTAGAAAACCGCAATTGTCATTGATTGATGGCAATTTAAGTTGCGTTTTCCTGTGAACGAAAATATTGTATTAAAAAAAGAAAAGTTACGATCTGTTACTTCCCACAGTTGGGTATTAACCTCGTCCCTCCCTGTTTTGGAGAAAAGGATTGGAGCTAGGACCTACCACGCTGCTCCAATGCGGATTGGTAGGTAATATATATTTCTAAAACTCTCTGAAGTTATGCAGGTTTCCTAACGATGTTTCCCGAAAAGCGAGCGATAAATTTAGATAAGTTTGACAGAAAAGTCATTTGTATTAAATATTGTATGGAAACTAAAAATTTGCATTTAAATAACGTGGTAGGCACGCCGATCCTTCTTTCCAAAAGGAAATGTGGTAGGTCTAAAAACCGATCCTTTTTTCCAAACAGGAACTATGAGCTAATAACTTACTTTTATTTTTTATCTATGTCTATGTATTTTTTAATTTTCAATTTTTTATCTATGTTGCATTACCCTATTACAAAGTTTCCACAGTAGAGGCCTTAAGTTGACCTCCTGTGATTATGTCGCAAGTTTCACATGTCAACTGCTCTTTATCGTAGGATTACGTAGTATTTGTTGTTTAGTATTAGGTAACTTAACAAGTGTTTTTATTTAAATCGGATGGAAATGATTATCTAAAAATTAGTGATCGGGTGTTAGTATAGTAAATATAAGTGATGAACATACACTATCCTTAACTTGTTTGATATTGTTTTAAATTGAATTTGACAATGCAATTCTGACACAAATCGCTAATAATTAGTTATTAGTCTGTATCTAACTGTATCATCTCTAGTGATAAATAACATCTTGTGGGATCTCTATGTGGATCTCTCTAAAATCTATCTTCCCATACATGTCGTGGATAAACGCTCAGTTTCATTAATTAAAATTCAATTAATTATACATTATATAAATTAAAAGCGAAAGTTTTTATTCCGAGGCAATTGCTAGTGGAGGATAAAAAAACTTATTTTTCGACTATAACTCGGTAATGTCTGTAATGTCTTAAATATAAACTTTGCATTGCGGATAAAATTGAGAAGCCGGACTAGTATTAGGACCTATCAATAAAATCATGCATATCTCTGGAAAATTCCTTGGATATATGTAATCTACCAATTCATATTAGAACGTGATGATACGAAGCTTCAAACTTTCTTTCCGAAAAAGGCGTCAGGAGACCTTGGCAGTGGGAATAGTACTGGGACATTACTTTACTTTTTTTGTATTAATGTTGTTTTTGTATTAAACTGATCAATAAAAAACAAGACACTGACGAAATAACATGTACTCAAAGTTGGCACACCTGACAACGCATAAATCCTTGATGGCCTAATACACAAACAAATCATTATAATTAAATTAAAAAACTAGTTTTTGTCTGTCGCTAAATGGAAGTCAAGTATTGCAATATGCAATTTAAATAAAACCATTAATAGCGTGTTAATTTAGTATAATGGCGAAATCTGAATACAGACGTAACGCGAAAAAAAAACACGTTTCGATACGAAGAAATGTTTGTTTTTAAACGTTTGTTTTAAGAATGTCGGTCACAAGGTACTTTGTATACGTTGTGATATTTCATAGTATATATGCCAATTCCATTTTTTTAAAATATAGTAAAAAAATGTGATGCCGTGTGGTATCCGGCTGAGTAGAATAGACCACCCTCATTTCGTACCGAGGTATCGTAGAAGGCTACTAAGGTAAATTGACCTGCTGTGTGGTATCCGGATGAGTAAAATAGACCAATCTCATCTCTTATTGACGTGTCGTAATAGGCGACTAAGATAAGTTGAACCGTTTGTGGAATCCGGCTGAGTAGAATAGACCATTCTCATCTCTTACCGAGGTGTCGTAAAAGGTGGCTAAGGTAAGTTGACCCGCCGTGAGGTATCCGGCTGAGTAGAATAGACCATCGTCATCTCTTAATGAGGTGTCTTAAAAGGCGACTAGGGTACGTTGACGTCAGGCAGGGTGCCGGTCGTAAAAAGTAGCCAAATCACGTAACGTGTTTAAAACATGTTACTGGTAACAAAACGTAACATCCAAATGGTATCTAAGGTAGCAAAATGATTAATCATATAAATGACATGCAATTTCAATTGTCTATTTTAATATTATAAATTATTTAATGTCAATTTTATTATTTATTATTTATTTATTTATTTATATATAGTTAATCACTAGTCTCACGCATTATACTTCGATTTTAAACGATAATTATGCAAATAAATCTTAATAATATACTCGAGTGCTTAAAATTGAAAGTCTAGTCCATTTAAGTCATTAACTGTTGCTCAATTCTTATAATGTTTCTAAAGTGGTAGTCCATTAATAAAAACGTCACCTAGATTTAACATATTACTATAAAAATGCTATAAGAGCCCGCATTAATATTCATTCTATACATTATATAAACAGAGTGCACATAAGAATATAAGAGGTTTGACCCCAACTTTCGGGTGCCACAAAAGGTGCCACAAAATCCTAATATTGGCCAACATAAACAGACATCTAACATTATGAGGTGAACCATTGGTCAATCATGGTAGTGCTTAAGATGAATTCCGAATTTACTGTCTCATATGATTTCCTATAAGGAAGCAATTTGAATATTGTGTTGATGATAAATGTAAATCGAACCTTAATTTGACAACAACGCGCCACGCTACTGTCAAGAAGGTTGAAGCATGACTGAAAATTTCAGTCATGCTACAACCTTCTTATATACGAATGTTAAGATGAACACCGTCTGATAGTATTAAAACTTCTGTTCTTTGCTCTCTGTACTTCGCACACGAGCTGAGTCGTCAAACGAACTTCCAGTTTCGCAACATCATAAGCGTCCACTTAAGCGCTAAAGTACTCTCAAGAATGATAAATGTAATTTATTATGTTCCCAAAAATATAGGAGTTTAAATCCATGATCCAGTTTTTTACTCTGGTATATAAGCTTTGATTGACTGCCTCGTTGGCGCTGTTAGTAGTCACCCTTCAGCTTCGCAGGTCATGGGTTTGATTCCCGCCGAGGGCCAACATTTTCTAACAAAAATTTGTTGGTTTTTCGAGCCTGGGTGTATATATGTATTTAAGTTATACACCTATTTAAGTATATACTTACCAGTTGTCTGTCACTCATAACACAAGTATTTAAGTTACTTATTTTGGGGACGGACGACCGTGTGTGTAAGTGTCCAATATATTTATTTATTTGATTGTGACAAATTTTATCGTATTTGTCCAGCGGTATAGTAGATATCATAGATGTAGATATCATAACAGACAGATAGACTAGCACATTTATAATTTTAGTATGAATATGGAGGGTTTTAGGTACCAAAAGTTCAAATATGAAAATTACGAATATTTTAATAAAAACTTATATAGGAAATTCGAATTATATTTGAATATAAAAAGATGTCCAAATTTACTGCTTCAGATGATTTCCTATGAGGAAGCAATTTGAATATTGTGTTGGTGATAATTGCACATCGAACCTTGATTTGACGGCAGCTATACTATTTTGTGACAAAAATTAAGCTTGGAATACACCGGACGACCTTAGGAGTGTGTTTACGCTATGTTGGCCTTCACAACGCCGTTCACTTGGGACAAATAATGAGTGCTGAGAATCTGCCGTTAAATGTTAACTAATAGGGTGACTTCTCATTGTAAAACGTTACTTCGGTTAACTACTCTTTCAACAGGACTCGAAGATTTTGAGGTACGGACGTCGACGAATCCCGTCAGGGTCTAAATGACCGTTATTTGATTAGTCCATTGCAAAGGCCCATTCTTACAGTTAAGGCCTTTTACTGTGGGTTCTTCACACTAGTCTAGAGCTGGTGGGACGACGGCCTCGAGTTATTAGCGACAAGGTAATTCTTTAAACTTGATGGGTCCGTGCTCACACTTTTTATGGTGAACGTCTTATCTAAAATTATTTAATTTTTGTGACCGAATATTTCCTAATGATGCTTCAGCAATCTCCAAAAGAACCGCACTAATATTATAAATGCGTAGATCTGTTTCTTTGTTCTTTGTCCATGTTTAACATCCGAATCGGGGAACCATAAATTTTGGGAAATATGAAATTTGGTATTGAGGTAGTTTATAAGTTTGGGACTGTCATAGTTACTGTATGTATTTTGGCACTGAATTCTACGCGGCAACGACGAAAACGAAAAATACGACAAAATCGCGGACAGAAACTGGTCCAAGTTTTTTTAAATTATTTGATAAATTATTTATAGAATTAGGCGTTACATTGCGAAGATCCATAATACAAAAGTAATAATAAAATTATTTTGCTATAATTCATTCATCGCGGATTATAGCAAAATAATTTTATTATTACTTTTGTATTTGATAATCAATTATCACTTTGTGCTGATTTAAATTTAAATAATGAATCTTATTAACGATTTCATAATTTTTGCGACATACATTCATTGATGCAGAGTTAGATTAACCTTTTACATTTACGCTTTTTATCATTTTTCATTTGTAAGATAATAAAGAAATACGCGGAGGTTGAAACGTTTTTGTCGATGTTTTTTATAAAGGAATATAAACTATTAAGATTTACAATTTTCAAATTTAGTGTCTTCATTAATATAAGTCTCTAATAGCATTTTGTGTGACAGCTGGTTAAGTTTTGGAAAAACCTTTTAATATGATCATATGATTTAATTATAAGCTGTCATAGCCTAGCGGTGAAACCGCTGGGACTTTTTCGAGAGGGGTCACGAGTTCAAACCCCGGGCAGGCACCAATGAGTTATTCTATTAAAAACTTACGTGTCTAATTGATAATTGCAATTTATCACACGCTTTTCGGTGAAGGAAAATATCGTGAGAAAACCTGCATATCTCTACAGAAATCTAGGGATATGTGTAGCTCCAGCCCTACTCTCCAAAAACGGAGAGAGGTGGCCTATGCCTAGCAGTGGGATTGTAACAGGCCGTTACTTTACTTTACTCTTATATGAATTTTAGTACGGTTACAACTGAAGTAAAAATGTCTGCAAAATGTGAAAAACTTAAAACAAGGTATCTTAACAAAGATTTCGAAGCTAGACAGAAATATAAAAAATATCTGAAACTATGAAAGGAAATATCATTTAAATTAATTAAATTACAATGCAAAAAGTGCAACAGAAACCTAATATAATGTTACCTATCTCATATTGCATTAGCAAAGACTACATTGATTTCATATAAACACTAAATGATTGCAAGACCTCAGACCGTTCACTTAGGTGTCAGTCGTAACTTAAGATTCGCTGTGACCTTGACACCAATGTTTGTTGACGTTAATAGGTACTTCTAATACATATATTACATTCGCCACTTCACTTCGTATTATAAAACAAATAACCCCTCCACCGCTGACTATGTTCCCGTTAAACTCAAAAACTGCTGAATTTATTTTCATGCAGTTTTCTACAATACAATAAATAAGGTTTAAGTTAAGACGTATTCAAGGATTTTGTGCAAATTAGAGGTAATAATACGTTAAATATCGAAAAAAAAGTCAAATCACCTGAGAGACTTCACCGAAAATGCTACTTAATCCTTTTGAGATAACCATATAATGATGAGGTCTACGAAAAAGTCCGCGATATCTTATATCTTATCTTTAAATAGATTGCTATGCCTTCTACTCAAAATACTAATAAAATAGTAACGTACAATGCGGTAAATCGAAAGCTTAATATTTTGAAAGGGTTCAGAAATAACCAAAAAGGGATATATCTATATGTCCAATGAAGCTTCTAAAAAAGTTACTATGCACAACGCGGTAATTAAAAAAATAAGTAGGTGGATACAGTAAATTCCTTATGTTAAATACGTCTATTATAGTGCTTTATATAATTCAAATTAATATCTTTAGAGTTATCTCAAAATTAAAACTAATTCGTTCGAAAATAAACCTTAGAGTTGATCGCAATCAAGATACTATAATCTAATACCTATGGCAGGTCAGATCTCTAGTATCATATAAAGAGAACAAAGTCTTTTATATTGCAACAAACGAGACATCGTTTGTATTGGTTGTGGTTTGTTCATAAAAACATAAGCACAATGAAACAATGTACAAAGAGTTGCTGTTTAAACACTGAATGCTAAATTGTTTTCAAAATAACCTATCCTTTTTGCAGTGACCTCGTCATTAAGTACATAAGATAAAGATAAATGGGTAAAGACAGAGCTTACACCTATAAGGGACCATGTTATCGAAGACAGTTATAAATTTCGGAAACCAAAAACTAGTATTGGAGACTTTTGATCACTTTGAAGATTTGGCAATAAAATCCTACATCTGTAATAGAAGGTTATAGAAGAACTACTCCCACGCCATCATCATCCTTCTGCCCTTACCCCACTCTAGGTGGGGTTGGCGTAACATTTTAGTTAACAACATAGCAGCAGCGTATAAGGTAAGCTACAATCTCCAATCTTCCCTATAAAAAAAGAGAGGGAGGACTTTGCCTAACAGTGGGAAAGTAACTGACCGCTACTTTACTTTTTAAGACGTATAATGTTATATTTAATATCAATTAAGTCATCATCATTCTTTTACCTTTATCCCTCTCTAAGTGGGGTCGGCAAAATATGTGTTCATCTTTCATTCTCCTCAATCATTTGTCAACTCTGGTGCCACTCCTTCTATATGCATATCATTCTTTACACAAACCATCTATCTTTTTTTGATCTCCCTCTAGTCCTACATCCATCCACATTCATATTTAACTCTTTTGACCACATGATTTTTATCCCTCCTCATTAATATCAATTATGTATTGGCTTAAAATAGTCTACATTATATCGGTGTAATCCGCTAAAAACATTACCAAGGTAAAGTATATTAAGACTACTCTTTTTTGTAACCCGTACATGATAAATGCAGTACAATAAAGCGGTATTATTATATAAGGCGGTATTGTTAACAAGCAATTTCTTACAGATAACTTTGTTTTCTGAGAAATATTCCATTGGTTAGATACAGCCATAGTAAAGCTATATATTACAAATAATTTATCTCTATTGTACTGTACCATAGATATATTTGTTTTCCTACATATAAACTACATAAAAACAAGTATATATGCTTCAATTGTACCAAATTTAGCGTCAATCAAGACAGACAGGCTTTCGCATTTATAATGTTAGTATGGATTAGATAGTTGTACTCTTATATTAGATCTAAAATATCATATTAAATGACACTTGATATATGAAAAATGCTGACTAATAACAACCAATGACATCCGACATTTAATTTTTTTACTGTGCAGTCGATCGAATAGGTATAATTACAATAGGTAATCGATTGCAAAATTTAACGGTGCATAGAGATCATTGGCATTCAATAGTAAATTTAAAAATAGAACAACTTCGTTTTTTTAAATTTCGCAAAGTAAAATACGCTTATGGTCAACATCTTATTGACGTATATTATTTTAAAAATATACGCCGTGTGGTATCCGGCTGAATAGAATAGTACCACCCTCATTTCCTACCGAGGTGTCGTAAAAGGCGACTAAGGTAAGTCGACCCGCCGTGTGGTATCCGGCTGAGTAGAATAGACCAACCTCATTTCTTACCGAGGTGTCGTATAAGGCGACTAAGGTAAGTGGACCCACCGTGTTGTATCCGGTTTAGTAGAATAGACCACCTTCTTTCTTACCGAGGTGTTGTAAAATACGACAGAAGTAAGTTGACGTCAGGCAGGCGGCCGGTCGTAAAAAGGCAGCCAAATCATGTGACAGCATGTTTATAACATGTTTTGCCGACCCCACTTGGAGTGGGATAAGGGCAGGAAGATGATGATTATTTTAAAAATATATGCAAACTATTTAATACATAAATGAAATGAAATGAAAATTTTTATTCCACAAACGTGCTAACAGGACATAAACAAATGTAAGAAATTAAACTAAAGCTAAATAAATATTAATAAATAAATAAATGTCCGTAGCACGATGCAGAATAGGCTTTAGACTCAGCATAATACTGTGTGCCCCGCAGGAAGCACACAGAACTGATTTTCAGCTAAAGCCTATTGAGTCACGTATGACTCGTGTATGGAGTACGGATGACTGGCTAAACAGATTACTTAAACATATAAATATATAAATCTACTATAAATTAGTAATTATGCTATCTTTCATTATATATACACACAAAATTTATAAATTTATATATATTTATAATAACATAACTGTTAAAGGCTTATCAAAAGAAATATTTTGGTATATTTCTACACGAGCTTTGAAGGGAAAGATATGTTGATTTGATGAGATAAAGAGTGATGGAGATATTAATTGTCTAGGAAGTTTCTCTACATTGTCAATGAAGATATTTCTAGAAGAAGACGAAAATGTTAAAGGAACAAAACTTTGACACTGTCTGCCTCCTTAATTCTTACCTCCTGCAGTAAATAAAAAATCTGCAATAACTATTCGAATAGCCGATTCTTAGTTTGCCCTCGAAATCTTTAACAACATAATTCATTCAAAGGTCGACCACAACATTTGGCAACTATTGCATAATTAAAATAATCGCTCTTCTAAGATTTATTTATTGATCTTTAAATATAAGGCTATATTTAATGACTAGCGGCCTACCCTGCTTCGCACGGGTATAAAATATATAGCCTATGACACTCAGTGAAAAAAATTATTAAAATCGATCCAGTAGTTTTGATTTATTACTTACTGCCCGTGGCCCGCAAGCGTTAAATTTGGATAAAAACAATTCTCTCTCCCTATACCAAGAAGATTTCCTGCTATCTTTGGAATGTCTAAATTCATATACTACATATTTACATTTTACATTTTTCCCTATATATTTTATGTTTAAAATTAATTACAGAATGTCTTTATATACAACATTTATAGCTTTGTTATCATTAGACAATACAAACATGTTTTCTTTAGAGGTTACTCTTAAAAGAGCGACATTTAGTTGCGCGTCCGATCGCTGCTAAATTCGCGGCCTCCTCGCGGGATTTTAAATCTGTGACATCTTCGAAAATGTTCATTTAAATTACATGCTGTAAACGGCCATATTGATCTATATTAAATCAACAATGTATTTAACGTACTTAATTGGATAAGAATTAATGCTATATTGTATAAAAATTGCTTCGAAAATTAGGCATTATTTTCGTATAAAAGTAAATGACAAAAAATGCTATTGTGGGTTATCCATAAGAGATAGACATATACCATTGCGGACTTTTCTGTAGACTTTTTCAATGTGTACAAATACTAAGTACATCATTTTGATAAATCTCGTGGGGTCGCAATGTAATGCAATGTAATGGGGGCCTGCGTTTGCAATGTAAGCGAAAAAAAAAAGTAATTATTTACGACATCACATAAGAAACCTCAAAAATTACAGTATTTCTCTACTCCATATTGAATATTATTATACATTCCTCTTGAATCACTCTATCTATTAAAAAAACCGCATCAAAATCTGTTGCGTAGTTTTAAAGATTTAAGCAGTCATAGGGATATAGGGACAAACAAAGAATGTGACTTTGTTTTATACTATGTAGTGATAATCCCTATAGCATGATTCAATATTCATGCGCGATGGCTTATTATTAGCGTATTTCATATATAACTTTGGTGTTTCTATACCGATTTCAATGATTCTTTTTTTATACAATGGTTAATACTATTCACTTTTTTATTTAGGGATGACTGAGAGTAATATAAACGTAGGAGTAGACAAATATAACCAGAAAGCTTCGAACTGCTAAGCTATCGGGAGTTACACGTGTTATTATGAGTCAACCATAAAAGATAGACATATGCTGTCGTGGGATATTTTTTATATAATTTTAAGGAGAACATTTCCGTCATACATGATTTCTGTGTAGCTTTAACCATCAAGGTTGCACACGCGACGAAAGCTTAAAAAATGGAGTAACTTCTCCCGTTTTCCCGACATTTCCCTTCACTGCTCTGCTCCTATTGATTGTAGCGTGATGAAAAGTATACTATAACCAGCCCAGGAGTATGAAAAAAAATTGTACCGAGTTTCGTTAAAATCCGTCGAGTAGTTTTTGTTTCTATAACGGTTATACAGACAGACAGACAGACAGACAGACAGACAGACAGACAGACAGACAGACAGACAAAATTTTTACTGATTGCATTTTTGGCATCAGTATCGATCCCTAATCACCCCCTGATAGTTATTTTGGAAATATATTCCAGTTACAGAATTGACCTCTCTACAGATTTATTATAAGTATAGAAGATGAATAAACAATTACTTTTTTTTAAAGGTAAAATATAAGGCAAAGTCAGTCAGTCTTTTCGCAATGAACTCAAAAATAACATTAATGATCCCTTGAACCATTCCAGGTTTGCTTGTATAATATAATCCTCCTCCTGCCCGTATCCCACTCTAAGTAGTGTCGGCACAACATGTTACAAATACGTTGCTACATGATTTGGCTACGTATTTTACGACCGGCCGCCTGCCTGAAGTCAACTTATCTCAGTCGTATTTTACGACACCTCCGTTAGAAAGAGGGTGGACTATTTTATTTAACCGGATACTACATGTGAGTCAACTTACCTTAGTCGCCTTTTAGGAGACCTCGGTAAGGAATGAGGGTGGTCTATTCTACTCAGCCGGATACCACACAGCGGGTCGTCTTACCTTAGTCGCCTTTTACGAGACCTCGGTAAGAAATGTGGGTGGTCTATTCTACTCAGCCGGATACCACACGGCGTTGCGTGTTTAATATAATCATGATACAACAATATGTTTAAATAATTTCTTAACAGTTAATAGAAAGATAAACATACAAAAGGAAATGTCAAAAGTGTGTAAGCTTATATAATCTATTATATTTTGCACCTTTCAAATAACATTGCAAATTACTTGCAATACCGCTGTGGTTAGATTGCGTAATTTCCGTTTGCTTAAAAGATGGCCACCGTAACAACTTGTCCTCGGATACAAATCCCCACAATCGAAAGGCCTTATTTTACATTACCAAAATATAGTAAAGTAAGCTGCCTGTTACTATCCAACTGCTGGGAATAGGCCTCCTCTCTCCGTTTTTGGAGAGAAAGACTGGAGGTAGGACCTACCACGCTGCTCCAACGCGGATTGGTCGGTTATACATATCTCTAGAATTCTCAAGAGATATGCTGCAGGTTTCCTCACGATGTTTTTCCTCACCGAAAAGCATGTGATAATTGCAATTATCAATTAGACACAAGTTTTTTTAACAGAAAAACTCATTGGTGCCTACCCGGACTTTGAACCCGTGATCCCTCGAAAGAGTCACATGGTCACACACAGCTTCAAAATGCTAAAATACAGTTACATCTTCCTGCCCTTATCCCACTCTAAGCGAGGTCGTCACAACATGTTGTAAACATGCTATTACATGATTTGGCTGCGTTTTTAAGACCTTCCGCCTGCCTGATGTCAACTTACCTCTGTCGTATTTTACGACACCTCGGTAAGAAAGAGGTTGGTCTATTCTACTAAACCGGATACCACACGGTGGGTCAACTTACCTTAGTCGCCTTTTACGACACCTCGGTAAGAAATGAGGTTGGTCTATTCTACTTAGCCAGATACCACACGGCGGGTCGATTTACCTTAGTCGCCTTTTACGACACCTCGGTAAGAAATGAGGATGGTACTATTCTATTCAGCCGGATACAGCATGGCGTAAAATGCTAAAATACAGTGTCGTCAATTTTTTTACAAAAATTGTCTTTTCTAATAGCCTAACCTTTCACACACGCCTAAACGTTCAAGAACCTACGTAAATCAATAGGTAATTTGAGATAAACCTACCTTTTATTTCGACGTGACAGCTTGGTACTGCTTGGCACACTTAATAGCAATTTGACCATAAATAAATCACTTATACCTATAACATGCTACCAGTTTTAAAGAAAATAACACGAAGAAATATTTTTATCAATTCTCATTAAAAGTTTTTGTATTTAATTTATTTCTTATTATTTTTATATTTGTAGTTCCATGGAAAGAGCTGTGATAGCTCAGCGGTAACACCGTGTGACTCTTTGGAGGGAGTCACGGGTTCAAACCCGGGCAGACACCAGTGAGTTTTTCTGTTAAAACTTGTGTGTCTAATTTTTAATTGCAATTTATCACACTCTTTTCGGTGAAGGAGAACATCGTGAGGAAACCTGCATATCTCTAGAGAATTCTGGAGATAAGTGTAACCTACCAACCCGCACTGGAGCAGCGTGGTAGGTCTTAGCTCCTAACCCTCTCTCCAATAACGAAAGAAGAGGCCTATTCTCAGCAGTGGGATAGTAACAGGCCGCTACTTACTTACTTAGTTCCATAAAGTATGCAAAAAATAGATAAAGTGGAAAACGTAATAAACAAACCGTTATGAAGTCCTGAAGTTTTTTAATAACATAGAACTGTTATTTATTTATTATAGCTACAATACAAAACTATAGATACAAGTAGTTTATTGTAATCCGCGTTTCTTAAGAAAATCTATGTAATGCTAAATGTAGGATGCAAAAACCGTTCTCATACATCCGGGATTTTTTAAAGCATGTTTTACAAAATACACTACACAAGCACTAAACACATTCACTATGACAATCTCAACGATCGTTTCGCCCGTAACAAAACCATCATCCACGATAAGATCACTAAGTAATAATTATATCATTACTATGGAATTCCGCAAAGCCTATAAATTATAGCTTCAACAGCTGTTTTGAACAAAACAAGACTAAAATTGTGCTACTGTATCTATATTGATATAATTCGATATTAATAGAATATAAGTGCAAAAATAAGTTGGTAATATTTCCTCTTAATGGTTCTTGCAAAAACTTTTTACCGAGAATTATATAAGCTATTTTTACCGTGAAGTCCTTTGTAAATAATAAAACCGTGTAAAACGTTTTCCTGCTCGCAACACTTAATAGTCGTTTTGTAACCTGAATTAGCCATTAGATAGTTGTGAAAACAATGTTTATCTAAACGATTTCAATTAACAAAACAAAACAGACTTCATAAAAATGCCATTTTTTTTTTAAAGATAATGAGTAAAAGTCCGTCCCCAAAGTAAGTAATTTAGTACTTGTGTTATAGATGAGAGACGATTGGTGAATATATATTAGGTGAATATATAATTTTTAAATAAATACTTAAATAGAAATATACACCCAGGCTCGAAGAACCAACAAATTCGCGAAGCTGAAAGCAGGATCCACTGCGCCAGTAATAATCCAAAGGAAACCTTACATTTGATAAGGTCGTATTTTAACGAACCAGATAAATTAACCTAAAAAAAGTCTACTTTTTTTAACTTTTGATAATTTTCTAAAACTTTATTCAGATTTTTGTATAGCACTTTCTTCAAGTATGGAGTTAGGTTGTTTTTATTTTATATTTTTAATTTAGGATTGATTTTGCTACAACTTATTACAAAAAAATCCTGAAACCTCAAAAAACCTGAAAACCTCTCTCATGGTAGAAATAAAAAGAATGTGCATTTTCTTGAAATTTCGAAAACGTAAAGCTATGTTAAATAAAAAAACTGACATATAAAACTTATTGCACATTAGCCTTAAAACTTTGAACCTATTTTCCTGTAATACAGTCCAGATATCTGACATATCCAACCATATCTCTTCGTTAACGGAATTTCAAACCTTCAATACCACATAAGTTTTTAAGGCATTTCACCCACACATAGAATGCAATATACTTGGTATAAATAGGATATGAACAAATAACATTTTATTCATTGATACAACAAAGCTTGAAAATAGTTCAACGGATGTTGATGAAAGTGTTGAGATGTTTTAAAAAACAAACGCACGTCTGCAAACTAAACAACGCGAATCGATATTATCAGCAAATGAAATACGTAACTACAAAATTGCATTAACATAATATTAAAATGTTGCAGTTGTGAAGATTTTATCGCTTATATAAATATAAACAATAATTTCGAACATTCTGTGTTAGATGTTATACTTCTATGTAAATAACCATATGTGTTGAGTTAAAGGTCTGGTGGAATGAAATTTAAAGAGTTTTAGACAAAATCTCATAGTAAATAACGTTTATCTCAGAATTTATTTCTTAACTAGTATGTCCGCTTTACAGTGCTTAATTCAAAGATATATAAAATACCTACAGTTTAGAAAAAAATACCCCGATCGTCACCGAATATTATAGGAACATCCGCTCGGTCAAACTAAAGATTATCTGAAAATTTTATTAAAATCGGTTAAGCCGTTTTGAACTCATAAGGGACATATAGACAAACATTCATTATTATATACAAGATATTGATCACAATGTTATCGAAATAGAAAAAAAGCTTCACAATGGAATGAACGGGCGTTTACACCAAAATATAATTGAAGTGTCATACAAGTTACACTTTACTTCACAGCTATGTAATTTCGTTAGCAATTTTTGGTCCATTATCGGTCGGTATATACCAGAATGACAATTACCTCTTTACAATGTACGAAGTATGCAATTAGTTTATGTGTTTGTGAAGTTGGGCAACAATGGAATGACAGGCATCGCAAGGTCGTGTGGGAATCATTAAGACGATATCATCATCTGTATGATGTTTTATATAATCTGTAACTATTGCATAATTAAAATAATCGCTCTTCTTAGATTTATTTATTGATCTTTAAATATAAGGCTATATTTAATGATGGATAAACATTTTTTTGGTTTTTTTAAAGGTAAAATATAAGCCAAAGTATCTCACCGCGTCTGTCTGTTCGCAATGAACTCAAAAATAGCTTTAATGATCCCTTGAACCATACAATGTTAATTGCTTTCTTAGAAATAAAATTAGTAAAAAGAAATTAGAAACAGACTGAGTCACAACATCGTGTGACTAGGTTTGCTTGTATAAAATAATCCTCCTCCTGCCCGTATCCTACTTTAAATGGGGTCGGCACAACATGTTACAAAAATGTTGTCACATGATTTGGCTACGTATTTTACCACCGGCCGCATGCCTGACGTCAACTTACCTCAGTCGTATTTACGACACCTCGCTTAGAAACAGAGTGGTCTATTTTACTCAACCGAATACCACACGGTGGGTAAACTTACCTTATTTGCCTTTTACGACACCTCGGTAAGAAATGAGGGTGGTACTATTATATTCAGCCGGATACCACACTACCACACATAAACAGTCGCTAATAAATACGCAAACTTTTAGGACGTATCGTAATAAATATATCTCCACCTGCATTACTTTGATTTCGCTCCACAATAAAGGTTTAGGTTTAAATCATTTATTCTCAAAAAAAGCCCATAGCCACTTACATGAGAACATAAACTCTTAACTAAATTGTTTGATATTACAAGGTATTTTATTAAAAAATTGTGCTCCTGCATAAGTGATATTTTTTTTAACATAACTTGTATGGAATTTGGGCAAAACAAGTAAACTTGGTCGACGAAGGCTACGTTTAGATATTTGAAAAAAAATTTTAAAGGATAAACTAGTATGGATGGTTTTATCAATTAAGAAGTCTACGACCAAACAACATCAGCACACTGGCGAACGTGAGTGTACTGATGTTGTTTTGTTGTGGACGTCTTTATTGTGGAGCGAAATCAAAGTAATGCAGATGGAGATATATTTATTACGATACGTCTTACAAGTTTGCGTATTTATTAGCGACTGATTATTGACTAACAAGTTGCTTTTAATGCTGACATTCGAGACACGCTGTCGTCGCGGTACATAATCTTTTCCGTTTAAAGAACATATACCAACAGTTTAATAATACTGGATATGAAAATTTAAGATTGCATTATTTCTTCGGTACAGATTTGTGTAATGGGATTTACAAGATTTCCTCACTGAGTTGTAATGCTGACTCATTGTAATAATACACAAAAGTTTAAACAATTTCTTTTTAGTTTACACAGCACAAAATTTGTTATACAGAGGTTTACTTGAATTTGAAACATTAATCTCTCAAATCATAAGCCGTCGAATGCTGAAAGAGCATGGCTCTTAAAAAGAGGTTTCGTGTTTAAAATTCGGACAGGCCACCTATAGCTGTCCTTAAAAATAAACATACGTAAATTTTATTTGTACAATTATTCATAATTTAATTAATAATGCACATCACGGTAGAGGAAATATCATTAGGAAAGCTTTTAAGACTTGTTCTAAAGTACTAAAAGCTCTCCTAACTATACTCAATCTAAGTAAACTAACAACAATGAAATTAAGACATCGCAAAGCCCGAGGTAGTGTGATATTTAGATGATGTTAAATATTAAAACAAAACAAAATAAGTATATACGATTCGTTTAAGATTACTAAGACTGTAGATTTACAAGATACAATAAAAATAAAATAACGTTACAGAAGTTACGCAATTTAATGACAGACATTGAATAGAATATAAAGAGATTAATGACACGCAATATTTTATCTGTGCCAATTTCTATACCTTTAGTTCACTTAAAAAAGAGAGACAAAGTCCCATTTGGTTTCTTTTTATTTTTGTTTATTACATTTTAGGTTGGTTTTCCTACACTAGTATAATAACTCTATGATAATTATACACCGTCCATTGTACATTACTACATAATAAATATTCATACATATTACTTTACTTATGCATCTAACAGCAGATGTCCATATAAGTGCTATTATAATATAAATCAGAATTTACCTTACCTTATAAAATGTAAACAACAATAAAAAGATAAGCATCACAAGGCCATGAAGAGAACATTAACACGTTATATCATAATTTATGGGGGTTTTAATAATGTTTTAAGCCCAATCAAGATATTACGTGATAGGAAATACTACTAATATTATAAATGCGAAAGTTTGTGAGTATAGATGTTTGTTTGTTTGTTCACGGCGAATCCGCTAAACCAATATCGATGAAATTTGGCACAATTATTCCTTATACACCGGAATAACATATAGAAATCCTTCAAATTTTTCACTTCGCTAGCCGTACGTCTTTGGAATGATCTCCCTGTCTGTCTGTCAAAAAATCTTCCAGTCGTCTTACTTTTAAAGCAAATGTTAAAAATAACCTAATCTGTAACAATTAATGATATATATTTTTTTCTTTAACCGCTAAATATTTTGTTCTACCATCTATTTTTTTATTTTATTATCTTTTGTTTATTGTTATCCATTTATTATTTCTTATTTGTCTAGGCACATCGCTATAATTTATTGATTTTCATCTCTTAATTATTTATGCCTATTACTACTTTTCTTCTTCTGTTTGTTTACTTGCTGCACCTATTTTAATTTTCCGTTTGACCCTAAGGTTGACTGGTAGAGAACGCTTAGTTTAGTGTTAAGTCCGCCTTTTGTACTTTTATCTTAATGTGCAATAAAGATTTTTGAAAAAATCCTTTAACCTATATATTTATCCTTTTTTTAAAAAAAGAATAGAATGATATTAAAAAGCGCCATCTATCATCGACCTATCACACGACAACAGTCCACGGGAACGAAGTTGCGAGTAAAAGCTAATACTTCATATGTATCTTTTTGAAGTTGATATTCCATTTGACCGGAATCACCTATATGGTATCTCGATCCACTGAATCCGAATTCAAGTTAATTTGACCTATATATTATCAAATTTTCGAGAAAACTTAAATAAACCAACGTAACAACGTAATATATTTTTTTTACTTTTAATAAGATATTCTTAATAGATTTTCTTGATGTTATTGAACTTAGACAACAATGAAACAGCGTACCGTGTAAGATCATGAGAATAAAACTGGATCTGTCTTGTTAAACTATTTTTTACAGGCATTATATTAGATTCACTTGTAGGTATGTATCATATTTAAGTATAAATTTAACCGACTACTCTGAACTTAATCTGAATTTGACACTGAATCTGAAATTGGGACGGAGAGATTTAATTTAAACTATACATTTTTCAAAAAAAGAACAAATAACTTTTTTTAACAATTAATCGAACTAAAAACGAACGAACGAAATAAATATTAGTATTTATTCTGAAAAAAGCGTGGAGCACGTTGTTCCATCTTTTTTGCATATACATATATCGAGAATTATTAGCCATAGCATCCAAATAAAAAAAATACATAAAAACTGTTGTTAGAAGCCAAAATAATTGAGTTTACAAGTGATTTAAAGTACTGATTTGTGGTCAGTACCAGGAGGCGTTAAATAATATATTATTCAAATATCCTCTCCCCCAAGCCGCTACTAATTGTTAGGTTTTTCCCGCGAAAAATTACCTATTAATATACTTCATGAAATGTTTGCGTTAGTTTGCAAAAAAAATTACCAGAATAATAATAAAGTTGCAAGTCAAAATCCGGTCCCGTAATAAGTTTTTTTAATGTGCTATTAGCGCCTAATAATATAAACTATTAAAACCGCTACATATGAAAAAAAATGTAGCATTGTTGCTACATTTATAATTGTTTTGTAGCCGTTAAAATTTCGGCATATAATATGATTAAACTTAACAGAATGACTAGACACAAATTTTATAAGAATTTGCAAAGGTGAAAATTCATTTAGCTTAGAATATTGATATAATTTATTATTAACAATTACACGTCTGTTTGTTAATGTATAAAATCGGCTATACTCACGTCTTACCCTATGGGGTGAGCCCGACTAGTTTTAAGTCCATATCATCATCTTCCTGCCCTTATCCTACTCTAAGTGGGGTCGGCACAACATTTTATAAACATGTTGTCACATGATATGGCAGCGTTTTTACGACCGGCCTGACGTCAACTTACCTCAATCTCAATATTTTACGACACCTCGGTAAGAAAGAGGGTGGTCTATTCCACTAAACCGGATACCACAGGGTGGGTAGGTGTAAATTTTAGATCCATGTTGGTCTAACGGAGTTAGAAAGTTATCCCATGCTCATGTCCTATAGATTCCATTAAGTTATGCGTGTCATCGCCAAGGACTTGACGATTTGTAAGTGTTAATTAGACACAATGATTTTAAAGAAACATCTAGGCTGAGGCCTCGTCCCATATATCCACGGTAAGGATAACGTGTTTTATAAGAAAAGGCCATATAAATAAATATTTCCGTTTCGTAAATAACTAAATAATTAAATTCCGGTCATAACCGTTATTTAAATAGTAAATACATATTTATATTTTTTATGATTTGGAATTTGATTACTGTATTTATCTGTACATAATGCCATGTGGTATCCGGCTGGATAGAATAGACTACCTTCATTTCTTACCTAGGTGTCGTAAAAGGCGAGTAAGGTAAGTTGACCCGCCGAGTGGTATCCGGCTGAGTAGAATAGACCAACCTCATTACATACCAGGTGTCGCAAAATGCGACTAAGGTAAGTTGTAATATAAAGAGGTTTTTTTGGTAAAAAAAATTATTAACAACAGATTATTATTATCATCATCACGAATTATATTAAATTGTAGGGATTATGTCGCAATGCGATCCTTGATGCTATTATCCTAACCCGGATCATTCATTTCATAGACCAAGTCATAAACGTTGAAGAGATCTTTATAAATCCTGGAGTTCTATAACAACTACATTGTATAATTTGTTTTAATTAAAAATATATATTTTTAATTATATTTGACTTTTGCAGGTTTTGTTCGCGACAAAAAACAGTCGTGCAAATTAAAAGCAATACCATAACCAAGTTTTACGGGTGGCTGCACCCAATTAATTTGAGATTTAAAACGATACTGCACATTGTTGTATTACTTTTTGATTCAGTGTAATTATGTCCACTGTATAATTATGAAATTCCTCTGTAAAAAAAGTGTATATTTGTAAACCTTATAGGGGATCTGTTCTCTATTAATCTATTGTCTATTTTTAGGGAATTTCTAGTGAACAATAAAAAAATATTTCTATAAAAAATATAAAAGAAAATGTAAGGGGTGGACAACCCTTACCACTTAGAGGTATAAAAGTAGATGGTAGCCGATATTCAGGCTGGTTGTAAAATACATAGCTAAATCATGTAGCAACATGTTTATAACATGTCGTGCCGACCCTACTTAGAGTGGGATAAAGGCAGCAGGATGATGATATAAAACCTTTTAAAATCGGTTAATCTTATTCAAGAATTTACCTTATAGCAAAAACCGTACAAAAATTTGTTCAGTCGATTTTGAGAAAATCGATCACATACAGACAACTTTTGGGGACTTTGTGTTATAATGTGTATAAATATGTTATTCATTTCCCTGAAACGAGAGAAGTAAAAGCACTCTAAACGAATTATTTATTTAACAGTCGGCTCAGATTTTAATTTACCTTATTTACATTGTGTTTTCCTGTTTTTTAGGATTTATATATACCTATACATGATCATGGGTTCAAACCCGGGCAGACACCAATGAGTTTTTCTATTAAAACTTATGTGTCTAATTGATAATTGCAATTTATCACACGCTTTTCGGTGAAGGAAAACATCGTGAGGAAACCTGCATATCTCTAGAGAATTCTGGAGATATGTGTAACCTACCAATCCGCATTGGAGCAGCGTGGTAGGTCTTAGCTCCAATTCTTCTCTCTTATAACGGAGAGAAGAGGCCTATTCCCACCAGTGGGATAATAACAGGCCGCTACTTTTATACATGATGAAATGAATGATGAATGTTAAAAGTTGAAGTAATTCCTTAATAAGCTAAGTAAAGTTGAGAAACGATATTTAAAAGTAACATCTGTCACGTCTAATTTATTTCTCTCATATCCCAAGGTTGGCTAGGAGAGATAAGGCTACACAATGCATCAATTGTCCAGCCACTTAACTATACTAATATATAAAGCTGAAGAGAAAGAGTGTTGTCTATTCTGCTCAGCCGGACACCATACGGTGGAGCAAATATGAAATTAATCCACTGGTATATTAGGACGAGCTAATTAAATTTCGTAATTTCCCGCCAAGGTAATATGATAAGGCGGCAAAAACGCCAATAAAATGAATTTTTAAATAAAAAAAATCACAACTTAAAATGAATAGAAAGAGAAGTGTTAACAATCCAAAAATTAGAATAAACCTTATTTTATTATCAGTACCAGGTATATTAATATCAAAAACTAGTTATTCAAATATTATTACAGTTAACGATCTTAAACTGAACATAAAATTGATATTATGATTTTTTAATAGAATCATAAATATTTTTTCTTGTATTATAACAAGACATGATTTTAATTCTTTTGGACATTTATTAAATATTTTGGCACTTATAGCTTCAATTGTTTTGAGAAATAAATACATTCTTGGTACATAACGAAAGGACCACAGACAAACACTTTTTCGAACATTAAAAATATATGTATAAAATCTAGGAAGGGAGCCACCCTTCCTAGATTTTTACATATATTTTTATTACATACATTACATATATTTATATGTTCTTGGTTAAAAATCGGTTCTGATTGATATCTTAAAAAGAAGTTTTAATGTATATTGTATATGCCATCTTTGTTAACTTAATAATAAATAATAAAGTTTATTCAGAGAAATAAAATTGGTTACAAAACATTTCGGTGTTATAAATATGATTGTACAAGTAAATTCAATCAAGTGGGTGATGCGCTGTACTCCTTGCTAGGTTATATTTGTTAACTTGATTAAATAAATTTGATTTGATTAGACTTTTTCGTATATAAAGTTTTATATAAAGTGTTATATATACCTAAGTGTTTTTTTAGTATATAAAGGGTTATTTAATTATATAAATACGTATTTTGTCAATGGCGATATAAGATAATTGCATCAGATGATTCGATGGTCGTGTTTCTTAAGTAATTGTGACCGACATTTGGAGGTTCTATTTCTTAATCATTTAACCATTTACTTTCCCCTTCGCTTTAGCACTGTAAACCCATGATCCCAATATATTCTTATAAATATATTTCGTCCTATCCGAAGAATAATCGTAAATTTCCTATGTTTATATATGGGACTTGTAACTTTATGCTTCGGATGGGGAGATTTGTGTTCAATTACATATAATGAATAACATCATCCTCCTGCCCTTATCCCACTCTAAGTGGGGTCGGCACAACATCTTATAAACATGCTGTCACATGGTTTGGCTGCGCTTTTACGACTGGCCGCCTACCTGACGTCAACTTACCTTAGTCGTATTTTACGACACCTCGGTAAGAAAAAGGGTGGTCTATTCTACTAAACCGGATACCACACTGTGGATCAACTTACCTTAGTCGCCTTTTACGACACCTCGGTAAGAAAAGAGGGTGGTACTATACTATTCAGCCGGACACCACACGACTTACCTATAATGAATAACATTTTTACAAAAATTCAAGGTCAATTCAAGGTTATTGTACATAATATATGAACCTGACCTTGAAACTGACAAAGAAAATCTGTACATGTATATAACAATTTTAAAATCGTCTCATTTTAATCGTTATAAATTTTATCTTAATATTTTAATTAAAAGAAATAATTAAGTTTACAATATTCTTACATTTCATATTGTATAATTGTTTTTTATATAATATTTTATATAGTAATATATTAAAATAATGTACGCGTCCCTATTACATGCCGTGGTAACCTATAATTAAGACTACATTTAATGGTATAGTTTATAGAGTATTTTATAGTACTATTAATGTAAGTCTTGTTGGTTATCCTAATAAATAAAAAAATAAAATAAAAAAATAATTATAATAAAGTATCTATACCTATAAGGACTTCCTGGAATGAACACTGTTTTTCTTCGATTTTCGCTTCACTAATATATCACGTGATAGTGTAAAATGGAATCTAAAATGTTATTGTAAAGGGCATAGAAAAATACGTTTTTAATTACTTTTAAGACTAGATTCAGGAGATACGGGTTTAAGTTTTTGTTCCGCGATATTTTGGGGTTTAAATTAAGTACGTTTTTTACTATTAATAACAAACTACGGTAACTGTATTGCCCATAGCCGTGTGGTATCCGGCTGAGTAGAATAGTACCACCCTCTTTTCTTACCGAGGTGTCGTAAAAGGCGACTAAGGTAAGTCGACCCGCCGTGTGGTATCCGGCTGAGTAGAATAGACCAACCTCATTTCTTACCGAGGTGTCGTAAAAGGCGACTAAGGTAAGATGACCCACCGTGTGGTATCCGGTTTAGTAGAATAGACCACCCTCTTTCTTACCGAGGTGTCGTGAAATACGACAGAGGTGAGTTGACGTCAGGCAGGCGGCCGGTCGTAAAAACGCAGCCAAATCATGTTACAGCATGTTTATAACATGTTGTGCCGACCCCACTTAGAGTGGGATAAGGGCAGGAAGATGATGATGGTAACTGTATTGCCCAGAAGTATCCAGTAGCGTCGTGTGCAATTTATGGCCGTAAATTCAAAAATAATATTTGTATATTTAATCTTTTAAGGTACTTTAATTTTTATAAATAATATTACGACTTTAAAATAAATGCAGTTTAAAATATGTGATCAAGTAGATAAAATAAATTCAATATTTAATGAATTTATTACATCAAAATATAAATAAAATACTAACAGTAGATTCGATCACCAATGTATTTATATAATAAACATAAAATGGAAAATAAGTAAATTGCTCTTTGGAGTATTTTTAGCATGACAACAAAAAGATTACTTTATAACTCCCAAAAACAATACACTCACAATCCTTTAAAATATTTCTAAGAGGTTTAAATAGTTAATATAGTATTGCAAATTGTGTAAAATAGCAATTGTATATAAATAAAATATATTATAGTAATTGTATAATATAAAAATGGTAATTTATAGAAGTAGGCGTTACTTTGCGGAATTAAATAATGCAAAAGTTATTATAGAATTATTTTAAAATAATTCTATCATAGTTTTAGTTTAATAAAAATGGTATTGGTGAGGCTTTGTTCAGACTGTTATACCTAATAGTCGTTCCAAATTTGATACAAGGTATAAAAATAATTATTCTAAAATTCATATTCATCGTCTGCTTCGTACAGAATAAATTTGTAAATGTGATATGTGACGCAGTCAAAAGAAGTGGCAAAAAACAAACCAACTTGTAACATCTGCTTATATTTGACTTCCTTTAAGTAATTTTCCAAATATTTGTCTATAGGCTAGGTTAAGATTTAAAATTTGGCGATTGGTATTAGCAGTGCATGTTGTAAGTATAAATGCAAATATTAAATTTAGTACTTGGTTGATAGAGCGAATATAAAAAAAAATCAAAAAGCAAAAAGAAGGTTGGTAATGACAGGGGCTTGATCCCGGATATTTTCACCTCTTTAATCCGCCGTTTCCCCACTAGGCTATCACAACTTTACATATGACAGCTGAAATATCATATGCATTATAAAAAACCCACAAACAGGGATGTATATACAAGATTAACTCATTGATATATTAAAAATTTACTATGACTCAGGTAAATACTATTGATACAATAAATATTGGTTATATTATCATCCTAAACCATAAAACATTCTATGAAATCACAAAAATTACTACTGGTTAATGTAACTGGCTTTTTTTGTGAGTTTTCTTACATGCTCCATCAACTACTTTATCTGTGGGATCCAGGACAAATAATCACCCAATACCTATGATACCTAAATATTTAATATGGTAGACATGTTCGATTACCAAAATTTAATATCGATGTCATGTTAATAATGTCATGTTAATATGATCATATATTTTCCTCATTTTGATCAACTTGTTTTTGCGAGATTAATTTTAATAAAATTGCATCAAGCATTTGCGAGATTAAGTAAAAATATTGATTTCATATTTGAACAACTAGATTAATTGTTATGACTATAAAAATATTGTTTTCATCAGCATATTGATCAAATCACATTATATTATATGAATTTCATTGCAAATAGATATAAACTGGTTAGTCGTAGTAGTAACCTACTGTCAAAAATTCACCATTATGATGATTGATTATAGCCCTATGGAACTAAACTTGTATTGTGCGTGATGCTATGAGTCGAAACTCAAAATCGCAAAAGCTCTGCGATTTTGTCGTGGAGTATATCTCCTGATGATGCTTCAATTACGGGGCGAAATGACTGTTAAGTTTGTGATAGCGAACATGGGTAGTGTTTGTGGTGGTGGAGGTTTGTGCATGTGTTTTTACTGCATGTATCGGGTATGAAAACGGATAGTCCACTGTAAATTTAACATTATATAAATTTTCTAAATCAAATCAAAATAATCTTAATACAAATCAGCTCTTTCAATCACTGTTGAATCGTCAAGGATCAATATCATTAATGAAGCTACAACTGGTTCGGAATGTTGGTCTTACCAGGAAGAATCAGAAAGAAACTCAGCGGTCAATCTTTTAAACATTTTCAATTGTTCATTTACATTTAGTTACATTATTAAACCGCAGTCTTCTATGAAACTGAAAGGATTTTTATTTCCAGGCATTTGTATCATCCAAATAATCTTCATCTATCCATCCAAATAATCTTCCAGTCCTATTTACTTTATTGCGGATTATAGCAAAATAATTTTATTATTACTTTTGTATTATGCATCTCCGCAAAGTAACGTCTAATTCTATAAATTAAATATAGCTCAGTAAACTCTATTTAAACCAGGAAACAGGCATTATAATATACACGAGTTAGAGACCACGATTATTTAAATCACAACATCTTTAATTATTATGCATATGTATTATAATGGACAATTTTTTGCAGGAGATTTTAATATAATATATGCTAAATCTACAACAAATTACAATTGCGATCCACACAGGTGATACAAATTATAAACGCCCGAATTTAGGTAGGATTTTTCAATCCTGGTGGAAACCGTGAATTTTTTGCGCCGCCTCAAAGAGGGTACCTAATAATATTAATAATATATGGGACATAACACACATGGTCATCTACCCCTAAAGTAAGTAACTTAGTACTTGTGTTATGGGTGACAGACAATTGGTGAATATATAATTTTTAAATACATACTTAAATACAAATATAGACCCAGGCTCGAAAAACCAATAAATTGTTTATAGAAAATGTTGGCCTTCGGCGGAAATCGAGCCCGCGACCTGCGGAGCTTGAAGGCAGGATCACTACCCACTGCGCCAACGAGCCAGTCAAGGAGAACCTTATTTTATAGCTTCGACGATACTTCAGCGGTGGACAATCTGATAAGTGATGGAGTAAAATCTGTTTGGGGTAACAACATATTGAAAAAAGATCGAAACTCCGATACTAAGGTCAAACAACATTATCCAGCATTTTCCGTTTTAGGTAGTTCCCCTAAAAGGGTTCAACCGTAAAAACCTCATGAAAAAAGTAGTTTTTATATTTATTTCGAACTGTCACAACAATATACTCTGTTAAATAATATGTACCAATCGACCGTCATAAAAAATTTCAAGCTCAGGTACAATTATTAAAAAAAAATAAGAACAGTTTTTTATCTGTGTCAATGTAAACTTGCCTTTAATTATTTGCTATCTTTCATATCTACATCACTTTCCACCGGGGCCGTTCGTTTGACTCACCTTTATAAAAAACAAATAAAAAAATCACAGACAAACAAAATCAGACGGAAGTTTTATCTCGGAACAGAAACCGGTATATTCCGGTCGATAACCGCTACGAATAGATTTATTTAGAACTTTTTTTTATTGAAGATTTTTTATTAGATACAGGTTGGCGCGTGACAGTTATCTTATTGATGATACATTGTTAGGAAAATCTGGAAGATTTAGTGCCCCATACGGTTACTACAAAATACCGGAACAATTAATATAACTACAAAAAATCGTGTTTAGTGTTAAAAATTTTCTAGTACATTAGTAACTAGTCACATTAAAAACGGTCTACAGATTCTTTTCTACGGCAATAATTCTAAATTCAAAAGTAAGAAAATTGGTATTAAAATATATTATATTAAAATATGTAAAAATTTATTTTCGTTTTAACATTTTACAGTAGCGACCCAATATTATCCAAAGAAACCCTTGTCCAGCTGTCCCTTGAATTGGTTCGTAGGCGCTGCCGCAATGCAATCTCGTTGAAGCAGTATGAATTAACGGATTAAAGGATGAATTTTTACAAGAATTATCGACGAATAATAGTTCTCTAAGTTTTCCTTCACCAGCAAGCTCATAAAAAAAATTAAGTACTAAAGTAAGTACTAAGTTTCTATAAAGAGTTTATAAAAGCCAGGAATTTGGACCCGATAATTTTTTATAAGCTATAGGTACGTACACTAACCATTAAATCGACCCACCAAGAAAACTGCAGAAAACTCAAACATATGTTTTATAAAGAGCCGAAGAACGTCTCGAGGACAACAAAATTTACTGTTGATAGACCGCTAATTATTGAAAGTAGATCTCAAAAAGTTTGCAGTACTGATTTGAAACCTCAAAAGCCTTTGACACATAAGCCTCTCCACGAGCAACTAAAGTAAGTGTCATTTCCATATCCCCTTTACATTCGTCATTGTCATACATCGCCATTGCGATACTAATAGCCATATTTATACTTATTTATATTAATACGTAAAGCTGCGGTAGCCCAGCGGTAACACCTTGCGACTCTTTCGAGGACGTCACGGGTTCAAACCCGGGCAGACACCAATGCAGTTTTCTGTTAAAACTTATGTTCCTAATTGATTACTTACTTACTTACTTATTAATACTTTTACGTTCGCAAAAAAAAATTGTACAACACATTATTGGAAGCAATGGGAAAGAGCCTAGAGAGTAAAGTTAGAGGTAAGGAAAATCACTTAAAAATTTTTTGTAGTCTATTTTAAACAAAATATTCAACAAATAATTTAAGATAAAGTCAACAATTCTTAATTATATATACTTCAATCTATATATAATAATTTTTTTAGTATACTTAGATCGTTTAAGTAATTTAAATTAATTATAGAACTGATTTGTATTATTATTATAAAAAATAGTAAAAAAATCTTATTTATTTAAATTTACAACGCGTAGGTGTAAATTTAAATAAATAAAAACAAATTTACAAAGTAAACATGACTTTGAATATAAATAGATACAACAAAAAATTATGAACACTATTTTGCTTCTTTTTGTTATGCTTTTTATGCAAATTAGAATGTCTTTATTCTCGTATCGCTTAATCATTTACAAATTGACGTTCTAACAAATATGAAAAAGAAAAATGAATACCAATTAAACAGCATTCTATCGAGCTTTAACTTTTTAATCGTTTAGATTATTAGAACAGTGTCATAAAAATTTTAATTTAAAATAAAAGTATTACTTACCGTAATAAGTTTTATTCACAACCAAGTTTCATCACTAATCACAGAACTATAAATTATAATATTATTAAAGTACCGGCATTCGATTGTAAAAGATTGTTTGTAATTATACTTATAATCTGTGACACTAAGGCATTCGAAATTCGAATTGTTGAACGCGCGCGAAGCTAGATTCGCGGGTCGCGTCGCAATGTCCCGTGCGTTAGCCGCAAGTGGTAACTGTTGGATGATTGTAGTTACCTCGCACCGATACTCTTAACCATTTCAACAACTCGCCATTTAGCGGATGTCCATATAAACAAGTTGTCAACACCTGCGGTTTAACACACAATGTTTGTCTATAAATATTGCCGATTAGGTAAAAAACCTAAAAACGAAGCTACAGTCAAATATTTTCTTTTTACTCTGTAATAAAATTTCCCAAACGTGTCATAAATTTAGATACTTATATGGCAACATATTCTTGTTTTCGTGTACCTGGCGGTGCCTGTTACGTATTTAATTATAAAGTATATTATAACTGAAAGCGTATTTTTTCTAACAAGTATACACAGCTACGAGATTACTTGCCTCGCCAGTTACAGATTCTAGATTAAATTCTAATTGCAACGAGTTAATTAGAGTTTAAAAATACAATTTTAGTTTGTAGTATTTATGGGTTAGGGTTTTTAACAAAAATACCAAGTCTGCAATATTAGCCGAGTGGTATCCAGCTGAGTAGAATAGACCATCCTCATTTCTTACAAAAGTGTCGTAAAAGACGACTGAGGTAAATCGACCCGAGGTGTGGTATCCGACTGAGTAGACAGACCACCCTTATTTATGACCGAGGTGTCCTAAAATACGACTAAAGTCAGTTGACCCAGCATGTGGTATCCGGTTAAGTAGAATACACAGCCCTCATTTCTTTCCGAAGTATTCTAAAAGGCAACTAAGGTAGATTAACCCGTCGTATGGTATCCGGTTAAATTGAAAAAAACACCATCTTTCTTACCGAGGTATCGTAAAATACGACTAAAGTAAGTTGGCGTCAGGCAGGCGGCCGGCGGTAAAATACGTAGCCAAATTATGTTTAAATATGTTTATAACATGTTGTGCCGTCCCCATTTAGAGTGGAATAAGGGCAGAAAGATGAGGATTATATTTTAAAAACATACTGATTACTAACTGATTTTACTGCACTGATTTTAATAAAGTTTCGAAAGGGCATTATCATAAGCTACGATGGTTTTTATTCTTGAACGACATTGCAAAGATAATTAACTGCACGTGATTAATTATGTATACATTTTTATTAAGCTATACATCACAAGTATAAAGTCTATTCCAATTCTCTGGATATTCGATGCTACCAAATAATACAGAGAGGATATTTTCGCGAACTTTCGCAGCCCTATTGGAATATCGATGTACGCTTTCTTGCACATGTTATGCCGGAAACCGGCCAGATCCATATGTACAAGTTTTAGACATACGTCAACTTATTTTCTCTCCTTACAGCAGCAAATCGCTATATCCGAAGAATAAAGTCACATTTCCTATGCTTATACATGGGACATGTGACCTTATTCTTCAGATAGGGTGAAATCCTACTAATATTATAAATGTCACAGTTTTTACGCCGTGTGGTATCCGGCTGAATAGAATAGTACCACCCTCACTTCTTACCGAGGTGTCGTTAAAGGCGACTAAGGTAACTTGACCCACCGTGTGGTATCCGGTTTAGTAGAATAGACCAACCTCTTTCTTACCGAGGTGTCGTAAAATACGACAGAGGTAAGTTGACATCAGGCAGGCGGCCGGTCGTAAAAACGCATCCAAATCATGTGACAGCATGTTTATAACATGTTGTGCCTACCCCACTTAGAGTGGGATAAGGGCAGGAAGATGATGATTATAAATGTGACAGTTTGTGAGTATGGGTGTATGTTTGTTACTCTTTCACGGCGAATCCGCTGAACCAATATCGATGAAATTTGGCACAATTATTCCTTATACACCAGAATAGCATATAGGTTATAGAAATCTCATTAATTCTACGGGAATAGGATGACACTAAAGAGCGCCATCTATTAACAACCTATCACGTGAAAACGTGATAAGTTCTTAATAGATGCTGTGGTAGCCCAGCGGTAACACCGTGCGCCTCTTTCGAGGAAGTCTAGGATTCAAACCCCGGGCAGGCACCGATGAGTTTTCTAGTAAAACTTATGTGTCTAATTGATAATTGCAATATATCACACGCTTTTCGGTGAAGGAAAACATCGTGAGGAAACGTGCATATCTCTAGAGAATCCTAGGAATATGTGAAACCTGCCAATCCGCATTGGAGCAGCGTGGTAGGTCTTAGCTCCAATACTTCTCTCCAAAAAAAAACGGAGAGAAGAGGCCTATGCCCAGCAGTGGAATAGTTAAAGGCCGTTTCTTACCTACTTACGTGCAAATAGTCACGCGAACGAAGTCGCGGATAAAATCTAGTAAGTTATATATCGTAGAATTAACAAACTATGTCACATAAATTTCTCTATTATATAATCGTTTACCGGATTCAGCCAATGTTTTTATGATATTAGTATTAACTAAGCAATGCTGAACTTCATTCCTTACAACAATGTCCTTTCTGAGTCACAGGTTCGAATCCCGGGCAAGCACCAATTAGTTTTCTGTTAAAACTTATGGGTCTAATTGATAATTGCAATTTATCACACGCTTTTCGATGAAGGAAAACATCGTGAGGAAACCTGTATATCTCTAAAGAATTCTGGGGATATGTGTAACCTACCAATCCGCATTGGAGCAGCGTGGTTGGTCTTAGCTCCAACCCTTCTCTCCAAATACAGACAGAAGATCCATCCAAATATCCAGAAGTGGGATAATGAAAGGCCGTTACTTTACTACTTTTGTCTTTTCTTCTGAACCTTATTAATTTTTAAATCATACTGTTCGTTGACCTTGTACATTGTTTATAAAAATACGTTCCAACCTTCAATTATAAACTACCTTCAACTTACTATATCTTTTCCTCTACTGTGGATCCCAAATAAATAATGTGATATAACATAAGTTATTGACAGTGACATTAGATTAATCTTTAGATCTTTTTGAGTACATCTAAGGAAAACTACCTCAATTAACAAATAAATCTTACAATACAGAATGAATTAATGGGAACCCCGTGTGGTATCCGGCTGAGAAGAATAGACCAACCTCATTTCTTATCGAGGTATCGTTATAGGCAACTAAGGTAAGTCGAACCCCGGTGTGGTATCCGGCTGAGTCGAGTAAACCACCCTCAATTCTTACCGAGATGTCGTAAAAGGCGACTAAGGTAAGTTGACCCACTGTGTGGTATCCGGTTGAGTAGAATCCCTCTTTCTTACCGAGGTATCGTTAAATACGACTAAGGTAAATTGATGTCAGGCAGGCGGCCGGTCGTAAAATAAGTAGCTAAATCATTTGATATGTTTAAAACATGTTGTGCCGACCCCATTTACGAGTGGGATAAGGGCAGGATGATGAGGAATTTTGATATGAAAATATCACGTATTACAAAATATTACCTATTCCAAATAGCAATATGGCCGTTTCTGATAATATACATGGAAATGCCCGATAAAGTCTTATTAACTGTAAACGCAAAGGTTAACCTTGACTTTGATCTATTGTGTTATCAGAAAATAGATTTATACCAAATTATGTATTTAGTAGTTTTCAGTTCGTGAATTCTTATAATTTTATTTTCCTAATTATATAAACTTCAAGTTACAAGTTTCAAGTTATACACTTTATTTCTATTCATTGCTTAATAAATCTACAGCAACTGTTCCATTTAAAAACCGGTAAAATGTGCACCTAGTACGACCATAAACGTTACTACAGATTAAGAATATAATTTCAATCAGTATATTTTAAAATATATAAATTAAATTTTTGAAAAAGAGGCCAGTTTATGTCTGTGACACCTTTCACTCATATCAAAATCAATCAAAACTGCTTATACCCGTGCGAGGTCGTTATCATATGGTCAATTATTTTGAAATTCTATACCAACCCATCGCCGGCGTTTTTGATAATTTTAGGCCTAAAATAGCTTCAATGCCGAAAGAGCAATCTATGAGGCCCATCGATCATCACTAGCAACACAGATTTTGAACCAACGAGGGATTTTGATAGAACCGCCATGGAGTATTCGGGTGTGTAGAATAGACCACCCCTATTTCTTACCGAGGTGTCGTAAAAGGCGCCTAAGGTAAGTCGACCCGCCGTGCGGTATCGGGCTAAATAGAATAGACCACTCTCTTTTCATACCGAATTGTCGTAAAAGGCGACTAAGGTAAGTTGACCCACCGTGTAGTATCCGGTTGAGTAGAATAGACCACCCTTTTTCTTACCTAGGTGTCATAAAATACGACTTAGGTTATTTGACGTCAGGCAGGCGGACGTTCGTAAAATACGTAGCCAAATCATTTGACATATTTAAAACATGTTGTGCCGACCCCATTTACGAGTGGGATAATGGCAGGATGATGAGGGATTTTGATAAAAAAATATCGCGTATTAACAATATTAGCTATTCCAAATAGCAATCGTTAGAAATAACAGCCATTTAGATTGTTATACGATACTGACTTTTCACAAAGGCAATTTGATGTAACCTTTCATGCCAAAATCTCATTGAACCATGATGTTATTATTAGTACAACTTTATCCGAGGTTCCTTTAATACTTTAGGCATTTATTTTTTGTGCCACAATTCAGTATAACAATATTTTCAACTATTTTATTTAGTATAAAAATAAAGTAACTGCCTGTTATTATCCAACCGCTGGGCATAACTCCAAAAACGGAGAAAAGGATTGGAGCTAAGATCTACAAGTACCACTCTGCTCCAATACAGATTTGTAGTTTACACATATCGCTAGAGTTCTCTAGATATGTGCAGGTTTCCTCACGATGTTTTCCTTTACCGAAAAGTATATGATAAATTGCAATTATCAATTAAACGCATATACACAAACACAAGTTTTAATATAATAAAATCATTTTTGAACTCGTGAACCAATTAAAATCAATCATTAATAATAATTGAATTTTATGCTACATCCAACTACATCATTAAAAAGAAGATTATTTAGTTTACATTAAGGTAATAAAATCTATGCAACTCAAAGAACTCATATTAATACCACATATTTCTGTAATTATATTTTTTTGTTGAGACAATTATAATTGGGATTTAAAAAAACAACGTTAATGAACAACACTGGTTTATTCTGAGATTCTAAGTTCAAATTTTATAAATCTTTAAAATACTGAAGTCAACATTTATATATCAATATAAATAAATATAGAATCGTATAAACAACTATCACACATGATAACATATCTTAATTCTATCATACTTTCTCCTCACTAACTCCTTCTACTTCATTGGATTTAGTTTGTGATAAATCATTAGCAGCTATATCTAGAGATCCATTTTTACTTAAGCCACAAAAAGAAAGTATTTTACTTGCTGAATCCGGTTTTTTTACACAATAAAGGATAAACATAAGCAATGTCAATATAACTACAATTATTCCAACAACAATGGGTGCATTTGTGTCAATCTGTTTATCATTTTCTAATTTCGCAGTTTCGGCTTTCAGAAATTCTTCGAGAACTCCAAAGTATTCTAAAATCCCTTTTGTAGATAGTTCTGTTTCACCAGTCATAGTATACAATACCGTCCGCCAGTCTTCACTCGCACCGAGTGCCATTCCGTCGCTGTAAAAGATCTATTAGCTAAATATGTATTATTCATCTGTATATTAATAAACCGTCTGAGCGTTTTAAAATTGCATCATTTTCTTAAAATTAATTTAGTAGAAAAAATATTTAACCCATTCTTGTGTGCAAATACAATTAAATCCTTAAATAAAAAATACTAAAATTATCAAAAAGAAAAAAAAAATTTAAATCTGCATTACATTATACTGTATGCAAAATTTGATCTATCTACATATGATTGACTCCTTATTATATTATATTATAATATAGATTATATTATAGATACACATTCCGTCTAGTGGTATAAACTATTTTCTTATTAAAAAAATATAACTCCTTTATAAGGAAAGAATAAGGAAATATCAAATCATATATTAAGGTAGATATTATGCATAAATTAAAAGATAAATAAACAAAAGCCTGCTTATATTTCATTTAGTCGACCTAAGAGGAAATTAGATACTTCTTATTCGGTATGGCATTTTGACATAAACTCCAGAAATTTTGGGATATTTTAAACCGACATTAAGTAGCTTAATATGTTTGCTAACTTGCTAGCTTGCTAGCTTAGCTACTAACTTTTTCTTTGCAGCGTAAAGCGTATGTTGTATCGTAAATATTTAATTTAACACACAAATTTTAAAGAAAACTAAGAGGTGTTTAAACCTGTGAATTCTTTGTTAGGATTTATAATTGTTAGGTCTTCTTTAAATACGCAAACATTATATTATCCTTCCGGTCGCAAGAACAATAACCCCAGAAAGAAACTAGATGGTACATATTAATAACATTAATATTAAAATTCACCACATCACAGTCATATTCTGTTTAGAATTATAAATCGTTTATATTTTATATTTATATATTAAATACTTGCTTTTTTAGCGGCTTCGCCCGCATGGAAATCAGTGTGTTACAAATTATAATTTTGAACATAAAAGTAGTTATAGTGAGTTAAGCTTAAAAGATAGAGACATGCTGCTGTGGACTCTTTTGTAGTATTTTTGTAGATCTTCAATTTTTTAGTACATTACTTTAGTGTATCTCTGCTGGTTAAAGCCACGCATGCGATTAAAGCTCCCAGCAGGCGAGTTTTGCTACAACTGCGCGACCTCTTCAACACAATTTAGAATAGAATAGAATATCTTTATTTCTTTTCTACATACATTACAGTTATAGTTAAAACAATAGAAAATTTTTAAAAAAATTGGAATTTACATAAAAAACGAGTTAAAAATAAAACTTTTATATTACGTTGTGTGGCGGTTTGAAGAAAAAGAAATAGGATAACCACTCAGACTAATAAGGACGGTGAGCCCTACGCTGATTTTCAGTGGCCGCCCTAGGGGTTACGTCGATAGATATAAATATTATTCAATTGTTACGTTTAATCTTTACATTATAAATAAATAACAATAATTTTACGAGCAAAATTAAATTTATTACATAAAATCATAATGTAACCTTTCGGAAGAATTGCATCTTTTAGTAAAAACCGTACAAAAATCAGTTGAGTAGATGTTGAGAAAATCGATCACATACAGACGCTATGTGGACTGGTTTTATAATATGTATAGATTACCTTAGCAATTTTCCCGCTTCCTTAACTCCGTATATCGAACACTCATGTAAAGGTCCAGTATAATTCGCTCTCTTGCATAATGATAACAGTATTTGAAACTCCAGAATATGCGATATCAGATATCTTTAACAAAAAGAAAATAAATTATACAGTAATATTATAAATACGAGAGTTTGATTTCTTGTCCTTTTCATTGCAAAAAGATAATAAATTATACAATAATACAGAACAGTACAGCTGATATGTGATTTTTGGTAAGAAAATAGTTGGGAGTGTGACCAAATAGTGGGGCTTCTATTAATTTTGATACCGAAGTACACAGACGAATTTGCAGATAAAAGCTTGAGTTTATACTTTCGGTATCCAGGTCCCCCTTTTTTTGAGCTCTTGTGACAAGATAGTAGTTTTTTATATGAATAATTTTTATTTGCATCCCTTAATGTGCTGCCTAATTACTCGACCGGTATGAAGTGCCTTTCATATTTTCTAAATAGTTCTAGATCGGAGGTCTCTTCATCTTTAACTTATTTACACCGTTTACGCTGAACGATTTAGTGTTTCGGTTCAATGATATGTTCACGTGCATTTTATTTTTCATCTTTACTGTGACTTCATTTACGATCTTCTTAGTGCGAGTTTTTTACCCTACTCGATCGCGTTAGCGTAACGCCGATTTGTATAACGCTGCAACAGCGACCTCTAGTGACCGCTGTTCTAGCACCATAAAAATAGGCGTTACGCTAACGCGCTCGAGTAGGTTAAATAAAAGTCACACTAAGCACACAGGTGATAATATGTAATGCGAACTTATAAAAATTAAAAATAACTGCTATCATAATATTAAGTGAGACATAAAATTCTTATAAAATTTTATTTTCATAAGACAGAGAGCGAAGGGTAAGTAGTGAAATTATTAAGAAATATAGTCACCAAATATCGGTCAACTCTACGTTACCGACTTAGGTCACAGTTGGTAGGGTTACCATGTGTCTCGATATATCAAAACTGTCCACATTATCGGCACTACGCAAAATCACTGTTTGCATACGTCACAAACGACGAGAACGAGAGACGTAAAAAAGTATTATGTGGAACTAGAATGGAAAAGCTAAGGAAGCAATATCAAAAAATATCAAAATATTTCTAATACTAGAATAAATCACAAAATTAAGCTTTTCTGTTGAAAACGTCATATTACAAGATCCAAAAGAGAACCCTAAAATATTGGTAGCCCCACTGATGCTGAAACATTATCTGGTAACGCCGTTGTAACTAGGCCACCTTAAAAATTTATATAATTATTTTGCAATTATAAAAAAGTTATTACGAGCACCTCGTTTGCATTGGCGTATATCGCAACTTCAATCGACTCGATTAAGTAGTGCTTAAAATCCCCTTAAGACTCTTTAAATATGCCAATTTCAAAACAAACTTTTATAACTAACAACAACTTATGAAGTATAATTTATTACAGTAAGCTTAGTGGAATAGACTACCCTCATTGCTTATCGAGGTGTCATAAAGGCGAATAAGGTAAGATAGCCCGTTGTGTGGTATCGGACTGAATAGAATAGACCAGGGCTTCTTAAACTGTGGGTCGCGACCCCCAGGGGGGTCGCGAGACTACTGAAAGCAAAAGTCGTCGCAAAGATCTGATACTTTTCAATCATTATTGATACAACTACATGGCTGCAGCTGTCCTTTAAAGAACTTTTCTAACAAAGATTTATTGATATTTCTCCTCCTAAGTTCCTTCATTACCCCTTTTCATTAAATTTAATTAAATAGATTTTATTAATTTTATGATTGGTTAGTTTACAACAATTATAAATAAAATTTTAAAATTAGTATACACACTACGTACAAATATAAATACAAATAAAAATCATACAAAATACTATTGTAGTTTTATTTTAACTATTTTTTGAAAAAAGTGGCAATGCTAAACTGTTATTTACATTGTAAAATAGTGCGATATTACATCTACATCTACGGTTAATATATATTTCATTATATGGAGGAGGGGGTCGTTTAAAATTTCCTAAGCTTGAAGGGGGTCGCTATATAAAAAAGTTTAAGAAGCCCTGGAATAGACCACCCTTATTTCTTACCGTGGTGTCGTAAAAGGCGGCTTAGGTAAGTCGACGTCAGGCAAAAGGGACATTAAATACTTAGCTATATCGTGTATTAACATGTTTAAAACATGTTGTGAAGACCCCACTTAGAGTGGGTTAAGGGCAGGAGAATGATGATTATATTTCAAAAACATAAATGCTGTTAAACTACACAGATTTTAATAATGTTTCGAAAGGGCATTATCATAAGCTACGATGATTTTTATTGTTGAACGATATTGCATAGAGAATAAACTACACGTAACTAATTCTGTAAGCAAGTTTATTTTATTAAGCTATACATCACAATTTGACACTTTATTTACATACAAAGAAAACAACGAAAAAGGAATAAGGGATATTGTGTTTAAATAAAAAGGCCAAACATTCAAAGCCTGTTGCCTGCCATTGAACTGTTGCCGACCAAAAAATACGAGAATTAAAATGTCAAGTGTAGTAATAATTATAAAGAAATAATAACCGGTCACAAACAACATTACCAAGAAGACAGCTACTCAGTCTTGACTGGAGTCGGAAAGACTGGGATTAAAATGAACTCTTTCCCTTAGCTTTCCCTGATCTATCCCCCTTCTGAACAAAAGATTTCTAAAGTAAAGTAAAAACGCAATTATATAGATGGTTTTCCTAACAATACCAAGTTCCTCAATCATACGAAATTGCATTTACCGGATAGAAACTTTTTATTAAACACCAATCAGTACAATGCGATGTTTTCATTAGGAAATCAATTAAAACCGAAACACCATCAGAATGCAAACACAATTTGTCACGCTGAGCACGCTCGGTTGAGCGTTAACTTGGCTGTAAACATCATAGCCATCAATATTTTTTTACTAAAGCTAAGGTTAAACGCACTTTGTTTATGTTTTCCCGGAAAATGCGTCGTGAGAAACCTATTTTATAATAAAAATTTCATAATTCAACAATCACAATAAATTTCCTCTCATAATTCGTGAACTACTAAGCTACTTACTCTACCCAATTTTTTTTCGAATTGACTATATGCTGTTAGCCCTAACGGCTTTAACAGCGTCACCGGGCGGGACGGGCGAGTGCAGAAGCATCGTCGAAGTTGCGAAATACGAAGAGTAGAGCGCAGAAGCTCTACTAGCGACGGGGAACGTCGTCCTAAGGGTGCCTCCTATGAGGCCGGACCACGAACTCTATACTATACTACTCTTCATTAGAGTCAGCAATTACTCTTTTCAAAGTGACTTTTTTAACTCAGTTATATTGCATCGTTGTTGTTTAGTAAAAGGTCCTATTATAATATAATCCTCAATAGAAAAATAAGCATAGTAACATAAGATTTTGGAGCTAAAACTGTTCCCTTGAACCATGAAAACATACATGCAACGTATGATGTTGATATCCCTTGAGGAGACATATATCTAACTGTTGATGTCCATTGCTGTGAAAAACAAATACAACACTAATAAAACACTAAATAAATACTACATAAACACCTACGAAACACGTGTTTTAGTTTTTTTTAACTAACTGTACCCGCAGCTTGGCACGCGTGTAAATTAGTGTGGTTGACTTCTGTATAAATCCTGACCTCGAGGATCAATTTTCATCTTTTAGTAAAAATCGTACAAATATCCGTTACGTATCCGCAAAAAAGTAGATTTTACGATCACATACAAACAGACAGCGTTTGGGAACTTTGTTTTATAATATGTATATTTATTTCACAATCCAAATAAGTAAACTGCAGGTGTCACGTAGTGCTTTACTAAGATAAAAATATTTATAAAATAAACGACAAGAATTTTCGTTCCTTTGTGTTCTTTAACTCAAGGCCCTCTTTTGAGTTAAAAGGACGACCCGTTCACATCCTGATTTTATTTTTTTAAAGTTGTACAGAATAATTGGTACAAAAAACAAAAGCCTAAAGACCTCACACATGTTGTATATGTTGAAGAAGAATAGGTAGGTATACTTATGAATGATCCAATTTGGATTCATATATTGATTATATTATGGAGCTAAATTGATCTGGATTCATAGATTCATTAATGCACAAAAACAGTGCTATAATAACCTGACATTATATACATAATAGAAAAATGTAATGTAACAGCCTATACCAGATATTTTCTAATAACAAGCAGGTTTCCTTACGACGTTTCTCTATCTCATAAGTCACACCTGCGTCAGGTTTCGTAAACCCTTGGCAAGTTTAACACATTTTAAGCCAAATAGGCCAGATGTCTTAAAAAAAAATGGCTCGATAATTCGCACGCACTTTTACCATTTACCTTACTTAACTCATGCAATTAATAAAACCATAATGATAATCGTCTGAAATAATGGCGTTCATTTGAAACGAGTTCACAGTTCTATATTCATATAATAGTCCGGATGAAAACGAATAAATACAGAACAAACAGTAAAACCACTAGGTGTCGTAAAATATGACTAAGGTAAGTTTGCGGCAGGCAGGCAGCCGTTCGTAAAAACGCAGCCAAATCATGTGACAGCATGTTTATAACATGTTGTACCGACCCCACTTAGAGTGGGATAAGAGCAGGAAGATGATGACAGATACAGTAAAACCAGACAAATAACCTTTTTACAAAGTCCAATTAAGTTACAACTGCAATATACATGGAGCAACTAGTAATGATGCCTGGAAACTGGAACTTTTTTGTTATAAGCATTCACCTTATCCTAAATCTAGCTTAATTTCGCTAACGCTACTCTTTTAAGTGCAATTCAAATCTAAATTTCTCTTCTTCTTGATAGTAGGGTTATAAATAGATTAATGGATTACAATTTTATCTTCAATTTACACTTTAAAATTTAAATTATTAATAATAATTTTTGGAATATATAAATTTCTTACAACTTACGTAATATATTGGACGTGTGAAACTACATGGTATTTAGCTGCAGGGTCCAAGTCACTTTCATTTCGAGGAACAGGAGGTGACACTCCTGTCTCATGTATTCTGAAAAAAAAAATATTTATTTTTTCCACGAGTAATTTTTTTTCTTCCTTTTACTAAGGTATATCCACAGGTCGTACTTTAAAGAATTAACAATCTAGTATTGAGACTAAGAACATAATATTTACCTAAAATTATAAATTAACTGAAATCTACGAGCAGATCCAGTGACTTATTCTAGTCTTTTTTACAATATGAGACACTTCATGCTTGTGTTCTTTTACGAGCTATTTATAGTCTGTGTAAATAAATTAATATATATTTTAGTATCTTTACAAATAAATGTAACATATTCATTAACGATTCACACATTCACAATGATTGTTTAGACGTTTATGATTTTTGCCTCTTGCGGTATTTGTATTCCTTTGTTTAAAAACAATTATCGATTTTATAGTCGCTTAAGCGAAAATACATACATAATACTATATTTAACTTCTTCTATGGACCATATCTATGGTCCAATAAATGTCTATTTAGACTTAAGTATTGGTACCGCTTGGGTACCTGCGACCTTTTTCATTATCTGCCCAGATAGTATGGGATCTACCAACACAATGTTCTTTTCAAATACAAATGCAAATTCAATAATCGGATAAATGCAAATTCACGTCACTCCCTTAGGACCCTAACATCCATCAATTCTGAATAAATCAATATTAATTTATCTCGTACATGATTATTTTATCATCGACATGGTACTCAATACTTTGATTCTTGTTTGTGCCTTCACAGTACCGCTTATAGGTAATTGTTTAAGTTAATAAAACCAATTTAAAAATAGAAACGAGACACGAAAATCGTTGATGAGATAGAAAATAGAACTACTGAAAGGTCAAGTTAAAGAAATATAATTGAACTAGCAAAAAAGCTATTAAAAGTTAAATCAATTCGCTTTTTATTACCATCACAATAACAAAATATGTCTTGAGACACTAATTTTATTACAATTAACTCAACAGTCTCAAGATAATTCCTTTTGAGATAAATATAACGATGTAAAGGAAATCATTAAGACGTGTCTTATCGCGTTTTTGCAAAGAATATACAACAGCTAAATGTTTCATTACTGTTAAACTATAAATAGAAATGTTATTTGTATGTGCGTAACGACTGACTTATTCGATATTAATTTAGTACATTTAATCAAAATGGATAGTAAGATGTTGATCGGGAAAGGTACCTCAATGGGAATTGTAGTGTACGCTTATCTTTATTCGTTAAATATGCTTTCTAATCCCTACACTTAACGGATTACTGTCTTTAAGAAATGCGGAAGCGGCAACGGTAGAGCGCATAAGCTCTACTAGCGTCAGGAACGTCGCCTTAAGGGTGTCTCCTGTGAGGCTGAGGGCAACGTGTAGTGGAAGGCCAGTAGTATCACTCCGTAAGACTTCGAAAAACGCTTAAGGAGATTAACAATGCTGGGGACGCCGAGGTCTCTATCAAGTTCAACATTCCGCATGACCACGGACCACGAACAACCAGTGGCTGTCCGCATGAATCGATGCTGCCGTTTTTGGACCGTGAGCAATCTGACTTATGAAAGCAAAAGACAAATACACAAGACTTTATAAGACAAGCGTTTACCGTTTTTTTAGACGCTAATATTTAACACACAATTTAAACTAGGTACTAAAAGTTATGAAGTGAAGTTAGTAGGCAATTTTTGTTTAATTTAATTTGTTTATAGTCACGGATAAATTTGGTCAGTGTACGTGTAGACTCTATAACCAACCTCTTTCTTACCGAGGTGTCGTAAAAGGCGACTAAGTTAAGTTGACGCACCGTGTGGTATCCAGTTTAGTAGAATAGACCACCCTCTTTCTTACCGAGGTGTCGTTAAATACGACTGAGGTAAGTTAACGTCAGGCAGGCGGCCGGTCGTAAAAACGCAGCCAAATCATGTGACAGCATGTTTATAAGATATTGTGCCGACCCCACTTACACTAGGATAAGGGTAGGGAAATGATGACGTGTAGACTCTATAATTGGTACCTGAGATTCCACCAATGTTGATTCCATCCTTCCATACTACTATTAGCAAATACGTCCCATCTCCATTTATCGAGAGCATAAGCATAGGCCATGAGAGGAAACTTTTCAAGTGCTAGCCAAAGCAAGTGATTTAGCGTAGATTCAACAGTAGCGTCCACCTTCACGAAGCTCAAGGTTTTCAGATGTTTAGGCGAGGTCAATTGCACCGCTACGATATCGGAGATCGCATCGTGGAAGGCTGTAATGTTTCTGAAGGTATATATAAATAAAAAAACAAATAGCTTTGGCAATCCGTACTAGTATTAAGTAAAAAGGCCAGTCTTTCTGAATGTACGTTGAACTTTCACAGCTCATCTACTAAAACAATTTTAAAAAAAATTGTGCAATTGAAGCTTATATACCGGGCTAACATATGGCGCAAATAATTCCCATTTTTCCTTCCAGAATAGGAAAAAATATTTAGTACTTAAATGAGTAAGGTATAAGGTATATGCTTTTAGGTAGAATTTTGCGCCTATAATCATTGTAATATTATAATTTAGTAGGTGCAAAACAATTCTATTGTGGAAACGGCTATGCATCACTTTCATGAAAACGTTATTTTTCTTCGGAAATATTAAGTGAATGTTTGATATTTAGTACTTTTGCATACAACCTTCATTGAGACAATAAATTGCACACTTGACCGCTTTTGTTAGGATTTAGGCACTGGAACTAATTCTAAAGGTTTCTTTAAATCATTATTTGTAACGGTAGAAAGACTGATTTGTTTACACGCAATGTCGTCGTTGACTCAAGTGATTGAGATAAGATCTTTTAGCTATAAATTGCAAGATATCTATCGTCATTCTCCTCTAAGCCGATATTAGTCGTTGGCACATAGATCTATGTCTAGAAGTGATTTCCGTGCAGCTGTCTTGTTTCGCTGTATCCAGTTACCCAATGTAACTCGTTTAAGATAATCTACACATCTTTTTATACTTTAATGCACTTATAATATAATAGATTTCCTCGAAAAATATTATTCTTTTTGTATCAATTGCAATAATTATCATAATTAACTGGGAACAGTCTTTAGAATCGTAAACGATACGCTTGCCTTCATCATTTCTTATTCAAATACTTAGAACGTATTATCTCTTGAGGTTTCAAGGATCGATTTATGGAGAAGAATTAATACAAACTACAAGAGAACTCTTGATTCGTTCTAGCTTGGAAGCTTGGAAGCTTTAGAACAAAGATTGATAAATATACCTATTGTATTTTATTTATAATTAAAGTGCAATTAATTTAGCTGATTTACACAAATAACGATAGTTTCCATGTCGCGATAGACAAGGAATTTAGAAGAATGTTTAAGAAGTATATAGCAAATATGGGTAATTTAGGTAAATCCAGTGAAGAAGCAAGTTAATCCAAGTTCTTGCTATTCATCAGGTACATTATGTTAAGTTAAACATTTTTGTAGATGGCCTATCAGTTCACATAATAAATGGAAATGTATTTGTTTTGATACCTGAAAATCACTGAATGGCCCGTTAGCGCAGTAGGCAGTGACCCTGCCTTCACCTCCGCCAGTCGCGGGTTCGATTCACGTCAAGGGGCCAACATTTTCTATAAATATTTGATGATTCTTTGATGATACGCCTAGGCATATTTGTGTATTTAAAATTATATGTTGTCTGTCAGTTATAGCACAATTATTAGGTTACTTTGTAAACGGATGACCGTGTGTCGTGATGTGAGTGTCGTGTGTAATTGTCCCATATATTTATTTATAACTAGTTGAAACGTTAGTGAAAGTATAATTTTGTACCTTTTAAAAAATCCTTGTTATTTACCAAACCAGTTCCTTCACCTTATAACGTATTGTCTCGGTTTTATCCTAGTATCCTCGACCTTATTATCAGAAACAGGAATCTTACGCGCAAAAATATATCTTGACAACACGTTTTAATAAGTAAATTGAGTGTTGCCTCTATTATGCACGATTTGACAGGTATATTTTTTACAATTTTTTCTATTCGATTATTTTCTTATCGCCCTTCTTCTAAGTCTTTAAAAATAGTTGCATACTATAGAAAGTATCGTAAATACCAATACTATTTAGGTCTCAGAAACGGTCAGATTCTAAATTACATTTATATTCTAGTACATATAATATATGCATATATAAGTACAAATAATTGCATATAATGCCGTCTTAATGCTTCAAGCATTATCTCACAGCCAACCTTAAGGAGTAAATGAAAAATTTATGTAATATAAGTTCTACACATCAGTATTAATTAACTATATACATATATGCGTATGGGTGTGCGTGCGTGAGCGCCTATTGAGTGCGTGTGAAAACGCGCGCGTATTTGTGAATATAGTAGTGTAGTATAGACATTGCTATAAAAATATTTATTTTTTATTATTTAACTAAAATAATCAATAGGTAAGCTGTAAGTGATATCCGGATCAGTAAAATAGTCCACCCTCATTTTTTACCGAGATGCCGTAAAAGGCAACTAAGGTAAATTGACGTCAGGTATGTTTATAATATGTTGTGCCGATGCCACTTAGAGCCGGATAAAGGAAGAAGAGTTATAAATCAATAATTTACCTAGCTTTTAGAAGCCAATTTTCCATCTGTCGTTTAAAACAATCTTTAGGTAGGAGCTCTCCTAATTGTTTTGTGATTTTCGGGTGTTAGAATTGTGAATACATCGTACCTGGATTTGGCCCGTCCCTATATAGTGGTTGTAAGTTCCGATAGTGTTTAAAATACTGTACGTGTCCAAGGAGTCTTGCAGCTCTCGACAGGCCCACAGTTACGTCAGATACCTTCTCGCCGCACCATTTAATTCTGCAATATCGTAATTATGTACTGTAATATTAAAAGAGGTCGCTGCTATCTTGCGTATTACCAGTGTAGCTGATGGATAGCGAACTCGCCGCAGCTCCCTGTCATCGAGCGTCCTACGAACACACCCTAATGCCGGCTTAATGCGCAATAGCAAATGGAGTTTGCGACGCAACGGCAACGGAATAACAAGCCAATTTTTATGATGTTACGTTTGCTTTGGGATATGGTATTAATTACTAGAGCAGTAATACAAGTTGAATTATAGTTCAGGGTTTAATTAATACTCACTTCTGGACCTTCTTTAACAATACGTATCTAAACCAGAAAAGTATACTTTCACGCAGTTCATAATAGAACTAATTAATGTAGTCGACCCTTATAACTAACTACACATAATAATATATCACTGGAAATTGCTATCAATAACTTACTTTACAGAAAAACCTCTGTATTTAATTATTTTTAATCTAAGAAAGCTGCACCTACCGAAAAGAGTCAACAAGAAACTCGGCGTTTGTCTATTCCAAATACTATTCTTATAACTAGCACATTTCGTCATTACTATATTGCACACGGTCAAAGAGTAACATCCTCTCATTCCTCTCATTTATGTAATGGTAAAGTTAAAATTTACTACGGAATTTTACTATAGAATCTTATACCAAAAACCACAAACGACTTACGTACTTTTGTAAGACGCAAAACAGAAGCCGCAAGCTTATGTCGGTTTCTACTTTGTTTATTATATACAAATACACAGTATCTTAGTGTTATATTAAGCATGTCTTAAGATGTATTAATTAATCTTTTTGTATTTAATAAAAGAAACTATTATTATAATTATTATCTATACATACTTGTAATTAACGCCATCGCACATATCATGACTCGAAGGTAAACAGTTAACAGTTGTCATCGTCTCTTTAATGTCCTGGAATGTATCACTGGCACTTTCAAAACCAAGCGATTGATGAAATTCATCAACTGCATTAAAAAGATCTTTGGAACGTATACTTTCGTTGCTTAATACAGAAGCTCGTTCGACAGTGGGATACGCCGCTACTTTATTATAGATTGCTTGCCATTCTTGAGCCCACAGGTTACCTAGAAGTAAATTGTATATTTAATTATGTTGTTTATTCAATCGTAATTAAAATGAAATTTATAAAAGCTTTCAAAAACCCCATAACCGAATGGTACATGACTCTGATTCTCTTCCTCGACACGATTAACTAAATCATCATTGAATTATGCGGTACTTTGCAGGATTTGATATTGTTAAGCGAATTATAAAATCTTTCCATTTTTATATATTATTAGTGCATTTGACGGCATTTTGAGAATTTTTTCATTGCATTTTCTTTCTCTGCTTAAGTCTGGCTTAAAGCTTGTTCGCTATTTTAATACAAATCAGTACACAAAGATCCTTATAGATATAGAAAGATACACATAGATCCTCTAAAAATAGCTATGTCTTAGTAATTAATAATAAAATTAATATACATATATAACAATAAAATTAATATAACAATAAAATTAATATAAAATTAATAACAATAAAATTAAGTCATTAGAAGTTAGTATGATGTATTCAATTATTAATTACATACGTCAATTTTACTATTAAAACACCATTAGTTCTGTATTCGTATCACTGTATTTTTTCTATTACCGAAGGAAAACGAGAATTCTTTTATCCTACATGTTAGCCTGGATATAAGCTTCAATTGTGCTAAATTTAATCAACAGTTGCTCCATGACATATTTATAAGACAGACAAACATACTATTACATTAATAGTATTAGGATTTTTACAAAAATATGTTGAACTTTTTCTAAGTTTGCTAATAAGTTGCCACATGTTAGTGTGTATTAAAACAAAATTGCATACCCAAAATATGTGCTGGTATTACTCTGCTATCATGCTGTAATTCTTCTTTGTTATAGCTTTTCAGTTTCGCTCTTACATAGCCGTGAAGGAGAAAATAAAATGGTTTAATTTCGGTCCAGAGACGGTTAACGGTCTCAAGAAAAAAATCGTCTTCGAAAGCATAGCGCCACATATCCCCCGCGTCAGTAAAGTTTTCCGATATAGCAACATTGTTCATTCTAAGTACGTAATCTTTAAAAATTGGCCGTATCTTCCTTCCAGTCGCATCTCTATATGCTTTCCAATAATATGCCAGTTCCTCAGTGTCGTTACTGTTTTTGAATATTGTTATTATATCTGAAATTATAAAAAGACCTCGTAAAATTTGTCTTAAATAAAAAATAAAGTAACATTTCATCAACTCAAAATGCCATTTCCTTTCCCAAATTTGTTAATTAAATCAATTTATTTCCGTTTTGTTTAATTTTGAGAATTTACTTTGACATTTAAATTTGGAACTACTGCTATAAATCTACGTAAAACAGAATTCGCAAATGATTTTTTAGGATGTTTGACAATAATGGCTCACTCAACGCGCCAAAAGCTTCATTGTTGTTACTGTTAGAACTGTTGTTACTGACGCCTGTTAGAATTTAAGACTACCCCAAATCTTACTAAAATCATTTCTAATGAGAATTGTGATTTGTTGACTTTTTGATACTGTCGATGAATAAAATCAGAAAAGATATTGTTAGTGATAAAACATTTGATGATATTTATAATAAATACAAATATATAATATAACTCTTTATTGCACATCAAAACAAAAGAAATAAAAAATAGGAACACATATAGAAATGTAAAGGCGGTCTTATCACTAAGAGTGATATCTTACAGATAACCTCTAGAGTAATAAATTTAAAATAGAAAGGTTGAGAACGATACACAAAATACTAAATAATATAATCGATTAACATTTAAATTGATGGTCAATGAAGAAAGATTTAAGTAAAAAATATCCTTTTTATTATTTAATAGCAATCTTTAAGAATGGAGAATTTGATTTCAAAATATTTAAATTAATTCCTTAAAATTGACTATTTTATTTTGAACAACTTAAAATGATTTTGCTTAAACATACTAAAGGACATAAGAACATAATATGGTATGGAATTGAATAAAAAAATACTAACCATTCATTGTTCTAAGTGCGTCTTCGTTATTGCATACAGTTGAATTATAGGCGCATACTGATACTCTACTCCATATACGTTGCATTGTATCTATTTCTTCCCGTTGCTAAAACATATAAAATAGGTTAAAATATATTATATACCCTAGTTGTGTCCGCAACATTGCCCGCGTGGAAATCGGTGTGTCACAAAGATTTTCCAAAGTATATCCCAACCCTGTGCGAATAAAACAGTATTGTACAATGAATCTAATATCTTTTAGTATTGTTTTCCCTAATTACGTTTGCTTTTAAAGCATGAATAATTCTGACCAAAATCATATAGTTTACAAGTCCGCACACTGTGTAATAATTAGTTCATTAGTTTATACTAAAAAGACGTGTTCTATAAATCTAAAATTCTAACACACGTGTTCTATAAATCTAAAATAAATTAATAGACTAATTAAGCGTTAAAACAAAAACTTAGTATTATCAGTCAACTATTGAAAGTAAATAAAACGAGCTTAATTATTCCAGAATCGCGAATAGTATTCCAACACTTTCTAGTCATATTTCTTGTCCCGACACACAAGGAAAGTTGCCGTTAAAGGAAATCCAGAATCAAGAGAAATCGCATGGTTACGAAGCCCCTTTAGCTTTTTAGTTGTAGTGAAACCGATTGATCTATTATTGGATAAATATTATATATTGCAATCTTATGCATATTTTTTAAAAATAAATATAATAAAAAACAACTTAAGTTTTGTCTATATTTGAATGAAAAGATACAACCGCTTCTACTATTTATTATAGATTTATATTATTTATAAATATATACTTGTATTAGCTAAACTTTATACATATGTAATGACTTTATCTTCTGATTCTTCACAATGTAGGAGTTTTAACTAGTGTTCTTTCTTACCCATCTGCTGATATATTTAAGGTACTGCTTAATATATTTTTACGGAAGTAATTTAATTTATGCATGTTTGTATAAATTTAGGCGCTGATGGACCTGACATATGTATCCTTGTAGGATAAAAGTCCTTAAAAAAATAAACATCAAATGATTTTGTGCATAAGATCACTGTTTATACCTATACCTATTCTAGAGTTTAGCAATTTTTTCAGTGTTGTCGATTCCAATATTTCCACCACTACCCACCTGATACCAATTCAGCTTCACAACAAGCCATATCGATAAATATTCTTAGTTTATGGACCTATCGAGATATACTTGGAATATCCGTTGCCAGCTAAGAGGCTCTGAGCTTTCATATAACGTCCATACTGAGTAACCAAGTTTGGGATCCATAAGTTATCACTGACAATACGCACTGTCCGAAAACTTTGATTATCGGATACTAGGGTAAGCTATTTAGGGCCGCTAAATTTATCTTTGCCACCGCAGGCAAGCCGAGTGCAAACGACTATCATCACATACCACCCTAAAGGGGACCTTACGGGTGTTCCGAATGGGGTTTATGTGGCGCTCATCTGATAAGGTCCCCAGGCAATTGATGCATGTGGTGCTACCGATGCATCGGCTAGCGGGTTCGCTTTTAAATAGGCTTCGGCTCAGAAGTGGCACACTCTGGTTATCAGAGTAGCTGGCGGGGATCGGGGCAATGTGTACAATGGTACCCTGTTCCCGCCACCAGCAGCGTGGTAAACACACAGGCCGTTTTAGCCGGTGCGAGTCCGACAAATCCGTCGCCTGTCCATATCGGGCGGCGGTAACCGCAACTAGTATTTCCTGTTTAAAAAAAAGCTATTCAGGACGAAAATATCTCCCTAACATAAGGCTTACTTTACGATAATCCCTAACGCATTCTATCCGATTTGGATTCAAGTTCCTCTTTTCCAAAATTATCCCTACCTAGTTGGACCGTATATCTCACGTAAACTAACTTATTTTTATAGGTATTTTCTATTTTTTTATAATTAAACCTTACTTTGCTTTGAGGCATTTGCACGTTAGTTCCGCGCTCTTTTATAATTCTAATTTTTCTTTTTAATTTTAAATCTAATATAGGCTCTTGGTCGCCAAAATATTTTTTCTTTAATATTGTCCAATATTGTTTTTTTATTTCATCTTCTTCAGCAGCTATTCTGACCTGAAATTTAGAATTAAAATTTTGAAGAGCAACATAATAATATGGTTAAAAAATGAAGTATAACAAATTTAAATGAGTTTTATATATACAGTAATCAAGCATTTAAAGAAATACAATAAGTTTTGCAAAAAGTATGTACCATTTTATTTTTCTTTCCTTCACTATTGATATCTGTTACATAATCCCAGAGTGCTTCTTGTGATGTTTTACAAATTTCTAAACTCAAATTATCCATTTCTTCCATAAAGAGTTCCAAAGTGCTGTTCTCTTTGTCTAATTCAGTAAGTTGAATTTTAAATGTTTCAACTACATCATCGGTTTTTGCAATTACAATAGTGGGATCTAATACTGTCTTCAAAGCTTCATCTAGAAACTTTTTGTCTTCAATTTCTGTTTCTATTTCATGACCGCTCTCATCTGACGTGTCAGTTTTGTTACTTTTTAAAAACCCCTTTTCCGCAGACATTGCGGATGTTGGATTGTTCGGGAATTCGACAGCTATTGTCGTAATCACCAACATTGTTATACATGTTAATCTCTGAAAACACACGTGATAAAATTAAACTTTATACATTTTAATTCATACAAAATTTTTGATACAGTGCGACTCTTTCGACAGGGTCAAGGATTTCTAGGTAGACCTTTTCTGTTAAAACTTATGTGTTAAATTGACATTAGCATCGGTATATATGTATATCGGCAGCATATATCGGTGAAGGAAAACATCGTGAGGAAACCTGCATATTTCTAAGTCTAGGGATATATGTATTAGCTCCAACCCTTTTCTCCAAAAACGGAGAGATGAGGATTTTGCTCAGTGGGATAGTAACAGGCCGTTACTTTATTTTAATATATATTAATTCAAATTTTAATTTTAATTTTTCAATATTTTAATGCGTTGATACGTTAGCCTCGTCCCATATCAGGGAGACAGCGTCAAGACCTGGAGCTGCGGCGGAAATGGCCGAAACCGGCAAACGGCGGAAGTATGCATCTCTCATCGAGAGTTATATATTTGTGCCGTTTGCAGTCGAGACCCTAGGGCCATGGAGTCAAAGTGCAAAAAATTTTTTATCCGTTTTAACACCTCGGTTGATTGCCTCTTCAGGTGACAAGAGGGCTGGCTCCTTTTTCGCACAAAGAATCAGCTTAGCGATTCAGCGCGGAAACGCTGCCAGCATTCTTGGGACCATTCCACGTGGGCATGATTTGTATAGTCCTAGCGTGTAAGTAATTTAAGATATATATAACTTGTACATTTTTGCTGTAAATAAAAAAGAAATTCAAACTATTATTGTCATATATCGATACACCATCTAGCTGTTTCTTTATCTATACTAATATATAATGATAAAGAGTTTGTTTGTTTGATTGTTTGAACGCGCTAATCTCAGGAATCGATTTAGAAAAATTTTTCAGTGTAAGATAGTTCATTTATTCAGGAAGGCTATAGGCATATAACATCACGCTAAGAAGAATTGAGAGGAACAGCAATAAAAAATAGTACGAAAACGGTATAATTTAAAGCTTTCCTTGCGTGCGCTGAGTCATCGGTAATAGTTATTCAAAAATCATGTAATACAAAATTGTTCCCCTCTAAAGTGCTATATAAAAGTCCGCGACAGCATATGTCTAGCTTTTAAGGTTAACCCACTGTAACCATTTTTATGGTTATCAAAAGACTATAATACGGTTTTAATCTTTCCACGCGGGCGGAGCCGCTGGCGATTGCTGGCAATAAATGAAGAAAATTCATGAAATATTTTATAAAGCATTTTGAATTATCGTCGTTTTCTATAGATAACCTAATATGTATAAACCTATTCAAGTAAGAATAATTTTTATAGCAAGTAATTTGTTAGTACAGGTGTCGTGTTACAGGCATATAATATGCTTGATAACAACACAGCAATTCCAAGCATAGTGATTAAATAATAATAACATCCGTTAGTCATTTATGTGTTTGAAGGTTTCAGGTTCTTATATCTGAACATTTAGTCTGATGTAAAATGAGGAGTTATCAATTAGTGTACATTATGGTAGATCATCTTATTTCATCAGCGTGCCTTTATCCCACTCGCGGGTCGGCACACATTGATTAACGATTTGGCTAGGTATTTTACGAACGGCCACCTGCCTGACGTCAACTTACCTTAGTCACCTTTTACGATACCTCGATTAAAAATGAGGGTGGTCTGTTCAACTAAGCCGGATGGATACCACACGGCGAGTCAACTTATCTTAGTTGCCTTTTACGAGGCCTCGGTAAGAAATGAGGGCGATATATTCTGATCAGTCGGATACCACGCGGCTAGATCATCATAAATAAGTTTAGGATACCTAATTTACCAAACTGTTGAAAGAGGCTATCTCAAATTTATTTATCATAGAGTAGGTATATGTTTATTTCGATTTATTCTACCGCTGTGAAAAGTATCACATCTCATAGCTTAGGTGACCACTTGTTAAGTAATCCATATAAGAAGTAACATATGGAATTTTAATTAATACTTATAATAATTTTATTAATTTTAAGCTAAATTAACTCATCTATCAGGTCACAGTTGCAAGTGTTGTTTAGAACTTTGTAAATGGACACTTTTAAATGCAATGCTAGATTTCAGTTCCAAATATAACAAAGAAAGCAAATTCTTTCTAAAAACCTATTATTGAACAATATATTTTTTTTTTAATTATGAACTAATTGTTTAATAGGGAGGCAAAAGAATTTTTAAGGTGGGGCATGACACAAAAAAGGTTGGGAAAACTGCTCTATATAATCTTAATTTACAATTTATATTACATATTTACACATGTTATACATGTTGTATCTTCAATTATTTTTGTACGACGTAAAAAGCGCTAATAAGATATGTTTTTAACTGCGTTGTTTAATAGATTATAATAAATATGACATCAGAGCTTAGTAAAGAGGGAGATATGGATGAACACTTAAATGTTCGTAAAGTATTTACAAGTGTTACTATTTAAATAATAAAATAATCAAACTATTAACAAACAATACCTACTGTAATCAACATCATGTTCGTAAGCAATCCGCCGGCTATTAATTTCATAAAACAATACACAACACAAACTACATTTTTCAATTAAATACTCCTATATAGCATTCGCATTCTCGAACGAATTGTTAACCGAACACTAACCGTAGTCACAATGTTTGTGAATACTGCCTTATGTTTGCTATTTTTTTGCAAATACGAACAATTGAACATCGATGTTATGAAAACGAGGAACGTATAAGCGCGGCGCGACCCGACAGCGAGCGCCGACGCATTGTTCTGTGGTATTGAAATGCCCACCACAAATACTGGCAGGATGTTCACATGAGACCGGAAGCTGTATACTAGTAACATCTTATTCATCCTTTACGAGCACTAGGGAGCAGTATATCTAAGCCCACTAAACTCTCGTATTCTTTTATACAGTTTATGGATGTTAGATTATGCAATCCGTTAAACAGAAGTTACAATAGAAGTATTTTGCTGTAATCCGCGTTTGTTAAGAGCATTTATGAAATGCTAAATGTACGAAGCAGGCAATATTCACATACCTTATACATGCAAGGTAAAGCATTACCTACGATTTTCACGTGAACCTATCCTCCTGATGATGCTTCGGTTTCCAGGCGAAACGATCGTAGAGATTGTAGTAGTGTGTGTGTCTGTAATGCTTGTTTGGAGTGTTGGTGTTGGCGGCGTGTTGCGATACGTGTGAAGACTTGTCCTACATGTATAAGGTATGTGAATGTTGCCTGATTACAAAGATTCTCTTAACAAACACGGATTAGCAAAGTAATTCTATTTTAACTTCGGTACTATGGAATTTCGCAAAGTAATGCCTGCTTCTATAAACCAAGTTAAACATTTCATCGTATTAATAACAATTAATGGGCTAAATTACAATGAACAAATAATTTTAAATTATTTTAAATCCTCGTATGATAGACCTTACCTAAAATGTAAAAGTTTTAACAGTAGATAGACCATTTCAATAAGGCAGCAAATCGATAACTGGACTATCCAAGCAATTGGAAATTTTAGTCCCAGATCTTTATAGCTAAAAACTCAGTGGAATGTAATAGCCTTTTACTATTTAAAAAAATGTGGAAAAAGCTGCTTCATTACGTTTGTATATAGGAACTTTGATCCTTACACTGTCTAATGCTTTTGTGCGTTTTTTTAAGTTATGATGTATAATATAAGTATAATATTGCAAGTATAATATTGATAGCTGACGGTTATTTATTATTTACCGTTTATAGGTGATATCCTACACCATTTTAAAATCAAAAGTTATTTTTCGTTGTAACAGCACGGGTCTTGATGTGACAGTAGAATGGATCGGTTTTCGCACAAAGGATGAGTTTAGCGATTCAACGCGGAAACGTATTATTGACACTATTCCACGAAGGATAATTGGGTTAGACTTTCGCTTTGTATTTTATACCAATACTGTCATGAAACAAGAGTTTGTATAGAGTGTGTGTTAACGCACGCTATCAAATCATGCACAAGTAATACATAGGTAGAATTTTTTTTTTCTACTGTAAAATTTTATTTGTCAATTACGTTGTCACAACTAAGCCGCTGGAGCATTACTGGTAAAACTTTATCTATCTTTTAGTATCGTTTGGTAAGTTTATTTATCGATTTATTTATGAACATATAGAATAAAAAAATTCCGTTTTGTCCTTCGGGTATTGGAAAAAAAATACATAATTTAGGGTTAGTTAACATTGGAGTTTATAATCAACACTAGTTTAGAATACTAAATTATAATTTGAGATACTGAACCTCTTTGCTTTTGATGGCAGCTCAATCTTAACGCAAGATTACTATTTTACCTGATTGTAAATAATGATTCAATCTAAGATGAATACACGTTAATTAGGAGGTACGTCAGCATTGTTCATAGATCTATATTTACTGCTATGAGACGATAAGTGTAGAAATATTAAATTACCGGATAATTTTGCAGTTAGGGTAGTAGCTGTAGACCGAAGGATAGTTAGTTAAAACATCAAAAAATAGGACCTACTATACAAATTTTTTATGCAATAAATTAAAAAATGCTTATATTTCCTCCTACATAACATAAAGGGTATTTTAAATTTTTTGCCACGAACTAACTTAGTGGTACAGCTCGTTTTATACATACCTGCTTTTACCTGCAACTTCGTTCGTGTGGACTGTTACGCCCGATAGATTGATAATAGATGGCACTTTTCAATGTCACCCTATTCCTGTAGACTTAGGATTCTATAGCCTATATTTTACCCCGGTGTATAAGGAATAATTGTGCCAAATTACATCGATATTGGTTCAGCGGATTCGCCGTGAAAGAGTAACAAACACACATCCTTACTCACAAACTTTCGCATTTATAATATTAGTAGGATTAGTAGGAAAATGTAAACAAAAGTAATAATAAAATTATTTTGCTATAATCCGCGATGAAGTAAAATATATATAATGCTAAATGTAGAGTGGACAATCGGTTATCATACCTGATACATGCAGGAGTCGTAAAAAACACATGCACAAACCTCCACCACCGCCACCACGATACACAAGCACTATATATCGCAAAGCGATGCTTTGCGATTTTGGTTGTGGAGTCTATCTCCTGATGATACTTCGGTTGCGGGGCGAAACGATTGTTGAGTTTGTGATAGTGAACGTATATAGTGCTTGTGTATCGTGGTGGCGGTGGTACCACTGGTTGTACTTTTCGATAGAAGAAAGAAAGTATGTACAAAATATGCCTGTTTTAATAATTTTTTTGTTCATATTAAGTAGGTTTAACCAGCGATAGCGACTGCATTGATTTTATAAATAGATGATAAGGAAAAATAATGAGCTACAACATGTGGTAAAGGTTTATTGCGCACATAACTGAAACAAACAATTGTGGTTTTATTCTTTTTTCATAAAAGATGCGAGCATTTGCGCCCCGGTTTTATCGATCTCCGTATAACCATATGGCTCTAAAGATATTTTTGTCCTTTCGAACCATTTTGCTATGTTATCGTGAGTGCTGAAATCGAAACCGAAGGCCTGTAACAATAGAATGACAATCTATACATATGTAAAATCTATAATATTTAATCTATACGTATTTATAATAGGCATTCTTTTGGTAATTAACACAACTCTATAATATGTATGTACATATATATGATTATAAATGTGTATCATTAATGTAATGTAATGTAATGTGTATCATTATCGTCCTGCCCTTATCCCACTCTAAGTGGGGTCGGCACAACATGTTAGAAACATGTCACATAAATTTGGTTACTTTTAAGACCGGCCGCCTGCCTAACTTCAACTTATCTTACTCGTATTTTATGACACCTCGATAAAAAATGAGGATGGTCTATTCTACTCAGCTGGATACTACATGGTGGGTCAACTTACATTAGTCGCGTTTTACGACACCTCGGTACTAAATGAGAGTAATCTAAACATCATGCTCTATTCTACTCAACCGGATACCACATGGTGGGTCAATTTATCTTGTCGCTTTTTACGACACTTTGGTAAGAAATGGCGGTCTATTCTGCTCAGCCGGATACCACACGACGGGTGAACTTACATGAGTCGCCTTTTATGAAAACTCAATAAGAAATGAGGTTGACCTATGCTACTTAGCCGGATACCACACGGCGGAATACAAAATAATAAAGTATTTTGTTTTAAATCACCATTAGAGAGAAAAGCCATAGATTTTGAGTATATATATGCGTTTTTTGTTATCCAACGCATTTGCCGAGCAGTTTTGTAGAACCATTTTACTTTTAATTACCACACCATCGTATCTATTAGTTAAATATAGCCTGGTAATCCTGATTGCATCAGCAATACTCAAAATTTGGTTACGTTTACTTTACTTACCTCTAAATTACTGAAAATTGGGATAATAGAAATATCTGCAATGGTGATATTATCACCGGCGACAAATACCCTTCCTTCAAGCATAGTATTCAGCCAGCTTAAAGCTTCATTTAGCTTCTCTGCAGCATCCTCGTTATATTCTGCGCCAGTGAATAATATTGGATTCTAAAATTAAAAATACATTTTTGTATTTACTATTTTATTACATCTCACTATTCTGTTTAGGACAAATATGGTTACATATAATAAACATGGTTTATATTTATAAATATATAGTAAATTTATTATAAGTATGTATGTATATTGCACCACCTAATTTATTACCCTAAATTTAATGTCTCTAGCCCAAAGATTGCCTGGAAGAAATCGCTAGTTAGCGATAAGGTCGCCTTATTGCATTAATCTGCATTAAGATGCATTTTGCATCTTAATGCAATCTGCGTTTTCTTTACAATGTATATTGTAATTTTATGTGCTGCAATAATGTTCTATTCTATTCTATTAATGGCAGTATAACCATTATGTAGGTGACCCAAAATCCTTCTGACCGACAGTGGGCAGCAATAGAAGTACAATATGTACTTCGATCACCAACCCACATGCCGTGGTGGTGGCAAAACCTTCATGGTTTTACAAATTGAACCACAAAAGCCGGTGAATCCAAGCGTCACAAGTTCGTGTGGTGTAGGCATCTCGAGAAGAGACCTAAGTCTAGCAATGGACGTCTAAGTAGCAGATGTCTCAGGACCTCTCTATGCAGAATCCATCGCGATATTTTTTTACACTGTGTATGTATCATGACTGTACATATCAATAAAAGAAAAGGTTTTATATAAAACTCATATGTGTTTGACTTCCTTTACATATGATGGTTGACTAACTTTGACTAAGTGCAGAAAATTTCCCGCCAAGAGAAGAGGCAGAAGTTCTTATCTGATTGGATTTATACTTTACGTGAGGGTACGGTAGGAAAAGTTAATTCTTGGCTGCTTGACCGAGTTTTGAACCTACAAACCCTTGGTGAGATTATGTGCTCTTGCAGTAAGGCGGGACGGAGTTATTCCATGTCTATTTCCATTCATCAAAGTTGCTTTGAACACATCAAATACCACAAATACCCAATTTTTAAAATCACTTAACGGCAAGTTCCTTAAGATCTCCATAATTTAGTACAACTCAATATTGAATAGTACATCTTTTTGCATCTAAAATCTTAATCATTTTATCTCCACCCTTTAGTGTGGCAAAAATGTAAGCAGTATAGTTTTAGCATGAACATTCTTTATCTTATCTCTTATCATGAAGATTATACGTACATACAGATCCATGTAGCGTTTGTACAAAGTGCCGAGATCAAAGTTGAGCCTTTGATCCACCAATGCTCGCAGACGGGGATTCTTCGGATATAAGGAGTCGTTACGACCATATGCATTCACCAGGTATGCAAGAATAGCGCGGCTGTAATGCAAAGAAAGTATAAACATTTGAGAAAGAGCTTGATAAATACAAAAGTGATGATAGTAGTATTTTTATAATCCGCGATTAGTGTGACTTAATAGTAGTATTTAGATAAATCGCGGATCCATCATTCATCATTTATCTTTTCCCACTTTAAGTGGGATCGGCACATATTTTTCATTCTATTCTGTTCTATTATTCATCAACTCTGGCGCTACTTCCTTTATATGCATAACATACTTCACACAATCCAACCACCTCTTTTTCGGCCTTCCTCTAGTTAAATATCCATCCAAATTCATATTAATATTTGGTCACATGATTTGAATCCCTCTTAATTTTCATAACATCCTTATCTTGCAATTCTTGTCGTTCCAGAATGGATGAAACTTTCAGACTAATTGTACAAATTATTGCTAGATAAATATACAGTAACAAGAAATAGAAATATAAAGAAACTAAGACAAAACATAGATCAATGTTCTATTTTTGAATCTTTGGATGTTCAAGATCTTCGTCGGCACTTCGGTTTCTTCGAATTAAACCAACGTCTATTGTTTCTTTCTAATATATGCCCCATTAAAATTACTATGCAAATACAATTAAAATTAAAATTATAATTTCACAATATAATGAGCTATTTCGATAATTTATGTACGTCAATAGATCCCCTCGTTTCTATTTTGATCACGCAGCCTTCCTTCATTTATAGCTCATTACATACCGGAAGAGTATGGTATGGACACTTCAAAAGTACGCCATTAGCTTTCCATCCCGGGATAAAGACTGGGCAGAAGGCCCAAGACAAGATGGGAAGGAGTAGTGCTAAAGAATAAGAGACCATGTAAAGTTACCGATGACGATGTACTTGATCGAGCAAAATGGAAGGAAAAATATGGAAAGCTCACTCCACTATCATGTGAGATGAGTAGCTAGGAAGATAGAGAGACATATTTTTATAATATGTACTTGTATTACCTTTCCCACAAAATAAAGCCGTTGTCATCCATAGTTGGTATTGTATGTTGAGGATTCATCTAAAAAAATTGAAATAAAAGTGATAAATAAGTTATTATGCTATAATCTACGATTTATTCTAATTACGTTTTCTTAGAATGTTTTACTTAGTTTTTCGATATATCACACAGTTTTCAGGTGAAAACCTGCATATCTATAGAGAATTGAGAACATAAATGTAACCTACCAATCCCCATTAGTTCAGCGTGGTGTGTCTAAATTCCAACCTTTCCCAAAAAACCCTATCCCTAGATCACCCTAAATCCTATCGCTATCCCTATGTCCAGTAGTGGATTAGTAAATTAGACAGAAGAACCGTTTTATCATATCCTTGGAAAACAAGTGCAATTTTTTATTTTATATGAAGGTTTGTATGTTTGTGATACAACCGGTGTTTATATTTTTCCGTATGAATACAGATCGTTTAGATTCGATAAAACAGCATACAATTACTCAACAACAAAAATTGTCGTGCATATATTCATACATAGCAATATTTTTTATTGCATATCCATTAAATACTTTTCTATCTTTTTACTTGCCATCTCTGTCTAATCGCACATAAAAAAGGGAGACAGATAGATACACCTTCAATTACTCTGTTTATGGTAATATAGGCTATAATGGGCACATTTTAGGATACCTTCTCTACTCTAGTTTAACTCTATGGTTGCAACTAATAATAATAAGAAAGAAAATGACGCAAAAAAATATTTTAAATATTGATGAATCTTACTTCTTATAATGTTACTAAGTACCTTAGTGCAAGTGAACTGGACCTACGTAATAAAATTTTATCATTGTCACATGATAAGATAATTTAATGTTGTTTTTATTTATATCATTTTGTAGCTATCGATCTCTAAATGGTATAAATTAAATAATTTCTTTGGTAAAACAACATTGACCCACATTATTAGCTTTGGTTTTTAATCAATCAATATTAGTTAAATGCATCAATCTCTAACTTTTGTTCCATACTTGCGACATTCTCGCGTCAACTTAGCGTTAAGATACCGTCATTGATGTGGAGAACGTGTTTTTTTAATATGCACACCTAAGTTGGTTTTTTTCCATTAACGCTTAGTCCCAAATGCTAAAATTATTTACGAGTCTTTGTGATAATAAAATAGAAATATAATGCATCTGCGACAATAAGAAAATCTATTTGATTTAAACTGCAGAACACCTCGCTATATACAAAAACAATATAATTTTGTGTAGAATTTATTTTACTTACTTCCATAGCATTATGTCTTATAGAAAATTGTTATGTGGTAAATGCGCGGACATTGAAAAAATACGAGCCATACGTGGCATTTATAATTTAAGTCCGCGTGATTTCCTGCGAAAAAGTTTAAGGAAATAGGGATTCTTATATTAGCTGTACAGTATATTTTTAGCAATTTAATTTTTACATACCAATACTTAATGTAATATCAAATACCTTTAAGTATTCAGGCGTTTTATGTTGGCCCTCCATGATGTTTGTAAGAACCAGGTCTAAGTCAATAGCCAATGCCCTAGCCGTCATCATAACGGCGCGGCATGGCGGCGACGGAGGAAGGTAGTACAGCTTAATCTGTTGACTGGGCATCTTACTACCTTTTGATCTTGCTGCAGCGTTGCTATAAAATAAAAGTTGCTATATAAATACACTATTAGAGAAAATCTAAGTTATTAATGCTAGACTTCGAAGTTAAGATAGATCTATATGGTTCTAACAACATAATTTGTAAATGGAACGCGTTACTATATTGATGAGTTGAAAAAGCAAAATACTCAGTAACAACACTCGTCAATTCTATTGCAACCCATACCAAGTTTTCCAGTCTTTTACTATCTTGATAGCATTTACTGATTTTTTTTCTTTATTGTATATACGTACCTATAGTTAGAAAAGAAAAAAAAGCACATGTATAAAGTCGGACTTATCCCTAAAACGGATCTCCTCTAGTCGACCATTGAGTAACAGAAAAGGACAAGAAGTTAGATACGTGTAGTACCGAAAGAGAGAAAACTAAAAATAACGAAAAACTATTAACCTAGATTAATATTTTACTGTCGAGGTTTGTTTCAAATTTTCTCCTCTCCTTTTAAAAAAAGTTGTTATGCTATAGAGTGGTTACCATATCCCGGAGATTCTAACTATATACTTAACAAGTTATTATTTTAGGATTATTTATTTTTATCCTTAAAGGACACTTTATCAGGTTTTAATTTAATTTGTTCTCTGGCTGTATTCTTACCTGAATGTGTCAATGGAAACAAAGCTAATGCTTTACACAAATTTTATTGAAAACATTATACAAAAACCAACGTTGTTCCGCTACTCTTGTTTATAGACACACGTTGTCTATTGCATCATAAATAAAAAAAAATCACATAGTTCCTTTAATGTGCATACTGTGTTCCGAAGAGCATAAAAAGCATACAATTTAAAAGCATACAAAATTTGTGGTTAATTTAATAACGTTAAAAAGCAAAAGATTTTGGAAATATATGAAAAACAGCAGCAGAGTGCGTTTAATGAGGTGTTCATAAAATCATACTGTAATAAATTAATTACAAAGTATCAGTTAATATTGGCTATAATAGAGAAAGGAAGCTATCTACCACGAAACCGACTAGGCTCTGGCGACTGGTACTATGCACCTCAAATGATCCAAGTGGTCACGAATTGCCGTAACTATCAATATCGGAAATTTTGGTTACTATTACCAAACAATATGCTAATGTTGACAAGCTGTGCCAGCGGTAACACTGCGACTCTTTCGAGGAGGTCACGGTTTCAAACCCGGGCAGACACCAATGAGTTTTTCTGTTAAAACTTATGTGTCTAATTGATAAGTGCAATTTATCGCACGCTTTTCGGTGAAGGAAAACATCGTGAAAAAACCTGTATATCTCTAGAGAATTCTGGAGATATATGTAACCTACCAATCCACACTGGAGCAGCGTGGTAGGTCTTAGCTCCAAACCTTCTCTCCAAAAACGGAGAGAAGAGGCCTATTCTCAGCAGTGGTATAGTAACAGGCCGCTACTTACTACTTTTTATGCTAATGTTCATCCTGTTCAGACCGGATTGTCTTATACTTTAGGAAAATAATTGATAACTTATCATAGTGCGATATTTGTTAAGGCAATAATGTGCATTATTATTACAAAGATAATCAAATCAGAAGCTCCTAAATATTATCAATCGAACGGCAAACATCAAATAAATGTTAAAAATAGCAAGATAAGATATTGATATGTTAATAATATTAGGGAAATCCATTAAACATTATATCTTTTATACCAACACCAGCAGGCATAAAAATTGCACTCGTTATCAGATTAGCATTATAATTACAGATATATATTAAGTACACAGTGATTAATTAATTGTATATCAAATTCCAAATGCATTGCACAATCAACACGCTAACAAACCCCAATATCATTATTCACTTACCATTCCACTTGAATAGTTAGGAATGTTGTTATAATAAGAATCAGTATGTTCATTTTCATATACTGATTCCAAGACAAAAATATATGTATTACTATTCAATGGATATGCTTATACGTGCGCTCCTATTATAAAAAAAAATACTTTATGAACAGTATAACAATATTACATATTAATTGCACTGCTTACGTAACGCAAAATAATATTTTATGTGACCCCTAAAACTTTTTTGTTGATTACACATCTAAAACAAAAACTTTGCGCGTCATGACTTCATGAGTTATGTTAATAATAATTTGACGTGGTCCAACCTAAAGTAAGAAAATAAATATCAAATGGTTTACACATCAGAAAGACATCGGAAATAAGCAAAATATTTAGGGCAATGTAGATAAATAAATTTATTTCAAACATACGTCTAATCTGGGATTAAGAAAATCGTAAAATTATATAAACCTTGATACTAAACATGGATATGTAGGAATTGCTTAGGTAGAAATTTAGGAGTGCAAACATTGAATTTATACATTTTGACAAAGTTTTCTCTCAAAATCTCTTATAATAAAAGTTGTAAAATTTTGAGATTTGTAATATAGTATACAACACAGCGTAATACACCTATACAACGTAAAAAAAAGATCACAAATTTAGACATAAAAAATAATAATAAAATAACTCAAACTACTAAGGCAACTATTATCAGTGCATGAGTGAAAAGAATCCACATTTAAAAGTATATTGTGACTAAATTAAATGCAACAATAACAATATAAAAGATTTGTGCAAATTTTTTTGTTCACATCCCAAAGTAAACATTCTTTATTAATTTAATTTAGAACTCACTTTGCCAATTGTATTTTCTCTAAAACTGTTTTGTCCATACATTGCCCCAGTTTGATACACCTACAACCTATGTAGTCTATATAGTAGAATATTTTTATATTACTATTAAACTATTTAATATTACTTTCTATACGTTAGTTAATAGACTATTCTACGTTCTATACGTTACGATAAAAGTTAAGTATTTTTAGAAGCTTTTAAAATATTTATTCTAATGTTTAAGCAACCCAGAATGTTAATGTAATTTATGAATTTACACTCCTTACAATTTTATTTTTTTCACAGTCGTGTTACGTTCCTGCTGCTTTGACGCTCAACTTATTTATGACGTGCAATTGATTTATATAATGATTACTTGTAGTGTTATGGTCGAGGGGACCATGACTACGGTTGGCGGATCTTCGTATTATTCATAGTGACTCGGCAAATCACTTAAATAATAATATTCATTTTAATCTAAGTGTTTTGGTACTCTCTTCTATTAAATTGTAGGAAACCTTTATTAAATAATTTACAGGAAACATCTCGTCCACACTGATAATTTAAACATCATCATTCTACTGCCCTTATCCCACTCTAAGTGGGGCGGCACAACATGTTTATAATATGTTGTGCCGAGCTAGGTATTTTACGACCGGCCGCCTGTCTGACATTAACTTACTTTAGTCACCTTATACGACACCTCTGTTAGAAAAAGCGTGATCTATTCTACTCAGCCAGATACCATACGGTGGGTCAACTTACCTTAGTCGCCTTTTACGACACCTCGGTAAGAAAGAGGGTGGGCTATTCTAGTCAGCCGGATTCCACACGGCGGGTCGACTTACCTTTGTCGCCACTTACGACACCTCGGTAAGAAATGGGGGTGGTCTATTCTACTTAGCCGGATACCACATGGCGACACAATAACATAAACATAGAAGTAAAAAAATACCAGACTATAAGTCTGGCTGTTGTTAAAAATTATATTCTTTCTTCAGGATAATAAACAAAGGACCATAGTTCTTAATTCAGAGTATTTTTAAATTAAATAAAATTTAAACAAACTGAACAATATAATTATGGTGTGATTTTTATAAATTACATTATATTAATCAAATTATAACATGCAATTTATATGCTCCTTTTACTAACAATTTTTGGTACATACGATTAGAAATATTTACTAAGAATCCGAAATATACTAAAATTATTATCTAAATCTTATATTACAAATGAAAATCACAATAGCATACAAATACAATGAATTATGGAACCCTACAAAGTAACGCTTCAAGCCACTATAGTGTTCTTGCGTTATATCGTCTTTGTATTGAATCAACATTATTTCCTACTTCAATATTAGCTGTAACCGTAAAATTTAGAATTGTAAGTAACGGCCTGTTACTATCCCACTGCTGGGCATAGGCCTCTTCTCTCCGTTTTTGGAGAGAAGGATTGGAGCTAAGACCTACCACGCTGCTCCAATGCGGATTGGTAAGTTACACATATCCTCAGAATTCTCTAGAGATATGCAGGTTTCCTCACGATGTTTTCCTTCACCGAAAAGCGTGTGATAAATTGCAATTATCAATTAGACACATAAGTTTTTACTAGAAAACTCATTGGTGCCTGCCCGGGGTTTGAACCCTAGACATCCTCGAAAGAGGCGGACGGTATTACCGCTGGGCTACCACAGCTTTTAATTTAGAATTGTAACCGTGATCAATTTATCCACGGAAACTGATACGTTTTTACTGTTATTACTTTGTTTTACTTGAATAAGAGAGTACATGGTATGTAATCTATAAATTATATTAATATATAAAGGTCGATAGAAAGTCGGTAGATAACAATTTATCGGTACGTATGATACAACTATTCAAAAGTATTCATGCATGTCTAGAATTATCATTTACATATTTGGAATACAATAACGTAAATGTTTATTTAATAATACATGAAGAGTGCATGCAAATGAGATAAGAATGTTAAGGTGGTGTGACAAGATTGGATAAAATACGCAATCCTACTAATATTATAAATGGGAAAGTTTGTGAGCGTGGATGTATGTTTGGCACTCTTTCACGGTGCGTCCGCTTAATCAATATCGATGAAATTTGGCACAATTATGCCTTACACACCGGGATAATATATAGGTTATAGAAATCCTGTTAATTCTACATGAATAGGAAGATATTGAAAAGCGCCATCTATTATCAACCTATCGCACAACAACAGTCCACGAGAATGAAGTCGCGGATAAAAGCTATTGAGTATATATAAGGGAAACTCTGAAAGTTCGCCCAATATAGAACATGGACATGTAATGAGGAGGGATAAAAATCATGTAACCAAACGAGTGTTAAATATAAATGTGGATAGATATGTGACTAGAAAGAGGTCTCGAAAGAGTTGATTGGCTTGTGTGTAATATGACATGCATATAAAAGGAGTACCACCAGAATTAACGAATGATAGAAGAGAATGGAAGAGAAAACATGTTCAACAGGGCAACACAAACAGGGCAAGAGAAAGAAGATTATTAATTTATATATGTTATTGACATGTACAAATCGAAATACTACTCCTACACAATATGTCACCAACGCAGCATCGGCACTAAAGCGGCTATTAATTTGACAATTTGAATGTGGCGCGAAAGCGCACATATAAATCTTAGTCAACTTAAGATCAATGAAATTGTTTGTAATATAGATAGGAACCATGTTAGAATATAATACGAGGCGCATGTAACAGTATATTCCTATAAGGCTAGAATACCCCACCCGAAATTTGAAACTGTGAACCCATACCGTACCTAAATACCTTTAGAGCATCCTTATTAAGATTTAGGTATTAATAATCGTGTATGATAATGAGATTATTCACCGAATACCGAAGCTTCGGCATAAACTAACTTATTCATTCCTTTTTTTACATCTTTTTACCCCTTCATGAGCACTGCTATCCGCGGGGGGCAGTGATATCACCCTCACCGGCTCAAATCTCGTGGTTTTTCGTCTTATTGCATGTATAGCGGGCCCTATAGAACAAGGCCCCTTATATCACAACCGAATTGACAATACCTAAGATATTTACCATTTATAGGAATACGTATACCTACTTCACCCTCTGCCTAGGCCTCAAATACAATATTGTTCCTATCAATGAATGCAACTTTGCATACATTAGATAACGTCATGATAAATCACTGATAACTATCTGATAATACAAAATTAAATTGAAATAATGTTTGTTCATCGATTGTTAGTTGCTTGTATTATAATTTCCCTTTCACCCTTTTACATTTTTCAAAGTAAACGTATAATTCTTCGTCAACACTAAAAAAAAATTTACCCTTCCAAAACATTAATGGCATCATTGCAACATATAGTTTTCTGATTAATCTCTCAAGCAAATTCATTCATTCTAAAAACAATAATAATACATTATATAATTCTTCTGAAAGTCAATTTTTGGTGGAATAATACCTACAAAAGGACCTCGAATCCTGTGACATAGTCTAAATTACGGTAATTAGTCTAAATACGTAACAAAACTTGATTTAAACACACTAAAGTAAAAATGTGTAGTTAATTCTTAACAACACTTTTATTGCTTCTATATCTGGTTATGAACCTATATTCTAATCTTTTAATTTTATTTTCGTTTTATATTTAGAATACGAATATCGACTTTTATCAAATTCTTTGCAGTTTTTTGTTTAAAAATTATTTTAATTAAGGACCAATTCAGCTGTTTATTAATTAAAAGGGTATTAAATATTATCGAATAATAATAATAGTAACAATTAATTCTAATAATAAAAGAAAAAAACTTTTTTTTTTTTTTAAATATATATTTAAAATTATCATTACAATTATAACATAATATTTACCAAAATATATTAGACGGTAAACTAGTCAGAGATTTCACTGGTATAACATAGCAACTACATAGTTTATTTGGCACATAATTTTACTTTTCGTCTAAAACTTCAACAGTAGAAGCACTGCTAGCGTTGTCGTTATTCTTTTCTTCCATTTGGTCGGATGTCTTTTCTTCTGTATTTTTCTTTACCACATTCACGTTGGGAGAGTCAGTCTTGATAGAATTAATACGTTCCCGATTATCCTCAGTGGTTTGACCGTCGCTCTGCGTTATTTTCATCTTTTTACTCTTAGAATTTCCCATTGTATGAGCTAATTGATGGTGTCATATATACCTATTTTTAGTTGTTAGTTTATGGATTTTCTGTTTCACAAAGATAAAATCTTGATAACGGTCAAATATGGAACGGCGTGGTAACGTACCGCCCTGGTACAATGCAAAATTGCAACTACTGTTAATATTTTGAAACATGTGGTTATCACTCTACACACAAGATAAGGCGACAGTGACACATAGCCCGTATAAACTTTGCATTGGTATGTTTATTTTATACATTACTTTTTACATTACATTTATAGCTAAGGTTAAATCTCAATGAAAATCAAAATAATATAATTTATTTTCTGTATCACTTGAGTACATTTAAGTTACAGCAAACATGATATTTGAGCTATAGTCCACTGACATTATTCTGTGTATAAAACACTTGTTTAAAGTTGCCATTCTGTCGATCAGTCTCGAAAATAATACGCTCGTCAGTGACATCACTTGCAAGGTTATCTGCCCTACTGAAACGAAGCCGTATAATAAAGCATCTCGCGAATTTAAAGTAGAATTTAACATTAAAACATAAGTTATTATAACGAAAGTTTTAATATTATAATAATGAAAGTTATCAGAATAGAAATCAACATAATAATTACGAATATTTTCATGGAGTTATGAGAGATCTCTGAACAAATATTTGTTATTGAAGACTATACATATCAATTTAAGGTTATTTCCTCTCCGGGATTATAATCTTCATAACTTCATTGTTGATGTCTCATTCATTTTTATGATCTTGGCTTAACATACAATATATTATGTCGCTATATTGCCATAGTTTAAGATTGTGCAGCAAATTTCTCGGATTGGATGGCCCATAAGTGACTTAATATAGTCACTCCAGTGTCAAAATGATCAGCCGTTTTTTTGTATAATTACATTTTGACGGTTTTGAAATTGTTTTATATTCTATTTAAAAATCTTGATTCTAAGCTGAGCTATTTTAGTTTATGTTTACTGACATTCTTAACTTCAATAAGAAGAGTAAGTAAGCATTATTTGATAATTTCGGCCAATTTTAAGCTACATTAGCAGCTATACATTAGCTAAATTAACAATCCGGTCTTACATTAAAAAAACCTAATTATATAAGTAGGTACTATTAATTAACATTAATAGCAGCGTTTAGTTATCAACTTTTGTTTTTCCGTCACCATAAATTCGTGCAATTTAAGTAAGCATGGATAATTAAGGTTAAACCGAATGGCAGTCGTTATCAGTGATCGGAATTGCTTAAATGGCTGAATCATAAGTAATTACGCCATTAGGGTGACGTTCATGAAGGTCTAGTCAAAAATGACTAAATTGTCTTAAACAATATAAATAATTTAAATCAGTAGTTTAATATCTTAATGCTTTTATAGAGAAACGAATGTGGAATAATTTAATTTAAGATAACATGATTTCGCATCGAAAAAAAATTAACGAGTTTTCTCTGGGAGTGCCGGCAGAAGTGAAAACTTGAATATTAACGTTGTGCATTTTTGTTATCTTTGGAATTGTATTCGGAATCAGTATAAAAATACTATTTACGTACTAGGTAAAAGTATGTAGTAAAATACAATATTCATTTATTATGCTAACATAAACACACATGTCAATTTATATTACACTAGCTTTCGCCAGCGGATCCACTCACGTGAAAAGATTAAAACCGTCATATAGAATTTTGATAACCATAAAAGTGGTTAAATTGCGTTAACCCTAAAAGCTAGACATATGCTGTTGCGGACTTTTATTTAGAACTTTTAGAAGGGAACAATTTTGTGATACATAATTTTGAAATAACTTTCACCTTTTACTTAGCGCACGCAAAGAAAGCTTTAAATTTTGCCATTGTCGTAATATTTTTATTCCTGCTCCTCTCCTATTCATCTTTGCATAATGTTATATAATTTATAGCCTTCCTCGATAAATGGACTATCTTACACTGATAGAATTTTTCAAATCGCTCCAGTAATTCCTCAGATTAGCGCGATCAAACAATCTAACAATCAATCAAACAAACTCTTCAGCTTTTATATATTAGTATAAAGTAAAAAGTTTATCTCTCAAAAATTTCCACAGCAGGTGCAGCCATACATTTTCGCTGTGTGGTAGAAGACAGGGGGATACTTCCTCCCCTATGCCGCGCGGTCTACTCGCCCTCCATCATACGAATTATCGATCAGGTCACGGGTCTTGACGCGAATTTAACATTTTTTACCTATTATAAAAAGTTCACAGCGCCGCTAAAGAAGTTTTCACTTCAAAAACTCTATGTGTTTATATAAATGTTTATTGAAATATAGATTTTGAGCCGGATTGGTACGTAATTTGTTAGGTGAATACCGTCAAGATATATAAATAAATTTTACCAAAAAAAATTGTCTAGGAACATTTAATATGTATTATTATTATATTTAATTTATTTTTAATTTTTTATTCATTTATTTATTTTAAATTTTTTTATTTTTTTATTTTTATTTTTTATGTAATTTTTTTTTTTAATTATAGAAAACAATCTCAAAATAAGTGTTCCCCGCCACATAACGGATTTACTGTCAATTTCCCTCTTTTTTAAACCAACTTTTAATTTTATTTGTAATACAATAGGAAAAATATTAGTTTTCAAGGTAGGTATACTCTTGTACATATTAGTTGTAAGCAAATTATTAACACATAGTATAGGTTTTTTTGTCAATGTAATATAGTTTGATTGCTTTAAAGAAAATTGTAAAATATAATTGTACATTTTTTTATGTAAGGCCGTAAAGGACTAGATTCCAGGCCGTTAATAAACTAAAAAAAAAAACCTTAGCACTACAATACCAGTTCATTTTTTCCTTCTACGAATGTATGCAAGTATGAGTCGACTAGTAAGCGATGACTCCTCCTATATACATTGTAGTCCTTAGTTAATGACCCAGTGTCATACAATCACATGTTCTCTTACACATCATCCTCGTGACCTTATCCCACTCTAAGTGGAGCCGACACAACATGTTATAAAGCAAATCATGTTGTCACATGATTTGGCTACGTATTTTATGATCGGCCACCTGCTTGACTTATCTTCAACTAAACTTATCTTAGTCGTATCATACAACTCGGTAAGAGGGTGGTCTATTCTACTCAACCGGATACCACACGGCAGGTCGACTAACAAGCACCTTAGTCGCCTTTTACAACACCTCGGTAAGAAATGAGGGTGGTCTATTCAACTTAGCCGGATACCACACGGCGGGTCGACTTACCTTAGTCGCCTTTTACAAAACCTCGGAAAGAAATTACTAGGCATTCGTATATTACACATATCCGTATTAAATTAGAGTGAGGGGGCCAGCCTTAAATATGACTGTAAAATATGTAAATATGTTTCTTATTCCTTCTCTTTCAGAGTGTCCAACATTATTTGTTGGACACTCTGACACACAGGCTATGGTTCCCCAACTCTATGACGTCACAAGCGTGAATGTACTAAAGCGACAAAACAATTGAATACCATTGGATCGACCATCCAAATTAGATTTATTGAATCATGAACAATGAATTATGTTGATTCTTATAAAATGAAACACAAATATTATTATAATTTAACTATTTAATTACTATAAATAAAATAAATACGTAAAAATTACACGTCAAGTTCTAGAACTTTTGTAGTTCTTTGTACTTCTCCATAGCTTTGCTTAGAAACTCTGTAGCGCTTTTTAGCTTTTCAGGTGTCGCAAACGAGGCGATTTTCTTGAAGTAAGGTAAAGAGTCGAAATTAAAGTATTGGCAGGCAGAAGTGAGACTACAGACTCCGAAGAATGAGAAGCAACCGAAGATAAGTGTTGGGATAAACTTGACAACAAACATAATAGCGCTCTTCATGTAACCATAAACGCTCTGCAAATAAAAAATATACTTATTATATTATATTAAATTTTAAAAGCATGTTAACATGTACGTTAACATCAAACGCGTCAAAGTAAATATTAAAATAGGTATATTAAATCATTTACTATGTATTTTTATTCTGATCCCGAAGAAAAAACGGAAACTTCTTTATACGATATACTAGCCCGATATATAAACTTCAATCGTAACAAATTTCATCAATATAGGTACATCGAATTAGACGTGTAAGCGTAGCGTAGGTTTTATGTAAAAAAGAAATCGTTTAATCCCTGTTTTTGGGCATTAACAAATACTAAAATTTATATAAAAAACGGTTGCCTGTAAAGTCGGTTTTACGGGCAAAGATTTTACGTGACAATATCTTTTTCTCAGTAGAATATTTATTGATATGAATATGGAGAGAGAGACGCAAGGCATTCGCCAGTCCGGCGGGCCTCTCTTTCGTTCGGTGACTCATCGTAACAGACGTGAGCGGGCGTTACACTTTTTCATGAGTGACTCCAAGCCGCAACCTAATTTAAGACGTTGTCACGTCAAAACACAATTTTTGCCATAAACTGTTAAGTCAGCGTAGTTATTCGGAGAACGGGCAATCTCGAGAAATGTAAATACTTAGGATTGATTCCCAACTTCCTAATTATTCTTTTTTTTCGTAAAAAATTACCGATCAACCAGGTGCTTTTATATATAAACCAAAATTGTAAGAAACTATGTCATAACAATATACTCACCGATACCATAGAGCACATTAAATCTATAGGAGACAGACATGTAATTTGTGCTGTTTGTACTTCGGTTGAAGGATGTACACTAACACCATACTTTACTGGCTTATGTTTAACAGTTACAACCTGAGACTCTCGATACGGATAAGGCACAGAAATACTCTGAAAATAAAAACATGAGACTTTATTTACTGTCTATTTATCTATCTAATTATATATCATACAAAAAATAAAAAATAACTTAGAAATTCTATTCATTTTGGTTCAGTTGAAAGTCTGGCTTCCCATAGCACAGGAAATCCTAATTTGGGGGCCAGGATTTCGCAGTGTCATGCAAATTAGCGTTACGCTAACGCGATCGAGTAAAACAGTAGCAGCCTGTTACTATCCCACTGCTGAAAATAGGCCTCTTCTCTCCGTTTTTGGAGAGAAGTTGTGGAGCTAAGACCTACCACGCTACTCTAGTGCGAATTGATAGTTTACACATATCTCCAAAATTCTCTAGGGATATGCAGGTTTCCTCACGATGTTTTCCTTCACCGAAAAGCGCGTGATAAATCGCAATTTACAATTAGACACATAAGTTTTAACAGAAAAACTCATTGGTGTCTGCACGGGTTTGAACCCGTGACCTCCTCGAAAGAGTCGCACGGTGTTACCGCTGGGCTACCACAGCTTACGCGGTCGAGTAGTTAACAAAAACTCGCACTAAACACACTGTGACAACTTAAAACCACGTTGCGTCTTACAGTTGTTAAGGTTGCATCGTAAAACGCTAAATCAACGCTAATACTATATAATATGAATGACTGTTCCGTACAAGGCCAATTAGTTAGTACTTTTCGTGAGTAATGACTGGAAACAGTTGGAGTTATAATTTGATGTTTACATTTATTATGCTTATGAAAATTCTCGCAAGATCCATAGAACGCTAATAGCAAATGATAACATATACAATATACTGAATATCCTCTACGTTTTGATTCGTAACGTGTTTAACGTTATGTTATATTATACTAGCGATCCGGCCACACGTTGCAGTGGCTCAGTTTGGTTTCGAGTTCTCCTCAAAACAACTATCTTCGCAACTATGTTCCGGTCGCCACCAAACTTTATAGGATTATCCGTTGAGTCAATCTAATATGGTCTAAAAATTTCATTAAAATCGGACAAGCTATATCGGCGTCTTTAAGGAACATACGTATCTTATGTATAATCTGTTTTTTATCTTTAATAGATATAGATAAAAGATAATATTACCCACGAGAGGCATTTTATTAAATACTTTACTTACATTGGTTGACGGATCGTCAAATTCCACAAGATTGTCACCAAAATATGCATATTGTTTCCCGTATACCACAGTCAAGAGGGATGCAATCACAAAAATATTCAACATCTAAAAGAAATTGTTAAAGAATTAATAATACAAATACTCAAGATAACACTTAGTAACAGCGATATTAAGAGAAACCCAAGATAACTAATGGGTCACAAAAGATACTATCGCCTAAAGAAATGCTTGTATCCTTGATAACAATATCGAACATAACTGTCTCAAAAGCTATGCGTAAACTAAAGAAATTTAAACTAATAATGTTGAATTTAAACTTCATACTTTATTCGTATTGATAAATTGCTCTATGAAATATTGATTTTAATGTCTAACAAATTATTTCTGCAATCACGCACAATAGGCATTTAATCAGGATTACATTCGTGGTTTCTGAATTTATTACAGATTATAACAATTGTTAAAAGCGAATAAAAATGGCTATTTTTTATCTTAGCCTTGTTGACGCTTATTATGAATAATAAGTGGAAATTTCGTAAAAAACCTTTAATCGTATATGAATTTATCAAATAAACAATAAATGTGGAATATACATATAGTTTAAAAGCATTATCATTGAACGTATTTTAAGTGTTAATATAATTGTTATAAAAGACAAGAAAAATTTTATAAACAGTTTAAGATGATTGGGTAACGCGCTGTTCTTAATCAGAAAAAAAATTCCAAATACAAAAATAGTTTTAAACCATCATAGTAAGAATGCCATAATCCAGTAAGGGCTAGCAGAGTACAACGTAAATTCAAAATTCTTTAATTTTTTTCATAATTTAGAAAATCACACTGTTGTATTTCACTATCTATTCTGACACAATTCTATTCAATAAAAATAATTTAAGGATTTATTCTATTGAATTCAATTTAAAAGTCGTTAATTTATGACCATAGAGTTAAGATTTTAGCAAACTTAGTTTTTAACATCTCAACTCTACCATAAACAGCTATAAAATATTTTTGTATTAAATTTAAAATAAAATATATCACTCACCTTTTCCATTTTAGATTTTTATTTATTGCAACTTATCACAAACACCTTTTGACATAAAAAACGAACTGATGTTAAAATTCACAGTTACAAATCTTTAAATATCAAAACCTTTGTTTAATTGCATCAATTAATAATTGCATTTTGTAATAATATCAGGATTAATAAATTACGTACACCGATTAGTTAGTGAGAACAAAATTAATGATGGATGATTCATGACATGGCAAATTGCGTCAACTGTTTTTCAATGAGACTGATCCTTGTAGAATTCTATACAATAGAATTATTAAGAGTCGTAAGACAAAATTTACACTTTCATTTTAAAGAAAACTATTCTTCCTGCTTATTACATATTCAGGACATGAAATAAATGAATCGTTACATTTATTTTGATAGTAGTTTAAAAATAAAATAAAACAATTCCCGCACAGACATGATTTTTTAATTACATTTGGTAATTTATTATATGTTTTTGTGCTTAACTGTAGTATATAACAATTTTGGGGTCACTAGCTTAAGCCCAAAAAAGATATTGACACATAAATTTTTTGAATTTACTATTCATTTGTTTTTCAGTAAAGGGAAACATAGTGAAGAAAATTACATTACATAATATCAACATCCTCCTGCCCTTATCCCACTCTAAGTGGGGTCGGCACAACATGTTGTCACATGATTTTGCTACGTATTATTCGACCGGCCGCCTGCATGACGTAAACTTATCTTAGTAAGAAAGGTGGTCTATTCTACTCAGCCGGATACTACACGGTGGGTCAACTTACCCCAGTCGCCTTTTACAACACGTCTATAAGAAATTAGGGTGGTCTATTTTATTCAGCCGGGCACAACACGGCACATTACATAACATCTTATGTACTCGTAAAAAAAATCAATATATTCGCAGACCCACTTTTTCTAAGTAAACCATTTTTTAATCATATACTGATATTTTTCAAAAGAAAACCTTTAAAAAAATCATCATCTTTCTCTTCCTATTATAAAACCTTTTAAAAAATATGTTTATAATATTGTAAAAGTATATACTAAATAACAAAAAGTAGTTTAAAACGGTCGATAGCATTACTTACGCTTAGCTTTTCTTATGATGCAAATGACTATTGATTATTTGATGAGTTACCTTGAATTTATGTCTATTATATATTCAAACGTGATTCCTATAAACGTAATGCAAGTATGGCTTTAATACTACGCTATTACAAGCTTATATTTACCAAGTCTCAGATACTTGCATTGTAAGAGCGTAATTTGCTATAATATAATTCCGCCGTTAGGTGAAGTATACTAAGGTGCGAATTAATAAATGCTGTGAGTGTTATAACAAAATATTTGTCGTGAATCTCCCATTAAACTATATTTAATCTATTTAAAAAAAATATCCATTTAACTAACTTTTATTTGAAAAAAAATACCTACTATGATTTTCTCTTCTTAATAAATATTTTATGTACTAAAATTAAATATTTATATTATAACATTTCCGTTAAGTAATTTGTATTATAATAATATAGTATAAATATCTGTTCTATATATATTAAAATTAAGTTCATTAATATATCCGAACTAATCTTCATTCGAATAATGTACCATTAATTTCTACTCTTATAAATTGATTTTTAAAACAATAAGTAATAATCAATTGTGAGATTTATTTGGCGGCTGTATTAATTTATTATTTAGTAAATAAATTATAAATGAAATTTAAATGTCTACAAGACAATATAAAGTATTTGAGTGAAACAATAGCTGATCTCTAAAAAAATGTGAAATAAAAAAACGATTTCGTAAAATAAAATTTATTTATTAAATTTACTAATGTTATAAATGTAAATAGAATATAAGATTATTAATATAAAAGTGAACGACGTTTTCTCGTGCCTGGCTGGGCGACTGTTTGAATTCTTTGATATTTATCAATTGCTGTTTTCACAAAATCTGCAGCTTTCCCTATTCTCTCCAATCGTTCTGGAGTCATAAGTGATCTCATCTCCTCATGAATAGGTCCAACACCATTGAACGTGATGTTACAAAGTGTGGTGTAATTACAGACTCCCACTGTGAGAAGTGAGCCAAGTATCAGAACGAAAATACTACTGAATATCCAACTGATAGTACGCCCTGCGTAAGTTACCAGCGTCTGAAAAAAGATACATTTATAATTCAATCAAACATCATAACACTTTATTATATTCTGCTTTGCATTAAAACTATAACAAATAATCAAGACATATTGCGTCGTATTTAAGTAAAGACTGGCCCTTCGGCGTATTGGGCAGTGAACCTGCCTTCAGTTCCATAGGTCGCGGGTTTTATTCCCATCAACACTTTCCATAAAAAAAACTAGGTTGTATTTGTACTTAAAACTATATATGTATATATTTACCAGTTTTCTATCACCCATAACACAAGAATGAAGTGCTTACTTTGGGGACCGACGACCGTGTGTGTAAGTGTCCCATATATTTATTTGTATATTTATTTTATATTTATATAAAGTTACCTAATACAAAAAACTTGTTTTAAGGCGAATAACAGTAAATCGTCTCATAGCGCCTACAAAACTCGTAAGTGTTAGAGACCCCATAATTTGGAAGAGCAAAAAACACTACTTTTTTTAATAGTTCGAAGTATGATGTCATAAATGGCATTGAAATAAGGGTTATAAGTATCTTAACTCAATCAAGCCTAATTTTGAATTCGGTCACTTTAGTGCTAAGCGTGCGAAATATACGATAGGTAAAACATATATAAAACAAAGAAAATTGTAGCTTTAAAGTTCAGTGGCAATCTTTTTAGTCTCATCTCACTTTATTATTATAACGTAGTTATAATTATGATAAACATGTGTCTTTTATTAAACTATTCATAAATATATGTAAGCTATGAGATTAACGCCATAATTATATACAAACCCTAGAATCTGGGACTTGACTCCAAAGCAATCCGAAGGTGGATGTATCGGGTTCCATATAATAATCAGAAGGTCCGTAAACATCGTAGCTGAAAATTAAAATTAGAATTAGATAATAAAAAAAATAGGTAAGCAATTAATATTGATATCACTGCAATTAATTTAGAAAAGAAAAGAAACAATATGTTATTTGGGATGTTAAACAAAATTGACTATAGTCTTAATATAAAAGTTACCCAGTTGGTCCTGTGAACCCATTCCCATATCCGTATCCGGGAGCATAAGGGATATCGGGATATGCCACTTCTACAGGACCAGAAAATCCATAATTATCCTGAAAAATACAAGTAGTTTAGTATTTATTTTTTTATAAGGTTTACTAAAACTTTTAACAATTTTCACAATATGGTGTAAATAATACAATTTACAATAAAGTGGTAAAATGATTAGAGTATATAATGAATAGTAAACTATTATATGATAATAATATCCTTCCTAATATTCTAAATGCGAAAGTCTAAGTCGGTCTGTAACGCTTTCACAGGTATCCGCTAGATTAACATTGAAGAAATTTGGCATAATTCAAGCTTATACATCGGAGTAACATATAGTATAAAAAATACCCGTTTTTCTTTTGGTAACAGAGAAAAACATATACCATTATTAAGGGTTCTTCACGCTTAAGTTGACGCGACCGAAGTCGCGGGTATTAATAGAATAATAATTATTATAAATAGTATCGATTTCATTATTATTAAATAGTTTAATTCTATGCGTATCTGCTAATTCTGAATCTATAATAAATACACTTACGATTTTGTCAACGTCTGTGTTTGGATTAGGTGCGGGTTCATCGGCAAGCATATCATGTTTTACAACAGGTCCTTGAGACCTTACTGGGGCGATTCTAGCTCGTCCTTGTTTTATATATTCGTCAGGTCTGTAGACTGGATGATGTTCTAATTCAGGCTTTGTTGGTTTCTCGTAGACTACGTGGGTCTCGATCGTTTTATCAACATTAGACACAATAGGTAGTTTGTCTGAAGTCACCTGTGATGGTATTTCAGCCGACAGTGCTGAAACTATTACGACGAAGAAAACTGCAATTATATACATCTGAAAAATAATGATGAATTAATGAATGAATGAATTTTTATTTCATTGTAAAAAAAATGCTCTTATGGCGATATTAACACTAACCTAACCTTAACACTTAACTTTAAAAAGAAACTTCCTCAGGAAATCTACACATCTCGAGAGATTAAGAGAAATGGCTCCGTAATTAAAAGCTCTCTTCAAAGAAATACTAAAGTTTGTTCAGTAATGCCTTTCAAATTCAAACTCAATTTTTTTTCTTCAAATAAACTTGTAAACAAGTGCTTTTGAATCGTCAATTCTAATGCTGGTTCGGAAAGCTGTTCCTACCGAGAAGAGCCAGCAAGAAACTCGGCGGTTGCTTTCAACATAATACTTATAACTAGCTACATTAAGTCATTACTATCTTGTACAGGGTCGGTAAGTAGCTATACCCACGCATTCTTATCGTCTAAATAATTTTCAACAGTAAAGTAGGCTTTTTGTATCATCCTCTCTTTAATATTAGTGTAGGTAATTTAATAGTGTTTTTAAACTGCTGTAACTTTAATTTATACCATAAAACAAATGTTACGACTTACGAGAATAGCTGTGTTTTGGATAGAATGCGTTTATTTATATTATCTCATGTCGAAATATATTATCTATATGGTTTTCTTTCTATATTAACCGCATTTAACTTCTTATCTTGTACTTTCTGTTACTCAAAGGTTGAAAAGACCCCTTTTAGGAATAAGTCAGCCTTTATATATGCGCTATTTTCTTTTCTTACTTTTCCATTGTTATTTATGCACAATAAGGGAATAAATAAATAAAAATATATTAAATATTAAACATAATAATCGAACGTCACTTCTTAAAAATTTAAATATAAAGTGATTAAGCTTTCTTACGCACGTAAAAAATATGACAAATAGTTTTAAATCTTTACCTTGAATTATCCTGTTCTTCCTGGTCCACTATCCTGCGTAGAACTGATGTCGTATCCCACTCCATTTCACTATTTATAAGAACAACTTATTACCGAGACATTTTTCTGTGTACAGTTATCTCTTAGACATTGTTTTGCAATAATAGACAGCAGCATGTCCCAAAAGATAAGAAATTCGTCAAAACTTTGGAATTTTAAAACCGAATTCTTAGCGACCGTACTTTTGCTGACTATATTAATTAAGGTTATGAGATTATTTTTAGTTCAGGTACAACTTCTTGCAATAACTTTTAATCCTTGAGCCGCAGTGATAAGTTATAAACGATATATTTAAAGTAGCGGCCTGTTACTATCCCACTGCTGCGAATAGGCCTCTTCTCTCCGTTTTTGGAGACAAGGATTGGTGCTAAGACTCACCATGCTACACATATTTCCAGAGAATTCTCTAGAGATTTTCAGGTTTTCTTACGATGTTTTCCTTCGCCGATAAGCGTGTAATAAATTGCAATTATCAATTAGACTCATAAGTTTTAACAGAAAACTTGAACACGGTTTGAACCCGTGACCTCCTCGAAAGAGTCACTCGGTGTTGCCGCTGGGCTTCCTTACGTTAAATTCAACTTCAAATTCAAATTATTCTTTATTCAAGTGGACTGTTTACAGTACTTTTGAATAGTCAAATGTTTTAAAGAAGCTACAACTGATTCGGAAGTTTGCTCCCACCGAGAAGAACCAGCAAGAAACTCGGCGGCTAATCTTTTATTAAATCATATGTTGTTTTACTTCATTGTGTTTAAACGTAAACAAGTCTATTTCATGACGATTTACTAATTTATTAAACGCTGCTGATGCGATACAAAACAATGAATTTCTACAATTGTTTGTGGAGCCAAGCGTTACAAATAGGTTTTCAAAGGGCCGTCTTGAAATAAGCTTTTTAGGCACGTTAAGATACAAATTATTAGAATGTTGTATATTTAAGGTCAAATAAGGTAATCTCATTTAATAAAAAAAATGTATTAAAAAAAAGAGCCATACGTACTAGTAGCATTTACAATTTAAGTCCGCATGATTATCTGCGGGAGAAGTTTAAAGAAATAGGCATTGTTACATTTGCTTTATTTTAAGTAATTTAATTTTTACATACAAATATAAATAATACAAAAGGAAAGGATGTATATAAAAGACAAAGTAAGCTAGCGGCTCCTACTTTGCGCCATGCAAAGGCACGTAAGTCGTTTGTGGGTTTGCGTATAAGATTCTATAATAAAATTCCACAATCAATTTTAGTCAAATTCCTACACAAATCATGTAACAACATGCATTATATTATTAAATCAATTAATAGCCTTATTTATGCCGAAAAAAATATCAGATTCGTGCATGTCAGGACGTATTTTTTTACAAATAGCCATAAACCTGTAAAAAATTATGGTGTTCCCAAAGTCGTACATAAAAAACAAAGGATTTTTTTTGGTAATATCACATTACAGGATTTTTCTATGGAGGGATCGATTTATATTCTACTAGCCATGGCCCACGGCTCTGCTTAGACTACAATAAAAAAAATAGAATGTAGCCTATATCACCACAAATATGTTCATAATAAATGGCAGCACTCCATTGTCTTGTTCGGGCATAAAGAGAACATAAAAACGCATTTTTGCATTTGCAACATTAGTTTGAATTAGCATTTACGATTTCTTTAAGCTTTTAATTACATTAATTACGACCATAATTATAAGAATAGTTAATGATATTATATCATAGCATCACAAGTGTATTTGCAAATAAAATACCTAGGTGCATTGTGAAAATTGAACACTACGAAACCTTACCGTTTTACGTACTCCCAAAACAATTTAATTTCCTCTTCTAAGCTAACGTTCGTCATATCAAACTATATTTTTATGTCAGTCAATTAAATATGTAAACACGCGCGCTTAAAATATTTTCTTTTATAAATATTTTAAAATAAATAAATATTGAGTGTAAAATTTCTATTCGATACATAAACCCGCTATTAAAAACGTTTAGGCGTAGTTCACGTAACGATCATGCGATGTTTCATACAATAACTACTTATTGAATGTCCAGTTACTTCAACCTTACAGTAAGTTCAGGGTTGAAGCGGCAATCGATGATTTGTACGTTAACTTTTAACGAATTCATTTCTCATAGACTGCAATAGATAGTTGCCTCTGACTTCTTCCGCGGACTATATTATTAAGGTCTTATAAATACATTAAGGCTAAAGCTAAATCCAAAGGGGTTAATATAAAAGTTTTAAAATTATTATAGGCCTCGTTAAATAGCTCAGAGGCGCTCAGTATATGAAGCGATCTATGCTTGTAGTATCTTAATGATCTAATCAGGAACGAGGAAATCCATAGATAAACCGAAAACTTTTGATAGATGAGCGTGCTGCAAAACTGAAATGAGCGAGTCTCATAGTATGGAATATCGATGAGCATTGAAGAGGTGCCGGAATGAAGACCCCGCACTGGTAACCACAACGCTAGTAGTCACCCTACGACGTAGACTGACGGTGAAGACTTCAAAAAAAAGTCGCTTGCGCCTTTGAATCCAAGCGACACAAGATAGAAGTACGAGTATGGTTAGGAGATCCTTTGTTTTGCCATAGACATTCTTATTTAACCGATAACGGTTAATAAAGAAGAATAAGATAAAAAACTAAAAAGTTTTAGAAAAAATTGTTAAGAATGTTGTAAATTTTAAACTCATATTATACTCATACACAATTCTCTATTAAAACGGGCTAGAGAGTATCTCTTTGCATCCAACGTAAAAGGTGTAGTAATTTTAAAATTGACATGTAAAAAAATCAAAATTTAATAAATTAAAAAATATTATGTATTGGTATGTAAAATTTTGGTATGCTATAATTAGTGCACGAATAATTTTTAAGTGCACCTGAAAGTATTAACATTGACAAGTTACTTATTATACGAATATTCAAAATTTATTTATTTATTTTGTCAAATTAGTATGTACATTCATTATTATAAAACCAGTATCCACAGAATTATACGGTTTTTCCTACGTCAATATACAGATTCAAATATAAATTACGGGGTTTAGTACACTACCACAGACTATAAACATTAACAACTATATAATTTAGTTACCTAATAATCTATGCTGGCTGATATGCTGGTTTAAAATACCATAGACCATAGACTACTACCATAGACTACGTGAAATACAAATAACAACAAACGTAAATAATAACGTATATTTGTAATAAGGTACATATAAATTTAAATAATGTATTTCTACAAATTCAAGTTAAGATTTATTTTTTGGTTATCAGAAAACTCAACAATACAATTTTCTCTGTCAATTATCTTTAATGATTATACCTCACGGTAAGTAACAGTAGTACACATTACTGTACATATTTAATGTGAATAAAAACTAAAATATTAAACATCGAATTCTAATTTTGAAAGTGAAAGGAAGATAATTTCCTACAAAATGGCTCTGAAGCAAATACCCGTAGAAGAACAAAGTTTATTGTGCGCTTCCTTGTATATCAATAATTTTAAAAGAGCGATTGAAGAATTGGTAATTCTTCACCAAATTTTGAAAAATAAAAAATAATTTCAATTGAACTGAAGCGTTATGTTCACTTTTTTCAGGTGTACAATTCACTCGACGCCATATCTACTTCAATTGCAATAAGAGTATGTATACAAGAAAATTTTATTCAAGTATTGGATAATGGTATTGGAATCAAAGAAAATAATTTTAGCTTGCTCGGACAAAAGTATGCTACTAGTAAATATGTTGATATAAACACATTAAAATCTGCTCCTGACAAGTATGGCTTTAGAGGTCTGTCACTTGCAAACATTATCAATGTCTCTCAAACAGTTGCAATAATTTCTCGATTTGAAGATTCTAATGATACATGGCAGAAAAAATACTACAAGGGCAAGGAAATAGAGATATGTAAATGTATTCCAAGACCTTCTAAAGGTACAACTGTAAGTATCTAATGAAATATTGCAAACTTGTTGTTATGCAATATTTTTCAAAATAGTTGTTTCAGCATAGGTTAACCATTTGCTATGAGATTCTTAGTATTATATATAGCCTTAGTACCTATTGCTGCTAAAATTCAATTCATATAATAACTTGAGTATCACAATAACTGCCTGTATTAAAATCATTAAGGAAAAATTTTAGTAACACTTAATAACATTTCAGACAGATATAATAAAAATACTAAAACCTGTTTTATTTGTTTTAGACTTTATGTGCATTGTTAAAAGGTCACTTCTAAGTTTTATAATAGTAGCTTTAGCATGTGACTTCATCTGTGTTGAGTACACATAACATGAATTTGCAAGAGATTGATTAACATTAATAAAGAGACTGCTTAAAACAAAATACACTTGCAAAAAAGGTGATAGTGTGATTTTTCAAAATGTTGTCCCATACCACTATTATGTCTAAAAGGTAAATTAGAAGTGTTTTAAATGTAAGTTGAAATATATTAACCATTTTTAGGTAGAAATAAAAGGTTTTCTATACAACTTGAATATTCAAAGGCTGTCAATAGATATTAATAGTGAAATAGGCAACATTAAAACAGCCTTACATCACCTCTCACTGGCACACTTGGATGTATCTATTAGTTTAAGAGATGAATCTAAAAATGATATTATATTTCAAATACACAAAAACAGAGACATATACAAAACGCTATGGACTTTGTTTGAATTAAAAGAAAATGAGATACAAGAACTCCAGGTACAAAAGAATGAATATAAGGTAAAAGCTTATATAGGTAAAAATTCTATACAATCAAGTTATTTCTATCAAATGATTTATTTAAATGGAAAATTTATTTCAAAATCAGCATTACATAAAAAAGTTAATGAAAATATATCTAAGATGCTCTATGGAAGAAACAATAAGTCAAGAAATATGGTATGATTCTTTTTTACTGGCATAGTTTGGTTCCAATAAGTATTCTTATTAATACTATATATATTGAATATTTTTAGAATGAACATAATAATTTCAATTATGACATTCCATTTTATTTTATATTTATAACATGTCCCAATTATGACTTTGACATCATTTATACTCATGAAAAATCATTAATTGAATTTAAAGATTGGAAAGAAATCAATAAACTATTAGAACGATTAGTTCAGTTCTATTGTGAGGAATCATGTTTGGTGCCTAAAAAAAATAAGTTAATTAAAATAGAATATAAAAAACCAGAATTGGACACTAGGACTAAAGTTAAAGAAATTATGGAAAGAGTATTAAATGATAAAATCAAGCAACCTAGAATCTCACAGTTGCAAAATGGTGTTAAAGGTAACTATAGCCTCGGGAGTCGAGACTATTTCTGTGGAACAAATTTTATCGTTATTGTTTTACAGGTAACATTTTAAGAAGGAAACACAAAAAGTCAAAACTCTCAGCACAAAAGGTTAAGAAAAATTCTAAAGGTGTTAGCCCACAGTCTGCAACATTTCATGAGCTGTCTAATAAAAATGAAGTAAAAAGAAAAACTTTGTTAGAACAAAACTCACACAATCTGAAGAAATCAAAACATACTAAAATTACACCTATAAATTTTGGTAATAAATTCCACAAAATAAAAGATCTCAAGGAAAATAACATAATGGTAACCAAACCAAAAAAAATATATAATAAGGACTGTATTATACAGAAATTTGAAGCAAAAACAACTTCTTTAGAAAGACGATGTAAACATCTAAATCTTGAGGTGGAAATGTTGCTAAATAAACATATTTCTAAGGCTAGTAAAATATATAACAACATTACTAAAAAAAGGGAAATTCAAAATATAAATAATAAGAAAACAGTATGTGTTCATACTGAGACTAATAAAAGCGAAGGATTAATTCATCCAATTGTTAAAAAGTCAAGTGATCTTATAAAGTCTGTGATTAGTAATCAATGTAACATGATACTTCCAGAGAGTACCCATGGATATACAAATTCATATGGACAATCTCGTAAGCTTTACTTGAAGTACTTTTAATTTTCTCATTAGTTTACATACATTTGATTGATATCGCTTCCTTTTGCTTACAGATAGGAAGGATAGAAAAATAAATATTCATAATGAGAAACTTACTGTAGCAACCTATAATAGCCATAATTATGGCAGAGACCCAGTTAATCAAACATTGCATCATTTCATAAGTGAGAAATCAACTTACAATATAAATGTACTTAAGCAATTACACTTCAATGATCAATTACATAAAATTAGCAACAACTGTAAAAGCAGTGTTTCAAACAAATGTGATCAGAAAGTTCAGCAAAATGAAAAAAAAGATTCTTTTGAAATAATTAGTAACATAAATGATGATTGCAATTTTGGTAAAAATAATCACGAATTAGCACAAGTTGTCGATATGGGATCGATTCAATTTGAGAGTATTTACACTGTAAAAAACTATAGTAGTGTAGCGAATTATGAGCAACTGAATAAATCACATTCCTTACAAATGTCCAATATATCAAATTCTTATCATTTTGAAGAGGTAAATTCTTCAAACTTTAAAGATAATTATACTGGTGATATACAAAAACATAATAATAAAAATATTGTTATTTTGTCACAATCAGAAAGTGATATCGAGCATGAAATCGATCCTGTACATTTTTGTGAAATTATATTAAACAACAGTAATGAACTACAAGATATTGAGAATGAATTTGCAAATAGTTTTCTATGTAATAGAAATAATGTTTGTCTTTCTAATTATACATTCACTAAAAACCGAGATAATAATATTACAAATTTGAACATGAACAACAACTTAAAGCAAATAGAAGACAAATTTGAAGATAATCAAAGATTAAATGACATAAATCCCGCATACGAGATTAAAGATAAAAATATCAATGCGAAAGCGGTGCTTATCGAAAGATATATAAGCGCAAGTCAGGAAGCTCAGTCATCCCACGCAAAAAGTGTAAAAATTAATAATTTTGAATTTAGAAGTCGTCATCGTTTTGTGCCAAAAGGTAAATGATATTTATGAATAATTTTCGTTTAAATAAATGTTAATAATAAACTATTGTTTTAGGTATGTCTCCAATAACAAGAATCAATAATATTGAGAAAGCATACTCCTTCAATGGAGATGAATATTATAAAGACGTAAGAACTAGATAAAACCTGACTGACTAAACTGTATATAGAATACTTGAATGGTACCATAATTGAAATTGATTTCTTTCAGACAATTTATGAAAAATTTGCCAATAATGTACTTGTGAATTCCAAAATATTCGAATTAGAAGTGCAAAATGTAAAAAATATTTTATCCAAGGACATGGGAAAACTTAAAAGCGATGCCCAAAATAATAATACAGATTTATTATTTGATTCTCAGTCACTAAGACGAGCTGTAGTTGGTTTATTCATATTTTATTTCCTTACATCTATATTGTTAATTTAAACAGTGATATAAATAGTTTTTTGTTCACAGATTTTAGGACAAGTAGATCGAAAATTTATCGCAGCTGTTATAAACGGACTGTCTAAAGATCGGAAATCTTCCAAATTTCTCGTATTATTTGATCAGCATGCTGTAGATGAAAGAATAAATTTGGAAAAGAACTTATCTGGTATATCTCATTTGATTTTTTAATTTATTCATTGACATGTTTGTATTACTATTTCTTTTTAATTTTCCTTATTTTCCTTAATTCTGTTAAGACTACATTCAAGACAATAAATGGAAAAGTGTTAATATAGATCCGGTGTCTATAGTACTAAATAAAGATTATTGTTATTGTTTTCTTAACCATGAAGAGAAATTTACTAAATTTGGATTACGATGGACATTTACGACGGATAGTGTAATTGTATTAAACGCTATACCAAAAGCACTTATTGGACAAAATCCTAGAGAGGTATTATGGATAATAAAAGATTCATATTTCGTTATATTAGTTCTAAGTCTGCATTTGCTTAATGATTTTGTACACATTGCTTGCAAAACACTGCTTCATTTAATACATTGTATTTTTGCATTAAAATTATATTTTGTACTGTACCTTTAGTGTAAGGTTTACAAAATTATTTTAAAGTAAAATATTAGTTTAGATATAAATTCAAATAATACATTACAGGTAGAATTAGTTATGAAAGCTGTAAATAAATTGATATCAGAACAAATAAAATCAATTAAGACACTTAAAGGAAATGTGTCTTTATATCCAAAAGCAATTATGGGACTTGTCCATAGTGAGGTATAAAAATTGTGTGTTTTCTATTAAATTTAGATAATATAATGTAAATTTTTTCCTTTTATATTTTAACAAAATATATCATTGTGGTGTACCTCAAGGTACTCCTCTCGGTAACATATATTTTTTGCTGCATGCTTATGAGAAGTAACTAATATTTTATTTAACAATTGTATTAAAACAATATTCCAATCAGGCTTGTAGGTATGCTGTTAAATTTGGGGATAAACTATCTAAAATTGATTGTACAAATATGATAGATTCACTTGCTTATTGCAAAATTCCTTTTCAATGTGCTCATGGTCGACCTGTCATGGCAGTGATGATGGAACTGACAAATAATAGCCGAAGCTATACGGTAGTATTAAATAAATTAAATTTAACATGTTATTTACATCTCTATAAGTCTACAAACCCAATACATAAATTTCTAACGATTGCAGGTGGATTTAAAGAAATTGAGAGATTTAAAAAGACATTTATTTTCACATACAGTAGTGCCATTAAATAAATAAAATATTAATAAATTGTCATTTATTTTACCTCTTTCTTCCGCTTAGAATTAAGAATTAATTCATCGCCAATCCATTGTATCTGATGTTTTTGTAATTTCAAAAAAATAATACGAAATTTTAATCATTCAAATAAAATGGTACGAACAAATTCTTATCCTTTTAATATTACGTGATTTCCATGTTTAACTGATATTTTACTCAAACCGTTTATATAACTAATAACTTGTAAGTGCTCTAAAAGCGTCAGCTCTTTCAGATGATGATGATGACTGCAATTTTGTACTTTTAACTTTATCCGATCCTAAGCATGAAAAGTAAGATGTCATTCCGCAACTAAGTGGCATTTTACGAAACTTGCATAAGACCAATAATTTCCTATGCGAGCGTCGCGTTCGCGCACGTTTCAAAAGTCAGATTGCTCACGCTCCAAACATTGCAGAATCGATTCATGCGGACAGCTACTGGTTGTCCGTGATTCATGCGGAATCTTGACCTCCCCACCACTGCTCATCTCTTTAAACGTTTTTCAAAATCTTACTTTGAGAAAGCCAAGGTTCACCAGAACCCATTTATACCAGTGGCTCCCACTTACATCACTGTTAGATCGACTCACCGAAAATATAGGCGTCCAAAAAGCGTCCTGTATGACCCTGACGATCAAAAAACGATCGCAAACATACATATAATACACGCAAACAGCATCTTCGCCGACGAAGATGAGGTCTTAGTTTTCCGACGTCGGTCGGCCGTGGCTTCTCGCCATACTCCCGACGCCATGATGACTATCGTCATACTATTAGCCCGCCACTACACGTCGCCCTGAGCCTTGGTCCTGCCTCACAGGAAGCACCCTTAGGACGACGTTTCCCCGACGCTTGGAGAGCTTTACTCTCCGCATTTCGCAACTTCGACGATGCATCTGCGCTCGTCCATCCCGCCGGTGACGCTGTAAAAGCCGTTAGGGCTAACAGCATATAGTCGGATCGAAAAAAAATGTACGTTTAAACCAAAAAAATAAGTGCATCTACCACATCATTGTCTTGCGCGTTAAAATGAAATGAAAATGATAAATTACGTATGAAACCCTAATGCACAAACCAACTAAGAGGTCTACCACAGTAAAAATAGGATCGGCCCATTAAAACCTAGGAGTCGGAACCCCAACGTCAATAGGTTGTTGGTACCCATGTACTCCGCCCCCTTCAATTACGCAACATTACCTATACCGGTAATATATATATTTTTCTACAGATATCGATTTTGCTTTAATAATGCGTACCATCCATCAACTGTTGATAATTTCTGAGCTTTGTTATGAGGATAAAGTATTTAGGTTTTATAATATTCGTATGCCATTTTATGATTGGAATATTTAATGCTTTTAAGCCTTGTATAAACATACTATATTCTGTTGTTAATCTCTGAACGAAGTACTGTTTATCAATAGCTTGTCTGTGGTATTTATTATTACAAGGACGAAGAGAAAATAAATTTACTTGACAATTGACACTTGACAGCATCTTACTTCACAATTTTTACATATGAATCAGGGCGGTTTTACTACAGGCGCCAACACATGTTATCTCGCATCCCTCTTGCACATGTACGTATTTATGAATGAATCGTATGAAAATAGTCTCAGCTGCATCTCGCTCCACTCCTACATACATATTTTTACGCACTCATTCTCATTTTGACTGTCTATCATATAACAAGACAACAAGTTGATTTTATTAATGAATGGGCGGTGTATTAAATTTTTAAATTTCCCGTTGTAAAGTTCTAGTACTTTAATTTTTACTAAAATGTATAATTTTGTTTTAATTTAGTTAGCAAAATTCTTGAAACAAATATCACTAGAAGCAAATTAAATGTATCAAGTCTTATTTCACCAGTAGCTGTTGAGATATTTCTTAAAATGAGAAATATAACAACGAAGAAACGTGCAGTTATAAAACAATAAGAAGAGGATTTACTTAATCACTACATATTATAAAACAAAGTCCATATTTCCGTATGTACGCATAAAACTTTAAAACTACGCAACCGATTTTGATGCGGTTTTTTTTAATAGATAGAGTGATTCCAGAGGAAGGTTTGTACATATAATAACATTCAATACGAAGTAGAGAAATACTGTAATTTTTGAGGTTTCTCTAAATAATTACATTTTTTTCCGCTTACATTGCAAACGCAGGCTAAACCCTACGAGATTTGACAAAATGTTGTACTAAGTATTTGTACACCTTAAAAAGGTCTACAGAAAAGTCCGCGATGGTATATATCTATCTCTTATGGATAACCCACAATAGCAGTTTTTTTCATTTACTTTTTACGAAAAATGATGCCTTATGTTCAAAGCAATTTTTATACAATACAGCATTAATCCTTATCCAATTGAGTACCTTAAATAAATTGTTGATTTTATATAGATCAATATTGCTGTTTACAGCATGTAATTTAAGTGAACATTTTCGGAGATATTACAGATTTAAAATCCCGCGAGGAGGCCGCGCTTCGACCTATAAGCACTTCGAATTTAGCAGCGACCGGAGGCGCAACTAAATGTCCTTCTTTCAAGTTTATGTTGTCTAATGATAAGAAAGCTATGAATGTTGTATGTAAAGACATTGTCTAATCAATTGTAAAAATAAATAATATCACTACATAGTATAAAACAAAGTCGCATTCTCTGTCTGTCCCTATGTCCGTATATCTATGTATGCTTCAATCTTTAAAACTATGCAACAGATTTTGATGCGGTTTTTTTTTAATAGACAGAGTGATTTTAAAGGAAGGTTTATATGTCTAATAACATTCAATATGGAGTAGAGAAATACTGTAATTTTTGAGGTTTCTAATGTGATGTCGTAATTAATTACATTTTTTCCGCTTACATTGCAAACGCAGGCTAAACCTTACGAGATTTATCAAAATGATGTACTAAGTATTTGTACACCATGAAAAGGTCTACAGAAAAGTCCGCGATGGTATATGTCTATCTCTTATGGATAACCCACTATAGCATTTTTGTCATTTACTTTTTACGAAAAATAATGCCTTATTTTTGAAGCAATTTTTATACAATACAGCATTAATCCTTATCCAATTAAGTGCCTTATATAAATAGTTGATTTAATATAGATCAATATGGCCGTTTACAGCATGTAATTTAAGTGAACATTTTCGGAGATATTACAGATTTAAAATGCCGTGAGGACGCCGCGCTTCGCCCTATAACACTTCGACTTTAACAGCGATGTCGCTCTTTTAAGAGTTTGTTTAAAGACATTCTGTAATTAATTGTAAAAATATAATACATAGGGAAATGTAAAAGTAAATAAGTAAAAATGTACTATATGAATTTATATATTCCAAAGATAGCAGGAAATCTTCTTGGTATAGGGAAAGGAAATTGTTTTTCTCCAAATTTAACGCTTGCGGGCCACGGGCAGTAATGAATAAATCAAAACTACTGGATCGATTTTAATCATTTTTTTACACTGACTGACATGGGATATATATTTTATACCCGTGCGAAGCAGGGGCAGGCCGCTAGTCATTATATAAATGTAAGTGTTGAGTTTTAATGAATTTTGTGCATCTCAATAATAGTAAGAGCTTTCTTAAAATTTACATTCTCACATCTAAATATAATAACCTAACCTTGCATGGATAGCCTAAAACCTTTAACATGCAGTATAATTTTTATTTCATATTTGACTTAGTTATCGTTATATAAAAATTATGATATGTACATTAATTTCGATTGATGAATTAGCTATATTCATTATTATATTAAGGATATGTCTTGCGATTTTATATAGCTTCTAGTGTCTTGTAGTGCAATAAATGATTAATAATGGAACATTAAAGTGAAAGTTTTTTAGAAGTTGTTCTAATTGATCATAAGTGTGTATCTATCTTAGTTATGAATAATTTGGACATAACTTAAATGGTCTACTTAATATTTTTTTTTAGAAGTATTTTTTAATTGAAGTTGTATACTTCATTGTATTATATTAGAACTTTAAAAATGATTGTCAAGTTTTTTATAATGAGACTCCGATGAAAAGGGAGTAAATAGCAAAAGAGAGCAAGTTTATTCTGTATAAAGCAATATAGGGTATATTGCTTTATATAACACTATTGTTGATTTTTAATTAAAAAGCAAAAGCAAAATTTAAATTTACGATTGATTAAACGATTGATTGATTAATTGCAGATTCAAGAATCCTCAGATCCAAGATTAAGAGTAATTTTTTATTTTAATATGATTGTCACATGATGTTATTTATAGTTATGATTTGAGATATCTTTACATTTACAGTGCTAATAAAAGATATAATAGTATGTGTAATGAATGAAAGAATAACAGCAATATTAAAAGACTGTTCTATAAAACTGAAAGTAAATATTTATGTAATTTATAAATCACTTAAAATGTGCAACTGTTTATATCTAACAGAAATTAAATAACAAACAATATTTCTCCTTCATACTTATGCAATAATAAAAAGCAATTTTTCTAAAAGTGAACCCATTTACTCTTTCTTAACAAATCAATGCATAATGACACAGACAACATTTTTTTTATATTATAGAACAACTATTCATATAGATTCAAATACAACCTTGTTCATAAGAGGTTCTATTTGAATAGTAACAATTTTTAATTTTTTTAATTTTTTAAAATTATTTTCAGAGATGGAATAGCACTAGACTAAGTGCAACTAAAGGAAGGTAACTAATACTCAAGTGAAGTCTGAATTTATGAAGCTAAGTTAGATTCCCGTAATTTCAGCCACAGATGTAAGCGTGCACTCAAACATCAGTAGCCAAAAGCGACTGGGAAAAGAATTAAGGTTTTACATGTATTGCAGGTGCCAAATACCGGCTCTTTACCAACCGCAACACATAACCATTACAAAAAAAAAATGTAAAAATTAATGGATTGAATGAAATTATTGGATTAATTTTACAGGAGGGCAGTCCGACAGCTGGCCTCGTGACTCCACGAGCTACGCTGGTCTGGCCTCGCTGCCGCCAATGGAGACGTGCCGCCGCCCCTCACCCCAGGCCGGCCCGTCCGGCTATGCCGCAGCTGCTGTCGCTCCGCCGTCGCCTCGAGCGCTCGAACAGCGCCAGGCCGAACAGTAGCGTCAACCACCAGGACCTCTGTAATTTGAGAAAATGCATTTGAGGTAACTAATACTCAAATGAAGTCTGAATTTATGAAGCTAAGTTAGATTCCCGTAATTTCAGCCACAGATGTAAGCGTGCACTCAAACATCAGTAGCCAAGAGCGACTGGGAAAAGAATTAAGGTTTTACATGTATTGCAGGTGCCAAATACCGGCTCTTTGCCAACCGCAACACATTACCATTACAAACAAAAAATGTAAAAATTAATGGATTGAATGAAATTAATGGATTAATTTTACAGGAGGGCAGTCCGACAGCTGGCCTCGTGACTCCACGAGCTACGCTGGTCTGGCCTCGCTGCTGCCAATGGAGACGTGCCGCCGCCCCTCACCCCAGGCCGGCCCGTCCGGCTATGCCGCAGCTGCTGTCGCTCCGCCGTCGTCTCGAGCGCTCGAACAGCGCCAGGCCGAACAGTAGCGTCAACCACCAGGACCTCTGTAATTTGAGAAAATGCATTTGAGGTAACTAATACTCAAGTGAAGTCTGAATTTATGAAGCTAAGTTAGATTCCCGTAATTTCAGCCACAGATGTAAGCGTGCACTCAAACATCAGTAGCCAAAAGCGACTGGGGAAAGAATTAAGGTTTTACATGTATTGCAGGTGCCAAATACCGGCTCTTTGCCAACCGCAACACATTACCATTACAAACAAAAAATGTGAAAATTAATGGATTGAATGAAATTTATGGATTAATTTTACAGGAGGGCAGTCCGACAGCTGGCCTCGTGACTCCACGAGCTACGCTGGTCTGGCCTCGCTGCTGCCAATGGAGACGTGCCGCCGCCCCTCACCCCAGGCCGGCCCGTCCGGCTATGCCGCAGCTGCTGTCGCTCCGCCGTCGCCTCGAGCGCTCGAACAGCGCCAGGCCGAACAGTAGCGTCAACCACCAGGACCTCTGTAATTTGAGAAAATGCATTTGAGGTAACTAATACTCAAGTGAAGTCTGAATTTATGAAGCTAAGTTAGATTCCCGTAATTTCAGCCACAGATGTAAGCGTGCACTCAAACATCAGTAGCCAAAAGCGACTGGGAAAAGAATTAAGGTTTTACATGTATTGCAGGTGCCAAATACCGGCTCTTTGCCAACCGCAACACATTACCATTACAAACAAAAAATGTGAAAATTAATGGATTGAATGAAATTTATGGATTAATTTTACAGGAGGGCAGTCCGACAGCTGGCCTCGTGACTCCACGAGCTACGCTGGTCTGGCCTCGCTGCTGCCAATGGAGACGTGCCGCCGCCCCTCACCCCAGGCCGGCCCGTCCGGCTATGCCGCAGCTGCTGTCGCTCCGCCGTCGCCTCGAGCGCTCGAACAGCGCCAGGCCGAACAGTAGCGTCAACCACCAGGACCTCTGTAATTTGAGAAAATGCATTTGAGGTAACTAATACTCAAGTGAAGTCTGAATTTATGAAGCTAAGTTAGATTCCCGTAATTTCAGCCACAGATGTAAGCGTGCACTCAAACATCAGTAGCCAAAAGCGACTGGGAAAAGAATTAAGGTTTTACATGTATTGCAGGTGCCAAATACCGGCTCTTTGCCAACCGCAACACATTACCATTACAAAAAAAAAATGTAAAAATTAATGGATTGAATGAAATTAATGGATTAATTTTACAGGAGGGCAGTCCGACAGCTGGCCTCGTGACTCCACGAGCTACGCTGGTCTGGCCTCGCTGCTGCCAATGGAGACGTGCCGCCGCCCCTCACCCCAGGCCGGCCCGTCCGGCTATGCCGCAGCTGCTGTCGCTCCGCCGTCGCCTCGAGCGCTCGAACAGCGCCAGGCCGAACAGTAGCGTCAACCACCAGGACCTCTGTAATTTGAGAAAATGCATTTGAGGTAACTAATACTCAAGTGAAGTCTGAATTTATGAAGCTAAGTTAGATTCCCGTAATTTCAGCCACAGATGTAAGCGTGCACTCAAACATCAGTAGCCAAAAGCGACTGGGAAAAGAATTAAGGTTTTACATGTATTGCAGGTGCCAAATACCGGCTCTTTGCCAACCGCAACACATTACCATTACAAAAAAAAAATGTAAAAATTAATGGATTGAATGAAATTAATGGATTAATTTTACAGGAGGGCAGTCCGACAGCTGGCCTCGTGACTCCACGAGCTACGCTGGTCTGGCCTCGCTGCTGCCAATGGAGACGTGCCGCCGCCCCTCACCCCAGGCCAGCCCGTCCGGCTATGCCGCAGCTGCTGTCGCTCCGCCGTCGCCTCGAGCGCTCGAACAGCGCCAGGCCGAACAGTAGCGTCAACCACCAGGACCTCTGTAATTTGAGAAAATGCATTTGAGGTAACTAATACTCAAGTGAAGTCTGAATTTATGAAGCTAAGTTAGATTCCCGTAATTTCAGCCACAGATGTAAGCGTGCACTCAAACATCAGTAGCCAAAAGCGACTGGGAAAAGAATTAAGGTTTTACATGTATTGCAGGTGCCAAATACCGGCTCTTTGCCAACCGCAACACATTACCATTACAAACAAAAAATGTAAAAATTAATGGATTGAATGAAATTAATGGATTAATTTTACAGGAGGGCAGTCCGACAGCTGGCCTCGTGACTCCACGAGCTACGCTGGTCTGGCCTCGCTGCTGCCAATGGAGACGTGCCGCCGCCCCTCACCCCAGGCCGGCCCGTCCGGCTATGCCGCAGCTGCTGTCGCTCCGCCGTCGCCTCGAGCGCTCGAACAGCGCCAGGCCGAACAGTAGCGTCAACCACCAGGACCTCTGTAATTTGAGAAAATGCATTTGAGGTAACTAATACTCAAGTGAAGTCTGAATTTATGAAGCTAAGTTAGATTCCCGTAATTTCAGCCACAGATGTAAGCGTGCACTCAAACATCAGTAGCCAAAAGCGACTGGGAAAAGAATTAAGGTTTTACATGTATTGCAGGTGCCAAATACCGGCTCTTTGCCAACCGCAACACATTACCATTACAAAAAAAAAATGTAAAAATTAATGGATTGAATGAAATTAATGGATTAATTTTACAGGAGGGCAGTCCGACAGCTGGCCTCGTGACTCCATGAGCTACGCTGGTCTGGCCTCGCTGCTGCCAATGGAGACGTGCCGCCGCCCCTCACCCCAGGCCGGCCCGTCCGGCTATGCCGCAGCTGCTGTCGCTCCGCCGTCGCCTCGAGCGCTCGAACAGCGCCAGGCCGAACAGTAGCGTCAACCACCAGGACCTCTGTAATTTGAGAAAATGCATTTGAGGTAACTAATACTCAAGTGAAGTCTGAATTTATGAAGCTAAGTTAGATTCCCGTAATTTCAGCCACAGATGTAAGCGTGCACTCAAACATCAGTAGCCAAAAGCGACTGGGAAAAGAATTAAGGTTTTACATGTATTGCAGGTGCCAAATACCGGCTCTTTGCCAACCGCAACACATTACCATTACAAACAAAAAATGTAAAAATTAATGGATTGAATGAAATTAATGGATTAATTTTACAGGAGGGCAGTCCGACAGCTGGCCTCGTGACTCCACGAGCTACGCTGGTCTGGCCTCGCTGCTGCCAATGGAGACGTGCCGCCGCCCCTCACCCCAGGCCGGCCCGTCCGGCTATGCCGCAGCTGCTGTCGCTCCGCCGTCGCCTCGAGCGCTCGAACAGCGCCAGGCCGAACAGTAGCGTCAACCACCAGGACCTCTGTAATTTGAGAAAATGCATTTGAGGTAACTAATACTCAAGTGAAGTCTGAATTTATGAAGCTAAGTTAGATTCCCGTAATTTCAGCCACAGATGTAAGCGTGCACTCAAACATCAGTAGCCAAAAGCGACTGGGAAAAGAATTAAGGTTTTACATGTATTGCAGGTGCCAAATACCGGCTCTTTGCCAACCGCAACACATTACCATTACAAACAAAAAATGTGAAAATTAATGGATTGAATGAAATTTATGGATTAATTTTACAGGAGGGCAGTCCGACAGCTGGCCTCGTGACTCCACGAGCTACGCTGGTCTGGCCTCGCTGCTGCCAATGGAGACGTGCCGCCGCCCCTCACCCCAGGCCGGCCCGTCCGGCTATGCCGCAGCTGCTGTCGCTCCGCCGTCGCCTCGAGCGCTCGAACAGCGCCAGGCCGAACAGTAGCGTCAACCACCAGGACCTCTGTAATTTGAGAAAATGCATTTGAGGTAACTAATACTCAAGTGAAGTCTGAATTTATGAAGCTAAGTTAGATTCCCGTAATTTCAGCCACAGATGTAAGCGTGCACTCAAACATCAGTAGCCAAAAGCGACTGGGAAAAGAATTAAGGTTTTACATGTATTGCAGGTGCCAAATACCGGCTCTTTGCCAACCGCAACACATTACCATTACAAACAAAAAATGTGAAAATTAATGGATTGAATGAAATTTATGGATTAATTTTACAGGAGGGCAGTCCGACAGCTGGCCTCGTGACTCCACGAGCTACGCTGGTCTGGCCTCGCTGCTGCCAATGGAGACGTGCCGCCGCCCCTCACCCCAGGCCGGCCCGTCCGGCTATGCCGCAGCTGCTGTCGCTCCGCCGTCGCCTCGAGCGCTCGAACAGCGCCAGGCCGAACAGTAGCGTCAACCACCAGGACCTCTGTAATTTGAGAAAATGCATTTGAAGTAACTAATACTCAAGTGAAGTCTGAATTTATGAAGCTAAGTTAGATTCCCGTAATTTCAGCCACAGATGTAAGCGTGCACTCAAACATCAGTAGCCAAAAGCGACTGGGAAAAGAATTAAGGTTTTACATGTATTGCAGGTGCCAAATACCGGCTCTTTACCAACCGCAACACATTACCATTACAAACAAAAAATGTGAAAATTAATGGATTGAATGAAATTTATGGATTAATTTTACAGGAGGGCAGTCCGACAGCTGGCCTCGTGACTCCACGAGCTACGCTGGTCTGGCCTCGCTGCTGCCAATGGAGACGTGCCGCCGCCCCTCACCCCAGGCCGGCCCGTCCGGCTATGCCGCAGCTGCTGTCGCTCCGCCGTCGCCTCGAGCGCTCGAACAGCGCCAGGCCGAACAGTAGCGTCAACCACCAGGACCTCTGTAATTTGAGAAAATGCATTTGAGGTAACTAATACTCAAGTGAAGTCTGAATTTATGAAGCTAAGTTAGATTCCCGTAATTTCAGCCACAGATGTAAGCGTGCACTCAAACATCAGTAGCCAAAAGCGACTGGGAAAAGAATTAAGGTTTTACATGTATTGCAGGTGCCAAATACCGGCTCTTTGCCAACCGCAACACATTACCATTACAAAAAAAAAATGTAAAAATTAATGGATTGAATGAAATTAATGGATTAATTTTACAGGAGGGCAGTCCGACAGCTGGCCTCGTGACTCCACGAGCTACGCTGGTCTGGCCTCGCTGCTGCCAATGGAGACGTGCCGCCGCCCCTCACCCCAGGCCGGCCCGTCCGGCTATGCCGCAGCTGCTGTCGCTCCGCCGTCGCCTCGAGCGCTCGAACAGCGCCAGGCCGAACAGTAGCGTCAACCACCAGGACCTCTGTAATTTGAGAAAATGCATTTGAGGTAACTAATACTCAAGTGAAGTCTGAATTTATGAAGCTAAGTTAGATTCCCGTAATTTCAGCCACAGATGTAAGCGTGCACTCAAACATCAGTAGCCAAAAGCGACTGGGAAAAGAATTAAGGTTTTACATGTATTGCAGGTGCCAAATACCGGCTCTTTGCCAACCGCAACACATTACCATTACAAACAAAAAATGTAAAAATTAATGGATTGAATGAAATTAATGGATTAATTTTACAGGAGGGCAGTCCGACAGCTGGCCTCGTGACTCCACGAGCTACGCTGGTCTGGCCTCGCTGCTGCCAATGGAGACGTGCCGCCGCCCCTCACCCCAGGCCGGCCCGTCCGGCTATGCCGCAGCTGCTGTCGCTCCGCCGTCGCCTCGAGCGCTCGAACAGCGCCAGGCCGAACAGTAGCGTCAACCACCAGGACCTCTGTAATTTGAGAAAATGCATTTGAGGTAACTAATACTCAAGTGAAGTCTGAATTTATGAAGCTAAGTTAGATTCCCGTAATTTCAGCCACAGATGTAAGCGTGCACTCAAACATCAGTAGCCAAAAGCGACTGGGAAAAGAATTAAGGTTTTACATGTATTGCAGGTGCCAAATACCGGCTCTTTGCCAACCGCAACACATTACCATTACAAAAAAAAAATGTAAAAATTAATGGATTGAATGAAATTAATGGATTAATTTTACAGGAGGGCAGTCCGACAGCTGGCCTCGTGACTCCACGAGCTACGCTGGTCTGGCCTCGCTGCTGCCAATGGAGACGTGCCGCCGCCCCTCACCCCAGGCCGGCCCGTCCGGCTATGCCGCAGCTGCTGTCGCTCCGCCGTCGCCTCGAGCGCTCGAACAGCGCCAGGCCGAACAGTAGCGTCAACCACCAGGACCTCTGTAATTTGAGAAAATGCATTTGAGGTAACTAATACTCAAGTGAAGTCTGAATTTATGAAGCTAAGTTAGATTCCCGTAATTTCAGCCACAGATGTAAGCGTGCACTCAAACATCAGTAGCCAAAAGCGACTGGGAAAAGAATTAAGGTTTTACATGTATTGCAGGTGCCAAATACCGGCTCTTTGCCAACCGCAACACATTACCATTACAAACAAAAAATGTAAAAATTAATGGATTGAATGAAATTAATGGATTAATTTTACAGGAGGGCAGTCCGACAGCTGGCCTCGTGACTCCACGAGCTACGCTGGTCTGGCCTCGCTGCTGCCAATGGAGACGTGCCGCCGCCCCTCACCCCAGGCCGGCCCGTCCGGCTATGCCGCAGCTGCTGTCGCTCCGCCGTCGCCTCGAGCGCTCGAACAGCGCCAGGCCGAACAGTAGCGTCAACCACCAGGACCTCTGTAATTTGAGAAAATGCATTTGAGGTAACTAATACTCAAGTGAAGTCTGAATTTATGAAGCTAAGTTAGATTCCCGTAATTTCAGCCACAGATGTAAGCGTGCACTCAAACATCAGTAGCCAAAAGCGACTGGGAAAAGAATTAAGGTTTTACATGTATTGCAGGTGCCAAATACCGGCTCTTTGCCAACCGCAACACATTACCATTACAAACAAAAAATGTGAAAATTAATGGATTGAATGAAATTTATGGATTAATTTTACAGGAGGGCAGTCCGACAGCTGGCCTCGTGACTCCACGAGCTACGCTGGTCTGGCCTCGCTGCTGCCAATGGAGACGTGCCGCCGCCCCTCACCCCAGGCCGGCCCGTCCGGCTATGCCGCAGCTGCTGTCGCTCCGCCGTCGCCTCGAGCGCTCGAACAGCGCCAGGCCGAACAGTAGCGTCAACCACCAGGACCTCTGTAATTTGAGAAAATGCATTTGAGGTAACTAATACTCAAGTGAAGTCTGAATTTATGAAGCTAAGTTAGATTCCCGTAATTTCAGCCACAGATGTAAGCGTGCACTCAAACATCAGTAGCCAAAAGCGACTGCGAAAAGAATTAAGGTTTTACATGTATTGCAGGTGCCAAATACCGGCTCTTTGCCAACCGCAACACATTACCATTACAAACAAAAAATGTGAAAATTAATGGATTGAATGAAATTTATGGATTAATTTTACAGGAGGGCAGTCCGACAGCTGGCCTCGTGACTCCACGAGCTACGCTGGTCTGGCCTCGCTGCTGCCAATGGAGACGTGCCGCCGCCCCTCACCCCAGGCCGGCCCGTCCGGCTATGCCGCAGCTGCTGTCGCTCCGCCGTCGCCTCGAGCGCTCGAACAGCGCCAGGCCGAACAGTAGCGTCAACCACCAGGACCTCTGTAATTTGAGAAAATGCATTTGAGGTAACTAATACTCAAGTGAAGTCTGAATTTATGAAGCTAAGTTAGATTCCCGTAATTTCAGCCACAGATGTAAGCGTGCACTCAAACATCAGTAGCCAAAAGCGACTGGGAAAAGAATTAAGGTTTTACATGTATTGCAGGTGCCAAATACCGGCTCTTTACCAACCGCAACACATTACCATTACAAACAAAAAATGTGAAAATTAATGGATTGAATGAAATTTATGGATTAATTTTACAGGAGGGCAGTCCGACAGCTGGCCTCGTGACTCCACGAGCTACGCTGGTCTGGCCTCGCTGCTGCCAATGGAGACGTGCCGCCGCCCCTCACCCCAGGCCGGCCCGTCCGGCTATGCCGCAGCTGCTGTCGCTCCGCCGTCGCCTCGAGCGCTCGAACAGCGCCAGGCCGAACAGTAGCGTCAACCACCAGGACCTCTGTAATTTGAGAAAATGCATTTGAGGTAACTAATACTCAAGTGAAGTCTGAATTTATGAAGCTAAGTTAGATTCCCGTAATTTCAGCCACAGATGTAAGCGTGCACTCAAACATCAGTAGCCAAAAGCGACTGGGAAAAGAATTAAGGTTTTACATGTATTGCAGGTGCCAAATACCGGCTCTTTGCCAACCGCAACACATTACCATTACAAACAAAAAATGTAAAAATTAATGGATTGAATGAAATTAATGGATTAATTTTACAGGAGGGCAGTCCGACAGCTGGCCTCGTGACTCCACGAGCTACGCTGGTCTGGCCTCGCTGCTGCCAATGGAGACGTGCCGCCGCCCCTCACCCCAGGCCGGCCCGTCCGGCTATGCCGCAGCTGCTGTCGCTCCGCCGTCGCCTCGAGCGCTCGAACAGCGCCAGGCCGAACAGTAGCGTCAACCACCAGGACCTCTGTAATTTGAGAAAATGCATTTGAGGTAACTAATACTCAAGTGAAGTCTGAATTTATGAAGCTAAGTTAGATTCCCGTAATTTCAGCCACAGATGTAAGCGTGCACTCAAACATCAGTAGCCAAAAGCGACTGGGAAAAGAATTAAGGTTTTACATGTATTGCAGGTGCCAAATACCGGCTCTTTGCCAACCGCAACACATTACCATTACAAACAAAAAATGTAAAAATTAATGGATTGAATGAAATTAATGGATTAATTTTACAGGAGGGCAGTCCGACAGCTGGCCTCGTGACTCCACGAGCTACGCTGGTCTGGCCTCGCTGCTGCCAATGGAGACGTGCCGCCGCCCCTCACCCCAGGCCAGCCCGTCCGGCTATGCCGCAGCTGCTGTCGCTCCGCCGTCGCCTCGAGCGCTCGAACAGCGCCAGGCCGAACAGTAGCGTCAACCACCAGGACCTCTGTAATTTGAGAAAATGCATTTGAGGTAACTAATACTCAAGTGAAGTCTGAATTTATGAAGCTAAGTTAGATTCCCGTAATTTCAGCCACAGATGTAAGCGTGCACTCAAACATCAGTAGCCAAAAGCGACTGGGAAAAGAATTAAGGTTTTACATGTATTGCAGGTGCCAAATACCGGCTCTTTGCCAACCGCAACACATTACCATTACAAACAAAAAATGTAAAAATTAATGGATTGAATGAAATTAATGGATTAATTTTACAGGAGGGCAGTCCGACAGCTGGCCTCGTGACTCCACGAGCTACGCTGGTCTGGCCTCGCTGCTGCCAATGGAGACGTGCCGCCGCCCCTCACCCCAGGCCGGCCCGTCCGGCTATGCCGCAGCTGCTGTCGCTCCGCCGTCGCCTCGAGCGCTCGAACAGCGCCAGGCCGAACAGTAGCGTCAACCACCAGGACCTCTGTAATTTGAGAAAATGCATTTGAGGTAACTAATACTCAAATGAAGTCTGAATTTATGAAGCTAAGTTAGATTCCCGTAATTTCAGCCACAGATGTAAGCGTGCACTCAAACATCAGTAGCCAAAAGCGACTGGGAAAAGAATTAAGGTTTTACATGTATTGCAGGTGCCAAATACCGGCTCTTTGCCAACCGCAACACATTACCATTACAAAAAAAAAATGTAAAAATTAATGGATTGAATGAAATTAATGGATTAATTTTACAGGAGGGCAGTCCGACAGCTGGCCTCGTGACTCCACGAGCTACGCTGGTCTGGCCTCGCTGCTGCCAATGGAGACGTGCCGCCGCCCCTCACCCCAGGCCGGCCCGTCCGGCTATGCCGCAGCTGCTGTCGCTCCGCCGTCGCCTCGAGCGCTCGAACAGCGCCAGGCCGAACAGTAGCGTCAACCACCAGGACCTCTGTAATTTGAGAAAATGCATTTGAGGTAACTAATACTCAAGTGAAGTCTGAATTTATGAAGCTAAGTTAGATTCCCGTAAATTCAGCCACAGATGTAAGCGTGCACTCAAACATCAGTAGCCAAAAGCGACTGGGAAAAGAATTAAGGTTTTACATGTATTGCAGGTGCCAAATACCGGCTCTTTGCCAACCGCAACACATTACCATTACAAAAAAAAAATGTAAAAATTAATGGATTGAATGAAATTAATGGATTAATTTTACAGGAGGGCAGTCCGACAGCTGGCCTCGTGACTCCACGAGCTACGCTGGTCTGGCCTCGCTGCTGCCAATGGAGACGTGCCGCCGCCCCTCACCCCAGGCCGGCCCGTCCGGCTATGCCGCAGCTGCTGTCGCTCCGCCGTCGCCTCGAGCGCTCGAACAGCGCCAGGCCGAACAGTAGCGTCAACCACCAGGACCTCTGTAATTTGAGAAAATGCATTTGAGGTAACTAATACTCAAGTGAAGTCTGAATTTATGAAGCTAAGTTAGATTCCCGTAATTTCAGCCACAGATGTAAGCGTGCACTCAAACATCAGTAGCCAAAAGCGACTGGGAAAAGAATTAAGGTTTTACATGTATTGCAGGTGCCAAATACCGGCTCTTTGCCAACCGCAACACATTACCATTACAAACAAAAAATGTAAAAATTAATGGATTGAATGAAATTAATGGATTAATTTTACAGGAGGGCAGTCCGACAGCTGGCCTCGTGACTCCACGAGCTACGCTGGTCTGGCCTCGCTGCTGCCAATGGAGACGTGCCGCCGCCCCTCACCCCAGGCCGGCCCGTCCGGCTATGCCGCAGCTGCTGTCACTCCGCCGTCGCCTCGAGCGCTCGAACAGCGCCAGGCCGAACAGTAGCGTCAACCACCAGGACCTCTGTAATTTGAGAAAATGCATTTGAGGTAACTAATACTCAAGTGAAGTCTGAATTTATGAAGCTAAGTTAGATTCCCGTAATTTCAGCCACAGATGTAAGCGTGCACTCAAACATCAGTAGCCAAAAGCGACTGGGAAAAGAATTAAGGTTTTACATGTATTGCAGGTGCCAAATACCGGCTCTTTGCCAACCGCAACACATTACCATTACAAAAAAAAATGTAAAAATTAATGACGTACGAATTACCAAAATTGCGCAATTTCAGAAATCAGTACGACACCTTTATAATGGCTAGCCCGTTAATAAAACGTCTTACAAAGGAGCGCGCTTTTGAAGCTAATGTTCGACGATACAGAAAACAAACATTACCAACAAAACGCCTACACAGTATGGGAAGAAAGAACACTGCAGTGTCCACCTCAACCATACTGTTAAATGAAAAGAAAAAGCCCTGCAGCTTTTACAGGAGGGCAGTCAGACGCTGCTAGTCATTAAATATTAAAGATTACAATATCTATATTTACCTAAGCTATGATTAAAACAGTAATTATGCAAAAGTAATAATAAAATTATTTTGCTATAATCGGCGATGAAGTAAAATAGAAAATGTATATAATGCTAAATGTAGAGTGGACAATTGGTTATCATACCTGATACATGCAGGATTCGTAAAAAACACATGCACAAACCTCCACCACCATACACAAGCACTATATACATTCACTATCACAAACTCAACAACTCAAATGTTTGAATTTCAACAAACATTATCGGATAAAATGTGAGTAGTTATCCAAAACTTAATAACAAATAAACTATACTTTTGCACTATTTAATACGAAGAAAATTGAAACGTACTGACTCACCTGAAACGTTCGTTATACGTAATATATAACTGTAATCACTTTTTACTTACGCAAAAATCTATAAACCAACAAATGATTTTTAATTAAAATTAGACAATTCCATAAACTTCTTGTTAACGCACACTATATACAATAACACGATATAATAGGAATACCACAATTCCCGTTCCGAGATGCACTTCTCTTGAATGACGAACAAGGACTGAATGTCACTGAAACGTTTTATCAAATGGAAGACTCCCCACTCCAGTCCCCACCGAAAACAATAACGGCACAGTGTTGCCCCTATTTAATCAAAAAGGGCGCGATTAGGGTTGCCACCTTTTTTTTGAAGAAAAATACTATTTTTCTTTTTAAATCAAAAAAATATAGTACTTTTAGGAAATTCAGGAAAAAAAATAGGACACATCTATTTTCAATCATTATTTATTTTTCCATGATTATTTTTTATTACTTTTCGCTGGATAATGACACGGAGTTAGAGCTACTAACTAACTAAGCCCCGTAAATACATGAATGAGTTTCGTTCCTACATTCCCTATGCAGGGCTGCGGGTGCGTTCCATTCACAGTTAATTAAAAAAAGCACGACAATTGCAATTAGCGATAAAAATATAGTATTTTTCGTGCTATATTCTTTTTCTATAATATATAGTACAATTTAAGCTAGTGTTTTTCAATTTATATATACATTTATTAAAGCAGGGACCTCGAAGCATATAGCATTATAGTATATATCCTTAGTGTTTTTATTGAACTGTGATAATATTGGGAAGTTTTATTTTTTAATTTTAAAATATAAGTAAAAATAAAACTAAAATAATAAAAATAAAACTTTTCCTTCTATAGTAATATTTATTGTGTATGCTTTATTGAAGTGTTGTATATCATATGTCATACCCAATATCAGTTATATTCTATGTTTTAGGTGGTTATTTCTGAATAGTTTTTATTCTTTCTGCGACAGACAATATGGATTACAGACATACTTTAATTAACAGAAAGTTATTTGTTCAAGATACTTTAACATACTATCCCATTTAGTTATGCACATTTCAACTAGATTTTTTGTCTGAGTAACTGTGTCTGGTCAAGGCACTGCTACTGTTGTTGCAATGAATTCATTAATATCTGATACAATGGCTGATATTCTTCAAGTGAGTTAAAATGTTTCAAATATAAATCATTTTTGTTTGTAAACACAAAAATTGGCATGTGTATGTTTAAAGTAACGGCCTGTTATCCACCCCAGCAGTGGGAACCATAAGCTTCCTCTATCCGTTTTTTGGAGAGAAGTATTGTAGCAAAGCCCTACCATCGCGTTGCTCCAATGCGGATTGGTAGGTTACGCATATCCCTAGAATTCGCTAGAAGTATGCGGATTTCCTTACCATATTTTCCTTCACCGAAAAGCGTGTCATAAATTGCAATTGTCAATTAGACATGTGCCTGCGCGGGGTATAAACCCATGATCGTCTTTACAGAGTCGAACGGCCTCACCGCTGAGCTATCCATAGCTTGTTCCATATTTATTAAAATGTATTTGCAATAATTTTCAGATGAACCTGGTCATAGCCAAAGAGAGTACTCATTGGGATGACGTCTAAGGGCTATATGCTGTTGATGCTTTATGGGATGAAGCACATGATTAGGTCAATTGATTTGACTAGATGAAGGCAAGTAAATATTTGATGTAAAGTATGTCAGTCTGTCCATTTCACTTTCTATTAAAACTGAAGCTTATATGTCTAATGGGCTAACTGCCTAAACCGTTTGAGATATAACAAAAAATGTTTGGTACAATTTTTCCTCTATTATAGTGATGCAAAAAAGTGTGTGATATAAGAATAGCTTAAAAGACATATTAGTGATGATCATTGGAACTTTGTCACATACAATACAGTATTTGGAAAGCATAATATTTTTAGCCTGGTACTGCTAACAGTACAAAATCAAAGATATTTAACATAACACAAAGATTGTCACAGATACCCCTTATATTTTATTATTAAAAAAACAAAATTTATAATTATAGTCTCTATTCTATACTTAAAATATAACTGTAGACAAAGTTATAGACACGAAAAAAATATTTTCCAGACACTATTTAAGACCAGTAGAAGCTAAAAATATATTTTTAAAATTTAAAATCTCTGTTATTTGTCAATGCATCATTCTCCTACCCTTATCCCACTCTAAATGGGGTAGGCACAACATGTTTTAAACATGTTATCACATGATTTGGTATCTTACGACCGGTCGCCTGCCCGACGTCAACTTACCTTAATCGGTTTTCGCGACACTTCGGTAAGAAACGAGGGTGGTCTATTCTACTCAGGGGATATCAATGCCAAGATTGTCTGTAAGACTACCTTTGCAAACTAATGTTCTATCTATACATTATTAAAGAATAACTTATTTATTACAGGTTAAATATGCTGCGAACTCTTCCGCCGGGAAGTGTCCACGAGCCCGATAATGCAGATGAACATATATGAAGAGCTTCAGTCGAATCATAATTATTTAGCCTCATTTATTGACATTAGTAATAACATTTTCACAGCGCGAATGCTTTTATTCACTAACAATTTATTTTGCCGCCTGAACCATTCGGAATTTTGGAATAAGGCTGTAAAAGTCCGCTTCAATGCTAGAGGACTCAAGAGAAGGTTGTGTCTTCAAAATAGTATTCATATTAGTATAATTGACAAACATTATGAAGTTTGAAACTTCTTAACTAGGACCCAATGGATTTTTTCTCAAATCCGTGGATAAGGGGGCTCTAGCACACTAGAACGGATCATAATTTGGTTTCATTGTTTAAAACATGATTGGTTAATATTATTGTTTGATAGTTATAGTACCTTGTATTCCATCAGAAATATTTTCCAGACCCAAGCCATATCATATTACCGGTTCAGTATATTGATATATCGGTCATGTGCAGCAATAGCGGTACAACTCAAAAACTTATATTTTGAGATGAATGGGTTTAAAATTTTCATTACTCAGGAAAATGAATAACAATTGCTTAGTTGCTAGTTTAATTGTTAGTTTGCTTAAACGACGGGCTTATAATGAAATATGAGTTCTGCCTGTATTGCTGCTAAAAATTGTGTATTTTAACATTAACACCATTTATTCCTATTCAAAACACGTGTTTTTACTTGTGTAGCAAAACTAAAAACCTGAGCAATCCTGGGAGTAATATATTTTCAAAACAGGATTATTTAAATTGTGAAATTTTTATAATTACGCTATTGTCTAATAAAACTGAAAGATTTGATCTAGTTAAAATTATATTATCCATCACAAAAACTTATATCTTTGGAATGGCATTATATGGCATGTAAAGTGTTAATTAGTCAAAAATGTATATAACTTAAAAAACTATAATTCCTGGTTAACTTGCATTAATCATAAATATGATTTGTTAAAAGTTTTTTGCATAATCGTAATCATAATGCGAGTTAGACAACGGTGTATCAATTAAGGAGAATTCACAGTACTGCAGATACTTGGAAAACGATAATGGAAATGGAAAATTTTATCGCAAGTAAAGTTATAGAACTATGATACATGAGGCAAAAGTAACTAACTAATATTACTATTATTAACATTTAAAAATTGATTCAAAATTTTTATTATTTTACTATATATACTCCATAAGTATAGAAACATAACAAGATGTAAACAAACAAAACCATGTGATTCAGGAGTGACAAATATGTCATAACAATAATATTATTAACAAATGAAAAAATTGGGATTCAACTGCAGTTGTCAAAAGAATATCTCTAATATTTATAAATGTAATTTTCATAAATTGATTGGTATTTTCTAAAATTAAATATTTATACCTTTAGTATAGCAAAACAGCAATATATAATTTAATAAAATTCAGCAGATACAAATTAGCCAAGTAAACTACCTAAAATGGTAATTGGATTAACCAACGCAACATAATATCAATATTCTACGAGCTTCACTCTGTGATACTTAAATGTGTAGTAATTTAGTGTATATTATCCATCGTTTTCTTTAAAAAATTTATAATTCTTATTTATTGTTTCAAAGTTTGTAAAAATTATTGATAGCAATCACGCCATAATAAAGTGGTGCGAATACTATCAATAATTTTAAATTCTTTAAAAGAATTAAAAATTATATTAAATGTTAGTATAATGTGTTGTAATAAAAAAGGTACTTTATAGTAGGCAGATAATGCCTACTATAAACTACCTGTTTTGACATGTTTACATTTAGTTAAATACTTAACCCATGGAGTATAGTTCCTCATGATGTTTTCTTTCATCGAAAAGCTTGGTATCAATTGGCACATTAATTATGGCAAAATTTCACAATTTAATTCTTACTTTATATGTATAAATCCGAAGTGTGAACTGGTTTGATGGAAAATATTATACTTAGAGATAAAAACCACTAATATTCTATAAAACTACTACCAATATATCTAAAAAAGACTAATATTTATAATTTACCATCAAGTATACTCCTTTTAAGTATAATGTTTTTTCCTAAATACTAAAACGGTAAAAACGAAAGCATCTATTGTTTCAAATACTAATCTTGTAAATTTGTTTTCGAGTGAATACTTATAATTAATTATATTTAATAATAATATATAATAATTTAAATTACAATTCCTATATTTTCAAGATACATGATCGCCGATTCTGTTTCCTATTTAAAAATAGTAATCATTTTTGAAGTTGCACTTTTAGCGTGTTTAGGAAAAAACTTTTTTTTTTAAGAAGCATGCACATAGAAATGTAAAACGGCTGTTGAATATAAATTTTTTTATTACAGTAAAAGTCTATTAAAGAATTTCCTTAAATATTTTGTTTTATTGAAATCTAAAAATCATTAATATGTTACAGGAAAACCGGTTATCCAAATAATCGGTAAGAGTAAAATGTGAATCGATAAAACTTTGACATCACTAGTTACGGTTTTAGCGCACCAAGTACATCACTAATTTTACTACGATTTTACGTCATACGTTATATATATTACTACTCCATATGTGAGAAAGAGTCAGAGCTGAGACTAAATCCGTTTTTATGAATGAAACGGGTGAGAGGCAGATAGTTTTTTATGAATGAGAATGTAAGTAGCTATAGTGCTACTCTGCACCCCCCCATACCACCGAAAATAGGCTCGCGCCAATGTATGAATCTCAACCATCTATTTTATAGTTAATAATCTATGATATGAATCAAAGATTACAGTGTACATAATGAAATATGTTTTAAGTGATATATTTTAGAATAAGAGCTCATTTTATAACTTTTTGAATCTCTTAAAATATGTATAATTTTCTATATGCTAAATAAATATTTAGTGTTAGGTTTGCAGTGTCAACATGGATATTCTCAAAGCAGAAATAGCAAGAAAACGTAAACTTCTGGAGGAGAAAAATATTTTGGTTTGTTTGTTTTGTAATTCAACTTACTGAAATACTTAAATATGTTCTTACATAAATGAAATAAATCTTCACATTCTAAATTATGCCGAAGCCATATAAGCATAATAAGATTTTTTCTGAATTATTCATTTAAGTTTAAGAAATGTATTTTCCCAAAACATACTAACGTTCCGTCGTTGTTCGGAAAACTCTTCATGAATTAAAAAATGAAATATATATTGTTATGATTTCAGAATTCTAATAAGAAGTATTTTAAAAGAGGTGAACTACTTGCAAAAGAACAAGAAGAATACTTTAAAAAATATGGTAAAGACACTAGATTAGAAGAAGACAATAATGACACAAAAGATATTGAAAAAGGTATGAAAACTTTTAAATTAAGACTATAACAGTGCAGTATTCTTGACATATATACATACATTGTATTTTCCACATTTATCATCATCAAAATCAAAATACTTTATTTCTTTTAAAAATACAGGTACATAGCATTTGCAAGGGCCCCTGTACTAGGCGAGAGCCCGTATTACTGGGTGCCCCGCTCAACCACCAAGACTTATAATTTATGTATATAGAAATAAAGTGTGTGTGTGTGTGTGTGTTTGTGAGTGTGTGTGTGTGTGTGGGCGAGTGAGTAAGTGTGTGTGTGTGTGTGTGTGTGTGTGAGTGTGTGTGTGAGTGTGTGTGTGTGGGCGAGTGAGTAAGTGAGTGTGTGTGAAAGTGTATGAGAGAGAGTGTGTGTGCGCGGGTTTGTGTTAATGTAATTATATAAGTGCGTGTTTAATAAATTAGAGTTTCCGTGCTATCATAGTTGAGAGTGAGAAGAAATTGTGTGATTGTATGTTTTACCTTGTTGCGTATCAACGGATAAATGTTAAATTTCATGTTAAGCTGGTTGTAAAGGAATGATGACTGAGAGGCAAACTGTTTCTTCTTGAACTGTGTTTTACATTGGGGTCGCTGGCAGACAGGTTGAATTCTACGGCGTATAACTTTTATTGGAGTATACGGCAAGTGCTGATGAGTTCTAGTTATGCAATTTAAAATGTATAATTGACGGACGGTGAGTATATTATAGGATTTGTATAAATCAAAAGTTGAAAACCGAATGGGTTTAAAGAACATTACTTTGAGTAAAGCTCTTTGAGCCCTTTCAAGAATTAATAGGTGTGACTTGGCTGCCCCGCCCCAGACTGGGATGCAGTAGCCTAAAACAGATTGAGCTAAAGCCTTATAGGTAGATATAAGAATTTTTTCATCTGCTACATGTCTCAATTTTCTAAATACCCACATAAGTTTTCTTATTTTTTCAGCCGTATTATGTATGTGTGTATTCCAAATAAGGTGTTGGTCAAAGATGACACCGAGATATCTATAGGATGTTGTCCTAGAGATCGTGTCACAACCACAACTATTTGAAAGAGAATTGGAACACGCATGCACTTTCCAAGTAAAGCTGGTGTTGGGTAGATTTGTTTTGCGGATTGTGAAAGGCATGTATTTAGTTTTTGTAACATTTAGGGTTAGTAGGTTAGAACTCAACCAGTTTGATACTTGCTCGATACCCGACTCACTAATACACTTTAAAGCTTCCCAGGATGTTGCGTTAAAAATGAGAGCAGTATCATCCGCGTAGGTATATATCTGACAGTTTGGGATATTGAGATTGCAAAGGTCGTTCAAATAAATAAGGAATAGGGTAGGTCCCAAGACACTGCCTTGTGGAACACCATACGAAACGATGGACGATTGACTAATAAATGGACCTAGTTTTAGTTGTTGACAACGATCAGTAAGATAGTCCGTGAATAACTTATGTGGGTTACCCCTGATACCGATGTTATACAACCTATTCAGAAGGATGGGAACAGAAACAGAATCAAATGCCTTTGCCAAATCCAAAAATACTCCAACGCATTTGTTACCCAAGTCCAAGTGCTTACTTACAGTTTCGCTCAAAGCCAGTACGGCGTCTTCAGTGGAGATACCGTGTCGGAAGCCGTATTGGTTCTTGGATAACAAATTGTTGTCTAAAAGAAAATTCTTTAATCGAGTATTGATTAGCTTTTCTAGTATTTTACAAAAGACAGAAAGAACTGATATAGGGCGATAGTTGTCAGTACTGTCTCTGCTCCCACTCTTATGAACAGGCGTAACAATAGCTTTTTTAAAAATGGATGGAAATTGGCCCTTTTCAAAGCAGAGGTTGAAAATGTGACATAAAACTGGGGTCAGAATATTTTTAGCAGTTTTAATAAAGATAGTGGGAATATTATCCCATCCTGGAGCAGAGTCGTTGGATAGGGAGTTTATAATTGAGTTAATTTCATCCGCATCAGTTTTCAAAAGAACAAAAGATTTAGAAGGGGAAGTACTATTTGAATTGAGTTTTGAGGAGGTATGAATTTTAGATTTTATTATATTCTCAGCCAGACTTTTACCGAGGTTTGAAAAATAGTCATTAATATAATTTGCAGATTCCAAGGGTGAAGACTTTAGTGAAACTAGATGTTGTGTGTCATTGCTGTTTTTAGTATTGAGGTTACAGATAGATTTTAATGTTTTCCATAGTGATTTAGGATTTCTTTTAGCAGAGTCTAATTTATTTATTTCGTAAGAGTGTTTCAATTTTAAGACAAGTTTGTTACAATAGTTTCTGTACCGCGTATAAGTAATTTTTAAAATCTCGTCATATGGGTTCTTTTTTAGTTTTAAATGGAGTTTGTCTCGATTACGTAGGCATCGTAATACTCCTGGAGTTATCCAGGGTTGGATAAGGCGTTTTCTAGATGGGACTACCGTTACTGTTTGATATTTCGTCATCGTCAGAGTGATATGACCGATGAGTCTTTCAGCTGCATTGTTTGGATCGGTCATAGCAAGTATGTTAGAAAAGTCGGTCTTCAAATCATTCAAACATGCTGCATAATTAACTGAAGTTTTCGTTTTTATTGTTTTTTGTCGCGTAGGTTTAATCATAAGGTTCAAGATAACAGTACAGTGGTCTGTTGGTGTATTTGAAAGTATAAGTGATTTAGCAGGGTAGTTTGTCTTTATCATCATATGATCATAGCACATTTTGTCACGTGTGGGGAGTTTATGTGCGGGAAGTAAACCATAGTAAGCGAGTGATGTTAAATAGTTTGAACAGTTAATATCCTTCGAGCTTTGCTTTATATCAATGTTAATATCACCTGTGACTATAATATTGCGGTAAGTTTGTAACTATCAAGCAGTGTTTGAAGAGAAGAGTTAAACTCAGCGGTGTTTCTTATGGAAGGGCTGCGATAGACGCCAATTATAACGGTATCAGAAAGGGTTACTGCTAAGCAAGAGGCATTTTTGATACAAGGTTCCGAAATTTTATGTACTAAATTCTTTTTAACATAGAATATTACTCCATCACATTGATTAATGGTTTTTTTGGTAAAGTAAGAGTTATAATTGCAGTTTAGGTTTGGAATGGATTTGTTTTTTGAAAGATGACACTCTGTCATGACAAGTATATCGCAATCAATGTTAATTAAATGTAGCATAACTTGAAAAGCATCTAGGTTCTTATAGATGCTTCTAATATTTTGTGTGAGAATAGTTAGCTGATCGGAAGTAGTGATATAAGAGCAACACTCTTCAGGCTTACACAATATAGCTTGAGCTATATTCATGTTGTCTATTTCCTCATTAGTGCTTAACAAATCCATAAAAGAGAGGAAGTATAGAGTGCACTTTACTATAGTTGAGTCTGTTTAACGTTAAACTGCAATAACCTTTGATTATTAGCCTAGGAAATCGCTTAATATGACACTTTGGATCAATCAACAGAAAATTACGTTGGGGTAAAATCTTAAGACCAATATTTGTAATCTGATAGCATAAAGTCAACAAATAATTAATAAAGATAGTGTAGTGTTTATTAGTTTTTGTAAAGTTTAAGTATGTAGTGTTGTATAAGTAATGTAAATAATCGTATAACCTAATTTTACTAAAATAACAAATATATTTTTCTAGAATAACAGTAAGTAAGTATGAGAGCAACAAGTAAACTAGCATAAATTTGGTAACAAGTGTTACAAAAAGATATAAAATAAGCAAAAGAACCAAAGGCAGTCATTTGTTGATCTCATACATACCTTTCACTTGTGATTCACTAACTATTTTAATAATTGGTGAACTCTCGTCTTTTCTCACTAGCACATCACCAAGTGAAATCCAGCAAAATTTGTATTTCATAGCTCTCGACATTTCTCTCGCCAAATAATATAATCTATTACCAGTTGGCGTTAGGTGATCCGAGAGGTAAATTGGTGAACATGCTCCTTGTAATCCCAGGTGTTGTGTATTCAATTTGTTTGTTTTATTTTGGTAGTTGTATCGTTTTGCAGCACCCAAAATCCCAATTTTTTTAATATGAGAGGATAATTCGACCACTATAGGCTTTCTTTCTCCCTTTGCAGACACTCTGTATATATCCTTCACTTCACTTTGTTGTAGATCGAAGTTAAGCTTGGTGGATAATTTAGTTATTATTCCTACGAGTGATGATTTTGATTCATTTTCGGCCCTGGGCACATTCTTTAATTCAAACGAGCATTTTCGCTGGGACTTAAGGAGGTTCTCATATTTATTTTCCAACATAATTATATACTGCCTGTCTTTTTGCCTCTCTTGTTCTATTTGTTCCACTTTTTTAATCATATCGTCGTATTCGGCTGATAGAAAAGCCAATGAGTTCTCAATAGATTTCAAAGACGTCGTAATTTGTGTTTTATCGCTTACTTGCTGCGCCATCCACGAGGAAATCATGTCCTTTATTTCTGTTTTAAAATCTGAGAGATCTGAAAGAATTTCATCCGAACGCTTACGCTTAATCCGTGGGTTAACTAAAGTTGCAGGTGGTGTTATGTCCGGATTAATAGATGATATATTCGACTCAGAACTCGATTTTTCTGGCGTCCGAAACATTACGTATCGTTTCTGGCCGAGCTAAAAGTACCAGGACTGTAGAAATGCACAGGAGGTATTCGATGCGCTACAGACCGTAGTATCAGTATACGCAGGTAAAACGCCCCCACGGTCGCCCGTCCAATAGCCGGAGCAGCGTGGTAGCAAGTTCGTAGACTGCTACGGATCAGGTAAGAGTACTAGGAGCGGCTACGGGGTTCGATGTTGGCACTTGCGTATGTTCTCACCGGTTGTAACTTTTGTATAAGTATGTTCGCCTGGTATTTACACTGATTTTAATTTATGTTAAATTTTAATTCTATTTAAAATAATAAGTTTAATTGCGCAAATAAACGATTGTACACACGTCTACACTTTGCAGAGGTCCGGGGGAAGAGGGAGGGATCATCCTCTTGCCCTTATCCCACTCTAAGTGGGGTCAGCACAAAATGTTACAAACATGTTGTCATATGATTTGGCTACGTATTTTACGACCGGCCGCCTGAATGACGTCAACTTACCACTTTAAAGAAAGAGGGTGGTCTATTCTACTAATCTGGATACCACACGGTAGGTCAACTTACCTAAGGCGCCTTTTACGACACCTCGGTAAGAAATGAGGTTGGTCTATTCTACTCAGCCGGATACCACACGGTGGGTTGACTTACCTAAGTCGCCCTTTACGACCATAGGTAAGAAATGAGGGCAGTACTATTCTATTCAGCCGGATACTACACAGCATAGGTTAAAAATTTCTATAATTATCCAATATTTACTCCTGCTATTATTACTTATGTTTAGAAATTTCTTACCACTTTGATCTTTTGTAATTTAACAGTTAAAAAACATGAGATTGACAATGAACAAACTGAAAGTATTGCCTTACCAAGAGCTGAAGTCATAAAAAGATTGAGAGAAAGAGCACATCCTATTATTTTGTTTGGTGAAAGTGAAGTACAAGCATTTAAACGATTAAGAAGGATTGAAATTCAAGAGCCTGAAGCAAATCGAGTAAGTTTACTTTTTAATCAAATGTATGTGCAACAGTGTGCTGATTTACTTGAATAATTAATAAGTAAAAGTAAATATTTTAGTTTTTTTTATATTTAATAAAATATGTATTAAACATTTTGAGTTATAATTCTGAAAATATTATTCAGTTGTTATATTTTTGTTTTTGATTCTTAGCAAGAACTACAAGGGCTTGTGGTTTCATTTTCTTCACCGTCACTTTTCCCCTAAGGCCATTTTTTTAAATTAAGAAAGATTTGTATTTTGAATCAAGTGTGTATAAGTTGACTGGCCCATTGGGGCAGTGGGTAGTGACCTCGCCTTCAGCTCCGCACGGGTCACAGGTTCGATTCCCGCCGTGGACCAACATTTTCTATAATTGAATTTGTCTGGGTGTATATTTGTATTTAAGTATGTACTTAAAAAATATATAAGTATATATTCACCAGTTGCCTGTCTAACACAAGTATTAAGTTACTTGATTACTACTTTGGGGACAGATGACCGTGTGTGTAAGTGTCCCATATATTTATTATTATAATTTTCATCCAATAAATTTTTACTGGCCAATTTATTCCATTTCAGGGTTTTAGAAATGACTTCCAAGAGGCTATGGACAAAGTAGATCAGGCATATTTAAATGAAATCTTGGCTTTGGGAACACAGGTAATGTGTTTTTATTTTTATATAATTGAGTTTACTCCTTCAGTACAATAAATTCAGTACTTATAGTACTGCATTTATTATATGAACTTTATATTTATACTAGCGGCCTGCCCCTGCCTCGCACAGGTATAAAATATCCCATGTCAGTCAGAGTAAAAAAAATGATTAAAATCGATCAAGTAGTTTTTACTTATTTACTTTTACATTTTCCCTATGTATTTTATTTTTACAATTAATTACAGAATGTATTTAAACAAACTCTTGAAAGAGCGACATAGCTGCTAAAATCGAAGTGTTATAGGGCGAAGCGCGGCGTCCTCACGGCATTCTAAATCTGTAATATCTCCGAAAATGTTCACTTAAATTACATGCTGTAAACGGCCATATTGATCTATATTAAATCAATGCTGCTATATGCTATATTAAACAAATGCTGTATTGTATAAAAATTGCTTCAAAAATATGGCATAATTTTTCTTAAAAAGTAAATGACAAAAAATGCTATAGTGGGTTATCCATAAGAGATAGACATATACCATCGCGGACTTTTCTGTAGACCTTTTCAAGATGTACAAATACTTAGTACATTATTTTGATAAATCTCTTAGGGTTTAGCCTGCGTTTGCAATGTAAGCGGAAAAAAAATGTAATTATTTACAGAAACCTCAAAAATTACAGTATTTCTCTACTCCGTATTGAATGTTATTATACGTACAAACCTTCCTCTGGAATCACTCTATCTATTAAAAAAAACCGCATCAAAATCTTTTGCGTAGTTTTAAAGTTTTATGCGTACATAGGGATATAGGAACTTTGTTTTATAATATGTAGTGATGATTAATTAATAATATAATTTATCAATAATAACATTCTGTAGAAATTTTGTTATATATTTCAGAATGAAAGTGAAAAGCCACAAAATGAAGATGATTTAGATGATTCTGTTACATATGAGTTTATACAAGAAATGGCAAAGACCATGGGTCAAGGAGACCGAAACCATGATATGAATGTTATAATGATCGTGTTACAGGTTATTACATGTTTATTTACAAAGTGTATCAAGCCCACTCCTGTAATGTTCACTCAATACATGAATTAAAATTGTGTTCCTGAGATATGGCTCAAAACAAATTGTGAATTGTTGTTTTTTATAGTTTTGACTTTGATAAAGGATAAAAAGAAGTTTTGTAATATCAATATTAATCAATTGATTTTATTAAATGTGCAATTTCACCAATATATAGTATTACCATTTTACAGTTTCTTCTTAAACTATGGGGCCAACAGCTCAACTCAGGTACATCAGCAGAAAAAACAGCAATTAAACATAAAATGACTAGAGCGACATATACACAGACTCAAGTGTATCTTAAGCCATTGATGAGGAAACTTAAGAAAAAAACCCTCCCGGAAGACATATGTGACAGTCTTATGGAGATCACTAAGCATTTATTAGAAAGGAACTATATTATGGTAATTATGTATCTATAAAGCTAAATGCGTATTTCTATTTATGTTGAAATTATTTTTAGTGTAAATAATATCAATAATTTTTAGGCAAGCGATGCATATCTACAGATGGCGATTGGAAATGCTCCATGGCCTATTGGTGTAACCATGGTAGGGATACACGCTCGTACCGGTCGTGAGAAGATTTTCTCTAAAAATGTTGCCCATGTTATGAACGATGAAACTCAGAGGAAATATATTCAGGCATTGAAAAGATTAATGACAAAATGCCAAGAGTATTTTCCTACTGATCCTTCCCGTTGCGTTGAGTATAGTACGACGAGATGAATATAAAGTTTATAAATTAAATATATTGTTTTATTTTCGCGTTTAGTTTTTCGTAAAATATAATATTTCCATAAGTTCTTTTATTATTGTACGAGTACGTACTAATCATCATCTTCCTGCCCTTATACCACTCTAAATCAGGTCGGTACAGCATGCTATAAACATGTCACATGATTTGCTGAAAACCAGTGCTGTGTGTCACCTCAGTTTTCTGTTGTGACATGTGGCGTACACTGAGCCGTTGCGCTTTCTTTGTCATGTGAAATTTAGAATAAGCTACATTTAGTCTTCGTTTCACATGGGGAAGAAATAAATAATTTTCATTTCATTTGGCTAAGTGCTTTACGACCGAACGCATGCCTTACGTCAACTTACCGTAATCGTATTTTACGACACCTTGGTAAGAAATCGGGGTAGTCTAATCTATTCGGCCGAATACCTACCACACGGTGTGATCACGTACACGTCAGCATAAATATTTTGCTGACATTTTAATTAATAATATCTTAGTATTAAAAACCTGAAAAAGAAATCCTTCATTTTTGTAAGATTGTCGTAAGCTAAGTCAGTTAGTTCTCATCCAATGTCACCAGTAACCAGTGAGTGATTTTCTGTATATATTTCCAGTTCGTTTATAATACATATATTATTATATATTTATAAGTAGATATTTTAGTTTAATAGTCTGTGGTTTTTGCTGTCAGTCAAGTGTCAACTGTCAATGTCGATCGTTTGACGTTTCAAAAAATCGTATCGTTATTGGATTGGATGCAATTTTTTCTATCAGATGATTTAATAGCTGAATCAAAAATATATTTATTATTTAGAGACTTGGATTGATTAATTTTCTAGTCATATATAGGATTAAGCTATGATATTGGAATATATCACTCAATTTCATTTAAATGACTGTATAAATATTTTGTCGGAGCAAGATGTTCTGGGTTATTATAGTATTAAAATCGAGTATGTATTGTTGTTGGATTGATAGTTTAATATATTTGAGCACATATTTATTTTGTGTTATTAATTGATATATTACTTGAATTTTATACTCTAATATTTAAAATGTGATTCTATCTTTGTTTCATTTTTTATCCACTAAAAAATGGCTCAATTAATTTACGTTTAATTTGACACACAGCTTGTAACTTTTATTAACACAGGATATCTTTAATTGTTATAGTGAATTCCACAGAGTTAAATTCGCGGGCCAAAGCTGTTTTATATAGAAGTCATTGCACACTTAAAAATTTGTGCATGCTGCTATTTGCAGGCTGATTAATGATGACAATCATTTTATTACAGTTTCCTAAAATTATTTGAAACATGTCCAGATGTTGGTGATAAAGTTTTATGCAACCCTATAACAACTCTAAGATCATGTAATAATGATATTATTAAGGCTCAACAGAATATCCTTGAGAATGATGAATATAAACTATTACTAGATAAACTGCATTTCACTTATATAAAGAGGAATGTGTATGCTAGATTCTTTGGCCTACCTGTTTGTCCTGAATTGCATAGAACTATTTTTCCCAAAAATGTGGATCTTGGATGCTTTCTGAAAGTTACAGGTTGGTTAAGGTTAATCTTTCTAAAATAATTTTATTTTTATTAGACTTTTAAAGTCAAAACCTATTTTTTTAAGATAATAGCTTGTGTATTTTACTTTGAAATATTAAAGTTCTTTTAGTATCATTACCAATAAAAAAAAAATAGTATTTAAAATTAAAGGTTTATTTTTTAATTTTATATAGGTGTTGTAAAAGGCGACTAAGGTAAGTCGACCCACCGTGAGATATCCGGTTAAGTAGAATAGGCCACCCTCTTTGTTACCGAGCTGTCGTAAATTACGACAGAGGTAAGTTGACGTCAGACAGGCGGCCAGCCGTAAAAACGCAGCTGAATTATGTGACAGCATGTTTGTAACATGTTGTGCCGACCCCACTTAGAGTGGGATAAGTGGAGGAAGATGATGATTTTTAAATTTTATATACAATATATAATAACACATAGGATAACATTGTGTGTGATTTGTTTATTTGTCAATTACAGAATTACCTGTTTTCAGGTACTGTTGTACGTGTAACACAGGCTAAGATGCTAGAATATCAAAGAAAATATGTGTGTATGAAATGTCAGTTTGAGAATTCTATAGAAGCAGATTTTGAAAATCGCTACATTCTTAGAGCACCCACTAGATGTGGTAATATTGAAATTAAGTGTAGATCTTCTACATTTACACAAATCAATTTAGTATCAAGGGAACATTGTAAGGATTATCAAGAAATAAAAATTCAAGTGAGTGAGTCTCTGATAAATAATTTTTGAACTATTGCTTTTTTAACTAACCATAGAGTTTGGCAATCTTTTGAGTTTGCCAAAAATTGAGTTTGCCAGTCTCAATATTTATTTATGCGGCTCACTTTATAGATTGATATCTTTAACTGGTTTTAAGCTTATGCAGTATACCTTGGGCAATATTAATGCTTAGAATTCACCATAAACATTCTCATGAGTCTGCACTTGGATGGGTTCCAATATCTCAATTAAGAGTGGTATCTAGATAACTAGAATAGATCACTTTCATTACTTACCGAGGTGTCGTAAAAGGCGAGTAAAGGAAGTTGACCCGCCGTATTGTATCCGGCTGAGTAGAATCAACCACACTTATTTATTACAAAGTTGTAAAAGTCGACTGAGGGAAGTTGACCTGCCGTTATGGTATCCAGCTGAGTAGAATAGGCCACCTTAATTTATAACAGAGTTGTTAAAGTCTACTAAGGGAAGTTAACCTGTTGTATGGTATCCCACTGAGTAGAATAGACCAACCTTTCTTATCGAGGTGTCGTAAAAGGCGACTAAGATAAGTCGACCCGTTGTGTAGTATCTGGCTGAGTAGAATAGAGCACCTTCATTTCTTACCGAGGTGTCGCAAAAGGCGTCTAAGGTAAGTTGACATTAGGCAGGCAGTCGTGAAATAACTAGCAAAACATGTAACATGTTTTAAAACATGTAACATGTTTTAAAACATGTTGTGCACACCTAGAGTGGGATAAAAGGAGAATGATGATGAATGATGACTATCTTATGGATTTCCAGGAACAAATAAATAAACTCAGTATAGGGACAATACCTGGCTCCATGTGGGTTGTGCTAGAAGATGATTTGGTTGATTCGTGCAAGCCTGGTGATGACATCATCATTTGGTGTGTATAATATACACAATTTTTTTGTAGATACAATATTTTTCTTAGATATTAATATTAGGCATCACACACAAATTTAATATAAAAACCTAAAAAGGACTAGTATAATAACTACACCTAGACCTAAAATAATGTATATAATAGACAAGGTAGGAACCGACATAAGCTTGCGGTTCCTATTTTGTGCCTTGCAAAGGTATGAAATTCGTTTGTGGCTTTGGGTATAAGATTCTATAATAAAATTCCGCAATCAAATTTTGGCTTTGCCATTACAGCAGTTTAAAAACACTATTTAAGAGAGGCTGATACGAAAAGCCTACTATACTGTTGAGGATTATTTGGACGATAAGAATGCCTGGATATAGCTACTGTCCGACCCTGTACAAGATAGTAATGACTTAATGTAACTGGTTATAATTATTATGTTGAAAAGAGCAACCGCCGAGTTTCTTGCTGGCTCTTCTCAGTAGGAACAGCTTTCCGAACCAGCAGTAGAATTGACGATTCAAAAGTACTTGTTTACAAGTTTATCTGAATAAAGAAAAATTTGAATTTAAATTCTTAGATGTTCTATGTACACATTTTGTTTTTTTTTTTATACTGAACGATTCAAATATGAGTAAGGCACTAAAGTATTTTGCTAATTGAACACTATGTTGTTATTATTTGCGATAGTTTAAAATTCGATATGTATGTGCAGTTGTTTCTGAGCTTATCATAAATAGATAGACAGACTGATGCGACGACTATGTTTTAAAGACCAGATATTCGTTTCAGTTTTAGTAATCGTTTGTCTTTAGTTTTCCACTCTAAAGTACCATGTAAGTAAGTAAGTAACGGCCTGTTACTATCCCACTGCTGGGCATAGGCCTCTTCTCTCCGTTTTTTTTTTTTTTTAAAGAGAAGGATTGGAGCTAAGACCTACCATGCTACTCCAATGCGGATTGGTAGGTTACACATATCCCCAGAATTCTCTAGAGATATGTAGGTTTCCTCACGATGTTTTCCTTCACCGAAAAGCGTGTGATAAATTGCAATTATCAATTAGACACATAAGTTTTACTAGAAAACTCATTGGTGCCTTCCCGGGGTTTGAACCCTAGACCTTCTCGAAAGAGGCGCACGGTGATACCGCTGGGCTACCACAGCTTATAGTACCATGTAGATATCCTGTAATGAGTCTTGGTATAAAGTAGTAAAAATTTATAGAATTAGGCGTTACTTTGCGGAGGTCCATAATTCAAAAGTAATGAGAATATTATTTTGCTATAATCCGCGATAAATATTCTTTCGATAGTCCGCGATTTATCGCGGATTATAGGATAAATAATATTTTCATAGCTTTTGTAGTAGTAAAAATATAAATTCCTTCAGTGGGACAGTACGCCGCCGATGGCGTCCGTCAGTCCAGACTAAAAAATCTGAAGTAGAACTAGTGTTACAAGCAAATTATATCGAAGTTATCAACGCTGAGAGGTCTCAAGTGATTGCCATGGCACCGGATATCAAGGATTGTTTCGATGATTTCTGGGCCAAGTACGAGCAATGTCCGTTGAAAGGGAGGGATAAAATACTTGCTTCTGTGTGCCCTCAGGTAATTTTTTTTAAATAAGTATTAATATGACGCTGTTAATTTAAATCCCAATTATTTATTTATGAGTTTTCTATGTTTCTATGAACCTATTTGATATTTAAATTCCATTACACGCTTTTCAGTATATATTTTGGTTCTTCTAGTTTGACATAGTTGTTATTATTTGTTGTCAGTATTAATTCTTCATCATCATCATCTTCCTGCCCTTATCCCACTCTAAGTGGGGTCGGCACAACATATTATAAACATGCTGTCACATGATTTGGCTGCATTTTTACGACCGGCCGCCTGCCTGACGCCAACTTACCTCTGTCATATTTTACGACACCTCGGTAAGAAAGAGGGTGGTCTATTCTACTTAACCGGATACCACACGGTGAGTCAACTTACCTTAGTCGCCTTTTACGACACCTCGGTAAGAAATGAGGGTGGTCTATTCTCCTCAGCCGGATACCACACGGCGGGTCAGTATTAATTATTAAAAGCATATAAAGTGTTTTTGTATTAAAGGTGTTCTTTGTAAAAATTATTAATATATATAGAGAAGAGTGAACAGAAGCAATTTATTTTAAACGTTTATCTGTTTATATAAATTATTGACTGTAATTATTGAATCAGCGATAGCTTTCATCCGCGATAAAGTAAATAGAAAATATATATAATGCTAAACGTAGAGTGGACTATAATTTCATAATCGATACATGCAGGATTCGTAAACTTTATCGTGTTTTACTTACTTACTTTATCGTGTATTATAGCACTTTACTTACTTTATCGTGCATTATCTATTATAGCATTTTACTTACTTTATCGTGTATTATAGCAAAAGAGCGATATTATTACTTTTGTTTATTATGGATCTCCGCAAAGTAACGCCTAGAATTTTTTTTTTTTTTTTAAATAAATAAATAAATATATGGGACATTTACACACATGGTCGTCTGTCCCCAAAGTAAGTAACTTAATACTTGTGTTATGGTAGACAGACAACTGGTGAATATATACTTATATATTTTTTAAATACATACTTAAATACAAATATACACCCAGGCTCAAAGACCAACAAATTCATTTATAGAAAATGTTGGCCCTCGGCGGGAATCGAACCCACGACCCGCGGAGCTGAAGGCAGGGTCACTACCCACTACTCCAACGGGCCAGTCAGTTAGGAATTACTTACCTTACCATAGTATACTTTAAAACGTGTGAATATCAAATTATCTTTTTGTACAATATCAATAAAGCAACTAATTATTGTATATGCATTTCAGGTATATGGGCTTTATTTAGTTAAACTAGCGGTATTGCTAACTGTGATCACTGGCTCTAATCATATGACTGAAAGTGACCAAAAAAAGCCATCAGATGATAAACATACATGCCATGTTAGAGGACAGTGTCACTTGCTGTTAGTCGGTGACCCAGGTAAGATGAATTCATAGTTTGTACATTCTAGAAATCTTTAATATTTAAACGTAAACTTAACTTAGTCGTATTTTACGACAACTTGGTAAGAAAGAGGGTGGTCTATTGTACTAAACCGGATACCACACGGTGGGTCAACTCACCTTAGTCGCCTTCTACGACACCTCTGTAAGAAATGAGGTTGGTCAATTCTATTCAGCCGGATACCACACGGCGTGTATATATATATATATATATATATATATTTCTGTATTTTGGAAATGGCTCCAACGATTTTCAACGATTTGAAATTCAACGAGTAGGTTTTGGGGGGGATAAATCGATCTAGTTTAATTTTATAAAAAAATAATTATTTGAATAAAATTTTTTGAATTGGAATTTGAATAATAGGTACTGGAAAATCGCAGCTTCTTAAAGCGAGTGCAGAATTAACTCCTCGATCAGTATTTACTTCAGGAGCCGGCAGCACTCGCGCCGGGCTCACGTGTGCGGCTCTTAGAGTAAGATTTATTATATTTTACTATTTATCCACTTAATATATATTTTAAAAAAATAGATTGAGAAAAAAATCACTTTTCCAGAATCATACTAATATTTTTAGTTCGAAAGCGTGTTTTTCAGTTTATTTAAACTCTATTTATATATTTTTTAAAATCTTTGAAGTTATTTAGTTTATGGTATTGTTACCGGCTCTTAATCAATCAGTTTTATTTAAATGTCTGTTTTAGTTAAATGTCATAATAGTATTAGTAAGTAGTAAGTAGTTCAAAAAAGTCCGTTACATACAAACAACTTGTATAAACTCATATGTATGTACATACGAGTTTTTACAAGTGGCAGCACACTATATGCTAAGAAGTACATATTTTTTTTTTATTCAGGAAGATGGTGAATGGCAACTAGAAGCCGGTGCTTTGGTTCTATCCGACGGCGGAGTCTGCTGCATAGATGAGATATCGCATCTTAGGGATCACGATAGGACCGCTATACACGAAGCTATGGAACAACAGACTATATCTGTTGCCAAGGTAAAAAATATATAAAAAAAGTATATTTAATTGATTCTGTATGAATAGCGGATAAAATTTAATATAAGCATTAAAACAGCCATATTTAAAAGGTTATTAAGTGTAAACACAGACGCTATACATATATCCATATAATCTACTAGCAATGCTGACGCGAACTTTTATTTAGAACTTTAAGACGGTAACAATTTTGTAATACATGACTTTTGAATAACTATTACCGTTTACTCAGCGCATGCAAGGAAAGCTTTAAATTTTGCCGTTTTCGTACTATTTTTTATTGCTGCTCCTCTCCTATTTATCTTAGCGTGATGTTATATATAGCCTATAGCCTTCCTCTATAAATGGACCATCTTACACTGAAAGAATTTTTCAAATCAGTCCAGTAGTTCCTGAGATTAGCACATTTAAACAATCAATCAAACAAACAAACTCTTCGGCTTTATATATTAGTATAGATATGCAAAAAAAAATTGCATCGCTCGTCGAACTTACGGACGGACGTATGGACAAGGGAAAGAATACGTACAAATGACAGGATAGTAACTTGAGTGTCACTTATACTGAGTATTGCGACGGGTCCTTCTTCGGATTCTTCCTTCAGATATGGATCATAGATGTAGAATAGAATAGAATACACTTTATTGCACACCAAAACAGTACATGAAATTAACAAAAAAAAGTATTAGTACAATAGGCGGGATGTACTGGAATAAGTACCATTTACAGTTACTCTATGGCTTAGTGAGAGTGATGAGTGAGTATGGTGAGATCAACGAACCCTTTATGGGGACTTATAATCCTACTAATATTATAAATTCAAAAGTTTATGAGTATGGATGTATTGTTACCCTTTCACGGCAAATCCGCTGAACCAATGTTGATGAAAGTTAACGCAATTATTCCTTTTACACGGGGTCAAAATATAGGTATAGAAATCCTGTTAATTCTTAAGGAATAGGACATTGAAAAGCGCGATCTTTTATCAACCTATCACGCGACAACAGTCAACGCAAAGTTGCTAGTAAAATCTAGTATAATTATAAAAGCGCTACGATATCGCGGAGTAACGTACTCGTGGCGCCATCTGTTATTTCAATAAAGAAAATACATGCGTAAATTGTACGTTGTTACAAAACTTATTTAATATGACTTTATTAATTTAATTTTACAGGCAGGAATAGTATGCAAATTAAACACCCGTTGTGCTGTAGTAGCTGCGTGCAATCCTAAAGGACACTACCAGACAGATCAGCCGCTAAGCGTCAATGTATCATTGGGAACACCCTTGCTAAGTAGGTAAAAGATTTTCTAAACAAGTTTATATATAATATTATTATATAAGTTTATGTATATAACAAGTTTATTTAAAATAAATAATTAAGTTTACAATATTGTTACATTTCATATTTTATAATTTTTTTTTATATAATATTTTATTTAGTAATATATTTAAATAATGTACGCGTCCCTATTACATGCCATGGTAACCTATAATTAAGACTACATTTAATTGTATAGTTTATAGAGTATTTTATAGTACTATTAATGTAAGTCTTGTTGGTTATCCTAATAAATAAAAAATAAAAATAAAGTTATAGAATTAGGCGTTACTTTGCTGAGGTCCATAATACAAAAGTAATGACAATATAATTTTGCTATAATCCGCGATAAAAGAAAATATATGTAATGCTAAATATAGAGTGTACTCGTTCTCATACCTGATACATGCAGAATTTGTAAGAACTCATGCACTACCCGACACGATGACACAACAATACACAAGGACTGCACACATTCACCACAACAATCTCAACAATTGTTTCGCCCCGTAACCGAAGCATCGTCAAGAGATAGAGCTCTACATTTAGCAATACATATATTTTCTTTTATCGCGGGTTATAGCAAAATAATATTCTCATTACTTTTTTTAAAGATTTTCTTTTAAAACTATAAACTACCCTACTTAGAGTGGGATAAGGGCAGGAGAATGATTATGAAACTAATTTATACTTGAGTAATTGGTAGAGTAACCTTTATTTCGATTTTTGTGAGACAGTCCTGCTTTTTGGTGGACTGCGTCGTGCCGTTTTTAAAATGTTCCGTTATCTATACTTATAATAAATCTATAGAGAGGTCAATTCTGTAACTGGAATATATTTCCAAAATAACTATCAGGGGGTGATTAGGGATCGATACTGATGCCAAAAATGCAATCAGTAAAAATTTTGTCTGTCTGTCTGTCTGTCTGTCTGTCTGTCTGTATAACCGTTATAGAAACAAAAACTACTCGACGGATTTTAACGAAACTCGGTACAATTATTTTTCATACTCCTGAGCTGGTTATAGTATACTTTTCATCACGCTACAATCAATAGGAGCAGAGCAGTGAAGGGAAATGTCGGGAAAACGTTACCCCATTTTTTAAGCTTCCGTCGCGTGTGCAACCTTGATGGTTAAAGCCACACAGAAATCGTGTATGACGGAAATGTTCTCCTTAAAATTATATAAAAAATATCCCACGACAGCATATGTCTATCTTTTATGGTTGACTCACAATAAGACGTGAACTCCCGATAGCTTAGCAGTTCGAAGCTTTCTGGTTATATTTGTCTACTCCTACGTTTATATCACTCTCAGTGATCCCTAAATAAAAAAGTGAATAGTATTAACCATTGTATAAAAAAAGAATCATTGAAATCGGTATAGAAACACCAAAGTTACACATGAAATACGCTAATAATAAGCCATCGCGCGTGAATACTGGATCCATGCTATAAGGATTATCACTACATAGTATAAAACAAAGTCACATTCTTTGTTTGTCCCTTATATCCCTATGTATGCTTAAATCTTTAAAACTACGCAACAGATTTTGATGCGGTTTTTTTAATAGATAGAGTGATTCAAGGGGAAGGTTTATATGTATAATAACATTCAATATGGAGTAGAGAAATACTGTAATGTTTCTAATGTGATGTCGTAAATAATTACTTTTTTTTCTTTATAATTAATAATTACTTTGATGTTAGATATAGCAGGAAATCTTCTTGGTATAGGGAGAGGGGAATTGTTTTTCTTCAAATTTAACGCGTGAGGGCCACGGGAAGTAATGAATATATTAAAACTACTGGATCGATTTTAATAATTTTTTTCACTGAGTGACATAGGCTATATATTTTATACCCGTGCGAAGCAGGGTAGGCCGCTAGTTTATAATATATCTGCATTTTTTAATTAAAATGTAAAAAAAAATAATGTAAAAAAAAATTTATATATTTTATCATCATCTTCCTGCCCTTATCCCACTCTAAGTGGGGTCGGCACAACATGTTATAAACACGCTGTCGCATGATTTGGCTGCGTTTTTATGGCCGGCCGCCTGCCTGACGTCAACTCCTCTAACGTATTTTACGAGACCTCGGTAAGAAAGAGGGTGGTCTATTTTACTAAACCGGATACCACATGTTGGGTCAACTTACCTTAGTCACCTTTTACGACACCTCGGTAAGAAATGAGGGTGGTACTATTCTATTCAGCTGGATACCACACGGCGTAAAATTATATATTTTTATATATATTATATTTATATATTTTTATAGTTAAATCCAATAATAACTGTCTTTTGTTACAGATTTGATTTGATATTTATTTTGGTGGATTCGAAAAATCGCTCGTGGGACAAACTCGTGTCTTCTTACATATTATTCGGCGACGTCAACCAAGTTAAGGCGAATACAAAATGGACTCTTGAAAAACTTCAAGTAAGATATTTCATCACAAATCTATTTAAATTTCGCAACCAAAAATGTAATTGTTATTATGGCTAATTTAAACTAAATACTGATGTAAAGAGATGTAGTTTATTATGGCTAATTGGAAAATACATACTCTTGAATAGAAAAAATATTATTATATATTTGTAGTAGTTCATAGAATTATGCCTTATTTTACGAAGTTCCATAATACAATGAAAAATAAATTTCGCTCAGAAACCTCATCAGAAGATAGATTCTTAGAGCCTTTGAGAGAGGAGAAAATCTATAGTTTTTTGTCTCTTTGTAATATTAAAAGTACTTTACTAATGCATGATGGTTTTCTTGCAAAAGTTTCGTTCAACATTTAGCACACCAAAACTAGTGCTTGTCCAAAATTTAAAATCCTTAACCCTTGATAATGGGCACCTACACTCACTACTAAACAATTAGGCCCTCTTCTTATCATCTTGCCCTTATCCCACTCCAAGTGGGGTTGGCAGACATGTTGTCACATGATTTGGGTACGATGTTTACTACCGGCCGCCTGACAATTTATCTTAGAACCCCGGTAAGAAAGAAGTGTCTAAGTGGTCTAGTCAACTCAACCGGATACCACACGGTGGCTCAACTTAAGTCGCACGACACCTCGGTAAGAAAATAGGGTCTATTCTACTCAGCCGGGATACGATAGCGGAATTAGGCCCTCTTCTATCAGCTCAAATTTAAATAAATAAATAAATATATGGGACACTTACACACACGGTCGTACATCCTCAAAGTAAGTAACTTAATACTTGTGTTATGGGTGACAGACAACTGGTGAATATATACTTATATATTTTTTAAATACATACTTAAATACAAATATACACCCAGGCTCAAAGACCAACAAATTCATTTATAGAAAATGTTGGTCCTCGGCGGGAATCGAACCCGCGACCCGCAGAGCTGAAGGCAGGGTCACTACCCACTGCGCCAACGGGCCAGTCAGTAATAATATTTTATCTTAAGATATTTTTTTGCAGATGTACATAGGTTTGATTGGTCCAAGAAATACACAAATGACGAAATCCGCTAATACAATATTACAATGTTACTATATGACGCAGAGGAAGTCTGAGTATAGGGACCCATCTAGAACAACTGTTAGAATGCTTGATAGTTTGATAAGGTAAGTAAAAAAAGTAAGTAGCGGCCTGTTACTATCCCACTGCTGGGAATAGGCCTCTTCTCTCCGTTTTTGGAGAGAAGTTTTGGACCTAGGACCTACCAGGCTGCTCCAATGCGGATCGGTAGATTACACATATCTCCAGAATCTCTAGAGATATGCAGGTTTCCTCACGATGTTTTCCTTCACCGAAAAGCGTGTGATAAATTGCAATTATCAATAAGACACATAAGTTTTAACAGAAAAACTCATTGGTGTTTGCCCGGGTTTGAACCTGTGACCTCCTAAAAGTCGCCCGGTTATACCGCTGGGCTACCACAGCTACAGAAAAAAGATAAGGTAGGTAGGTAAAGTTTATAAAGTAGGTATAACATTATTTATATAATGCTAATCTGCGGTAAATTGAATATGGTATAAAAAAGGATATACATTACATTTATGAACTTGTAAACTTAGTCCAAATTTAACCTTTTTTGAAAAAACAAAATACCAAATATTTGATTGTATTGATGTTATTATACTAGTATTAGGAAAGCCAGCGTAAAATCTGCACTATTGTTATTAAGAGAAAGCAAAAGAGACTATCCGTCTCTTTTTTAACTTTCATCTTAAAAATTATTCATAGCTTCTGTATAGAAATCGGCTATACTCACGTCTTACACTATCGGGTTAGCCCGACGAGTTTAGAGTCCATCCCGGAAACCTATTTATGAGCTCTTTATAAGCTGTTATCGCGGCGGGATATCTCTTTTTTAAGTGGTATTAGAAAAAATAAAAATATAACAAACGACGATATTTTTCCTTTATACTTATTCAATACATAAAAAGCAATTTTCCCAAAGTCAACCCATTTACTCATTCTCTACAACTCATTGACACATAATGACGGCCACAATGTTTTTTCATATTAATGACCAACTCTATGAAGGAGGTTGTATTAAAAACATGTTGTAACATAAGTATACGATTTTCGTCTTCCCTCTAATTATTTATTGTTACACTCCCACTTGTAGGGCTTCCTCCAAAGCTCCTCTATCTACTCATATAGTGTAAGAACTCTATGACTAAATATCAGCAACTGATTTAGAATATTTTTCAAGTTTATTATATTTTTCAATATTTTCATAAGCTGAACTGTTGGCAAAAATAGTCTTGAGACATGTGATAATTTGCACGTATAAAATGGTGTAGAAATGTATCCTAAACATTTAAAAAATTAAGTTTTTTCTACAGGTTATCACAAGCACACTGTCGCCTTATGTACAGGACAACAATACTACCTATGGACGCCATATTTGCCATATCTCTAGTCGATCTATCAATGCAGGATTGTACTTTAGAAGACACTGTTGATGCTCTACATTCCACATTTCTAAAGTATCCAGATTTCGATTATCTCTGCACAGCTAAAAAACTTTTAACTAAACTAAATCTTCATGATATATGGAAGGAAGAATTACTTTACTTCGGAAAATTGTTAAAAGTGGACCATAAGACTTTAGAAAATGATGTAAACAATGGAAATCACAAATTATTTGCAAGATATGATGATGTTTCTGATGATAATATTCCACTTACAGCATCTCTAGTAACAAGCTCATACTTTAATAACAAAAAAAATGAAGTTGAAGTAAAAGAAAACAATGATAAAATTTCAGATGTCAAGGAAAATATAAATGCAGTTATGAATGAAAAATTAGCAGCCACTTTAAAGAAACATGCAACTCTTAATAAAGTAGATAAAAAGCCACCTGTAGTTTTTACGAAAACTAATAAACGAAAAATAAAAGAAGTAGTAATAGATACTAGTTCATATGGAAATAAAAAAAAGAATAAAAAAATAAAACAAAACTCAATTCACAATATGTCTGATGATGAATCATGTGATGTTAATGTGTTAAATGCAATACCAAGTGTTAATGATGATTATATGAAACTAGGAATAGATATTAAAATTTGTGATGACAGTGATGTATGCAGCAATTTAAATATAAGTCAAAACTCTAACCAAAATGCAGAGCAAATTATAAAAACTACTAAAATAATAGAAAAAGATAATCAAATATTACTAGCACCGATAAGACAAACAAACGAGGATGATAAGATATTAAACACATCCATAAATAAATTAAAGCAATTTCAATTTACAGGAAAACAAGATTTTGATAAATTTTATGTTGAAAATACAGAAAGAAAACCAACTAGTATAGTTGCTGATATAGCAGAGACTAAAAAGAAATCTCTGCCTAGTTCACAAATATCTATGTTTGAAAGCTCAGATTGTGATATAGATTTAGATATATAAAAATCATGATGAAAATAAAACTATTTCTAAAAAAAATTCAATGTATAATATTGTCTATTCTTATAAATAAATGTTTTGTACTAGTTGCGATTTTCATTTTTCTTCATCTGCTGTAGAAGATTTATATGGATCTGTTTCATAATTTTCTATTAGTAGATTTTTGAATCTTCTTGCTGTAATTGCAATACTATCTTCTTTTGCTATTATATTTAAGATTTCCACCCTTGCCACATACAAGTGATCAGGATTTTTTGGACTAACACTTTTTATAACATCTATCTCAAAATCAACTCGAACCTACAAAATAAGAATGTAAATGAAACATGTTATATATATATATTTTTGTATTATAATTCTTGGCTTTAGGAATATATTAATTATATAACAGCCATATAGCCATGTGGCTCACTCTTGTTTTTTATTTCCCATTGAAATGGCTTAAACAAAAGCTCAGATTGGCCCCAAGCTTTACAGGATCATCCACCAAGTCGTTTAATTCAATTCATTTAAAGATAATCTGAAATTTTCATAATCGGTTCAGCCCTTTCGGAGGCCATAAAGGACATTTGTATTTCTCTATTCCATATTTGTTTTTTTGAGTTATTGTGTCACCAAACAATTAAAATGCTTATGATAAAAAGGGACTTACTGGTATACTTTTCTTTAAAATCTTCTTGCCATTAACTCTTATTTTACTTTCATAAAATAACTTTTCTATTTTACTAAAACATAAATAAAGATAACTGTAATAATTTTAAAGAAAGTTAATTTATATGTATACAGTTAATCCTAAAACAAGTTTATAGGTTACCTATACTGATTGATAACAATTATTATATAAAATACTAAAAATTATATTGTTACAACATGTTTTTAATACCACCTCCTCTATAGAGTTGGTCATTAATATGAAAAAGCATTGTGGCTGTCATATTTTTATGTGTCATTCATTGAGTTGTGGAGAGAGTAAATGGGTTGACTCTGGGAAAACTGCTTTTTATTTATTGAATAAGTATAAAGAAGAAATGTCGTCGTTTATTATAATATATAAGAATACTAGCCAACAATTGAAAATACTTCAATATTCAACTTAGTCTATTCTTATAACCAGAGCCAGCTAATTTCTAAATACATAGGTTAAGAAATCACACACACATCTAGTTTTTATAGCTCTCTCAAACAATACACATCAACTGTTGGACAAAAATCACTTCAATGGAATCATTTCACTACCAGCTTTCTGAAATTTTGTATTCATCTAGTGGGAAGTACACCAGTGCAGTCAACTAGAAGCACTCCAAACTTTGAGAACCTAACATCTTTGTACTTTTTAAGTTAACATAGTTTTATGTATGGTTAATCAAACATAATACATAGTTTAAAGGGATATAATTATTCATTAAAACATATTTGTGCTATAAAAAATATTATTGTGTACATACTTTCTCGCTACTCCTAAAGTGGACTTTAGTATTGCATCAACTCTCAAGGAAGTAGCATTTAGTTTCACAATTTTTGAATCCTTAGCAAGGGAAATGTCATCATCAAATATTTCACCAATCTCATCATCTGAATCATCATCAGATTGCTGTAGAAAATTGACAACAATTAAGGAAACAGTGTAATTAATAATTGCAATTTATCACACGCTTTTCGGTGACGGAAAACATTGTGAGGAAACCTGCATATCTTTTGAGAATTCTGGAGATATGTGTAACCTACCAATAAGCATTGGAGCAGCGTGGCAGGTCTTAGCTCCAATATTTCTCTTCAAAAACGGAGAGACGAGGCCTATTCTCAGCAGTGGGATAGTAATAGCCTGCTACTTAAGGAAACAGTAACAAATTAAACAAATTATTTGTCTTATGTAAAATAGACAAAGAGCAAAGACAAAGACCGCTACTTGAGGAAACAATAAAAAAATAAACACATTTAAAAGTCGTACAAAATTGGCATCAAATCGAAGTTGAAGATTTTTGTATGACAATTATTATATAGTAGTTAATATATAGTCTTCGAATTTGTTGACAATTTATAGAGCTGAGGTATAATAAGCAATTATTATACCTTTTTTGATTTCCAACGAATTAAACTGTATGATAAATTAATGGGTTTTAAATTTTGTTGTAGCAAATTTGTTCTACAATTTATGTCGAAACAATTCACACTAAAACATGCCGAGGGTTTAGTTTCTTTAGTTATGGTACGATATAAGTACGTGAGACACCCTCGTCTCCGTAGAAAGTTCATTGTTAGAAATACAAAAATACAATCCTGATTTAAATTCCTATTTTAAATGTCATGCTATCTGTCATTCATTATTTTGATAAGGAAAGTGACGGTATCAATGTTTAGAAACGCGAAACAGATAAATTATTTAGATAAAAATAATTTAATCTTTAAAGTACAATTATATATTTTTTAGAATGAACAAGTTTTTTTATAATGAATAAAGTGAAAATAATAACTGCTGAATCACTTAGGTTTAATGGTTAAAGTGTTAAATATATGTAATACTAGATGGCATTAACAGTTTGAAAATTCAACATAGGCTTGATTATAATTTAAAAATGTTAGCTTAACATCGCCAACGTCCATACCATGTTGAATACACCGGTTCTCGTCCGATCACCGAAGTTAAGCAACATCGGGCGCGGTCAGTACTTGGATGGGTGACCGCCTGGGAACACCGCGTGATGTTGGCATTTTTATTGTTCATACATATTTAGCATTAATGAACATGAATATTTTAACATGAATTTTAATTTTAAATTAATTAAATTAAAATTTAAATTAAATTTTAACATGAATATTTTATAATGAAGTTAAGTTTAGCCGTGCTTTCTTATGTTAACCTTTTCTTATGCAAATTATAACGCCGAATACGATTTTATAAAAATATGTAAAAGAGAAAACTATAACAACACTTATTTATAGTATAAAGCTTTACTTGCATAATAAGTAGCCACTATTTTTTTTTTTAATAGTGTTCTTAGTTTCTAGTTAAACGTTCTATCATTTGTCCTGCGCTCTTGAATAACGACGTGATTTGATGGTAAACATGCCTGCACTTTGTTTACAATATAACATTTGGTCTTAGTTTGATGGTTTAATAATAACATTTTCGATGTTTATCATAATACAAAATGTTGAGAGCAACTTTGTCGATGCAATAATACCATATTAGAAATGCAAAAGTATTTCTGTCTGTCCGTCCGTCGGCTATACCGCTAGACCAATATAGTAGTAGTTTATATATTAGGCTAACATATGAGATGAGAAAGAATTAACGTTTTTTTTTTGAAAAAGGAAAAATCACATGCAAAAAATTAAGGGCATTTTAATATTTAATTGGACGCAAATAAGTTGCGGTTACATGTCGGTATATAGGTACCTACAATTGTGATTATAATGAATGAAGCTTATCATCATCATTCTCCTGCCCTTATCCCACTCTAAGTGGGGTCGGTACAACTGTTATAAACATCTTCTCAGATGATGTGGTTAGGGATTTTACAACCGGGCGCCTGCCTGACGTCAACTTACCTTAGTCGGCTTTTACGACACCTCGTTAAGAGATGAGGATAGTCTATTTTACTCAGTTCTACTCAGCCGGATACGACACGGCGGGCCAACTTACCTTAGTCGCCTTTTAGGACACCTCGGTAAGAAATTTTGGTGGTCTATTCTACTCAGCCGGACACCACACGGCTTAATAAACGAAACTTATATAATAAATATTACATAAACTTTAACAAAAAAAAGTTACTGTTATAGTTGTATGACAATTTTTTTCCTCTTAAATACCTACCCCAGGGTAGGCGTACCGTTATGCATCAACGTGCCATATTCCAAAACAATTCTTTATTGAAGTCTTGTGCCGTAAAAACTATTGACTGTGATTATAAAGACAATAATTACCTAAAATAACAAATTTAACAAAGATTGACCGTCGAGTTTCTTTCTGGTTCTTCTCGGTAAGAGCAACAGTGCGAACCAGTTGTAGCTTCATTAATCATATTGATCCTTGAGGATTCAAAACTGCTTGAAAGAGCTTATTTGAATAAAGATATTTTGATTTGATTTGATTTGAAAATATAATCAACCAACTCAAAACTCTTTATTTAACACCAAAAAGTTCATTGAAACTGTTTCTATTACACGTGTAGTTTATAACCATGATCGGTGACATCCCCAAAATATGGTGTCGCTTGCCATACCAGACATTGCCTTATATTTTTTTTTATTAAAATATCTTTTTAATAATGTTAATGTTTAAAGTTATTAAAAAAGAAATAGACTGCCCTATAAGTAATCTACGTGTACTTACGTACTAATCATTTCGAAAACACCTAAAATACAGATTTGGTATCAACGGGGCCGTGGGAGCTCGCTACTCACTTGACTTCAGCATGTCAGTCCGTTTTACAATAAATCACATTGTTGCAGCATAATATAGTAACACGTCACGCTATTATGGCACACAAACACAAATATATAATGTTGTGTTTTGCTTGCATTAGAAGCTTCGGTATAAAGCTTTTTGCTTGCCGTAGCAGTTTGTCAGTTATCTTGAGTTGGCGACGTAAGGGCGCTCCAAAATAAACATTAGTCGGCATTGATAGTCGATATTTGAAATAGATTTGCACTTTAGCACAGTTTTACAGATTTTAGATTTAACAATTGTTCGTAGAGCGCCGAAAGGTGGGTGGTGTTAAGTGTTAACTAAGTTGTTACTAATTGTCGGAGACAATTTATACGTTGCCTCGAAAAATAGTTAAAACTCTGAACCCCCCTTACAGTGCACTTAAACTACCAACCAGCGACCTAGGTCCACGGATGTGGTTCCTTATAATTAGGCACATTTCAATCTAACACTTAAATTCTAAAATATTACCTATGTCTAATCAAATTTCATAGAAGAGCTTAAAGACTTCCTTCCATTCTATTCAAGGATAGAGGGATTTTCCCATAAAATATGCCTTAAACCTTAGAAAAAGCGTTATCTGACCATAACTACACATCGGAAAACATGATGATGATGATGATGAAAGATGATGTGGAATCAGATATATATAGTTACTTACATTTAATAAATCTCATGGTCCACTTATGCTCTCAAAATTTTACTGTACTGTTTTCATAGGAACCTAATAAAACTTTTCAATCGAACTGCATACTACACAGTATCACGTTACCTTTTTTTGTCTAATATAAAATCGCACTCACTTTCGAAGATAAAAGAATACACGCCATTAGAAAAATAATCACGACCACTAAATTTCAAGCACCCTACTAACATCCAAGTCAGCACTATGCGGTATATAAATAAAAGTAAGAACATCTTAAAAGGCAGTAATTAAAAGCTGTCGGGACGGTACGGGGCTATAGTTTATCACATTATACACGGTTTGTCTCTTAGTAACATGTGGACACATGTCTCGAATTCGAAACGATCTTTTTATTTTCGTATACGATTATGTTCACGGCGTGTTCAAAGGGTTTTTTAATATGACAGAGTTTATTGCTTTGTTTCGGTGTTTGATGGCCGTAGATGGAACAGGGATCACGCAAGTGATGGTAATAATTAAGTAACAAAGAGCAACGTTTGGTTAATGCTACCGATAGCTTATTTTCGGGTTCTAGAAATAGGGCTAGTGGAGGTGAATATTGTAGATTCACTAACAAGGAATTGTTCCTTATTAAATTTATTTTTATGATTATCGCTCTTTTTTTAGATTTTTTGCCAGCCATTCATTTAGAGCGTAAATTTGTTTGTAATTTGACTGGCCCGTTGGCGCAGTTAGAAGTGATGCTGCTTTCAGCTCCATGGGTCGCGGGTTCGAGTCTCGCCGAGTGCCAACATTCAATAAGCATAGGAAATGTGACTTTATTCTTTGGATAGAGCGAATTCGTTGGTTGTTCGAGCCTGGGTTTTTATTTGTATTTAAGTATATATTTTAAATTATATACGTATGTATTTTCCAGTAGTTTGTCACCCATAACACAAGTATTAAGTTACTTTGGGGACGGACGACCGTGTGTCCCATATATGTATTTATTTAATTTGATGCGCATACATAATTAAAGTGCTAATAGTGAAGTATTAAATTCAATTCATAATACCCATTTCTCACCAATTCTTTACTTTTTTAACTCTTGTACTTACTCATGATTGCAACGACGCGTTTCAGACGTAATACTTGAAAAAGGTCAGTGACGCCTACGCCTCTGCACTTAGCAAAGTAACAACTTGCAACGGGAAACGGTTTTGTGAATTCGTGAATAATTTAACAAAACTACAATATCTTTAAATTTTAGTGCATAATCATGTTATTACTTAATAACTTATATTTTATAACGAAAACGAACGAAACGAATTTTGTTATTCCATTTTTAAACTTATTATGCGTGCATTCAAATTAACCAGATGTTTAATCAATAGCGTAGTTTCTCAAACATTAAATTAATAACAATACATTCTGGAAGGGGGTTTTGTTTAAATTCTTAAGCAAACGGTTTGATTGTGCGAAATGATTGATTAACCGCCCCCTCTTTATTACGAAAGCTAATGACTTTCATGGATTTTGAAAAGGACCCTTACTGCTTTATTCTGTTCTTTTACTTCTGACTTATTTTAATCTAAGCGGCTGATTGACAAAAAACTTTAAATAAATATAAGCGTACACCAGATACTACATAATAGCCGTGTGGTATTCAGCAGAGTAGAATAGACTACCCACATTTCTTACCGAGGTGTCGTAAAAGGCGACTAAGGTAATTTGACCCGCGGGTGGTATCCGGCTGAACAGAGCCCTTATTTCTTACCGAGTTGTCGTAAAAGGCGACTAAGGTAAGTTGACTCGCCGTGTGGTATCAGGCTGAGTAGAATAGACCACCCTCTTTCTTGTTGCGCTGTCGTTAAAGGCGACTAAAGTAAGTTGACGTCAGGCAAGCGTTCGATCGTAATTACCTAGCCAAATCATATAACAACATGTTTATAACATGTTTTACCATACTCCACTTAGAGCGGTATAAAGGCAGGAGGATGACAATATTTTACATAAATCAAATAGGGTTCAAAATGTCGTCAAGGTAAAATAGACTAAAATCTAGTATGTAACGACTAAAGTCTAGTCTGTGTGTAGTAAAGTTTCTCGAACAATGCAGGTTGCTTCAAACTATGATGTTTCATGTCATCGACGACGGAAGTTATGAATATCGGTGCACGGGTTGCCTTGTTATAATGTTAACAGGCAAATATAAACATTGTGTCTTATAAATCATTTTCAATGAGAATATTAAAATTCAACTTTAATCCGATCTTATAAATACAGGGGTGTAAAGTAAGCTTTAGATTAGGCATAGCGGTTAAGAAACACTATCTATTAACGAATTAAAACATATAGATATGCTGGTTTTCTCGCGATGTTTTCCTCGATAAATTAGGACCATTCGTATTTATAGAATACTTATCAGTGCATACCCGGTTTTGGTGGTATTGCGGTTGTTAAACAGCGGAATTCTGGGTAATTTATGCTTAAGCCAACCGTAGGATCAAGGTTTCAAGGTATTCCGTAAACGAAGACAAATTTATTATGTAAGTTTCCTGTCCGCTATTAAAAGTCTTGTTAACTGTTTTGCACGATGACGAATACAAAGCGATAACTGATAAAGTTAGAATATTTCTGATATTATTTTAATAAAACAAGTAAACCAAGGGAAAATTAATTATCAAATACTATGATTGTTTTAACGGTAAAATACTATGTCTGAAAACATAATTTGTTTCAGACAATTTACACTAGAGTAAGAATAAACAGAATTAACTCTGTTCGTAGCTAAATCTTCAACATAATTAGGCAAATCAACGCTTAATATCTTCCGTGTCTTATATAACGTGGATAAAGGAAGTAACGGGAGTCGGGAATTAGATTTCTCATTTGCCGCACGAGATGGCGTATCGTTTATCATCCCGGCGACACCTCATCATGTCACGGTGCCCAGTTTCCTTTGTGTAGCCATTGGAGTGGAAAACGGCTGACAGCCAAGAAGCCGCATGACACCTTGAAAAATACTTCCAATTACGAACGATTTTTATCGATGTAAATGTATTATATTGATCACTGATGATTGGCATGTAAGAGATGGTTGGATGGATGGATTTTGGTTACACTTTCACCTCTAAACGACTGAAGTAATATTGGTGAAATTTGGAAAAAGCAAGAGGCTAACAAAAAGGCAAAAAAAATCTATTTCCTGCGCTAAAAAGAGAAATTCAAGTTTGGTTCAATTGGCTTCAAAATATGTTATTCATTTCTAGATGTACTTAGTAAGTTGGTTTTGATAATAGTAAGTTGATTGATAATAAGATTTGGTTTGCACTTTTTGGTATAGGTATGTTTTATTTGACGTAAGAATTTTGCATTCATCCCTAATTGCTAGGAATGTGACTTGGAGTGAAAAAATCGATTAATTTGTATATATATTTAATAATCTATTTTTGTACCTTCAATATAAATCAAGAAGTAAAAGAAAAATGGGAGTTAAAAAAGGTATTTAATATAATCGATTTATTAAAAATCTATTTATAATTTTTCAATAGCTGATTATTGTGATAAAATAATCTATTAATATAAAAATCCATTATTTTTTGTAATCCTTACTATTTGCTCATTTCTCTATTACTCTCGTGATTCTAATGAAGTAGGAATGGAATGGGAACAAAGTATTAAGAAAATTATAAAAATGTGGTTTTATTTGACATATAAAAGGAAAGACTGTATACATCGCAACTATATATCCCCTATATATAGTTACGATGTATATATACGTATATAATAGGCTTAAGTAGTAATCGATCGACGTGTTGATGTCATATGTTGTCAAATAATATCGATATAGCATTCGGTCGCTACGCTACCCTATCCAATTACGGATTAAAAATTACAGAAACCGTCACGGTTTAATCACCCAATTAAAATTCCAAAGGACAATTAAAATTATGTACAAAATTTAAAAATACGTGGTAGAGTTTGGGTGTCTACATTCTTTGTATATTTTTTCGGGATTTCATGATAATTATTGTTTATAATAGGTATTAAAATTAAACTCAGACTTGATACCTATTACTGGTCACATTACTTTCAAATTCTAAGTTTATCACAATTGGTTAATAACTTAAGGTAATTAGGAGTTGTGGCATTAGTATAAAGTTGTCAAAAATGTATGGCTCTAAGGAAATATTTTAAAATAGTAAAGTTAATATACTCGTATGTATTTAGTTTAATTTTACAACTCGTTTTGTTGGCATTCTATTGTATTATATCACTTTAGTTACAAAATGCGTTATAACTAATATTGTATGTTTAAAACTATACTAAAACATAGACACATTATCGACGTCAATGTAATTCGCATACTCTGTACATAAATAACCCAACGATTTTTAATACTGCTCATAATAATAATAATTCTGGATATAGTTTTTTTTCGAGTTAAGCCACTTTTATTCTCATATCACATAAATTCTACTATAGATATACTGAAATACTTTTTTATAATATATCAGGCAGGCGGCCGGTAATAGAATACATAGCTAAATCATGTGATAACATGATTGTAACACGTTGTGCCGAACCCACTAAGAGTGTGATAAGGGCAGAGAATTTATATCTTTTTTATGATATATTTATTTCACATTACTGGCAAGAAAAATCGTAAAGGGCTTTTCAATTTTTTTTACATATATGGGACACTTACACACGGTCGTCCGTCCCCAAAGTAAGCAACTTAATACTTACCTTAATACTCACTCAGGCTCAAAGACCAACAAATTCATTTATAGAAAATGTTGGCCCTTGGCGGGAATCGAACCTGCGACCCATGGAGCTGAAGGCAGGGTCACTACCCACTGCGCCAACGGGCCAGTCGATTAACAAAAAATGTGGTTATCCTACCCGTAACGAGTAGGTATATACATGATGTTTTATACTTTGTTTACAATTAATTAATTGCTAACATACGTTTTAACATGTGCTCTTCAGAATGACCGTCGTCGTTGTGAGACACGGCGAAGTTGGTATCGTTAAATTAATTACAATAATAAGCGGGCTGGGTTATTAATAATCCCAATTTGGGTTTTTACGACACGGAGGTGATGGGTGTCGTAATATTTTTTTTGGGCTCGGTTCGGAGAAACTAAAGTGATTTAAGACTTTATTTTTTATTAGTTCACGGAGATTATTTGTGTTCCACTTTTATGAAAATTTATGTTTTGTATTACCTAATACTTTATTTTGTGTAAACGCTGTGTGGTATCCGGCTAAAAAGAATAGTACCACCCTCATTTCTTACCGAGGTGTCGTAAAAGAAGACTAAGGTAAGACGACCCGCCGTGTGGTATCCGGCTGAGTAGAATAGACCAACCTCTTTCTTACCGAGGTGTCGTAAAAGGCGACTAAGGTAAGTTGAGCGACCGTGTGGTATCCGGTTTAGTAGAATAGACGACCTTCTTACTTACGGAGGTGTTGTAAAACACGACTTCGGTAAGTTGACGTCAAGCAGGTGGCCGATCGTAAAATACGTAGGCAAATCATGTAACAACATGTTTATAACATGTTGTGCCGACCCCATTTAGAGTGGGATAAGAGCAGGAGAATGATGATATACTTCTATAATACCAAGGATAATTAAACCGTATGACTTTTTCTGTTATGTTTTTATCTGAGGAATTTATGGCTGAACCGCATGGACGATGAAACATTACCAATTGCCGCACTAATGTAAATTTTACGAGTAATTTCATGGTTATTCATTCGCCGCGCAGGGGGCGATCTTAGGGTGCTAACAAAATTCGTCACACCCTGTGTTTTCGCTTTCAGTCTCATATCTATATATAGAAATGATCTTGTATTAACCCCTTGTTCTGTCAATGCACCCGTAAAATATTTTTATAACCCGTTTTAATAGTAGTCACAATAAAATTTTATTTAAGTTTCAATTAAATTATTAAACACTGGCTGTATCCAATAATATATTCATGTCTGTACGTTGTATAAATATAGGTACAGCAGTTGTTTATAGCAAAGCTCAGTTAATTTATTTATTTATTTATTTATTTATTTAAATATTTTGGAAACATACAGTGTATATAAGCTCTTATAAGTAAAGTACACTAAAACGTAACTTAAACCATTAACAGTTTCCTACGATAAAAGATACATATAAATGAGAGTATAGCAATAAAAATAGTGATTACAGACATAATAAATATACGGAAAAAAAAAAAAAATTGTTGTACAAAAAAATAAAAATAATACCTAATTATTTGTTTATTAAATTTCTAATTTTTAATTTAAATTCTAAGAGGGAGAGATGAAAAATGTCAATATCAGAAGTCAAGTTATTAAATTGTTTGCAACTTCTGTCAATAAACCTATTTCCTGCGTATTTTCTTTTAGAGAAAGGTATGATAAATGTTGATTTATGTCTAAAATTGAGTCTAGGACAATTAAATTTAAGTTTTGAGACAAGATAATCAGACTCTACTTTGTTGTGCAGTATTTTATATAGCAAGACTTGATCCCGTTCTATCCTTCTCTTATATGGAAGAGGAAGAGAAGATTCTTTCCAGGTACCGAGATAATTTGAATCTCTATATTTAATATGCTTAACAAACAGTTTATGGACTCTATTAATTAGATGTATATAAATTTCGTATTGAGGATTCCAAACAGTCGAAGCATATTCAAGTATAGATCTTACAAATGTATTATATAAAAGGATTAGTGTTGAAATATGTTTAAACTCTTTGGATATCCTCAGGACGAACCCTAGCATTTGGTATGCTTTATTTGTGATATGGGTGATATGTTCATCGAAAAGTAATTTGGAGTCCAGAAAGATTCCCAGATCTCTAATTACTGTAACTCTATTTATATATTCACCTAGCAAATTGTAATTAAAATTAATTATATTACTTTTACGGCTAAATGTTATAGTATTACATTTTTTTATATTAAGAAAAAGAGAATTAGCTGAGCAGTAATTACATAAAGCGTCGAGGTCTTTTTGCAAATCAATACAGTCTGTTTCAGATCTTATAACTTTATATATTTTGTTATCGTCAGCATATAATAAAAATTTTGAGAAACTGAAAATAGATTTGATGTCATTTATGTAAATATTAAAAAACAGGGGCCCGAGATGTGATCCCTGAGGTACTCCAGATGGCACAGGAATAAATGACGAACAATAACCCTTAATTGTAACAGCCTGGCTTCGATTGAACAAGTAGGATTCGATCCATCTAAGTAAATCGCCGTTTATACCAGTATTTAACAGTTTTTTTAGCAGAATAGTGTGGGAAATCTTGTCAAATGCTTTGGAGTAGTCCGTATAAACGACGTCTACCTGATTACCTTGATCCATTGCCGTAAGGACGAAGTCGGTGAACTCACAAAGATTAATTTCTGTCGATTTTCTGATACTAATTCTGTTAATATACTTACAGTATGTTATTCAGTGCGTGTCAATTATTTTTTCTGTTCGCCATATAAATATGGGAGCTTTATCCTATATGTTATTTTATTTTCCCCGATATATAAGCTTTAATTGTATCAAATTCCATTAATATTGGGTTAGCGTAGCTGTGAAAGTGTAATAAAGAGATTAACAAACATATAATAGAGGTATAACACTTATGGTTTCTTTTTAAGCGTTTATACACACATTATGATATCTTTTTATATTACTTAATTCGATGATCATACCGATTATATACACATATATACTAGGTCCATTTCTGTATAAGAAGATAAACAGAAAGCAAAACATATTTGTATACGAGTTAAAAAAATATTTGCTAAAATTGCTAATAAGCCTCAATTATGAGCAAGCAGAAAATATTTAGCTAGGTGAGATATATACACTCATGCATGCGCACACACATAAACGCACACTCACTCACAACATACACACATACACACACACGCACACACACACTCACTCACTCACGCACACACTCATACATACATACACATACACACACACATACACGGGAAGGTACTGACCCCTAAGGTACGGGTTTTCCTAATTTAGGGTTCTAGGATAAGAAGTGTATTGTAAATATTATTCCTGTATTGAAACTTAAATAAATAAATATACGATAAACAATCATCGGCGATAGTGAAGAGCAGGATTTAGAGATCCCACATAAATTATTTGCGCACTTGTCTCTGCTATTTACGCGAAGATTTATTCATAGTATGAAGGCTCGTTTGCTTCGGTAACATCTTACATCCGTAAATGTATGTCATTATAAGCTCATTTTGTCGACTAACCGGGTGATGTGAGCTTAATTAAAATTCTGCACCATCCATCATTGGATTATTGATTTTGTGTCACGTGCATTTGGCTCGCTGCCTGTCCGTTATCAATTAGTTGTGAACCGTTGACACTGGTATCATTGGCGAATGCCACCGTAATTAATTGGTGAGAATTCCGAAACTGATTGATTTCCGTAAACCATGCCCAGCTTTTTGGTATGTATAAGCAACACTGTTTAAATTTACAAAACATCGACATATCCTGTTAAAAACATATTAAATATATTAATAATGTATAGAATTAGGCGTTACTTTGCGGAGGTCCATAATACAAAAGTAATAATAAAATTATTTTGCTATAATAAAAAAATCAGCGATGGATAACTTTATTATTACATTTGAAGTATTTTAATATTAAGTAAAATTTTCACGGTTCACTATCCGTGTCCATACTATGGTAGCACCGCACATAATCACTTTCATAATCTCAACAATCGTTTCGCCCCGTAACCGAATCATTATCAGAAGATAGACTCCACAAGATTTTTTCTAATCAAGGATATATATATAGCAAAATAATTCATTGTTTTCTATATCATGTAACTCCACAAAGTAACATTAGATGCTATAACTAATTTTATTTAACAATTTTATAGTTAAGTAGAAACCAAAGAGATTAGTCCTTCAGACTTCAGACACTAACTACTACATCATCATTGCAACTTATTACTTCCCTAAAAAGTAAATAACAGGAAGTTTAATGTATATAAGATTGTTAAGTTTATCATAACGCCCCTCGGAAACAGAAATAATGTACGAAACGAGCCTCTTAATACGATAAACGCGTTAAGGCCAATAGAGATAAACAAGTGGGACTACGACCATAAACCTTCATCTTTGGAATGTTCCAGTTATACTTAAGTGAACTGTCAGTCAACTCCTTCAAGTTAACTGTAAGACACAATTGGGTTATATTATGTATGAGTGACAATGCGGATATCTGTAATTGACTGAATTTTGTATCTAATCTATACCAAATTGTACAGATAATTTTTTATTTCCAATAATCTTTGCCCTTGAAAGTTTCCTGCCACAAGTCTTACTTTATGTTCGGAAAACCCTTTAAGGATATTCGCCGCTCAACAAGAACGAGCAGTGGTTACTCCTACCGTGGCCAGGAGCAACTTTGTACCCCGGACAGCGTCATCTCTGAATCAGAGCCTTTCTAAACAGTGTCTCCTTCCTCCGCTAATCGATGTACTGGAAGCACCAAATGCATGGACTTGGAATGCATGACTCATGGACATATTCCAACTGGGCATCCGATTCCGCGTTAAGAACGCCCGAAAGCCACCGCCAACGGCACCAACGGACTTAACTTCCCGGATCCGCTCCACCGCCTTTTTATGCAAAATAAAATTCCTGCCAAAAACCATCTTTTGGTAAATCAAATCAACAAATCAGCTTTGCAGCTTCGCTGCAATCTTTGCGCTGTTGGCGGACCTATAATTGACCATTCTATTTGTTATCTTTTCTTTTGTATTTCTTTTATTTGTATTTTGGTCAAATAAAAAATATTTCTATTTCTATTTCTATTTTGCTAAGTATGACGAAGAGCCTAGGATTAGAAAGACAAGCATTACTAAATACAGTGCTCGAAAACTATAAAGCGGTTTACCTACGTTTCCTAAATGTCATTATCCACACACGGTCAAAAATAGTAGCCATTTGCATTATCCATATGTGTTTTCTACATTGATTAACTTGAAATCAAAAGCCGTCAAATTGTTTCTTATATGGTCAATTATAGCTCAGCTACACCAAATTTAGCAAATATTGCAAAATTTTATAAAAAAAAAACGAATATTTAAATCCTTAAATCAATAACCAGTATCATTTTATTGATCAAGTTTTGTCCGACGCAAACGAGAATTTTATTGACCGAGACAAAAAACAAATTACTGCATTGTTGCAATTTGCTTATTTCTTTAATAAACAAAAGTGTGTTCGTTGCATATAACGCTGACACGCATATAATTTTATATGTTTGCATGTAAACCAATTCGAAGTTAAGCAAATTTTATAGTCCAATTTGAATTTTTAAAGCGAACACCGCTGCGACCGTTTCATAATACGACTTTTATACTTATACATTTCTTCGAGATTCCATTTAAAGGATTCCATGAGAGGTTGTATAATTTTCCATACAATCTCGATTCTGGAGTTTGGCCAGCGCATAACAACTGCATTGCGGGCAGCACAGCACTTAAAATTGACTTTATGGAAAATGCATTTCAAATTTGAAAATTAATTGAACGCCGGTTGAAATTTAAATGGAAATTTATTTTTGTGTAATTTATGTTTAATTATCCAGATTATTTTGTACAATATTTTAGTACTTGTAACCTTTTAAAGCGTTCATTAAATATTTTGAGCAGTAATGTTTAAAGAGATTCAATCTATAAAATTTTTAACTTTAATAAGTATCCGTTTAATCGTTAAATTAAGTTTTTCACTTATGCTAAAATTTTGTGCTTATGCCAAAGATTAATGTCTGAAAAAGGAAATGACCTCAGAATGAATCAGGGTGAAAAGACGAAATCTTGTTCAGTTTAATTTTTTCGTTTATTTTTTAAGGTTATTTAAGTTACATTAGGGACCAATTTGACAACTTTACAATACTATGTTTATCTACATTCAAACAAAAAGTTGTTACGTCAGGGCGTGTGATGTTAATGAAAAATTAGATAACGAAAAATCTTAGTTTAAAAAATTTGGAATAACTAAACTAAATATCAGTTTTCACATTAATGCAGAGTGAGAAGAATTTTGTAACAAAAACTATTTCAAAATCGTAGAATTTGTTGACAATATGACGGAGCTATTGATATTTATAATCCAACGGTCTAACAAACATTTTCTGGGATTATAGAAGTGTGTATTGTACAAGCTCCGTGGATGCTAATAAAATGTGAGATAGGGGCGGAGGTCAGAACATCGCAAGTGTTATATCGTAGGCGGGTTTTATAACCGCCAGGAACGTTTAAGTCGGCACCAAATGTCCTTCCACTCAATGTTAAGTGGTTCTTCTTTATAGATGATCCTGTTAAATTGTTTAACGTTTACAGTTATTGTTTTGTTGAATACTAGAGTGTATTCCCGCAAGAGGTCGCTAGAGGTCAACGGATAGTTAAAATACACTCGGTGTGCCTAATTTGAGCTTTAAGAATCATGATTTAGTATATAATATAATTTATAAACCGTGGTTATGAACGTATCTTCATATTAACAGATAGCTATCGTCTGCATATTTGCAGACGATAGCTGTATGCATTTAAGTAAATATATTAACATGGACGTTACTTGAATTAAGACTGATAACTTAAGCCGCGTAAATTATCGTTGTCTTTTTTGAAGTTCGTGTAAATTATTATATATAAAGCTGGACCCGCGTCTCTGTTAAAATATCCTCAGTATGTATTACATATTTTTGTGTATCCGCAAAAAAATGGGATGTTTTATACTGTGCACTTTACTGTCAATTATTTGATGTACATCATTAATTTGCGTATAATTATATTTAGTGGTATGATTACTAAAAGCCAATCAAAGGAAAGTTCTTACAATATTTGAAGAATTTAATTTTTTAAGACATTAATTATTTATTTGCGCTTTGTATATACCCATTAAAAAAAAAAAATTATTTCCTTGCTCGACTGTATAAAAAGCATTGTTATTTAGATATTGTTTGATGAAAAAAATACAGTCTATAATAAACATTGTACTTCATTCCAAACATTTAAAATTTAACCCCCATCTTTTAGTTAATTTATCATCTCAAGTGACTTGTTACTCTGGATAATTTAATAAAAACCAAGTTTGTAAAACTCATCGTGACATTTCTTGCTCGTTGCTTAATGTCATTGTTGATTCAATTTTAGCCTCTGAGTGGCATTTATTTTGCTATAGTCCTTTTGAGGGGACAAATCTGCGGGCTGACGGGTGAAATGATTTTTATCACGAACTTTGTTTAAATTTATTTCGTTGGGTTTGGATACTTTTATGATTTATAGGAGAGACGTCGTTATGGTTATGACAATAAGGACAATAGGAGTTTCGATGTAGCACCTATATCAATGTCTTAAATGAATAGAATTCTTCGCCCATTCTTTTTTGACGCCTATTATGGCATCCGAGATACTTTTTTATAACTGTTGACAACATAAATCTTTTGGACAGTATCCATTATTGTAACAATAGGTATGTACTAACGTTTCTTTTGTAGTATTGTAAATACAGCAGCATATGCCATTCCTTTGTTGTTATGTAACAAAGAATAAATTCCTTTTAAGTTATTTTCAACATTCTCAAGTTGTGATAAAAAGGAATCCTTTTAATATTTGAAGGCGCGAGAAAAGATACATTATTCTTTTGGCGCGACAAATTTTTATATATTTTATATTTTTATATATAGTTCTTAATTAAACATTGTTCTGATAGAATGAAAAGTTTTAATCCTACTGCTAATGCTATATATGTATGATTTCTTTCACGAAAAAAGTATTGGACGGATTGGGATAAAACTTTACAATAATATAGGTTATATATCGGAATAATATATAGGCTACAATTTGTAATGATTTTATGTAATTTTGGTCGTAATATAACGATACATATCAATTAAGTTGGAAAAAAACTGGCCTCAGGTGCTTTTTTTGTGGCTGACCTAATTCCATACGAAGCCGCGGGCTTAAACTAGTATTATAAATGCTAAAGTTCGTGAGTATGGATGTATGTTTGTTAATCTTTTCGCTGCACCAATATTAATGAAATTTGGCACAATTATTCCTAGTCGGAGTAACATATAGGCTATAGCAACCTGTTAATTCTAAAGGAATAGGATGACATTTAAAATCGCCATGTATTATCAACCTATCACGTGACAACAGTCCACGCAGTCGAAGTTACGGGTAAGAGCTAGTATTATCCAATACGTCCAAATGATCAGTGGATTCATTTAATGTTGTATAGTCTGTGCCACTCTATAGATACATGTATACTGTATAGATAAATACTATACTCCTATATTTCTATGCATAGGCGAACTTAATCTTGACATCAATGCGTTCAACTCTTACGTGCTATATTTATTTTAGCTTGCATAATGCTATTAAGCCATCAAGCATGAAATCCGTCTAATTACCATATCAAGTATGCAGGCGATTAGTTCATCATACCATTGTGGTATTACTTAGAACAATAGCGACGTGGGCAGCTCATGGTGATAATTACCACTCCCATGGCCCGCATCGTGCGTAAATTCGTTACAAATTATAATGGATTGCTATTTTGAGGTTCGTCCATTTCTGTTATTGATGGCGTTTTCATGTGGGCTTTAAGAATGCTCGTTATGTTTCACATGATTTTGATGTTATGGGAATTATTATGATGATTTGTATAACGGGAATTTGATGGCTTTGTGGTGCGAGTGCCCACTTAGTAAGTACAAGTACACGAAGATCTTTAACTAAACGGAAATGAAATGGGTAATTTGGTTAACCGCTTAGTTAACGCATAGAAAACGTATACAATCTATTTGTTTCAATTGTTGTCTTTTTTTCACTTTATTTTATTTGTTTAGTTTTTATCTATTTTATAATTCGGACCTTATGTAGGTAGTAGGCAGTTTATATTAACTTTTCAATATATTTTTTTAGTATATTGTGCATTATAGTGTTGAGTTGAGTCAAGTTGAGTTTTGAATATTAAACGTATTTCTTATAGTATTTTATTATATTATAACTTTACTTGTTTCTTGTCCTCCTGCCCTTATCCCACTCGTTGTAACATGTTGTAATGTGCAACATGATTTGTCTAAGTATTTACGAACGGCCTTAGTCGTATTTTACGACAACTCGGTAAGAAAGAGGGAGGTTCATTCTACTCAAACGTGTGGTATCACACGGTGAGTCAGCTTATCTTAGTCGTCTTTTAGGACACGTCTTTTAAGAAATAAGGATGGTATATTCTAACAGCCGGATTCCACTTGGCCGTGCTAAATATAATAATTTATCATAATATAGACCTCTTCATAATAAAAAACTTTCACTCACACATCGCAAGGCTATAATTTATTCTATGAACTGTCAATCAATACAATTTGTTCGTACTTAATTGCGCACGTACGTTCCATGCTTAGATTTTTGTTCGATAAGAAATCTAATCTTTTACTCCCCTCGTAGTGGAGTCCATTAAATGAGTCCCTTAGTTTTCGCTAAATAATACACCGGTGGTTGCCGAGGGGCTACACAAAAAGTACCGGAACCAAACATAGTAATGTACCATAGGGAGTAGCGATCCCGCGTTTTTGTATGTAGCTGCGAGCTCTAATTTTAATTAACGTTTAATGTAAAAAAATTAAATAATCAAGCAGTGTATTCGGCTGAGTTGAAAAGATCACCCTCATGTCTTAGGTATCGTAAAAGGCGACTAAGGTAAGTCGACCCGCCGTGCGGTATTTGGCTGAGTAGTATAGACCACCCATTTTTAACCGAGGTGTCGTAAAAGGCAACTAAGGTAATTTGACGCACCGTTTAGTATTTGGTTGAGTAGAATAGACGACCCTCTTTATTACCGATGTGTCGTAAAATACGACTAAGGTAGGTTGACGTCAGGCAGGCGGCCGGTCATAAAAAATATAACATGTTGTGCCGACCCTACTTAGGGTGGGATAAGGAAAAGAGGATGATGATGATCGAACTGTAAGGACAGAGTCAAATATCATAATTTCAGAAGAAATTATGAGCCGCAACAAAAAACTAAGCAGAAGAATATCTAGTATAAAAGTACCTACACTGTTGAAAGTAGCAACTACCTAATGTAAATGCAAGTCATTAATTCAAGTTAAAGGAAGGTTTTGTTATAGGATATATTTTTTCAAATCAAATCAAATCGTCTTTATTTGCAGATTATGGGAGGTACATATAGACGTCTTAAAATTAATAAACCACAGCCATAAACTGCCATAAGTGGCGTGCAAATGTAAAAACAAATTTATATAACTAGTCCAAATAAAATTGTCATGTAAATTAAAATAAAAAATGACAAAAAAAATCATTACATTATTATATAATTAATTAAAAATTTAATATAATTATATTTTTCTCTTATAAATTGACTTGTACCAATGTACATACCATAGCGCATCCAAGCAGTGCGTTACGCAGCAGATGTGCGCGGGCGAATGACTCACTACGACGACTCAATTACACATTCGATAGTTTTGTGGTGCCCTTGTCGATTTGAAAACTATTACGCTTCATGAGGACGTTGAACCATAAAGTGATATTTGATCTATAACATAAGATGGGTAAACGAAATATTTTCATACCTAGCCATATAAAAATTATGAATTATTTAGTTGTAACCGATTACCGCCGGGCGCCAGGATTTGTATAAATTTAAAGTTAAAAAAAAAATGTATTTAAGTTTAAATTTAAAAATTGTTGGTTGTCTCAAAGTGTTGGAATGGCGACCCCGCACCGGAAAGCGCAGTGTCGGAAGACCCCCTGCTAGATGGACAGACGACCTCAAAAGGGTCGCGGAGAGCCGCTGGATACAAGCGGCACAAAATCGTGTGTTCTGGAGATCCCATGAAGAGACCTATGTCCAGCAGTGGACGTCCATCGGTTGAAGAAGAAGAAGAAGTAAGAATATATTTACCAGTTGTTTGTACTCCTAACTCAAGAATTAAGTTTCTTACTTTGGGGACGAACGACCGATGTTTAAGCGTCACAAAAAAATTAAAAAAAAAACTATTTGAAGAATAGTTCATTTATGAAATAGGCCTTTTATCAGTCCATCATTGTTCGTACAGAATATTACACTCGCAAAGTCACTAGGTAATGTTGGACACCTTAATTATGCAAATCGGGTAAGCGACGTATTATTCAAATATTTACCTTGTAAACCTTCATGTTTTAGACCAACATAACCGGCAGTGAATTTAAAATTAGTGGTGCTCACAACATTGAATTTTTATCAAGCTTGTTTTTAAAAACATGTTGATTATTTACATAATAAAAAGTTGTATTTAAGATCTGTACAAGCCATAAAGTCTATATCTATACTTATTATAAAACAAAGTCCCCAAATGCTGTCTGTATTTATGTGATCGATTTTTTCATAATCTACTAAACGGATTGTTTTACGGTTTTTACTAAATAGTACAATTCTTTGGAACGTTTTTAACGTTTATAGTACATTTCGGTTTTGTGTAAATTGTATTAAGATCGCGCAGATTTAGTCGCGTGCGCCACGTAAATCAACAGAAATACACTTAAGTAATTGTAGTAAAGAATAGTAGATCTTTAAAAATACTACGAAAAAATCCACGACAGCATAACTCTATCACTTATGGTTAACTCACAATAACCACTATTATGTTCAAAATCTCAATTTAAAATATTACGTTATTTTCAAGACTTTTTTCTTCTGTTAAATATTAATCTTCATCTAAATAAATGTTTTTAGCTTTGGAAGTTAAAATAGATCAAATTTGTCATTTACACAATATGAATCAAAATACTTTAGAAGATATTAGATTTCCTCGCGGACGAAGCTGCATGCACAGTTGGTCCCATCCTACTAATATTATAAATGCGGAAGTGGGGATGTGTGGAAGAATGGATATATGTTTGTTACTCTTACACGGGGAATCCGCTGAACCAATATCAATGAAATTTGGCACAATTATTCCGGGGTAACATATATCCTATAGAAATCCTGTTAATTCTGCAAAAATAGGGTGACATTGAAAAGCACCAACACGCGACAACAGTCCAAGCAAACGAAGTTGCGGGTAAATGCAATTTTTTATATATTGTAAACTAGCATCTCAGAAAGCAGGATTAGAGATTACATCCACCATGATACTGTAAAGTAGTTGAGATATTCCACGAATTTTCTGGGGATTTATTCTAGGTTTCATGACGAAGTTTTCCTTCATTGCAAAAGACATAAATTATTCCAAGGCCCAAGCCAGAGTACAATTTAAAATTATGGCGTTCCGTGTACAATATAAAGTTACCAGTCTTCATTTTATAAAATGAGACAAGCGTGGAGGCAACGAAGGTATATTCTAATTCAATCTATCCAGTACGAAGCTGTCTCGACCTTCCGCCCCGACCCGGAGTTATTACCATAATATAACACCACTTCTTGTATCTCCGACGAATAACACTTATCTAAAAGTTCCTTGTTTTGTCTTACACGGCATCGTCGCTAAAAGGGAATACTTGTACAAATAAATAAACCCGCCTTAAACGCTTGTCACTGACAATCCCTGCGCTGATCCGACGAGTCTTTTTTTAGACATCGCTGTAAGTTCTTGAAATTGACCCTTATCTCTGTCGATTTTTTGTCACACATGTTTCGGATTAGAGCTTCACAGAATGGTATGATATGTGCGACCTACCGCAGAACTATGTTATAACTTTCAGCTTAATCTCGTGTAATCCGTTCTGCGCTGTGAAGTTTCACGGAATTAGTAGCTATTTTTACAACATTGATCTATAATAATTTACTGGAACAGGCTAACTATTGGTGTTTTAACTTTAAGTGTGCGTAAAATATTAATTACTTTTAGACTAATTTTAAAAGTCGCTTATGCAATTTAAAGTTAAATTATAATACAAAATTATTACTACAGTACAATATCCAATAGCCTTCAAACCAAGGTCTATTGCTTATGTCACAACTTTTTTTCAATAAATTGAACAAACGTCAGCGTCTCTGTTCACAACAAGCAAAGTTTATATTGCAATATATGCGATTATTCTTAAGCATAATTAAACATAATGTTAATCGTTTTAATGTGGCGACGAAAGTTGTTAAACTATCTTCAATTGGATTTTAAACAAATCAAAGGTTAAAGATAAGCTTAAGTTTAAAAAATACGTAAAAATAATGGTTTGGAGTCTTTAAGGGTGTGATTAAGGTGTAATGGTATGTTGTGAAGTTGTAAAAGACTAATTAAACTATAATTAACTAAGACTCATTATCAACTCTAATATCCACATAACATTCTTGTATGTTTACTGATAATTTTAACTAAAAATATAATTTAAATTTGGCTAATTGTTTTAACTGATTTAAATTGTAATTTTAAGTGATATCCTATCCTCCTATCCTATATAATTTTAACTGATAGATATCCTTGTATTAGCTTAGTATGGTTACCAATATTATTTTTATACTAGTTTCTATCAGGAGAAATTGACTTGTATATATATAGTCCTCCAATAACAACAAATTTATCTGGTGGTTTTTTGTTTACCCGAAATGTACGTGTTCAATTGTATATATCAATTTAGCATATAAATTTGTATAGGAAATAGCATACCCGTCACTAGAAGCCGAAGAAATATCAATTAGTTAAGCTCGCTTACTAAGTTATATCGCGGCAGTCTACACGGAATAATAATTTCCGTTTACAGCTGTTTCTTAAAATGGAGAAATGTAAAGATTTTCAACATAATTCATTATATTAAAGTAATAAGGGACCAAGGCGTTCCAAATTGCAAACAACAAATGCAAAGTATCCTTTTCAGAATTAAAATAAAACAGATCTGAGCAGAACAACCAGAATTACTGAAATTTCTCATCGTAGCGTAAAGCCGAATGGCGGGCACTTACTACGAAGATGTAACGGATGTTAGGGCCTTAAGGTAGACCCTTCACTAAGTGGACAGAAGACCTCAAAAGATCTTAGGGAGCCCGTGAATCGAAGCGAAATTCCGTCAAGAAAATTATGTTCAATCGTTCGTTGAAGATACAATTTATATATTTGTAGGAAGCGGAAATAGTTAAATGTCTTGTTTTCTCTTAAGTTAAATGTCTTGTTGTTGTTAAGTAAACGGAAACAGGGTTCACAAGTGATCAATAGGTAGGCGAAAGTAGGGGCTTTCAAATGAGTTGGGATTGCCTTTGTCACACTTAATTTTCCAATGGCCATCTTGTAGAAAATATTTGCAGTGACCAAGTAATTGCCTTTTCAACAATTGTTTTTCCGAAAATCATGAAATAGACACTTATTTTTATTATTATTAATTTGCAGTTGGTACTGATTTTGCTATATGTATAGGCCTTATTACTCAATCTTGCTTAAACTTTCCTTTTGAAAGCGATAATGATTTAAATTGGCATTATTCTATTTCTAATTTGTCAGATCGCAGTTTTGGCGTTTACTGTTTAAAAAATAGATATTATTATGCCACTTTTATCATGAAATCCATGGCATATATTTTATGGTATATAATCTGAACATCCCGCCGTGTGGTATCCAGCTGAGTAGAATAGAACATCCTCATTCCTTACCGAGGTGTCGTAAAAGGCGACTAAGGTAAGTTGACACGCATGCGGTATCCGGTTGAGTAGAATAGACCACCCTTTTTCTTACCGAGGTGTCGTCAAATACGTCAAACTAAGGTAAGTTGACGTCTGGCAGGCGGTCGTTCGAAAAATACAAAGTGAAATCATGTGACAACATGTTTATAACATAGACCCCACTTAGAGCGGCATAAGGGCAGGAGAATGATATTCTGAACATCGCTGTTAACGGCTGTGTTTATAAAAGTAGATAAATATAAGAAGTTTTTGATTTGGGGAGAGTTACTTTGATATATTAGTCAGCCAAAAGACATAAACAAGTTATGAACCGAACACTAACAGACCGCAAAGTTTGTTTTAAAAGGGCCAGTAATATTTTTTTGGTTCTATTTAGGGTGACCATTTTCCATTCGAAAAATATTTATACTCTTAATAAAATAATATACATAATTGAATAGATATTCTGTGAATATTAATGTTAAAAATTTCAAAAACTTATGATCATGACTTGCAAAAAGCAACATTGTATTTTTCTATAATTTTTTTTTATTTGGCTAGGAGTTACATTCCTAGTAGATCATATCAAAAGTAGAACTCAAAAGTGCTTGTAGAAGTTTATTTCAAATAAACATATTTTGAGTAAGAGTTTGATTGTATATTATTATTATTATTTTTCTTTTATCTGCGTAAGTTACACTACATGAAATTAAAAATACACCTTAGATTTACCAGTGGTGTAAAGATTATGTAAAGAATAAGATGAACTTACTTAGAGAAGAAAACTGAGTTATCCTTTTTGAATTTTTCCGAAATAAAATTTTACTTACGTATTTGTTCTTGGGAGTTACAATCTATCTTTACGTTACATTTTCTACATATCCGTTATGTTGTTGGAAAACTTATACGGTACAAACAAACACGTATTTAAACTTTCACCATTATTCGAATTAGTGGAATGATATATTAGATATCATTTATATACTAATACAGTGTTTGTCATATGATTATCAGGACATTTTTTTTCGAATTGACTGTATACTGTTAGCCCTAACGGCTTTTACAGCGTGACTGGGCGGGACGGGCGAGCGCAGGAGCATCGTCGAGGTTGCGAAATGCGGAGAGAAGAGCGCAGAAACTCTACTAGCGTTGGTAAACGTCGTCCTAAGGTTGCCTCCTCTGAGGCTGGACACGCCTTAGGTGTACATGTGTAGAACAGGACATTAGTGATATTGTAAGTAATGGGAAGTACTATTTATAGTATCGAATATTTATTTTTGCAGTAGGTAACCCTAGTCCCATCCAAACAGTGTTGCGGAGACATTTGTTTGCACAATGATCTTGTGTATTTCTTTTTAATCTGTGACGAGGCGCAGCTGTACTGTGGGCTGCACCAGCTGTGGCTGAGGGCACTCGAGACTCTCAAGTCAAGCACTACATTATTGAAGCAATGCCTCGCTCTTGTGCAAACTTGAAGTTTCTCGCCATTTAGGGCTTTGACACACAAATTGTTGCCGTGTTCGTGAAGCCGGGAACTTAATTGAAGTTGTACGTCGTGAATAGAATGTAATTCAGTATAATGCTATGGAATTTCCTTTGTTATTCGTCGTTTTATAATCGTTTATAAAAGTTTGGAACACACTTAAATAATTTCTACTTGGAAAAAAAATCTGAGTATTGTTTTTGTAATTACGTCCGCCATGTGGTATCCGGCTAAATAGAATGGATCACCCTCATTTGTTACCGAGGTATCGTAAAAGGCGACTAAGGTAAGTTGAAGTTGAATGATGTTTTAGTAATTACGTTTTGTGCTAAATTTTAGCGGACACAGAGTTCTATAAAAATTATATAGTATAATAAAAAAAACTGTAATAAACCCGCGTAATTTAACATTTTACAAAGCAGCAAAGTACTAACCTTTTTTAACTTAGTTGTTACTTGTAACTTGTAACGTTATTTGTACGCGATAATACAAATAAGATTTAAATAAAAGTTGCATCTTTTAACAATAAAAAATACAAATGTACACTCTGAAAAGCTGGCTTCTATTAAAGTAATTTATAATTTATTGTTTTCTCTAGAGGTAAATTTGCGCAGTATAAGAAAAATAGCAAGAAACTAATAACAATATTTTATAATAGTAGTTTCATAATAAATTCCTTCTTCATAAAGTAACTACTGGGCATAGGCCTCCTCTCTCCGTTTTTGGAGAAAAGGATTGGAGCCAACCACGCTGCTCCAATGCGGATTGGTAGGTTAATCATATCCTCTGAATTTACTGGTGATATGCAGGTATCTTCACGATGTTTTCCTCAACCGAAAAGCTTGTGATAAATTACAATTATCAATTAGGCATATAAGTTTTAACGTATAAACTCATTGGTCCTGCCCGGGGTTTGAACTGGTGACCCCTCAAAAGGGTCGCACGGTCTCATCGCTGGGCACAGCTTTTTCATAATCAAAAACAAATTTGCGCAAACGAAATGAGACTACATCCACGCACGTAATGAGCTATGTAGATATAAACAATTGCATATAACACAGACAGGCTATTTTACAGAAAGTCAATACGATCCCAATGCAGGCTTCATGAAGTCCAACCAACCATTCACGGCACGTCGATTGACTGGCAGCGTGCATACATTTACAGCGTCTGCTTCGCCTTTACATAAACATGTTTTTACGATTTTAATCTTTATTAATAATATCCCCATGGTTTATAACCGCATATCACATAATTCGTGGATCACGCTACGCCTAATTATGCTTGCCAATAATATGAAATTGCTAGGACACAATAGGGTTTGTATACTCGATTAATTTTCGCACTCCGAATTACACTCCAAATAGGATAAGTTTAAATTATATTTATATATAATTATAGTTATATTTGACAATTGTAGGTTATAAAAATAGAGGTCTCTATGGACATGTTTCTCAATCAATATAACTCTCAATAACAATGCTTAATTTTTTTTTTTTTATACAGGAAAAAAACCCCTTATGGGTACCGCCGCCCGACGGGGACAGGCGGCGGTTATGTCGGACTCGCACCGACTAAAACGACCTGTGTGCTCCACCACGCTGCCGATGGCAAGGACAGGGTATCATTGTACATATTGCCCCCATCCCGCCGACAGCTCTGATCCCAGAGAATAAACACCTCCGGGTAGGGGCCCCTCGAATGAGAAGCCCCCTTCCGCTAACCGGTGCATCGGGAGCACCAGATGCACCGACCGCCTCGGGGACCTGTAAGCCAGGTGTCCGATGTACCCCGTTCGGAACACCCGAAGGTCCCCAGTTAGGGCGGCAGACGATGGGCTTGGGCGAGTCACTAACACCTGGACTCACCAGCAGCAGATTGGATCCAGAACAACAGTTCGTGGAACCGCTCCGCCGCCTCCCTCCGCCCCCCTCTGCAGAGCAAAGGGAGGCCATCGCTGCCCACGATCGCTCCCTGCCCACCGTGTTAACAATGCTTAATATCTTATACCGTAGCCACCTCGATATCCCCGTCATTATAAATTAGCTTCGGCTGTAATACTGTGCAACTCTTACGAGGGGTCACGGGTTCAAACCCCGGGCAGGCACGAATTACTTTTTTTGTTAAAAATTAATTATGTGTTTAATTGATAATTGCAATTTATCACACGCTTTTCGGTAAATGAAAACATCGTGAGGAAACCTGCATATCCCTAGAGAATACTGGGGATATGTGAACCTACTGATCTGCATTGGAGAAGCGTGGTAGGTCTTAGCTCGAATCCTTCACTCCAAAAACGGTGAGAAGAGGCCTATGCCTAGCAGTGGGAAAGTAACAGGCCATAACTTTTATATAGGTACATCGGAATCTTCTTACAGTTAGGAATCCTATGAGATTGGTTTACCAAAAATATAGGTACCCAAAAAGACCTTGTCCCACGCTGTTTTGTTACGTAAAGTTAGTACCTATTTAGCTATATTGAACAATTTATAGAATTAGGCGTTACTTTGCGGAGATCCATAATACAAAAGTAATAATAAAATTATTTTGCTATAATCCTTCATCAATCCAGCGCAAAGGCTTTGCGATTTTGGTCGTGGAGTCTATCTCCTGATGATGCTTCGGTTGCGGGGCGAAACGATTGTTGAGTTTGTGATAGTGAACGTATGTAGGTTTGTGCATGTGTTTTTTACGAATCCTGCATGTATCAGGTATGATAACCGATTGTCCACTCTACATTTAGCATTATATATATTTTCTATTTTACTTCTTCGCGGATTATAGCAAAATAATTTTATTATTACTTTTCTATATTGAACAGTTTTGCGAATAGGTTCCGTTTGTGACATTAAATACTGTATGCGGATATTTCTAGATATAATGTTACTAAAATAAAAGCCCGTAAATCCCTTTTCATTCCATATTACTAAATACTCATTTGCTCAGTCAAATTCGATCAATTTAATTTGGACGCAAAGTTCTCATTGTAAGTGGCATTGGCATCGACATATCAATAACAATCGAGTTGATCTACTTCACTCGTAGTATCCTCGTACCGTGCAGTCATTTCAAGTACCTTTCGTCCTCTACGCTAATACCATGTTCGCATCTTGCGAAAGCTAGAGAATAGTAAATAAAATAATTAGTCACATTATATTCATTTTTCTGTATTGCTGTATGAAACAATAATTATAATAATCTTTATTTATATCAAGTGTTTACATGATTTATTAACCCTAACCTAGATTTTACTGTATTTCAGGAGCCAGTGCCCTCCCTTAATATTATAGATTATTACATTGTAGTGTTAGTTTAGTTTGTAGCAGTAACTTAAAAGAGATTAGTGTGTGAAAAAATTGATATATTGTTTATTTGAAAAGCATTTTAATAAAAGTCAATTGATTGAGTCAAGTTATTTTGTATGCTCTATGTCTAATATAACTCTCTCATAAAGGTACATTATTATTGGGTGACATATTCAAAATCAAGCCGGGTCTTTACTTAATATAATTGAAAAAGGTGCATTTCAGTTGCCCTATAGTAGTACATCTTCCCTTTTAAAAACACTATTTGAAGTTTAGTTTGTTCCACTTCCTTCAATCTAGAATTTGAGTGTTATGGACGAAGCATGTCCAATTCTAAGTATGTCATATATCTCAAACGTATGCAATCCTTTTAAATTTATTTAGTTGTAGTCTATGTTTTTCAGCTTTTTAAAAGAGTGAACCGTACTTAGGTCTTAAAACACAATATCAGGAAGATAATCAACACAAAATCTAAAAACGTTAAGCTATCAGTGCCAAATTGTATGCAATTACGGCTCAATTATTTTTAATCAATCAATATAAAGTAAAAAATAATAACATAATATTGGATAGTCTGGAAATTCAAAAAAATTCTAATTCTAAGAATTACCTTTTAGTAGATTACATTTCAATAAAATCAATATCTTACAATCGCAATAATTTATGTTTATGACTTTTATTAAATATAATTAATTGTTCAAAAGTAATGAAAATATTATTTTACTATAATACGCGATAAAAATATTATATATATAAACTTTATAATATTATATATATAATATAATTTATTCATTCATTACTCTTGTATAATGGACCTCGGCAAAGTAATGCCTAATTCTTTAAATCATAATTATTTTTATAATATCGTTGACAGAAAAGATGCGTATTTATTCGCTCGTCTAGTATGGGTGTAGCGTAACATTGTAGCGGCATGGTCCATAGAGTTTAACGAGCAATTACCGACCCCAGTTCCTATATGCTACTTTAACGTTACAGTGTCCGTAATGACAGCAATGCTAAGCTCGTGTGTTAAGATTAAGAGCTTCTGACAAGAGGGGGTAACGTTAATTCTAATATGCGGGAAAAAAGTTATATTATACTTTATCTTATTTATATTAATAACCGTTCTGTGAATATTTTAGTGATAATTGTAAGCTTTCTTTGCTACTTACATTGAGCTTGAAGATGATGACATTAGTAGAATGTTCCTAACGTATCTTACGAAATACGTTAAATTACGTAATTTCGTAAATTTCGTGATGTAATGTTCAATAAAACGAAGGTATTGTTTAATTAAAAAAAAGGAAATTTACATTAAAATTACATTCACATTATCTACTGCTAAGAAAATGGTTGAATTAATTATTTGCTTTCTGCAAAAAGTTTTAATTGCCTTTTGCAAAGACGGTTTAGACTAAATGCTTAGATGTAGTTACTGTAAAGCTAAGATTACAGATATGCAAGGATATATACAAAGACAAGTTTCATACGATACTTTTTACCACAAATTGTATAAAGTATCAATTCGCAAATCTCTTTCCCTTTCGGTATTTAAGTTACAGACTAGAAAATATTTGTCTAAGTAGTTATATATTAGTAGCATTTCTCATCTATTTATTTTACCAAAATTTGTATTAAATTGATACAAGTTTTTATATAAAATTTACGTATTTGTAATGTATTTGGGATTTGAATGTAACAAAACCTTATTAATTTTTACCGTTTAGCTAATTCATAAAAAAATTATCACTGAAGCTTGGTGTAACAATGTCGAGAACCAACTGAGATCAGCAAAAGAAACATTTAATATATTATGTTGTTAAAAGGCCGTATCGTTCAGTTACAAAACCGCTAATTATTTTACTGATTGTTAACATTTAGCATACAAATCGCTACAATTTTTTTAACAAGTTAACAGTCATTAATTATTTCCAACGCACCAAATTCTTGGTATTTAACCGTAATTAATTATTGTTAATACACAGTCGGACTGAAAATCAGTTTTAAACTAAAATATTCCCTCGTATGAAATTGTGCTTTGATAAATGCGTTCTGCGAAAAAAAAACTTGTTTCTTCATACATATTCATTATTATTTAAGTATAAATAAGATTTTTGTTAAGTGAAAGGAAGAAATAAGTAACCTTAATCTTTAATATAAATTCTTATATTATTAATAATAATCTATTAATAATCTAATATCAAATATATTATAATCCTTAATATATTTGAATTCATTAATTCCTAGACAGTTCTATATATAAATGTTTTTTTTTTTACTTAGCTTACTTATGACTGCATATCTGCATATATAAATATGCAGAAATGCAGTTTATATGAAGATAGTATCCAAACTCCTAGTTATATAATAAAATAGCACAGATCGAAAATCGTCGAAATCACTTAATCATATAAAGTAGAAGTTACAGTTAGGTTACTACTTTCTGCCCCCGAATTGGCCTGCGTTTAACTTCACTACCGAGATAAGCAGAGCTTAGGTTACTCTTCAGCCCATTAACGGTTTTCATACAAAAAATCACATCAATCAGTCCATTGGGACACGACAGAAGGGCTAAAAAATTTCTTTTGCGATTATAATTTTAGTCTGGGTCTTCAAAGTAAAATGGAAGTTACTGAGCTTGAGTTGTCTTATTATCTTCATTTGAGTTATTATTCAAATTCAAATTTCCCTTTGTTCAAGTAAACTTGTAAACAAGTGCTTTTGAATAGTCAACTCTACTGCTGGTTCGGAAAGCTGTTCTCACAGAAGAGCCAGCAAGAACCTCGGCGGTTACTCTTTTCAAAATATTACTTACTTATAACTAGTATATCTGGTACTATCTAGTATAATAGTACTATGTGGTACAGGGTCGTGTATTTGAATAAATAACATAAAAATAACAGTTTGTAAGTGAATATTACCGCAACAATACAAGCATACGTTAAATGAAGTGTTATAATGAAATTGTATGTAGTAATAAATTCTTACACATACAATACAAAGGTCACATGAAAACAATCGCATCGTTACAATATCAACATTGCCTATAAATAACTTATTTATATTTAACTTATTGGCCTATAAACATGCGAGTGTGTTTTAACTAAAGCACCAATACACGCTGTATATTTCACTCGCACTATTATTAGCAGCATCACTTGCTAGTATCTAATTTAACTTGTTTTTTATATATATATTTATATATTGTTAATCTTTTATCATGGTTCAAAATTTCACACTTAATCATGATAATACATGTGTTATGTAATAGCTGTTTGCTAAACTTAAATATTGTTTTTTTTTAAATGTAAAATAATACGCAGTTTAAACTTCTAAATAGTATATTAAGTATGTTTTAAAAGATGAACAGAATTTTAAATATTTCAAAGTATAAAAAAATACAAATACCTTTACAATCCAAATTGGAATGTGAATGATAATTGCGATGTTTTAGCAAAATTAACCTTCCCAACAATTTTACCGTTTACCGAAAAAAATTAATTCGTTTATTAGAAAAAAGAAAACGAAGTCCGCTGTGCGTTATTTGGCAGAGTAGAATAGACCACCCACATTTTTACGAAGGTGTCTTAAAAAGCGACTAATTCAAGTTGACCCGCCATGTGGTATCCGGCTGAGAAAAATGGAGCAGCTACATTTCTTACCGAGATGTTGTAAACGGCGACTAAAGTGACATCAGGTAGGCAGCCGGTCGTAAAAATAACTACCAAAAACATGTTTAAACGTATTGTCCCCCACTTACAGTGGGATAAGGGCAGGAGAGTAACGATAAGTACAAAGAAAACGAAGCATGTAGTGGACGCTTAACGTATATGCATTTCCGTTACGTATAACTATGCATACCGAACATGTTTGAAATAAAAATATTTCCACGCGAGGCAGTGGGATCACATAAAAGCAATTGCATCGTCATACATGGAAAATATTTTAACGGTATCCGTAAACGGGCTCAAAACAACTTGTATTGAGTTATTTTATTGTTTTAATTCGGATTAAACATTGGTACGGGAGAATTTGAAACAATTCGGGATGCTGGGCTTACCGCAGGGGCGTTGCTATGGCAACCGACTCTGATGCCCAGAGGTAGGATACAAAATACCACTCGATACAAAACAATGCTCTCAAATTTTGCTTGAAATTTCGTTTAACGTACACGAGGGAAGCTTTTGTGTCGTACATTTTGATGAAGGCGTGTTTGAAATTTTAGATTACGATCTCGATATTACAGTACGCAATCAAGACTACTGGACTAATATAAATAGTCACTACCTTATTAAGAACTATCTTTGCCCCAGTTTATTTTATTTATTTATTTATTTATTGTTCTTTTTACACATATATTTAGAAAAGAGAAAGAAAAAAATAAAAATTAAAAAAAAAACACATGTATAAAGGCGGACTTATCCCTAAAAGGGATCTCTTCCAGTCAACCTTTGAGTAATAGAAGGAAAAGGGCTAGAATTGAAGAAGAAAGAGAGTGCGGGTCATATAGAGAAAAAAAAGTTTATATAAATTGAACTATTTAATCTATTAAATAATTAGTTAGGGCTAGAATTGAAGAAGAAAGAGAGTGCGGGTCATATAGAGAAAAAAAAAAGTTTATATAAATTGAACTATTTAATCTATTAAATAATTAGTTAATAAGTTAGAACATGGGTTCCACTGATGTCCTGTTAATGTCACTAATCATCATCTCCCTGCCCTTATCCCACTCTAAATGGGGTCGGCACAACATGTTATAAACACGCTGTCACATGATTAGGCTGCGTTTTTACGACCGGCCCCCTGCCTGCCTCAACTTACCTCTGTCGTATTTTACGACACCTCGGTAAGAAAGAGGGTGGTCTATTCAACTAAATCGGATACCACACCTTACCTTAGTCACCTTTTACGACACCTCGGTAAGAAATGAGGTTAGTCTAAAGTTACCAGATCATACACCGTCTATATTTATCTAAATATAAATTTTATTTATTCCAAATGCCACACGCGCACACGCAATGTCAATAAAAAGTTATATTATGTTTTATCTTCAGTGTGCTTAGTGCAAGTTTATTAACCTACTTACGAGCGCGTTAGCGTAACTCCAGTTTGTATGGCGCTAGAAAAGCGGCTACTAGATGTCGCTGTCACCATAAAAAGTGGCGTAACGCTAACGCGATCGAATAAGTTTAAAAAACACGCACTAAGCACACAGGCATTAATATATATTTTAAAGAAATTGCTTCTATATACAAGCGAAATCGTTTTGAGTAAATTTTGTCAACTAGTGAGTTTGGGTAACCTTTTATTTTTTGAAAGGCTCACGAAAGTTTTTGCAAAAAAAATTGTCTTTAAAAAATCATGTTTTTGACAAGTAACAGATGTGTATAAATCATAATCAATTTTACGGTTACTGAGAGGAAATCCACGGCTGCCGACATATTTATGCCCACACGTTCCGATATTGTAGTGCTATTATGTTGTCCCATATTCTGAAGTGTTTATACCTGGTGTAACCATGTTGCGTTTATCTCAGGAATGTCTGATCGTGTGTCATATTAACGATAAACCTTGAAATTACCAAAAGTAATGAAAGACTTAAATTAAAATTTATCGCAGTTTTTAAAATTAGTTATGTTTTTTTGTATTATGGATATCCGTAATCTTTATAAGCATTTAATGGCAAATTCAAATTCAAATAATTCTTTATTCAATTTGACTTTTACAAGCACTTTCGAATCGTCAGATTACAATGAATCAACTACTGGCTCGGAAAGATGATTTTACCGGGAAGAATTAGCAAATTATATATTAAATAATTTATATAGCATATAATATTATATTACATAAGCATTTACAGGCAGTTATCTATTATACTCCTCCGAAACGCTTGATCGATTTTTATTAAACTTTATATGCATATTCAGTAGGTCTAATCGGCTGCTATACATATATTTTTCATACCCTTAGGTGATAACGGTCTTCCGCCCCTAACATTTTATTATTTGGATTGTTTTTAATTATTTTAGTATCCATCCATCCATCCATCAGCCTTTCGCAGTCCACTGCTGGACATAGGCCTCCCCATGTCTGCGCCAGACATCCCGGTTCTCCGCAATGCGCATCCACCTGGCCCCGACAACCTTCCGGATATCGTCGGTCCAGCGAGACGGTGGGCGCCCTACACTGCGTTTGCCAAGACGCGGTCTCCACTCCAGGACTCTTTTGCTCCAACGGCCATCAGTCCTGCGACAGACGTGACCGGCCCACTGCCACTTCAGCTTGCATATTCTGCTAACTACGTCGGTTACTCTGGTTCTCTCGCGGATAATCTCATTTCTGATTTTATCCTTGAGAGACACTCCGAGCATAGCTCGCTCCATGGCACGCTGAGCGACTTTAAACTTGTGGACTAGTCCCGCCGTCAGTGTCCACGTCTCGGCGCCATACGTTAACACAGGTAGGACGCATTGGTCGAAGACTTTGGTCTTCAGGCATTGCGGAATCTCGGACGTGAAGACTTGACGAAGCTTGCCAAATGCTGCCCAGCCTAAGTGAATTCTCCGTTCAGCCTCTCTCTCGAAGTTGTGGCGGCCGAGTTGGATAGTCTGGCCTAGGTAGACGTAATCCTGCACAACCTCGAGAAGGATTCCGTTCACTGATACCGGTCTTGGCACGACGAGATCATTGAACATGACCTTGGTCTTGTCCAAGTTTATGCCAAGACCAACTCGCTTGGATGCATCACTTAAACCATTCAGCATTTCGCACAAGTCCTCCAGCGTCTCTGCGAAGATGACGATGTCATCCGCGAAACGAAGGTGTGAGATGTATTCTCCATTAATATTGACGCCTCGTTCAGTCCAGTCCAGGGTTTTGAAGACGTCCTCCAGCGCGTTGGTGAACAGTTTCGGAGATATTACATCTCCCTGCCTCACCCCGCGCTGAAGGTGAATAGGTCTGGTTCGCTGGTCCTGGATTTGAACGGTCATTGTTGCCGTATTGTAGATACATCTCAAGACCTCGATATATCGCCAGTCGATATGACATCGCTGCAGAGATTCCAGAACAGCCCAGGTCTCAATGGAGTCGAAGGCTTTCTCGTAGTCCACAAATGCCATACACAGCGGCTGGTTATACTCTTGGGTCTTCTGTATAATCTGCCGAACAGTATGGATGTGGTCTACGGTGCTATAGCCTTTTCGAAACCCGGCCTGCTCCGGTGGCTGGAATTCGTCAAGTCTGGCGGCAAGACGATTCGTTATGACTCTCGAGAATAACTTGTAGACGTGGCTCAGGAGCGAGATTGGTCTGTAGTTTTTCAAACGCGTTTTATCACCCTTTTTGAAAAACAAGACAACCACGCTCCTAGACCACGCTTCCGGTGTAGTGCCTGTATGGATAACGGTATTAAAGAGCTCTGCCAAGGCTTTAAGGACAGAAAGTCCAGAAGCCTTTAGCAGCTCTACCGTAATCCCATCGTCACCGGGGGCTCTTCCGTTTTTAAGCTGCTCGAGTGCCAAACTAATCTCGCCACTCTCAATGTCCGGGATGTCTTCTGTATAATGGCGCGACAGTGGTGCTCGTGGATCCTCGGTATCGCGGGTACTAGGCTTATGTGCACTCGACGAGTAAAGCAATCCATAATATTTCTCGACCTCGTTCTGGATCTCAGAGCGACAGACAACTGTCCTGCCGTCCTCTGTTTTAAGCTTCGCGAGATGACTTCTTCCTAAGGGTTTTTGAAATACTTTCGACCCCCTATTCTGCTCAATAAGGGCTTCGATAGCCCGTGTATTTGAGCAGCGGAGGTCTCTGCGTACAAGTTTTCGTATCCTCTTAGAAAGAGCTCTCTGTTCTGGCGAAGCGACTTGAGCGGACGTCATTTCACGTCTCTGTCTCATCAGATCCAGGGTTTCGGGAGAAAGTTTGGACTGCTTGCTTCGACTCGTCGGCGGAAAGTGCCTTCGACCCAGTGCACATACCGTCTTCACCACGTTGTCGGTTATCTCATTCACATCACTAGTGGTTTCCAGACAGTCGAATCGATTCTGGAGTTCCAATCGAAACTGCTCGGACGTACAGTCTATTTGGGCCAGCGTAGGTCGGAGAGTAGGCTTCATCATACGGGACCTTTCGGCTTTGAAACACATATTCAAAGTGCCTCGTACGAGTCGGTGATCACTACCGGTATTAAACCTGTTGACCACAGAGACATCTCTGAATATGTGCCTCCTATCCGACATAATGAAGTCTATCTCGTTCTTTGTCAAAGTATCGGGGCTTTGCCAAGTCCAACGTCTCTGAGGCTTCTTCTTGAAGAAAGAGTTCATTAAGAAGAGCCCTTGCATTTCGAGGAAATCGACTAGCATTTGCCCCCTTTGATTCCTGTGCCCTAATCCATGCAATCCGATTTTCGATTCTCCGCGTCTTTGTACTCCCACTTTAGCATTGAAGTCTCCCATAACAACGTTGTAGAAGGCTGACGTAGTGCCATGCAGAGCTTGAGATATGTCCTCATACATGGATTCGACCTCGTCGTCAGAGTGTGCAGAGTTCGGCGCATATACCTGTATCACTTTCAGGGAGTACCTGTCGGTGAGTTTAAGTACAAGGTACGCTACCCGGGTCGACACACTACTGACTTCCACAACGTTGTTAATGAGAGTCTTGTGAACCAGAAAACCGACACCACCGTGAGAGACCTTATCACCTTCACGGAAGTAGAATAAGTGACCGGAATCTAGGGTTACCGTATCCTCACCCTCTCTTCGGACTTCAGATAACCCAAGAATACTCCAGTTTATACGACTTAATTCTACCTCTAGTTCGGTGAGGTGATGGTCCAGCCGTAACGTTCGTCCATTATACGTTGCCAAATAAATCGTTGGTTGGCAGCCTACCGTAACCCGGTGATTCTTCGCACCCTCCGCCCCACCGTTACCGCGACCGCTGCCGTAATCGGGAATAGTGGGGCTGCCGGGAACTGAGGGCCGGAACTTTCTGGACACTTCCATATGGGGGTTGCTGCCCATAGTCACCACGCTGGGCAAGCGGGTTGGTGACCGCAGAGCTGACTCATTCGACACTAGAGGCGCTGCTGCCCACCTCTGGCCTGGGATTTTAAGTCAGCTTGATTGGATGGTTATACCGCCATCAATCGGTCGCCATAGCCTCGTCTGTTATTCGGCAGGGGGCACCGCGTGCAGGTGAGGTTGGCATTTGGGAGCACTAGTTGTTATGCGTACTCCCCTTACCCCCCTTATTTTAGTATAAACACTAGAATTTCAGAAGAAATATAAATGAATATGGCAAAACAACGTTTGTCCGGTCAGCCAGCTATTATATTTATAATAAGAAATTGTATGATTTCGCCAACATAATGCATCCACTTAAGTGTGTTAAACGGGGTCCGTATTCGTTTAAATAAATAATTATTTCAATACGTAAGGTACAGGCCGTCACAAATTGCAAGGTATTTCAATTGACAAAGCGATTAACGGTCCGTTTGAAGTACACTCAATCACAACGCCTCCGTACTCCGTAAATTGAGCGCCGAGATCGTGGCTAAATACACCATAAAATATATTCTATTTAAATTTAGAGTCCTATTTAGATTTTCGTTAAATGTGACTGAAGAATTATAATTGTTTCTGTACTGTTTCTTAACAAATTTTTAACAGTATATCATTTTTTAGCTGTTATAATGGTTCAAGTCTGAAAGGACTATTAAGTCCTTCGCTGGGCAAAGATAGGATAGTGAAAAATGCGGAGAGTACAGTGCTCGAGTACTACTCCAGACGAAATTTTACAATGTTTGAAAGTTAAATTCATTGTATCACGTTATAATATACTAGTAATCGCCAGTGGCTCCGTCCCCGTGATAAAATAAAACCGTAATATAGTCTCTTGATAGCTATAAAAATGGTTGAAGTGGGTTAACCTTAAAAGCTACACATATGGCCTTTTATTTAGAACTTTTAGAGGGGAACTATTTTGATATACATAATTTTTGAATAACTATTACCTTTTACCCAGCGCACGCAAGGAAAGCTTTTAATTTTGCCTTTTCTTACTATTTTTTTTTGCTGCTCCTCCTATTCATCATAGCGTAATGTTATATAGCCTATATCCTCAATAAATGCTCTATCTTACACCAAAATAATTTTTCAAATCGGTCTAGTAGTTCTTGAGATTAGTGCGTTCAAACAATCAAACAAACTATAAAGCTTTATATATAAGTATAGATTACTGAGTACAAATCACAGATACAGGACTAGTATAAATTATAATTACTCTCAGAAGACGTTTTTAACGAAAGCTATGATTATTTCATATTAATGCATGTTATCCAACATCAATGTTTAGATAAAATAATTATAGTGAAATAAAAGTATGTGCAGAAAGAAATAAAATTGTATGACAAAACAAAAACCTTGTAAAGTCGCGTAAGCACAAAAGCGACAAATTTATATATCTGTTATTAAAACAATTCTGTTTTAAATTAAAATTTATAAATCTCAGTCAAGCGTTGTTGGTAGAGCGAGCGATTCAGTTCGGTCTACTTTCATTTGGCAGCTCAAGTTAAGGGCTATCGAACCCACGTGATGGAAAAAAACTATATTTTTCAATTTACGAAACCATTCAATTTCATTTTAGAAACTCATTTGGATACGCATAGAAAGCATGTTCGAATAATAACACTACTAGTTCAATGACGATGTGCTTTAATAATTGTTAATAGAATGTATGACCCGTGAATTTGATGTATTAAAGGAAAATACTATAAAACTTAGCCACATATAACTATACCAATATAAAACTAAGATTTTCTACTTTGGCCTTTTGGTAAATTCAAATTATTCTTTTATCTTTAAAAAGTAGCTTATGTCATCTTCAGCCCCAACCCAACCAGAGTAATAAAATAGTTGTAATAATAGATAATACTCAAATAAATGTACAGCGCCGTGTGGTATCCGGCTGAATAGAATAGTACCAACCTCTTTCCTTACCGAGGTGTCGTAAAAGGCGACTAAGGTAAGTCGACCCGCCGTGTGGTATCCGGCTGAGTAGAATAGACCAACCTCATTTCTTACCGAGGTGTCGTAAAAGGCGACTAAGGTAAGTTGACCTACCGTGTGGTATCCAGTTTAGTAGAATAGACCACCCTCTTTCTTACCGAGGTGTCGTAAAATACGACAGAGGTACGTTGACGTCAGGCAGGCGGCCGGTCGTAAAAACGCAGCCAAATCATTTGACAGCATGTTTATAATATGTTGTGCCGACCCCACTTAGAGTGGGATAAGGGCAGGAGGATGATGACTCAAATAAATATACAATCGTATATTTATTTGGTGATATATTAGTTTTGTTAATTGCAATAAGTAATAGAAACGATACGTCAAAATATAGTAATTATTTACATAATCATCCCACATGTTTAAATATGATTTGGCTACGTATTTTACGAACGGCCGCCTGCCTGACGTCAACTTACGTTAGTAAGTTAGTTTGTACGACACCTCGGTAAGATGTAATCTATTCTACTCAACAGGACATCACACGGTCGGTTAACTTACCTTAGTCATCTTTTACGACACCCCGGTAAGAAATGAGGGTGATCTATTCTACTCACCCGGATACCATACGGCGGATTATAGTAATAATGTATAATAGTAAAATAAAGTATAACATCTATTTTTATACAGAAAGTGTACTTTTTTTTGTATTTGATCTAGTTAGGTTTTAGAATTTAGAATAGTCTAGCTTTAAAGCGGATTTAAAAGGCTTTGCCTGTGACAGGGAGATTAACGATGTATATAAGAGAAATCTCAACCTTCCTCTAATAAATCTCGACTTTTAATTCAACTGGGGTGTCAACTGAGACCGTAACGACAAAATTTCAGCTCCTATGTCATTAATTTAGTATAACTTACTTAATTAGGATTAGTGCTAAATGGTTTCATTTTCTCGTAGCTTAGCGTTAATGAATTGATTTATGAATTTATGAATTTTATTATTTGTCATAGAATTTAGTTAGATACTAATTTTTTGAAGTTAGTGTACAGGGGTTCTAAATTAGATTATGTAGGTAATTACAAATTTATAAGATTCTTAATAATCGACGAAATATAATATATATTGTTGTGGTCATATATTATACTTGTCCAGCTAATATTTGGTTGCTTAGTTCAGTTTTGGAATAACTGTTTCCGTTCCAAAGATTTTGTTTATTTTATTAAAGTATTATACTTTTATATTCATTTTTTGCTAATATAAGTAGTTTTTTATCATTAATTAAGATCTTTTGATGAGTAGCATACAGTACGTTTAAAAATAATAATACTGCAATACTTTAATTTTTAAACTTTACGGTAATGCATCTTTACACATCTCCGTTGTTATAATGTAATTCCAAGATGAATCAAAGTTTTTAATTTAGTTACTAAGATTTCTTAACAAGCTTCGCTAATTTTCTTGGCAGGACTTCTGAAAGTTTTAATTGCAACAGAGCGTGCAAAACGAATTGAAAGAAAACGTTTGAGTCCAGATTAACTTAAGTTAACCGCAATGTTCAAGCTGTATTTATTTTTATTACAAGACATCTAAACTTGTACCTACAAGGCCGAAGCGGGTAAAAATGAAACGAAAAAGTTTATAGGAAAAAGTGAGTGCAGTTAGAAGATAGTGAAAAAAAAGCGAGCAATTTAAACTTTTACTTTGAGGTGAAGGGGACTGCAATTTATAAGTTGCCCTAAAGGAAATTACAAGATAAGTCTTAAGTTTTATTTGCTTCTTTTCTGTAGTTATTTATTATCTTTTAGAAATAAAAATTGTCTACTGATATAAAAAAATATTTAGCACTAATGAAAAGATTTAGAAGGATCAAAGGATTGATTGATAAGAAGGAGTTTCTCATCTATATCCTATATAGTGTATCTATATCCAAAATATTCATAGATCATATATAGGATATCTTATATATTAACTAACGAGTCCATCCTTCGAGAACTTGGCATCAAGCAGCGCTTATCCTCGTTCAAGGTCGAATTCTCACTTTTTTCGGACACGTGTCTCGTCGGGGAGATGCCTCTGTAGAACGCCTTGTAGTACAGGGGAATATCGAAGGCACAAGACCGCGCAGCAGATCACCAATGCGATGGACGGACCAAGTGAAGGCTGCCTTTGACGGTCCTCTTCATAAATGTACCAGGAAGGCAGCCGTCCGAAAAGAATGGCGTCGAATGGTCAAGCGCGCCACCAACCCTACACTGACGACCACGACCGCTCTGCCAAGAGTGCAGCGACCAAGAAGAAGATATATTATCTATGACTATAATGTTCTCGAACAACGTCATGGAAAGACGTTAATTAAAAAAAAAACGAATTCGAAAATATATTGTAGACAGCGACATTTTTAATCAGTGTTGTAATTTATTGTTGCTAGCAACACTTCATAATTTCAGGTCAGGGTATAATTCAAGGTCAGGTCAAGAACAGAGGTCTACCACAGTCCGATAATAGTCCTCCACAGCGCGTCGCTTCAAGCCGGGAGGCACCCTTAAGGCGACGCTCCCAGGATGCTGCGGGCCTCTTTCGAGACCCGCTCTCCTAGCACTTCACCCCGGCGATGCTTCTGCGCTCGCCCACTCTCCCGGTGACGCTGTCAAAGCCTTCATGGCTAACAGCATTAGTTAGTGTCCGAAAAAAAAAAACAGAGGTCTCTTTTACGATCGGTACTTGCGTGCGAAAGCTCTGTTAGTTAATCTGTTCACGTCAGCTATTTTGTTTGTTTGGTTACAAATGTATTAATTTAGTTCTCTTTTTTAAATCCTACTTTGGATCCTAACAATATATTAAACAAAAGAGTAACAAAAACAATGAACTATTTGTGAAACTTTAGTGATCAAAATAAGAGTTCAATGCCACCATAGCGTGCAAACAGACAATGCTGCATTTTAATTTTCTCTTCAGCTCAACAATGGACCGTATTCGTTCACAGATGAACCCCGCTCATCTGGCGTTAAACAATACCTGTTCCAACTTGCATTATCACCAACGTAATGGGTTTCGGCTGTTTCTAAACTGAAAAGATGTGTAGCTGCATGATAAATGCGCGTGTTTTCCCACGTTTTAATAGGGTGTTTATGGTAATCGTGTATTGTATTGGGAATATTTTGTTGTAGAACACGCTTCGAGAGGCATGTACATGTTTTCAAGGGTCTAGTTAGATGCACCTACATCTTTAATATTTAAATGAGTTAATCTTGTATATATATTATTCTGAATTTTGGTATCCGAAGCCGTCTTACTTACCGAGGTGTCGTAAAATACAAAGTTGATATCAGGCAGGCGGCCGGTCGTAAAATACGTAGCCAAATCATGTGACAGCATATTTATTAGATGTTGTGCCGACCCTACTTAGAGTGGGATAAGGGCAGGAGGATGATGTATGTAAAATTTTGTGTTCTATGTTTTTGTATGATTCATACTGTCTATTTCAAAATAGAGAATCTTTTCAAATCGATTACCAACAACAAAAGGTCGATGGCATATAAAATGCATGTCAATCTGCTATGCGATTGAGTCAGTGCAATGCCTTATTACGTCAGTTCTCAATACGGCTTCAGACGATTGCTTTAACTTAATGGAATAACAATTTATCACGCATCGCTTTTAAACTAAGTGACATAGACAGGTTATCTGAAGGGTTTCGACTGGGGATGTTTATTGATGTTACTTTATCTGTTACTTTACCTAAGTTGAACTTGTTGTTACTTTATCTAAGTTTCAGATCAAACAGTTATTAATTAGTAAGTCAGTTATTAAGTAGAGGTCCATAATACAAAGGTAATGAAAATATTATGATATTGCTATAATCCGCAATAAAAGAAAATATATGTTATGCTAAATGTAGAGTGTTATATCCGTTCTGATACATACATGCAATTTGTAAAAATCTTGCACTACCCACCAACAACACAACAATACAAAAGCACTGCGCACATTCACTGCTACAATCGAAGTATGCTGTTTTTTAACATAATCCCGCTCCCTTTAACATGATCAGAACCCTTTTTTGCTTTGTTAATTTTAAAATGTTTGTTTTATATAATGTACCCTATATGGGTAGCCGACAATATTTTGTAGTTCCTATGCTGCCAGTTTAGCTTTCATTTCTTAACTATTTAAATTTACAAATTATAATTGAACAATTTTTATTGTTTCATTCATTTTTATTCTAACGAGTGTTCTGTTTAACCTTATATGTCCTTACTTCTGTTTAACCTTATATTCCTAAACAAGTTGTATTTAATATTCTTAATAGTAACAGTTACCTAATATTTTAGTAGTAGTTTTTATCAAAAAATTCCTGTAAGTATTATATTTGTATCATTTTTATCCTTTTACTAATATAAATGATTTCGTGACTAACTTCTTACGATAACGCTGTACTCGCCTTAAATAGTGTTTTACCTAGAACTTGCCTTATGAAAAAGTGTATTACTAAGTATGTGTAAATTGGCTTGTCATAATAAATAAAATAAATGATAACTCAAAAATTCAGCAAATATATTTTGCATTCGAGCTAAAATATTCAGGAAGATAAACTTTTAAACGAGTGATATACATTCGACACTTATCAAAGTGACACACTCGTATGGTTTAAAACTGTCTGTGCGTCATTGAAGGCGTGTCCTGCAAGTTTTATGATGCGTCTGACGGTCGAGGCGTCGAGTATTTACCACACAACTTTTTCAACAACTTTTTTACCACAATATATATCTTTTACTATGTAACTACAAGGTAAATGAGTTAATGATCTATAACTGGCCCGTTGGCGCAGTGGCTAGTGATCCTGCCTTCAGCGCCGCGGGTCACGAGTTCGATCCTCGCCGAGGGCCAACATTTTCTGTGAACAATTTGTTGGTTGTACGAGCCTGGGTGTATATTTGTATTAAAGTATTTATTTAAAAATTATATATGTATATATTTACCAGTTGTCTATCACTCATAACACAAGTATTAAGTTACTTTAGGTACGGACGACCGTGTTGTATGTGACCTGTGATATATTTATATTATATTAATGAAAACTCATTCTCCTGCTCTTATTACATTTTACGGCACATTCAATAAACATGTTGTCACATGATTTGGCTACGTATTTTACGACCGGCCGCCTGCCTGACGTCAACTTATCTTAGTCGTATTTTACGACACCTCGGTAACAAAGAGGGTGGTCTATTCTACTCAACCGGATACCACACGGGTCGACTTACCTTAATAACCTTTTACGTCACCTCGGAAAGAAATGAGGGCGATCTATTCTCAGCCGGATACCACACGGCGGATCGACTTACTTTAGTCGCCTTTTACATCTCGGTAATCAATGAGGGTGGTCTACTCAACCGGATATCACACAGCTACTTTACGAGATTCCAATCGTTATACTTATGCCTGATAACATTATTTATAGCTCGTAATGAATGAAAAATATAATAATTAGAAAATATAAACGGACGGTAATGACTTTTGAGATATATTTATCGACTGTAACAAAGAGGTTTATTGAAAATATCTGACCAGTAATAAATTACTGCTTCCTCTATTCCGCTTATCGCTAGTAAAAAACTGAGGGCAACGGCCAACGATAACAGTAATAAATCACTTTAGTAATTGTTTTTTTTTTCTAGTCCCATTAACTCGGAAGCTTTATTAATTATGTAACAACGCATTACTTGTTTGTTTGTGTAAGGTTTGAATAATACTTGAATAATTCAAGTGCTCGTTATCATTCGAATAATTGGGATATTTACATATGCAGTTGATTAATGAAACTCATTAAAATATTTTATGCGTTTTGTTGACATAAGGGTGAAATAAATATGGCTTGTATTGTCATATAGTACTTTAACTCAATATATTGTTACAACATGTTTTTAACACAACCTCCTTCATAGAGTTGGCGATTAATATGAAAAAGCATTGTGGCTGTCATATTTTTATGTGTCATTGTTTATCATTAGTACTTACAAAATGACGCCGTGTGGTATCCGGCTGAATAGAATAGTACCACCCTCATTTATTACCGAGGTGTCGTAAAAGGCGACTAAGGTAAGTCGACCCGCCGTGTGGTATCCGGCTGGGTAGAATTTACCAACCTCATTTCTTACCGAGGTGTCTTAAAAGGCGACTAAGGTAAGTTGACCCACCGTGTGGTATCTGGTTAAGTAAAATAGACCACCCTCTTTCTTACCGAGGTGTAAAATACATGTGACAGCATGCTTATAACATATTATGCCGACTCCACTTGGAGTGGGATAAGAGGAGGAGGATGATGAATTTTACTATTACATTTGTATTATAGTAAAGTATAGTCAGGGGTATCCATTCCCACTTTTCTCAAGTCAGGGGTATCCATTCCCACTTTTCTTGGACCAAAAGTTGTGGTTTGGTACACGGGTACGCGACCCCGGCTCCCCGAGCTACTACTGTCTTTGTCTTCCTATTGTTCAGCCAGTAGTATCCCACTCCCATTGTATCCCTTGTGATTGTCACCATACTCCTTCCCGATCCCCATCCTACATTCCTTCTCGAGGTCTAACAAAAGCAGTTCCCTCCTGTGTAATACAAAAAAAGTCTGATTCGGCGAGGATGGCGACCCAATGCAGATATTGCAAGAGGGCTCGGCAGAATCGGCGTCTCAGCAAGGCAAGGTGGATGGCCTAGGGCGATAGTAGAGGGCGTATAGTTACTATCGGCCAGACACAACATCCGACCTCTCCTCCAGTCGTAGCGGTTTCCCGTTCCACTGAACCGGGGAGGGGAAGGACGAGTGTGTGCGCTTGCGTTTGCGCGAACGTCTGCGCACCCTAATATATCCTGCGCAATTGACCGCTTTCGACTAATGGACTCCGATTTCCCTTAAGTCCTATGGCGATGGGTTGAAGTAGAGAGGTCTGGTTTGATGCAAGCTAGGCTTTGTCTGATTCCTGCACATAGGCGGTCCCAGGGGTGTGAGTACACACCGTGGTCGCTTTCACATTGCAAATTGGGGGCGACAATGTGGTTTCGGCAACACCTGGGGTGACGAAGCAGCCCTATTTAGGGAGGCACTGCTTTCCTCGCTCAGCCGAGGAGGGGGCTAGAAAAGGTGCCCTAAAAAAATGCTCGTCCTCACATCAAAGGTGGTAGTAACCGCGGCTGCCATCGCATCACTCTAATACGTGGTCGACGTTACAAAAATAAAAATAGAATCATGAAAACACCTATCATGACTTTTGGCGCGTGGAACGTGAGAACGCTAATTGATCGAGATGGCAACGCCTGTCCTGAACGCAAAACCGCAATAGTAGCTCGTGAACTTCATCGCTATAATGTTGATGTGGCTGCGCTCAGTGAAACACATCTTGCTGATGAAGGAGAGCTCGTAGAAAAAGGAGGTGGCTACACTTTCTTCTGGAAGGGTACCTCTTCATTGGAACCTCGTCGTTCAGGTGTAGGATTTGCCATTAAAAATCAATTAGTAAAGCAACTCCATGAATATCCTGTACACATCTCGGACCGCGTGACCACATTGCGCCTTCACCTGGATAAAGACAACTACCTTAATGTCATAAGTGTCTATGCTCCAACACTAGATAAGTCTGATGACATTAAAGATAAATTCTATGATGATCTATCTCAATGTCTTAACAGCATAAACGCCAAGGAGCAGATTTTATTGCTAGGCGATTTCAATGCCAGAGTTGGTCGGGACTATGAGGCTTGGCCTGGAGTTCTGGGAAGACACGGAGTCGGCAACATGAACAGCAATGGTCAGTTGTTACTCAGTTTTTGTGCTCAATTCGATCTTGCGGTAACGAACACTATGTTCCGGCTTGCCGCCAAGCACAAAACAACGTGGATGCACCCACGATCCAAGCACTGGCATTTGATAGACTATGCTATCATAAGGCGAAGAGACTTCGGTCAAGTCCAAATCACCCGTGTTATGCGTGGGGCTCATTGTTAGACTGACCATCGACTTATTGTCACCAAGCTGAGGCTACGCCTCCGTAGACCACGTAGATCTACTGTGAAAAGGCCTGCGTATTTGAACGTGGATAGGCTGATGTTAGACAACGGGGCTAGAGAGATTTACGCTGAAGCCTTATCTGGAAAGCTGATGCCAGTAAATGAGACCGATGATGTCAATGCTGCTTGGAGATCCTTGGCTTGTCATATCCTAGAAACCGCTTCAGCTACTTTAGGTACGAAAGACCGGCATAGTGAAGACTGGTTCGATGATAATAGTGAGGATCTCAAGGTGGCATTCGACAAACACCGAAAGCTCTTGCGACAGCATAATCGTAGAGGTGGAAGTGTCGAGGTGGTCAAAGTAAGTGACCAGGAATTGCGAAAGCTGTCTCGACAATTAAAAGACAAGTGGTGGCAGGACAAAGCTCGTCAGATGCAGCTGCTTGCTGACACTAACCAGCTTGGGGAGTTTTACTGCGAGGTACGTAAACTGATAGGTACTTCCTACCGAGCTAAAGTACCTTTAAGGTCTTTGGACCGTATGGATCTCCTGACCAGCAAGGAGGCTGTATTAAAACGTTGGGCCAAACATTTCGATACTTTGCTTAACGTAGATCGATCAGCCGATCTAAATAATATCAGCATGATGCCTCAACTTCCCTTAGTCACTGAAATGGACGTACCCCTGTCGTATGACGAGGTTGTCACTGCCATCAGACAGCAGAAAAATAAGCGGGCGGTTGGCCTTGACCTTATACCAGGTGAACTACTGAAATACGGTGGTGAGGAGTTACACAGTTTGGTGTGGAAGCTCTTTGTTCGAATGTGGGAGGAGGAGCGAATTCCAGACGATTTTAAGTTGTCTTGCATCAGAGCCCTCTATAAGAACAAGGGTGACCGCAATGACTGTGACTCATACCGCGGTATTTCACTACTATCAGCCGCTGGAAAGGCCTTTGCAAGAGTTCTTTTAAACCGCCTAAAAGATTTGTCAGAAAAGATCCTGCCCGAAACACAGTTTGGCTTCCGACCTGACCGAGGCACTTGTGAAGCTATCTTCTCGGTGCGTCAACTACAGGAAAAGAGTAGAGAACAAGGTCGTCAGTTGTACCTCTGCTTTGTTGACTTGGAGAAAGCATTCGACAGTGTGCCTCGTCAAGCTCTCTGGATGGTGCTCGGAAAGCTAGGATGCACGGAAAAGTTTGTGAGACTCCTGCGACTCCTACATGACGATATGCAGTGCTGCGTCTCCGTAGACGGCGAACAGTCAGAGTTTTTCCCCGTTACCTGTGGGGTGAAACAAGGGTGTGTTTTAGCGCCCACACTTTTCGCCTTATACTTTACCGTAGTAATCAAGGAGGTCCTGCACACTATTTCCGAAGGAGTCCGCATCCGCTTTCGCACAGATGGCAGTCTTTTCAACTTGGCTAGGCTTAAGGCACGCACTAAGGTCTCACATGCATTGATTACGGAAATCATGTATGCTGATGATCTGTGCTTTTTGGCAGAATCCCCAGATGGCCTGCAACAGCTTATGTCCGTTTTTCACCAAGCATGTTGCAAGTTCGGCTTGAAGATCAGTGTCAAAAAGACGGAGGTGATGTCCCTAGACACTCATGGTCGTGAGACACTGACCATTAGCCTCGGTGAGGATGTGCTGAAACAGGTCGATAAGTTCCGTTATCTGGGGAACACCATAACATCTAAGTGTGACCTTGATGCTGAGATCAACAGCAGGATCGGTGCTGCAGCTGCAGCATTTGGGAAACTGTGTTCCAAGGTCTTCTGTTCGCACGACCTTACTCTGGCCACTAAGATCTCGATATACATGGCGGTTGTGCTTCCAAACCTTCTTTACTCCTCCGAAACCTGGTGTGTGTATCGCCACCACATACGCACTCTGGATCGTTTCCACCTAAAATGCCTACGTACCATCATGAAAATTCGATGGTCCGACCGAGTGCGCAATACTGAAGTATTGAGGCGAGCCAATGTCGGTGGCATTGAGAGCTACTTAATGCGTAGGCAGCTTCGGTGGTGCGGTCACGTATCAAGGATGGCGGAGGAGAGAGTGGCGAAGCGCATCTTTTATTGTGAGCTAGAGGAGGGCAAGCGTAAGTATGGCGGCCAACTCCTCAGATATAAAGATGTCCAGAAGCGTCACATGAAAAGATGCAATATTGAGCCCTCTCAATGGGAGGGTTTGGCAGCACAGCGGTCTGAATGGCGCGGGCTCGTGAAGAGGCAAATCCGCGACTTCGAGGAACAGCGTAAAGCTGAGCTCGACGCCAAGCGTGATGAGTTAAAGGCTCGCCCACCCGCTGCCATTCACTATAATTATGTCAGCGGCAAGCTCACGTGCCCACATTGCGCACGGGAGTTTGCTGCAAAGATTGGCTACGTAAGCCATATCCGGGCGCATCAGCGCCACTCCGACTAGGAGTCAAAGTGGTCGCCATGACCGAAATCGGTCGGAATATTCATTCATTCATGTGTCATTCATTGAGTTGTTGCGAAAAGAGTAAATGGGTTGACTTCGGGAAAACTGCTTTTTATTTAATGAATAAGTATAAAGGAGAAATATCGTCGCTTTTTATAATATAGTGGAATATCGCGTACAAAAATTATACTGAAAAAGAAAAACTACATTTAACAGCTTATCGAAGCTATTACATTTTAACAGTCATACTACTTTTATAATGTAACATAATATATTACCTTTTTTAAAATATGTTTATTGTATATACGTTTATTGTTTTCTATGTAGTTATATCCAAAAAAGAAAATAAACAAGTAAATGTAGCTTCATAGCATAAAGGATAGGCTGCGTTTGTAAAGAGTTTCTAAGATATTTGTCACTTGCTTAGTAACTTCGCATTAGAGTAGGGTCAGTGGTTAGTGACCGGACTATCTCCGGCGAGGCGGCCTGCGCCTTGGCTGGGTCCCTTCCATGGGATCTAGAGGCCAAGGTGCTTGCTCAGGCCTACCGCCGCAGAGTTGAAACCCGTTCATCCGGGGCAAACTCTGCGGCGGTAGATGTGGATTGGCGGAGAGCAGCTCAGGTAGAGCTCCTCCGCCAATGGAGGCGGCGGTTGGAATCGCCCAGTGCGGGATTCTGGACGATTTCAGCCATCCAGCCTATTCTCCAGGGCTGGGTCGCCAGGAGGCATGGGGTCCTCACCTACCGCCTGACTCAGATCCTTTCCGGACATGGCTGTTTCGGGAGGTATCTGTGGAGGGTGGCCCGGCGCGAAGCGACCGGTGAGTGCCACGAGTGCGGCGCCGAGTTTGATACGGCGCTGCATACGCTCGCAGACTGCCCAGCTTGGGTGGTTCAGCGAGCGGAACTTGTGGCTCAGGTGGGGCACGATCTCTCCCTGCCCACCGTGGTTCGTGCCATGGTGGACAGGGAGGAATCGTGGGCAGCGATGGCCTCCTTCTGCGAGGACGTTATGTCGCGGAAGGAGGCGGCGGAGCGGATCCGGGAAGTCGAGTCCTTGGATCCAATCCGTCGCAGGCGAGTGGGGCGCAGGCGACTCGCCGAAGTCCGTCGCATGCCGCCCTAACGGGGACCTGCGAGCGGTCCGAACGGGGTTCATCGGACGCTCGCTTGAGTTAGTTCCCCGAGGCGGTCGATGCATCTGGTGCTTCCGATGCATCGTCTAGCGGAGTGAGGGCCTAGTCTAGAGAGGCCCCGACCCAGAGGTGGCGCACTCTGAGGTTTAGAGTTGCTGCTGGCGGGGATGGGGGTAATGTGTACAACGGTACCCTGTCCCCGCCACCAGCAGCGTGGTGGAGCGCTGTCAGGTTTTTAGTCGGTGAGAGTCCGACATACCCGCCGCTCGTCCCCGTCGGGCGGTGACGACCCATAATGGGTTTTCCTGATACAAGAAAATGGTAGTGGGTCTATACGTTAATCCTTCTGTCATAGAACACGGAGATTTTTTCATGGCGATAGGATATATTGTGGTTTAGCAACTTAATTGGTTTTTTGGCGAAGAAAATCATTGTGATAAAAACATAAACTGTCAAACACGGTCCTAAGCTAGTTACGTTACTCTTTTAAAAAATAAAAAGACTAAGTTGTAATCACATTTGCATTAAAATTAACTGTGCATTGTATTTTAGAGCATATAAACTAATCGGTGAAGTGTTATCTCAAGAAATAACTGGATATTTTGTGTAATTCGTAAAATAACATTACTGTACAAGTGTCGCGGCTAGTCATTTTTGTTGTTACCCACGCATTTAATTGCATACAATAACAACCGTGGAATTTCGTATTATGGAATGTACATTACTTTCACATGAAGGGTATGGACGTTCGTAGCGTAGTGGCGATAAGAACAGTTTGAATTGATGAGTTACACAGGTTCAAAACTGACTATTTTATTCTAATATCAAGAGTTATTAATTTTTTTTTTTTTTTGCTTTCTTGGATGTTTTATGGAAACAGAAATAAGTCTCCCATTTAAATATTTTTTCATTCAAATCTCTTGAAGATAATTATATATTGAAATATGTCTTTATGCGGGACATGTAAATTGCATTTTTCTGCCGGACAAAAACGCATAAAATGTTCAAATGGTAACTGTACATTGCAGTATCATCCTCAGTGTGTCAGTTGCGATGAAAATGTATCCTATCGCTCAAAGTGGATCTGTCCCATTTGTATTTCAGCCCGTTCAAAAACAGATAGTAATACTCCGATTCAAAATAAAGGTCTAAAGAAACATACTGAAATTACTACTTTAGCTGCGCATGAGACTAATACGCTGGAATCTGTTATGAGTGAAATTCGGAGTTTTCGGAGCGAAATTAACGGAAAGCTTGAATTGCAACATTCAACCCTAAATAGTTTCAGTTCCCGATTAGAAAAGTTACAAGGGGAAGTCAAAGGAATCATTTCCAATTTTACTACATTACGAGAGGAACTTAATGACGTCACGAAATCCCTAAAGTTCCTCTCCGATTCCTACGATGAACAAGCGGCAATTAATAATGAGCAAAAAATTAAAATATCAGTGCTTGAAACAGAGAACTTGGAGCTGCGCAACAATATGGTTCATCTTGAACTGAAAATAAATCAAATTGAACAACAATCTCGCGATTGCAATCTCGAAATCCAGTGTGTGCCTGAACATAAATCGGAGAACCTGTTGGCGATAGTAAAAAAGTTAGCGGATTCTGTCAATTACTGCCTACAGGATAGTGATATTGTAAATTTTCATCGCGTGGCAAAAATGAACTCCGAATCTCAAAGACCACGTAGCATTATCGTCAAACTACCCAGTCCTTTAAAGCGCGATAACTTCTTAGCGGCGGTAAAGACATTCAATAAAAGAAATAAAGAGGAAAAACTTAATTCTACACATCTGGGTATCACAGGTACCAAACAACAGGTCTATGTTGTGGAACATCTATCGCCGAGTAATAAGCGTTTGCATGCTGCTACCAGAGTCGCTGCTCAAGTCAAAAAATATACTTACGTATGGGTTCGGAGTGGTCGCATTTATGTTCGTCAAAACGATACATCTCCTTCAATTTTAATTAAGAACCTTGATACTCTTAAAAAGTTGTAATATTTTTATATTTTTTTTTGTTTTTTGTGTCCTTTAATATTTTTATCTATTTACTTTATAAGCATGTTTTAATGACTATAAAACTATCAATATTAATTTTAAAATAATATATCAAAATGTAAGAGGTGTAAGAACTAAAACAGAAGAACTTTACCAATCTTTATTACGACTAGATTACGACGCTATTGTTATCACTGAAACATGGCTCAACGAATCAGTTTTTGATCACGAGTTTATTGATGATAGGTATCATGTTTTTCGACGTGACCGCCATTCTACTTGTTCCTTTCAAAAGAAAAGAGATGGAGGCGGTGTAATGATCGCAATAAATAAGAAACACGATGTAATCAGAAGAGAGCGTTGGGAATCACCTTGTGAGGATTTATGGGTTTCTATCGCGCTAGGTAAAAATCAATATCTGCACATATGCGCCATTTATATTCCGCCACCCGTTGAGATGAATTATTTAGAAACTTTCTTGAAAAATATGGTGTCTGTGAATCAAAAGTTTATTAATTCTGAATCGTCGTTATTAGTAATAGGCGATTTTAATTTACCTCATATTGTATGGAAAACGAGTCCGGACACACAATCACTGATACCGGAACCATCTCAGAATCCAACATATAATTATTTTCTTGATTCGATTGCTTTCTGTGACTTACAGCAACTAAATTCGATTATTAATGATAACGGCCGCATTTTAGATTTAGTATTATCAAATCATCAATCATCTTGTGTGACTAAACTAACTTCTTCTGTACTTCCTGAGGATCCTCATCACCCTGCGCTCTTAATTTGCAACAAATTCTCGAATAATTCTTATTTAAAACCTGAACGATCCACTTCACTTAATTTTAATCTATGCGATTTTGACTCAATTAACAATGACCTCTCTCAAGTAAATTGGAAAGCAGTCATGGAATCGGTAGTATGTGTAAACCAGGCTTTGGATATATTCTATGATATACTTTTACCAATCATTTATCTGCATACACCTTTAACTAAGCGCAAATCAGCAAATTATCCTATATGGTTTACTCGTAGTCTTATCAAGGCCCTAAATGAAAAAGCTAAATATCATAAAAAATATAGAAAATACAAAAACGAAATGGACAAAATAACTTTTGATAATTTAAGGAACCGCTGTGATATGCTTATAACTCGCACTTACAATAGTTTTAAAAATTCTGCTGCTAGTCACTTACGTAATAATCCCAAATATTTTTGGCGGTTTTGTAATCACAGAAAAACTAACAGCACGTCAATACCGAATCAAATGTATTTTAACGACGAAAGTGCAACTGGGGGCCAGCAAATATGTAATTTATTTTCCAAGTATTTTCAATCTGTTTATGACATCCAACGTCTATTATCACCATCTCATAGAAACCACGATATTATTAACAGTGAGTCGATTACAAATTCTTACGTTGACGTAGATTCCGAAGAAGTTCATAAATACTTAATGACTATAGATGTGAACAAAGGTAGTGGACCCGATTTAATACCGCCGCTCTTGTTAAAGAAATGCGCTGACCATCTTTCATATCCACTAACTTATATATATAACCTATCATTAAAAAGTGGTATATTTCCTGATAAATGGAAATTAGCTCACCTCACTCCAATCCATAAAACTGGAGCGGTAGATAATATTAGCAACTATAGGCCCATTTCAATTTTATCATCGTGTGCTAAAGTTTTTGAATCTCTTGTCCAAAAAAAACTACTTTTTATTTTGAAAAGGTACATACATCCAAATCAGCATGGCTTTCTTCCGCAAAAGTCAACCACTACAAACTTAATTAGCTATGTAACAGATATTACCGATGCTTTAGACAATAATAAGGAAGTTGACGCTATTTACATGGATTTTAAAAAAGCTTTTGATTTAGTCGATCACAACTTGCTATTGTGTAAATTAAGCGCTATAGGAATACATGGATCTTTACTACGATGGTGCGAATCGTATTTAAAAAATAGGTCGCAACTGGTAAATCTTTGCGGTTTTAAATCTAATATAAATTCAATTCCGTATGGAGTACCCCAAGGGTCCCATTTAGGCCCACTATTATTTTTAATATTTATTAATGACGTTAGCTACGTAATAGAATCAAATTTTAAACTATATGCCGATGATTTGAAAGTCTATCGTGTATTTAATGAAGAGCAGGACGCACATATTTTACAAAAAGACATTGACAGCATTTTATCTTGGTGTGACAACAATTTTATGACTCTTAATTTTGATAAATGTATGTACATTAAGTTCTCAAGGAAAAAAAATATAACTAGAAGGTCCTACAGTGTCGTTAATACTTTGTTAAAAGAGGTGAATGTAATTCGTGACTTAGGTATTACCCTTGATAGTTCACTTTCTTTTCGTCATCATCTGGATACAATTATTGCTAAGACATCAAAATTGTCAGGTTTCATTTCACGTCAGATGAAACTCTTTAAAGACCCAAACTTAACGGTATTGATTTATTATTCAATTGTCCGCAGTATTCTTGAATACTGCTGCTGTGTATGGAATCCTGGTTACAAGGTACATAGCAATAGATTGGAACTTGTGCAAAAACGTTTCTTGTATCACTTAACCTTTAATAATAATAAATGTCGTATTTTGAATTCTTATAGCGCTCGTTTACGTTACTATAATTTAATGTCACTAAATGATCGGCGGAAGATGTTGGACATGGTGTTCTTTTTCAAAATAATTAATGGTGTCGTAGATTTGCCTGAAATTTTGAACCGTATACAACTGTGTGTTCCGCGTAGTGGTAGTCGACTAGAGAATCGCAAACCATTTAATTTACCTAAATGTCACACGAATCTTAGACAACATGCCCCTATATACCGAATTTGTTCTCAATTAAACGCATTCAGAAGCGACGTAGATATTTTCTGTGGTTCTTTAGCCTCATTCAAAAGCAAATTGTGTAAATGCTTGCATAACCCTAAGTAATTTAAAAGAGTAATTTAATTTAAGTGATCTATGTATACTAATATTTGCATGCTGTGTTCATTTCCAGTAGGTTATAATCTTGTCTATTTGTTATTGCAACTTCTTGTACACATGTGAATTGATTATATCCAGTTTAATGAACCAAATAAAAAAAAAAAAAAAAAAAAAAAAAAAAAAAATTATATATTTGGAAGATTCCAAAGAAATACCTTTTTGCCCCTACAAGGGGCCAATCCACATAGGATCACTGCTTAGGTTTTAGCTTCAATCCTTCTATCCCAAGAGGGACGCCTTTACACAGGCGTCACTTACTTTCAGTGTCCCTGAGTTCGTTAGTTAATATATTAGGTAAATCACAAATTTAGCCTTAAAGTAAAAGGATATATTATGCTTTGACAGGCGCCTGCATCGATTTAAGCCGGTATTTAATTAAGAGTCTCAAAGCACGCGAAATTACGTTGTGCATAAAGTTTGCATAGTTGCTTTGGGAATTGTCGCACGACCGTACGAGCTTTGGAAAGAGAGTATAGTGGTATTTAATAATCGATTCTGTAATGAAAAGATAATGAAGTGTATTGATTTCATTTATATATGGCACGAAATATACCTAAATGGGAAAACATAAATTTTAGTAATTAGTTATTTTAATACGTATTTAATATAATATTTATGTGTGTTTTGTTTGACTCTCTGTCTGTACGGAGCAACGGATTTCATTAATTTTTGAAACGGAGATCATCATCATTCTCATGTCCTTATCCCAATTTAAGCGGGGTCGGCACAACATGTTCTTAACCTATTGTTATTATTATTAGCTAGTTATTTTACGACCGGTCACCTGCTTGACGTTAACTTACCTTAGACGCCTTTTACGACACCTCGGTAAGAAATGAGGGTGGTCTATTCTATAATCAGCCAGATACTATACGCCGAGTCAACTTATCTTAGTACGCCTTTTACGATACCTCGATATGAAATGAGGATGGTCTATTCTACTCATTCGGATACCACAACGTGGTAACTACCGTAACGTGGTGACTAGTTTTTAACTATTTAAAGTCCATACCATGTACCATAAAAAAATATCGGCACTAGTTAATTTTTTTGGGACTTTTTTATCTTTTTATCAAATTGAATGACGAAGGTGTTATTGGCATTATGAATGCGAAATATATTGCGATTTTATATAACGAGGTAGTTAACTGAAGATTAACATAGGCTACTTTTATCCCAGTAGGTAATAAATTCAGTAGTAGTAAAAGTAATAGTAGTAGTAAAGTAATAGTAGTAGTAGTAAGTAATTCAGTAGTCCAGCTAGTAAAAAATCTAAAGTAAAAAAAAATTTGAATTTTAGGGTTCAAAGTTTTGTTTTGTAAGTTTCGTGAGATAAAATGAAGTTGTGATATTATAGCACAAAACAATACTAAATAGGTAGATAAGTTTCACGTATATAAAAACAATTTCCACTTTAACATAGTCTCATTTCCATAAATTTATTCTCCATCCCCAAAGCCTCCCTTCTGACATGCGGGACCTTCGTGAGGCTAACCTCTGTAGGTATAATTGGATTTAGATTGGATCGAATTAGGGATTTTCCTTGTGGTTTGTTTTGAAACGACTTTTTGATGGAAGGTATCAAAATCAAATCATTTTCTTCGAGCGTAAAAATTATTCCATACCATAGGTAAAGTTTTGCATTAACGATATGTATGCCTTTTTCGCTTTTATTCTGTTAATTAAAAATAGCCGTGTTGTATCCGGCTAAGTAGAATAAACCACCCTCATTTCTTACCGAGGTGTCGTAAAAGGCGACTAAGGTAATTTGACCCACCGTGTGATATCCGGTTTAGTAGAATAGACCACCCTCCTTCTTACCTAGATGTCGTAAAACACGACTAAGGTAAGTTGACGTCAGGCAGGCGGCCGGTCGTAAAAACGCAGCCAAATCATGTTACAGCATGTTTATAACATGTTGTGCCGACCCCACTTAGGGAGGGATAAGGGCAGGAGGATATATATCTGTTAACTAAAATTAATTAATTATATTATGTCTGTGTGTGTCTTTAACATATATCTAATGTATATTTATTTTTATATATATTATAGGTAGTATAGGTAATTCTAGTTCATAATGATTGATATTTGCGTACCAACTTTTTCTTAAATATTCTCTATTTATATTTCTTAAATTGTCTCACTTCGTAGGTTAGCTGGCAGAGATCTCTGTCATAGGGATATGTTGACCTTTGTACACTTTATTTTACCAATAATGTTTTCCAAACTTTTTATGGTACATTAATAAATAAATAAATAAAATTACTTTTGAGCGTAAATCTTAATAAAGATTTTGGTTTAATGAATAAGAGGCTTTAGAGGATGAGATAAATTCCAACAAAGTATTAGCATGACAACAAAGGGGGTAATAACAAAGGCTTTTACAGGTTCATGTTGCTAATGTTTGATAATAAATTTTGCACTGCCTGATTAATGTTATTTGTTCGCTGTAGAAAAGGCTCAAAGATGCTATTGTAGTGATCAAATATTTGGATGAATTGAATAATATCAATCCTAGATAATGAACAGATGAATGAGTATACTTATAACAATGTTAATAAATACATATGAATAATACCTATATTATAACAATATAGGAGCTTTTCACTGTCTCATAGCTGGGCCTTAAAACTGTCTAATTACATATAATAACAAAAAAATAAATCCCAAAAAAGCGAAACTTTTAGAACAAAAATTATAAAACTAAACAGATATGTATATAGAAACTGCCATTATCTTGAACATGGTTATTTAGAAATTAACGCCGTGTGGTATCCGGCTGAATAGAATAGTACCACCCTCATTTCTTACCGAGGTGTCGTAGAAGGCGACTAAGGTAAGTCGACCGCCGTGTGGTATCCGGCTGAATAGAATAGACCAACCTCATTTCTTACCGAGGTGTCGTAAAAGGCGACTAAGGTAAGTTGACCCACCGTGTGGTATCCGGTTTAGTAGAATAGACCACCCTCTTTCTTACCGAGGTGTCGTGAAATACGACAGAGGTAAGTTGACGTCAGGCAGGCGGCCGGTCGTAAAAACGCAGCCAAATCATGTGACAACATGTTTATAACATGTTGTGCCGACTCCACTTAGAGTGGGATAATGGCAGGAAGATGATGGTTATTTAGAAATTACTTACCCCAAATTTTTGACAAACATCCACTAAGATGAAATAAATATATATAAAATATGAAATATATATCACCTATGTTTGACCAATTTGGTTTACTTCCAGTATAGTAATATAATGAATTACGAACGTATGTGACTCAGAATGAAAAAAAAAAATTATCGATTTTTTTCACTTCAAACAATCCGATTTGTAAAAAAGTAAAAGTAAATGTGTAGTTTGGTGTTATGTGTGTAAATGTACACAACCTTAACTCAAAAAACTAAAAAATATACAATAAAAAAACAAGAAATAGAGGGTAGTTTATATAAAGGATTTATACAAAAAATTATATATAATGTTTAGAAAATCGATTATAATAATAAAATAATCGATGAATATTATTTTACACACCTACTTACTATAAATTTTATTAGTAATGTTACCGTAAACAGTTACATTAATCAAAAACTAAAAGTTATTAGTCTACTTAGTAGAATTCTTCTTTTGAAGTTTACGATCAGAGGTCATAAATTCCGATAGTCTTTTAGGTAACTGAACTAAGAAAAGTCCCGACGGGTTCGCATTTCATCTGCATAGATAGAATACAAGTTTTTAAGTTCGTAACTCCACTTTACCTTAGTTCAATGTCTTTTTGCTTTTAGTGGCAGAGTAGATAATAGTTCGCGGCGATGGCAATATTAAAAGTACTCTACCAGTAAGTCTTAGCATTTGTTCCCGTAGATGTAAAATTTTACAGTAAAATGTTTATTAACATTTTATAAACATAAATAGCACTGGGGTATGAAATATTGGTCCAAAACAACATATTTTAAGATGACTTGGATATGCAGCGGGCTGTAAAACTGTCACGCCTATAAATCGTCCAGAATCGCGTTATGTGCATTTTTATGGTTTGTGCGGTATGACTTTCAGGTAGCAAGCTGAAATTTAGGAAATAAATATAAAGTTATTTGCTTTTGCCCGCGGCTTCGCTCGCGTGGAATTTGGTCTGCTACGATAAGTTTCATGACAGATCATTTTAAATAACTATTTCTTTTTTACTTGAATGTAAAAAAAAAGCATCGCCGCGCCGCACGCCGCGCCTCTGTGCCACCATTCAAGTCAATCATATCGTGATAACTTTTAAACCATTTGTCCAAATTACCAAGACAACGTGTGAAAGACAAAGTTTATCCACATAAAATGATTAAAGCGACAAATGTATTAATTTTGATAATTATACTAAAATGTGCGTTATAAAATAATATCTAATTTAATTAAATTCATGGTTTACAATTTAGGTCATAGTGTTTTCCACATAAAAGACAAAGAATCCTACGGTACATCATCTTTGTGTAACTTTAATAGTTTATGCAGCTCACAGAGACCAGACTTAATTAATATTTATTACAACCAAACCAAATTACAACCAAAATTTTATAAAATCATTACAAATTATAGACTATATGTTATTCTGATATATTACCTATATTAATGTAAAGTTTTCCAAATCAGTCCAATAGTTTTTTCGTGAAAGAGTAACAAACATACATCCATACTTACAAACTTTCGCATTTATAATATCAGTAGGATAGGACAGGAAGTAGGACTATGTATATATTTACCGAAATTTCTATGTATTTACCGAAAATCAAAGTAAAGAGTTAATTGCCATGAATGACTCTTTGGCAGCGACACGTCGCGTGCATTACGGGAACATGTCCATCTTTTATTTATTCCTGCACGTCTGGAAGCTGCATTAGTGTCAAATGACAGAACAGGTTTCACGAGCCAGTGAAAAATATTTTGGTCGCATTGTGTTTTCACTGTGCTTTTAGTATCATATTAACCACATAAAATGTGCACGCCATGCTGTATCCGGCTGAATAGAATAGACCACCCTCATTTCTTACTGAGGTGACGTAAAAGGCGGATAAGATAAGATGAACCACCGTGTGGAATCTGTTTTGGTAGAATAGTGCCACCTCTTTCTTACCGAGGTGACGTAAAAGGCGATTAAGGTAAGTAGACCCGCCGTGTGATATCCGGCTAAATAGAATAGACTTCCCTAATTTCTTACCGAGGTAAAATACGGGTATGGAAAGTTCACGTCAGGCAGACGGCCAGTGTAAAATACGTAGCCAAATCATGCGACAACATATTTATAACATGTTGTGCCGACCCCACTTAGAGTGGGATAAGGGCAGGAGGATGATTACTATCGATATTGAAGTTATTTAAACTTATATTGTCAAGAACAACGAATAACGAACTCAAAATTTAATTTCTATACTCCTAATAATGGACAGCAATAAAAATACAAAAGGATAGGATGTGAAACAAAATATTATTCAGTGAAAAGATATTTTGTACAGATTAATGCAGCGTCAAGGTTTCCGAAACGAGAAACGAAGTTAATTTCATGCTTTTCCGTTTTAGCCGTAAAAGCGGGATTAAATTTTAATTGAAAACCAGCAAAGTATTATCATGATAACGAGGGTAATGTTTTATTTAAATTTGCACGAATGTATGAGTAAGTTAAATATTGTTTATTCTATACCAGGAAAATGTAATTATACAAACAGTAATTGAAGAGAGGAACTGAAAAAGGCAGCCACTGCAGTCTCATCAACTTAAACTTTAAACTACCCCTACTAAGTACTACCCCTACCACTAAACTAATTATGTCATGTTTTTATGTATTCCATATGTTAATATTTATACGAGCCCGTATCTACATAAGATTTTGTAACGGAAGGAAAAGGAGGAGAGCAGAAGTTATAGCATAGAGACGTGAAGATCGCTGGACGACCTGAGGTGACGAGTAAAGAGGTGCGGTGCGACTCGGAGAGGAGAGGTGCGGAGAGGATGTAGCGCCATTTGACGTAGTTGTGATTTGTGCGCGGACTTGACAAGTTGTAAAAAGAATAAATTGATTTGAGTTTTGAAAAATATTTTCATATCTCCATAATTAAAATAAAGAAAATATCGTTTTAATAATTTTATAGTACTTAATTTCTTCTTTAAAAGTTGAGCCGTGAAAATATAACAGACAGACAGATTTTCCCATTTATTTGAGAATTGATTTTAATATGCATTAATTAATGGTTATTTATTTAATTAATAAACTAAATAATTACATCTAAGACAGTGTTTTATTAGTAAACTTTCGTTGTTAACTTAAATTACCTTTAGGAGCATTTATGTAAATCTCAATAATGATGTTGTTTTCCCTAAAGAATGGTAGGGAGTTGAGGAAATTGCGACAAAACATTAGAAAGGCTTATCATTAAAAAAAGGGTTATAACAAAGCTTTTAAGGTTAATGCTGGTACTTTACGACCCAAATCAAATATAACTGCCGCCATAATATTCGTGATTATGTATCGTTAACGCAAACCAAATTAAAAGGTACCAGTAAAGTTGATCCTGAACCACAAATTCAGATCTGAGTTTTGTGTTCTTTTGTTTATATATTATGAGTTTATCTTCTGAAATATAGCACTGGATAATCCTGGTAAATTGAAATTTTTGGAAATTATACAATACTAGCTTTTAGTCGCAACATTGTTCGCGTGGACTGTTGTCGTTTAATAGGTCGATAATAGAAGGCGCTTTTCAATGCCTCCTATTCTTGTAGAATTAACAGGATTTTTTAATGTTATTCCGGTGTTTAAGGAATATATATATTTTTTATTTACAACAAAAATGTACAAGTTGTATCTATGTTAAAATAATAATAGGTATAATTGTGCCAAATTTTATGGTTCAGCGGATTCGCTCTGAAGAGTAACAAAACTACAACCATACTCACAAACTTTCGCATTTATAATATTAATAGGATTTAAATACGAATTATAACAGTTTTTTTTCACTTAAATACAATACAAACACAAACCGGGTTCTTCTGGTTTTGGGACCGACTAATTTCCCACCCGATCTAATATAACCCAGGTATGGTGGCAAAATCCACCTTCTTATTCTAATAATATTGTAACAGTTTTTCATTGCCTGAAAACACAGATAAATCGATGTTTTTAAAAAATGAAACCGAAGTAGATCGATTTATTACCACGAAACCGCCTGCCTAAATTTAATTAAATAATAATAAATTTAAATATATATACTATAATGCTTGCTATTAAATGAAGAATGAATAAGAAAAGTTTACAGTTTATTCAAATTAACTTTAAATTATATTTAGATTTCTAGACCATAACCAATATATTGCTTTGTAAAGAGCTTTGATGGATTCGACACTAACTGGGCGAACCCGATACTTATGATCTTTGTATTAGCGATAAAACTCCTTATTTTAATAAGTAATTGTTTGATAATTTATTTCTGCATTGGTGTAAATTATGAAATATTTATTCTCTCATTTCTTTAATATTAATAACTAGTTTTTACCCGCAACTTCTTTCGCGTGGACTGTTGTGGCGCGAAAGGTTGGAATAGATGGCGTTCTACAATGTCATCCAATTCCTGTAGAAGAAATAGGATTTCCCGGTGTATAAGGAATAATTGTGCTAAATTTCGTCAATATTGATAAATCATGAAAGAGTAACAAACATACATGCATACTCACAAATATTCGCATTTATAACATAAGTAGAATGGATTATTCACCGCAAGTAACAAATGACTTAAGGGTAACTTTAGGTTAGTACTTTGTTACTTCTAGGTGTGAAAAAGTTACTTAATATTTTGTGAAAATCAATTAGTTTGTGTGAAAATGATTAATGTGAAACCTCCTAACGCGTTATATTATGTTAAAAATTCAGACATAACGAGTGTCGCTCGCAACTCGGTTTTGTGAGAGGTAAAATGTAATATGAGAAATATTGTTAGCCTGATCGTATAGACACTAAAATGTTTTTTTTTTTAATATATTAAGTACTCTAGATAAAAGAAATTATTTTTATTGCGATTTTAATACAATATAAGATACCATATACTCGTACCATATTATAAATTAATATATAAATATAAATATATGAGACACACACGGTCGTCTGTCCCAAAGTAAGTAACTTAATCCTTGTGTTATGAGTGACAGACAACTGGTGAATATATATTTATATATATTTTAAATACATACTTAAATACAAATAAACACCCAGACTCGAAGGCCAACAATTCATTTATAGAAAATGTTGGCCCTCGGCGGGAATCGAACCCACGACCCGCGGAGCTGAAGGCAGCGTCACTACCCACTGCGCTAACGGGCCAGTCTGTTATATGTATATACACATATACATATAACAGACGATTCTCGTAAGTTGTATTAAACGAACTGATGAGATGTTAAATCATACAATAATAAGATATACAGTAATAAGATCTATAGGCTAATGAACCATCAATCCCTTCGTTGTTATTATGTAATTAGTCTTTTATTATTGTTGAAAATTATGCGATTACCAGGCATGACTTGATCGATATTTTACAAAATTGTTTGAACATTTATCAGACTTTTGACACGCTAGGATTATTAATGGTTTTAGAAGATTAATAGGTGTAACACTCACGCTAGCTTTCAGTTTAGTCAACAACGGCTTAAACTAAATTACAAAACTAATTTAAGCTTATATCAAGTTAAATTTGCCCTTTATATTTACAGACCATCTTGTATTCCATTTAATATAATGTAAAAAACATTTAATTGTACTTATCAATTATGTTGAGCCATTTAACAATTTTATAATCCGTCTCATCATCATTCTCCTGCCTTTATCCCACTCTAAGTGGAGTCGGCACAACATGTTATTAACATGTTTTCACATGATTTGGCTAGGTATTTTACGACCAGCCGCCTGCTTGACGTCAACTTACCATAGTCGTATTTTACGACACCTCGGTAACAAGGAAGGTGGTCAATTCTACTTAACCAGATGCCACACGGTGGGTCAACTAACCTTAGTCGCCTTTAACGACACCTCGGTAAGAAATGAGGGTGGTCTATTCTACCCAGCCGGATACTACACGGCGGATCAACTTACCGTAGTCGCCTTTAACTTGAACTTAGTATTTTATAATCATAACAAGATAAGTCCTTCTATAATCACATAAACACATTTATTAGAATTAATAACATAATTATTATTTAATATCATTAGAAATAATGACCGTCATACGGCCCTTAGAATTAATCCTAACGCCACCTGTTTTTAATAATTAAAAGATAAGTCTTTACAAAGTCTAGCTTTTTGGTAATATACTTAAATAGCAGTGACTACGCATCACTTATATAAATAATTCTTCGATAGAATTAATTTAATGTTATAAATATCAAAAATATAATATTATATTTATTTATAATTTAAGCAAATTTATTTTACAATAATAATCTACAATAATTAAATAAATTATTATTTGAATTCATATCGAGTTATCCAACCATAAATCATTCGATTTTTAAAAGTTGGGACTGTAAAAGATACTTATTAGCTTCAGTGGTCTTGTCCGTACTTTCTGCATACAAACTTTAAACTTTACGCTTTGAACCGATAACAATATGAAAAGTGCACTACCGCAAAGTATCTTCCAAGCGTATAATGGCACCGCAGAGGTTACAACATATATTTCTATTATATTCAGTGCTCTAAACTTCTATGTAATATTTATTCACATTTCGTACGAACAAGCTGAGGGAGCTCTATGAAGTAACAGTGCAAAACATCGTAATTTAAAAAGTCTTGGAAATATGCAAGCGACTGTAGAACGGACATACACATAAATTTTATGGGTTATTTTGAAATGGTTTTACTTAGACCGATTGTGGTATGAAAATATTCTTTATTTCTTATGATTTTATTATGTCGTGTGGTATCTGACTGAGTAGAATAGACCATCCTCATTTCTAACCGAGATGTCGTAAAAGGCAACTTAGGTGAGTTGACTCACCGTGTGGTATCCGGCTTAGTAGAATAGACCACCCTCATTTCTTACCGAGGTGTCGTAAAGGCACTAAGGTAAGTTAGCCCACCGTGAGGTATCGGGTTGAGTAGAATAGACAACCCTCTTTCTTACCAGGTTTCGTAAAATACGACTAAGGTAAGTTGACGTTAGATAGCTGGCCGATCGTAAAATACCTAGCCAAGTCATGTGACAACACGTTTATAACATGTCTTTGTTCAAAGTTTCGTTGTTATTCTGAGGATTAATATTTTAAGAGGTCGGAATTATTTACAATGAAGAGCTAGTGAATAAACTGTTAACATCATCATTCTCTTACCCTTATCCCACTCTAAGTGGGGTCGGCACAATATGTCTTCTTCTTCCATTCTCCTCTATCATTCGTCAACTCTGGTGTCACTCCTTTAAAATACATATGCATCTTTCACACAATCCAGTGAATAAACTGTTATATATCTATAATAAAATCGTAAGCTCTATAGCATTTTTAAAAGTATATTTCTCTGTACGTCCATCAGTCGGGAAGCGAGCATTTCCAACAATTTTCCAACATAAATCTTTAAACGCGCTGGCTGAGCTTTTAGCGTCCTTTCATATCGCACTAGCGTTTCCTGATGTCTGACATATCCACAGATTGATGTACAACTTTTAAACCTGTAAAATATACTATGCAATGACATGATATATTTCCGAAATACAAAGTTATAACAAATGTTATTTACAAAATATAAAGTCAGGCGGCCGGTCGTAAAAAATGTAGCCAAATCATGTGACATCATGTTTATAACATATTGTGCCGACCCCACTTAGAGTAGGATAAGGGCAGGATGAAACTCTATCTAGTAGGTATTTTTCCAAGCGTCTGACGATTATTGATTGCACTAAGTAAAAATAATAATGACAATAAAATATTTATTTTAGAAATTGTAACAAAAATTCTTGACACCTAAATTAATACAATTGTTTTTCATTTACAACAAAAATGCATAAGTTATATCGACTCTCTACCTAAATTTGAATAATTATTAAAATTAATTTTTGGACTTGATTGTAAATAATTTTTTCTTTGACCAAAAACAATTTAAAAATGAAAACCTAACTAATCCAGCTAGTTATGCTGAGCAGCAATACATTAAAAATATAGTGATAGAAATATTATTATCATTTTGTCTTTATTTTTACACCCAAATTGCAGTTTTAACCTTATGATATTAGATTTTTCATTTTTTGATATGATGGTTTTAAACAGGTTTAACTTGATGTATTAAATTTGTTATTATTATTATATAAGGACGTCAAATTTCGCCGATTTTAACAGAAAGTGTTACCTGAATCTTATTCTTATCCGTAAAATGAAATAGAACATTTAGTTAAGGTATGAGCATTAATGGAAGCAATTTTTGTACAATTTATTGACTTTTCTGTTTAATGTAACTTGTCTTGTTCCATATAGTCTAATAAAAATTGTAATTTTTCTTTTTAATTGTGTTCAATAAAGAGTATTTCTATTCTATTCTAGTTTTTACAAAGAATTCTTTATAATTTTTGTTTCCCTTTAAACATATCATCGGTTTCGTTGAGAGGGTATTTGCTTGTATTAATTTCTTAACTAAATAACGTCGATAAGAATTGTGTATTTTCAATCCCTTTGCAAAGTTTTATAGTTCTACCAACTTTTACCTATCTTGCTATTGAATGACAGCCAGACACGTGTGATATATTATCAGTTAATATAATAAAGGCAGTAAAATAAATTGGTACGTGCACATTTCGTCGCAGTGTGAATTCCCCGTTACACGTCGCCTGCATTACGGAGTCATGTTCATGTTTTATTTATTCGTCGCGTCTGAAAGCGGTTACATTAGTGTTGAATTTTTGTTCCTGTCTGGTAGACGGAAATGACAGGACGAGTGGTAGTGAAAATAGTTTACTGGCGCGTATTCCAATCACTGAAAAAAAAAATAATGCTATTGTGGCCTCTGCATTCACTTATCTTGTATGAATATAGACTTGTGTTAAACAAGCAAAAAGTAACATTATGTCTGATGTAGTGCACTTGAGACAGTGTATGGATTACTTTGTACATTAGTATTAGTATGTGTTACATCATGTTTCAAATACAACCTTCTTCATTTACTCGTAGTTGGTCAATTATATAAAAAAAAAAATTGAGGCCGTCATTATGTGTCATTGAGTTTATGAGTAAGACCAAACTAATGAGAATATTATTTTGCTATAATCCACGATAAAAGAAAATATATGTAATCCTAATGTAGAGTGTATTTTTCGTTGTCATACCTGACACATGCAGAATTTGTATGAACTCATGCACTACCCACGACAATGCTTTGCGATTTTTCGTAGAGTCCATCTCCTGACAATGTTTCGGTTACGGGGTGAAAAAAATTGTTAAGATTGTGGGGGTGAATGTGTGCAGTGCTTGTGTATTATGCGTTGTGTTATCGGTGTAGGGTAATGCATGAGTTCTTACAATTTCTGCATGTATCAAGTATGAGAACGAATAGTACACTCTAAATTTAGCATTACATACATTTTCTTTTATCGCGGATTAAAGCAAAATAATATTCTTATTAGTTTGTATTATGGACCTCCGCATAGTAACGCCTAAGTCTATAAATTATTTGATGAGTAAGATCAAATGGGTTGACGTTTGAGGAAATTGCTTATTATTTATTGAATAAAGTTTAAAGGAAAAATATCGTTTGTTTTTTATATGTTTATGTATTAGTTTTTTGGATATTTCCACCAGTATCCCACTTGTTTGGAGATTTAGTGCGTAAATCTGAAAGGGAAATATATATTATCTATAAAATATAAATAAATTAAAATTTTTGCATATATCTTATTTAGTTATAGTAAGAGGTCTGAGCTCTTTAAACAGATCGACTTTATTAAAGTGCTATGTAACCTTGCCTTATCAACATCATCTTTAGTAAACTATTATTTGTCTATGATATAATTTATAAATTGATGGATTCTAAAAAGTCATTCGGTAGAAAAGCTTCTACAAATTTCCCCACCAGCTATATCGCATTCACAACAAACTGATTCAAACTAAAATATAAAAGATGAAATAAGTATTTGCGATATGTTTGCAGTCTTTGGACGTTCCGGAGACATTTCCGAAACGAAGTCCGAGCGTGTATTTCAGATTGATCGCATGAGTTACTGTAAAGTTATGTCGCTTTGCTTCGCTGTGGATACATTCAACTAGAATATGGTAAACATTTTCGATGTGCAAGTCTATTCAATGAAATGTTTACTGCAGTTAAAGTACTATACTTGAACGATGAAAATACGGTTTTTAAAATAATTTATAGCATTTCTGTTTAGGTTTATCCTATCCTTATCTTTAACGATCTTTCGGTTGAATTTTTGTAAATAATAATTGATACAATATAAACGAATATTTTTTATCGCTGTCACAATGTAACACACAAAAAATACAAGTACAAAAATATTTTATTTCCATAATTCTTTACAAGAAATTCAGCCTGAGACCTTCTAGTAAGCATTAAAAATACTTGTGTCAGAAGGTCTCGCTCTTGTATAAAAAAGGTAAGTAAATTATTATTACAAAGGAAAGTAAATTCATAGCTTAAAGCGTAACACTTTATATTTTACATTTTTAACATATATTTAATGGTTGAATCACGTTTTATATAATTTACGATATAGCCCCTAACTGTAAGAGTTTATTATTTTGTTTAAATGACTTTCTATTTTATTTTAAAATATTTTTTTATATTCACTTGATATTGTTCTAAAGAACTAAGGGGGTGTGTATATAGTAAGAGTATATTGTATAGTGTTGCAAATATAAGTAAAAAAAATAAAAATATAAAAAGAGTTAAATAAATTAAATATTATTTAGACATCTTTCAGCTGATAAGAATAGGTAGAAACTCGAGATTTGGCATGCTGCAGTTGTCGATGCTATAAACTTTTAATGGACTTTTCTATGAATATAAATTAAACTATACTGGGAAATCGGATATTGATAGTTAATCGTTATAATTATATGACTATCCATATAAATAAATCGATTTATTATTGAAACCACCGTTATATGGTAATCATGATAATTTAAATATTATACTTAATATGATTTTAAAAACACTTAAGTTTTAATATATTTCATGGTTATAGTCAAAAGGTGAAATCAATTTTTTTTTATAATAGAATACAAATAATCAAAACTATGGTATGTTCGAGTAATTAAACACGATGGTAAACAAAAATTAACTGCAATATAATGTTAATATGGCATTGGTTACATCAATACGACTGTAAATTAATTACACATTCAATTAGCATAATAAATGGGATATGTAAAGTAACCACCAACGAACCGAAATTAAATTAGTGGTATTAAGGTAATTCGATGAAATTGTAATAAGCGCATGTTTTTTGATCCCTGTATAAATTGTGGAAGGCGGATGGCGCCCGGCTCGACGGAGTGATGATGTAAAAACTTGACTAGAAGTGATTCATTATAATACAAAGATTAAAGACGTTAAATTATAAGAAACATTTAAAAAGATGTTAATCACTACTTAATGATACATAATACTTTAACGATATACGTTAGAATATGACTCATTTTATAAAAATAAATATAATCAACATTGCAATCTATCATATTACAACGATATGTTTCTCTTATATTTTTTCAATAAATAAGAAACGATTTTCTCAAAAGTCACTCAGTCCATTTTTTAACTACTTGTCAACTCCGCGCACAAATCACTACTACGTCAAATGGCACCACTTCTCTCCTCTCTTTTACGCACCTCTCCTCACACACGTCATGGTGTTTTAATTCAAATTTAAGTCGTGTAAGGATTTTAATATAGTATTTTTTTTAATAATTCAATACCATGTATAATAACTTTAAGGGGAATTTCTTGATGTAAGGTATATTATATTAGTGACTATTAATTAAATTAGTATTTATAGTAGTATTTGTAATTTACAAAAAAAATTGTATTAAATTAGGATAAACATAATTTATATATCGTTACGCGTGGTATCCGGCTGAATAGAATAGTACCATCCTCATTTCTTACAGAGGTGTCATAAGATGCAACTAAGGTAAGTCGACCAGCCGTGTGGTATCCGACTGAGTAGGATATTCCACCCTCATTTCTTAACAAGGTGTCGTAAAATACGACTGAGGTAAGTTGAAGTCAGGCAGGCAGCTGGTCGTGAAATACGTAGCCAAATTATGTAACAACCCCACTTAGAGTGGGATAAGGGTCGGAGGATGATGATTAAATTATCAAACTTAAGTGAGTTTTGTCACTTCCAGTTGCTTTATACATCGTACCGTCATCTCCGGGGCGCCCTGGCCACGGGCTAAACTAATTAGGCCCCCTGCCTGTGTCAATGTTGTGCACGCGGCTCGGTTTAATGCGTGTGTCTCCATTAGCCACCCTCACTTTAAACACCCCGTGTACACTGGCACTGACAATTCGCTAAAATTGATTTGTGTTTGAGGGGGCCTTCGCTGATGGCTATTTGCGAACAGTTGTTGCCTATTTACCTTCTATACTAATTTTTAGATACACATCGGTCTTAGTGACATCATTGCTATTTGTAATAAAAAATATTTCGCGTCAATAATGATTTTAATTTTTAATAAGTAATTACTTACTTCTCTAATCTAATAAGTACCTAGGTAATAATTAAAATTTTTGAATCTATTTCTTTGTATTAATAGCTTATGGAAAAATCGACTTGATTAAAACTTTATTAGTTTAAGTTTTTTTTCAAAGATTTAAAAATTTCATTTATTGTAATGTGTAATTAGGTATACTTTGATACGAGTCATCATTCTCCTGCCCTTATCCCACTCTAAGTGGGGTCGGCATGACATGTTATGAACATATTGTTAGATGATGATGATTTTTGCAATGAATCACTTTACACATTTACAATTTACAGATCTCAACATTAATCCTAACAAATATTGAATCACTGTTTTCAACTGTTCCTCTTCTACACTATTTGTTTTCACTAAATATCAAAATAAGATAGTTGAGTTCCGCTCCACGTTCGCTTTTGAAATGCAATGTGACGTGTTTTTCACCCACGCCACCATTGGTCACCGTCACCTCAGCTTCTGTCCGAGATAGATCGCGTGCGATGATACCCTGGAATGGTAGGCAATAGGTATGTTCATTATTAGACTTAGACAAAACTAATGAAAATATTATTTTGCTATAATCCGCGATAAAAGAAAATATATGTAATGCTAAATGTAGAGTGTACTTTTCATTTTTATACCTGATACATGCAGAATTTGTAAAACCTCAAGCACTACTCGCCACCAATAACACAACAATCCACAAGCACTGCACACATTCACGACCACAATTTCAACAATGTTTCGCCCCGTAACCGAAACATCGTCAGGAGATAGACTCCATCGCAAAGGCTTTACGATTTATCATATTTTTTAGTTTCAGTTTTCTATTATGGACCTCCGCAAAGTAACGCCTAATTCTATAAATTATTAGTTTTAGATTAAAAGCTTTCTAAATATGGCCTGGCTACTGTTCGAACCTGCACAAGATAAGTGATGACTAAATGTTACCAGTTATACTTTGAAACAAGCATGGGTATAAGATTTTGTAATAAAGTCCCACAATCAATTTTAGCTTTGCCATTACAGCGGTTTAAAAAACTGTTAAAGTGAGGCTGATACAAAAAGCCTATACTATACTGTTGAGGATTATTCAGATGATAATAATGCGTGGATATAGCTAGTGTTCGATCTTGTACAAGATAGTTACGACTAAACGTAACTAGCTATAACTATAATTTTGAAAAGAGCAACCGCCGAGTTTCTTGCTGGGTTTTCTCGGTAGGAACAGCTTTCCGAACCAGAAGTAGCGTTAACGATTCAAAAACATTGGTTTACAAGTTTACTTGAATAAAGAATATTTTGAATTTGCTGGGCTCCTCCGTTCCTCATTCACTCCGTTCCTCAAGACTCATTGCAGTATACCAATGAAGTTTCACATATCTCGTGATGTGTTACCTACATTTCAAAGCACATGAGTGATTATATGTTCCCAAGTTTTTATAGAAAACCCGTTGCATCCATAGGTTTCAATACACGAACCCTTGATAAGTAAAATTCAAAAGAAAACAAGACGTGCAAAAGCCTTCAAAAGTTAGGTTATGTTTAATCCGCAATACTGCTTTGGAGCAGTTTGGTGGATGTAAGCTACAGTATCATAATATCTTTGTAAGTGGATGTAAGCTACAGTATCATATAATCAGAGTATTAGACAAATTAGAGTATTATAAAAAATCCTTATTATTACCTTGATAATACGTTGCTTCGGGTCAACATAAGTGTAATCTTTATCCCTTTGTATTAAAGGTATTCGACTGTACTTAACTTTCTCAGTCGATATTAATAGGTTATTCACTCGCGTGCCATCAACAAAGTCTTTAGCTTCGAACAAATGTAAACAGAACACCGAAATTACCACCAACAAGCAAACTGTTCTCATTTTTAATAATCTCAACAGCAGAGTTTCTTATTATAAATGTGAGATCACTTCAAGACGACGTGTTAAACTGAGTCATAACTTTGTTTGAGGAAAACGTCTTATCAAAATGTTAAATGTTTAACCTTGTGTATCTCACGCGTTTTGTTTTTAATCTGTTCTGATGATATAACATGATATAAGACTTACTTTTACCTGCAACTCCGTTTGCGTAAACTGTTGTCACGTGATAGGTTTGCTAATAGATGATATAATAGATAAATTAACAGGATTTCTGTAGCCTATATGTTATTCCGGTGTATAAGGAATATTTGTGCCAATTTTCATCGATATTGGTTCAGCGGATTCACCGTGAAAGTGTAACAAGCACACATCCATACTCACAACCTTTTGCATTTATAACATTAATAAGATTAAGTAGGAAGTGGGATTTTTCAATTATAAAGTTTTAGTAGGTACATTTCTTTTAAATGATAATATCTAATGGCTCTAATAGCTTTTACAACTTCACCAACTTGGCAGGCAAGGTCAGAAAGAACACTGATTGTTTGAATTGTGGAGAGTTAAATACAGAAGTTTATTAGTACTGGAAACTTCCTTCTGAAGATGCTTCCGTGGGTGAACTAAGTTCATGTCATGTGTGCGAGTATAATATCGTTATCCCGGTTTGCAATATTGAAGTTCTTTTCTACTGTTATTCCGAGCGTCATGGACGCGGTTGTCGATATTTGTGGAGGTTATCTGTTGTTATAGGTTATCTATGACGTATAGGGAGTTCTCGTCGTTGCTTTAGTTGTAACTATATTCAGTTCTATTTACACCCATAGTTAGTAGATTGTAATGTTTGATGTGAATTTTTTCTTGTGTTTGGAAAAGCCATAATGGGTCATCACCGCCCGACGGGGACGAGCGGCGGTTATGTCAGACTCTCACCGTTGGACGCATTGCTCCTATCTCCACCAGCATCAAATCCGTATCCCAGGCTGCACAACCTCTGGGTCGGGGCCTCTCTAAAAGTGGCCCATACCTCCGCTAGACGATACATCGGGAGCACCAGATGCATCGACCACCTCGGGGACCTCTTCGGGTGGGCGTCCGATAAAACCCATTAGGAACGCCCAAGAATTTCCGTTAGGACGCAAACGATGGACTTGAGCGAATCGCTTGCGCCCGGCTCGCCTGCGGCGAATCGGATCCAGAGACTTGAATTTCCGGAGATTTGATGTGAAATTCTGTGTCTACTCATATTTAATGGACTGTTTTGATAAATTGGCAATTGAGTTTATTGCCAGCTCTTTTCATAGAATGACAGCATTCGTTGAATTTTGCATTCGGACATTTAGTGCGACATATGAATTATGAATACATTACATAAGCCGTGTGGTATTCGACAGAGTAGAGTAGGCCACCCTCATTTATGATCGAGATGTCGTAAAAGACGACTAAGGTAGTTGACCCGCCGTGTGGTATCTGACTGAGTAGAATGGACAACCCTCTTTCTTACCGAGGTGTCGTAAAATAAGACTAAGCTAAGTTGACGTCAGGCAGGCGGCCAGTTGTAAAATACCTAGCCAAATCATGTGACAACATGTTTAACATGTGCCGACCTCACTTAGAGTGGGATAAGGGCAGGAGAATGATGAGAATATTGATACGAATACATTGTATACTTATAATCTTTGAACCAAAAGCAAAGTTTTCTTCATGGCTAACATTAACTGTATAATAAGGATGGTTGTTGTATATCTTTACATCATTAGTTACTTTGTTTAAGCACCTCACGTCGCGAAGATTAACTGCGCTCATCAACGACTTCCTTGCGATGCATTTCTAATAAATTGCTTTGCTAGTGACCACTATGATTGAGTATTAAAAGACAATAACCTACAATATACCTTTGGCTATTTTGAAGGAACCAAGTTTATACTTATATGTAGTTATTTGGGATTTTTATTTTTTTACTAGGGGAAATCTTCAAAAAGATACCGAAACTCTTAGGGGTGAGATTCGGTCATGTGGGATTCCTACCCACTAAAACCCCCTCGATGGACAGACTCCGCACTAGCAGAGAGGCCTCGGGATCTCTGATGAACTGCACAGAGTCTCTGTAGTGCCGTGCACATCGTGCTCCTCAGAATATAGTACAGAGCTTGTGTCCGTAACAAGCTCCTTTTTCTTTCGGGGTCAAAAAGAAAGGCCACAGCTCCCACTCTGACCGATCTTGACCGCAGAGGTCCCATTGGCCGGGACCGTCAATTATAGTTATTTGGGATAGCGTTTGCTTACTAGAATTTGAAAAAATATTTTGGATTAGAAAAACCTGAATTCCACGAAATTTTCTATAACAAAAACACCTAAAATTTAAGGTTGAAAAACAATTAGTCCTAATTTTAGAATCGTTTGTTAATAGAAACGACTATAAAGTATTTAACCAATTAGTTGATTGTTAATTTGTTAATTGTTATTTTGACTTTAATGATGATTTGAAACGATTAAGATAGCGTATGAAAATGTTATATTTAAGAACACTATCCCAATTACCAGAAGTATATTTTATGGCTATTTTGAAATAATTTACGCTCTTATAGTTTAGAAATATAAAAACAGCTTTAACAGAATATTTAAATTGGGTTTTTGAATAAGTCAAAAGAATACTTAATCGTACATTAAATTAAGAACCTAATTATAATCGATTTTACATCTGCGGCTGGTCGTAAAATACGTAGCTAAATCGTGTGACAGAGTGTTTATAGCATGTTGTGTCGACCCCACTTAAAGTGGGATAAGGGCAGGAGGATGATAATCGCACGCTTAGTATTAATGTGATCCAATTTAAAATAAGGCTTAATTGCGTTAGATACAAAAAATGATGATATTTTTTTTCCTATAATCCGCGATAAAATTTATAGCGGATTATAGCAAAATAATTTTATTATTACTTTTGTATTATTAATCTCCGCAAAGTAACGTCTAATTCTATAAATTATCTAATTGACTCGTTCAACTATCTTAAGGTAATAATACATGTAGGTATTTGAACATTGTGTGAAATATCTAATAATTAACTCTGTACAATATTTCATTACTATATCTCTATAAGGAATGTGAAAGGCAGGCAGCATTATTAATAATGTGCCGTAGCCTCTGGCGACAGACAGACAGCCGCTACCGGGACACGGGAGCCACCGTAGTAGATGGATGTTACCTGTAAACGCATATTATTGTTGTTTATGGTTATTCCAATGGAAATATTTTGCATAAATGCACAATACATTTTACGTATAAGGAGTGTAAGTTTGCCACGAAAGATTCTACAAAATATGCGATGTTTTGTTTGTTAATTGTTCCAATATATACTTTTTCCGTGATCTAAATAATTGTGCAATTAAAACCAATACAGATTGTTCTTAGTGTAACAAACGAGCCTGTTGTATAAGACACTAAAAGAGCAATTTTGATTATTCTTAGCGTATGATTGATGTACATTGTTAATTTATTCAGATCAATAAAGCCCATAGTATTTTAAAGATATATCAGTGATATTAGTAGTTTAGTACGTGAGACATACGGCTAAGGTAGGTAGGACTCATTTTAAACATTGGTCAGCCTGCAAATCCAATAGCTAGCTAGCGTTCGCAAAGTAACGCAATATATTTGTGTGCAAAATCCCTTAATGTCTAAAGACAAAAGATATAAAATAGTTTGTATTGCCGGCGATTTAATATGGTTCGAGAAAGTGGTCGTTGACTATTCCAGTGAAGTAATACAAACATTGGTCATTAGCTATGCCAGTGATATTATAAAGATCCGAAATTTGTTCAAATATTGGCCAGTGATGTAATTGGTTCTGAAAATTGATCATTGACTATCCCAATGAAGTAGTGATCTCGAAACTTGGTCCCTGACTAAGCCAATGATGTAATACGATTTCGACATTTGGGATCGGTACATCGGTAGGAGTCCATAGGTGGCTTTTGATATATAAAGTCACACGATAAGTCTTTGGCTTATGCCAAAAGTGCCTATTCCGATTTACAAATATGGATATTTATCGCGCTCGATTGGATTTAAAAACATATAACAATATGCAAGTAATAAGCATTTGCAAATGTCGTTAATACGTGTCATCATTTATTTCATTGCCTGCAACAATATTAATTTTAGCGCCATAACCTTACAGCGTTTCATTGAATAATGATCAGTCGAATGAAGACATAAATTCTACGACCGGACGGTACGGGAATATAAAATGATTTAACACTTTCATGGCGAGAAATACTTTGATATAACATTGTTTCCATGTTTATATTGAACTTAGGCGTTGACCTCGGCTTGTTTGCATAATAAGCTTATGAGTTTGAACTATGTGTGTGAATTATGAGGCGTGAACGAAGTGCAATCCAATTTCATAAAAAAACAAGTGAATATAACATAACGTAAATATTTCTATCCTTTCAAACTTGATTGATTTTACGTTGGAATAAAGATTATATAAATGTACATATATTTTAAATTAAGCCGTGTAGTATTCAGCTGAGTAGAATAGAAAACTCATTTCTTACCCAGGGGTCTTAAAAGGCGACTAAGGTAAGTCGACCAACCGTGTGGTATCCAGCTGAGTAGAATAGGCCACCCTCATTTCTTACCGAGATATCATAAAAGGCAACTAACGTTATTTGGCCGTGTGATATCCGATTGACTAGAATAGACCACCCTCTTTCTTATTGAGGTTTGGTAAAATACGACTAAAGTAAGTTGACGTCTGGCAGGCGGTCGGTCGTAAAATACGTAACCAAATCATGTGACAACATGTTTAAAACATGTTGTGCCGACCCCGCTTAGAGTGGGATAAGGCAGAAGGGTGATGATGCTACATATACTTTAATTTCTTTTACTACATAAATATCTGAATACTCAAATGCTTGTTTATTATAGACCAGTATCGTGTAAAATCAGTAAATAGTAAGACTACAAGCATACTACAAGCGTGTCTAATAATCCAATAACTCGAAATCATCTTCGATGCCCAACACCCGACAACAGACGTTAAAAGAGATCAAAAATCATATTAAAGATGATAAGGACTATAGGCTAACAGTTTAACTCAGACTTCGCCTGGGGAGTGCAAGGGCGAAAAGGTGAGAAAACAGTGAGGTACAAGAGGTATTCTTTATGCCCATCTGATAACATAATCTGTGTGTTACACAAATTATGCTAATGCCTATTAAAATTGCTAAATAATATGACTTCTGTAAATAGTAGGTTATGGCTTAAACTAGTGTGACATGTTTATACCTCTCCATAAAAATATTTTACGCTGCTAATCCAGCATTGTTCAAAATAATAGCTATATTAAATAAGCCGCCTTCTGACAGTTCAATTGGAAGTACGAATGCCTTTATATAACCTAATAAAGACAGTATAAAACAATTTCCTTTTGTACTTCAAAGTACAAAGAGCTTTGTCGTTTTCATGCAAATTTATGTCAGCAGTTCGAAGAGCATTGTATTTGAAACACATCAGACAGTGTAAATGTCGTAATAAATTCGCAGTTCGGTGTTTGCTCCCCAGTGCATTTAGCTGGATGTTATTCCAGACGCCACGTCATCCTTTGATCTGAGCGCTTGTTTAATGCGACGACAAATAACTCAAACAGGAATGCGTATTTTTTTGATTTTATCAACCGTGTACACCGTGTTTTCGTATTTTAAATGTGTACTTCATCATTAGTGAGATCATCTGAAGATTGCAGGATGTTTGAAAAAGATATAGAATTCTTTTAACACGTTTGTTTTTTGTGTTATTTGCGTACTCGGCGTGTCAGATATTAATACCGTGTAGGATGAAAACGTTTACTCTTGAAACTTGTTTTACTTTTTATCAGGACATCGTAAATATAGGCTTTATGTTTAAAGTATGATAATTATTTCTTCATCCCTTTTTAAGCAGTATTTGATATTTGATAACTCTTATTACTTGTTTTATTGGTAAAGTGTTTTTGAACATGTTCTTCATTGCAATTCGTGTGTGGTATATTTAATTAAACATGTGTGTAACATCCTTGCTATAAATCAAGTTTAAGTAGGGATAAATGGTTAATCAATTCAGTTATAGCATAAGTGTATATTGTTATCTTCTAGACAGAGTCAAATTTGACGTAGTTTCATTAATTAAAACATAATAACTAACTTTAGTACGAATATCTACAAATAGTTTATTAATGTTTAATATCCAGTCTAAATACGATTATTTTCTGACTTAAAAGGATTTCGTATCATAATGAACATAATTAAAAAAGATACTATTCTGAAGGGGAGGAATTTTCTAAAACAGCGATTTAATTACGTGACAATTCAAAAGAGCTTACTAAACAGTTTTTATGTTTTTGTACTTATATTATTATCGATTTATTGTTATGCCTATTATAGCCCATGTAATTCGATAACTAACTTTTTCGTCTTAAGAATAATTGTAATGTTACAAGATAGTATAAAACGAAACAAAAATTTCCCTACAATATAAGCATTCCGTGACAATATACATAAAGTTGCAATATGTCTTAATCCTATATTCTTGATTTTAGATTTGTATTACGTCTGTTATGATTACGTCCCTTGGTGTATCACTGCCCACAGTAAGAGAATAATTGAGTGAAGCGGGTTCGTCAGCTAAGCCGAATCAAATCAGTCAATTCTGAGTACAGGAGAGTACCGTCCTCAATTATACATACGTTCACGTGAATCTTATGACCATGACAATAAGTGATATAGTCGAGTACATTTAAATAATACCGCGTGTGGTCGTTATACAAGTGAATTGATATTTCCTCTTTCCGACTAATAGCTAATTGCATTTCCGCAGGGCCCTCATTGTTTGTGAGACTATCGTTGGCCGCTGTGAATTAGCATTGGATTACGATATTAGTATTTAGTGTTGTATGTTTATCTGTTTGATTGATTTGTGCGTTCTTAATAGGACAATGAAGCGGCCTATGACTGGCTTAGTAAAGTTGGTGCAGATAAAAACGGGCTACATTTACGTCATATCGGATCTATCTGATTAACATTATCGTTCGCAAATGTGTCAAAAATAGCAATATTGCGAATTTTTTACTATTAAAACCAGTAGGATGCGAAATTAATCGGTGGGCATTACCGTTAGGAAGTGTTAACTCTACCAAGAATTCTTTGGTTTAAACTGTGGGCAAACTTGCATGAGTTTTTTTCAATTGGAATGATATTGATATTTACAATTTATCATGTACTTTCCGATGAAATTAAACATCGTAATTAAATTTTCATAGTTTCGCGTATAAAAGCCATGTGGTATCCGGTTAAGTAGAATACTACCACCCCTTATTTCTTACTGAGGTGTCGTAAAAGGCGACTATGGTAAGACGACCCGCCGTGTGGTATCCGGCTGAGTAGAATAGAAAACCCTCATTTCTTACCGTAGTGTCGTAAAAGGCGACTGAGGTAAGTTGACCCACCGTGTGGTATCCGGTTTAGTAGAATAGACCACACTCCTTCTTACCCAGGTGTCGTAACATACGACTAAAGTAAGTTGACGTCAGGCAGGCGGCCGGTCGTAAAAACGTAGCCAAATCATGTTACAGCATGCTTATAACATGTTGTGCCGACTCCACTTAAAGTGGGATAAGGGCAGGAGGATATATATAGTTTTGCTTATAAAACTTATGGGATTTTTGTTACCTGCTTATCCGCATTGGAGGAGCCTAGTAAATACATAGTCCATAACTTTCTCGCTAAGGACAGAAAAAACCTTTGTGACTTTTTTGCAGATAGAATTGCAAATTTAAACCATTAAATCATTCAATTTTACTTTATAAATAAACGTAATACTAAATTATGTTTTGCGCAGGCTTTGTAATACCGGGGTTCAGCGACTTTGAGTGACGCGCTTAATCTTTTCGTCTGACAGCGTGATGCGAGGAAGGCTTTGTTTTTCTGAAGAAAGGCTTTCAGTGTGCCTTAAATACAAAACCCACTATTATACATAGAATAGTCATCTCATACGACAGTAAATGTTAGCTACTCTTCGTCACTAAAAACATACAAAACCATTTGTAAGTAAATGTACCAAAAATGTTATCTACCGTTACTAAAAACTTATAACAGCGTTTGTAACTAAATATGTGACAGAATAAAAAAGATATTCGTAAATCCCTTTAAATTCAATATTTTTATTTCATTTATCATATTGTGCTGTGGACTTTAAATATATAATACATGTAAATAGAATTTTAATAATAATAATAATAATTATTATATATAAAAATTTTTTAAAAGAAAGAAATAAATAAATATATGGGATACTTACACACACGGTCGTCCGTCCCGTGAATACATACTTATATTTTTTAAATATATACTTAAATACAATAATATACACCCAGGCTCAAAGACCAACAAATTCATTTTAAAGATAATGTTGGCCCTCGGCGGGAATCGTATCCGCGACCCGTGGAGCCGAAGGTCACCACCCACTGCGCCAACGAGCCAGACGAATTTAACGAGTTTAGTCTTGTAAAAGTCATATTGAGTTTTGCCACATGATAAGAGACATCTGGATGAAATATTCATATTTGGCATTACTCACTTTTCGTGCAATGAAAAGCACTTTTTCGAATTGACTATATGCTGTTAGCCCTAACGGCTTTTACAGCGTCACCGGGCTGGACGGGCGAGCGCAGAAGCATCGCCGAAGTTGCGAAATGCGGAGAGTAGAGCGCAGAAGCTCTACTAGCGTCGGGGAACGTCGTCCTAAGGGTGCCTCCTGTGAGGCCGGACCACGGCTTAGGGCGACGTGTAGTGGAGGGCTGATGGTATGACTTTGATTAGTCAATACGACGACAGAAGGGTGGCAAGAAGCCACGACCAACCGATGTCACAAATCTGGGACCTCGTCTTCACCGGCGAAGACGGTGTATGTGTGTATTACGTGTTTCTGTGTTTGCGATCGTTATTTGATCGTCAGGGTCATATAGGACGCTTTTTGGATGCCTATATTTTCGGGGGTCAGACCTAACTGGGGTGTAGGTGGCAGCAACTGAAATGAGAGGGTTGAAAAAGCACTCTTAGTCTGGGTTATTATTGCTAGTAGAGCATTGCAAATTTTATCTCCTTTCAACTAATTATATTTATTGTTTAACGTCAAGGTATTTGAACGTCATGCCGCTCAGTTTATCTCTTATTTTAATTAAAATATGTTGAGTCTTGTATGAACCATATATAAACCAAAACGAAAAATGAAAGGCAATAAAAGGTAATAGTGCTGTAAATTTTTTATTACGAATCTTATACATTAAAATAGACGCTTACATCGCCTCTTATTTTTGTGTATTTTAAATTTGATTGTATATATGAATATATTTGAAAAATATATATTTTTACGAATTTTTAATACTATTTGTGAAATTCTCGTTTCTATATAATAGTAGTAAATGAAGCTGGTAAAAACTAACAGAAAATAAGTTCATCGTACTTTAAAGGTTACGTAGCATCCCAACGGTGTCAAAGAGCCCTGAAAGAAAACTGGGGCACCTCTGACATTCCAAGCCTGATATTAAAGTGCAAAGCTTCACAATCTTTTCTGATCACTTTTATGCAGATGCGCATTAAAACAGGTCAGCTTTGAAAAATTTAAGACAACCTCTTTGACATAAAAATATTTTTATTTTCTTTTTTCCCTTTTTTATTTTAAAACTTGTTATTTATTAAAAGAACAGAAATGTAACTCAAATCAAAAGAAAATAAAATACGAAGAAATACTAAAAAAAATGTCGAATTCTTACATTTATATAGTTAAAAATTAGCTATGTGGTATTCGTCTGAGTAGAAAGGACCGTTAATTTCTTACCGAGGTGTCGTAAAAGGTGACTAAGGTAAGTCGACCCGCCGTGTGGTATACGGCTTAGTAGAATAGACCACTCTTATTTCTTACCGAGGTGTCGTAAAAAGCGACTAAGGTTAGTTAACCTGCCGTGTGGTGTCCGTTTGAGTAGAATAGACCACCCTCTTCCTTACTAAGGTGTCGACTAAGGTAAGTTGATGTCAGGCAGGAGGCCGTTCGTAAAATACGTAGCCAAATCATGTGGCAACATGTTTATAAAATGTTGTGACAACTTCACTTAGAGTGGGACATAAAATTGTGTTATTTACTCGTAAGCCTTACTACTACTTGTTAGTAGTAATTAAAATAAGTAAACATTAATGTATCAAAACAAAACATGGTTCCATTGTATTTTCTTGTAATTCCTTTAAAAAACTCATTACACCGAAATACGTTGTCATGTTTATTTGCAATTGGACGTATTTTATGGGGTTGTAACAAAAATTACTACCCTAAAAAGTCTTAAAGTCCATCATAACGACCTATAAATAACATTTTTGAAACAAACAATACGTTTTGTATGTTTTTTGGAATAGTGAAGAATTCGGCCTATTTAATAACAAGTTAAAATATATTACGTTGTACCGTACTATAATAAAGGTTAATATTTATTAGTTCGCGTGATGTAGTGAGTTCTATGTGGAAAAACTAATTTTATTTTCATTATAGCAACGTGTTCGCGATACACGGCCGCTGTAAATTTTAACCTTAATTATAATAACAGCGGCGTTTTGTTTTAACTAGTACGACGAAAGCGGCAATAAAAATCAATAACCGCGTACCGATTCATGTGAAACGGCCGTTAATGATAAGGAATATATTAATTGGCCAATTAGCGTTTGTGCCAATGCCTTATGTCTTGATAAGGTTTTCACGTTTATGGATTTTTCATGGATTTTTCTCGTACGTGTCAATTTTGGTTCTCTAACACCATACTATTTTTTATGGAATATGATAGCAAAAGAGCATGCGGTTCACCTTAAGTAATCACCGCCGCCCACGACCTCTCGCAGTGTGTTGCCGTTCTTTAAAAAGTCGGGAAATACGCTTTTCGAAGGTACTTATGCCATACCGATCCGGAAACGCTGCCAGAGGTAGATCGTTCCATAAATTGGTGGTGTGCGGTATGAAATTATTTGATAACCGCACTGTAGTGGATCGCCACGCATCCAGATGGTGAGGATGATATTTTAACCTGTGACGTACAGTGCGGATGTGAAATTTAGCAGCAGGAATCAGGTTATGTCGTTAAATGGAACAATGGGTTCACTACCCGTGAAGGATGCGGTGGAAAACGCACAATGATGACCAACGCATCGCCAAAGAGTCCAGCTGTTTGCTAATCACCTTGTTCCCAATAATTCGAGCTGCTCTGCGCTGTATGCAATTGGAGCGCTTAAGCGTGTGCCCAGAGATAAGAACAGTACCTACTCCATGTGTGGCCGAATTTGTGGTTTGTACAGCGCTAGTCTATGAGCTGGCTTGAAGTACTGTCTCGCTTTATTGATAACACCCAATTCATTGGGTGTAAATCTACTTCTTCTTTACGTGCCTCTCCAATTTGTAAAGTTTGGCAGTCTGCTCTATATAGGCTTTTCTATTCTTGGCCAAATCGAAGAGTTCGAGAACGCTCTTACTTCCCGTCCATTCCCGGATGGTAATCCGGTGTTCTCTTTCTAGCAACTTTTACTTCTCCCGTGTTGGCTACACCTGTACTGTCAGTACTAACACGTAATAAAAATTAATAACTATGTACGGATGCTGAATTTTTCTTAACGTTAAGAAAATTTTGTACATGTCAATTTCGTGACAATTTTTTTTTAAGTGTTCCGTGAACTACGAAAACATATAATAAAAATATTTAAGCATATACAAATGGTCTGAAAGAAATTTTTTACTTTACTTTTTATCAATTCGTGTTTCAAGCGTCGTTAATGACTAAGATAACACTATTGCAAATGCAAGTGTCTTTTTTGTCATTCATAGGATGTAACTACATGAATAATTGACTATAATATATTTGCTATAGGTACTTAAACAATAAAGGTGCTTAATATAGAATGCATATCAATCAGTAGCCGAGAGTTCAGTAATTAAACCACCTTTTATCACCGATTACGCTCGTTATTTATAATAAATCATGTAACTTAATGAAGTGAAAACAAAATGATATATCGTTCTGATATAAAGCCGTTTCGGTATATTACAGTATAATCTGCTATTGTGAAAGGATTAAAGTTTTGTAAATATACTCACAATGAAGAACACGCGAAGCATTGATACGTTGATATTTGATATACAAAAGATATTAAATGCAATATTATTTTAAGCGATTATATTCTTTAAGCTTTATATTTTAAAGATTATTATAGCCTGATTGTGTATATTTGGCGTGTATTGATAGTTCGTGTACAAAGTTCGCGTGTCCGTCAGCTATAGTGACACGTACACCGGGTATTTTCAGTTTAAATAATAATAGGATAGATAGTTTGTTTAAGCATTTACGTTTAGAGTCCATTTAAGTTCTTATATTCTTTGAAAAACATATGAGATGGCGCCATTTCTATGAGTCGCTACATACATTACGGTTTGATTTATTTATTTATTATATATTTATTCTTTATTTGCGGAATATGAGTACAAAGTTCTTAAAATATAACGTGTCTTACATATTCTGCCTTGCAGGCGTGCAAAAGGTAAATTATTATCAAATTAATACATTACATATATATATATACAATATATATATATATATACATACATACAAAAAAGAAAGTCAAATTAAATTAATGTTATAGTTATATAAGAAAATGTCATGTCTATATGTCATAAATTACAATCTGTCAGAAAATCATTGATGTTGTAATAAAGTTTATCCAATAAGTAATTAAATAGCATTTTCTTAAAATTAAGAACTGTCATATTTTTGACGTTGTCAGACAGTTTGTTATATACTGTTACAGCCATACAATAAGAATTTTTTTGAAATAAAGGGAGTCTTTGAAACGGTAGAATTTCATTTTTTGCCGCCTGTTACGATTTTCTGGTTTCATTTGGAATATATCAATATTCTTTTTTACAAAAACACAAATTTCAAAAATGTATAAACACGATAAGGGTAAAATCTTAGGTTAGTAGACAGTTTGCTGTTTAACTTTCCTCAAGCTGTAATGGTCGATGATTGGAACGTGCGACGTTAACCGAGGGCTCGGGGGTTGAAACCCTAAGTAAGCTTATTCGTTTTATAAAACATAAATATAGTGGTAGCGGAAACTTCATTAGCATAGACTTGAATGTTAAATTAATAATATAATATAATAATATATGGGACACTAACACACACGGTCATTCATCCCCAAAGTAAGTAACTTAATATTTGTGTTATAGGTGACAGACAACTGGTGAATATATACTTATATATTTATAAATACATACTTAAATACAAATATACACCAGGGCTCCAACCAAAGACCAACAAATCCATTAATAGAATAATATGTTGCCCTTGGCGGGAATCGAACCCGCGACCCACGGAGTTGAAGGCAGGGTCACCCACTGCGCCAACGGACCAGTCAATTAACCTAAGTTTGTACTATATCATAAAATTTGACAGTACTTCAATATTTAATGAATTAATTTTGAGTTCAAATACTATTGTTTTATACATCTTTGTAAAAGTTATATCTATCTTAAAATACTTACACGCTAGGACTATACATCATGCTCACGTAGAATGGTCCCAAGAATGCTGGCAGCGTATCCGCGCTGAATCGCTAAGTTGATTTTTTGTCCCAAAAAGAGCCGGCTCTCTTCTCACCTGAAGAGGCAATTAACCGAGCTGTTAAAACGGGTAATTTTTTTTGCAATTTGACTCCATGGCCCTAGGGTCCCATCTGCAAACGGCATAAATATATAACTCTCAATGATTTTCGGTTAGAGTTTTAGGAGGAAAAATCAATCTACCTAGGTTTAAAAAAAAAACTTTTTATCCCACATTTCTCGAGATTTTCGAGAGTCAGAACTGATGAGCTATTTTGCATAATAGATCGGCGAAAACTTAATCGACCATCAACCCTACGTTATTACTTTTGAATATCAAAGCAGCTGCGCATCATAAAAAATCAAATAAAACCTTTCCTCATAATATCAATGTTTACAGAATAGTATATGAAAGATAAAAGATATTGAAACATAAAAATGTTTATCTCCTTTTAAATCCCCTGGCTTATAACCTCACTTATTGATTTAACAAGCAGTCCATATGCGTCTGTAACTTACCACCCTCTAAGCAAAGAAACACCATTAAAACGCACGTGGGACTGAGGACCCCTAATCCCCGAGGTAACGCGTAACGCGTGGTTCCGTTGCATTTTTATTTTAACCACTAATTGGTGCATTTGGGGAGTAAAAGCGAAACCCCAGTTGGTCCCCAGGGCAAATAGATACAGGCACTGCTTTTTCAATGTCAGTTTATTTGTGCGAAATTAATGCGATGTCACGGGAGATGTCATTTCCGAGGTATGAAATTAAGTGAATATCTTTCATATTATTCTGGTAATAAAATATGTACCTAACGGGCATAAGGGTTGGAGTATACAGTTTTATGAATTACAAGCCGTAACCTAGACTACGTTCGCGTTTCAAAGGTAAGCAGAATTTCTTATTGTAACCCCTTATAAAAGAATAAGCTTCAATTGTACCAAAATCTATATATTGCTTAAGCAGAATATACATCAAAGTGTAACGGACAGAAAGACAGAATCTTACATCTATAATATATATTCATCTATAGTACAGATTACTTACGAATTTTCTATTTAGTAACAATAATATATTGCTTACCGTTTAAAAGGCATAATACACTCAAACCGATTTTTTGAACTTTTCACGAGTGTCAATATAATTTATCTATTCCTCTTCTTCAATGATATTAATAATATACTAAATAGACTCTTATACATCTTTAAAAAACGTAAAAATTATATTATTATACTCAAGGTTGAGTATTTTTAATTTTAAATTTTACAAATTTAGATACTATAAATATTTTCAATTTGTTATTGCATGATATATGTACTTGAGTTCATAAATTTTTATAATAGGGAATTTAATATTTTTTTAATCCGAAGACCTTTAAAATCCTTAACCAATCTCGGGGAAACAACAATAGACGAACCTTAATATTATCGGATGATCCATTCCACTGCAGCAACCTATCGAATTTCACGCACCCTTTGTAATGATATGTGCATAGAAGCCCTTATCTACCCTCTCTCAGATCATAACGGAGGCTCCGGAACCGATAAAAAGCTCTACTATATCATATTGGCACTTTGGGATTGTGTAATATTTTCTACTTCTTAAAGGATAACGGTTCTTTAAGGAATGAAGTTTGAAAAGGGTACAAATGATAGAAGCAGATCTTTGAAAGTCTGACCCTTGTTGGGGTGATAAAATTGCGAGCGGCGGAAACCAATCATTCTATAACTGGTGATATTTGGTATCAAAATATCAAATTTCTACACTCACTTGTCGCGGTGTATGTAATGTTAATAGAGAGATCGACGAACCATGGTTTTTTTGGTTAAAGAGCTTCAACTAGTGTGGACGGTGTAAGTTCTTGAAGCAATCCTTGACTTTATAACAATGAAACAAATAGTTCATATAGCTTTACAACACTATTAGAAAAATAAAGGTAAGTTAAGAAAAATCAGTATCTTGAGATTTGGCCTTCCTCAGACAAGTAGCGAGAATGACGTTTTAAAGTAAAATATAATCCTGTGGACCGTTCTATTCTCATAATGGGACCCTTGTTGCAAAAAGGGGACTAATAAGTTTATATATACTATAAAGATTTATACAGCTTTTATCAGGAAACTCGTTTCATTATAAAATCACAGCCCGTAGGCAGTTCTCAAACTGCTGTATAGTAATGAATAAAATCCGAGTTACCCCAGTTATTGCCGACGTGTAAATATAAACAAAACAATGACTTGCTAATTCGCCCCCGCCCTCTGAGGTCACCGAGGTGTGGTCCCGACTCAGTTTGATTATAATGAGTCCGCCTTTATTGTCTTTGCTAGTCATTTGCTCATGGCTTTATTCACGCAGCTTATGAGATGCTTATCCCAAAAAAGAAAGACCAACTTTATTACATTTACTTTATTTACTGGTCCATTGGTGCAGATGGAAGTGACTTCAGCTGTGGGAATCGCATGTTTGATTTCCGCCAAAGGCTAATATTTGCTAAAATACAATTTGTTTATTTCTCGATTCTTGGTGCTATATATGTATTAAAAATTATATTAGTCGTATATTTACAAGTTTTCTGTCGTCCAGAACACCCGTATTAAGTTACATTCGTTACGGAGAACCGTGGGAATAATTGTCCCATGTATTTATTAATTTTATTTTTAAAATTCATTCCTGTTTGGAATTTGCTCAGTGTAAATAGGATCTTTGTGCTGCAATTATCAGACTAACTGACGCAAAGCACTGAATAGTACGGTGTTAGTTGAACTATCTACTGTGTGTCCACTACATGCATAGATGACGACAAAAAGGTGAAGTTACTAGATTCTAGAAGCAAAAGCTCAAGTGTCAAAGAATCCTTTCAGAGACCTATGTTCCACTGTGGACTAACACTGGTTGAAGACAATCGGTTCCATAAAGTAGCATAAGAAAATCAAATTATATTCTATCTATTCATGCATTCATCCTTCTCCCGCTCTTATTTGCGTTCTGAATGAGTGAATCGAGATACCGGAAATCAGAGCAGACAAGCGCGAAAATGGCGCAGAAAAGCGACAAGAGCAAATTTTTCCATCTAAGAAAATCAACAGAAATAGGAGGGTCCACTAAAATAGTTCTATTTTACTGTAAGTAAGTAACGGCCTGTTACTATCCCAGTGCTGGGCATAGGCCTCCTCTCTCCGTTTTTGGAGAGAAGGATTGGAGCTAAGACCTACCATGCTGCTCCAATGCGGATTGGTAGGTTTCACATATCCTTAGGATTCTCTAGTGATATGCAGGTTTCCTCACGATGTTTTCCTTCACCGAAAAGCGTGTGATAAATTGTAATTATCAATTAGACAAATAAGTTTTAATAGAAAACTCATTGGTTTGAACCCATAATCGTCTCTACAGATTCACACGGTCGCACCGCTGGGCCATCACAAGCTGTGCTATTTTACTGTACATTCAAAGAATACATAAAAATTAAAGTCTATAAAATCATATATATAAATTGGTTTGTCTCAGCAAAAATATACCCGTAATATATTCAAGTTGATTTACCGCGTTACAAAACAAACACGATTTTATAGGTGTTAAGATAAGAAGCGTGTTTAAGATTAATTACTTTAACGACAGATTACATTACACAGAACAATTACATTTATCTATAGGCAAGTGTTAAGAATAATGTCTGTATGTGGAATATATTTATTTCATAAGTTTTTAAACATCCATATATTAAATAAAGAATTATATATTTAAGGATTTGTTAAGGAACTAGGTTCATAATAATACAATGTAATAATATCTTCATGAAGTTTTCGTATATCTATATTTCTTGTTTTACAACATAATACTTGTTAATCGATATCTTTATCTATGTTAATTAGACCTGAACTTAAATAAATATTATAATTTTAATTATTTGTATATTATATTTTTTTACCTTATTTAAAATAAAATATATTTATCAAATATGATTAATACTGTTATAAACTATCGCTATGTATAATTCTATGTTTAAATATTAAAAAAAAATTTCAAAAGCTATCGCTAGACCGATCGCTGACTTACCTTAGATAGGAAAAACTTAATTCAAATGTTATTGTGAAAGAGAGGGACTGACGTCTGTGCAATGTGTACATGTACATACTAACAATATAACTAAGAAAATAACTAATATTAACACAGGTATTCGAAATATATAATAAATATACTTTTGTTGTTATAAACGTTGGTGGAAATAAAAGTATTGAGTAAAATTTGTTACACTGACAGAGTCACAGGTCTTTCTTACTAAGTAAATAAATTTGGTATCTATCATTAATCTCATGGATTTATTGGCTAGTTGGTAGTTCGTGGAACATTTTACAAGTATGCGAGGGCGTGAGATATTTATAGCTGTAAAGATAAAAAGAAACTTAACTCGAAAGTGTCACTAGTTTTTCAACGTTTTTGGGGAAAGTTGTTGTTAAAAACGCTTTTTTATCTTAAGCGATTGTGTTGAGTGAAATGGTCGTTACTCTGTCTTCTTTAAATTTATATAGTGATAAAAGGAATTACGTTTGTCTTTAGTGATGACTGGGTATTAGCTAATATTGTGCTATATATTTTAGAAAATTTTAATTTATCATAGTGCGAGACACTACAATTCCTTTATCAATAACTAGCGGCCTGCCCATGCTTCGCACGGGTATAACATATATATCCCATGTCACTCAGTGTAAAAAAATGATTAAAATCGATCCAGTAGTTTTGATTTATTCATTACTGCCCGTGGCCTGCAAGCGTTAAATTTGGAGAAAAACAATTTCCTCTCCCTATACCAAGACGATTTCCTGCTATCTTTGGAATATCTAAACTCATATAGTACATTTTTACTTATTTACTTTTACATTGTACCTATGTATTTTATTTTTACAATTAATTACAGAATGTCTTTAAACAAACTCTTAAAAGATTCGAAGTGCTATAGGGTGTAGCGCGGCGTCCTCACGGCATTTTAAATCTGTAATATCTCGGAAAATGTTCACTTAAATTACATACTGTAAACGGCCATATTGACCTATATTAAATCAACAATTTATTTAAGGTACTTAATTGCATAAGGATTAATGTTGTATTGTATAAAAATTGCTTTGAACATAAGGCATTATTTTTCGTAAAAAGTATATGACAAAAAATGCTTTTGTGGGTTATCCATAAGAGATAGACATATACCATCGCGGACTTTTCTGTAGACCTTTTCAAGGCGTACAAATACTTAGTACATCATTTTGATAAATCTCGTAGGGTTAACCTCAAAAATTACAATATTTCTCTACTCCGTATTGAATTTTATTATACGTACAAACCTTCCTTTTGAATCACTCTAGCTATTAAAAAAAACCGCATCAAAATCGGTTGCGTAGTTTTAAAGTTTTATGCGTACATACGGAAATATGAACTTTGTTTTATAATATGTAGTGACTAGTAATGGCAGCCGCTTTTCCCGCGTGGAAATCGGTGTGTTATAAATTTTGTCGCGAATTGAAATTTTGAACATAAAAGTTTTGAGTTTACAAGAGACGGAGACATGCTGTCGCAGACTTTTTCGTAGTATTTTTGTAGACCTACAATTATTTGGTACATTACTTTAGTGTATATCTGTTGGTTTACGTAGCGCACGCTACTAATGCCCCAGCAAGCGAGTTTTTTTTACAATTTCGCGGCTTGTTCAATACAATTAATATTAAACCTTAATGAACTGTTAACCTAAACCTTTCAGAAGAATTACACTAATTTTTAGTAAAAACTGTATGCTTTTGTGGACTTTCTTTTATAATAAGTAAAAAACAAACTCAAATTTAAGGTCCACAGCGATCCAACTTAACTTTTGTAACTTTATGATTTACCTTCAATGCAGGCTTACCCTTAACAATACTACAAAATCCCTGCATTTCGTATTATTAATTTGAAAGTAGAAAATTTAAACAGTTACAACTTAATGAAATTATGGTTTCTAAAAAGCGTTATTGTAGTCAATATACAAGTAGTACTTGCCTCTAAGTTTTTATTTATGACTAGCGGCCTACCCTGCTTCGCACGGGTATAAAATATATAGCCTATGTCACTCAGTGAAAAAAAATATTAAAATCGATCCAGTAGTTTTAATTTATTCATTACTGCCCGTGGCCCGCACGCATTAAATTTGAAGAAAAACAATTCCACTCTCCCTATACCAAGAAGATTTCCTGCTATATCTAACATCAAAGTAATTATTAATTATAAAGAAAAAAAAGTAATTATTTACGACATCACATTAGAAACATTACAGTATTTCTCTACTCCATATTGAATGTTATTATACATTCCTCTTGAATCACTCTATCTATTAAAAAAAACCGCATCAAAATCTGTTGCGTAGTTTTAAAGATTTAAGCAGTCATAGGGATATAGGGACAAACAAAGAATGTGACTTTGTTTTATACTATGTAGTGATAATCCCTATAGCATGATTCAGTATTCACGCGCGATGGCTTATTATTAGCGTATTTCATGTATAACTTTGGTGTTTCTATACCGATTTCAATTATTCTTTTTTTATACAATGGTTAATACTATTCACTTTTTTATTTAGGGATGATTGAGAGTGATATAAACGTAGGAGTAGACAAATATAACCAGAAAGCTTCGAACTGCTAAGCTATCAGGAGTTACACGTCTTATTGTGAGTCAACCATAAAAGATAGACATATGCTGTCGTGGGATATTTTTTATATAATTTTAAGGAAAACATTTCCGTCATACATGATTTCTGCGTAGCTTTAACCATCAAGGTTGCACACGCGACGGAAGCTTAAAAAATGGAGTAACTTCTCCCGTTTTCCCGACATTTCCCTTCACAGCTCTGCTCCTATTGATTGTAGCGTGATGAAAAGTATACTATAACCAGCCCAGGAGTATGAAAAAAAATTGTACCGAGTTTCGTTAAAATCCGTCGAGTAGTTTTTGTTTCTATAACGGTTATACAGACAGACAGACAGACAGACAGACAGACAGACAGACAGACAGACAGACAGACAGACAGACAAAATTTTTACTGATTGCATTTTTGGCATCAGTATCGATCCCTAATCACCCCCTGATAGTTATTTTGGAAATATATTCCAGTTACAGAATTGACCTCTCTACAGATTTATTATAAGTATAGATTTATTTATAATATAGCGATGTAATATAAACATTGTTACTTCATATGTAAACGAGAAAGTTCAATATTCAAAATTTGTAAGTCGCTTTAAAGGAGAATCGAAATCACATCAAAGCTCGAGGAACTCAAGGGAAATTTACTTTATTCACTTCAAAGTATAACAGTCTGAACGTATAATTCCAAAGATAGCAGGAAATCTTCATGGTATAGAAAAAGGGAAATTAATTTTTACTCCAAATTTAACGCGTGTGGGCCACGGGCAGTAATGAATGAATCAAAACTACTGGATCGATTTTAATAATTTTTTTTCACTAAATTTATCGGATATATATTTTTACCCATGCAAAGCTGGAGCGGACCGCTAGTAAACGTATATAATGTATAGTTTTGTATGAAATGATTATGACGAATAGTCTTGACTTTAAAGATCTGATTAAAATTGCAAAATGAAATTTTAGATAGACTCAAATATAATAGGTTTAGTTTTTATTTCGATTTTCAATACCTTCCTAGCTCTAGTATGTTTAAGTGTCAGGACGAATAAGTGCATAAGCATCATCGGGAGACTGAAATGAGGCCATTACTAGATATTAGCTCTGGCAGCTCGGGGAAATTTCTGCAATACCGTACCAATGACTTCGACCAACGTGTATAGGAGGGGTGATAGAATGATTGTGATAAGTTATCAGGCATGTGATTGGAAACCATTAACGACCAGTAAAATACTGTTAACGTTTCTCCAAATTCCAGTTTCGAAATGCTGCATCGATAGTTAAATTACAATGTTTAAAGTATCTTAAAAAGCTGTACATAAAATAAACCACATTATTTTACTGCAGTCAGGAGAATTCGAATACCTTCAAAATAAAACATACAGAACTAAGGGTACAGTATTGCTACTATGTTATAGGAAAATCCTAACTAAAATTTTACACAAGATTTTTCTAGTAAAATACATTTAACACTGTTTTTTTCTACGAATTGTCTTTGTGCCGGATTCAAGCAAATTCTATTTGTTTTATGCGATGAAAATCAATAAGTCTTAAAAAATTTGATTGTTAGTATATCAGAGTTGAATATTTGCGCAAGATTTTATAATTTAGAGTCGAACCAATTCAAGGGAAAATTCGATGATAGATATATATTTTACAGTCTTCACATAAGGAACACTTTTAGCATATACTCCTAAAATACCTTTTTTTTTTAAACATTTTAACACAAAATATGAATTTGTATACTTGATTTTAACACTCATTTAAAATATTGCTTTTTACTCTACGGAGCTCTTTTCCTCTTCTGGATGCAACTCTACACTTCGCATTTAACATTCTTGACGATGTTTTTGCGCCCATACGTCTTGCACTTGAACATAAATAGTATGATTAAAACTTTTTTTAAACTAGATTAAATTGTATGTATATATTTAAAGCAACGAATTCTCATTCGTCTGCGAAGTCTGTATGTAGCCAAAATACTATATCTATTTATATGTGTAGACTTGTTATTAATTTATCCGTGAACGTTGTTTATTTTGTCAAGGTTTAGTTTTTGCATGCAAGGTCATACAATACAGGTCTTTATTACAAAATTTTACATTATTTTTTTATACTGTCATTTAAATTATTGTACAAAATATTTACACACGGAGTGGTTATTGTACATTTTATGGAGTAAATGGCAACACAACATAAAATACCCGGCAGTATTTTATTATACATCCAGGGAGAATGGTCAGCTTGTGTTAACAAAGTTAATGTTCAGGACATGAAAATTGTATCGAATTGGTATGACTCTTGCTATTACCGCTCTCAGGAGAAATTTCACTGTTTAACTCTGCATTGATCCCTAAAATCGTACATAGACCACCCTCATTTTTTACCGATGTGTCGTAAATTGCGACTAAGGTAAGTCGACCCGCCGTGTGCTATGCACCTGAGTAGAATAGACTTCAATCATGTCTTACCGAGATGTCGTTAATGGCGAATAAGTTAAATTGACTCGTCATGTGGTATCCGGCTGAGTAGAATAGACTAACCTTTTGTCTTACCGAGGTGTGTAAATGGCGACTAAGGTAAACTGACCCGTCGTGTGGTATCCGGCTGAGTAGAATAGACCACCCCCATTTCTTACAAATTCTACCACCCTCATTTCTAACAGAGATGTCGTAAGAAGTGACTAAAGTAAGTAACCCTCCGTGCGGTATCCGGCTAAGTAGAACAGACCACGGTCTTTTCTTACAGAGGTGTCGTAAGAGGTGACTAAAGTAAGTAACCCGCCGTTCAGTATCCAGCTAAGTAGAACAGACCATCCTTATTTACCGTCACAAAAGGCGACTTAGGTAAGTTGACATCAGCAGGCAGCCGGTCGTAAAATACCTCAAGCCAACTCAAGTAAAATGTTAAAACATGTTGTACCTCACCTAGAGTGGGATAAGGGCAGAAGAATGATGATATTGCAACTTTCAAAATATCTTGTTTTAGAAAATATACATGGCGTTCACGTGAGGCAGATATCTCTAGCGCTTGTTTAATGCGACGACAAATAACTCAAACAGGAATGCGTATTTTTTTGATTTTATCAACCGTGTACACCGTGTTTTCGTATTTTGAATGTGTACTTCATCATTAGTGAGATCATCTGAAGATTGCAGGATGTTTGAAAAAGATATAGAATTCTTTTAACACGTTTGTTTTTGTGTTATTTGCGTACTCTCGGCGTGTAAGATATTAATACCGTGTAGGATGAAAACGTTTACTCTTGAAACTTGTTTTACTTTTTATCTGATCTGTACACAAAGTCGATGTCCAGTAGATACTGAATCGAACTGATGTCGCGTCAGTGGTCTATAACGCAGGGGTTTACCGCACTCGGGGGAAATTTGTTGATCTGTACACGTTACACCCTAAGAGGAGATATGCGATACTACGTCGATACTTTGACATTTAAGTACTGACTATAGGTACAACAGCTATATATGTTTATATTACCATTATTATATTTCAGTCTGTCTCTGAACTTTGCAGATGTGTAACATAGTTGTTATTCGCGCCATTGATTTAGCGTTTTCGATGAAAGCTCACAAGCGGACTAACTCAAACTCAAATTCAAAATTCTCTTTATAAACTTGTAAACAAGTGCTTTTGAATCCTCAATTCTACTTTAAACTATTTTCTAACTTTTTTTTGAAAATATTATTGAACTTATTTTATAACAAGGACTAGATAATAGAGATGCATTACCTCTTGCTAATATTCCAAGTCACCCTTAGGCCAAAATACCATTGGGGTATTATCTGCAAAATATTAATTTTATATAATTTCAGAAAGCGATCGTATTGGTGATTTTGTTGTCTTATTGTGTGTCTATATCGCTTAATATTAAAGTGACCGATTCAAAAAAGTTGTTTTGTCTCAAATTGCAATAACGCCTAGTGTAGTGCCAACAAAATGTGCGAGTGTTAAAGAGAGCAATATCTTGGAAGAGCAATAAAAAACCTTTTTTTAGTAGTTCGTAGCGTGATGTCATAGATTACACTGAAATAAGAATTACAGTATATCTAACTTAATTAAGCCTGACTTTGAATTCCTCACTTAAAAATTAGGCTTAATACTAAGCGCTATATGGTCTCTTAATGTAATAGATATTGTATAATAACAGTATATCATGATTCGTTCAACAATACCACTAAATGAATATCCGTTTACTGGCATTATTATATGGTCGGTATAACGGTAAATATTCAAAGCCCTGTTGTAAGTACGTTTTAAATGTGTAATTTACCTTATTAGCACCTTGATTAACATTTTATTACGTGATTGGGACTGTCATTTATTGGATAGGAGATAGTAAATTCCAGATAACGTCTCTTATAAATGTAGTATAATCTTGTAATTTGTCTTTAAAGTTTATGTTTCACAAGAAAATGTTATTTTTTGTATAGATATTTTAGTCTAGTATAATAAAATAAATCTTTGAATATAGAGGCATTTTCGAAGCTTTATGCGTGTAAAATCCATACAAGTATACAGATTAAAAAATAAAACCCCCCAAAAGCTATCGGTCTGTATTTATTGATTTTGTCCAAATTTACTAAACGGATTTTAAATTTAAGATGCTCTCTAATTCTTGAGGAAGATTAAGGTACATTCGGCTGATACGATTTTGATAGAACTTTTACTGGAAGATTTCAAAGTGAGTTGTTCGTTTCTTTGTCCCTTTTCACGCCCAAACTGCCCAACGTAACAATGTCGTTTTTTGCATGACATAAGCTGCTGTTGTCATTGTCTTGAAATTGTTTATTTTTCTGCTCTTTTCGTTCACTTGAAAAATAAATTCGGTACTTATTTAATAGATTCGGTCTTATATAATAGATGCAATAAATCTCAAAATTTAGAATTATCTAGCATTCTATCTAGCATAAACGTAGCATTATTAGTCTTTAAACTTTATGTTCTACAAATAGAATAAAACTGATTTTCCTTTTTGTAATATGCATTTCAGTCTAATATGATAAAGGCAGTAAAATCTAATAATTTATAGGGCTCTTTTAAACTATTGAATTTATATATGAAATATTGATATTTTATGAATTTAATATTTTAATATTATTAGATAACTTGCGCGCTATAAAAAGGCTTTATGTGAAACGAAATTAGTATAAACAGATAAAGTCAGTGTATGTGCCATAAATAAGACATGTTCAATTGTACCCTACTTGTTATTTTTGTTACGTTTTGGGAGCCCGGCGGGGGTTAACGTGGGCATTTCATACATTTCCTGGCCTTATCCAATCTGGCAAGTGGTCGTTTCACTGCATGTGGTTCATTAGATAAGTGAATTATATGTGTTCAGTTGAAAGCATGGACGCACATGGTTGAATGAGCATTCATGCTTTTGTCAATGAATGTAGATAAATATTGATTTTGATATTAGAAATCCGACAGTTTGTTCCAATTGTTAATCCATTGTTGACTGGTTTTGTAAGCTATTAAAGTATAAATTTATAAGACGTAGTAAATTTTTATCTTCTCCGATGACCTATAATAGTATACTTAGTATATATTATATAGTATTTAGTGATTTATTATAAGTATATATAATTATTGCGCATAAGTTTTTGTGTAAAGGAGCTTAACAAGCAATAAAAGAAATCACTTATAATTGAAACTAAAATTCAAAATAGTGTTCTTCCAGATAAACTTGTACACAAGTATTTTTACATCGTCAACTTTAATGATGGAAAATAATTTGTTCATCTTATTTTTGCTTTAAAATTTCAAGTTTAAGATATAAGAAAATACATTTCAGAACTTATTCAAACATCGTTCAAGCTAAAGCACTAAACTTTTCAAAGTTTGGACTCTTCGCATCTAAAATATAAAAGGAGTATATGCATAGGAATTTCACGCCACAAAACTTCATATCCAACGTGTTATATTCATTTCCGTCTCGAGTTTTAAATTCACGTCTATCAAGCATTCTAGTCGCAAACGAGCGGACTTTATGTCGGTTCGTTGGTTCACACTACACTGAAATTTCGAGGATACTGCGATGTTATTACGTGAGGTGCTGGCGTCCTCGGGCGTCGGGGATGGATTCAACTAGGAAGGCAATTTCCTCTTTATGACGTGCCGCGGAGAGCTGAGCGTATTAGACGGCTACAGTGGCCATGAATTTTCTGATTGGGAAATCAAATTCGTATTCATATTCAAATTATTCTTCATTCAAGTTAGTTTTCTCAAGCATTCAAGTTACTTTTTCGAATCGTCAAATATAAATGAAACTACCAATAATTACCTAAAGCTTAAAGCTACCAAAAAAGTAACGGCTACTTCTATAAATTATGTAATACCTAATTGGATATATACTTCAAGGTCGATTTCAATTTCATTTAAAAGGTCAAAAGGTTTAACAGGTCATTTCAAGGGTCAAAAGTTGTAGACTTTATTTATATTTAAGTTATAAATAGTTTAAAACTATTTTAATTGCTCTTGCCTAGAAGAACAAGCAAAAACTTGACTATCAAACTTAATCATTTTAATAATATATAATTATTCGACTAATAAAAAAAGTTAAAATCAAATCTCGTGCATAGCTGGTTACAAGTTTAATCCAAGTTTTTTTTTATCATCTATGTAGTCTTCAATAGTATAATAAAATTAGTAAATAAATGTTTTTTGAAATGATATTTTGAAATCGTGCAAAGACAAGTCCAAAATCGATATTTATGCATCGATTACTCCCTCATGCTACGAAAAAGTGATAACAGGATTTAAAGAATCGATTTTACGTCATAATCGGTACAAATGTAATAATAAAATTATTTTGAACTCCGCAAAGCAGCGGCTAGTTCTATACATAATGTAATTATTGGTTATATACTTATCCAAGGTCGATTTCAATTTTATTTATTAAGAGTTGGTAGTGATAGATTGTTTTTATTTAAGTTATATACAGTTTAAAACTATTTTAGTTTCTCGTGCAAAGATGTGTAAATAAAGTAGGCTTATTTATTATTAGGTTCAGAAGTTTAATAAGCAATGTAAATGGACTGTATGTAGGTGCCTACTATGATTATTTCTAGGAACTTGATAATTATCATACCTACTTAAGCATTGACCTGAAAACTTTTTAGTACCTACCTAAGTGCTTAACGGTGAATTGATATTACGGTTTTTATTATAATTATATTACAATGCAAACAGTTTATTAGAAACCCAATTTTATCAATTGTATATTTATGTTTTCCATAAACGTCTCATAATTTTATACTCATAAAACATTTTTTAAGTTCATGGAAAAATATTTCCTACAAAATTCGGGAAAGGAAAAATTATTCAAATTAGCCAAGAGAACTTTTGAAGCGTGGTCACATGCCGTGAGATTAAATTTTTCTTTATTCGTCTCAGGTCCATGAAAGACAACGCCCTGAGGGGAGCGTATTTTTACATTGCTATAACAGGTGTCGGGCTTGTTTAATTATAACATTTTGAAAATTAAATAGTAATGATAAAACAAACGTTGTTAAATAAACGTTCAAGATTAATAAACTCAAAGACAGACTGGTATGCATTATTTAAATTTAAATTGCAAAAATATTTTCGTAAAACGCTAAAATAACTAAAGTTTAGATCATTTGATTATGAAAATACAACGGTTTTTGCGTATTTCCTCTTTGGTTTTTTATAGTGTTAAGTAACGTTTGTTTGTTTGTTTTTTAATTTTTTAAAGTATTAAATAAAAAAAATGCATTTTCGGAATCAGATTTAATAACTAGAGCAATTGATTTATTTTGTCTTGTACACCCTACGTCTTATGTCTTGCTTCACGTCTTCCGTCTTCTGTTATATTTCCAATCTTCTTTAAAGTTCGAATACTTACTTTCTTCTTTTCTTCTTTGTTTTAGTTTGAAATATTTATTCCATACAAATATATAATTTTTGTTAATAATTAAAAATAACATTTTAACACCTTCATTATGTAACTTCATCGTGATAAAAATCTCGTCTTACCCCCTATCTCCCTCCTCATTAGAATAGGGGTGACCAAAATATGTTATATTTATTTATAAAAATTTCTTTTTTGATTATCGTTCCGTTAACTTTGAACATTATCCTAAAACAAAGAATACATTTTGTTAGTATCAAAATTACATAACATTTTTAATAACAATAGTCCGCAGCCCTATATTGAGTGGTCTTTTGAGCCGGATTCTGGACAAGGACTTTAAGGCTATATAGCTCTGCTGTTTTGTGGGAATAGTTGAGCTATTGATGACTCTAGTTCTTCTACCTACTTTAAAAATATGGGCAATACCACAAGAAAACCGAGGAATTTGGTCTTAATATACTAAAACTATTAAAGTATCCACAAATGTAATTTAAATTTTTCCAGTTTCGATGTACATATGTTTTTATGTAATATTGAAGATTTCATCAGGCCACTTGCGATAATGCTGAATTGCATTTTCTACAATCACATATTTTCTAACATTTTTCTATTCTGCGCAGCATCCAATTCAATTTTTATCTCATCCTAAGGTAGCCCTGAGGCTGTGTGTTGTACTCGTAACATCCCCCCTATTCCTTCGCTCCACGCCTTTGAATTTTGTTGAAATGTACGTTTTGACAGTGCCTGTGATCAAATTATGGAGCCAATTTGGAAAATGGTGTCTTACTTCTCTTGGTTTGTCAGATTTTACGATTGGGTGGCTCGCTTTATATTTCATGCCTCTTTTAATCTTGTAGGAATTGTATGACCATTTTATTTTATAAATGCTTTAATTTTATTTCTAATTTGTTGGAGTATATCGAATTCGTTTTGATAAGAGATATAATTGAGTCTAATTTTATAACGAATTCCGTTGCCATTGTTTTAAGTTACGAGCTAAACCACTTCAAAACACAGGTTTATCATAGCTTGAAAGTCAGGGTCACTATTTGTAAGCGCAATTTAATATAAGCCGTTTAGAAAGTCTTTCATAAGTTTAGTGATCAATGTATTAGGTTAGGCTTGATTCAAATAAAGTTATTATTATTAATATTATTTAATTGTTATACTTATTATTAATATTACAAAGGTTTCAGTTTGTAGGTGTGTGCTTATTTCGCTTTGTAGAAATTTTTGCGGTAGGTTAATTTTGCGAATTAAAGTTTCGGGATTTTGACTTAGGTATACTAAAAAATGAGAACTCCGGAAAAAAGTGTAATAAATTAGAATATCTCACTGCGAAATCAAGTACCATTTTGAACATTGACTTGAAAAAGAAACAAATCAACGACTTCAACATTTAATCGAATTAACTTATATAATCTCGTGTAGACTGTCGAGTATTTCCTTGTAGGCAATAAAGCTACTATTTGATGTGACATGACGTGAAGTTACTGACTCATGAACTGTAATATTTACTTTTACCCTTAATTGGTAACTATACGAGGAAAGGGTCTTGTGACTTGAACACGGGCAACGCCTAGTTTGAGCCTTTGTCCCCAAATTAAAAGTCATTCGGACGTAGTAACAGTTAAATTTATAGGTAACTGAAATAATAAACTTATAGGAACCCTGAGCTACTGAAAAACTTTAAAAGGTGTTACTTTGCTTAAAATTTTGTAGTTGTATAAAGTAATATATTGTTATGCGAGGAAATGTATTTATTTGTCTATTTATTTAATATTATTTATTTGTGAAATAAGAGTATGAATGGGAGATTTAATATTATAGATGCAAAAGTGTGTTTGTTTGTCCTTTTTAATGTTCTAAAGTCTACACCAATTACGTCGCGGGAAGATAGTAATTAAATTAATCTTATAGAAATGGGGCTCAAATCATTTAAATTTCTGATTTAGAAAAATAAAATAGACTTTTGTCTGTAATAAAATTATGCACAACGATTGTGTCAAAAGAACAAGAGAAAAAATGAACATCTTCAACATAAAGATGTCAGGCTCCAAAATATATGTTTTTTTAGTTGAGCGGGCGTTTACTATGATACTGGTACTTAATTTTTTTTCATTTTTCGCCACTGCTTTTAGAGGATTTTCTTTATAGAATCCGAAACGGCTGGACCTATTTTAATGAAATTTTAGACAATCTTTAAAATGACCCAGCGCATGATACTGTAAATTTTGGTGTTTTTTTTATAACCGTATTTAATGTACCTTTAAATTAAGCACGGCAAAGCAGGCATACTAGTAAATAAATAAATACATATATATATTTACACTAAATCGAAACCATCGATTCCATTGCAATGGGGTAAAGTTCCTAAAATACTGACAGCGTTACCCCTTTGTCAATTTAATTAAATGTCAATGTCAATTCATTCAAAAGAGACGCGCTCTATTTTTAATAAGAATTTCACTTTGATTAATAAGCAAGCTAACAGCTTGTACGTTTAATTAAGGCGCAATTTCGTTAAATTAATTTAGAAAGGCAATTTTCTCTTGCAACGTTACCGAAGAAGCGACCATATATTAATAATGTCTAATGAAGGGAACATGAGGAAAACAAGAATGATAAATATAATGGTGTAGAGGCAGAGCTTCCTTTATTTGGTGATAAATAGGTGATATAAAGAGTGACTAAGACGGTCACCTTTATAGGGAACATAACGTGGAGTTATTTGTTTTCATATTCGCTCCCCTTTGTTATTATTTGCCAGGTGTCTTTACAGCCTTTCTTTATACCTTTCTGTTCAGTTATATTCGCAAATATATTTAGCGTCACGCCAATATTGAATGTTTGATTTGTTATTCGCACTTGCTTAGAATTTAGCTCGGGTTGTTAAACAAACGTTTTGGTTTCTCAGGGCAGTTTAATAGAGAAAGATTTTATATGTACGTCATTTATGCAGGAACCGCGTGCTATGCGGTTGAGTAGAATAGACAACAATTATTTCTTACTGATGTGTCGTAAAAGGCGACTAAGGTAAGTTGACCCGCCGTGTGGTATCCGGCCGATTAAAATAGACCACCCTTTTTTTGTTACCGAAGTGTCGTAAAATGCGACTAAGGTAAGTTAACCGTCGTGTGGTATCCAGCTGAGTAGAATATACCGCCCACATTTCTCAGCGAGGTGTCGTAAAAGGCGACTAATGAAAGTTGACGTCAAGCAGGTGGCAGTTCGTAAAATAACTGGCCAAAACATGTAACACATCAGATGAACATGTAAAACATTAGAGTGGAATTAAGGCAGGAGAATGATGATGTAATCTATGTTTGAAACATATTACAAAGAAATCATATTAATAAGAATCAAAATCACAAATAATATCCCTATACTTAGTTAAAAATAAAATCAAATAGTCCAAAATTTTGCAAAGTTTGCAATAGCGCCTAAAATGACTTTGTATAATAATAGTAGTAAAATAATATTGTTCTATACAAGGCTGTATTTATACGGATCTATACTGCCTGTATGTCACAAGATTGTATCTAATAGAGATTGAGCCTATGGAATGTATATAACCTGCGTGCGCCATATTGACTTTCAGGCGTGTTGATCCCTCGGGAGTGGTCTCGATTTCATCCAGTTCCGTAACATGAGATTGCAATCAAAACTCTTCGATTCTACTTCCATTGATAAAGGAATGAATACACAAGTTCAATGTACACTAAAGGTCCTTGTTTTGTTCGATAAGCGCTTTATAAATCTGATAACAAAAAAGACGAACTATTATAGATGTTTTAATACTAAAGTAGTTAAATAATTAGTATAATATTTTTTTATATTTCTACTAGCGGTCTGGCCACGCGTTGCTGTGACACAGACTGGTTCCAAGTCCAACTTGCCCTCTAAACAAAAATGTTTCAGACAGTTAAAAATGCTCCAATAGCCACCAAACTTTAAAAAAAACTAAGTACCAAAAATTTAAAAGGATTGTCAAGTGGTGTGTTACGTCAGGTAAAGTATTGTTCAAGAGATTGTAAAATAATAAAATTTGACTATTACTATTACATTACTTAGAATTAATTTAAGAATAAGTTTATTATTGCAACATGTTTTTCTTTTTCTCTCTCCTTTATACATGCATATTTTGGTGAGCAACTTCATTATAAATATAATCAATATGTATACATTTTAAGTCTATAATCTTGTTGTGAACTGTTTTGTGTATCTAATAAAATAAAATAAAATAGAAATAAAATAAAACTTAACAAGCCTCACTTACTATTAGACTAGAGACTAGAACCTTAAAACCTAACTTAAAGCCTCTGGGTTAATCTAAAGATTGTCTGAAAATTTTATTAAAATAAATCGAGCTGTTTCGGAGTCTATAAGTAACATACATATCATATTCTCTTTTATATTAATATAACTAACTATATAAATAAGTCGCCTTAGCCTAGACCACGATTTCTTCCGATGCTAGTATAGCTTCTTTATGTAGGTACATGATGGCATCCTAAGCGATGTTTTTGAGACTATAAAAATGTGAATAAAGATACTATAAAAATCATTGAGACTAACAGGATATTGACACTAAGTAATAAAAAAAGTTGAGCAAAATTTGACATTTCTTTTTTGTGACCCAATTCCAAAACAAATAGTGGAGAAAACACCATGAATGTATTCCACACTATAAACAAGTGATTGACCTATATTCGCATCAAAAAACACATCTCGCCCCTTCCTGTCTTTGTGTAGTTTTATCAGCAAAAACTTCGAGGTGGGAGTTTATTTTCTATCTTTTCCTTGATACGCTAAATTCCCATGAGCCTGAGAGAATACACTGATATTTGACTGAATATCCTATTCTACTAATCCTACTAATATTATAAATGCGAAAGTTTGTGAGTATGGATGTATGTTACTCTTTCACGGCGAATCCGTTTGACCAATATAGATGAAATTTGGCGCAATTATTTCTTATACACCGGGGTAACATATGGGCTATAGAAGTCCTTTTAATTCTACAGGAATAGGATGACACTGAAAAGCTTTATCTATAATCAAAATATCACGCGACAACATTTCACGTAAACGATGTTGCGGGTTAAACAATAAATAGTCTTTTTTAAAACGTTATTGTGATTATAAAAGCCTCCCCTCTACGTTTTTGGAGAGAAGGGTTAGAGCTAATACCTTTTACCCTGATCCATTGCAGGTTGGCAGGTTACATATATCCCTAAAATTTTCTAGAAATATGCACGTTTGCTCACGATGTTTTCCTTCACCTAAAAGCTTGTGACGATTGAATTAGTTATCAATAAGTCACATAAGTTACAAAGAAATACTCATTGGTGCCTGCTCGGGGTTTGAACTCGTGACCTTATCCAGTAAGTGGTATGGTCTCACCGCTAGGCTATTATTGCTTTTTACTGTTATTATTGAGTATAATTAGAAAATCCATTATTACGAGTATATATGTTAAAATGTGTTTCATGTCATTCTTTTAAATGGATGTGTGATTCTTGGTATGGAGATTAAGACTGGCAAGATATATACATTTTTTAACTTACTATTCCACGCAGATGAAGCCAAGCATGACCATGTTTAAAATATGAACAAAAATAATCAACAGACAAAGAATGTAAGCCCGGAAAAAGGAATTTAAAATAACGAAGCTTTCCTAACAATATAAGAATGTCTAATAGGACTGCTACGCAGACATGTCGAACATTTACCCGACTTTCATTACCAGCACACATTATATCTCTATCAACAGTAAGCGAAAGGGAAACAAAGAGTTCGAATTAATAAGCGAGATGGAAACAAAGAGTAGGTAATAACCAGAGGTAGGAAAAAAAGAGGAAATTTAGATGAATAGTGGTCATCGTAGACACAGATCTACATTTACATTGGGATCTACATTTAAAAAAATCTTTATATTTACATATGAACACTATGTCGACATTTTATTAAGATAATGGTACACTTGATAATGTTAATGTCTAATGTTTATGTCTTGCCCTTATCCTACTATAAGTGGGGTAGGCACAACAATATTTTGAATATATTTGTTGGACGTTTTGACTACTTATTTTACGATCGGCCGCGTGGCTAACTTCAACTTACCTTCGTCGCCTTTTACGACACCTCGGCAACAAATGAGGGTGGTCTAGTCTACTCAGCCGGATACCACACGGCGGGTCAACTAACCTTAGTCGCCTTTTACAATACCTCGGTAAGAAATGAGGATGATCTCTTCTACTCAGCCGGATACCACACGGCGAGATAATGATAATATTGTATTAATCAAAATCCCTTAGTTTGAAGACTAAAGTCCTGGAACAATGTTGCCAGTAATGATCGATTAATTTTAAATTGGGTCAGTTCAAAACTCGCAAAGTTACGCAGATAGCGTAGTTTTGTATAATTAAATCTAAAATGAGGAGTTCCGTAGACAAAATAAATATAACTAAATACTTTATATCACGATACTGAGTTCGCGCAGACGTAATTGCGTTCAAAAGCTAGTGTGTAAATAAATTTAGCACTCAGACTTTTTACAACCTAGATTAGCCCATAGGGTATTTTTATTGAGGTACTGAAGTCCGTGTAGACGGGAAAGTAATAAAAAAATATGCTTAGGGGTCACACTGTTGGTTGGAAATGCATACATTTAAACATAAAATTAGCAATAAATTTAGTCGTACGGCATTCACATCTGCGTCGCGGCTACATGAATCCTCGTAATTCAACAGAATTACACCCTGAGGCCAAATACTCAACAAAATAAATTCATTGCTTACAGCCCTTTGTTTGACTTAACGCAAAACGATAGATAAAATTTAACCCGTTAGTAGATGACAGGTTAATGCATAATTACTATTTCACCTGACGATGTTGTTAAGAGAAATCCTCGTTATTTAACAAAATTGCACCCTAAGGCTAAATACACATAAATAAAATAATTATTGGACAGAGTCTGCTGTTTAACTAAAAGACATTACATAAATAAAAATTGGACAATGTATTTTCTATGCATTACAGGACCTTGTCCTTTCACTTGATAATAGTGTGAAGACCTTGAGAATTGCTAAGACTTAGTAGTTTAACTTAAAAATGAAAACAGTTGTTGCAATTAAGGTTTAGAATGACATGAAATTGGTAACTACCGTATATTGTAGGTAATAAAAAACAAGAAACGTCTTAGTAATTCTAACGTCGCAATAATTTATAATTATTAATTTTATTTTGGCTTAAATACTTGTAACTCCAAAGACTAGGTATATTAAGCACATAATCAGGTACTTAAAACTTCTACAACAACACATAATTTTTAAATTTTAGCCATGGTCATTCGTTTTTATTGACCTTAATGTCACTGAATCACTAGGAGTTAACATAGTGGTACAATCAAAACTGCCATCAGCAAATCGCCACCCGAACGTGGAGTTAGTAAAAATAAAATAGCTAAAATTTCTACAAAAATTAAATAAAAAATATTAAAGACAGATGCTAGTGGTAATATACGAATCTAAGGAATACCATAGTTAAATATCTTAAATATAGACGGAACAAACAAAAGTTTTTCATGTTGGTAAAACGCACATAGCAGTTACATACATTTATTGTTAATAAAAACGAATTGATATCCAGAATTTTGATAATAATGGGTCATTTTAATATAAAGGTTTGAGAATGGGTCGTAATAAAATATAAAATTAACAATATGTTTGGTCATTTTGTATGTACCACACCTGGGTCGCGGCCGCACAGAATCTCGTAATTCAACGGAATTGCACCCTCAGGTCGAATACCTAACAAAACAAATCCATTGCCCTATGCTACAAAATTTATTTATTTTATTATGAGTGTTGTTGGAATGAAATTTTTGTTGTGAATATCCATATTAAGCTATAATAGCTCAGTAGGCACCAGTGAGTTTTTCTGTTAAAACTTATGTGTTTAATTGATACTTATCACGCACTTTTCGATGAAGGAAAACATCGTCAGGAAACTTGCATATCTCTAGAAATTCTAGGGATATGTGTAACCTACTAATCCGTATTGTAGCAGCGAGGCCTGCCAAAGATCAGCCGCCTGCCTGACGTCCACTTACCTTAGTCGTCTTTTATGACACTTGGGTAAGAAATGAGGGTGGTCTATCCTACTTAGCCGGATATCACACGGCTTCGTCTCCGTCAGACGACGTTACTCATAATAGGTTTTGCTGCTATAAAAGAAGAAAGGACACCACAGGCATGTGAACACATCAGAGGACTTTTAATTACTAAAAGCTTCAATAGTGATTGCGAAACCATCCGAAAATTCAAAATACCAGTTTTTAATACTTCGATTAATCAGGTAACAGGTTACCAGACCAATTTGACAAGGATGTACGCGTTCAGCGACACAATGTCTGGCGTAATGGACAGTGACATGTGATATTGAAGACTAGCAATCGATACGTCTGGCTTTTGAATTGAATTATACGTTGCACTTTGGCCAATTAGGGGTTTATCCAATATAAGCGTACTATGCTATAAACAAAGTCGTGACTTAACAGTAGGTGATATAAACCAGATTAAATACTAGAAGCTTCTTGGCATTCTAAAAAAACCTTTGCAATTAGTTATATTTATAATTCGTGATGAGTTTGATAATGCAGAAAAAAACAGTGATGAAACATCTTTACACACATAATAATAATAATTAATAATAATTTATCTATTTTTCGTTACATACATATATGTTACAAAACGAAAGGTTGGGACCTTCTTTTAAGTGAAAAAACACCTGCGTCAGAACGTTCCGCTCTCCATAACAATGTGCATACTAAAAAATAAAAGTAATAAAAATTAAGAAAAGAAAAAGAATAATTTATAGAATTAGGCGTTACTTTGCGGAGATCCATAATACAAAAGTAATAATAAAATTATTTTGCTATAATCCGCGAAGAAGTAAAATAGAAAATATATATAATGCTAAATGTAAGTGGACAATCGGTTATCTAAAAGAAAAAGAAGAAATAAAACTATTCATGCTGTGTATTCTGAGTTCTGCATGTGTGTGTTGTGTTTGTGCGCACATACACATACATAATATTGTATATGTAATAATATACATATTAACGAAAAATTTCTATTAAATGTGGAAAATGCCAATCCGCATGGAACAGGGTAGTTAACGATTTAGGAAGCTTTGCTTTGGACTAGGACTGTTATAGACAACATAAAAAAGTACGGTAAACGAATTTTGAAATTCTTGCAACAGATTTCTTGCAACCTGAATAATTTTGAATTATTCTTAATGCAAAAGTTTTTCCCTTACAAGGTAAAAATATTTTTTTATAGGCTCAAAATTATTCATCTTCTAAACGATACGAACGATATGATGTGATCACACTTTTAGTACCCATACAATAGTCTGCCGCAAATTCAGATAAGTTTATGGCTTATACCCGAAGAGCGGGAGGTGTTAAAACCGGTCGTATATTTAAAGCTTAAAGACATATGTTAGTAGCAATGATAGACTATAAGTCTGAAAAAAACGCCATAAAGGATATTTGATATTTAAATTTCACCGTGCATCTACATATAATCATGAGGTAAAATTTATATTAAATAAATTTTGGATTTTGAGCGTCATTTATTTCAGAGGATTTTATTGAGAATTAAATTTTCTATCCTTACTTCAAATCTACTTACTACACTTAGAACTTCATCAAGTTTGCTTTGTGTGATCTCAAATTTAATACTGTTGTATTAATAATATAATATAATAATATAATAACTGCTTTTAAACATTTTATCGATAAATCGTGATATATGCGATACTTAAATAAATAGCCTCTTTCAAAGCTATATTTTTTATACCTTAGTAGCACATCCAGTTAAATTACAGATAAAGCTCATAGTATCTGGCTGATAATAAAACGTAATTGTGCTAGCTAACAATTAAATAATGCGATTAATTAAAACAGTAGAGAAATTTAAACAGAACGCAAGTATAAATTTGATCCTGAGTTCAATTACGTTAATCTTTTAAGCCACTATTAATTAGTTCATGACGACTAAAATTATCGCTTTTAATTAGACACTACAAATGTCTGTATATAAGTATACACAATTGTTTCAATCTTACCTTTAGCAAGAAAATTTAATTAAACCGTTTAAGCATTAGTTATGTTATCTTTCTGCTTAGTTGCTGAAATTTGCTTAGATTGCGAAGCTCGGAAGCTCCAGATAGTTCTAATTTGCAATATTACGGGTTAAAATTAATTGAAAGACATTATAGTCAACGGGGATCTTTGGAAGCTTTTGTATATCAGTTGTATTTATAAATATGAAATGAATTTATACTATATAGAGAGTCTGTCTACAAGCTATACCTGCGACTTCGTGGCGTCAACTTAAATTTTAAAATACTTTTAATTATGTAGAGAACAAAAAAACATACAGAAAAAAACATATTTTTCGGGAATAGTCCCGAAGGCATATCGTGATTTTTTATCCTACATATCAACTAGTTACCTTAAATGCCAAATTACATGAGATTTGGCGCTGAATGTTACTCTCGAGCCATTAAATTAAGTAACCAGAAATTTATCTATTTTGTTTGATTCATATATTTATATCAAGGATTTCAAAAAATATCTAATTGATTATCGTGTAAGCCAGTTCTGAACTTTGGGTATAAATCTTTATTCTCAATCCTTAACAAGGTGTAAATGTCAGCCTATGGACGTTTCAATTCCAAACTTACGGTTCACATTAAAAGTTATTGCACAGACGCTATAAAACTGCCGTTAAATCATGCTCCTGTCTTGTCAGAACCTCGGCAGATATGAAATTATCATTCACTTAAATATAAAAAGCCACAGATTTTTGTCATTCACAAATTTTCTATTTGAAATGTGCCGTTGTTAAACCAGAAAATGAGCAGCAATATTTGTTGCTCATTAAGCAATATTGCTTATATTGCCGTGTGGTATCCGGCAGAGTAGAAAAGACCAGTCTCATCTCTAGCCAAACTGTCGTAAGAGGCAACTAAGGTATAGTCGACGAGCCGTATGGTATTCGGCTGAGTAGAATAAACCATCGTCATTCCTTACCAATGTGTTGTAAAAGGCGACTAAGGTAAGTTGACCCACCGTGTGGTATCCGGTTGAGTAGAATAGACAATCCTCTTCCTTACCGAGGTGTTGTAAAATACAACTAAGGTAAGTTGACGTTAGGGCGGTTGTCATGTTGTGCCGACCCGACTTAGAGCGGGATAAGGGCAGGCGAATGATGATAAGAAATATTGTTTATAAAAAATTATATTGATGAAGTTAACAACAAAATATATACTACCTTTGGTACGCAACTTCGTCTCCTTGAACTGTGATGTGAAAATTAAAACTAATATCAATTCAGATCTTCAAATATGTTACAACGAACGAATCGCACGTGAAAATGACAAACACATATCGCACGCTTAGTACTTGAGTGACCAAATTGAATATTAGGCTTAATTGAATTAGATAAATTGTAATTCTTATTGCCATGCCATGTATGAAATCACTAACTATTAAAAAAACTACTAAACTATTAATAATACTAGTGTTTTCTTGTTCTTTAAGCTGTTAAGCTAAGGGTCTCTTTAACACTTGCCAGTTTTTAGGCACTACGCTACGCTTTATTTCAATTTGCTACAAAACAACTTTTTTAAATTAGGTCACTTAATACTAAACATGCGATATATTTCTTTAAGCATACTTTCCTATACTCAAGACTTACGAAAATAGCTTCTCATTTTCAGCCTAGTGTTAACTGTCCATTCGTAATTAACACAACTTTAACATGATAGTTTAATAACGTCACCTGCCAAGCGTTTCAATACTTAAGTTTAACATTAAAATTATTATACCGACGCTATAAAAGTACCATTAAATCGCACTTTCGACACCTCAGGCTACCAGCACCAGCAGATAACTTGATATTTATGGTGTAGATAAAGGACGAGAAGTTGTTCGGTTCTCCATTATCCTTAATAAGTATGGATTAGTAGGGCGAGGTTTCCAGACTACGCCATAAATTAGACGAAGACGGCCTTTATAATGGGCCCATGATTATCTTATATGGACCAGGTTCTGCTTGTGTACTGATAAGTGTGCTTTACGACGTATATTTGAAGGAGTTAATTAGTGCCTAGATACATTTAATACGGATTAACTCTCTTAAATAGTTTAGTGTAGGTATGCTTTGTCAGTTTAACAGCTTGGATGTACTTTTTGAGACACCCTTATTCTGATTATGGTATCGAGCATTTAGTATATACTGATTAGATTTTTCTAATATTTTTTCTATTCAATTTGATACTTTCGATAAGATGAAATTTCAAAGAAGATAGCGTCGTTATGCATTCGTAATTAGAATATCATCTTATTACTTTCGTGCCAAATCAGCCCGACGGGTGTATCTCCCGTTTGACTAAAAGGAAATTATATATCCCTTCAAGGTAAACGAAGTTAGGTCGATCTCTTTACTATTACTGATATCTTTACACGATTTTGCGCTTTTTAATCCCACCTTCAGGTGTAAGCCACTTTTATATTGCCAATTAGAACAAAAAATATAAGCGTTTTTTTGGTCAAATAGTGAGAGCGCATTCAGAGTCTGAGAGAGAGCAGAGAGATCATTCTATTCAAGAAGAGGAAGGGCCCGTACTTACTAAGAATCCCCCTCCCCCTTTCCCTAAGTATCAAGGACCTTTAATTTCCTTCTTAATTCTTTCATTTAAGTCCCTTTATTTCTACATCATCAGCTATGATCAGCTAAGATCTTGAGAATCTAGAGTGAAGCATCTGTGATAATTGAAAAAACTAGTCAATATAACTAACATGTATATTTGGGGTATCATCAAATTATTTTGCAGATCCATAATATTTCTGTTCGCTATTCAACCAACAGGATTCAATTTCGTGCCGTGGTATTATATTATAGTCACTTAGGGAGACGAGATTTTCTCAATGCGTGGAGTGCGGGAAAACGTGAAATATCCGAGAACTTCCTAATTCGATCAGGTTGTAATCTTATTTTTCCTCCCCGCTGCAATTCTCCGCAGAGATATGTGGGATACCCATCAATCTTATATGCCACGTTTTTAGTATATCGCTTCACTTTGTGTCGGCTTATACAAATAACATTTTCGTAGCAATGTCAAAGTAGGTTGTAATATATTTGACTTGCCTATCTACGGTTTGTTGATAATCAAATGTACAAGTAGACGTTGTTAGTTAGATTTGCATTATTTTGCTTAAGGCGAGTCGCGTGGGGAAATAGTTTTGTGCCGCTTCGCATTGGGTGTCCCAGCCTAGATCGTAGATTCAGAAGCGTCTACGTCTTATGACATATATCTGTCTCAATAATTCTTTAAAATAGTAGTGCTCCTTAACTTATGTATGGTATATATGATATCTAGTTAAAAAATAATAAATATATGGGACACTTACTCACACGGCCGTTCCCAAAGTAAGTAACTTAATACTTGTGTTATGGTAGACAGACAACTGGTGAATATATACTTATATATTTTTAAATACATACTTAAATACAAATATACACCCAAGCTCAAAGATCAACAAATTCATTTATAGAAAGTGTTGGCCCTCGGCGGGAATCGAACCCGTGACCCGCGGTGCTATAGGCAGGATCACCGCCAACGGGCCAGTCAAAAAATAAATAAATCATAATAAAACATAAATAATATAGGTAGGAAAAAGTAATGTTGTGCAATAACTAAATTTATATTTCGAGTGAATATTTATAGACTTTCGTACACAAGTTTTATTTATAAGTTATAGAAGACAAATCTCTTTGTTTTTTGGTTTCTTTTTTTATAATAGTTTTGTTTATTTTGAATAAATTAAACATATTATACTTAGTTTGCTTGTGACGATTGGAATTTGAACCCAAATTTTTTTATTAAAGCCAAAATTATAATTTCTATAATCGAATCGCACCCATAATGGTTTTAGACAGGTGCGCCAGTAAACTATACAAAGATCGAGAAACGATGACTAATGTACTTAAAGTAAAAAACTGCTTACTCAGCATCATATCCACAAAAAGCCAAAGGTAATACAAAAAATATAGATTATCATTATTCATTGTTCATCAGATCGATACCCCGCAGCCCCTTGAACTGATTGTCAGTTCTTATTAAGCATATAAAAATAAATGGTACGCCCGATAGGGGAAGTCACGGAGTTAGTAAGAAAATTTTCCTCATTCATTTCCTTAATTGGCTACGTAATAAGCTTTTGCAAAGAAGCTACTTTAATACTTTTGAAAGGCGCAAGATATTGCTCTGTTAATTGGTACTGAACGTTGTATTAGATTTAGCTAACGTAGTGAAGCCAATTAAGGTCCGTGTTAGCTCTAGATATGCATGTATCTTCATATTATCTTTAATATTTAAATGATTTAATCTTGTATACATATATTTTCCGAATCTCGGAAACGGCTCCAACGATTTTCATGGTAAATTCAGCATGGTTCAGCAGCAGTAAGAACCAAAAAATATATAACTTATCCAGGTATTGACTTTGAACACAGTTGCTACATCCCAGTCCTATGATACACGATCTCAACAAACATCGCTTACTAATTTTAATAAAAAAAATGTTTTGAATTTTTAAAAGTAATGAAAATATTTAATAATAATTTATATATATTTTTAATAATACATATTTATTACGTACATATTTTACATGTGTACATATTTTATTACATACATTATTTAATAAAACATATACAATATGATTTTTTTATTTATACGCGATTTTATCACGATATATAACAAAATAATATTTTCATTACAATTGTATTTTGGACGTCCGCAAAGTAACGTTTAATTCTAAGTTATGAATTTTGAAATGATATTTTTTTAAATTAAAATATGTAAAATTATAAAAACTGGGATCATTTGAAATGATAACATTTTAATTCAAAATTCAACCCTGCCACCTAAAACCACCCAGGCACACGAAATTTGAAAATTTAATAACTATGTAAATTGACATATTTAATAATGTTGTCATATGTACTACAAATATTCAAGTATTAAATCTTTTCAAATTTTTTAACTAAACAACCTACTAATATACTATATAAGTACTATATAAGTAATAAGGTACTAACATATAGGTTAAGCTACTAACAAATATTGTGAGTCTTTGTTACTTCATATAATAATAATAAATTAAAAAAATATATATATACCTACTTATACTACATTTAAATCAGTAGAAACGAAGTATTACACACTTACGACGCATAATGTTACAAATGTATTCTCTATTTGTACATATTGACTGTATAACACGATATAACGATCCCAGTTTCCTGCCCACCCGATATTATGATCCATTGTTGCATACCGCTTACCTGAACTACAATGTGTCATAGGAAACCGGCCGTCATTTCCATAGTCCATAGGTAGTTTATAATTTATGACTCCCGCATGTTACCAAACCGCTATCAAAGCAATATGTCAAACGCATCCGCCAGGGAAACCGCGGTACGTCACCTGCAGATATTTGTCAAAACTCATATAGACAAAGTTAATCTTTCAATCCTTCAAATAAAAGTTCTAAGGAATATCAACCTTATTGAATTAGAATAAAGATCTAGTGTAGTTTTATTCGTAAAATATAAGTGATTGTATCGAAATGTCGTCCGAATATTGTGGCGATATGTATTAGGCTGTCAAATACGGCCGTTCGATTCGAAGGAAGCGGTTAGATTTATTGCGAAACTTTAATACGTAAACAAACATACTTTGAGGGTTGTTCATGTGCACTTTGCGCTCCTAAAGTAGTAACCTAAATTGGGAAGTACTTTTATAAATATAAAATATTAGTTGGTGATGAAATTGCTTTAAAAGAAAACATATCATCATCCTCCTGCCCTTATCTCACTCTAAGTGGGGTCGGCACAACATGATATAAAAATGTTGTCACATGATTTGGCTACATAGTTTTCGACCGGTCGCCTGCCTGACGTTAATTTACCTTAGTCGTATTGTAATATTCCATATTTTTGTTTATATTCAGATATAGAAACGTAGATTTGGGTCTCACAAATAATAATTATTAATGAGTGTTTAAGTCCAAAGATTGTTTGTTAGACAGTTAAGTAATGCTTTGTTTTGTTGTTGTTTAACGTTGTTGTGATAACCAAACCAAACGACTAATTATTAATGATGTTTATATAATTTTAGTTTAAGTAGTCCTCCACCCCTAATTGTAAGTTAGTTCTAGTATAGCATTAAATCGCCTCACTACTTGTAGTGATAAAATATATAGCTGGTAGTCATTTCTAAGGGCCGCTCTCAACAGACCACGAACATTACATTTTGGTGTCAAAAGTGGGATCTTTTCAAGAAAAACTATTGAAATATTATAGTTCTTTTGATCCTGATAACGTTTGGTTCAATGAGTTTGTCGATACTCGTCAAGTATTGAAGTACTATAATCTTCGGTCTACGGCACATCTTGCAATTCGCACGCACTTAAGAGCTTTTGGTGGTACAAAGACGTGTAACAACAAGGAACCGCAGAAGGTATATGGGAAGCAACAGAATTCGAAGCATCTAATCCTAGAAAGGAAACAAGGCGAAGTCTCAAAACAAGGGTCGAGTGAACAATCAAGGCGCTAGGCAGTCGTGGTTCTTGGCTGGTGCGACACACGCGCTAGTACCATTGCTACATCCCAGTCGTTCTCTGGTGGCTTTCACACTGCTACCTTTGTAAGACGAGACGTGACAGTCGGGAAGCTCCTGGACTCTGCAATATAAAATTAAGAAAGGTATAATAAGTTTTATTGTTGTTTTGTATTGTGTAACTTGCGTTGTATTTTATGGAAAGTTTTAGAGTGTTATGAGAATTTAATAAAGGCTTTAAATTTAAATAAAAAATAATGTATAACGCAGAAGATAAATCTAAAGATAAATCTTGTGGTTACATAGACTTTAGTCTGACGGAACGAATAATAAATAAGTACGACGGTGATAAGTCAAATTTACATGTTTTTGTTGATAATGCGTATGTTAATAAATAATATAACAGTTTATACATATATATTCGTAGAAATTTAATTATTTACTTCTGTCGAAATTAAGGTTAATGATGACATTTGTTTATCAATATCTTGCTTCATTTTAATGCTAAATATTATTTCACCGATATCTTTCGTATAATTTGTTATTGAACTTAAATTTTCACTGAATATTTTCTCGTTTATATTTAAATCAGTTATCGTACTATTAAAATTTGAAATAGTTTATTTTTCTATATCCGATTGTGATTTTAATAGTTGTAGAATTTTTATGTTCATTCGTATCTAAATCAATCGTATCATTATATTTTTTCGCATCGTCTGCATTTAACGTTCCAAAAAGTACCTTAAAATAGTATCTACTCCGTCTATATATGACCGTTTTACTCTATAACTGTGAAATCCAGTTAATTTCTTAAGAAAATTTTCTTGAGTACATAGTCATTTGAGGAATTATTTATTCTAAAATCAGTAACGAAGTTTGACACAAAGAGTACTTATGAAATGACTCATGATAACGAATGTCTTTATTTATTTATTTTATTTATTTAATAATAATTAGCACGGATAAAATCCAATTACACTAATTATGTTATACTTACATTATATTATAATACAACATTACATATTCTATAACATTACACTATATATAAAATCATATCAAATTTCACAAAATTTTAGTAATTCTATTCGAATATGTTGCCATTTACCTGCAAGGATATCACAGTGTGGGGATTCTTTAAGAAGTTCGTTGAGCAAAGACAGTGACCGCGGGATAGGTGACCTACCACGCGCAGGAAGTGAAAATAAATATTTTCACTTCCTTATCTGTAGATTTCAAACATAGTGTTAATGCTTTGTTTTTCTGAACTTTGACAATACTTGGACATAAATAAACACCCTCTAATAACTTAATCAGCTGATAACTTAATTGGTTCCGATATAATACCTTCTTTGAAATTAGAATTCTCTACCATAATAGAGATAACTTTTTCACAACTTGGTTCAATAACGAAAACATTCTCACAATCACTTTCAAACTTGCGATTATTAGAACTCGCTTCACTATTTGACGTTTGTGGATAACCCTCACTATAATTATTTTCAATTTCATTACTTTCATTATTCATTTCATTCTTCGACATTTTTGAACCAATACTTTCACTATTTATTTTATTCTTAGATATTGTTGAATCAATACTTTCACAACTCATTTTATTTTGTAACATTTGTGAATTAACTTCACAATGACTTCCAAACTTATTACGTTCTAAATCTTCATAAAATAAATCTCTTTTATACTCATTAACAAACACATTATTTTTCAAACTATTTTCGGTCATGCCGCTTTTCGAATTCTCACTTATGTCTTATTTACGTATCTTTTTATTTATGTACGTTCTATATTAAAACGTATTCCACATATTCTAATTTTCTTTTCTATTATTGACCTTGTCTTTGATAAAAAATCACTACCTATCACTCAGTCATAGTTATTCGGAAAGTTCTCGGGCACTAAATGAGCTATATGAGTAACTATACCTATATCGAATCTCAACCGTACAGAACCAATCGTTATGTTGCACTAGCGTCCTTACCTATTTCTCTTAGCTGTATTTTCTTATCTTCATTTATCACTGTGTGTCCTTCTAGAGTCCCTATTTTTATTAGCGTGACCTCAGCCCCAGTAATTAGAAATTTATTTTTATTTTCCAAAGTTTTGACAGATTCTAAACATATATATGATGAAATTCTCGTGTCAATATAACTTATTCGGCCTGATTTTTTTCGATAGTCCTCGGGTCGGGCCTCGGACCGTTGGAGTTTAAAGAATGATTTTGATAATTATATGCCGATTTATTATTATTTTGATAATAATTATTTGTTTAATTAGTCCGTCTAAAACGATTTAGCGATGCTTGATTATAATTATTATTGTTATTTTGATTCGGATTCGGATTACGTTTATTCCAGCAATCTCGGGAGTGATGCCCTTTCGTTTTGCAATTAAAGCACAAAGGTATAACATTGTTCGTTTGCATTTGTCTTATCATTGGTCGATCCCTACACGGATACGATAAATGCCCTATTATGTTACAATTGGAACATCTTTTGGACGTTTTGGTTAAAATGTTGTTTAAAATTCATCTCTTGTCTCGACTTTATTACCTGTTCTTCTGAAATTGCAATCAAGACTGCGTCTTCAAAAGTCAAGGGTTTTTGTGATTTTAATAAAATTTGAAGCTGTGGTATAAGATAAATCATGCAGTTTCTTTGCACCATCTGGAGTACCACAGGGATCTCACTTAGGCCCTTTGCTCTTCATCTTATTTATTAACGATATTACAAAACACATAAAACATAGCAAGTGCCTACTTTACGCAGATGACCTCAAGTTATATAAAGAGATTAGAAGTTCCGAAGACATGTGTCAACTTCAAGACGACATAAACTCAATAGTTGTTTGGTGTAAAGCTAATAAAATGACTCTGAATACAAATAAATGTATTTACATAAAATTTACTAAAAAGAAAATCACATTCCCTTCTTGTTACCTCCTGGATGAAGTTCGTTTGAAAGAGGTCTCACAAGTGAACGACCTTGGGGTTATTTTTGATAAAAAACTAGCTTTCAATTTACATATAGACAACATAGTTAAAAAGGCTTGGAAAATTGTTGGATTCGTGAAGCGTACATGCCAAGATTTTAAAGATCCTAGGACTTATCTTACATTATTCAATTCACTAATACGCAGTAACTTAGAGTATGCCTCAACAATTTGGAATCCAACATACAAGATACATATTAACCGTATAGAACGCATACAACGTAAATTTCTCAAACACCTCGCTTTCCATGATCGTCGTTGTCCATATCGGGCTAGCTATAATAACCGTCTTATCCATTTCAACTTAGAAACCCTTGAAAATCGACGTATAATAATAGACCTCGTTACCCTACATAGGCTCATTAACCACACTTTACAGGGTCCAGAACTTCTGAGCAGTTTAAATATATCTGTACCGCGTACTAGCGCACCCCGTTTTGCCAATACACGTAAAACATTTTCAATCGCACGCTACAGGACTAACTTGGGCAGAAATAAGCCACTGAATAGAATGATGAGTACCTACAATGATTTAAAAGCTAGTGATATAGACATCTTCCATGACCACCTTTCTTTGTATAAAAAACAAATTAGATTAATTATAAATAAGCGCTGATGTGTATACATAATGTTATTATTATTATTTTTATATATATTAATATCTGACCTATATTAACTCATCTGTTTAATATTTAATTTTTCTGTTTTATCTTTAATATTTACATCTATATTTTATTTTTTCATCTCGTTATAATACGATCTAATTACTTCGTATTGTAACGAGGTATTAGGCAAGGATAGTGGTAATTGTTCACTCATGCAAATGTTGTACTAACTTTTAAAGGTGTTTTACATAGATTTAGAGTATATTATCAACAATGTTTTTGTATTTAAGTATTGTAAAATGCTATTAGTTGGTCTTATAATAAATAAATAAATAAAATAAATAAATAAGACCACTAATCAAAATATTTAACGCTTGATTTATTAACAACTCTACGTTAGCTTTGCGAGCTTTTTTAGTTAATTTAGGATCTAAGGATTTTATTAATTTAATAAAACAATTTTCGACTCTACTTGAATATTTTGAAATTGATTCGTTACTATGTTGTCGTAATGAATTTTATTCTAATTGCCATTGTGCAAACGTTCTTTTTTCCGAATAATTTTCATTAAAATTTCAATGTTCGTTAAGATTTCAATGTTCTTTAAGATTCAAATGTTTTGAAGATTTTCCTATGACGTAAATATACGATTTAATAAAGTTGATCGGATATTTCCTTCAATTTTGGATAGCACTATCGATATAAATGCAATTTTATTCGCGAAAAATAATGCCGTTCATCCAGTAATTATAACTCCAGGACAATATGGAGTAGAATTAAGGAAGACTATATCATATTTACTCAAACAAAACATCCTTAAGAAATTAACGAAAAGAATGTACTAGAATTATTGTCATTAGTAAACTTAGCGTCATATGTAGCAAATGCTAAACTTGTTTTTTTATTAAAACTCCTTTAATTACTCAACTAAGTTACGATTTGTATAATGTATTACCCGTTCCAATTAAGTAGAGTAGAGATAGTACGTTTATATTTGTTTTACCTAATGTTAAGTATTTTTTAATATCAATAATAAAATTCATTATACTAGTTAAGAGAATTTAAATAAATGTAAAAGGCTTAAAAATGATATAAGATATATTATGTAAGTTAGAAACACCTTTGTATTCCATTCATACAAGCAAAATGTGTGAAACAGAACTTATGTATACTAATTCTAAGTTACCTGTAGAATATGACACTAGAGTAGGATACATATCTACTGAAAAATGGTATAAATTGAATAGCGATAATCATTGGATTTTTTTAACACCAAAAAAGGTTATTGCTACATTGAATTGTAAGAATAAAGAACCTTTAGATGTTGTTTTAATTAATACCGGGTTATTAAGAACATCTGATAGCTGTAAATTATATACTTTTATATAATTTTAGTATAGGAAGTCCGCCATCCCTAATTGTAAGTTAGTTCTAGTATAGCATGTAATCGCCTCACTACGGGTAGTGATAAAAATATATACAATTTACTGTCAAGCTGGTTGTCATTTTCAAGGGCCCCTCATAACTGACCACGAACATTACATTATTTTATTACACCTAGGTAAAAAAGAGTGGTCTATTCTACTCAACTGGATACCACACAGTGGAACAACTTACCTTAGTTGCCTTTTAAAACACCTCGCTCAGAAATGAGGGTGGTCTATTCTACTCAACCGGATACTACATGACGGGTCAACTTACCTTAGTCGCCGTTAACGTCATCTCGGTAAGAAATGAGAGTGGTCTATTCTACTCAGCCGGATACCACACTGCGGGTCAACTTACCTTAGTCGCCGTTAACGACACCTTGGTAAGAAATGAGGGCGGTCTATTATACTCAGCCGGATACCACACGGCAGGTCGACTTACCTTAGTCGCCGTTAACGACACCTCGGTAAGAAATAAGGGTGGTCTATTCCACTCAGCCGGATACCACACGGCGGGTCGACTTACATTAGTAGCCGTTAACGACACCTTGGTAAGAAATGTGAGTGGTCTATTTACTCAGCCGGATACCATACTGCGGGTCAACTTACATTAGTAGCCGTTAACGACACCTCATTAAGAAATGGTGTATTCTACTCAACCGGATTCCATACGGCTTTTATAAAAGAAAACATAATTTACAAAAAGTTGTTTTTTTTTCCAAAACCGAAGGTAATAAAATCGCAAACGTATAACAGACGCGTATATTTCAAGATGCACATACTCGTAAATCGAATGCACCTAAAACCACAATTGGATCACGTAGCAAGCTCATTTCCCAGTATCCTCGTACAGTTTCGAAGTATCAGTACCTACCTGCCCCCGAGGGTGCCAGGGTAATTTACGATCCGAGATAACGAGGGCTCACAACCTTATCGACGTCCCTTACTCTTTTTTCTACGTCACAAGCACCTTTTTTCACTAGCAAATCGACTATTACAAGGATATCGACCAACGGCAATCGCAAACTCCAAATGAAGTAGTTTTCTTACAGTTCATTTAAAAGAGAATGAATAGAATTTCTCTCTATGCCGTGTGGTATCCGGTTGAATAGAATAGTACCACCCTCATTTTTTACCGAGATGTCGTAAAAGGTGACTAAGGTAAGTCGACCCGCCGTATGGTATCCGGCTGAGTAGAATAGACCAACCTCATTTCTTACCGAGGTGTCGTAAAAGGCGACTAAGGTAAGTTGACCCACCGTGTGGTATACGGTTCAGTAAAATAGACCACCCTCTTTCTTACCGAGGAGTCGTAAAATACGACTAAAGTTAGTTGACGTCAAGCAGGCGGCCGGTGGTAAAAACGCATCCAAATCATGTGACAGCATGTTTATAACATGTTGTGTCGACCCCACTTAGAGTGGGATAAGGGCATGAAGATGATGATGATGATGAATAGAATTTCTCTCGTTTTGTAACATACCTACATGTATTATAGATACGATAGTCTTTTTGTCTGTCTGTTAGGCTTTCACGGTTAATCCGCTGGAGCAATATAAATGGAATTTGGTAAATTGAAGCTTACAAAACGGGTTAACATGTAACATGTAGTTTGCTAATATAAAAAATTCCGTCCTTACTTTGGGAATAGGAAGAAATATACAAAATTGAGTTTTTTTAACAATTAAACACTTAGTCGACAAGAATGAAGTTGAAGTATAATTAGTAAATAATAGGTCAAGGAATACTAGATTAGACTAGTGAGATCAGAAAGTAACGTGTAAAAAAAAAGAATTTCTTATGTATCTATTCTGATATTCAAATTCTGTTTAACTTTAATGTATAATATATATTCTGATCTGCGTAGATCTTTTTGTAAATTAAAGTAATCAGTAGTAATGCGATAATCGCCATTTTAAATAAAGTTTCATATTTTCGAAATAGTTCCCTTTTATGACATGTCTGTAACGTAATGACGGTCTATACTACTCAGCCGGATACCACACGACCGTGTTACATATCTTAGTCGCCTTTTACGACACTTTGGTAAGAAATGAGGATGGTCTATTCTACTCAGCCGGATACCACACGGCGGAATTCTAAATTTGTATTAAGTATTTGTAAGTCCATACGCATATTAACCTAAAGTTACTATTTATTATTATAGACAATAACAATAATTTACTTTGATTCCCATTCTATTATTGTCATTGTCTTAGAAGTGGTCAACAAATTATGTTAATAATTTGTATAATTCGAATTCTAAAATATTCTTTATTCAAATAAACTTTTAAACAAATGCTTGAATCGTCAACTCTAATGGTCTATTCCACAATATCGATTACATTTACTTTCTGTTCGAGTTTACAAAACTCCGTTTGAAACAAAATTTTAGACGGGATTTAATTTCATTAAAAAGTAAACGCTTTTATATAGATGTGTTTTTAAGAGTAGTGTCACGTGGCTGAAGACATTGAACACACCTGGCTACGCCAGTTTTATTGCTCTTTTCTGAGACGCAAGCCCTCTACTGCAAAGTCTGCTTAATCGACAATGGCTTCCTTCGAGTTAGCGTAAATATCTTAAAAATATGCGCAGTATTTTCTTTAACCAAGCCGTGCCAACAATATAAAACTTTACTGTTACCCATAAGCAGATTTATGTAAGAAAACAAATATTTTTATTTTTATTTCGGAGGCGCCAAACAATTCTCGCGCGTCTGAAGAATGGCGTCTATTTCCCGAAACCATTTCTTTGCTTCCGCTCGAACATTATTATAACTCAACGCCATTATTTAACTCGACCATTTCTTTTAGTGCTCGTTTTACTTTTATTCAACGTTGGATATTTATAGTGAAATAATCGGTTATCATAAACTATTTCCACAAACACACGTCCCAAATGACACGCTATTAATCAATCAGTTAGATAGCTGCAATCAGGAGGCGTAATCAATTTACCGTAGATCCAGGTAGACGGAAACTAAGGTGTTTAATCCTATTGAAATTCAAAAGATCGTGTTTTATACCCGAGATGAGATTTGTCCCCTTAGGATATAATTTAGAATCTTTTGCCATAAAACGGCAGCTGGCTGGCGTGGCGGCGCTCATTATATTTAGATCTGCACTGAGATTACTGAGAAAAGATGTTTGATAAACAACCCACTTATCAATTCGCCAGAGGCGTGATTGGTGCGAGTAATGTAAATTTTATAACTCCAGCTTCGTCAGTGTTATGTTGTTTACGATTGTTATGTTATACCGATGGTGTTGACTGTATACGGAACCGAGGCAGTAAGTCATTTCAGCTTTTTATATGACTATTATTACAAATAACGATATCATTTTATCGCTTCGTGAATACAGTTCGCTTCGTGAGTAAAGACATAATTATATCGCTCATGTGAGTATATCTAAATATTGCCGTGTGATATCCGGCTGAGTAGAATAGACCACCCTCATTTCTTACCGGGGTGTCGTAAAAGGCGACTAAGGTAAGTTGACGTAAGACAGGCGGCTGGTCGTAATAATTAGCCAAATCATGTATCAACACGTTTATGACATGTTGTGCCGACCCCATTTAGAGTGGGATAAGATGTGAAATAATGTAAAGATTTAATTTGTTTTCGATTATTTCAGATTTAAAAGAAAAGTAATGAGAATATTATTTTGCTATAATCGGATTATAGCAAATCGGAATCGGAAGAAATATCGCGGATTATAGCAAAATAATATTCTCATTACTTTTGTATTATGGACCTCCGCAAAGTAACGCCTAATGCTATAAATTATTTCAGATTTTAAAAATGTAATTACGGTTCTATTTTGTGGATTTTGCAAAAGAAATAAAACATTTTTCTCAAACAGCAGTAGATAAAACCAAAACGCCAATAAAACGATACTAAATTGTCGAATAAAATAAATTATTACATAGAAAAAAATACAAAATATAATCTAAATAACGTTTCTTTATAAGTGGTATAAAAAATAACTTTCATGTGATACAGCGATTTACGATCACATACAAAATTAGTCTAAATACATAAAAAACCGGATATCAAGGTTTTATGTGATAGAATTAACATACGAAGCGTGAAAATACGTGGATGGAGAAGAGAAGTTTTAATATATTTTTATGAAAGGCGTTTTTGGCGCGAGGCCCAAATGATAAATGGCGACCCTTCACTCGGGATTTGATGTAAACCCGATTTCGCAAAGTTAGCTCTGAATATGTTCGATAAGAGCAATTTTACCCCAATATTAGGTATCTTTGAGAGTGGACTTGCAAAGAATGTACAATGACAAATTGATGGATAAATTTGTAAAGCAAGCTAAATTTATCTGTAACAGTTAGATTACGATATGAGGAATTACTACTTTAAGAAGGACGAATATTAAAATCTATCAGCAACTGGCAAAGCGCTCGCCCCATCGCTTGCCTTAGTCAATTAAAAAAAAAATTAATGACAATACTATTTTGCTATAATCCGCGATAAAAGGAAATATATGTAGTGCTAAGTGTAGAGTGTACTATTCGTTCTCATACCTGATACTTGCAGAATTTGTAAGAACTCATGCACTACCCGACACCGATGGCACAACAATACACAAGCACTGCACACATTCACCACCACAATCTCAACAATTGTTTCGCCCCGTAACCGAAGCATCGTCAGGAGATAGACTCCACTCCACGAGTCTATCTCCTACACTCTACATTTAGCATTACATATATTTCCTTTTATCGCGGATTATAGCAAAATTATATTCTCTATAATTTTGTATTATGGACCTCCGCTAAGTAACGTCTAATTCTATAAGTCAATTAATCTATTAGTCAATTAAGAAAAACAATGCTCTATTTAGTATCAGTAAGTTAATATTTTTGCTTTATATCTACGATGCTGCACATAGCTCTAGGGATTTTATGGGATATGTAAATTAAAAATCTTAGAGCAACTTTATGAGTCTAAACTCCAATTTTTTTCCAAGATTGGAGTGTGTTGGCAGTATTGTAACCAACTGTGTAGTAGCCTTCGCTGTGTGCTTCGCCCGCGTGGAAAGCAGTGTATTTAATTGAACTTTGGAACATAAAAGTAGTTATTGTAAATTAACCATAAAAGATAGAGACATCCTGTCGCAGACTTTTTATAGTATTTTTGTAGATCTACAATTCTCTAGAACATTACTTTAGTGTATCTCTGATGGTTTGCGCGGTGCATGCGTCTAAAGCTCTTAGAAGGCGATTTTTTTTTACAACTGCGCAACCTTTTAGTAAAATGTATAATACATAAAACCGAAATGTACCGTAGATTTTGTGAAATTCGGTCACATATATACAGACAGACAGCTTTGGGGACTTTGTTTTATAATATATAGATTCCTCATTCATAATATACATAGATCGCAATTGTTTTGGTTTACAGGATGTTATCAAATAGTGAATTCATTTCCGCCTGGAATTGATTTAATTTGAAAGCAATATACCAGGAATATGAGTGATCAAACAATATTCAACGACCATCCATTCCAACTATCTGACAATCATTTCTATTTATTGGCGGTTCGTTTTACCCGAATACAACGCAAATATTCAAACACACCCTACATTTTCGAACATAAATTGGATTTTAAATTACGGCTCGAGTATGGCGGGCGATATTTTATACGGCGTTAATTTTTAGCTGAATTCTAAAAGCCTCGTGTCATTCCGCTAAAGCCCTTATAACGTTGGTAATGTTAACGTGAGTAATTTATTTTGCATCGACAAAGTAATTCTGATTAATGATACAAAATCATATGTACATATTGAAAATTCCGTTGCAATTAAAGAATATATATGATTTATATCGCAGGCCGTGTGGTATCTGGCTGAGTAGATAGACCACCCTCATTTCTTACCGAGGTGCCTCAACTATGCGATACTCCTATATTATATTATAAATTTTAATTATAAATATTATAAATTTAAGAGCATTAACGAATATATACTGAAATAAAGATGATCGTTACATTTGATTTTTTGATCTCCGCAGTCATTGCTTATTCTATATATTTTTTTATTAATATGAAGTAAATGTTGACAATATTTCATTTTAATGTATTTTTCAGAACAACTAGTAAATAAACATGAGATCGTATGTTATTTAATTGCTTAAGACACGAACATGTTGCTTTATAATATACAGCGGGGGATTAGAAATCGGAACGTAAATTAAGTTCTACTGGGTACAATAAATATCGATTCCAAGCCTCGGGGATGAATCTCGTCCCACACCTTTTGTAGCGGCTACAAATTAATTTACCACAGAATACATGAAGATTATTTTGAAATTCGAACATTAATATACAACAATCTTACGTTTTGAAATTATTCTTAAGTTTTACTTCTCATTTTCAAGATTCAATTTAGAGATTATTATTAAATAATTTAGCATTACTTTGCGAAGGAGCGTTACGTGCGTGCGATTTTGTCGTGGAGTCTATCTTCTGACGATGCTTTACGAGGAGAAACGATTGCTGAGATTGTGATCGTGAATGTGTGCAGTGCTTGTGTATTGTTGTTGGTGGTGAATAGTGCATGAGTTTTTACAAATTCTGTATTTGTCAGGTATGTACACTCTACATTTAGCATAACATATTTTTTTTTTATCACGGAATTTATTTTCATTACTTTTTGTTTTTTTTAGATTCATCATCTTCCTGCCTTTATCCCATTCTAAGTGAGGTCGGCACAACATGTTATAACATGCTGTCACATGATTTGGTTGCGTTTTTACGAGCGGCGGCCTGCCTGACGTCAACTTACCTCAGTCGTATTTTACGACACCTTGGTAAGAAAGAGGGTGGTCTATTCTACTAAACCGGATACCACACGGTGGGTCAACTTATCTTAGTCGCCTTTTACGACACCTCGGTAAGAAATGAGGTGGGTCTATTCTACTTAGCCGGATACCACGCGGCGGGTCGACTTACCTTAGTCGCCTTTTACACCTCGGTAAGAAATGAGAGTGGTACTATTCTGTTCAGCCGGATACCACACGAAGTTGTAATTTTTATTTTAAGATTTAGTTTAGAGATTTAGAGAGTTTTAGATTTAGATTTAGTTTCGTTTCTTGTTATTATAATTATCATTTTTCTTTCTTTAAACTACAGAACTAGTTCTATAGAACCTTAGCTTACAATCAAATTGCTATAAACATCTAATAAATGTCCTGTGTCACGCGGTTCTAAATATATTGGTGTCATTAATTCCGACGTACGTAAGTAATCGCAAGAGACTAAGAGACCCTAGAGTAAAATCAACCCAAAGCACATATTTCGACGATTTTTCTTTGGTCTCATTTGTTACTCTCTAACTTGTAAGGAACGTGTGGGAAATTCTTATTTTCCTTCACGTACAGGTTCCTGGGGCAAGGTTTTTTGTATATGTTATGGCTTAGCTCAATCTTGTGGATGTGCTTTAGATTGCTTTGATTCTAATCTTAATGGCTTTGGAAAATTAAAGACAAACTTTTAGGAAATATCGCTCATGGTTGGTTGTATAACTTAATATCGAAGGACAATACCAGGCCAGGAAGGCTATTAGGTTGCTTGAAAAATTAAACTTCTTCTTCTAAAATTTAACTTATTAAACTTATTCTTCACGTAACTTACAAAAATACTTTGACATTTCGACATAAGTCGAAACTATATTGTAGATGTATATGTGATGTGATGATGTAGTAAACTATATTGTAAATATTGGATTGGATTAGATATTGTAAATGGTGATTACTTTGAATTGATAGACTTGACGGTATAGTATGACGTCACTAGCAATCTATGGCAAGCTTGGCTAGCAGTTTTGGCATTTTATTGTTATGTTATGGCTATTGCCGGTATGGTTGTAGCTAACATTGTTATGGCTAGTGTTGAACAAGAAGAGGCTATTCAAAATGACTGGCCCGTTGGAGCAGTGGGTAGTGACTCTGCTTTCAGCTTCGCGGATTGCGAGTTCGATTCCCGCCGAGGGCCGACATTGTCTGTAAATGAATTTGTTGGTCTTCGAGTCTGGGTGTATATTTGTATTTAAATATGTAATGAAAAATTATATAAGTATATATTCACCAGTTGTCTGTCTACCATAACACAAGTATTAAGTTACTTACTTTGGAGGCGGACGACCGTGTGTGTAAGTGTAAAAAAAAAAGAAATAGGTGGACTTTAAATTCGCTACTTAATTAATAATTATTTATAATTAATTAGTAATTTTTAATTTCATACACAGATTAAAAGTACATTATAAAGAAAATTAACTAATTAGATTACTAAAGACGATCTTATTTCAAAGAGTAATGATGTAAAGTATAAGTCTAAGAAAACTTTTTTGAATTCAGTATTCAAAATAAAATCTCTTCAGATTTTAAAGACATAAAAGTTTATAGCGATATAACTACAGAATAAATCTGTATTGATTACTTGCTTATATGCGCTCCGTTTTACGATTTCGAGATACAATCAAACCGTTCAGCATCCACGCTATCTATAAGTCATAAAAACGCTGCGTCAGCGCCATAGACATTTTTCCCTATCCTCATTTATAGTCCACGGGCATCAGCACATGACCATTTTCCCGATGCGTTCTACATGTATACGGGCCATCTTGTCCAAGTTACGACTTACGCGGGCCTTTTCATTGTCTCAGCTGGCCGAATGTTGCCCATCCGCTGATTATTACCTTTGTACATAGATTATAGAAATAACAAGATTGCGCGTAACTTTTTTAAAAAAGTTACTAGCAATTTTTAGCAGACTGGCCCGTTGGCGTAGTGGGTAGTGACCCTGTCAACTCCGCGGGTCGCGGGTTCGATTCCCGCCGAGGGCCAACATCATCTTATACCCTTTATCCCACTGTTGTCGCCAATGACTTCCGCTTTGTATTTTATAGCAACACAGTCATGATACAAGAGTTTTGCGCCCCTTTTGATTAAAATGATGGCAGCACTGTGCTGTTGTTCTTTCCGGTGGAGTCTCCCTATTGATAAAACGTTTCAATAGCAGTCAGTCTTTGTTCGGCATTCAAGAGAAGTGCATCTCGAAACGGGAATTGTGGTATTCTTATTATATCGTGCTATTGTATATAGTGTGCGTTAACACCACTCATGTTACATGTAGCCACAACATGTTATAAACATGCTATCACATGATTTAGCTGCGTTTTTACGACCGGCCGCCTGCCTGACGCCAACTTACCTTAGTCGTATTTTACGACCCCTTGGTCAGAAAGAGGGTGGTCTATTCTACTTAACCGGATACCACACGGTGAGTCAACTTACATTAGTCGCCTTTTACGACACCTCGGTAAGAAATAAGGTTGGTCTATTCTACTCAGCCGGATACCACACGGCGGGTCGACTTACCTTAGTCGCCTTTTACGACACCTCGGTAAGAAACGAGGGTGGTACAATTCTATTCAGCCGGATACCACACGGCGTGGATACCTGTATCATAATATAACTTTTTAATCATAACGATACACCTATACCACCTCCATCTGGACCAAGGAAGTTGAACCTCTACCTTAAAAAAAAGGTTTCAATGAACGAGTTCGCGGTGACGCAACACGCATGCGTAATCGATGTTTGCGCTTTGGCGCTAACATTTGATATTAAAAAAATATTTTCAATATTTAAACAAAGTTTGTTTTTATTAATATAGTTTTACGTATTATAGTATGAGAGTAGATAAAGTAGTGTATGAAACTGTACATAACTTGGTCTTATAACACTCGTGTGATACTATAAAAAAACTCGCCTGCGGATCGTTTTTTTTAAAACACATTCGTGTTATAATAACCCTTATTATGCAACAGTATCATAATGTACTATGTCTTAATAGTGAATTTTGAGCAATGTATTAGTTGAAATAATAAACTTTATATCTTAGTGTAGGCTCTATATAGTTGCGTCTGATTTTCTTTATTCTCTACATCTGTGTTATGTGATAAGAATCCTCAACAATTGAACACAGATCGATTCTTCAGAGTCGTTAAATTCCTTTTGTGTTTCGTCCCGTATGAATAAAAAAATCTAGTGTCTTTTACATACCCATGTCAATGTTTTATTTTTGTTTGTGACAGCGCCAGGCATTTATTACTCACGTATTTTTATCTTTTTAAAGATACGTTTACATTGAATAGGATAGTAATATAGGGAAACGATCGCACTTTGAAGACCCGTATAATATTCTATGATAATGTGAATGTAATATTAAAGTTTAGTTAATTTAATATTCTTTCCATACATTTCGGTATTATCTCCGGAAACGTCAATTGAATGTAGCATCTTGGTTTTACCGAGTGATTTGTGTTTTGCTCGCTCATAAACATACATACAAATTTTAAATTTCTCTATATTAAAATTCAACTATACATTTCAACGTTTGTATTATGGTATTCTGTGTAACGTATTTCTATCGGTCTTATGGATTGTGTGTGGTGTCACTATTTTAAAGAGACTTTTTACTAATCTATTATAACATCGGATGAGACGCCGTATGGAATCCAGCTGCGTAGAATAGACCACCTTCATTTCTTACCGGTGTATCGTAAAAGTCGACTAAGGTATTGACCCGCCGTGTGGTATCTGGCTGAGTAGAAGAGACCATCCACATTTCTTACCGACGTGTCGTAAAAGGCGACTAAGGTAATTTGACACGCCTTGTGGTGTCCGGCTGAGTAGAATGGACCACCCTCATTTCTTACCGACGTGTCGTAAAAGGCTACTAAGGTAGTTTGACCCGCTGTATGGTATTCAATTAAGTAGAAAATACCACCCCCATTTCTTACCGAGGTATCGTTAAAGGCAACTAAGGTAGGTTGCTCCGCTGTATGGTATCCGACTAATAGACCTAAGGCCACCCTCATTTCTTACTTTAGTGTTAAGATAACCTCTATTATGTACCATATTCTTTTCCTTTTTAAAATATGGGATTTTTTATTATATAGCTTAATCCGATACATAAGTTTTGACTGTGTCGAATTTCATCAAGATTGGTCAATCGGGTTGGCCATGAAATCATAACAGACAGATAGACAGACTTTAACGATTAAAAAGCACTTATTTACAAGTTTACTTGAATAATTAATTTGAATTTGAATTTCGTATCCATAACGTTAATATGGATTTATATTCAATTTGTAATTCAGAGAAATATTAATCTATACTAATATTATAAAGAGGAAAAATTTGTATGTATGTTTGTAATGTTTTCACACAAAAACTACTGGACCGATTTCAAAAAATCTTTCTTCATTGGAAAGTTCCATCTTTACTGAGCATCATAGGCTACATTACTTTTTCAAAACAAAAATAGGAATTTGTTATAAATATGTAATAAGTAAGCTGTGGTAGCCCAGCGGTAACACCGTGCGCCTCTTTCGAGGAGGTCTAGGGTTCAAACCCGGGGCAGGCACCAATGAGTTTTCTAGTAAAACCTATGTGTCTAATCGATAATTGCAATTTATCACACGCTTTTCGGTGAAAGAAAACATCGTGAGGAAACCTGCATATCTCTAGAGAATTCTGGTGATATGTGTAACCTACCAATCCGCATTGGAGCAGCGTGGTAGGTCTCAGCTCCAATCCTTCTCTCCAAAAACGGAGAGAAGAGGCCTATGCCCAGCAGTGGGATAGTAACAGGCCGTTACTTTACTACTTTACTTTATGTAATAAGTTGTAAAAAAAATACGTTGGTGAAACTGCGGGATATTACTAGTATTCAAACAAAAGTATAAGAAGAATTGTTAAATGAAAACGGTTTTTATGTACAAAAGTTTTATCCGTAATATCCCAGTGTAAGCTGGACCGGATTTGCAACTCACTCCCCTTCCTCTGACTTTTTTTTTTAATTAAAAGTATTTTATAGAACCTCGTAAGTTTAAAAGTGAATTCGAGTTTAAAAAGTTTCTTATACCATAAAATGAGGTTATACTCAATGTCAATTACATAAATTATTATCATCCTTATGTTATAAATTCAAATTCAAAATATTCTTTATTCAAGTGGACTGTTTACAGTACTTTTGAATCGTCAAATGTTTTAAAGAAGCAAACACTGATTGGGAAGTTTGCTCCTACCGAGAAGAACCAGCAAGAAAAGTAAACTTGTTGTCACATGATTTGGCTGCGTTTTTACGACTGGCTGCCTAAGTAAAAGTAAGTAACGGCCTGTTACTATCCCACTGCTGGGCATAGGCCTCTTCTCTCCGTTTTTTTTTTTTTGGAGAGAAGGATTGGAGCTAAGACCTACCACGCTGCTCCAATGCGGGTTGGTAGGTTACACATATCCCCAGAATTCTCTAGAGATATGCAGGTTTCCTCACGATGTTTTCCTTCACCGAAAAGCGTGTGATAAATTGCAATTATCAATTAGACACATAAGTTTTATATTAGAAAACTCATTGGTGCCTGCCCGGGGTTTGAACCCTAGACCTCCTTGAAAGAGGCGCACGGTGTTACCACTGGACTACCACAGCTGGCTGCCTGCCTGACGTCAACTTACCTTAGTCGTTTTTTACGACACCTCAATAAGAAAAGTGGTCTATTCTACTTAACCTGATACCACACGGTGGATCAACTTACCTTAGTTGCCTTCTACGACACCTCAGTAGAAAACGAGGTTGGTTCTACTTAGCCGGATGCCACACGGTAGGTCGATTTACCTTAGTCGTCTTTAACGACACCTCGGTAAGAAATAAGGGTGGTCTATTCTACTCAGCTGGATACCAGACAGCTTTATGAGGCTCTACTTTATATATTCCTATTATGAATATATTAGATTAAGTTTATATTCCAACATTAATTTACGTTAAAACGCAGTTAACTTAATAGGTTAGGTACGTAGCAAACGGGAGGAAAAGCCTGCGGCGTCTCATCTCGGTGCGGTCATGGTACCGGCTCATACTTACTAATCTTAAGATTAAGTAAATCGCAACTATGTTGGTCTGTGGCGACATTGTAATCAGCTTCCTGTAAAGCTTGCATCTCTAGTTTAAACTTATTACAAAAGTAATGAGAATATTATTTTGCTATAATCCGCGATAAAAAACTTACTTCTTTTTATCGATGATTATATTATATAGCAAAATAATATTTTCATTACTTTTGTATTATGGACCTCCGCAACGTAACCTAATTCTATAAATTATTTAAACTTATTAGTTAACTAGTTTATTAATTTTTGTTAATTATTTCATTACAGCGGAAAAATAGTTTATACTATATTAAAATTTTACGTTACAAAACTTACTTCTTAGTTTGTGTTTGGCGTTCGAAGTTATCAAATAAATTAGTAGAAATTATTAGACGAACTCGCCTGAAAATAGTAGTAATAACTAAAAATAGTAGTAATATTTCAAGTTACTAATTTGAAATATTTTATACAAGCTATTTATCTACGTTCCTCTTATCTTACAAACGAAGTCTTTGCAACACTTTGCAATAATGCTATGCAATAATTGCTTCTTTGCAATAATTATAAGATGTGCAAGTAAATTTGCACAACATAAATAGAAACAAAAAAAACTTATGACAAAAATGGGACCGTTGCCTTTACTGTAGTAAAAGTAATACTTTTCTAATAATGAACATGAGATTTATAAGTATTATTAGCACTATACAGATATAGAATTACCCCAGCGTCAGTAATTGCTGTTCACGGTAAGGTGAGATGGTAAGTGATTATCACTAATGCCGCAATCGGTTTCCTAAATGCCCTCATTCCGGACAATGAAACAGGAAACCTTTATTCAACAAGGTTAGATTATAAGGTTATTATGTTTACTTACCTCGTATTTTGAAAGTTGTTCAAATGGTAAAATTTTAATTTAAAAAAATGTATGTTCAAATATAAAATTTTCCTTTGCGAAAAACGTATCAAAACTTTGCGGCTACTATGTTCGGGAAATTAAATTTGGGATAAAAATCTATTTGATTTTGTTAAAATACAATAATTGATTCAATAAATCATGCGCTCAGCAGATGTCGCAACATCAAAGTCATTATGTAACTTTCATATGCATAAAGAACTTATCCGATATCTGACTCTGAAATCACTTAAATCAGAGCTTTTTTTTCTTTCTAAAGAGTGATGATGCTTATGTTCAGAAGATGGATAATAATAGACTGTTACTTATTATTTTTATGGTTAAAAATATTTACGCCAGCTGGTATTAAAGATATGAAGATTATTGTTAATCTGCTAATCCGAATTCAGGCGGCGTGATAGCACTTACCTATTCTATTTCATACCGCTATTTCTGGGTTTCCTATCGGGTAAAAACAGATTGGGACAAGCTCCTTTCATCGCGTAGAACAGGTTGATATATTTGCTATAATTTTACAGTGTTATCCAAATAAGTCTGAAGATATTTCAATAGAATTGTTTATTCAATGTCATGAAACTTTAGCTTTTGTATAGCGATATAAATTAGCGAGTATTTGTAAGCGTTGCCAGGCAGTCTGCGAAACTAACAAATAGGCATTCCTTTACCGCTGTAAACCTATTGTGTTTAGTGGTCGTATTGTCCTAAATATGTTATTTATGGGACATTCAGTGTTGAATAATTTTAGAAATTATCACTGCATCAGAAAATTCAATAATTAGTAATATTATTTGTTTCACACAATTCAATTCAATCACATTAATTACTAATATCAATTGATGTCCATAGCTGTAAGCCTTCAGTGTCGTCTAAGATTTTTTATCTAATAAGGTCTTCCACTTAAATTCAGGATTTGTCTAGTTGTTCCGTAGTTCTTGTTTTAATAAAATTTCCAAAGCAATCGCAAAGACCATAGATTCTCCAAATCTTGCATCTTGTTCTTCAACCACGCTACTTTAGTTCAGCAATTTGATTATCTAGCTGATTAGATCTTCTTTGATCTTATTTTTGGTTTTTTGTTCTCATTGAAAGACACCAATATTGGTTACGAGAAGTATTCAGAAAGCCAGACCGTTTACCATGCTCTTTCTCTCTCTCTGTTCTTTTCGCACAACTTTTTTATTTTCTGTGCTTTTTTATTAGAATAGCGCGAATTGCGGGAGTAATTTTAGTTTCCATTGAACTAATTAATATAATATTTTTTAATTGTCAAGAACCTATAAAAGGAAAAAGTTGTATACTACTAATGAAATAAAATGAATAAAACTTCAATATAAATTCAATGTCATCATTATTTATACAATTAATACTGGAACTAGGGCCCTATCGTTTCTAAACCTCGATACTTCTGACCAGTATATCAGTAAGGATATTCCCTGCTAAAAATTCATGTTGTAAAACACGTTAAAACGCACATAATTTGTAAAGGGTGACATAATGTTAGACATTAAAGTGGACAAAACGGGGGACGCAGGAATGTCCGAATACCGCTTCGCTATAAAAACCTACTTTATTTCCGGAACGTGTGAAGTAGGTGCTCAATGTTTTTTCCAGAGAGTACGCAAGTGAACGAAATTAAAACAAAGCCTTAAACTTAGTTCAAAGTTTTAGTACTTCCTCATAAAAAGAGCTACCAACGCGAGATATTGCAAGGCGGTACACTTCAATGGAATTTCGTAAAATGAACAAGAAAACTTTTTGCGTCAGTGTGCCTTTAAAAGGACGACAAAAAGTACAACAGTAAGTAATACGTTTTTTTTGAGACAATCACGAGGAACGAGGATAACAGCGTCGTTAACGAAATTGCCCCATTTGTTATTTTTTTTTGTTGAAAGTAAGACTGTGCATATAATTTGTTTTGCTGTATTAATTTTAATGTTCCTTTCTGATTTAAAAAAGTAATTTAAGTTTTATATTTATATTGCGTGCGATGACAAGTTGTTGTAAATTATGGTAATTTTTTTAGTTGCACGCGATTTCTGTAACTGCATAAAAAGGAGTAAAAAAAATGTTTATGATAATCCAGCTCATAAACTATCTATGATTCCGATCCGAGGACCCGCGGAGCTGAAGGCAAGGCCACTAACCACTGCGCCAACGGGCCAGTCAAATTATAGATGTCGATTGCATTCTTCATATGTGATTATGCACTGGTTTTCAATGGATTCATTTAAATTCCTTGTGCACTTGTAATGTTACAAAATCCTCGACAAGCACACATCCTTCTTAGTCACGTCATCGCTTCGTCTCAAGTGCTATAATACGTTATAAAAAAAGTTATATACTAAATATTTATGAGCAAAAGGTCGAATAACATAAATTTCTTAATCGATTAGCTTAGTACTAGATCTTGCACTTGGATGTACGGCCACTATTAAACTACGGGAGAGCCCACGCTGCTTAGTTAAGTGCTAGGGTTTAGTCTAAGACGCTAATGAAAAAGAAAAACAAGTTTACGGAAACCAGGCAAAAACAGTTAAAGCCAGTTCAGGAAATTGCGATCTAATCTAATCTACGACCATTATATATATTATACCTATGGGCATGTGGACCGTAATTATTTTGATCGTATATTAAATGGATATGTAAGATTTTTCAGCGGTTTTGGTCTACGTGGCTTTTAGTTCTAGTGAGTAAAATCTTTCGCTGAAGTCGAGTACTAAATTGTTCTTTATCATTGGAATTGCTTCGAGGCAATTAGTTAAGAATACCTATATACCTATGTAACTGGTCTGAAATTTAGAAATTTAATACATTGGGATCTTTATATACATAAATGCGTAGAATTTATATTTCCTGAATTATAATCTCGCAAAATGACGCTGCAAATGTGCTAGCAGAGTATTGACAATTAGAAATAAAGTTCTTATTTTTTTAAGAGGTCTTTGGCATTTTTTCAAGTTCAAGAAGGCTATTATCTACTTTCGTAAATATAACAAGTTTACACTTAATACTATACACTCAATACAACGGTATTACTATCAAAAATGTTGCTGCAAGCCAATAGACGCCAAGACGTGAACATAGATTTTTTTAAGTCTAACTAACGCTCCATAACAAATCGTTTGAATTGCAATGATGGAACAGCTTAAACAGTGAATTATTTAAAAAGATAATAGATATTAAATAATTTATAGAATTAGGCGTTATTTTGCGGAGGTGGGTAATACAACAATGATAAAGATATTATTTTGCTATATAAGTCGCATCAATTTTTAACGCGGATATAAAATTAAATAAAAGCCTAAACAGAATATTATAACTAACAATATTGCTTGACAAGTAATATCAACATACGACCAAAACTGTGACGCTATAATCAGCGTCATTTAACGGCGAATTATAGTTGAATTATTACGTAATAATATTATTTCTAAGTAGTAATAATATAAGCTGTGGTAGCCCAGCGGTAAGACCGTGCGACTCGTTCGAGGAGGTCACGGGTTCAAACCCGGATAGACACCAATGAGTTTTTCTGTTAAAACTTATGTGTGTAATAGATAATTGCAATTTATCACACGCTTTTCGGTGAAGGAATTCTGGAGATATATGTAACCTACCAATCCGCATTGGAGCAGTGTGGTAGGTAGGTCTTAGCTCCAAGCTTTCTCTCCAAAAACGGAGAGAAGAGACCTATTCTCAGCAGTGGAATAATGGCAGGCGGCTACTTACTTTTTTTTACTTACTTAATATTATTTCTTGCGTATAATATTATAATAGTTTGTTGTGAAAATCGCTGCTCTCATGTAACTTGTAGCACAACCAACGAGCTGTTTTCCGAGCTATTAGCAAGCTGCAAATTATCCGCGGCCGAAACAGTACGTGGGCGTGAGCCTACGCGGCACCCTTTAACATCACTTGTACATAAGTTATTGGAAAGCGATTGTTGTGACATGAAAAGAGGCCCGTTTTAGTATTTACACGTAAATACAAACCGACTTTTGTATGCGTTAACTCTTAGTGAATTCTCTTGGCCACTATTGCGAAGGTGGGAATAATAAGTGAAAAATATATTTTCTATAGCCAAAGATTTTTTTTACGTCAGGAAAACCCATTGTGGGTCATCACCGCCATACGGGGACGAGCGGCGGGTATGTCGGACTCGCACCGACTAAAGACCTGACAGTGCTCCACCACGCTGCTGGTGGCGGGGACAGGGTACCGTTGTACACATTACCCCTATCCCCACTAGCAGCAAATTTGAACCCCAGAGTGCTGGGTCTGGGTCGGGGCCTCTCTAAAAGAGGCCCCTCCCTCCGCTAATCGATGTATCAGGAGCACCAGCTGCATCGACCGCCTAGGGGACCTTTTCAGATGGGCATCCGATAAACCCCGTTCGAGACGCAAAGAGGTCCCCGTTATTGCGGCATACTACAGCATATTTTCTATGGCCAAAGATAGTTCAATTATCACAAAACTTTTTTCGGTTTTATTCTGTCTGAGCATTCCATTTTTTATTGAAGTTAAGACTTCGGAAATAAGATCAGAATGATGAATATTCCGACCGATTACAGTCATGGCGACCACTTTGATTCCTAGTCGGAGTGGCGCTGATGCGCCCGGATATGGCTTACGTATCCAATCTTTGCAGCAAACTCCAGTGCACAATGTGGGCACGTGAGCTTGCCCAGCTTGATTTATTATCTGTCTTTCTTTTTTATGTGTTATTAGACAAAGATAAATAGATATGAGATTCACCTCTTTCATTATTTGCTGCAACACTCTCACTAGCAGTCCTATCTATGACTCTCTTACCGTTATATAATAACTCTATGGTATTTTTTCATGAAACTCATTGCGTGACAGATTAACAAAAGTATTTTTAATCAGGGAATGAAAGGTGATCTGTGTACAGACCAAACAACACAAGGACTGGCTTTGAAGCTAAATAATAGAAGAATTCCAACAGAGTTATTCTTTGACCCTAATCTTAACTTCACGAGAAAGAAATTGAATCATATTTCATAATTTCTCAAGCAAAACTAGAATCGTTTCCTAAACAACCAAGTAATCAATTCATGTATGTTTGAAAAGGAAATAGTTCAGAAACAATGTTAATTCTACTTGACTTTCAAATCCTCGCTTCCTTCCACACCCAGCGGAGCGTACATCCAGCATCTAATAGGTGGCGTTGTTCATTAATCATGGCCAGACGGGTTGAACGGAGGAAATGCCCGTAAATAGCTGAATGCAAAACACCGCAGTTGTCCGCTCCATCAATCAATGATGTAGAGTTGGAACGTAGAGCGAGGGTTACATTAACCTTTGTATAAACGCAACGATTTTTCTCATTCTACTTATATTACGGGGTTCAAGACAAACACTATGAAAAAAATGCATTATATTTTAAATAGGTGTTCGAATTTAGAAATTAATTTCAGGAAATATGAATAGAATCAAGTTATAAAAAAAACTTTTTATTTGCACTTAATTTTATACAGAAAAAATGAATAATTAATATATATTATTACTCACGCATATAAATAAAAAGGTTTAAGGCGTATAAATAAAAACCATTTTAGATAGGTTGAAGCGAAGATCCAAGATTTCATGAAGAACAACAGACGAACAACAACAAACGAAGATGCAAAAATTTTCAGTGTCGATTCAATTTTTTCTCAGAATTTTAGTCTACAATACAATTAATATTGCGCCTAGAAGGGTTAGATTTTTTCCAAGTGTCAAGTTGCCAAGAGACAATGAAACGAGCTCGTTCAGCAGCTCCTCTGGATTTAAATGTTGAAAATGGATTACAGAAGCTCTACGTCTTGTGAGAACGTTGAGTCTTCTTTAATCCCAGCAAATAGATTAAAAACAACGTGTAATAAAGGACTGAAGGTTCTGTCTGTCATCACCATTTCATCGATGAGGGGATTTAAAAAAAGACAGCAATTCCAATAAACTTATTTAAGGAGATGTAGAATATTCTTATTTCTTAGAAGGTCACTTTTGACAGGTTGTGGTTAATGATGGGTTTTGTCGGTTAGTGTAGCCCTCTCAATACGTAAACATTGACGTCGGGTGGTGGGATAGTCGACGCCCTTTTAAGGATTGCGATGCATCTAGTGTCTTGGTTGCATTCCAGAGGTAATTACTACTGTTCTGATGAGGGCCGCTAGGGTGGCAACGCTGCTGGGGTTGCAGATATAATATGTCCAACAGTATCTCTGAATAGAGCGTGTGAGATGGGACACCGGGGGATGTTAGTGGTTTTGAGCCCCACATAACATCGTCGCTGTCTCCTCTGGCGACGTGTGTGACAGGAGTTTCCCCTCTAAAAAAAGTCCTCGCAACACGCCTCTATTTGTTTTAAGTGTCTCTAGAACATTGGATTACGGATTTTCTAGTTACTGCTCTTATTAAGTCTTATCGCATGGCTGATTGAACGGTGATGTAGAATATACTTTAAATAAACCTATATATAAGGCATTAATAATAATGTTATGCTACTAGCTACGAGCAAACATATGTTATGGTAAATGACGGCGGAAACACAAGTAGGATTAATTTTTAAATAAATATTATTAAGCATTACTTTATCGCTTTGATTATAGAGATAAGTTTTTATTTGAACCTCGCGCCTCCTAAATATTTTACGGTCAGTGCGTTTTATGTATTTTCTGACAGACAATAAAACCGTGGTACGCCGACGTAACGAGAGCCTATTCCACTATTGCCGAAGTTAACTCGTATAAAGGTCTCTTCGTTATAGGCCAAACTTTGTTGGCCGCCGCTCTATTGGTATTGTGATCACGTATCTGTAGTAGCACATCCTAGCGACTTCTGGTTTCCACTCTGATTACAAATACTGAATTTATTTCCCGCGCAACTATTTTACAGAATAAATCAGTTCAGATGTCGTGTTTATGGTTTGTTGCGCTTAGGCTTTCTTTATTTGGTGATTCTTTAATTGCAACTGGTACTGGTACTTTATTTCTTAACGTTATATTTTATTATTTATTTATTTATAGAATTGGGCGTTAGTTGCGGAGATCCATAATACAGAAGTAATAATAAAATTATTTTATTATAGTGAATGTATGTAGTACTTGTGTATTGTGGTGGCGGTGGTAGAGGTTTCCCCATGTGTTTTTACGAAGCCTGCATGTATCAGGTATAAAAACAGTTAGTCTACTCTACATTTAGAAGAAGAATAAATTTGTTGCACAAATAAAAAAAATAAATAAAAAAATTATATATATTTCCTCTTTAATTTATAGCGGATTATAGTAAAACAATTTTAACAATTACTTTTGTGTTATATTAAAGCTATGATTTTAAACACAATGTATAAATTGAGTACTTTTTTCGGAATTTCGGAAATGTCTGCTACTGTTTTTATGAAAGTTAGTATGTAAAAGGTCCTTGTGGGTGATAAATCGATCAAGCTAAGTTTTTATCAAAAAAGAAATGTTGTTTTATTCCTGTTATCGGGCCCTGAAAAAATGCTGTAATATATAATAGAATGCTGATAATATTAATTAAATTTAGCACAAGAAAAAGTTTCTTTTGGAACAGGGGAACACGCATTTAATTATTGAAGAAACTCAAACGCTTAAGTCGGCGCGTACGAAGTCGCAGGTATCATAAGTACGTTACAATTAAAATACCAATCCTCGTTTATCGGTTTTACCAGAGTATATAATGAATGCAAAGTACAACTAATCTTTACAGGATAAGATAAAATAAAATTTTTCTGTTTCAATTAAAATCCTTGCCTTTATAATAATGATATCTGTTAAAACGATTTGCATATCAACGACACATTAAATTCGTTTACATTACAAATAATCCTGATAAACGCGTACACGTTCAAGTTTCAGTACATTAACCTGATACTCTTAATTAAGACTTGAATGTTAACTCAGTAGAGTATTCCATTACGGTTGTCGATGTTTTTTTCTTCATATTAATACGGTTTTAAGCAATTATCAGTTAATCTCCTCTGTCCTGCTCTGGGATGCTTTTAAAATGTAAATTGAATGGCTCCATACTACCTTTGCTTCCGTTACTGTTTTGAGATTAGACCTTTGTGTCGTTCTGTTAAGTGATGTGTCTGATATTAGGCGACATATGTAATATAGAATAATTCAAGGGCTAGCGGGATTTGAAATTTAGTCAAATGAAAAAGTTAAGTAAAAAAATTACAAATTAATCAACAAATCAAAAGTGTCCTGCTCGAAGGATCAAATTTATAATGATGGCAGATTGTTTCAAAAGCAAGTGCGAAGCTTTGTTAAGGTTATGAAATGCTGATACTCTGTGCACCCTGTATGTAGTAATACGAAATTTGAAAAAAGATTAAGCTAAAAATATGGAATTATTATTACAGGAGACAATATAGCCATTGAAAAACTATTTTAATGTGTATATCATAGAGATTAAGGTTTATCCAAATGTTAAATTGGAAATTTAATGCTAAGTGCTGATGGAAACCTCGTATTGCATTATACATAATATTGTGATGGTTTTTGGACTAATATTCCTTAACGATCTAATCGTTATCTACTCTACAAGTTAAGAATCGAAAACGTTTGAATGCATAAAAAAATAAGTATGATGAACGAGTACAATAGATCCGATACAGTTTTTTTTCTCTTTGTAATTTAAACTTATTATATAAGTAATTCGACTGAGTTCTTTTCTTTTGGATTTCTATTTCAAATAGAAAAGTTTTTGCAGGGAGGTCGATGTAGCAATTAAAGCAATTAATTTATCACTTGTAGCAGATTCCGTTAGTGCGACAATGTAATTATAACAAGATTTCATTATGTTCAAACTATGAGTATGTAATAATGTATGTATAAAAAGTTCAATTACAGATACGAGAAAATAAAAGTAACAGTCATATATTATATTCAATTCGTTTCCATTCCCATATTAAGAATTACAAAGGACTGAGATACGAGGAGCGCTTAATTTAAGACTCGGTTATCTTTCTTTTTATTTACTGGAGTTGTTACAGGACGATGTTAATGCATCTCTCACGTTTTTACTTCAGAACAGGCATTAGGCCTCTGGTTTATTATGCCCTTCAAAACAGAATTTATTATTAAAAACTCTTGTCAAGATGGAGTATAATTTTAAACAAGTATTCCGTACACGTTCGAATAATTTTATTTTCATTTATTACATAGGACTTATGTATTTTTTTATATATATTCAAACGAAAAAAATCATTAAATTGTCTCTTTTACAATTTAAAGTATTCAAATAAAGTAAAAATAAAGGCACTAAAAAGTGTAGAGTCGAAAATAATTCCGGAACTTCGTCATTAATGACATGTTAGTACATAAAAAAACTCTTCCACTTTAGCTCAAATAAAATAAAATCAAAATAATCTTTATTCAAATAAGCTCTTACAAGCTCTTTTGAATCGTCAAGGATCAATATGATAAATGAACTGGTTCGGAATGTTGCTCTTACCGAGAAGAACCAGAAAGAAACTCGGCGGTCAATCTTTTAAAGCTAATAGCAAAGTTACTTAATAATGGGCCAAAAGTTTTTTAAGAAAAAAATAATGTTAATTTACGTAAATTTTCAAAACGTGTCAAATCAATTATTACTTGATGAATTATGTATTTCAAATATGATAAAATTTTAGAGCTAAGATAGAGAGAGAGAGACAGTAGTCTTTATATTGTTTTTTTGTATAGGTACTTATTAAAATATTAAAGTAACGGTTGGACTTTATTTTGCTCTAGCTAATAATAGTATTAGACCAGGGTATTAGATAGGGTAGTTATCTTTTTCGTTATTTATCTGGCGGAACTCTAAAAAGTCCAATAAGGGCTTGAAGCCAGCCTCACCTATTAGCAGTTCACGTTGTATGGGTGCTATTGTGCGAACTGTGAATGACCTCTTCAGCATAATAATGGGCAAAGGGATGCGCAGGAGCGCGTGCGGCAGAGGGGCGACCGGTTTGAAATTAGAACGTTTTTTTTTAAGTTGATCCTTTGTCGGCAGCCGCCCGGCGCGCATGCGCTAACTCGACAAATACGTCGGATGAAATAAGCCGTATTTTGTTTCGTTTCCTTATTGAATAGTTTTTTTTGTGGGGTTACGAAAAGTTTGAGGTTACGTATCGGGTCAATAGTTTTAAAAGCTTGTTTAAAGCTTCCTTGCGTGCAAGAATTGTAAGATTTCAACAATAGTTATGTCGGGGAACTTTTTTTGGTCTTTGAATTGTTGATGAGCGCCTTATTACGTAGTTTAATGTAAGGGTCAAATGAATGTGATTTCCTGTTAAAATTCAATAAGGTCTCTGTAAAGATATTCCGGTATTATTTTTATAATATTAAATGATAAATATCGATTGCTGTTTAATAGAAGTTCGTTCACTCCGTAATCGACGTAATACGTTAGAACTCGTTAGGTATCGGTCCTGCTCAATATTGAGCAAAATCTTTTGTAACCCTCAGCAGTGTTCTATGCTGAGAGCCAATAGAGCTTATGAAGCCAATAAACGAAATTATATTGAAAAAGAAATACGTTACATTATAATTTTCCACTTTGACATGTTTTATTTTAAAAATTCTTAAAACCGCAGGAATTCTAGGAAGAATTCTAGGAACCCAAGAAGTTGCGCCACAACCTGTTCTATTTTCTAGTTAACGTTCCATCAAAATCGGAGAATATACTATTAACCTAAACCTCAAGAATTGCACTTATTTTTTAGATTTTGTCAAAATCAGTCATATACAGACAGGCAGCTTTTGGGGACTTTATTTTAAAATATGTATATTAGTTATTAGAAACCTATGCCAATTTCGAATGAGGATGTCCGACTAAATATAATGAAAGAAGCTTTTAAAATATAACATGATTCGTCATCGTATCTAAATTCACGGCATTTACTACTACAATAACCTTAAAGATAACAGGGATATACATCCAATATCCCTGTTATCCTTAAGGTTATTGTCTATGATTTGATAAGCAGTTTAGTGTCTTATTATTTATTAATAATTACTTAATTAATGCTATTATTCTGTACAGCTGTATTAAGGCTATCAAGAACCAATTGTTAACATTTTTTTTGCCATTTCCATATTGGTATAAAAGTATGGTAGGTACTGGATTGGTGAATCAAATTAGGTTATACTTCCTGCTCAATCCCAACATATGCTTAGATCAAATTTATTACTCAATATCTATAACCCACGCAACTAAATTATACTAATAAATTGATTTGTCAATTAAAATCAAAGAGCAACAAACAAGATTCTAATTGGTATGAAGTAGGAGTGATACTGATTTATATAGATACGAATGGAACGCTATAATTATTAAGCAATTGCGATGATCTATGACGTTACGTCATAAGTTCATGGCTCTCATAGTTTATTTACAATGGGTCAAACAGTTGTAATATCCCATTAGATCAACGGCACGGCGCCTTTAGATCCCCCCATTTTAGAGAGAGTAAATACAGATGAGGGAGGGAGGTAATAGTACGACACACGGTTTGAAGCGAGTTGGTCGTGTCACGGGCGGGCATTCGACGTTCGCGCGCTACGCTTAAATTGCCGCGTATTTGTACTGAACTTTTAGCGTTCGAATTTTAAACTAGAAATGACGTTTTAATCACCACAGACTACTGACAAAATTAGTGATTAAAAACACTTTTCTTTTTAATTAGTTGTTACAATCATGTAAAGGATCGAAGGTGTGATATCGGTGGGTGTGGACTCGGTGGCAGTATGGTGGATGTCGGTGGTAATGAGTGTCATAACACTTTGAACGGGAAGAACCAATTGGTATTCCTTGTTTTTGTGCATTTGTTACTTATTGGACTGAATGGGACTAATGGTAAATATTTTAAAGTTAAAAAAATATTTAATGCGAAATTTTTATTCTATTAAGATATTGTACTCCTTTACTCGAATTTGTAAAAATAAACGCTATGTAATTTTATCGTCGTTATTCTGCAAGTATTAAAGTTTTAGTTATTTAAAAAGAATAATGCTAATACAAAAAAGTTCAAATCTAAATTTGAGCTCCGAATTTTGAATTTCAAAAGTGCGTTATAAATGTTTTTAAAGTTGTCGGTATTGTAAAAAATACAGACTATACATAATAAAAATTAGGGAATTAAATTTTAAAAGTGTTACCATACCATTATTTTAATGTAAAATGTGCACACTCGGTTTAACATTATGTCAGTATTATGCGCTTTTATTTGAGGCAATCTTGATGGATCAAATAGTTGTTCTAAATTTAACAATCCTTTCACTCCGTAAAGAGTATGTTAATTCTTCGTGGCCTGCTTGAGTCACTAGATACAAGGCAAAGAAAATAGGACCTTTTAAAGCTTTTTTTTTTAAAGAGTATAAAATATATGAACATTTTATATTCTGCCGTATACGAGCTAAGATAATTAATAGATCATAATTACTTGATTTAATAAGCTAGGTAAAAGGCCGATGAAGCTATATATTATTTTATAATGAACAGCACTATAACAAAAAATAGAAGTAACTGTATAATATAAGTTTGTTCAATAAAAATCGTTTTAGGACCTTTGACTTTTATATTATCGTACCGTAACGTGATAATCGGTCTAACAATCGAGCCAAAGCTCTAGAACTTAATTCTTATAATATTAAAAGAATAATATATTTTAATGCTTTACAAATATGTATATGGAAGTAATAATACGTTTTAAGGTAATTAATTCGTAAAGCAATATAAAAAAATTCTTGTCTACAATACCATTTAATTTTTTATTAAATATTAACCCTAAATACAACATTTAACGGACTAAATTCCAAGCCATTTTATAATTAATCATAAATATGATATAAATAAAATATTAGTTGTAAAGTCCCATATTTTGTATAAAAATAAACAACATGGTAACTACTAAATGTAATAAAGTAAATGAAACCTATACTAAAACCTATACAACTAAATGTAATAGAGTAAATGAAACCTATACTGATAACATCTCTTCTCAACGTTTTGATATTTAGATTTTTTTACTGTTACGTAGACTAAAAATAATGTAACATGTATCATATGATGAATAAATGAAGTTATCGAAAGTCCCAAAAAATAGCCGTGTGGTATCCGGCTAAGTAGAATAGTACCACCCTCATTTCTTACCGAGGTGTCGTAACAGGCGACAAGGTAAGCTGACCCGCCGTGTGGTATCCGGCTGAGTAGAATAGACCACCCACATTTCTTACCGAGGTGTCGTAAAAGGCGATTAAGGTAAGTTGACTCACCGTGTGGTATCCGGTTAAGTAGAATAGACCACCCTCTTTCTTACCGAGGTGTCGTAAAATACGACTAAGGTAAGTTGACGTCAGGCAGGCGGGCGTCGTAAAAACGCAGCCAAATCATTTTACAGCATGTTTATAACATGTTGTGCCGACCCCACTTAGAGTGGGATAAGGGCAGGAAGATGATGATATCAATAAGAAACATAAGTTTCAATAGAACTCATTGACGCCTGACCGGGGATTGAACCCTATCACAGCATATAATTAATGTAGTATAAAATAAATATTTGTTGTAAGTCCGATATTTTGAAAAAAAAAACTAAACTGAACGGAACTAAATGAAACCTAGACTAATAACATCTCTTAGTTCTGATATTTAGATTTTTTTACTGTTACGTAGACTAAAAATAATGTATATCATATGATGAATAAATGAAGTTATCGAACGTCCCAAAAAAAAGATATAAGAAGATATCTTCTTGTATTTATAGTTATTTGTTATTTACACTCTGTCAACCGTCACATCTGTCAGTCGTCAGAGATAACGCTCGTGATGTGTAGCGTGCACTTTAATATGGTTATCGACACTTGTGTAACCAATCCGTCGTCGTGAGCTGGGATCTTTCACAATGGCGTACTTGTGACTTCGTTCGAATAACATTCCTTTTGTGAAACCTAGACCAGAAAATTTAATGACACTATTTATGTCCAATATCCAAATATTTATTTCCAATAATGACACTATATATTTAAGTTACAATAAAATTATTTTGAATAATTTATAGAATTAGGCGTTACTTTGCGGAGGTCCATAATACAAAAGTAATGAGAATATTATTTTGCTATAATCCGCGATAAAAGGAAATATTACATATATTTCCATTTATCGCGGATGGATGCTCCACGACAAAATTTGCAAAGCCATTGCCATTGCTTTGCGATTTTGTCGTGTCTATCTCCTGACGATGCTTCGGTTATGGGGCGAAATAATTGTTGAGATTGTGGTGGTGAATGTGTGCAGTGCTTGTGTATTGTTGTGCCATCGGTGTCGGGTAGTGCATGAGTTCTTACAAATTCTGCATTTATCAGCTATGAGAACGAATAGTACACTCTACATTTAGCATTACATATATTTCCTATTATCGCGGATTATAGCAAAATAATATTCTCATTACTTTTGTAGAATTATTTTGCTATAATCCCCATTTGTTAACAGAATCTATGTAATGATAAGCGTATGTAGCAGGCAACGTTCACATAGCTTAGAAGGACAAGTCACAACACGACAAAATTGTTATGCATTACGAAATACGAATATGAATACTATACAGATACAAATTACTATCATCATCATCATCTTCCTGCCCATATCCCACTCCAAGTGGGGTGGCACAACATGTTATAAACAAGCTGTCACATGATTTGGCTGCGTTTTTACGACCGACCGCCTGCCTGACGTCAACTTACCTTAGTCCTATTTTTCAACACCTCGGCAAGAAAGAGGGTGGTCTATTCTACTAAACCGTATACCACACGGTGGGTCAACTTACCTTAGTCGTCTTTTACGACACCTCGGTAAGGAATGAGGTTGGTGTATTCTACTCATCCGGATACCACACGGCGGGTCGACTTACCTTAGTCGCCTTTTACGACACCTCGGTAAGAAATAAGTGTGGTACTATTCTATTCAGCCGGATACCACACGGCGTGAAGTAACGATAGAATTATTTTGCTATAATCCCCATTTGTTAACCTAATCTATGTAATGATAAGCGTATGTAGCAGGCAACGTTCACATAGCTTAGAAGGACAAGTCAAAACACGACAAAATTGTTATGCATTACGAAATACGAATATGAATACGGATACGAATTTATAGAGATCGATTCATAAATTAACAGCTGCCAAATTTATACTTTTCGATTTAATTGAAGAATTTGAGAAAACAAAGGGATGCATTCGTTGAGGTTTCCTTTAAATTTAACTAAATTTACTTATGTGCTATGAGTAAGTTAATACCTAAGTTTTGTTTAGTTGATATGAAGCTTTCTTTCTATATTTTCTTTATTACCTAATCTACCTACTAAATAATGCTAATCTTATCAAATTTATCAACCTCTCAAGTTCTTTGAAGTACCTACAGCACGAAATTCAATAATCAAATACGTATAATATGTATATTTTAAAACAAAAGTATAAAGATGTATAATTTTTAATTCAGTTGTAATTGTTAAGCTGTTTTACTTCTGAGAATTGGCCTTCTTTTTTATAATGGAGATGAGATGCCAATCTTTAATTCAATATACTTTTCTAATGTGATATGTCGCAACTTGAATATCGCATTGCGAACACGCCTCTTACACTGCTATATTTGGCCAGTACTTTTTTACGGATGCGAGGCGTGGACCGTAAAAGAGGATATTCGAAGGCGTATAGAAGCATTTGAGATGTGGGCCTATCGACGCATGCTGAAAATAAAATGGACAGAAAAGGTGACAAATGAAGAGGTCTTGCGGCGTATGTGTTGTAAGCGCGAACTTTGGACCATCATCAAAAAGAAGAAAGTTGCATACCTGGGACATGTGCTTAGACACGAACAGTATGGGCTCCTGCAACTTATAATGATGGGCAAAGTTGCAGGTAAGAGACGCATCGGCCGCAAGAGAAAGTCATGGTTGCGCAACATACGAGAATGGACTGGAGTTGCGAGTGCTGCCCAGCTTTTTAGCCTCGCGAGAAATAGAAAGGAGTATCAAGCACTGACGGCTAACCTTCGCTAGTCGGAGAGGCACAAGAAGAAGAAGAATGTGATATGCAGCTATCCTTAAATATTTTCTTATGTAAAGCAAACATACGTTTTAGAGATAACTAACAGGTGTTTGCGCGAGAGTCAATTCCCTTGTTGTTAGATGTCGAATTTCTACATTAGTCGAATATCGGCTCCTCTGTTAATATTGGTACCGATTTATGCTGGATATATTTTAACAAATAATAAGCTTTAAAAGTTCTTATGTAATAGAAATATGAACTTTATTCTTCACTAACAATCGCTAGCGGCACCACCCGCGTGGAAAGATTAAAACCGTAATATAGTATTATGATAAAAAACTATCAAAATGGTTAAAGTAGGTTAACCTTAAAAGCTATACATATACTGTCATTGACTTTTATTTAGAACTTTTAGAGGGGAATAATTTTGTAATACATGATTTTTAACTTTCACCGTTTACTTAGAGCACGCAAGGAAAGCTTTAAATCTTGCCGTTTACACAATATGTTTTATTGTTGCTCCTCTCCTATTTATCTTAGCGTGATGTTATATAGCCTTCATGGATAAATGGACTATTTTACACGCAAAGAATTTATCAAATTGGTTTAGTAATTCCTGAGATTAGCGCGTTTAAATAAACAAATTCTTCAGCTTTATATATACTAATATACAAAGCTGAAGAATTTGTTTGTTCCTATACTAATAGATTCTGAGAAACTTATGCATGAATTAAACTGAAATCTGGTTATTTATCTGCCCTTCTCCATGAGCTAGTTTTGTAAACCGTCGTCTAGAGATAACATAAAGATGGGTGGTATCGCTTTTATTCTTATCAAGAGTTGCTTTTTCAAAACATGTCAAATTGGGCGATAATATTCAGTAGATACATTTTTCTCGTTAATTGCTTTCTATGCTACGTTTTATAATGATTATGTTATTTTGATTTCATTGAAGTTAAAGTGTAAGTTATATATTGACATGTGATTATAATTTTATTGTATATTTTTATCAAATCACAAAAGATCTTTAATCGAACATAAAAATTTACATAATTAAATGATGTTTATGTTCGATTAAAGATCTTCTGTGTATATATATTTTTTTAATTCTCTTCGAATTTCATATTTATCTTTTTTTTATGAATTACAATAATCGTATTCTGTAAAGTTTATCATGTATTTAATTTTTTTAATCAGTATTCTTATCTATATTCATTTTTGGAAAAAAAATGGGAAATTAATTTAAATATGTATTCAATTTAGTCACACTATGTTCTTCTTCCGTGATATATCCGTGTTTTAATTTACTTATTATTTTAACTGAATGCACATTAGTTAACTGCTTAGCCTTATGCTCATTATACAGATGCTTATTTATACAGATATTCATAAATATTATTAATATATTTTTAGTATTTAAATTATTACTTATTTACTTTATAAAAAAGTCTTTTAACTACACTTAATGTTTCATTTAAAAAAGAGTTATTAAGTATCTTACATCGAATTAAATTTGTGTAATAATCAAAGTTTATTCTTATTTTCAACTCAAATTATGACCGTTTTTTAACTATTTTAAGATATTCTTATGAATCATCGGTTTAGTGATAACATAACACGCAAAGTGTAACGCCCGTTTTATTATACAGTTATCAAGCTTTTCGTTACCAAAACCGTTATAAAATAAATGGATTTAGATTGTTATAATACGTCTTCACATAAAGTGACTTAAAAAGAAGTGCAAAAAACATGATTAATTAAAACTTCGAAACTGCGCATGAACTGGCGCGTAGAAATTGTTGTAACGGCTTATAAAATACATGTTATTTTAATATGTTACAAGATAATATCTGCGTATATGCGATTTGTACGTGTCTAGTCTAAAATTGTATATTACAATAGATTATATCATTATTTCTGTTAATTATCCCTTACGCGATAACATTGTGTCGATGTATTGTTTTGTTTTGCTATTGAAAATATCGTTCACCATTTTTGAGTTTTGACATTTTCGAAACGCATACAGTAATGCCAAAAATTATATTGTATATATGTGATAAAATAATACATCTAAATATCTTAGAAACGCAGATATACAGGGTGTTTGGAAGGTCGATGCAAAGCTGCAAACAGGAGCTAGTATAGACTATTTAGAACCATTTAAACTGAACTTATGTTAGGCGAAGTGCGACTATTTTTTTTTATAAAATTTTAAAGATTTTTGAAGAAAATCCGAAGTTATGTCATTATTTGCTAATAATCGGCCATTTTGAAGCCAAAGTCAATTATTTTTTATTTTATTTTATTAAACTAATGTGTAAACAGTGTAATAAAACATGATTAAGGTATCTGTGTTAAGAGATATTTTTTTTACAGATATTTGAAGTCAATCATTTCTTTTAAGATCAGAGAAAGCTGATTTTTGATGGCATTTAAAAAAAAAATAGATTGTGCTTTTTTAGTTCAAACATTTTATTAAATATGCCTGGTCATTGTTCTTTATTTTGAGATATCAACTATGCGGATAGCCCGCAAATTATTGAAATTAAGATCTACAAACTAAATTGCGAGAGAAAATTAAAATTTATAGGCGAAGTAATTAAAACAAAATTTTAATGAAAATCATTTATTTTTCGTGTTCAAAATGTCCGCCGCGGTGTCTAACACAGGTCCGGCCAGTCTTATTATTTCTGTTGTTGTTATTTTCAACTTCATGTCCATTTACATTGGTCGGGTTACAAGCTCGTGCGAAAGATTGAAGGGACTCTTCTAACAAAGGCGCGACGTTACGTTTAGTGCGCGTCAAAGCCATTTTTATTTTTGAGAAGTGACTATGGCTACTTTTTCGAACGAAGAATATGCTGACATCGTTTTTATGTATGGCAAAGCAGACGGCAATGGTTCTTTAGCACGAAGGATGTACCAAGAACGCTATCCTAATCGCAGAGTACCGAATGTGAGAGTATTTTACAACACATTTCGTCGGCTTGCTGAAGATGGGATACACCGTGTGGAACCTGGAGTCCATGCAGGTAGACATAGTACTGATATTGAGGATGATATTTTGGCGGCGTTTCAAGCTGATCCACATACTAGCACGAGAAAAGTAGCACGAAATTTAAACATTTGTCATTGGAAGGTGTGGAATACAATGCACAAAAACAACAAGTACCCGTTTCATGGTACGGGTGTTCAAGGCCTTGAAGAGCGAGATCCTCAGAGTAGGATTCAGTTTTGTCGTTTTCTTCTCAACTCAGACATTGAAGATGCATGGTTCCTGAAGTCAATCTTGTGGACAGATGAAAGTAAATTTTCAAGGGAAGGCATTATTAATTTCCATAACCTTCATCTATGGGCTGAAAAACATAATAATCCACATTGGAAAACGCAAAAATCATTCCAAAAGAAATTCTCGGTCAATGTGTGGGCCGGAGTTATTGGCAAAATTTTGATTGGGCCTCATTTCTTACCAGATAATTTAAATGGAAATAATTATTTAGAATTCTGCAAAATGATCTTCCAGAGCTTGTAGAGGAGTCTGGGGCCTTGATATTCGTTAGCGACCGAGAGCTCATTTTTCAACAAGATGGTTGTCCAGCGCATTGGACATTAAATGTACGGGAGCACTTAAACAATTGTTTCCCCAATAGCTGGATCGGCAGAGATGGGCCCATCCCTTGGCCCGCCCGTTCACCTGACCTGACTCCGCTTGACTTTTACGTGTGGGGTCGGGCTAAGGAGCTAGTATACACAAATGTGGAAATAAACACAAAAGAAGAATTAATTGACAGAATTAATTCAGCGTTCGCGACGATGAAAGTGGAAATGAAGTTAAAGATAACGACAACAGAAGTGAGAAGTCGGGCCCGTGCTTGTGTTAGAAACCGCGGCGGACATTTTGAACACGAAAAATAAATGACTTTCATTAAAATTTTGTTTTAATTACTTCGCCTATAAATTTTAATTTTCTCTCGCAATTTAGTTTGTAGATCTTAATTTCAATAATTTGCGGGCTATCCGCATAGTTGATACCTCAAAATAAAGAACAATGACCAGGCATATTTAATAAAATGTTTGAACTAAAAAAGCACAATCTATTTTTTTTTAAATGCCATCAAAAATCAGCTTTCTCTGATCTTAAAAGAAATGATTGACTTCAAATATCTGTAAAAAAAATATCTCTTAACACAGATACCTTAATCATGTTTTATTACACTGTTTACACATTAGTTTAATAAAATAAAATAAAAAATAATTGACTTTGGCTTCAAAATGGCCGATTATTAGCAAATAATGACATAACTTCGGATTTTCTTCAAAAATCTTTAAAATTTTATAAAAAAAAATAGTCGCACTTCGCCTAACATAAGTTCAGTTTAAATGGTTCTAAATAGTCTATACTAGCTCCTGTTTGCAGCTTTGCATCGACCTTCCAAACACCCTGTATAAAAAAATGAATGAAATCTTCTATAAAATGTTGTGAAATAAAAAAAATGGTTTTGTTCTCACTGGAGATAATAATGTTTCAATTAAAAATCAAAAACGAAAGCGATAAATATACACTCTTTTTATGTCTTAAGGAAACTAAAGCATTATTTATGCATTTTTATAGTATTGAAAACTTTAAATCAATTTAACTCAACATGTTTTTTTGAGTTTGCCGTTAATGCAACCCATGAGCGATATATAGCGTCAAATAATCACTATGCTATGTCTACATTTAATTTAAAATGCAAACTTACAATTAATTTATAATGCTTGCAAATAACTGTTTAATATAGATTTATAATTATGCCGGCATAATTAAATAATCAAATGAATTCCAAATTTAAAATATGTCAAGAGTAGATAATTTATCGGCATCAAATCAGCTGCCGGACAGATAAATGCTACACTAATTGAAAAGAATCCTGACGAGCCAGACGTATTGTCAAATTACCGGTATTACACGCCAAACAAGTCATTCTCAATCTTAACACAATGTAAATAAATATTAAAATCGATCGCAGTAAATTCAATTTAACCTTTTGACTGTACAAAAGTAGAGTTGAGTAATTAAAAGTAGCTGGAAGCCAATTAACAAAATGTAGTTCGGTAAAAGCGTTGCGTTTACGAAACAATGGAGTCTTTTTTAAAAGTCCGGGTTTAATTAGAGTTCGTGGGTATTTTTATTTCAATTTGGCTAGTACTTGTTAGCGGTTATCGTTTTATTCCAATTTGCTTTGCTAGTTATCAAGTTTCCTCCAATAACTGTATAGGACTTGAAAACTACATTTGAAAGTTTTTCATTGTATATAGTGCGTGCCCTTCTTTTGTTTAAGAGAGGTACATTTTAATTCGAATCGATGTTTTTATTTATTGCATTGAACTATACTTCTTTATAGTTTATTGTACGCGAAATTTAAGAATATATTTAAAACTATAAAGGCCGATTAACACCAAACAAAGATAGAGCTATAGAATAAGAGCATTCTTTCTCGCTCTTTGTGTTAACGAAAAATCGTTTTTAGCCTAAATATATTGCATAGAATCTTTGCGAATGCAGAAAGAACCACTAAAGAATGATTTATGTTTGTTTACAATAACTGAATTTGATAGAGTTGGAGACAGAATAAGCAGTCGCTCCTCTAATGTAAATCAGCCTTAACACATACATTCTTTATTAATTAAAATATGAAAGAGAGTAAGCTAAAGCTTGTAACCGTGAAGTTTTAGCGTTTAAGTTTGTTTCATTGCAAAAATTCAAAATAGTAATTCAACAGGAAACAGTTGTCATAGTACGTTTGATTCTAATACTTTCAATTTAGTCATTACGTACTTATATCATCAAACGCACTGGGCATTTGTTCATTGCGACATAAATTAAGATTTCCGCTAAGACGTAGTGAACATGAATGACATCATTGGAAAAATATAAAAAAGCGGAAAATAGGAATTAATAATGTAAAAAGAATTTCTATGAAGAGATAATAAGACACTATAAAAATCACTTTAAATACACCAAAAACATTCACAGCGACGTCGGCGTAATTATCAAAGCTCGTTTTTCAAGATGCACGAGGTTGAGGCCAACTGGTTCGTAAAATGGTATATAAAAGTATGTAAAAGGAATATTAATAGTCATACGCTAGATAGGGAATAAGCAAAGGGGTCGATAAAGTCATTTCCCTAAACAAGATAAATCCGAATATCATCTAATCATCAATAATTTCTAATAATTGTATTCAAAAAGGGACGAGAATTCACCTGTACTTAGAACATAGACAATAATTAATCCGACTAATAAGCGATTAGAGTACTCTTAAAATGATAAATTAATTTGAGTTCTGTGCTAAAAAAACTAAAAAAATAATTATTATAAGTAACTGTAACGTTCAGAACTCTAAGATTTTATTCTTATTCTAACGTTTAAAAATGAATAATATACACATTCGAATGTAAAATAGTAAACCGGTTTTCCGTTTATAAAATTAACTTCTTTGTCATTTTGACTAAACATATTACATTGATAAATTATTTTCGTAATAGTATTTGTTATTTGTATCGTCTTCTACAGCTTACAAAAAGACAGACATGTCAAGATAATGCGTACATTGTGAGGGTTATCATGACTATGACAAGTATTAATAAAGGACAACTACCGCGCTTGACCGGCCCGACTATGATACAAAAAATAAGGGTCTCTACAGAAAATAGACTGGACTGAAAAATGACATATAATATCTGTATATATTATATATCATTTTTTGCTCTAGCAAGCTCATTTATATAGCTATGTGTGTAAATGAAACAAAAACATTTTGATGGTTCTTCTAGTCTGGGGTATATATGTATTTTAGGATTTATTTGCTATTACCGGACAACTGGTTTATGTATATAAAATCACCAGTTGCCTGTCAATCATAACACAAATATTTATTAAGCTATTTAGTCTGAAGACGAATTACCGTGTGTGAAATTGTACCGCATATTTTTTTATTATTTAATCGATAACTAAATTTTTATGATTTAAATATATTTGTTTTATCGATAACGGGCAGTTATTAGTTAGCTAATAGTTCAAGTTTATCAATTGTGAGGTATGTAGCTATTAGTATGTACATCTTAAAATATATTTAATAATCCTGCTTAGCAACTAGTACCATTGAGATATAATTATAAAGATGTAGCATATATATAGACATATCATTCTTAAATAAATGACAACTAAATCGTAAATAATAAGGTGTGTCAGTTAATAATCCTGTAACTAGCTTGGGGATATATCGAGAAAGACCATCTGAAAGGCTATCTATAATAAAGAACCTTTTCTTATTATAATTCTTTAATAAACGAAAATATATGTAATGATAAATGTGGAGAGTACTATTCGTACTGATACATCCAGAATTTGTAAAAACTCATGCACTACCCGCCACCGATAACATAAGAATACACAACCACTGCGCATATTCACCACCACATTCTCATAATCGTAAAGCTTTTTGTCGTGGAGTCTATCTCCTGACGATGCTCCGGTTACGGGGCGAAACAATTGTTGCGATTGTGGTGGTAAATGTATGCAGTGCTTGTATATTGTTGTGTTATCGATGTCTGGTAGTGCATGAATTTTTACAAATATATTATAGCGGATTATAGCAAAATAAAATTCTCATTTCGTGTCAAGGAAACCTTAGCCAGAAATTAATACAATACATCTCGTGTCAGTTTATCCGGGTATCGATCTAAATGCAGCTATCAAACAATGCGGAGGCAAAGATCACTAAGACATTAAAAGATTTCTTTCTTATCTTCCAGTAAAAATTAAGCTTTTAAGAGCTCTGTTAAAAGGAGGAATTTAAATGACCATCGGCGAGATTTTATATTTAGAAATCATAGTTATTCGCTTTGGTATAATAAAATGTGCGCGCGTTTTATTAAGTGATTTACGAGAAGTCATATAAATGTAATAAATTTGATGACAGTACTAAATAAACATTTAAGTATGGAAAAAAATTGTACACAATTTCTTCATTGGACGGGTATTAAAAACAGTAGATAAAATAAATTTGCGAGTATGATGCAGATGGTTAATTTGGCTGTTGCAGAGGGCGACGTGTGATCCTCACCAGGGATTAGGGGTTCAAATCCCGGGCAGGCATCAATGAGTTTGTCTAATAAAACTTCTTTAATGTTTTTGAGTGATATTCACAATGTTTCGCCTACATATCTTAAGAAAATTCTTGAAATATGTGTAACCTACCAATAAGTAGACTAGACCACCCTATTTCTTACCGATGTGTCGTAAAACACTACTAAGGTAAATTAACGTCAGGCAGGCGACCGGTCATAAAATAGCCAATAAATAGTAACCAAATCATGTGACAACATGTTTATAACATGTTGTGCCCTCACATATAGAGGGGAGGGATAAGGGCAGGATGATGATTATGATGCAAATTTACAGTGTACTCTGTTTTCATAGTAATACATAGAAAATTGCAAGTAAGCTCTGTTCAAGAACGACACTCTATATTGGGAGTAGTAAACAAAAGAATATTTTTAGCACAAAATCGAGCACCACGAATCAAAGAACATCCCTCTACCACTGTATCCGGCCGCAGCGAGCCAGCAACACTCAGATGTGTCGTCGAAGGCAGACCCAAGCCAACAGTACAGTGGTTCAAGGATGGAACACCATTGCCGCCAGCTGAAGACGGCCATAGAGTTTTACTAGAAGACGGTCTACTGTTTTTGAGGTATGTACAAAAAAACATGCTTCCTCCTCCTCCTCCATTGCACCTCTTATCTTACCGAGGTGTCGTAAAAGGCGACTAAGGTAAATCGACCCGCCGTGTGGTATCCGGCTGAGTAAAATAGACCACCCTCATGTCTTACCGAGGTGTCGTAAAAGGCGACTAAGGTAAGTTGACTCACCGTGTGGTATCCGCTTAAGTAGAATAGACCACCCCTTTTTCTTATCGAGGTGTAGTAAAATACGACTAAGATAAGCTGACGTCAGGCAGGCGGCCGGTCGTAAAATACGTAGCCAAATCATGTGACAACATGTTAATAACATGTTGTGCCGACCCCACTTAGAGTGGGATAAGGGCAGGAAGATGATGATGTATATAAAATTCATGTAATCGCAGATAAATTGAAAAAGAGAGTACGCGGAACTGAAAATACTTAAAACTTTTCATTCTTCAAATTCTAAGCCAGCTTTATACGAATAATACAAAGAAATAAAATCAAATGTTTGATATAAAAATATACCATAGATTTTAGAACATATGAAGCATAATTTATTTTATATCCTATTTATTATATAAAGTCCCTAAGTAAGGCTTACACATTATAAGTAAGTATTTAAAAATGCTACACTTGATTGTTCGATAAGAAACAAACGTTACTAAAGACACGGTAAATTTTACCTTACCATATAATGTCTGTTACATAGATAACATTATTTTTCGTCAATAAAACTACAGTCTTGTACGAAACTGGATTCTTCTAAAACATGTTTTTCTGTCATTTATATAAGCCTCGACCATGTAATGTATTGTAGTCATTACAATATTCTCATTACTTAATTTTAAACTGTGTAAAGGCGAATACAAATAGCTTTAATAAACTCTTAAAATTTACTTATGCTCTGAGGGGGTTCTTTTAAATATTAATTTAAAATAGCAATGTAAATTACATCATATCAATCTAAACTTAAATCTTCAAAAAGTTAAATTTCAAGTGTATTCGTGTGGGTAAAAGACGCTTAATGATGCAATACTGAATAAACACTTCTTGACTTTCGGCTTAGGGGCTTTTTTCTAAAAACAAGACAATAAAATCTTTTATGATTTCCCTGAGTGTAGCTAATAATTTCCTTTGTCATCGTAGAGTAAATCGGGGGAAGAAAGAGAGTGATGAGGGGATCTATTGGTGTGTGGCTCGCAATATAGCCGGGGAGGCTGTAAGTCAGAACGCTTCATTAAATGTTGCCGGTAAGCTTCATTACTTTTAGTTTTATTATCATTCTTCTGTTTGATATAAAAAAAAAAACATTTTTATATCAAATAGTAGCTGTGCTAACGGCTTCGCCCGAGTAGAAATCAGTGTATTTTTTTTAATTTTTAAAAAAATGTGAGTGTAATAATATATATAATCTCTAAGAGATAGACATGCTGTCGCGTACTTTTTTCGTACTTCCGTAAGAATTGCACTGCCTTCTAGTAAAAACTTTTAAAAAATCCGTTTAGTAAATTTTTGAGAAAATTGGTCACATACAGACAGACAGCTTTTCGTGACTTTATTTTACTTATATTAGTATAGATTTTTCAGAAAATTATGTTATGAATTGTAATAAATTTTTGCCAAATATACGTAATTTCATATTATTGATACGTGTTTTTGATATTATTAGCCTAAATAAAAATATATAAAACCATAGAGTATTATAGTATAGTAGAGGAGTCAGCCTAAAATGTATCCATCGACAATAAAGACAAAGCAATATGTGTGATTAGACAAAAATAAGTATATGAGTTTCATCTTTTCTCTCATTATTTGATGCGACAGTCTCACTTACATGTTGCCTATGGACTCCCTTACTCTAGTATATTATCTATCTATAAAAAAGTCTGATTCCTAAAGCTTCAAAGTAATAGTTTTGAAAGTTATTTTTAATATAGAAACTTGTGTACTTTTTTTGGTTTCGTACTTTAGAGCTCTATTGTGTTTCCCATAATATTTTTATAGAGTTAAATATTTTAAAGATATTAGAAAGCACAATTCATATTTTCTATGTTCCGTTTTTATATGTTGTTGTTCATAAAGATTCTATTTAAAACTTTTGAAATAATGCGTTAGGATGAAAGCGTTATCGAAACATACGTTAAGAAGAAGTAGTTTGTTCTAATAATATTTTTACAGTAGACAAACAATCTGTTATTTGTTTAGTATTTATAGCTTCAAACGAGTTATTAAGATATTCACTTTGCACTAAAAGTCACCACGCTTTTTCAATACTGATTGGTAGATCACACATATTGCAAGATTCTCAAAAGATATTCTTCCTCACGATGTTTTTCTTCACTGAGAAGCGTGTGATAATTTGCAAATATCAATAAGCGCAAGTTTTAAAAGAAAAACTCATGGGAGTTTGCTCGGATGTAAAACTCAAAAGAATCACTGCTGGGCAATTACAGTTTTTATATAATGTAGTATTATTTGTTTATTTTAGTACTACGCGATGATTTTCGAGTTGAACCTAGAGATGTTCAGGTAGCGGCGGGAGAACCCGCTTTACTAGAATGTATGCCTCCTCGAGGTGTTCCAGATCCCTCAGTACATTGGCTAAAGGACGGACAGATGTATGACATTGAAGTCAATGGAAGGTAATGTTACAAATCTCTGAAACAAAGCCTTTAAACCAACCAATTACCAATTGTAGCAATTTGGTAGTACCACGTAGCTAATATTGATCTGCTATACAATTGTACGACTTATAATTATAAACTATAGTAACGTTACTGTTGCTAAGTTCTTCATTACGATTTGTTATAATAACATAATCTTTTTTACTCCTTTACAGTTATAGTTGTTGTAATCTTGTTGTATTAATGTAAATATTTAAAACCTTTTGCGGACTTAATTACATAAGATTACGTTTGATTAAATAAACTAAAGAATAATTATAATAAAATACTTAATTGCACATAAAACTACATTAGACTTAAAATTAAACAAAAAGAAGTACAAACATTAATAGTAATCTCTTAAAGGCTAGCTCAGGATAAACTAAAAAACGTGTAAATAATTTTAGGGTAACTATAACAGAAGCAGGCAGCTTGAAAATTCTAGAAACTTTACCCAATGATAGTGGGCTATTCAGGTGTGTCGCTTCCAATATTGCTGGTGAGAGACAGTCAAGAGCTGCGGCGTTAATTGTTTTAAGGCGACCTCACTTTGTTGTTAAACCAAGCAACATTACTGCACTGGTCGGACAAAACGTAGAATTCAATTGTCAGGTACCAAAACTTGTTTAAAATATGTATTATTTGATTTATATCATTTGATTGATTTCGATTCATTATATAACAGACATATGGACCTCCAAGAGATTTGTGATAGTTATTTAATTTATATGCGTAATAAGTTTTCAATTTAATACCAAACTTAACAAAAATAATGAAAGAGTAAGTAATAAACATGGCACATTACAAAGAAATAATAAGTTACCTAACAAGAACATGGCAACATAAAGAAAAACAATACGATAGTAAGCATATATAATCTTTGACTGCATCTTTAGAATCCTACATATCCTATATAGTGTATTATCTATGATCCTACATAAGCAATGTAGTTAGACTTTTTTGACACATAATAAGGATTTATTTCATATCAATCTTACTCACAGCTCTTTTGTTTGTAGAGCTATGATACAAACGTAAAAATAACATGGGTCAAAGAAGACGGTGTATTGCCGTCGCATGCAACAATAATCCGAGGACTATTACGGTTAGAACAGGTGTCCGCATCCGATGCGGGCATCTATTCCTGCCGTGCCGATAGCCATGCCGGGACGAGTATCGCCAGCGCATCACTAACCGTTTACTGTGAGCCCTACTTTATAATTCGGTTTGATTTTATTGCGTGTGTATTTTTGATATCTGTTTAGAGTTATTTTAATGCGGCCATCTGTTCCAGCTTTACCGCACTTCACGCAGATACCGTCCAATTTAACCGCATGGGAGGGTGATGTAGTTTCTATTCCCTGTGAAGCTAAAGGCTTGCCGACACCTACTACGTTTTGGATTCTAGAAGGGAATGAAGACTCCTTACTATTTCCTGAATGCACAAGGAGTAATTCAAGTTTATTGTATCTGGACGGTGCGAAAGTAGAACATGGCGGAAGGGTTATCTGTGTGGCCGTAAATGCGGCCGGCAGCGTTATACAAGAGGCTTATCTAAATGTGTTAAAGAAAACCAATAATCCATTGAAGGAACATTCCTCTGACGAAAGTTTTAGTAATAATTACGAACACGAGGTTCACATGACTGAGTACGAATTTGTTCAAGCGAGGAAGTATTTGCAACAAAATGTTTTAGTTCTAAGGAGGGTGGAAACTTTGTCGCCAAGTTCTCTGAAAGTTGTGTGGGACGTGAGTATTTATCTTACACTAAGTAATATTGTTAGGTGTATATATTACGTATTAAATACACAATTTATTTTAGGTATTAACAGATTATAACGAATATTTGGAAGGCGTTAAGATATGGTACAATGGTACTTCACTGAACTGGCGTAATAGTACTGAAGAGATAAATATAGTCAATACGTCTCAAGTAGAGTCTTGTTCTAATGGATCTCTGACGAATGTTGATAACAGTGGGTCATCGAGCTACGTTTTATCAGGATTGACGTCGTATACGCAATACGATATTTTTCTGATGCCGTTCTATAAAATGTTACTGGGGAAACCATCTAATTTGATGACCGGTTTTACTGATGAAGACGGTGAGTATTATTTTAAAAGTACCAGTATATTTTTAAGGTAGGTATTTGTTGTAATATTCGTCGCAAATTTTAGAATGATAACGACATCAATATACGGATTTTTGATGCAAAAAATTTAGGATCAGAAGCGTGGTCATACCAACACTAAATACATATACAGACGCACGATTTATTCTTACGATACGTTGTGTAAAAATAAGTAGAATAAAGTTTTTTACTAATAAAATTTTGTCTTGTTTTAAGGATCTTGCCATGGTTGTAAAAACTGATGTGTCTTTACTACTTTTTATATAATAATATAAAACTATAATAGACTGGCTCGTTGGAAGTGACCCTGCCTTTAGCTCCGCGGATCGTGGGTTCGATTCCCAACATTTTTTAACAAAAATTTGTTGGTTCTTCGAGCTTGGATGTATATATGTATTTTTGTATATATTTAAAATAATATAAGTATACATTCACCAGTTGTCTATCACCCATAACACTAGTATTAAGTTACTTACTTTGGGTCCCATATATTTATTTATTTATTTTCATTATATTTTATTTAGTTATACTGAATAAAATATTACCTAACATATTTACTACATTATACTATACGACAGACAACCTTTTCTTTGCTTGGTTTAAACAACTAATTATATATATTTACCATGCTCCGAATAATATAATTAAAAGAGTAATGTATGTCTTTAGTACCATCTGCACCTCCCCAAAGCGTGACAGCCGGTGTAATTAACGCCACCTCAGCGTGGATACGGTGGGAACCACCACCTGCGAGCACTTGGAATGGGGAACTTACAGGCTATTTGGTAAGCTTATAATTCGTTACGTCAATTGAATTATGTTTTCATGATAATACATAAGTGGAATGATTTGCTAACAGGAACTGTAAACGTTTATCTTGATAGGGTCGTACAAATTGAAAGGTGGATATAAAATTTTTGAATTGAATTAATTAATTAGGTCGTGTCGTTTTTTTTGCGCTCCTTTACATTAAAGATTTTTATAATATAATAAAGGTCCGGCCAAGCGTTGCTGTGGCTCAGGCTAGTATTAAATTCCCCTCGAAGTAGAACTTAAAAGCTATAAAAATGCTCTAATAGCCACCATACTTTAAAGGAACAACGGTGGCTTATTTAAAAGATTTTTTGAAAATTTCATAAAAATTGATCCAGCCGTTTTGAAGTTCATAAAGAATATACAGACACCGCTGGGCTATCACAGCTTAATACACACATATTGTAGTAACAAGCTAAAAATGCTTAATTTTAGTGCTTCTTTTTTACCTAGCGATAAATGAAATGTATTTATTTAAGCAAGCAACAAGGGCCCATAATGTTAGTAACAGACTTATAACTATGTTAGTAACTTATTATCTACGAATTAACAAATAAACACAAAAAATATAATGAGACAAAATTTGATAAATCGTTTCAAGTTAGCCTACTTTCTCACCAAGATATTAATGAATCGTGCATATATGGGCGATATAATATAGAAAATATATTTTTACACATGGGCTTTAGATCGAGATTCGAGTAGGCGGCGGTAGTGGAGGTCGTGTGGTGGGTCAGATGTCGTTAGGCGCGCGGACCCGCGCCGCGGCGGCTAGCTCGTTACGGTCGGGCGGAAGGTACAGCGCGCGCGCCGCAGCTGTGACTCGCGGCGGTCATGGACCGTTCAGTGCGCCCGCCCAGATTCATATGCTGCCGATGCATTCACAGAGACACTATGTGCAGTAAGTACTTATATTTTTTATTAGTGATGTTCCCCGACATTAGTAGAGCTTCTGCGCTCTGGTATTCGCATTTCTAAACCTAGACGATCTAGACGAGATATTGCGCTCGCCTAAACTGCTGGGTGACGCTGTAAAAGCCGTTATGGCTAACAGCATAGAGACAGTTCGAAAGCCATTTCTAACCATGCACTTAGAAAACTTACTGGTACTCGTATGTTAAAATGCCCAATTTTATTTAAATTATAGTTTTCCAAGGTAAGGTATTGTAAAGTCAGTAGTAGGGAATAGCCGGTTCTAACTCACTCCCAGCACCTTGAAATCCTTGAAATAGGCTAACTTAGCGGATTCTAAAAAAAGCTCGCCAAAGCAGATTCCAATCAGACTAAATTCCAATTGACCGTCGGAGGTCTCTTCGGATTTTCCAATTGGATCCTGGGTTGCAAAAGGAATTTCCTTACTTACCCTCGTAACGAATCGTTTTTTCTCGTATTTTATTAGATTAACTTAGCGGACTCCTTGACCAATTGGATTTTCCATTTGATCCACGACTTTCCTTTCCTTGATTAATTAATCAAATTAACTGAATTCTCATTACAGTATGAATGTCTGATATTTAATAGCCGATTCTGGCAATGTGCCAGAATCGGCTATTAAATACTTTTTTACGGCTTGGTTTTATCAAACTTGATTAGGTTTCCAATCTAAGATTTTTCTTAATAAATAACATTAATCGTTCAATTTTGTTTTTATCATTAATTTGATATCAAACTGATAATAATTGAATTGGATGTGTGTCAGATATAAATTCAATATGAAAATGTAAATAAAAAAAAAGTCTCGTACAAATAACTCAAAAGTTTTATTTTTTCGAAGAAACGCTTTGACTTTTTGCTGCTATTTCAAAGAAAGTGTCTCATAAAATAATATTTTAAATTAGACAGGGTCGTAGTAATTTATTATAATAGACCCTAATAAATCAATGGAAATAATGGGCATCGACCATTCGCCCTCTTCCTTATAATATTCTTTTATCCAGCCTAAACGTTGTATTCTGTGGCGACAAGTTTAGACACGATCTCGCAAAAAGCAGATGTAAAAGGATCACATGGCATCATGTATATCATAATTTATTATAATAGACCTTAATAAATCAATGGAAATAATGAGCATCGAACATCCGCTCCTTTTTTATAATATCCTTTTATCCAACCTAAACGTTGTATTTTGTGGCGACACGTTCAGACACGATCTCAAAAAGCAGATATAAAAGGATCACATGCATCATGTATATCACAAGATATTTTAATACCACGCGGCTAGTATCCAGGCTGACGTAGTGTTCAAGTGAAGGCAGTAACTAGGCAATTATTAATCATGGAGGTAAGATGACGTACTTATATAGTATAATTTCATGATATATATGAATATTCGTATTAAATTTTAATCCCTGTTGACCAAGTGACAAGAATACGTGTTACAACGATATCTTTGTTACTAGTAAAGTTAAATTAATAAGACCAAGATTAATATTTTTTATAATTAAAATCTTATGTTTCTAACCTAACCTAACCTATAACGGTCACAAAAATCTATAGATTCATTCTGCAATAAAAATAATATTAATGTATTAGATTTTAATAATAATAAAGGTTCTTACTGTATATGAATAATTTTGATGACACTAGTGATTATATTTACTTATTTCTATTTTTTTTTTCAGATCTCACCGAATCTCGATGAATTCAATGTAAAAAACTATTATTATCCTATTAACTTAAGCGATGACGAAAATGCAAGCAATTCTTGCATATTGAAAAATAAAAAAATCGCAACGAAAAGAGCTGGTAACAATATCGACATATTCTTTGAAAAGCCTAAGAAAAAGAAAAAAACCATTCCGTCTTCATGTGTGGCTCAAGCGTGTGATGGAGGTGTATCATTTATTTCTTCCAATGATAATGACGGAGCGAATGCTTCATACCTCATGAAAATAGAAATTTATGACATGAAGAATCTGAAAGAGGTTTCGCCTGTAGACTATTGGAAACATGCAGACTTGCGATTAAAGTACTACATACAATCCAATACTGATAAACATTATCAGAACACACGAGATATAATATACAACATTACAAAGCAGATCGCCTGCAAGGAAGACTGTAAAAAATATTTCATTGATAGAGACAGTAAGAAACAATAGAACTTTCTCTAACTCATCACAAATCAAACCCATAATATAACTTTACTTACAAAAACCTTTAAAAAAAATACAACCCCCACTGCCGCTCTCGCCTCGCAAACAAATTATAAAGAGATGAGTCATTCGCTACAAGCGTTCATACTAAGCACAACGAAACACAATGGCTGAGCTTGACAACTCTGTATACGACGAAGAAATGGTCGCGATATGTGAAGAAATTGAATTAGAAAATGATATGTGTCGTGTCCTGGATAAGAACGAAGAGAGTGATATTGAAGAACAATTAGTGTTAATATGTGAGGACGTGGAGGACCAAATTAAAAGGGGTTATTCCAATCCAATAGCTCCATTAAACTTCGAGTACATGGTTGAGTACCAACCAATGTCTCAACCATTATTTGAAGAAGACGAAACGGATGAACTAGTGATCCTGTCTCCAAGTCCAAGTTTATATAGCCCTGATTCGTTCCATGTGTCTGACTACAGAGATTACGAAGTCCCAATTCCATTCGTGATTCTTCAGGAGAATCTATCGAATACTCTGGAGATAGATTGGGAATCGATGGGAGATTAAATAATAATTGTGTTATAATTTTAAGTCAAATATGTTCTTTTACTTTAATTTTTTGTAATAAATTTCTTTAAATTTATATTAAGTTTTTATTTATTACGCTTAGAATTTAATAGATAATTGAAATAAATAAAACAACCTCATTTCACATAGTTATTGTTTATTCAAGTTTTAAATAAAGAAATAAACATTTGTTGTACAAGTTTATCGTTTGTTACAGTGTCATTAGAAAAAAAATCAATAAAGTTAGACATTGAAACATGATTATACTTAAAATAAATATAAACTAAACAATAGAGTCCACATTGCGCACTGAAATAATTTTGAAGTATTTTATTATTAGAAATCCACTTTTTACAGTTGGTTTTTAAAAACATTTCATGATATCCTTCTGGTTTACGGCCAAACGAATCAAAATATTCTCCAAATCCGTAAATATCTACATATATAGCAACCCAATGTGATCCCGGTCTTGTATCAGGATCTAAATTTGAAATGAGATATACTGGCTTAGTAAAATACACAGGCATTTGATTCGCCGCAAACACATTGAACTCAATATTTTTATCTATTTGTTTTAAATAATTTTCTATCTCTTTTGTATCCATATCTTTGTAATAGCATGACCTAACAAAGAATGACTTAAACATTAGAAATCTCCACTTATATTTATCTTAACTATTATAATCTAAGCTGACTTCTCGATTTTTATTGACTTCAATTACATTATCAAACTCTGCATACACAATGCAATTAAGTGTTGTAGTTAGAGCTTTATCGAATCGAACTTCAAACCTTACACTACCCCGCTTTATAAGATTCCAATGAGAGTTTGAGTTAGCGGATAGATCTGGAGTTAAATCAAATGCATACAAGCAATAACCATGACTGTACTCTGCCTTGGAAATATCGTTTCCTTCGTTCAGGAAATGAATTCCTGTTCCCGAAAACAAGGTATGATATGCACTTATATATGTATTATCATGAAAAGATGGAACCAACGTTTTCGATGGTATAGATTGACCGTCGACATACAAACCAAATAAGTTGAGACCATAGTTACCAAAATTAAACGGATTCACATTAAGAGCACCATTAAATGCAGCATTACTAACGAACCCAACAATACATCTTTTAGGTATTTGACCTAAAAATACATTGTCGAGCATTTTACCCTGGATTCCTGATGGGATAGTCAAAACCTTAACCTCGGCACGCGTAACTGGATATTTTGCAGGAGTGGTTGCTAATACTTTTTCATGAGCAATTAATACTGAAGGATTGATACGAACTTTACGCATAATGAGACTAGCACTTGAAATATGGACTTTGAATTTTTTATCTACAGATGAACACATTAAATTAAAAGTATCTTTTGAACGAACTAGTTTTAAGCGCATTTCAACACCATTGATTAAAAACTTATCTTGATTGAAAATATCAGCATGTATGTGACCTATCATTTCAATAGTGTGACTTTCCTTTGCCAGTTCTTCTCTTTGAACGTATCCTCGATTTGAAACATCACATGAATCCATGCTCGAAGCAGTGTCTTTGTACCAAAGTCCACAAGTAAGATGGCTTTCCTTAGCAGCTTTTCCATAATTGAGTAACGTTTCAATGTATGCGCGATATCCATAGGTATTATTTGGAGGAGACACTAACTTTTGATTAAGATAAATATCACACTGACTAAAAAGAGAATGCAACCAATTATTAACTGGAGCGACATGAATTCCTGCTAAAAGTTTGCTTGAATCACCATTCTGTATTTTAGCTTTTATATGAAGTAAAGTGTGGGACAAGTCAATGTAATCGTCTCCATTGCCCGGTACTAAAAACTCAATCGGTCCATCGTCAGTCAATGATGAAATGGGATTGTAATGTATCCATTGACCACTCTCAATACTCGTTTGCGTAGATGGTAGAGCAAATAAATCCAACTCTGATTTTACGCATTCACAGGAATGATGATGTAAAAACGCCATTTTTGAATTACGAGAAGTAATTTAAGAAAATATATCTTGAATATTTTGTCGTTTATTTCTTTTAGTACCGTTCCGTTTGGAAGGTTTTTTAGAAGTGATGATCTTCCTCTTTAGCTTTCTTATTTTATATCCGGATCCAGACATTACTGAATCTATTTTTTCATCAGCTATCCTTTTCAAATTTGAAGTTGCCGTTTTCAAGCGTGATTTGACAGATTCACCCATTGGTTGAACATTTAACATGTCAGATAGAAGACCTACACCTGCATTTAAAGCTTCTTTGCCTACAAATCTCGCACCATTTTTTAAAAGTGGAAGAACCGATCGGAACAAACCCCCCAAAAAGCTCCCTATACCATGACCTCGCTGATGTGGTGCACCTTTGTAAATTACCCCCATACCAGAACCAGCTTGATGAGTATAATAATGTAAATATGGACAAGACATGATTGATATTTTCACTTGACTTTTTTAAAATGTACCTTTATACACGTAGTTCCAAACTGGAATGGTACTCTTTGACCTGTACTTGTTCTTATATCTATTTCTATAACGTCAAATTCCCTGCGCATAACAGGTACATAATGAGGGGACGAAAAGATATTTATTTTAGAAGCGCCATATACATATTTGGTGGGATCCAACGAAACAATTCTCAATAAAGGTGTCATGACATCACCCACTACTTGTGGTTCTACTATATCACAATATATTAAAAGTTGTGAAGGTAGACCCAAGTTTAGATTCGCGGGATATTTTCCGAAGTTATGTTTTATTAAATTAGTAAATGGTGCAAAGCCTAACTGCACACTCAGTCTAGGACTACATACCACAGATGTAACGTCGATTGCCCAACTACTCACTGTAACGAGTTTCGATAATGTATCATATCTAAGCTTAACTTTATCCTTTAATTTTTCATTAAAATCGATAACGAATTGATCCACACTAATATAGTTGGTTGGTGTCATGTATTCCAGATGCGTGAATAACTGCGATTTATCGCCTTTAGACGTGATGTAAATAATATTTTCATTTTCTTCCAGATTAAACATACTACATGGGTAATGAAATTCCACAATAGCGACTTCCCATTCGCCTTCTAATTTCATAGTCTTTGGTAACTTGGTAAAAAAATTTGCTGTAGTGTTTTCAGCAAAGTATGTCATGGAACTGTTACTTAGCAAAGTGAGATAAAAGCTGTCTTCTCTCATATTTTTTCAAGTTCTGATACAGAGATCCAACTATTAAACTTGTTGGGATAACCTCTCCACTTAACAAGAACCTCTTTTCTGTTTCCTGAGTTACGAGAACGCAGTATTTTATCTATTTTATAATGAGTAGTGGGGTTATAAATTACTTTTTGTAATTCATTCTCGTAAAATGTTCCTATAATGGGCTCATGCTGAAGATCTTTGAGTGTATAGACTACTTTAGGCATGTTATTTTTTATAGCTGTTATGATAAAAATTTCATCACTCCAATTAGTTTCATAGCCTTTTTGAAAAATATGCTTATGTCTAGTTATTCTTACGTGATCACCAACTTCAAACTTATTTTTTTGTATAACATCCAATCTATATTTTTTATTCTCATATAAATTATTCCAAACGTTCATGATGTTACTAGAACTAACTTCAAATGGACACATCTTAATGCTTGAATGAAAACTATGGTTATAAGAATAAAGCAAATCATCCAAAATATCAATATAAGTGTATGTATTTTTATGTGTAAAATAACGCCACATTTTAGTTTTTAGAGTTCGTTGAAATCTCTCGACAATACTAGCTTTAATATCTGGGTTATTTGTAGTATAGTAGTTTACATTTTTAGTTTTAAAATATTGTGCAACATCCTTTGATACGAACTCTGTTCCTTTATCCGATTGTATGTGTGTGGGGGTCGCGTTAGCTTCAGTAAATATACTTTCAAACGCTTCCTTTATACTTTCTGAATTTTTCTTTTTTAACGGTCTAGCGAAAGCGTATTTACTAAAAACATCAATAACACAAAGTATATATTTAAAACCATCATTATATTGAGAATAAGTCCGCATATCACTCAAATCAGCTTGCCACAGTTCATTAAAATTTGACAATATGTATCTATTTCGTTGAAATTTTCTATGTACCGGTTTATGTAGTGTATAAGTTTCCTGGGATTGCAACCAGTCCTTTACTTGTTTTTTGTTCATTTTACCTTTTAACGCTCGAGTTAACTTGTCAACACTGCTGTATCCCGCTGGATTCGATACGTCGTAATATATATCTTTAATGTCTAGTACGGATTCCATCTTTCCCAAATGTCTTTTCTCTTTCTCAGTTTATATGATGTTTTGATTTTTGGATTACTATCATCACTTGGTGTTAGATGTTGTTGTCCTTTCAGAGAAAGATTATTAATATACTCAAGAGTTTGCGGATTACCAATACAAGTGAGAGGAACCCTTATATCTTTAATAGTTTCTGTAAACTTTTTCCATCCATTAGGTTTCGGGCGCTTTAAAGGCCTAAGAGTATAATTCACGAGATCAACAATGTTGCTGTCATCTACAACTTCATTATCGATGAACACCAACCCCTCCTCGTTCCAACTAATTTTATCTTTATGATTGAGAATAGTGTCCAATAATAATTCACTTCTTCTCCGATACGTCTTTGGAATGAATTTATTTATGTAAATAGGTGTATACAATGTTTCATTTGATACATCTCGTGCGTCCTTATCATGTACGGAGTTTTCGTTAACTGGTGCGTCCTCGTCTTTAATTGTCTTTTTATGAGGAGTCAAATCTTCTAAATATTTATGCTCACCTTCAACGGTCACGGGTAGTTTTATTGGTTTTCGATTTTCATTAGCGAAATGGAGATATCTTTGTAAGATTTGCATGTACAGTGACCATTTTTCGCGATCGTCCATTTTACTACTTAATATATTTTGCATTTCTTTATCTAATCTAGATAAATTACTTTCAGGCGTTGTGTCTCTTGATTTAAGTCTATCAATAACATCTTGTTCAATGAGAATCATTTTCTTAGTATTATCCATTTTTTTTTATTAAAATAATTGATCATAAAATTTTTTTTAATAATCCGCTCAACACAGCTCCTAGAATGATAGGCAGAAATGCTCCTCCTTTTTGAATGATAATTCTTTTTCTTATTTTATTTTTACCTTTACCTATTAGTTGTCTGAGAATATTTTTATGTTTTCTTAATTTTGATTTCTCGTTTTCTTTTAAAACCACTTTACCATTTAAGGTGTTATAAATGCATTCGCAAATACAATTTATTTCTTCCTCGTTACAAGCTTTTAATAAAGCTGTGCGGTATTTAGGTTTGAGAGTGTGTAACGATTTTAATAAATCCTTATGAGTTGTCACTCGTCCAGGCATTATATCCGACTGATAGCGATTTTTAAAATAACTTAATATTTATATAATATTAGTTGAAAGAAAACAGTTCAATTTAACAATAGACGATCGTTTAACTCTTTCTGTTGGGGTTTTATCTTTGAAAATTTCTTGAATATATTTACAAACCAGATCTATCTCTTTTTTACTAAGCGACTTTAACAATATTTTACGATATTTTGGTTTGAAAGTTTGTAATGCACACCTTAACGATTTTTCATCTAACGTTGTGCTATCTTCGACCATTATTTATCACTAACTATAATTGGTTGATGTATATTGTATTTAAGTCCCTTCTTTGGTACATAGACAACACATAGATTTTTTATTGGATCGATTTTGGTTTTAAAGCGACAGAGATCATGTGTATTCTGCTTTAAGTCGATCATTAGATAACCATGTGGTTCGACAGTAGCATCTTTATAAGCTTCTTCAACAAATTTACAATTATCTGGAAACACTTGACGTGCTAAGTAACGTATTTGTGTTCGATCTCGAGGATTTTTGAAGTAAATAATATAGCTTGTATTGAGAGATATATCTCGTTGTCCTCTACCTTGGTGAAACAAGTTCTGCGTAATATAAAACACACTTAAATTTCTGTGGTGACTACCTTTAGTAAAAATGTCAACAATACGACCATCGGACTCTCTCATAAGATCATCAATTATAACTAATCGTGGCTGTATGCCGTCGAACATACTCATATCTGGTAACCCTTGAACATAAGATACATTTTCTAGGTTGTAGAGTGGCTGCATTTCGTCATAGCACCATAAAATTTGTGCAAAACTTGTATTACATATATCATTACAATATTTTAGAAAATTAGTAACAAAGTTTGATTTACCACAACCACTCGGACCTGCCACGATTGCAGTAAATGGATGAAGAAAGTGATACATTTTTTGAATACGTGTGTTTTTGGAAGAGGTAGGAATCCAATTAAAAAAAACTCAACAAGTTCGTATTTTATATTATAATTACATATTTACATTCTTAGGTACTATTGACGAAATAATAATAATACTTAGCAATTCTTAAACATAAAGTCATTTTAATAGTGTATGTTAGTTTATTCATCACTTTTATATGATTTTATTTTATAATGACCCCAAGCCAGAGTATCAGTACAGTTACTAATTAAAAATCGTTTAGTATCAGAATGCGATAAAGAAATTTTGTTAGCCTTTTGAGTAAAAATAACATGCTTTATCGACCTAAATCTGTACATTTCACATATTTGATTATTTTTCTTAAATAAGACGTTTTTGTAATTTCGCATATTAAACTTTTTTGTAGCGGACTTATTAACTCCCTTTGCTTTAGCTATAAATTTATTCTGTACGTTCATCGCATACATTTTTGACCTTAAACCGACAAATTCTGTAAAGATCTTACCGTTATTTTCATCTTTGAAAAAACCAATCTTTTTTTTGTTTATCTGAGGGTAACCAAAAAGATTATCAAAAGGATAGTCAGAGGTATCAAAGTATTTGTTCAAGTCCGGTTTAATATCTTCATAGAAATCATCAGTAAAAATCTGATATATGAAGCTGTCAGTGTCGGTATACATCATTTTACAGCGTGAACCGTATTTATTTTTCATATAATTATAGTGAAAATCGTACATGAGCGTTTTGGATATGTCTAATATGCAAAGTCCTAGATAGATGGGTTTATTATAGAGTATTTTTGTTTTTTTAAGTTGAACGGCCACTAAGTTTTCTGAAAATATAGACAGACTATGAAATTCAGGTCGTGCTACTAGATTTTGAGCACCTTGACATTTACCCCTATTTTCCCAATGAGTACAAAGTTTGACATCCACACGTTTTTCTACATTTTCCATAGTCTTCCCAAATATTGAATTATTCATTAATTTATAAAAATCCTTTTCAAAATCAGATGTTGCAGACATACGTAATTGTGTATTTAAATCTATATAGTTTTGTAACCATGGACTTTGACGAAATTTTAAAATCCTATGAACTTTTTTCAACTTTAATCCCATTTCTATGCACTGTATGAGGTTTCTGTAGTGAATAACGTATTTAGTTTTATCATATAAATTTGGAACTAATTTTGTTTCTCTGCTACCACCAATACATATATTTTCTGGGCATAGTGGAAAGTCTGAATGTGATTCATGCAAAGTTTGTGGATATTCTAAATCCACTTCAAGAATATAACCTATTTCTGAGTCAATTGGAACCATAAAATTTGTGTCACAATTTACCCATTGAAATTCACCCGTAGGAAGATATTGAGACATAGCCCAGCCATACAAATTATTCGCGTCTAAGTAAGTAAGGTAAGATGTAGGAGTTTTCTCACTAAAATTGAACATATATTTATTATTAGCATGAGCATAACGGTTACTGCATTGAGAAATACCACCACGTATACCAGACTTTATGAAAGCAATTTTATCAAAATCTGTCAATAGATCTAATGTTATTTTTGTGTGCTTCAACATTGCATCCCAACTTAGGCCAGGTGCAGTGTAATATTGTGCAGGATCTAAATCGTAAGTTTTGATACAAACATTTCTAAAATTTTCAAAGATATCAGTTAGAAGTAACACGTCAGTTTTCAGGTATAAATCAGAATAATCAGCCATATTGCGACACTTAAAATGATGCCACACATCTTTAGCGTGGTTATAATTTTCATTTGTAACATCGCTATTAGTTAGTATATTGTAAAACTGATCTTGTGTGGGAAGTGAAGTTAACTTTAATGACTCAAATGAGGTCATGTAATCATATGGATAAATGCCTTTGCGTTTTAAAAAATAAAAATCGTCAGGGTGCTGAAAATTTTTACGCAGCTCGATAAAATCCTCATCATTCAAATTATTTGATAAAGATTCCAAGCTGCATGATAAAAATTTAAAAGAGTCAATAAATCTTAACTCAAAATTTTGATTCTCGATTTTTAATATCTTTGAGAAGGAAATGTAACGTTCTTTATTCTGTGGTATAACTTTAATGTCACCTTCAGCAAAATTTAATGCGCGCACTATGAAATGAGCATCATAATTACTAAGATTATGCAAAATAATCGGTATAAATCGAGGGGTTTCTAACTTTTTACAACAAGCTTTATGACTAACACCTGTAAAGATTCCAGTATATTTATCAAAATTTAAGCTACTATCTAATTTCAGAGTGTCTTTACATATGCAACAAGTAGTTGTCAAAGATATTCTTCTCCTAGCTTCATCTGTAAGCGGATGAGGATCAACTTTGACATAATACTCTTTAGATATATATTTTAAATCTTCATTCAAACTTTCCATAAACACTTTTGCACAATCACTACCTGTATAAGTTATATATTTGGAGAGGCTATCGTTATACGCACATTTGATATAATATCCAAAACTATACACATCATGTTTTTGAAAATTACTGGTATACGATAGAGATGGATTATTATCACACCCTTGTATTGGCTTTAAAAATGCTTCAAAATCTGCGTATATCACAAAAGGTACTCTTAGTTCACGTTCAAATTTGTTAAATGAAATTTTTGCCTTACTGATATCAGGCAAATCTGTTCTAACGTGATTACAATCAAATTGTCTATGAGAAATCAATTTATCATATGTTTGAAAATAAAGCAAGCAGCCATCACAGATATAGACTGCATGTTCATGTGAAGTTAATTGACGACTGACTAGTCTAGAAAGGTTTTTAATATAACAATAATGACCGTTAGAACCATTATCTAAATATAATAAATTTACATGAACTAATTTACGACATTTGGTAAAATGGAGAGGTCCAATTATCTTCGTAGATTTATTATTAGATTTTTCTATTCCAAAAACGTTAATACTAATATTATTTAAGCGTTCAAATTTTATAATATCTTTTAGTCTTACTGGAAAAGCAATACCCTTGAAATTTAGCAAGTTTTGTTTAGATAAATATGAGGAAACTCTGTCTGCATTTCTATTCACAGGATATAAAGCGGATAGAACAGCCCATAGAAAACATTGATAATCATTGTTTTTAACATTAACTACTGCTCGTTTACGTTTGATATCTATCGGTAGGTCTATGTATGAAGATCCTTTTAATGGGTTGAATTTGTTAATGTTTAGATCGACATATCTCATTTCTTTAAGACTCCAACCACTATCTTTCTTTTCAAAATTACTTATTTTGTTTGAAATTTCAGAACTTATATTTGAGTAAATATCATCAAATTCATCACCTAAACAGAACATGTAATTAAAAGTTTGAAAGTCAAAGGAGTTTTCTAAATTTTTCGTTGCCTGAACAAAATCCCCATTTAAAATAAAATTAACTTTAACTGTGGTATTTTCTTTCAAGACTTTTTCCAGTAATGTTTGAACAGTGCTTCGAATTGAACCAAGAAATGATTCAGGAGTTTTAAAGTCGGTATCAGTTGTAGCAGAGTTAGAGAATACTCTGTATGTTACTAATCTCTGACCGAACGCTTTTTCTATTAACTGAACATTATTTAAGTTCGGTATCAACGTGAAAACATTATTTTTATGCCTATTACTTTTAAGATGATTGGTAAAGTACCTTTTGTTAACAAATATTTCACAAGTTGGGCATTTAATGCTATTTAAGTTTGCAGAACTTACAGATGGCTCTGTTTCTGTGTTCGGTGGTGAAGCTGTTGCCTTCCCAGGTGATGTAGACTTTTGTGCGTATAAACGCTTCCTTGAATATTGAGGAGTTCCATGTTCTGTGGCATTTCTTTTGACTGCTTCTCCAACTTGTCTCACTCCTGCTCCAAACTGATCCGTACTGGAATGAAGTAAACCAATAAATATATAAAATTCAAATAATATTCCGTGTTACGTTTTAAGTTGATGTTAATAAATATTCAACTTACATAAACTATTTATTTTTCAGACTTTTTGCATAAAGTACAATAAGCTTCCATCGGGAATACTCCATCAATTTCATCATATACATCATCAAATACAGAACACGTTTGAAAATGTCCACTACAAGGAGTAAAATAGGGTTTTATATCAGGATCCTGTAACATCCACCCTGGAAGTCTATCACTGATATACCACAAACGTATGAATTTATGCATCTTATCGATCAAAAACTGTTTTGTAAATGAACTAATATCATCACTGGTTAAGAATTCCATAGTAACTTTTATATATTCACTGCGTACTCGTGACTGAATAAAACGTTCTAGATGTCCGTATATTTATATACAAAATCAACCCCTCCATAAAAGTCAAGTTTAAACAAGATTGATCACTCACATCTCTGCATGGTCCTTTTCAATTTTTTTACATAGGTGCAAAAAGTTGTCTTCAATTTCTTCACATATCGCGACCATTTCTTCGTCGTATACAGAGTTGTCAAGCTCAGCCATTGTGTTTCGTTGTGCTTAGTATGAACGCTTGTAGCGAATGACTCATCTCTTTATAATTTGTTTGCGAGGCGAGAGCGGCAGTGGGGGTTGTATTTTTTTTAAAGGTTTTTGTAAGTAAAGTTATATTATGGGTTTGATTTGTGATGAGTTAGAGAAAGTTCTATTGTTTCTTACTGTCTCTATCAATGAAATATTTTTTACAGTCTTCCTTGCAGGCGATCTGCTTTGTAATGTTGTATATTATATCTCGTGTGTTCTGATAATGTTTATCAGTATTGGATTGTATGTAGTACTTTAATCGCAAGTCTGCATGTTTCCAATAGTCTACAGGCGAAACCTCTTTCAGATTCTTCATGTCATAAATTTCTATTTTCATGAGGTATGAAGCATTCGCTCCGTCATTATCATTGGAAGAAATAAATGATACACCTCCATCACACGCTTGAGCCACACATGAAGACGGAATGGTTTTTTTCTTTTTCTTAGGCTTTTCAAAGAATATGTCGATATTGTTACCAGCTCTTTTCGTTGCGATTTTTTTATTTTTCAATATGCAAGAATTGCTTGCATTTTCGTCATCGCTTAAGTTAATAGGATAATAATAGTTTTTTACATTGAATTCATCGAGATTCGGTGAGATCTGAAAAAAAAATAGAAATAAGTAAATATAATCACTAGTGTCATCAAAATTATTCATATACAGTAAGAACCTTTATTATTATTAAAATCTAATACATTAATATTATTTTTATTGCAGAATGAATCTATAGATTTTTGTGACCGTTATAGGTTAGGTTAGGTTAGAAACATAAGATTTTAATTATAAAAAATATTAATCTTGGTCTTATTAATTTAACTTTACTAGTAACAAAGATATCGTTGTAACACGTATTCTTGTCACTTGGTCAACAGGGATTAAAATTTAATACGAATATTCATATATATCATGAAATTATACTATATAAGTACGTCATCTTACCTCCATGATTAATAATTGCCTAGTTACTGCCTTCACTTGAACACTACGTCAGCCTGGATACTAGCCGCGTGGTATTAAAATATCTTGTGATATACATGATGCATGTGATCCTTTTATATCTGCTTTTTGAGATCGTGTCTGAACGTGTCGCCACAAAATACAACGTTTAGGTTGGATAAAAGGATATTATAAAAAAGGAGCGGATGTTCGATGCTCATTATTTCCATTGATTTATTAAGGTCTATTATAATAAATTATGATATACATGATGCCATGTGATCCTTTTACATCTGCTTTTTGCGAGATCGTGTCTAAACTTGTCGCCACAGAATACAACGTTTAGGCTGGATAAAAGAATATTATAAGGAAGAGGGCGAATGGTCGATGCCCATTATTTCCATTGATTTATTAGGGTCTATTATAATAAATTACTACGACCCTGTCTAATTTAAAATATTATTTTATGAGACACTTTCTTTGAAATAGCAGCAAAAAGTCAAAGCGTTTCTTCGAAAAAATAAAACTTTTGAGTTACTTGTACGAGACTTTTTTTTTATTTACATTTTCATATTGAATTTATATCTGACACACATCCAATTCAATTATTATCAGTTTGATATCAAATTAATGATAAAAACAAAATTGAACGATTAATGTTATTTATTAAGAAAAATCTTAGATTGGAAACCTAATCAAGTTTGATAAAACCAAGCCAATGTGCCAGAATCGGCTATTAAATATCAGACATTCATACTGTAATGAGAATTCAGTTAATTTGATTAATTAATCAAGGAAAGGAAAGTCGTGGATCAAATGGAAAATCCAATTGGTCAAGGAGTCCGCTAAGTTAATCTAATAAAATACGAGAAAAAACGATTCGTTACGAGGGTAAGTAAGGAAATTCCTTTTGCAACCCAGGATCCAATTGGAAAATCCGACAATTGGAAAATCCGAAGAGACCTCCGACGGTCAATTGGAATTTAGTCTGATTGGAATCTGCTTTGGCGAGCTTTTTTTAGAATCCGCTAAGTTAGCCTATTTCAAGGATTTCAAGGTGCTGGGAGTGAGTTAGAACCGGCTATTCCCTACTACTAAAGTCAAACTTCGAAAAGGTCTTCCTTTGTCCCCTATTCTCTTGATTAGATTTCAAACCACGACGTCACGAGCGGAAAGCGTGACCAGTATCAAATTACAGAAATTATGTCCAGAAGGTGATTTCTAATTAATGGGCATTACACCAAAATTACTCTAAATATGGCAAATGTTTTATACGTTCTGTACTTATAAATGGATAAAAAAAAGCTACATTCAATTTAGAATTAAGATACAGATTCTGATTTTCGTACTTTATATCCTCAGGTTGATAGTGGTTTAATATTTATTATTTCTGATTCTTTGAATTTATAAAAATATTGTTTTAGGACCGAACCTCCTAACGATCCATCGATACCACATTTACTGCAAGAGACTTGGCTACTTGCATTGGCTTTGACTTTATTCTCCGTCGTAGTAATTGGCATAGTTAGTATTTATTATATTAGAAGACGTAACAACATTCAAAGAAAGAAATCAACCGGTAAGTTTTATTCTATCGATCAATTTGTTATTCCCTATTTGATACAATTCAATATTGATAATACGATCCCCGTTATAGGCCAGTCTATTGTAACGGCACAACAATGTCTATTGAATAAGGATACAATTTGGCTAAGAGATCGACCGGTGTTTGCGCCTCCTGATTCTGGATTAGATGTTGGTAGTTGCCATCAAAGCTTATTGCAAGGTATGTAATTAAATAGGAATGTAGTCTCACTTTCGATTAATATCATACTATTATACGAATACTATTGACGTTTCCATTATTTAAAGTAAAGCTCGGACTTGAATTTCGACCAGTTGTTAATTAGATTAAATATAATTTAAAGCATATTTGTAAATACAAAGTTTGGAAAATAAAAAAGGTAAGATGACGTCAGGCAGGCGGCCAGTCGTAATATTTAACGACACTAGGTATTCTAGCCAAATCATGGTACAACATGTTTATAACATGTTGTGCCGACCCCACTGAGACTGGGATAAGAACAGCAGAATGATGAATGATGTTTAAAAATTATTTTCAAACGTGTTGCTTACGTAAACAATATTATGCATTTATAATTGAGATTTACAACTTTTAATTATAGCCCTAATTTTAGGTGGTCAGTCGCCAAATATATTGAATATTGAACCGGAATACTGTCTACCACAAAACTCTATCCAAGGTCTAGACGCATCAAGTGTTGATAGAATAAAAAGGGGCCCACCCGAGCCCTATGCTTCGAGCGCTATTTACACGGAACTCAATTTCAAGGTACTCTAAGATAAGCATTATGAGAATTTCATTGTTGACTTTAGATAAGGAGTGTTTGATTTGCACATAATATCAGTATCACTAAACACGATTTCAAGTGATTTATATGACATTCTCTCATAGGACAATGCTGACATCGGAGATGCCCGAAGTTGTCCCGAAAGACGATCTCATAACAATAGTATTGTTAGATCGTGCAATGGTAGCATTCAATATTCAAATGGTGAATGTTCGACATGTTGCCATAGCACTTCCAGCAGATCAACAAAGGATTACAGGGAATTGAGACACGATAATGTGCACAGTGATGTAAATATAGTCGAGGATGATTGTGGCTCGTGCCACACTAATAGATCTGGCTCGAGGAGTAGGCAGGACAAAAGTAAAGTGTGTCCTGCTAGTGATTTAGAATATGACTATCCTCAATGGCATTGGTTAGGAAGGGAGAATAGTTTCAAAATTCCTATCCATTCAGGTCGACACTCGAATGCGGCTCGATCTGAACAAAGCTGCCAAATAAACCTGAATGATATACTGCCACCTCCACCGTACGAAGTAAGTTTTATAATTTAATATTGATTTTGGCGATAAAGACAGATTTAGATGGGTTCTGTTATAATGTTGTTATCAGTGGAAAATATTGCTGGGAAGGCATTCTTGTCTTATCCCATTTTTGTGACAGGGATAAACCGGTTTCTTTCTTTCTCGTATTGATTTCTTTATGATAATTTTCTTAAACCGTGAGAATTTATACCTATCAATTGTAAACATAGATTTTTAATGAAAACGCATTCATGTCTGTTCGGAGTTCGAACCCGCAGCCTCTTGAAAAGGGTCATTGGTTATCACTGTTGATCACTGACTCCAGCTTCTAAATTATGTATACATATTTTGATAAAAGTATTAAGTAAATTATTCCAAATTAGCAAACATAGATTATTACTGCAAAAAATGGGTATAATTTTGGAAAATAAATTTGTTTTAAGCAATTAAAATTTAACAAAAATAAAGTACTCGAAATTAAATAGGATAAACAACAAATGTCACAATAATTTGAGCGTTGGCGACTATGATCCTCATAACTTTCTTGTTTTATTCCAGAGTCCCGAAAACAAAGGTCATATGAAATGAGGCAACTTTTTTGGTAGTGACGTAGTGGTTTAGTAGTGACGAAAAAGAAACGTAAAGCAATAATCGATATCAACTTTTCAATATTATAAGGAGTAGATCCGATAATTACATGTCTATTTAAGCTAGTAAGTTAATTTTCGACCTAAAATTTGTAGAATCAGTTGTCTTATGAACTTTAAGGAAACTTTAAGGAATTAAATTAGGAAACTTTGAAGACCTTTACAAAGTTTTACTAATCCTATATACAATACTTATACCTATACTTTCATAATCACATTTTATTAGAAGTATAAATTTTAATATTATGGAAATTTGAATATTACTTTTCAAAATTTGCAATTGTTCGATATTTAAATATGGAAAAGCAAATAATAGAACAATTGAATCAACGCGATCAAATTGCATGATGCAAAAATCGCAATTCCTTAGTAAGAATTTTAAAAGGAGTTACTTATAACTTATCTTTATTTACTTCTTATAATTCATAATACATAGTTTTGGAAGCCATGGATAATATAAATTTGCAACTGTTTAAATCATAAATAGATTAAAGAATGTGCCAATTTGATATCGGCAAAAATAGGTCACTGTAAAAGATAGCAAAGCATTCTTGTAGAAAACGTTGTAATTTACATTTAAGAATTGTAGTGGAATCATTAAATAGTAATTGTAACATGTAGCTACCAAAATATTGATAGTTGTGTATCGTAAATTATTCCTAATTCTAGTCACAGTATTTAGACTAGCTTCACTATATGATAAATATTTTTCAGTAGATATCTGTATAGTTAAATCCTTCATACCATTATCGGGTAATAAGATTTATTTAATCATAAGGGTCTTTCGCAGATCTCTGATTTCACTGCCATTTACATTTAGAATTAGTACTTTAGTTGTATAATATTTGACTGTGATATTTATATTAATTCGTGTATTAGAAATTATTGTATAATTATACTGTAATAAAGTGTAACGTGCTCCGCAATTTAAAACTTTATCCAACCTTTACTTCTTTCTGATCCATTTAAGACGATTTTGTTTTTGCAATATCCAAATATTTTCAGAGCCAGTCGTGTTGTATAAATTTTCAGAATATAGCAATTTTATAATATAAAAAAGTGTTTTATTTTATTTATAAAATTCCACAGTACAATTATATCCAACATCGGAAAATATGGATAAGTATCTTAAAAAAATCCTTATAACGATAATGTTAATAGCTTAAAAGGAAAATTTGCCCAATATTGACATCTTGCGATTTATGAGCTTCATTTGAGAATAAACAAGCCAAATTAAAAAAGCTAATTTTTTTTTAAACAAAATTTTATGTTCCTACTGTTTATCATTTGTGGATTTCTCTCCTCTGGAGCTAATCCTGGCATCAGGTCATGCTTATCATAAACATGTAGGTACGGAAAATGTCAGCTTAATCGGACATCGGGAAGTGAGTCAAATTTAACTTGCAAGATTCCACCTTCACATACATACAAAGCAAGTATTTACCTTTTTAAAAAGGAATTCGAAACGATGTCCTAAAAAGGCTCGGCGGTCTCTTTAACAATGTAATTGTAAATTATGTCTTATTATTTAACATTAGCTTGTAGCTTTTATATTAGTTTGTATATTATTTTTACGTTATTTATCCTTTTCATAACATAATTAACGAGAAATATAAAACCCCAATTAGACTGAAAGTACGCAAAAATGATCGTTATCAACCAAAGGGTTAATACAAGGGTTCAAACCTATTACATTTAATTAGGCACGTCAGACTAAAACTTTCGTAAAGGGCTCATTTATTTTAATTAAATAATAGAAAAAGTTATTCAAACGAACATTATTTGGTACTGCTTTTAATAATTGCCTTATTTAAGTACAAAAAGTGTGAATTATGTCATTGATAATATAGTAATTAGTCACCAGATATAGTATATTTATTCGAAAAGTATATTATATTTAAATAATATACTTTTATTCATACTTTTATTTATTTGAGAAATTCCAGTTTAGGGTAAGACCTATGTCTAATTGGAGATATAAATACATGAATTGAAATGTTACAAGGCAATCAAATCCTTGTTTTATAACGAATCAATTATGGAAACTCACGGGTATACTTAGAGTTAGAAATTGAGCTCAAACTAAACTGTTAAAATGACTAAGTCGTTTAAAAGCGATTCGAGCTCCATTTTATCTTAATATTTAATAACTCGAGTTAAGAAGGAAAACACTCAAAACATAAAGATGCGACTTAGAGCCTAATTCAAAAAAGATATCGAATCATCATCGTCTTTCTGCCCTTATCCCACTCTAAGTGGGGTCGGCACAGCATGTTATAAACATGTTGTCATATGATTTGGCTACGTATTTTACGACCGGCCACCTGCCTGACGTCAACTTATCTTAGTCATATTTTACGACACCTCGATAAGAAAGAGGGTGGTCTATTCTACTCAACCAAATACCACACGACGGGTCAAATCACCTTAGTCCCGTTTTACGATACCTTAGTAAAAAATAAGGGTGGTCTATGCTACTCAGCCAGATACCACAGGGCGGGTCGACTTACCTTAGTCGCCTTTTACGACACCTCTGTAAGAAATGAGGGTGGTCTATTCTATTCAGCAGGATACCACACGGCGTCAAAAAAGATATCGAATAAGCGGTAAAATATACATTGTAATTTCTTGTTATAGCTCAAAGGACCTCGTACTGTAATTAAATTACTTAATTTAAACATAAGGAAGTCTGAATACTGTAAATTTGCTCCAAACTTGTAACAACGTGTTGTATTCGAAGCATCCAATGAAATCCATCCTGTAAATCATAAAATACATATCTTCATCAATGCTTCTGTGCTACCGCTGTGCTGTGCTGTGGTAACGCTGTTTTTAGGTATTAGCCATTATCCAGTATACCTAAATATATCTAATTCCTTTGTGCCCTTATCCCACTCTAAGTGGGGTCGGCACAACATGTTATAAACATGTTGTTACATGATTTGGATGCGTATTTTACAACCAGCCGCCTGCCTAACGTCGACTTACCTTAGTCGTGTTTTACGACACCTCTGTAAAGAAGAGGATGGTCTATTCTTCTCAACCGGATACCACACGGTGGGTCAACTTACCCTAGTCGCATTTTTCGACACCGCGGTAAGAAATGAGGATGGTTTATACTACTCAGCCGGATACAACACGGCGGGTCGACTTACCTTAGTCGCCTTTTACGACACCTCGGTAAGAAATGGTGCTCTATTCTACTCAGCCGGATACCATACGGCTTATATCATCAATAGTGGATATACTAATACCGTAATATGGATGCCTATATGTAATTTTGGGCAAAATTTAATTGTTGTTGCAATTAAAGGTTAATAAAACTGTTTTATTAACAATTAATTAATTATTGCGTTTATTAATTAATTTATTATTTTTTAATAATTAATTTATAATTTATTAATTGCCTTTATTACAATTCACAATTAATCAATTTTTAACTGTGACTGTGACTGTCTCAGAGACAATGTAATAACTCGACCCTGAAATGTTCTATGCCATCATATTTGAAGACTATGGGAGTGTTAAACAACGTTTATGTACCACGTTAAACATTGGCGGTGACATTAATAATACACTACTTAGTAATAAAGCACGTCGTTACCTGTAGCTTAAGGCTCTTTGTGTAGCCGTAAAATGTTAAGCCGCTTTTGAATACAGTTGCTTTCGTGTTTATTTTCAGTAATAACTTTATATTTCAGTTAAGTTTTTATGATGGAGTTTAATAATACTCGAATTTTAATTCTAGGGGATTTAATTGAGAATAAAAGTTTTTATATTACGGTAAATAATTTGTTACAAGTTTGGTTATTACTTTTTTTTACGTCACACACTAAATAATTTTTGTTTTAATTATTTCTGCTCATTTTTGATTTTTTATAAATATGATATCAATATTTAGTGAGAAGGAAAATTATTTAATTTTTTTAATATGTTGTTTGCTGCTTATCATGATTTTTACTTTGTTTCTAAGAACAAACAGTGTCAGCAGTCAGCTTGGAGAAAAAAAGTTCTACAGTATAATATTTATTTGAATGGTTCATATAAATAAATTTAATATTTATATAAAATTTAGTACCTTTATTACAATATATGATGAAATGATAAACTTTAGTATATACTGAAATCTCCATCTTTTGTCTGCGAAACGGAATTATCGGTTATCTTGGTTTTAATAAATGAAAATCAAACGAACAAAGAGATGTGGCAAAGACAATAACGCTGTGTGAAGCTCTTGTTAGTTTTCGACATCTGTGGTCCACAATCTGCTATACAATAAATGTCGCAAGGAGTCTCTTTAAATATGATTATTAGATTATTATATTTCACTCATCATCCTCCTGCACTTGTCCCACTCTAATTGGGGTCCACACAATTTGTTATAAACATGTTGTCACATGATTTCGCTACGTATTTTACGAACGGCGTCTGCTTGATATCAACTTGCCCTAGTCGTATTTGACGACACCTCGGTAAGAAAGAGGGTGGTCTATTTTACTCAACCGGATACCATGCGGTGGGTCAACTTACTTTAGTCGCCTTTTTCGACAACTCGGTAAGAAATGAGGGTGGTCTATTCTACTCAGCCGGATACCACACGGCATTCAATTATTATATTTCACTGTAGTACAAAAACCTCGAAGAAATAGATCCTTATATACAGGTCAAATGCGGCTAGGTTCATATCTTATAAATTTACTAGACATTTGTAGGTTTCCTCATGAAATTTTCCTTTATGTAATATAAAATATAACATAAATTTATAAATACATACAGGGCGCCTAATATTGCATTCTTAATAACAATAGTTAGGCTTTAACGAATAAAGAAATCATCATATAACATAATATCAATACTACAAAATTGTGCTTTTTGGTATGTGGTATTTGAAGGGCTGGAAAACTATATAAACTTATCTCGGTATGGATGAGATGGAGTCGAGAATACTAGATAGTTTAATCAAATGCAAGAAAATGTAAATGTTGAAATCACCGCACTGATATTACTTCAAACCCAACAAAACAGTGTAGTCCTTTAATAAAATTTCCAGACTTTAATTAATGACACTGTCGAATGCAATAAAGAAAATGAAAATCCTACGAAACTCGATGAAGACTCGGCTTGAGAGCATTCGGTAATAAATCCTGAAGCCCAATTCATTCCTGTCTTACTTTAATACTGTTACTTATAGCTTTGTTAAAAATATATCCTTTTAGGGTTATAAAAGAGGAAAAAAGAGTTGAGTTAAATTTCGCTGGATTTACTATCGGACTTAAGTTCGTAGTTTTTTCTAATATCCTTAATCGTTTCTAGTACAGAGGCTTAGAAGTAGTGCGTAGTAAGTAAGTAGCGGCCTGTTACTATCCCACTGCTTAGAATAGGCCTCTTCTCTCCATTATTGGAGAGAAGGGTTGGAGCTAAGACCTACCACGCTGCTCCAATGCGTATTGGTAGGTTGCACATATCTCCAGAATTCTCTAAAGATATGCAGGTTTCCTCACGATGTTTTCCTTCACCGAAAGGCGTGTGATAAATTACAATTATCAATTAGACACATAGGTAAGTTTTAACATAAAAACTCATTGGTGTCTGCCCGGGTTTGAAGTCATGACTTCCTCGAAAAAGTCGCACGGCATTACCGCTGGGCTACCACAGCTTAGTGAAGCGAGGTAGCTGTATAATACTTTTATTACTGGAACAAATTCTAAAAGCCGCCGCCGCTTACTTACGGATTATTCAGCTACTACCCATATCCCAGAAACTCTATGAATATGCAGGTTTCATGAAAATGTTTTTCATTAAAAAAAGCATTATGAATTGGTAATATCAATTGAGCTCATAATTTTTATTAGAAAATTTATGAACGTTTGCTATAAAAATACTTTTGTGAGACGATAATATATTTTTTTGTGTAATCAGTAAAGTAAATTTACAAGTAACAAGATAAAGCAAAAGTCTACATAAAAAGACTTATCTCTGAAAGAGATCTTTACCAGTGACGTATCGAAGTGAGCGAATTTAAAACGCTACAAATCAATAGCTTGAGTAATTGAATCGAACAAGAAACGGTCATGTCACTGATAATCTGTGGCTAAGTGAAACTGTTGGCGCTGACCCGGTTGGTTGGTTACATATTCCTGGATAATTTGCAAGTAAACAGTCCAAGATATTTCTGTAGCATACGTGTTGAATAAGTAAAGATATGTGCATAGATAACTAATAAATAAACTTGAACACAATATCCCTACATGATGCAAAGATAACCTCTATGTCCTGGTGATAACATCATATATTTCCATGGGACTTATTGCATACTAGGTACTTATGTAAATGGAGCAAAGAAGGTAAGATCTGAACAATCTGTAAGTATAATTCATGCTAATGTTATCGGTCGGTCTATTTCCACAGGGGCACCGTTTATCGCGGAAAGTGAGCCCGCTTTGTAAGTTAAAATATTAAATTTTTTGTTTGTTTTAAATAGCTACAAAGGATAAACGGAGAGGGAGCCTTAATCGGTTCAAACTCCGGCCAAACTCCTATGAGTTTTCTATTTAAAGATTATGATTTTAATTGACAGTTAGAATTCATACTTTACTTTACGATGAAAGAAAATGTGATAAACACTATTCTTATAGTTCCTATGAAAACCTAACACAAATAGCTACTCCATCGGCTTTTAATGGTACATTTTTTGAATAAAATAAATTTTCAATAACTACTAAGATATTCGCAGATAAAGTTACCAAAATTTCTTCTAAATTATTGATAGAATTATGCGTTACTTTTCGGAGGTCCATAATACAGACGACGACTTTAACGACGGATAGCTAAAATAGTATTCGTGTCAAAAAATTTATGCCGTTTCCGTTATAGATATCACCGTTTCGTTATATAACACTCTGGTATATCTTTGATAGTTAAATGAGTTAATCTTTTATATATATTTTTTTCTGAATTTCGGTAACGGCTCCAATGATTTTTTTTTATCCGATTTTGAGTGGGTCGCTATGAATTTTTATTCAACGCACTGCTGAGAAACATCCCACTTGACGAAACTCATCCAGGTCAAGGATTGTGGCTTCCACGATTGGATACGTCCACCGCCACACTGCCTGTTCACTAAAGGTTCCAATGTTTTTCATGTAGAGAGTTTGGGGGGCGATAATCGAAATAACCAGGTTTCATTTAAAAAAAATGTCGTTTTAACCCTGTTTTCGGGCACTAAAAAAACGGTAAAATTAGAAATAGAATGCAAAGCTTAATTTTGCTGTCATTTGTTGTAATAGATCAATGGGGACAAAGCGGACTAAAAAAATGAAAATACTCGAGAATCAAGTCCCACATGTTATTTAATTTATTTCATTTTAAATAATCTCTTCATAAAATCTTTCTTCAATATTAGAAATACGAAAGTTTGTGAGTATGGATGCATGTTTGTTACTCTTTCACGGCGAATCCGCTAAACCAATATAGATAAAATTTAGCACAATTATTCCTTATACACCGGAATAACATATAGGCTATAGAAATCCTGTTAATTCTACAGGAATAGGATGACATTAAAAAATGCCATCTATTATCGACCTATCACATGGCAACAATCGAAGCGAACAAAGTCGCGGGTGAAAGCTAGTCTTTTAATAAAATTACCGAAGAAGGCTCGGTCACCCAGTTACTTTTTATTAAGCGCTCGATCTGTTTGACATTAAGAACCATTTTGCTAGTAACTGTAGCAACCCTAATTTACGAACGCATATATTCCCTTACGGCCTAGACTGCACTAATCCATTAGCTGAACATGAAAAGTTAATATAAATGCCAATAAAATAGCTGTACAGGTAGATTCGACCAATCTTAGGGTGCAGCCCTGCACTTCAACTTTATGTCTTACGAATAAAATATTTATTGGTAACCTTAAAGTTGCTTTTGAAAGATATTCTTCAACTGGAGTTTAAGCAATTATGATATTTGTACCGAATTATTGTCGTAGTTTCTTATAAATTGGCGCTGTGTTGGTGCTTTTATAAAACAAATAAAGTAAATTAAATAATAATAGCTAATATTACTCTAAAAACTTAATTATTAAGAGGTCATTTTAGAGATCATTATTTTATAATTTCAAAGATTATTCAGCAGTTTACAAAATATACTATCTTACTTACTGCCAATCCTCAGTTTCGCAAAAGGTGATCCTGTCTATAAAATTTTTAAACAATTTTATAATGTGATTAATCGGCGTAGCGAATGGTTAATCTTTTAGGAGATTTATAATGTTACAAATTAAAGTGTTTATTTCGTCTATGTTTAATTTGTATATAAGAAATAGTGTTGAAATCTTTATAGAGAATTCTTAATTAATAATTGGAAGGAAAGATTTAATCGCTCTTTTCAGCAATGGAATATTCGAATAATTTATTCTGAGCGTGAAATCGTGGTCCAAATTTAATTGTTGTTGACGTTAATACATAAATCTTAGCGAATCTGAACGGAAGCAATTTACATAAATGCTGCCATCGCCGGCTTTATGTCTTCCTGTATTAGTTGAGGATTTATTAACACGACTTTATGATGTATTTCTTTATGCATCTAGCCGTTATGCAATCGTGCATTCTGGCACAAATTTTAAATTTATTGTCAAATTCGTTAGGCAATCACGCATTCTACAAATTTTTAATTCATTCTCAAATTACATTTCAACACAATAAAGTGCATAAGGGGTTGTATCCAGCTGAGTAGAATAGATCTCCCTCATTTCTTACCGAGGTGTCGTAAAAGGCTACTAAGGTAAGTCGACTCAACATGTGGTATCTGGCTGAGTAGAATAGACCAACCTCATTTCTTACCGAGGTGTCGTAAAAGGCGACTAAGATAAGTTGACCTACTGTGTGGTATCCGATTTAGTAGAATAGACCACCCTTTTTCTTACAGAGGTGCCGTAAAATATGACGTCCTGCTTGACGATGTTGACGTCAAGCAGGCGGCTAGTTTTAAAAACGCATAACATGTTGTGCCGACTCCACTTAGAGTGGGATAAGGGCAGGAGGATGATGATGATGAATGGGTTTAAATTAAACTTTTCTAGTCTTATTATTGAACTTCAAACGTATTTCTGATATTTTTTAATATATATCGAGATATTGTTGATGATTACTTTTCCAACCTTGATCATGTTTAGAGCTTGGTCGAAGATAACACAACAGCTGCATATATCATAGGGAACAATGTCACACTAAGAGATTAAAGTGTAACAGAGCGTGAATAAAGGTTCTGGCAGGGAAAAGGTCGCAATTATACGAAACGTTTAATTACGAAATTCGAGGTAACATTGAGGCTTCACGCCCCCTAGTGTTTCATGGGATTCTTATTTCGATGCGGACAGTGTACTGAGCGGAGCGGGTTACATGAACAAAAGTAATATACTTATTTTAATTATTTTTAGGTTCTTAACAATTAAATTATCGTTCACGATGATATGGCGTTTAAAACAATACCTCTTCAGCATCACGGTTGAGGGTTTTAATTATTTTTAACTTAATTGAACCAAGGAAAAATTTTCCTGGTATTTTTATAGTTTACAGAATTAGGCGTTACTTTCATAATACAAAAGTAATGAGTATATTAACGGATTATAGCAAAATAATATTCTCATTACTTTTGGTATTTTTCTATTTATTTCCATATTGTTTTTATTGTTACTATTGTAAATATATCTAGATATGGCTTATTTCCCTAAAAGAAATAAGCTTGTAGTGCTTCTAGAACAAGATATCAGAGAGCATGAGCTGCACTATTAAAGGCACAGCTTTTTAGCTGGCGTTTTCGTCCGCCTGTTTGGCAAATCTAATATTGTAAAATTATTTTTATAAAGAATGGCATTGCAAATAGGTAATAATAATAATAGTCTACCTTAAGTTTACTCATCTATATTAATGAACTTCTACACAGTTTTTGCTCCTGAAAAATATAAAAAATAGTATCCAGAATAAGTGAATAAATGATATAAGTCCTTGTTGGATATTGAGTTCCTTTGAGTTATTTAAGTTATAAGCGGGCAATATTGTAACTTGGTGTAAATTAATATTTAATATTACTAGACTTATCGGCTGTTGTTTATAAATTTTTGGGTAATTTAGTAGACCTTTCATGCAGTATACGTAGGTCTTTACCTACGTAAATTACGTACGTATTTACCTAGCATAAATTGTCATTTTATTACTTTTGATATAATGACAATTTATGCTCTATTCACACTGAATTATTTATAGTTATAATAGTATAAAGAAATTAGTAAAAGAAAGTAGTAAAAGATATTGAACTAACTCAAATATGAACTAGAAATTGAATTGAATGTGAATAAATTTTAATTACAATTTCTATTTCTAATATAAATCGCTTACTCTTATTGCATGTGGTCTCAATCTATGACGTATCAAAAATATCTTAGGGTTGTGCGTAATTTGATATTGGTAATATCATCGCAGTTAATTGTTACCTTACACGTACCGCTATATTACATGATTCAATTATATAAAGCGGCAGTGTTTGATATTTAACACTAGCGACCCGTGACTTAAGTCTCAATGTTTAATTATTTTATATCTGATTCATCATCTTCCTGCCCTTATCCCACTCTAAGTGGGGTCGGCACAACATGTTATAAACATATTATCACATGATTTGGCTACGTATTTTACAACCCGCCGCCTGCCAGACATCAACTTACCTTAGTCGTATTTTACGACACCTCGGTAAGAAAGAGGGTGGTCTATTCTACTTAACCGGATACCACACGGTGGGTCAACTTACCTTAGTTGTCTTTTACGACACCTCGGTAAGGAATGAGGGTGGCCTATTCTACACAGCCGGATAGCACACGGCGGGTCGACTTACCTTAGTTTCCTTTTACGCCACCTCGGTATGGAATGAGGATGGCCTATTCTACTCAGCCGGATACCACACGACGTCAGTTGAAGCTTTATTCATTAGTGCAATATTTTAAAAGCAATGTACTTTAACCACTAGGCAATCATGGTAGCAATAAAAATAGAGTAATCTCAATATGAACGCGCGATACATCAACCAGATATGGAGACTATAAAACCGCCTCCACCACCAATCAAAGCATAACATCCGCATAAAGTTTTAATACCGACCCAAACAATATTTTAACACCGACCCGAACATTTCTGGGTCGTATATAAAATATGGGCATACAAGTAATTACTTATAATCGTTCCAATAGAGTAATATAGAAAGCGCTTTCTTGCATCGAAAAAGCTGTTATATTAATAACGTTAAATTGCTAAACTGATAGAATAAACACGTAATTGCTTTTTAATAAACGCCCTCGTGGCGTTGAATCCATACCCTGTTATTACGCATCTTCAGTTTTATTTTGTTACGGTCATTTAATACCGACAACGGTAATGTAAAAGATTGGCCGTAAAATACGACCGAGGTTGAAATAAAATCGTTGAGTAATTTTTTCAAAGACAAAGAATAAGAGTCAAATTGAAACTGAAATTCTGAAATACATGAAAATAGTAGTTTATAGAAGTAGGCGTTACTTTGCGGAATTCCAGCGTACAAAAGTTATGATAGAATTAAATTGCTACAATACGCGTTTTTTAAGAAAATCTATGTAATGCTGAGTGTAGGCAGAAAAACCGTTCTCATACTTTATACAGTATTAGCTACTACACACGTTACATGACATTACCATGCAAAGTATGCAAAAAAGACTGCGATTTTGGCTTGGAGCTTATCTCCTGACGATGCTTCGGTTAACAGCGCGAAAAAATCGTTGAGATAATCGTAGTGAATGTGTGTAGTGCTTGAGTAGAGTGCTGTTGGTGGTGATGTCTTTTGGAATATGTAGTAACTAATTCTGCATGTATGAGAACGGTTATGCTTCCTACACTTAGCATTGCATAGATTTTCTTAACAAACGTGATTATACCAATAAAATACTATCATAGCTTTTGTGAATAGAGCATAAAAATAGATTATTGTTAATATGCGTTTTGGGGTTGTAATAATAAACTGGTTTAAATCTGTCTCACCTGTCAGTCTAATTTCCAGACAAACCAAGTCTTTGAAAACCGATTAAAGGCTACCGTACAAGCTTATCAGATTATCAGCAACTGACAATAGAAAGAAGCATTATCAATGTGGTACAGAACTTTGGTCGTGCGTTATTCAAGTACAACTTGTGATTTACACAAACTCACGTCACATACATCGTCTTCGTCAATGAAAGCAAACTTTGCATTCTCAACGATGCTTCTGAATTTGCCTATCTCGCCTGACGAAAAGTTATTATAATATTGACAATGCGATAAAAAAATCACCCGTACTCAATCACGGATCAATTCATGTGTTCAAATTGCGTAATCTTAAACTTCTCTTTATATTCTAGAATATTGCCGTCATATAATCAGAAAATGGGATTCAAATTGAGTTGTGTTACGATTGGATGACATGATTGTAGCTGACGGATGATATTGCAGGCAATAATGCTCAATAACATAAAATTATATTTTATTTCATTGATGCGAAGCAGAATACGAGATGTTTGTTTAGGTATCAATGCACAACAAATATGTAGAACTTTTTATATATTTGTATACTGAAAACCAACCAATATTTTTTAGCGTGATAGAAAGTCCATAATCGAAGACGTTATACTCAGACTCTGTTTCAATAAGGATTAGGCATTCAATAAAAAATAATATGAAAATTGCCGTTATGTTTGTAAGAAGTCATGAACAATTATGGTAAACTACATTATTAAAAAGTTAATTTAAGAAATAAAAAAATATTATTTTCTATAACCAGACAGAACTTTCCAGTAGACCATATTATAATGGGAAAAGTGCCTGGGAACGCCAATAATAAGACGGGAAGCAAAACATTGCTCCACGGCGGTCGTCCATTTATTTTGAATTTATACCATATTTTTTTTGGTATTTCAAGTAAATTTATTACGCCATCAATGTTTCCCAGTCTCTACCAGCCATCCAGAAAAAGGTCCTTTTATAATCCGTAAATTACAACCAATAAAACGAATATTCAATTAATAAACGTCGCGAGCGTTTAACCTGTTTTACTGCCCCATTTTACTATGTACTGCTCTTTGTATAACATGATATACGGGGTTTATGTGACATTAAATGATTCCTTGAACTTTTCGAGAACAAGAGTCGTATTTCTCTTTTTATCAGAAGTAAGGACGAGTACTAACAAATTATCACTTTAAGAGATATCGTTGTAGCCGTTTCTTATCTATTCCACGCCCACGCTGGACCAAGTTTTACTGCGGGCTTTTATCTCTTACCACATTCGCGTTGAAAATAAGCCGCCTGACAAACATTGCTCTCCAATCGGCCTTTTGATTTATCTTTAAATCTCACAAAATACTCTATTTCCACTTTAAGGAGATCATATATTTTTAAATATCATCATCGCAAATAATTCCTATAATTCTTTTTAAAATCTCCTATTATGATTTGAAATAATTTCATCAAAACATTTATATATTACTAGCAATCGCCAGCGGCTCTGCCCGCGTGGAAAGATTAAAACCGTAATTTATTTTGATAACCATAAAAATGGTTAAAGTGGCTTAAATACTAGACATATGCTAGCGCGAACTTTTATTTAGAACTTTTAGAGGGGAAAAATTTTGTCATACACGATTTTTGAATAACTTCCACCGTTTACTTAGCGCGCGCAAGGAAAGTTTCAAATTTTGCCGTTTTGGTACTATTTTTTATTGCTGCTCCTCTTCTATTCATCTAAGCGTGATGTTATTTCTCGATAAATGGTTTATCTTACACTAAAAGAAGTTTTTCAAATCGGTTAAGCGCGTTCAAACAATCAAACAAATAAACTCTTCAGCTTAATATGTTAGTATATCTATAGATGGAATTCTGCCTATGAACGAATTCCTCCATAAATATTTTAAACTTCTGTTTCCTTAATTTAACTTTCTGTTTCACAACCTTACTCCTGACATATTCTGGGTGAAATGGTAATTTCTTTTACCAGTGTCACAATTCAAGGCTAAGTCTGGAGGTGTACAAAACACACCAGTTAGCCGTGAAAATTCTACTGTGAGCTGCCTTGTTGACAGCTCTTGTACTGACTACCGAGGTTATTTCTAAACCGTATCACGTCGCACTCACCGGAGTGCCTCAACGCTTTGATGTCCTCCTCTTTTTGCGAGCGATATTTCAGTCTCGACAACTAACTGGATACTTTCGGGAACGATCTCCACGATGCGTCTCCTTATTTGGCCAGCGATATTGTTTAGGTTTTCTAAGTTCGCTATTGAATTTCTCTATAACGAATTAATTCAATTCCATAGTAATTAAGACTTAATATGGCTATACGTTTCAAAAGATTTAAGAACAACAAAATACTCGGCATTTCCATGCTTGTCTAAAATAGGCTCCTTCAAGGCTTAATTGTATCATTCAAATTTCAAATTCAAATTATTCTTTATTCAAATAAACTTGTAAACAAGTGCTTTTGAATCGTCAACTCTAAATTTTTTATCTCTCTCTAAATTTACAAAAAATATGTTATTTAAATTACATAAAAAAGATTACCTAATAAAGATGCTTAATTTAATCGATACCTGCTAGAATTATAGTGTCTCAGGTTTTAATAATCTTAGGTATCGTTATATTCTTATAACGATTAGAAGTACGTACCTATAATTTTCACACTCAATCAAAAAACTCGGATATTTTGTGGGGACATATCGATAGAAAATATAAAAAATCTTAATACAATAAATATGGTATTGTTATTGGAACTTGTATTAATCTTATGGAAATCCACCTTAGCTAATCCGGAGATTAGTACAACATATAAATACACTTTCGGGTACTGTAATAATAATAGACGCAACGGCTTATATCAGGTTGCGCTAATGCTCGATAATGCATACGAACCGCCCGATTACAGGCGACTATTGCTAATGCGATGTGTGCTTGTTGATCATTCTACGTATTAGCTAAGCTACTGCTTTATAATTAATGTATAGTAACCAGCTATACTCACGTCTTATTTTATCGGATGAACCCGACTAGTTTGAAGCCCATACGGGGCTCTTATTCATGAGCTCTTTACGCAGCGTTATCGCTGCCTACACACTGCAGTTCCCACCGCGATATTTAATATCACAAACTCAACAATCGTTTCGCCCGCCACCGAAGCATCATCATGAGATAGACTCCACGACAAAATCGCAAAGCGAAGCATTACCGATACCATTTTCTTGCATAACAGCGGATAAATTCGTCACATGACATACGTAGCCTTATTGGAGACTATGCGCACGAGCTCGTGGAAGATCATGGAAGGTTAGGAAGGTGACACCTAGGTGCTTGACTTTCTGTTGCCAGTGAATCGGTGTATCGTAAAGAAGAATTTCCTTAGGTGTGTCTATATGAAATCGGAAACGAAATATATATTCTTCAGTGGGTTTTTAACTCCTTGGGTTTTGAGCCTGGATTCTTTGGATAACACGCTCTAATACTAATTTAGCTATGTCAAAGAAATGCCATATAGGATGTTGCAACAGACATATTACAACATACTTTGTTTTATATACCAAGTCGATCGATGCATACAAATGCGTTGCGGTTACGCTATTGACGCCCTTTCCGAAATAATTACACGTTAGCAGTTCCGAAATTACGAGTTCCCCTAGGTGGCGCGTAGCGAGTGGGAATGGCTCGTTAAACTTGATGAGAGTCGTTGATTCGCTGCTTTAAAGTGTTAAGCTTAGGACACACTTGTCTAAAGTGAGAATTCGTATGGTTTCAGCGGGAACATAACTGTTATGAAAAGTTCCTTGTTCTTGTTGTGATTGCTTATTTTTTAAACTTTCGACTCATAAATTGTTACAAATATCGAGACTTAAAATGTGTGCTATAGTGCTTATGCTATGTTTATGCTAACATTTTCTATAAAAGAATTTGTTGGCTCTTCGAGCCTGGGTGTATATTTGTATTTAAGTATGTATTCAAAAATATACATGTATATATTCATCAGTTATCTCTCACCCATAACACAAGTATTTAAATTACTTAATCGCCATCGTGTGTTAGTGTCTCATATATTTATTTATTTAATTTCTAACAACAATAAAGGTAGACTGTAGCTAATTTATAGTATCGGAATTTCATCAAATTGGGATATTACCAATATTAGGGTCTCAATAATAATAATGAACTTTTTTAAATTAAATCAATTTACTTTTTTTTTGGTATTTTATTTATTTTTATTTACTTTGTAACTTCTTTTTCTCAAATTTATTGTTTGTTGTTAAGGTTGATCACCATTATATTACTATAGTTCTAGAAAGTTTTTGTCAATTTGAGCATGATGTTGCCAACTATAATTAATAAAACACTTAATTTAATAATAGTTGAATATTGTGTATTTGTAGCTATGTCTATATTGTTGACGGTATTTTTAAATAAATAAAAATAAAATAAAATATCTCTCCGTGTGACCGGTTTATTAATTCATCATGTATGAAGTATAAAATGGCTACTATATTCCTTATCCTTTCCTTATCCTTACCTATATAATCGAAATAATATTTGTCATTTATTTTAATTCAAAAAAATAATTACTTCTTAAGATACGTTGTTTTTCTATCAGAGGTCTACACTAAGCATAACTTTAACAGGTGACCTTGTATTATAACACTTGCTCCAACGAAATACAGCAGTCATATTAGTCAATTTTAGACTCTACGAGGTAATATACTTCTTGCACCATAAAACAAGTTTGATCAGTGCAAAATGCCACTGTCAGCACGTAACGTACAAAATTGCTAAAACGAAGAGCATTTTATTCTACAGTGTAGTTATAAAATTGAGTACCCATGAAATATGATGAAATCTGAGTTTTACGAGTCTAGTATCCTAAAGCTCTGTTGTTTATATTTGCTAAAATATAATATGTGACAAATTTGCTCATTATAATTTGTTAATACGAATCAAGCACCTGTCTTCTCTTATAAACATTTACAGCTTTGACTTACTCCACACCCGCCGTAGATTTTACCAAGCCTTGGTCAATGCTGCCTTTCGGCTGAATAGCTAAAGATTGTCTGAAATGTTCACTAAAATCGGTCAAGGAATTTTGGAGTCTGTAACGGATATACAAATTATTATTTTTTAATATACTAGCTGTGCCTGCGGCTTCGCCCGCGTGGAAATGTATTTATGTATTTAATTAAAATTTTTGAACGTAAAAGTAGTTATTGTGAGCTAACCATAAGAGATAGAGAAATGTTGTCGGTGACTTATTTGTACGAATTTTGTAGATATACAATTGTCTAGTACATTGCTTTAGTCTATCTCTATAGATTTACGCGGTGAATTTTTTTAGAACTGAACCTCTTCAACAAAATATACATAAAACCGTAATGTACTAGTGACCGAAATCTTCCAAAAGAACTGCACTACTTTTAAGTGAAAACCGTATAAAAATGTCTTTAATAGATTTTGAGAAAATTGATCACATACATACAGACAGCTTTTGGGCACTTTTTTATTCATCACCTTCCTGCCCTTTCCCTCTCTAAGTAGGACATGGTTTCTACGCGGTATCGCGGTTTTACTATGACAACATGTTAGAAACATGTTGTCCCATGATTAAGCTACGTATTTTACGACCGGCCACCTGCCTGACGTAAACAACAGTCTAATAATATTAGATAGTTCCTACAAATGTAGGTAGTGTAGTATTGATTAGCCGAGACGTTAGCGAACGAAAGCGTGATTCCTCGAAGTCGGTGACATAATAAATGTCAACAGGATCAAAATATCGCAGGCGGTGAAAGATATGCAAAGCGCCAACTCACCGTACACCAATGCCGCTAATAATATCTAACTGGCCGACTGGCGTTTACACTGAGACATTAAAACTAACTGTAACGTTCGTTTGATCTTTCCATTAGAGAACTGCTATAAATATCTATAAAAAGTACAAGAGATGAATCCAAACTGTAACGAGTTAATCTAAGATTAACCTATGATTTAGAGAAAATTAAGTGCTCGTTAATAATTTAACGTAAACAATAGGCAAAAGAGCCTTTTGCCAAATAATTCTGTTACAACATGTTTCTAATACAACCTCCTTCATATAGTTGGTCATTTATATGAAAAATCATTGTTGCTGTCATTATGTGTCATTGAGTTGTTGAGAGAGAGTAAATGGGTTTGGGACTATGTTTGGGACTTTGGGAAAATTGCATTTTATTATTGCATAAAGGAAAAATATGGTCGTTTGTTATAATGAATTAAAACAAACGACCATATTTTTCCTTTATAAAAAGAGTTGTTTTTTTATATTTTATGTAATTCGGTTCTATGTCAGGATTGCTTGATTAGTTTCGAACCTATACGGGTTTCAAAACTAGTCAAAATCATGAGCTCTTTTCCCCAGTGACGTAGCTAGGTAACCAAAGGCCCCGAGTCATAAAATAAACTAGGGCCCCAACTAAACTGTTTAAAATTGTTTGATCCGTATTATGGTCGTGTTTCAAATTTGATGTACTCCAGATTTGTCGTAACCCAAACTATTCGTACTCTAGACTCGTAATGCAGTCGGCTCGATAATAAAATTAGAAAGATTATACAACTATTAGTAAGGTAATTCTAATTCATAATGTTTGATATTTACGTACCAACTTTTTCCTCACTATAAATTGTCTCACTTCGTAGGTTAGCTGGCAGAGATCTCTGTCATAGGGATAAGTATACCTCTGTACACTTTGTTTACCAATAATGTTTTTTACAACATTTTTATGGTACATAAATAAATATAAAATAATTTATAATAAAAGACGATATTTCTCCTTTATTCTTATTCAATAAATAAAAAGCTGTTTTTCCAGAGTCAACCCATATAATCTATATCAAAAACAATGCTTTTTCATATTAATGACCAACTCTATGAAGGAGGCTGTATTAAAAACATGTTGTGACAAATTATAACATATGTTGTAATTAAATAGAATTAATAAATGTAATTAATAAGATGTGTTATCATTAATGTATATAAGAGCGATCATGTGTGTATAAGCAATAGTAAAACCGCGATACCGCGTAGAAACCAATTACACGTATGAATAACTGCTATTCCCCTTTCACATTAACGCGTTTCCAGACAGAATCATCACGTATAATCAGTCTAGATATTTATCAAGTGCTAGGCTATATTATACCGTGCCTATAAAAAACATGTGAAAAGAAATTTTAAATCTTGATTTCTACAAAACAGTGTCTAAGTATGGAGGTCATTGATTTAATCAAAAGGAACAGATAAAAAATCAAACAACCATTTTAAAAACATGTTAAGCTGGTATATTATATAATACAACTTTTTAAACTTCTATGACATTTCTGAATACTTTCGTTATCGAATTTTAGGTCAGCGTTTAGGAATACTTTCACAATTACGTATACAAAATGTTAAGCTTAATAAACACAAAACGATCGGCATCGGCACAACATGTTATAAACATGTTGTAACATGATTTGGCTGCGTTTTTACGACCGGCCGCCTGTCTGACGTCAACTTACCTTAGTCGTATTACGACACCTCGGTAAGAAGAAGGGTGGTCAATTCTACTAATCCGGATACCACACGGTGGGTCAACTTACCTTAGTCGCCTTTTACGACACCTCGGTAAGAAATGAGGGTGATCTATTCTACTCAGCCTGATACTACACTGCGGGTCGACTTACCTTAGTAGCCTTTTACGACACCTCGGTAAGAACTGAGGGTGGTACTAATCTAATTAGCACATGATGAAACACAAAACGAATAAATCAAAATAAAAACAAATAATCTGGAAGTTTCGTTTTTAAACTCCGATCGGAATACTACTTCGTAAGATTACATTGGCATTCCTTAGACGGTTTAAATACCCATCGAAGTCGCAAAAGTCGAGTAAATTTCGGAATAGTCAGTTAGAGATAAAATTGCGGGTGAAACGGAAAGAGCCGCGAGAGAAAACAAAAAGTCTACGAGACGATTGTTTCGAGATAAAAGCACGTTGCATTGTTCTACAAATGGTGAGGAAAAACAAAGGATTGGGGTATAGTAACATTGGGTAAATTAACTATACAGAAGGGATACATATTATAATGTTTTTAAATGTAAAGTTCGTTCATTTACACTGACATCAACATTATCATGATTTTTGTCAATATGGAATATTATTTGGAATATAAATTTCAATAAATATTTCTTAGTATAGACTTAAAAAAAACAACCTTATTATAATTGGTTTTGTTACCCTTAAGCAGCTAAAGCTCTGGACCAATAATTATAATATTTGGCACAATTAAGGCTTATATATCGGAGTAACATATAGAATAAATAAATTCCGTATTTCTTTCAGGAACAGGGTAAAATAATGTATTTTATTACTGAGGGTACTTAAACGGTTAAGTTGGCGCCAACGGAGTCATGAGTACCACTTGTGATAAATAAACATTTTAGACATAATAAGTAGGCACTATATAATATTTATTGCATTATTCGTTAGTATTTTTTGTTTTTTAAATAAGGTAAAATTCCACATCTGGTATACATTTCTGTTTCTGCAAAATTAAGTAGGAATAAACAAAATAAAATTTTAGGAGTTTTGGTATTGATATATATATATATATATATATATATATATATATAAGATTTTAAATTTGCTTAAGTCAGCTTAATAGACTTAAATTAAATTCAAATTACTGAAATACATTTACATTTGAATCTCAGCGAGAAGGGGAGAAAAATCGGTATGGTTACTGATGTAAAATTCGTGAACTTACGAATTAAACGAACCTCCTAACCACGAGGGAAAACAAAAAGTCGACTTAATGATTGTTCTAAGATAAAAGTCACACCGCATTGTTCTAGAAATGGCGAGTAAAAACAAAAGGGTTCGCGGCACAGAGTTACATCGGTATAATTAATTACATTGCTTCGCGGAATGACTCGCGAACGCACCGGGCGCTGAGAAGCTGTTTTATCACCCGCTGTCGTATTCATAAATAAATTTTAATATCAATAATGTTTCGCAGTCACATGACGGAAATGTCTTTATTACGCACTTAAACGTTGGACATTCCGCTAATGTAGTTATAAATATAAATTTGCATTAGAAAGACATACTAATTAGATTCTGGATATGTTGATGGGGGATTCGATAAACAGTTTCATTTACACATTATTTATTTTTCAAGAGAAAATATTGAAAGATTTTGTTAGATTCCGCAGTTATATAGTATTGTAAATAAACGAAAAAAAATACTAATAATATATTATTGATATTAATGTACTGTGAAAAGGGTTGTTTTGCAAAGCATCACAAACTTATAATTTATAGAATTAGGCGTTACTTTTTACCCATAATACAATCCTTAAAGACTTTGTCGTGAAGGCTTGATGATTTTTTTTTACAAACGTTAACGTAATTAAAGAAAGTAACAATTTATTAATTGAATAAAAATAAAATAAATTTATATATTTTATATTTTATAAAGCTATAATTTTATTAATTTTTAATATTGTAAAACCATAATTAGTTGTGAAAATCGTTATCATTGGACAGGTGAATGACCTCCACGTTATTTTAAATATAGAATCGATATTAGCAGGCCTAAAACGAATTGTACAACTGAATTTAAAAAAATAAAAGGACACAAACAGCTGTTGCTCATGTAACGCGTCCATTTTCGATTGCGTAAAACCATAATTAGTTGTGAAAATCGTTATCATTGGACAGGTGAATGACCTCCACGTTATTTTAAATATAGAATCGATATTAGCAGGCCTAAAACGAATTGTACAACTGAATTTAAAAAAATAAAAGGACGCAAACAACTGTTGCTCATATAACGCGTCCATTTTCGATCGCGTATAATTGCTCTCCAGCTTGTTACGTACACTGCTATTGATTCGATCACTGCGATGTGGTAACCTAAATGCTTGTGGCTAAAACCGAACACTAGGAAGCGATACCTCGGGACAGGAGGATTAGAATTTTATGGACCTGCGAACGGCAGTTAACTTTTATGAAAGCTGTTTCCGACGTCTGTACCATTTTCGAGTCTGCGCAATCTTAATTATCCATTTCGGATTAGATGTTAATGTGAAAAGTATTTGTGTTCTTGTAATAAAAAATTTACGCTTCAACTGCGAGCCAGAAGCTGATTGTAATTGTAATGATTCGTTTATAGAATTTTATTTGAATTTGACGACTAAACACAATAGGTATTAAATATAAGGTTCAAATTACACCAGTGTTGTGGATCAGGCCGATGTTGTTTTATCTTTGATTTAATTTTATTTTCGAATTAGCGAATTGGACGGGCGAGCTCGTAAGCACCGTTGAAGTCGTAAAATGCGAAGACTACGGCACTGAAATTTCCCATTCTCAACGAATGTCCGGAGACCCTATTAAAGACTACTAGTCAATTCTTCATGTTCAGTAGCACACGGTGGTGTGTAGTGATGTACTCGTTTTGACAAATCATCCTAACTCCAGATATCCTACTAGTACATTAAGACAAAAACTGCCAGAAGATGCCTTTGAGCTCGTCTTCATTAGCTAATAATAAAAATAGCCGTGAACCTGCTTTGGGAACCGCAGCGTCTAATGGATTTTTTTAATTTCCCTACGACATGTTACTTTAATATTTATAAGAACCAAAGACACAACATAACCTTTAAGCTTTTTATATATTTTTATAGCCTTTAGGTAGACCTGAGCTAGCACCTTGGCCTCTAGGTCTCATAGAGGGGACCCGACCAATTTTTACTACTAAGTGTACTAACTGTGTTAAATGGAACTCTAGCAAAAACTTAACGTCATTGTTACATTCTTCCTAAAGAAACTTACCTAGGTTTAATCTTAGAAAAGATAACTTAATTTCCTCTTCCAAAATATAAACCAGAACCTCAGCTTTCAGTCAAAACTTTAAGGGATCTGGATAATAAATTTTAACCCTTGTTAGTGTGGATGGTATAACCTCTATATCCTAATCTATTGAGAAGATTCCTTTGGTTAGTTGTAGAATATTAATAGGATGTTAACTGTGTATCTCGTCGGCGGATCGTATAGGAAAGTTTATTATTTTCTCAATTACATGTTGTTTCAGACTCTACCGGCGCACCGTACAAACAAGTTTCTACGGAAAAGCAAATAATTTCTTATATGCATATAAACAAAGTTCTGTATGGTTATGATGCTCTCATAGGTGGTCTTAAACAAGCGTTAAGATAAAACATTTACGTATGTAATTACAAAATAAAAAGATTCCATAAATTTATGGCAGCTAAGATATATTTTGTTAACTTAAAAATTCATAAATATTATTAAACTACATTTAAACTGTATATGCAAGGAATAAAATTATGGTTATGTCATATAATTTTTAATGTCACTAACGTTCCATTAAATTTACTCGTTATTTGTCGGATCGTTGCGATATCCACAAATCTAATCATTCCACGATACTTGTGATATGGTTTCCACTTTATTAATAATTTATTGTAATTTCTTTCCTCTTTTTAATACACCTGTAAAGTACAAGATGACCATTAGTTACTAAAAAAATGGATATTTCATATTACTTATATGTATCACATTAGTCCTTAAGTGACATTGATAGTCTGTTATTATACTGCAAAGTTATTATATAAAACACTATCAGAAAAACAAATGAATATCACAACTCATGTTTGCCACACCATATTACAGATGAATTGTAAAAGCCATAAAACACAATTATGAATAGAAAGAGGCATGAATATCTAAAAATATGCCGAAAACTAAAAGCAACGTTTACAATATACCCTTTAGTTCAACCAATTTCAGCCAGTAATAAGTTGAAGCCTTTGTAACCCCATGTAACTCTTCTGACACGCATTGTACTAATATGATTAATAGTAATGCCGCATTAGTGATACGGGGTTTTTCCTGCAGCATATTTTTCCTGACATTCCCGAGGAATTGGGTCAGGACAAAAATGTCAGGCGAGGGATTAATACGATGTAATACACTGGGTTACACAATATACAAGATGTTAGTATGTTTTGATACGTTAACAATAGACAACGAAATGGAGACAAGTTATTTTTTGTCATTGATTTGGAAATAACCGTACTTAGAAATTTCGCTGTTTGTAAAATTAACAACAAAATTGTTGGACTAGAAAGTTATTATTAAATTTTGCATGTATAGCGTAAGGTAGGTAAATAAAGGCAGGGTAAAAATATAAATGTAAATTTGCGCATTGTGTTCCTAACATATATTTTTATCTTAAAAGTTTATGTACACCTAGTACTTTGACAGCGCATTGTAACCACTGGATACATAAAAATGTTCACTGTAGGCAAAGACGGGGTAAATGTATACATTGAAAATAGTCTACTTACTATGCGGGGGTACTAACGTATACCAACAACATATATTTTATGCGATTTTTGTCGTATTATTATTGATGAAGCTGTGATTTGCCCAGCGGTTCGACCGTGTGAATCTGTAGAGACGATCATGGGTTCAAACTCGGGCAGTCACCAATAAGTTTTTCTATTAAATCTCATGTGTCTACTTGATAATTGCAATTTATCACACGCTTTTCGGTAAAGGAAAATATCGTGAGGAAACCTGCATATCTCTAGAGAATTCTAGGGTTATGTGAAACCTACCAATCCGCATTGGAGCAGCGAGGTAGGTCATAGCTCCAATCCTTCTCTCCAAAAACGGAGAGAGAAGGTCTATGCCCAGCAGTGGGATAGTAACAGGCCGTTGCTTACTATGCCCAGCAGTACTTTTATTATTCACGCTCTTGGCATGTAAATATAGGTATAAACAATCAGCCAGCAGGATTAAGTAAAATTAAAAGTGGGAAACATATTGTTACTCTCATGATTTCCTTTAAAGTTTATGTCCCCCTAGTACTTTAAAAGTGCATTACAACTGCTGACACATAAAATACCAACTGTAAGCGATGGCGACTAAAGGTACAAATGTAAAACAGCGCATTATGCGTGTCACAGCGGGTCGTCGTTCGCTACGCTCGCGACAGCTCAATTATACGAGCCTAAAATAACAGTTTGAGCTTGGGTGGTCGTGATGCGACTACCCAGAATAGGACGGTTTAGAAGGTAACCGTGTCTTCTCCTTAAATGATATAGGTGAGAAATTACTGATCAATTAAAAAAAGTAGAGTAAAAAGGAAATCTCTTATATGATTGTCATTTTGTAAAAGACGAATAAACTTGAATGTACCTATTTCATTGAAAAATTATAAATAAATAAGTTAGCCAAATATGAAAATTTTAAGAATCAAGTATTGCCACATCTATAAATTATGCAGTGTAGTAAGTGTAAAATTAAATTTTTATATCTTCTTGAACGTGTTTTGTTATATTTATTAGTACTAGACGAGTTATATAATAGAATTACTAACATATATTGAGTAAATAGCAGTTGTTCGAAGTAAATTTTGGTGAATTACTTAAAGAGCTTTTGAGAAGTTTTTTAAATCTACTGGAAATACATAAATTTAAATACATATATTTTATAGTGAACTAGCTTTATGCGTATTTTCCAGAATAAAAAATAGTTAATGTGTATTTAGAACAAAGAAATGTTTTAATGAGGTTTTATGTAAATGGCCAATATTTTTGTAATCTATATTATGTCGAATAGAACCTAACATGCACAATTTAGCGGTAAATGGAATTCAACAGATATAGAGAGGCAACGTTCACCGAAAATCACAGTTAACTGCAATTTAAGCCTAGCATGCAATTGTAGCTCTCACCCAGTTGTATTTGAAATATATTTGGCGAAGCTTCAGTTGTGGAATTGGTTGGCTTAGGCAATTAAACGGTGAGCGATTCGAGCTGCGGGACCATTATATTAAAATTTTATGTATTAATTAATCACGTAGTGGAAATAATAAACGATCATGATTTTCTCTACAAATATTAGTGTGATAGAAGTTTAATGTAAAAATCGACAATGGATACTAAAAAAACGTAAAAATGGAAGAATAATATTTAAATATTTTAAATTTCTATTGTATTTTTACCTATGCAAATAATATTCATCGTTTTAAAGAAACTCAGTATTACGCAGAAATACGTGGCAAGTTCGGTTAAGCTACGTAATATTTTGTGTTACTTAATTTTTCCGCGAATTGAAATTTTGAATATAAAAGCAGTTATTGTGAGTTAACCATAAGAGATAGAGACATCGCGGACTTTTTGGTAGTGTTTTTGTAGATCTACAACTCTTTACTACATTACTTTAGTGTATCTCTACTGGTTTACGCGGCGCACGTACCCACCAAGCTATGCTACGGAAGGACCCACCAGGCGAGTTTTTTTACAACCGCGCGACGACTGTATCTCTGTCTGACTGTATCTGTAGAAGACTACAGAATTTGCATTAAACGGTAATGTACTATTAACTTAAACCTTCCGGAAGAATTGCACTATCTTTTAGTAAATACCGTACACCAATCCGTTCATTAGATTTTGAGAAAATCGATCACATACAGACAGCTAGCTTTTGGGAACTTTGTTTTATCTATACTAATATTATAAAGAGGTAAAATTTGTATGTATGTTTGTAATGTTTTCACACAAAAACTACTGGACCGATTTCAAAAATTCTTTCACTATTGGAAAGCTGCATCTTTACTGAGCAACATAGGCTATATTATATTAAAAAAATAGGGATCCGTTGATAATAAGGTGTAAAAAAAATAGTCATCAAAATCTGTCATCGCATGTGCTGCGGAAACTAATTATGATATATTTAACAAAAAAATCTATAGTCGACTGACCCATGGCGCAGTGGGTAGTGACCCTGCCTTCAGCTCCGCGGGTGAATGAACTTGTTGGTCTTTAAGCCTGGGTATATATTTGTATTTAAGTATGTATTTAAAAATTATATACGTATATATTCACCAGTCCCATATATTTATATTTGTAGTCCGACTTAGTAGACTTTCGCGAGCTTTAGTACGCGGGCGACACCGCGGGCTATTACTAGTAATAAGTATAGAAGTTGAGTAATCTAATGGATGTTTTTAAATCACACGCAAAAACTACAAAAGTTAAGCGTTTCTAATCGTTACGCGTCGACTCGTCATGCGTCTGAGACGAGCTTCCTGTCGACGATCGTTATGTTTGTTTAATTTCTGAACTGTTTGTTTTGTGGGAGAAAAAAAAAATAATCGTGAACGCAAACCGATGCTAGTCACGCGCATCATGAATTTTTGATGTATTTTCTCAGTCAACACAAAACTCGAATACACTTTCGATTTCTAATTCTTGTCAGAGATATTTGTGTGGCTACTGAACTTGTTCTACTTGTTTTGCGTACTGGGCATGTCAGCAAATAATATTTAAATACTTCTGTTTACTAGCGTCTGTTTGTTCCTGCAAAATAATTTCAAACGCTATTGAGGATTTGTCAATAATGATTTGGTAGATAATATTTTTACATTGGTAGATAATATTTTTACATGGAACGGTAACAGTCAAAGTCATCAGTCACAACAAACCTCAGTATCTTGGGTCTATTTATGGGTTTTTCAGGGTTTAAGTTGCCTTTGATTTTGCGTTATTTGTGACCACTTTGCTTGCGATTTTTTTCTAATTCCAATCTAATAAAAAAAAAAATATTATTTTTCTAAAATAAAAATCTATAACCTTCACATGCTCTAAAGAGCATACAAATAACCTTAATAACATTTAATTTTTAATAAAATTTTATATTAACCAAAGCTATGCTTGCAATATTATTATCCTTATGAAATGCAAATATAAAAAGACTTTGTATTCGTTATTAAATTCCACGTGAGAATCAAAAAAAGATAGACCAAAACAAATTAATATTTGAGCAAACATTTCACATCAATTAGTTCCATACAAACCACTTTTATGTTTGGACATAACTAATTAGCGATTACGCGGTGCAAATAATTGAAACGAATAAAATAATTTACCCAAACGAATCGTTAGCTTCGATATATACACGTGATAACAAATTAAAACCGATCTATCGTGCATTGTTCTGTCTGAACATAATTCGCGTAGATACAAAAAAGGACGAAAGAATAATTGTTATTGTAGTATATGTTATTTTATTATTTTTATTTTTGTTATGTACAATTAAAGAGCTTTCATTCATTCATGCATAATATATACAATCTAAACCATTATAATTCGTTGGTTGTAGGCTATAATTGAATTCCTAGAAGGATATGTATATTCTTAGATCCGTTTATTAAATACCGTTTTGGGTAGAAGACGGGTGAGATCACAATGTCGATCAGATATTTTTACAACTAAAAGAAATGTATTCGGTATACAAAAATGAATTAGTATTGGGTCATGTTGTTTTTGCTGTAACTCTTTTTTCAGAGGAAATATTTGTTTCCTGTTGTTCCCTTGAATATGATACATTTTATATTTAAATAACCCTACCAAATCTTGTGTGAATCAACACCAAAGTTATCATGTTAATGTGTTGTGCATTGTGTTTATATATGTTTCCGGCATAAACAAGTACATAAATATTGAAAACACCATGTCAATAAAATCGACTAACAAAAACCTTCGAATAAAAATCCACTACACAATCTTACACATCGAGTATACTAATAAAATAAAATCAAGTAGCGAACGCCCTGTCGCCGGTCGATTTATGCATGTGATTCATTTTAGTACAGTTGGAATCAGATATGTGAGAAGCCGTAGTATAAGAGGCCGTGGATTCACACGCCCAGATACAATGCATCAATGTATAAATTTAATGACTGACACATTAGCTTGTGCTACTGTAGAGAGAAGTGATTTTTTTTATGGCGGGCTCTTCAAGAGTTTTGAGTTTTTCCCGAAAGAAGACATTTCAACACAAAACATTTCGATTCTCATCGTTTGGGTTTAGGCAGATTTCTGATGTATGCTTTGCTTTGAATGTATTTATGTAATTGTTTGATACATGTTTATGTACATATTTCTTGTACGTACTTGCGACATATGCCCGACCAAATAAATACAACATTTAAAACTGATCTCACGAGAACTTCTCTTTTTATTTGGATGCAATTTCTTAACGCTATATAAAAACGCCTTTTATACAAATGTTTCATATAAAACTAGGAATAAAGATTTATGGAATGAATTCAAATATGGGACTGAAAATAATAAAATGTAGGTCGAAATTGGAGTTAAATGGACAAAATTTGAATGCGGATCCTGTAACTCATCAGTTTTATTAATAAATCAATAATTGTCACAAACTTATATCATTAAATTAAAAACATTTTAAATAAAGACTAGTTGAGTCTATCTACTAAAATGATATGAGTATAACCATATAATTTTTTTTTTCACAAGTAAGAGAATTAGAAACACAAAAAATTTTGATTCTATTTTGTTATCGTTGTTATGTAGCTTATTCTCAGGAAAGTAATGAACTTAGCGTATCAAATTAAATCGACTATTAAGCACGTAACTTGAGTATCTAATTGTTAAAAGTAGCACAGTTAACGCAAACTTCGTATGGTCTCGGGAATGACCAATTGTGCAAGCTATCAACTTTCTTACTTTGAAAAGAAACATTCAATGGTCAGCGATGTTCCGAATAGGTAATAATAGGCATTGTTAACGGGTAGAAACTGTTTCTTTAGTTCGCGTGAATAATACATAAATAGTCGTTTATGGTATCAATAATGAAGGCTAAATTACGGTAATTTTAACATTAATAAAAGAAGAATCTGCTTAATTTGGTACTGATAGCCGTCACTGTCATTTCTTATATTATCACAAAACCTTAAAATGCTTTAAATTATTGATTATTTTTAACGTAGTTTACATAAATACTAGTTAGGATTATTATTGACTTAATAATATGTACAACTCTTTTAATTTTGATGCACAAAATTTAAGTACATTTAGTTTTTAAGTACACGTTATTATTTCTGGCAAGAATGCGGCTATAATTTCTTTTTAAATTATTTGTTGAGAGATTTGGTATGCTTTTGAAACTAATTTGCTATTTATTACTATTCATTATCTTGTACATATTTATCCAATATTCACAAAATGCTGTGTGGTATCCGGCTGACTAGAATAGACTACCCTGATTTCTTACCGTGGTACCGTAAAAGGTGGCTAAGTTGAATTGATGTCAAGTGGGCGACCGGTCTTAAAATAACTAGACAAAACATTTTAAAACATGTTGTGCTGACCCCACTTAGAGTGGGATAGGGACAGGAAAATGAAAATGATGATAAATAAAATGCTATTAGACCTACCGAAGTTGATAAATTAGAAAGTCTAATTTGCTTTGACGAAGTAACTTGAGATAATGTCATAATTAAGTTGTAGCGTTCATTCAATACAACAATGAAATATTAAAAAATATACTTGTATAAATTTTACAGTAAAGAAAATGCAAAAAGACCTATCACGCAACGAAATGGAATTCCAACTGGTGCCGGATAGTAAACATAATTTACAACTGACCGCTGTTTTTATATTTATTTTTACTCCGTTTAGTTGTATGTACCATAAAAGTTCCGTAAATTTCTATCGAATCGGACAGTTCTGAGACTGATCGCTCATCCAGATATATTTATAGCTGTTTGATTTATTTTGTTATCTCTTTATTGCCCGACTAACGACAAGCATTCTACTCTGAAGATTAATAGTTGCCGTCAGCGTGATTTAGCAGAGCAACCGATATTTAATGTGCGCTATTTAGATAGAAACGACGGCTTATATTTAGATTTTCTCGGTTGAGAGCCCAATCATCGGGAAATTATTGGAATTATCGGACGTATGGACGAGATGAATGAGTTGTGCGCTGCTGAGCAAGATCGCTATAAAGGTATTGCTATACTGTGCGCCAAGTGTAATATAATAAATTAAAATTTTGGGATAGTAATATTGTTAGAGCGCTCATGAAGTAGTCATATATAAACTATCGTGAGTGGTATTCATGCTTAATGTATAGAACCGACTATATTTCTCATTTTATCGGGTAAGCCCTACTAGTTTCGAAGCATTCATGCCGTGATGATGCCGTGAAAAGACCTAGTGAATAAGAGTTTCGAATGGGCTTGAAACTAATCGGGCTCATCCGATAAAATAAGACGTGAATAAGTAAATGAAGCAAGTAAGTAATTAAAATAGCCGGTTCTATCCATTAACCATATATATTTAATGGTTTTCAACTAGAAATTTCAAACAAATGGGTTTCAACTAGAAATTTCGTTGCATTGTGTCGCTTGAATCTAGCGGCATCCGTTTGCGATCAAGAAAAATAAGACTAAGACAGTTTCCAGGAAATTTCAAACTTATGAAAATTTACCAACTTGTACTAGAGCAGCGTGATTGTTCTAAGTTTTATAAGTTTTTCCAGCATTTCTCTAGATAGCAGCGATTTCTTGTTTTATTTTCTTGGACTATAAACATATATCTATCGATATGGATTCATTTTAACGTCTCTGTTGGATTTAAGTCATTAAATGCACTTATGATTTTAGAATAGCAACTTTTATCTATCCATATTTCTTGATAACCGGGTGTTGAAAATTAAAAGCCCGTATCTTCCCACGTACGAGCGACAGGTTCGGGGCTATATCTTAAGAGACGTAAACATTATTACTATGGGTACGTCATATTGAGAGCGGTGCAGATTTTTAATGGAGTTAACCGTTTATAGTGTTTAATGAATTACTTAATTCGTTTTCTTCTTTGTAAACAATATGGGTAAAGTCGTAAGCTGTTTGTAGGAGTATTTAATTACTTTATTAGATTTCTTCTTTTTAATCAATATGCATCGACTGTTAACCTACGAGGAAATTACACACAATATGATTTATTGCCACTTGCAAGCGGCTTCTCACGACCATTTTTAGGAAATAAATTCATATCGTACATTTATCAATATTACTTGCATTTTCTATAGCACACCACCTTTGAGTCATATAGCATTCGTAGTTTATATACCTGCAATACTTTATTTGATAATAAGCTATGTACTAGTTACTAGTAGGTAAAGTGTAGTGTAAAATTTAATTTAATTATGCTTGATGCCTATAAATATTACTTTTGGTTTTTGTTTATGATTCTAAGTTGAAATATTAAGTTATACAAATTCCTTTATTTTATATACATGTATAAAATAAATCATCACTATTCGTATGCCCTTACTCCACTTAAATGGGGTCCGTCAAGCCGACATGCATATAAAACAAAATATGCATCTAAAAGACTTTCGCGTTTAATCTTTATTATATACTACAATTGTAAAAATAAAAAAGGTTAAAATATACTTCAATTGTATAGTAGTACATATATTATATAGTTTGAATAAATATCATTAACATCGCTTATCAATTATCATTATATACATTTTAAAAATTAACGCGTTCTGTTTGACGTAACATATAGTGGAAAAGGCCTCAGCTCATAGCGTGGTAATAGGTCTTGCAATCGCGCACTGTGTCGAGACGGGACTCGTGGGCGGTGGCGCCAATGCCTGCTTTGATAGCGCGAACTTAGTATTAACGTTTTAAACCTATCAGCTACAAATAGTGATTATGGACGTTCGTGTTTCTAGTCCAATAATTACCTGCCCGACTACATTGCTATGAATATTTCTTGGATTGTAGATTACTTGAAATGTTTCGAATTTGAATAGCAAGTTGTTTGTGTCAACATGCTATTTTGGGACTATATTTACTATTAATGTTATATTAAGAGTGTTCATAGTTAATTTTATTTATACTTATTTTTAATATTTAAATGAGTTAATCTTGTATAAGTTCATATATATTTTTCGAATATCGGAAACAGCTATTATGATTTTCATGAAATTCAGCATGTAGGGGGTTTTGGGGGACAAAAATCGATCTAGCTATGTTTCATTTAACAACAATGACGCATTATATCTGTTTTCGGACACTGAAAAAAATGCTAAAATGTTGAATAGGAAGTTAATGAAATTTTAGCTGTCAAATGTAATGCTGTGATAGCCTAATGGTTAACGGGCGGAACAAAAAGTTCAAAACTCGGGATCGAGTCCGACATGTCACCGGCACTTTTTCTTTTTTTTATTCTATTTTTTTATATTACCTAGCTAGGCGCGATTGTTACTAAATTGTTTCTGTCATCATGCTATTTTAGGCCTGTTTGCGATTGTGTTAAGCAAAACGACGACGTATGTATATGTGCAGCATAGAAGTGTCGCCCACATGTCCACTATTTGTTCATATCATCCGTACGGCCACAGATAGGCCGCAACATCTATAATTATCTTTAAGTTCTGTAATATTATGAATGTTCATAGTATTTTATTCATATTTATAAATGCGGATGATTTTTGTTTGCTAGTTGCATTCCACTTTTCATACCAAACAAACAAATGTTTGGTATGAATAGTGGAATGGGCTACATACTGACGGTCATTCGGAAGTTGAACGCAAAATTGTCGTAGATTAAAAAAAAAATATGTAAGATCTTTTTTTTTTAAATGTACAAGTTATATCTATCTTAAACTACTTACACGTTAGGACTATACAAATCGTGCCCAGGTGAAACCAAGGTACCAAGAATGCTGGCAGCGTTTCCCGATGAATCGCCAAGCTAATTCTTTGTGCGAAAAAGGAGCCAGCCCTCTTTTCACTGAAGAGGCAATTAACCGAGGTGTTAAGACGGATAAAATTTTTTTTGCACTTTGACTCCATGACCCTAGGGTCTCAACTGCAAACGGCACAAATATAAATGTAAGATCTTACTTAAATATTCCGTATAATAAAACTTCACAATCAATATTAGACCAGTCTACAGAAAAGTTTAAATTAAGTGTAAGAGATATATAGTGCTTATACGTAAAGCATACAAAATTGAAGATTATTAGGACGATAAAAATGCCTTGATTTTTAAACACTTTTAGCTTCACACAAGACTGCGGTTTAATAAACTTAAATTGAAAATGTTTAAAAGATTGGCCGCCAAGTTTCTTTCTGGTTCTTCTCGGTAAGAGCAACATTCCGAAACAGTTGTAGCTTCATTAATCATATTGATCCGGACGATTCAAAAGAGCTTGAAAGAGCTTATTTGAATAAATCCGATAAAATAAGATGTGAGTATAGCCGATTTCTATAGATTAATTATGAATAACACACACGATAGTTTATATTCAAAACTCATCAAATCAAGTTGAAATTATTGAATTAATCTTGTTAAAATGATCTAAGCATTACAATTTTTTTACATAAATTAGTTTAAACCGTGACATCTACAGTTAACGGTAACATAAATAGGTCAACAATATGTCACAGTCAGCGAGCAACGGTACAAAAATCTTAATAAATGGTATAAAACTGTTTCTGCCACATATGTCTTCTAATAATATATCTAGCGTAGTTAATGAATTTCATGAATAATTTAAAAGACTTTTGGATGCAAAGAATTAATAAGATTATTCGGTAACATATTTAAATTTTAATAAATTGAATAAAAATGAATTAATAAGACCTAAATAAAAAGGGAGATAATAATCTACAGGGACCTAGTTATGGTCGAGAATCAAGTTTGTTTGGTTTTCTCTAGCACCATGTATTTTACGGGACGGAAAAGTAGCCTTTATTATATTCCAGATTTAGACCTACCTGTATTTTTGCATACAGGTGTTCTAAACTTGCATGAAAAAAATGCTGTCTATATAATATATTACGCCATTGAAAGTGGCACAAATAAACACAAACATTCACCATTATCCATTAGAAGTTTAGATGGATTTAACAAACAATAAAAAGGAATATCTTATCTTTAATATTTAAATGTGATAAATCAAATATCGCATAGCCTGATAGAGTGTTATTATTATTAGTATGATTTTAATTCCAATATAATTAATGGAATAAAGAGCGAGACATGTATTAAAAAGGAATTTCAAATCAAGCGCCCTATATGATTATTGGGCCTTAAAATGATTGGAATAACCACGTTAAGGGCAATGTTATGTAAAATAAATAAAATATATTACATTAATAATTAAATTAAACAATCGTCGATTGGATAAAATTTATAGTTGTCGCTTGTTGCGGAAATATTTAGTTTCCTTATATTCATTATTCAATGCAAATTCACTTATTGTCACTGTTTTGCTATTACAAGAAAATGTTGTCGTTGGCTGATCTAAACATAGCAGCCCGAACATAGATTGAAGCAAATTTTATAATGATACAATAAAGACAAGACCTGTTCCTGAACTTAAAGCATCATCGATATGAAACAGACCAGATATAGAAAGCGCAAGCTAAAACAAATCTTATTCCAGTATTATTAGGATTAATTATATTTTAATATACGTCAGCGATCATAAAAGGAGATCATACATACGACGTAAATTATTGCCTCGAACAACTGTTCTAAATTATTCATAATCTGTACTGTTGTTACATTTTACTCGTAGTGCTAGAATAAAACTACGGGATGATTTATTAACTGCTTCTGCCCATTATTCTAACTAAGATTTGATGTTACCTCGTTGGTATTAAAAGCACAATGATATTAATTACATTTTGCTTTATCTGCGTTGATTAAAGTATGGTTATAAAAAGTAATATCAGCAGTATATGTATGTGTGAATGTTTATGTTTACCTTCAAGCCAAATAGCATCGTTACCTGCTCCATTATGGGTATGAAAGACAAACAAACAAAAACACTTTTGTATCAATATCACTAAATAATTTAATTACAAATTTAATTCAATTGTTAAATATTTTTCTAAGAACAACATCAACATTACAAAAAATTGGCATACTCAGGGAGCGAAAAAAAGTCAGAAGCTCGCGATAGTTAGGATTTCAGCATAAGAAACCTGCTCATTCTACAGTGTACTTGCCATCTCATGAAATACTACTACCTTCTATATCCTGACCTTGATCCAAATCAATTGATAGCCTATGAGATTTCAGTCGAGGCTCTTCACTGCTAGACCATTTACTGATACAACAATAAGAACAATTCTTAATCAAATCTATAGTCAATATTCCACATGGCAGTTATCTGATGAGCTAGGTCTAAATAGTTACTTAATTTCCTTTTCCACTTATTATGAGATTATAGTCGTGTGCGAGTGATTTCAGCAATCATTTTCCGACGCACTGACCGATCTACCAACATTATATCACGATTATTTGTACTACATATCTGTCAGTGATGATAGAACTGTCCAGTATAGCAAAGCATTTTCAAGAACTGGTGTTGTATTCACAGGGCTATATTGAAGACCAAGGTACTGATGGATAATACTGGCTTCTTGATTATGGAAGAATCCTATTTTATAAATGCGAAAGTTTGTGAGTATGTATGTATGTTTGTTACACTTTCACGCCGAATCCGCTTAACCAATATCGATGAAATTTGGCACAATTATTCCTTATACAACGAAATAACATATAGGCTATAGAAATCCTGTTAATTCTACAAGAATAGGATGACATTCAAAAGCGCCATCTATTATCGACCTACCACAATACAACAGTTCACGCGAACGAAGTCGCGGATAAAATCTAGTATTTTTATATATCGTTAAATTTCTATATTTAGAATCATTGTGAAGTTTTAAATTGTATGTGCAAACGTAAATTAATAAAGGTGGACTGACTGAGCGTAACAAATCATTGAAATGGTTGGATATGTCGACAGGCGTATTTGCCACGGCTCTTAACTCTTTTGTTCCGTTGTTTATTGAAATGAATATTTAATATTCGCGTCATATCATTTCACTGTGGAAAAGTGTGTATTTTGAGATGCGCGTATCAACTTGACGGTGATGGACGTAAAAATAAGAATGGAGTGATAAATTATCCCAGAAAATATATTGTACAAAATTTTTGCCATATAATTCACGGGTATTCTCCTTTAGATTCTTTTATGGGTACAATTTAATACGCTTACCTTTTGGAAATCCTCTCACTTTTGTAAATTTGTTTATTTTTTTGAGAAACATCATGTGAGCCATTCCATCGTCACCTTCTTCCTCATCAATTCTCCTCATCAAACGCTCTCTATTCGCATTTTAAATATAGGCAAAATTTAACATTAACAAAACATTAACAGCTTATGAAATCAAGTATATGCAAATCAGTTACTATGGGTATATATAAACAAACCCCAATAATCATCGTGAATAGTCTTATATGACAAGCAATAAGAAAAACTAGGGAAGAAGATACTCTGTGTCTTCTCCCCTTATTTTCTTATAGGCTAACGGTTGAGATGATCTTTGTCATGTAGTTGTTAGGTGAAAGCTCAAACTTCAATATAATGATATTTGCATGATAGACCAACTTTACGATATCAACAGAACTGCTATTTTATTTCATAACTAAATTAATTAATAGAATTCTACTATCTAGCAAAAGTTGGTGTAATTCAAAGTATAAATTAGTTCCGGCCTTCAATGGTTTGCTGGAGTTCGATGCCGAGATAATAAAGCAAATTCTCTAAGCGTCCAATTATCTACTAAAAAAATCGAAATCATCTTCACGGATTAAAAAAATTACACTTTGATATTTTAATATAGATAGCACGAACTGTAGTTTATCGATTACATTAACTGGATCACAGGAACTTATCAAAGGATTCGTAAAAAACTAAAATTAATAGTTATCCTACAATCTCTTATAATCAAGCAACAAATACAAGACAGACATTACAGCAATTTAGAATTTCTAACTCAATGCAATCTCTACATTGTGTTGTAATAAACTGCATCACGACAACAAAATGTTCATTAAAGCGAATTACATCAATCACTCGTACACTTCCTGGAATCATCAAAGCATTCCAGCTGTCATCGTTTGACAGGAAGACACCACTCCCACTCTATCCAGGTTAGACATAAATATTTATAAATGCAATAACGCCTTAATACCTATTCATAAGTGAAAATTACTATGCAAATAGTGGCAACGGGGCGGGTTGTATATCTTAACGTCTGCGAGGTCCTTAATAGTGACGTCACCGTGATGAATATGAAGCTGTGACGTCGTGTCGTCATTAATAAAGGAATAATTAAGGGATAATGGGAAGAGTAATTGTATTTCATTAACGTAATTTTACATTTCATTCCACGTTGATGCAAATAATAATTTATTGTTTATCGTGTCTGGTTATGGTTTATTTTCAGAAATAAATTATTTACCGTGTTTATCTGTTCAATATGAAAGTTATTTTAAGTTTTTTTTAAAGTAACTAGATAGATAGATAGATAGATAAGATAGATAAGACTTTATTGCAAAATGCATGCGAACTTAAAGTAAACTTATGTACATACGTATATGTACAAAGGGCCTTATCACTGAGTAATGGTCACTTCCAGGCACAACCCTTCTTACAGGATTATCTAAAAGAGCGTGACGAGTATGTAAAATGAAAACTCGCAAATTTATAATAATATACTTAGATAGAACTATTTATCATAATATACTACATTAAATAAATATAAATATATTGAAGAGAACTGACTAAAAATATAACAATCTCTCTAAATCGGGAACTGAGTTTCCGCCGCGATAACACCGCGTAAAGAGCTCATGAATAAGAGCCCTGTATGGGCATGAAACTAGTCGGGCTCATCCGATAAAATAACACGTGAGTATAGCCGGAATCTACACATTAATTATGAATAACACTCACGATAGTTTAAATTCAAAAATATAACAATCATATTTCTTATTATTTATTTAATAAAAATCGCATTGTACTTGATTTTAAATTTTCGTTGGTTTAAAACGGCTATTTGAACCGTTATATGTTTTATTGTAAATATATTATAATTGAAAATATAACGGCTAACACTCACGTTCAAAATTATCTCTTTAGCTTGGCATAATACTATAAAATAAGATATAAAGCTCAATTTGTATTAAATTTACACCAAATTTAAGACATCCGAGACAGTGTAGGCAGACAGTTCTAGCTTAACTGATTTATGGGCGTAACTTGCAAATCATGTACCGATCTCGTGAATAAACTTGTTCAAACTATAACAATAGTAAGATAATGAAAATGTCCAATTTAAGTGATAGTAATATAGTGACTGCCTGGCTCTGTAATTTTTTTCAAAGATATAAAAAAGATGAAACTTGAAAAAAAGAGAAAAAATAATGGACAGGTTGGGCTCGATCCGGTGTTATTATCACGTCTTTAGTGCACCAGTCTTTAGTGCATCCGCTGAACTATTTTAAAATGATACAACTTTATAATTGACAGCTAAAATACCATTTGCATTCTATTTTACATTTCAAGATGTTTCAGTGTCCGAAAACAGTTATGAATTGTCATTTTTTTTAATGAAACCTAGCTAGATAGATTTCAGAACCCCCTCCCAAACCCTCTACATGCTGAACTTCATGAAAATCGTTGGAGCCGTTTTCGAGAAAAATATATATATATATACGAGTATATACAAGAATAACTCATTTAACGATTAAATGATGATATTCTAATACATAATACATAGTTATCACCAAACTTACATAACTAAGATCAAATATAACTTTTTTTAGTTCTACTTTAAGTTATTGAGGCAAATATAATATGTATGTCAAAGTTTTAAGACAACAAAATACTTTATCGTAGTACCAATGACACTTAAATACTAATCATTAACATCATGAACATATTTAGTTTAAGTGTAAGATAGTTTCGTACATATTGCAAACATTTGCGTCTAGCTGTTCCGAAGCGTGACTAATCTACCAGATACACCGTGGGAGTGCACTTGTATGCAGCACTACAAATAAGAGCAGGTTTAGTTTGGTTTAGTCGGACCAGTATGTGGGCTTTGTTCAGTTATTTATAGCTCGCGCTCTGATAACCTGTCAAACGTTGTTAGCAGAAATTTTCTATACAAAGTAAAGGTTCGACCTGTGGAGACGTGAATATCGGATGTTTATTATGTTACTAACTCACTAATATGTCCACAACTTTGGCAGAACAAAGTACAATACGTCGACCCATCATTTGTAGATCGTGGGATATTTAAGATGGACAACTTTTCAAGAGAGCGCTGCATGGATTTCACATTACATTTATACTTAAATATTAAATCTAAAAATATAATTTATGGAATTTACATTGTGGAGGTGCATAATACAAAAGTAATGATAATATTTTTTTGCTATAATCCGCGGTTTAAGATAATATATTATAACAACGATATTTTTCATTTATACTTATGCAATAATAAAAAGCGGATAGTACACTCTACATTTAGTACTGCATATATTTCTTTGATCGCGGATTATAGCGAAATGATATTTTCATTACTTGTGTATCAAAAAATCTTTTTATCTTTTGAATAGCGTGTGTTTTTGAAGTCAATTAAAATGACTATCACTATAATAACTTTTAATGCATAAAAAGGAGAGTATACGGAAAACTTTTAGGCTAGTTTAGTTAATGTTATATTATATTATTAGGCATTACAAAATATAACCTTGGTAACTAGGTTATTAATTAATTTATTTTAACGATACACGGACCGACGTTGAGTTAAACATTTATATGGAGCCGCTGAATTTAAGCGGCACTCATCCATTTGGCATTGAACTTTCTTCAAAAGACTAACGTTCAACAGTAAACGTGTATAGGTTAAGAGAAAAGAAAAGGAAAAGATTGACGTTGACTAAGATTTTTGATTACAGTACTATTTTTCACATGCTGACGTAGTGCTGAAGCATTGGAAAAAACTTTGTTTATTGGCACGTTCCCCTACTTTTATCGAAATAATATATTACAATGTATATGGGTATTATATCCGTTGCCAAATACCTATAAGCATTTCCATATTCTGACAATAAAAATGCGAATCGTGTCCGAATTCGACCTTGTATGTTTGTACAAATATTTAGGCAAGTATTGCTTATGAATCAAGTTACTGGGACAGACTATAGTTAGAAAATAAATGGTTAGTTCCATTGCACATTTTTAGTACCTTTCAATATATTTCAAGTTTTTGAACCTTAGTTTAATAGTCATGTTTTACTTATGCATTCTTATTATGCACAATTTGATTATTCAAATAATTACATCATTATTTCCTGCTTTTATCTAATTCTAGGTGGTGTTGACACAATATGTTTTAAACATGTTGCTATATGTTTTGGGTAGTTATTTTACGATCGGCTCCTACCTGACGTCAACTTACCTTAATCGCCATTTACGAAAACTAAGTACGAAATGAGGGTGCTTTATTCGACTCAGCCGGATACCCCGTGGGGTTAACTTACCCTTGTCGCCTATTTTGGTAAGAAATGAGGGTTGTCTATTCTACTCAGCCAGGTACGACGCGGCGGCCAAATTTACATTCACTATTATTAATTTTCATTTCATAATTATGAATTCGCCTTTAGAGCGGGCTAGTCTAATATTAGGAGGAAAAATAAAATCACCTAAGCTAAGTGTCAAACTCTGCAATTGTCTCTTAAAAACAATTATACAACGTAATTTAGAGAACGGTTTTTTTCTTGATTTTTGCGCTCTAAACGTGACATAGCACTCAGTGTTAAGTATTAAAATATGTTAAATTTCAGCATTGCAAAGATATCAACAATAATAGAGCGCTTAAGTGCATTCCCCAGGGTATGAAAGTTAGATACTACAACTTCGTACCATTTAAATGTTTTAATAATTAATTTATAATTGAAATTTGCTGTTAGATTCAATCTGAAACTTAATACTAAAACGAAGGCGATATAATCATATTTGTTGCTTGATAATTCATACTAATATTATTAATAATATCTGGGTGACCAAGCTTTGCTCGATATTTTTTAGGATATATAAAAAAAGATTTTATATTAAAAAAGGGTCGATTATATCTGGACTTGATCCACGCCGTGTGGTATCCGGAATAGAATAGTACCACCCTCATTTCTTACCGAGGTGTCGTAAAAGGCGACTAAGGTAAGTCGACCCGCCGTGTGGTATCCGGAATAGAATAGTACCACCCTCATTTCTTACCGAGGTGTCGTAAAAGGCGACTAAGGTAAGTTGACCCACCGTGTGGTATCCGGTTTAGTAGAATAGACCACCCTCTTTCTTACCGAGGTGTCTTAAAATACGACTGAGGTAAGTTGACGTCAGGCAGGCGGCCGGTCGTAAAAACGCAGCCAAATCATGTGACAGCATGTTTATAACATGTTGTGCCGACCCCACTTAGAGTGGGATAAGGGCAGGAGGATGATGATATATCTGGACTTGATCCGAGGTATTTTCACTTCTTAAGTTCATCCATTCCCAATTGAGCTATCAAAACTTTGAAATTGACAGAGTAATTAACCATTGTTAAAATAAATTTAATATATTTGTTTTTTTTCTAAATTTTTAATAATTGCCGTGTGGTATCAGGCTGAGTAGAATAGACCACCCTCTTTCAGCCGATGTGTCGTAAAAGGCGACTAAGGTAAGTTGGCCCACCGTGTGGTATCCGGTTGTGGTGTGGGTACCTAGGTATCGTAAAATACGATTTAGTTAGTTGACGTCAGGCAGGCGGCCGGTCGTAAAAACGCAGTCAAATCATGTGACATCATGCATGTTTATAACATGTTGTGCCGACCCCACTAAGAGTGGGATAAGGGATGGATGGAGGAGGATGATGGTGATATATATTTTTTAATGAAACCTAGATCAATTTAGCGGCCCCGAAACAACTACAGTACATACTAAATTTCATAATAATCTTTGGAGCCTTTTCCAATATTTAGATTTTTTTTTTCAAAAACAGGAAAAATAATATAGAACATAATTTAGGGTTAAAATACTCGCAACGTGAACGAAGTTGTGGGTACAATAAGTTTATTATATTATTAATTTAGGCAGGACTTTATAAATAAACATATGCCGGTATTAACATAGAAATCAATTGAGTAACTGCGTAGTGAAATTGGAGCTATGGCTGTACAAACATAAAACATGTTTGCACAAACGTGGGAATTAGGTAAACCGCTCGATCTAAATGAGCCTCTTAAGCCATAGTGTAAACATCAATTTATTTAGTCAACATTGCCTGGAGCCACTCCTTAGACGGTACCTTAATGTTTAACATCGTGCGCAAGTTTACAGAGTATATTTGTTTAAAAGTTGTATGATTTCAAAAAGCATAGATCTTGGAGTGCTACTGAATTGAGTCACTGATTTATTCTAATAATTAACTAGAGTGTGGTAAGTTTTTAACACAGATTAAATCATTGCTGTTTATTAAGCCTAAACTTTATATTAAAACAAAGCCGAAATAGTCAAATCAAATCAAATCAAATCATCTTTATTTGCAGATTATGGGTCATATAAAGGTCTCAAAATTAATTAAATACAGTCGTAAACTGGCATAAGTGGCGTGCAAATGTCAAAAATATAAATTTATGAGTTACATAAATTAAAAAATCAGTCAAAATATAATAAAATATAAATAGTTCAGTCCAAATATTAAATTATAAAATTATGTAAATTAAAATAAAAAATGTCAAAAAGAAAATCATTATATACTACAATTAACTCAAAATTCATTGATATCGTAATAACATTGTTCCAAAAGATAATTAAATAATTTAATTTTAAATTGGGTAAAAGGTAGTTTCTTTAAATCGTCAGAGAGCTTATTATATAATGTTATCGTCATGCAGTAAATATTTTTTTGGAACAATGTTAGTCTTTGCGGGGGTAACACAAGTATTACTTTATTTCGGCGAGTTTTCTGCTTGAATAAATTAATATTTCTTTCTGCAAAAATACAAATTTCCAAGATATATAAGCTTGGTAAAAGTAATATCTTTTTTTTTAAACAAATGTTTTTTGTTTGATAATTCATACTAATATTGTAAATAACCTGGGTGACTGAGCCTAGTATTTAAAAAAAAAAGAAAGAAAACGCCAGACGACATGCGGGAATGGATTCCTGGTTTTGAACTTTCTTGGTCCGCCCGTTACCATTAGGCTATCATAGCTTCGCATTTGACAGCTCAAATATCATTTGCATTCAATTCTACATTTTAGATTTTTTCTTAATGCCCGAAAACAGGTATACACAGCATTTTTTTTTAATGGAAACCTAGCTAGATCGATTTTTCTCCCCCAACCCACAGAGTGGAATAAGGACTGGAGGATGATGATAATTTTACATAATTTACTTGATCTCCTGATGATGCTTCGGTTGCGGGGCGAAACAATTGTTGAGTTTGTGATAGTGAACGTGCTTGTGTATTGTGGTGGCGGTGGTGGAGGTTTGTGTATGTGTTTTTATGAATCCTGCATTTATCAGGCATGAAATGGATTGTCCACTCTACATTTGCCATTATATATATTTTCTATTTTACTTCATCGCGGATTATAGCAAAATAATTTTATTATTACTTTTGTTTTTTTTTTACATTGAATAAGGTATGATTGATAAATAAAAATCAAATGTGAAAAGTTACTTCTGTGTTCGATCCAAAATTTTGAACAGGTATTGGGGTTCGGTGATAAAGTTATAAAATCGCTTTGCGCTGCGTGACCGCACTCCCAACGGCTTCTGGGGGTGTTTTATTGAAAAAGTAGGAGTCGTGATCTGACTACGGGAGGGTCCGTAAAATATGAATAATGATTATAGAGTTCGGTGCTCTGCGTCTGGAAAAGATAATCACCATCGCGGAAGTCAAAGTTTATAACGTTATTACATAGATTCTGGTTTAAAGTTCGTTAATGCTCGGCTTGATGTCTCCATTTTTAATTTATGGTATTATAAAAAACTTTACTTTCGTCGTGAATTTTTTTATTTTTATATATTTTTTAATACTTAAAGCACATGTTCATCTTGATCAATATTGAAGTTTATGCCCGATTGGAGCGTATGATTTTAATTTTAACTGTGCAATAAAAAAATTCTAGTTAGACAAATTCTTGAATATGTGTTCCACTTATTTATAATAACTTATCGTGGTCGTCGCCGCGTGGTTTCGGGCTGAGTAGAATAGACCATCTTCATTTCTTACCGTGGTGTCGAAAAGAAGTTGACGTCAGGCAGGCGACCGGTTGTAAAATAAGTAGCCAAATCATGTAATTACATGTTTTAAAACATATTGTGCAGACTCCACTTAGTAATGGCAGGAGAATGATGAAAACTATCGTGGGTGGACTTTGCTCAAATCAAAAATAAAAATATGAATACATTTAAGTGAAATAAATTGCAATTAAAATTTTCAAAATAAACATTACAGTCATAAAGTTATGTTAAACATAAATTATGCAATGTGTATCTGATATAACTTACGAGGTGTTATATTGTATTTATAGATCATATAAATTCCAAGAACGGCGGTCGCGACTGTGCTTTGAATTGCGACACTTATTCTAAGTATGAGCCGGACTTTTTGTCACCTAAAGAGGCAATTAGCCGAAAGATCAAATTACACATATCAATCTGTAATAGATACTCCGTTGTTATTCTGTAAGACTATTCCCAACGTTTTACCTTCCAAGTAGTCGTGGGCGTGACAGCTTAACGTCTAACTGTATATCAAAAGGCTATTTACCAATCTGTCATTAGGCTAAATGAAAGCATAAAAACTCGTGTAATAGATGATGGGCTTCATTAATCACGCATTCATGGGTCCGTCAATCACCGCATAGCATCAACGCTTTGCTCCGATGAACAGGTTACCTACTTCGTTGGCTATCATTACATGTATTTTGCCTATAATTAACGAGGAAAACATAATTGATTGGTCATTTATTGGACGTAATTTAACGGCAATATAATACCAGTTTAGATATTTAAATTTGAATACTTTGTACAATATTTATAATAATTATAAACTGAGCTGTGAATTCATACAATTTTAATCGACAGTTGAGACCCTAGGGCCATGGAGTCGAAGACCTAAATTTTTTTAGACAATTATTAAAAATTTTTTTTGCCTCTTCAGGTGACAAGAGGGCTGGCCCCCTTTTCCCACAAAGAATCAGCTTAGCGATTCATCGCGGAAACTTTGCCAGCATTCTTGGGACGATTCCACGTGGGTATGATTTGTATAGTCCTAGGTTTACTTTAACTATTAAATGTGGGGGAAATAATCAAAAATAAGAACAGTAATATTAAATGGGATTATGGTAGTGCTAGTGTGGTGGTTTGTTGTTTGTTGTGCATGCGTTTAACGAATTCGCAAGCATAAAGTATAGAAACAATATGGCACTGTCACTACGGATGGATATGGACTAAGCTGGACGCGCAAACTTGAAAGGGATAGAGCCATTTAAGGTTTATACAGCCTCGTACAAGAACACTAAATCGTTTGGCGGCAGGGCTTTGCCGGTGGGGTTTTACTAAAATGGACAGAGCGGCTTCCTACCAGATCAGACAATGAACAATAACAAGTTTTATATAATTCGAATACGTGATAGCTAACTATCATAAAATAACTAGTATCATATGATACTAGTAACTGATATTAATAAAAGTTGAAGTATATCACACGCTTAGTATTAAAGTGACTTAATTCAAAATTAGGCTTAATTGAGCTAGATACATTGTAATCCTTATTTAAATGCCATCTTTGACATCATGTGAGAAACTATGGAAAAAATTGATGTTTTCTTGCTTTTACAATTTACGATTCTCTTTAACATTTACGAGTTTTGTAGGTCTTTTGAATTAGGTCACTTTAATACTAAGCGCGCAACATGTCCTTCAAATACTAACAAAAAAATGTAGCAAATTTCACGAAATAAAAATGTATTGGTTATTCAAAGGCCTAATAACCATTTGCATATTTAGTTGTAAAATCTTTTGGAACAAAGTCTTTGACCACCAACATCAGTTGTCTGTTGATTAGTGTAACATATCTGATAAAATTAAAGTATATAATACCGTTTAAAAGGTATTTTAAATTTAAATGATTGTATATACAGAAGATAGGTTAAATATATTTTCTATAAATCTTATAGATAGTATAAGCCCAAAACCTTAAGTAACTTTTTACAATTAATACTCAAAAAGAACAAAAATGTAAACAACAATAAATTATATTTGTCGCTAACAAAAAATCTAAGATTCCGTGTTTCAATTTATTAATATTGTATGGTTGTTATAGCTTATCATTAAGTTAATGTATTTAATTATGAAGTGAAATGAGTCAAACGGTTTTCCTCACGGAACGGTAATTTTTCAGCCAAAATACCTATAGACTAGGAGCCAACCGATATTAGTCTTGAACCGTAAAAATAAGTTAAAATATAAATTATTGAAATTATATTTATGCAGAATTATAATATTGCGTTAAAAAGACGGATTGTACTAGTCAATAAATATTCATTAAATTGTCTACTACTACTTAGTAGTTATTAATGTTACCAAGTATTATGGAGAGTCCAAAAAATATATATAAACTGATGTGTTATTTAGACGACACAATAATGCCAACTAGAAGTACCTAATCTTATGCTCTCAGAATAACAGAAACATCGGAAAGTGTTCGAAATGATTGTAACAATTAACTACATATATTCTCGTATATTTATTTATCTTATTGATCCGACAAGTCATTAAATTTAAGCGACGTTTTCTCCAACGAAGTAATCAGACGATATCATGTTTAGTACTATTAATACTCCAGAATTGCAGAATTCTGAGGCAGCTCATGTCACCTAATATTTAAACAGTAAAAGAAACATCATGTTACCATCTGCTCTAGTGTATCGAAAAAAAGGTGCTATTAGCACAACGTTCTCAGACGCCAGTAAAGTTTTTGAGTGTTAAATACTGCCCTCGCTTATTACATAAATTAAATTTTTACACTGCTAAAGCCATTAAAGTAATTTTTTTTAGTTGTCGAAAAACAATATGGTCAATGTAAGCATGTTTTTTTTGTCACCAGCTCTTAATTCGACCATTGTTTGCGTGGTGTTCAGAAATAAAAAAAATATCTTTATTGTTGTGGTAGACGGCGTGTTTTGTGATACAAGGATATATAACTGGACGATTTTGTTTCAAAGCGTGTTGATTGTAATGAGCGAGATAAGTGAGGCGCTATTATTCTCGGTTTTCATTTCGCTTAAACTTTAGGGTGTTAAGGAGAGGAATTTGTTCCGGATGCTTAAGTAAGAGTACAATTACGAAACAAGTCATGAGCAACAACACTGTAGAAAGCTGTGGTAACATGATTATGTTACCCATTGTAGCTTTTTTCATTAATGCGGATACCCGTTAAAAGTAATTTTATACTTTATAAATACTTAATTTTTACAAACACATTCAGTTTTTATTCTTATTATAAATATTTGTAATTTATTGATTATTTTAATTTTTGAAATATATTTACCAGTTTCCTATGAATAAACAAAATTAAGTATTGTTTTATATTTACGATTTGTCGTGAAAAACGACTAAGGTAAGATGATCCACCGTGTGGTATACGGCTGAATAGAATAGACCACTTAATAATAAATATAAATAAATAAATATAATGCTTAATAATAAATTATTCAATGCAATATGGCAAAAAATTTAATTCATCAATTTGGATAAGAAGGGTACATTCTGTGTTGTTAACAAGCTACTATGTATATTTTATGATAGAACCTGATCTTGTAAAATAACATTGAAAGTGCTTAAAAAATAATTTGGAAGTTGGCCAAGTGCCGTGCGATTCGCAACTAGTGGCGGATTGCCCTAGAGTACGGAGAGAATTATATTATTTTACATAGTACTGAGACTGTTAACGTGTTAAATACTAAGCCATTAAATTGAAACTAAGTAATATTCGCTACTATTAACATTTTAATCGTTAATACTAAAAAGCGTAGTCATTGTAGTGGACGCAAGCCATTATTGGATATTTTATTTTTATACAATCAATATGAATTCGATTAGCAACAGAAGCTGATACATACAACCTAGTATGCTATTAATGATTACATAAATCAAAAGTAATAATAAAATTATTTTGTTAAAATCCGCGAAGAAGTAAAATAGAAAATATATATAATGCTAAATAACACGCATGACTAATAATACGACATGTAAAGAAAGAACAGATTGCCCTAAGCCGATAGCATTATGTTTTATATATGTTATGTTTTAATAGTAAGCTCGCAGAGAACCGTAAGATTCAAGCTAGCCAGTAAAGCGTGGGGCATAAATATCCTTTGAAGAAACATTCAGCCATGAACTATTGGTTGGTACATAAACAATTACTCTAAAATCGAGGTCAATAAAGTTATAAGAGATTACCTATTGTATAAATTTTCTTTAAGCCAAAGCTAAAAGTTGCAGACAAATAAAAGTCGGTGTCAGACGAAAAAAAGATATTATTACAACATAAAACGATAGTTCGGCAGTTTAGCTCTGCGAAGTTGTGAGACTACATCCGAGCCTCTTTTATTATGTTTCCGTGCCCGAACATCACTACTTTATTACTCACAAAATGTTGGGCTATTGACAACTATTTTGGCTGACTTTCATCTTTAGAATCATAAGCACGTATTAGTTCAAATGAGGTCAGACAACATTTTTTAATGTTTTTGTACAGGTACTAGTTTTTAGGACTATTCAAGGTTACGTCATCATCCATTCCTCCTTAACGTTTCAATGCTTGTTTATTGCTTTTATTATTTAGAAGAATATATATTTATCTATTTAGCTTCGATATTTTAACACGTCTATGGGACAACCAGTACTATGTATCAAAATATTATTTAAAGAAAATTCTGCTCTATTTTCTTAGTTCTTCTTTTAATTTTGTGTTAATTTAGGATAATAAATATAGAATATAAATATATGGGACACTCAAACACGGTCGTCTGTCCTCAAAGTAAGTAACTTAATACTTGTGTTAAGTGTGACAGACAACTGGTGAATATATATATATATATATATATATATATAATTTTAAATACGTACTTAAATACAAATATACACCCAGGCTCGAAGAACTAACAAATTGTTTATAGAAAATGTTGGCCTTCGGCGGGAATCGAACCCGCGACCCGTGGATCTGAAGGTAGGGTTACTACCACTGCGCCAACAGGCCAGTGAATTAAATATGGATGCGAAGAAGATGAGATAAGATGAAGAGAAGATACTGAGGCTGATACAAAAGCCTACTATACTGTTGAAGATTAGTGAGATGATATGAATACGTGGATACAGCTACTGTCCGACCCTGTACAAGATAGTAATGACTTAATGTAACTTGTAGTTATAAGTATTTTTTTGAAAAGAGCATTTGCAGAGTTTGTTGCTGGCTCTTCTCGGTAGGAACAGCTCTCCGAACCAGCAGTAGAATTGATGATTCAAAACTATTTGTTTACAAGGTTTTTGAATAAAGAAAATTTTGAATGTGTTTCTAGAATTCTATAGTATAAGAAATAAGTAAGTTGTCATAAAAAAATTCAAAAAATTAAAATTTCATGTATCTATTATATATAATTTAAGATATAATAGATCTAATACAGAATGTTATCAAAAAGGTGAGGAACACAGTTTTGTCGACAAATAACAGTTTAACAAACTAGTATAGGCTAACGGAAAATTGAAAACAAAAACATCCCCACCTGAAATCATGAATATTGTAGGCAAAAAACATATCGAAAGCAATCAAAAACCAATACAGGACAGTCAACAATCTCGATACAAGATCTCAATATCTCAACACAACCGAAGTAATTCTCTCGATATATGGCATGCAATAAAATACCGATGGGAAATGGAAAAGCAATCGGCAGAATCCACACAATCATAATACGGCAACAGAATATGAATTTCTGAACCCTTGCGGCAATAACATACGTAGATATATATGTAATAAACATTACCAACATAAACATTTTATGAGTAGCCATCTCATCAATATTATATCGGAAATCATAAGGTTTGCTTCGCGGGCCCAGAAAAAACCTCTAACATTTTCTGCGTGCGTCTATCATTTTTCTTCAGATAGGATTTATTTTTATATCCTAATGTACATACTGTTTTTTTTTGAGGTTGTTATTATTTATTATCTTTTCCTTTTTACGCTTTATATCAACTCCATTAACTTTATAAGTATTTTAGGATTACTTCTTTTTCCCGATTATTTTTTGCTTTATGGTTAAATTGTAAATATAAAAAGATTTTTAATTGATTGATTGAGGCAAATTAAAATTACTATCACAATAACTTCAGTGCTTTCAAAAGAAAATATATGTAACATATTAAGACTAGCGTGTAGGTATCTTGGAGTATCTGTATTATAGCCTGATTGTTGAGAAAGGCTAAAATTAATTCATTACGGTTTTATTTAAATTCTCACAAATACATATTCGCGATACACTGATTTCCACACGGGTGAAGCCGTGCACACATCTAGTATAGTAATAAAAGCAGAAAGATAAATATGATAACAAATATAAATAATGAAACATATTTTCTTTGATACAACACTGTTTCGGAACATACTACTTAACTGGAAATCCAATCTATCACGCTATTCCGTAATGCCTAATACCATTATCTAATAATAACCACATCAATTAATCCACGAATTCATGCGTAGCCCTAATACGATTTGTCCAAGACGCAATGTAGTACGTAAGCAAAGCGGATAGCAAAGGCGAGTTGATTTGATCAGTTCATTTGGAGTCTGACTGGAGTTCTCCCAATACATGGCACGACTGGATGAACTCGATTTCGATCGTAAATAGGGGCAAGGGTAGTATTATTGAAGCGAGATTAACTTGTTCGTAAATCTAGCGAATGCAGAAATTGGGGTCTGCATTTGATTTTGAACTATTGGATTACGCAGTATCAACTACTTATTTAAATTTGAAAACTATCATATATAAATATACATCAACATACTTAATCTTACTAACCTTTGACTAAAACTAAAGGGATTCTAACTTTAAGCTTTAAGCTTTAGAAAGTTTTCTTGGCAAAATTATATATTTAGAATTAGTGTATCAAAGAAAAGGCCAAATAATTTTCTTCCGTTCTCATTTTATTTATTTACATGATAAAAATGTCACACATTATATACGCATATTTCTATTAATTCTAATATGAGTGTAGTAAAACGCGTGCAGTAAAATTAGCTGTGTGGTATCCAGATAAGTAGAATAACCACTCAAATTGCTTACCCGTATATACACCGTATGGTATCCAGCTGAGTAGAATACACCACCCTCAGTTCTTACCGAGTTGTCATAAAAGGTAACTAAGGTAAGTTGACCCACCGTGTGCTATCCGGTTGAGTAATAGAACACCCGCTTTGTTACATCGGTGTCGTAAAATACGACTATGTTAAGATGACGTCAGGCGGTCAGTTGAAAAATACTTAGCCAAATCATGTAATGTATATGCATATAAAATGTTGTGCCGATCCCACTAATAGTGGGATAAAATTTTAGCATATAAATCGACATTAGAAAATATAAATAGATAAAAGTTGTTTCTAACAAAATATTCATCGTTAAATATTAACTTAATTCTTAAAATGACTTTTCATAATATCGCATAGTTTCTGAATATACCCTCGGTGAATCTAGTGAATAGACTACGGGAGGCTGAGTGAAATTGACAGATTTATTTGCGTTCGGATAAACCGGGATTGCAATGGCTGAATTTTTTACAACGGCTGACTCACGCGGCTCGCTCGCCATGTATCGCGTTGGGAATAATTCCATTCGAGTCCTGACAATTGTTCACTAGTGTTCCGTGTTGCGATTTATAATGCAATCTTCGACGAATACGTTTCGTAAAATAAAACCTATGTGATATTTACAGTGTCTAGTATGTAAATTAACAATCATCATCATCCCCCTGCCCTTTTCCTACTCTAAGTGGGGTCGGCATAACATGTTATAAACATGTTGTCACATGATTTGGCTGCGTTTTTATGACCGGCCGCCTGCCTGACGGTAAGTTACCATAGTCGTATTTTACGACACCTCGGTAAGAAAAAGGGTGGTCTATTCTACTAAACCGGATGCCACACGCTGGGTCAACTTACCTTAGTCGCCTTTGACGACACCACGGTAAGAAATGAGGTTGGTCTATTCTACACAGCCGGATACCACACAGTGGGTCGACTTACCTTAGTCGCCTTTTACGACACGTCGGTAAGAAATGAGGGTGGTACTATTCTACTCAGCCGGATACTACACGGCTTAGTATGTAGATTAACAATATCTAGGTACCTATATTAATACATGGAAGAGCTGACAGGTGCGGCTTATACCATTCGCAGAAAATTGTTTAATTAATTAAATTTATAGCATTAGGCGTTACTTTACGAAGCTCCATTTTATATATTTATCTTTTACATATGTTCGCCGTGTCCGGTTCGATAAAATAGACCACTTCTTACCAAGGTGTCGTAAAGGGCGACTAAGATAAATTTACGTCAGGCAGACCTAAAATACTTAGCCAAATCACATCATATCAAAATATGTTATGCTGACCCTACTTAGAGTAGGATAAGAAGGATTATATATGTATGTATGATATGATATGTGTATATATATTTCCGTATATTTTTTTTAAGAACATCATTTAAAATAAGATTTTTTTTTAAATACTGCAGATGGAACTAGACTACTACTGTATGTAATCTATATGTAATGTAGGTTAAAAAATATAGTTAATACTAATTACTTATTTTGACAACCTCCGTTGTCCACAAGTGCTATTCAGCCTAGACTTGTTTCTGACGACACATATTCAAAAATTACTTATCTTTAATTTAACGGGGTGTTGTTTGTAATTCTACGCGAGTTAGTAACCAACGGTTAGTTGAATATAAATTATAAGATACTAGCGGGTGAGGTACGGGTTGAGTTTAACTTAAAGATTGTTCGAAAATTTCATTAAAATGGATCCAGCTGTTTCGGAGTCTATAAGAATCATATTTTCTCTTATACCTTTATTAAGTTAAGGTTAAGGGTTTCAATAGAAGTGGTCGTGTGACGTAAAATATTCAACATTATATACAGACTTCCCCGCATTGTGTCAACTCAGGTAAAGCGTCGAATATTTCCATCTCTAGGGAAATCATCACTTTCCGCCGCAAGTTCTTCCGGTATCCAGTATCTTAAACCCCGAACGCGCCATCAAAAGCGAATTGTGGTGAGAGTATCGATTTTATATACACATAAAATTCGCCACATCAATATAACCATGTATTTTAACGGATTCTTCAGATTTTATTCACATTTCTGAGCGAGGTAGAAATGCTATTTTTACGTATCATAATACGTGGCAGTGCTTTTACAGTTTATTTATATAAGGCTGTATAAACAAATTAACATTTTATGATAAGTTTAAAAGAAATTGGGTAAGTAGTAACGGCCTCTTACTATCTTCCACTGTTCCTGGGTTCCTTTCTCCTTTTTGGAGACAAGGGTTTGAGCTTACGAGTAGACCCACCACGTTCCTCTAATGTGAAATTGGTAGGTCCTCATATCCCCCAAATTTTGTTAAGATATGCAGGTTTCCTCACGATGTTTTCCTTCATCACAAGGCTGTAATTAGGCTGCCTCTTGAAATAAATTTAATATTCGTGACATAAAAAGTTTTATGGGTATAAGAGTGAGAGCTGTGGTAGTCTAGCGGTAACACCGTGCGACTCTTTCGATGAGGTCACGGGTTCAAACCCGAGCAGACACCAATGAGGTTTTCTGTTAAAACTTATGTGTCTAATTGATAATTGCAATTTATCACACGCTTTTCGGTGAAGGAAAACATCATGATGAAACCTGCATATCTATAGAGAATTCTGGACATATGTGTAACCTACCAATCTGCGTTGGAGCAGCGTGATAGGTCTTAGCTCCAATCGTTCTCCTCAGCAGTGGGATAGTAACAGGCCGCTATTTACTTACTTACTAAGTGTAAGTATTCAACAGAAAAAGGACTATACTGTCTTTGACGTGCGTTACAGAGTAATCTTACAAAATAGGAACTCTTAATAATATTTAAACTCGTACCATTTATTCATTCTTCATATCAAACCATTGTTAGTTTAGGATAGCGACCCCGTGTAACTTCAAAAATATTTTATAACAATGCGCGGACCACCCTACTCGTTCACCATCATTTTAAAACGATCGACATGGTTATATTTTTGTTTTTTTCGTTGTTGATTTTTGTTCAGGTCGCACCTTGTAAAAGTATGGCGAGTCTAAAAGCCTACTGCATAGGGTTTATGATGGCTTAAAAATAATCTATGGATATAGTTAGGTTGCAAGCTTTAGCAGAAATTTTATTTCCGATTCAAATATTATCGTGATTATGCAACTTACTAATACTAAAAAAGGCAATCGACTAATTTAAAAGGAAATGGCGAGATAGTACAAAATTTAAGGCAGTTTTTATCTATCTATCGAATTTCACTACAATCGTTGGGCCGTTTAAATTTACAAGATTAACTCATTTAAATAATTAAGATACCGTATTTCATACTTACATTAGCTTCGTACATTAATAAATAAATCATTATAATTTAGGTCAAGAGCAATATTAATGTAGTTCAGGTCAACCATATTTTGTGTACGAATTTCGTATAGCATCAAAAATCCTATCTCTTCATGCAATTCCATTAGCTCGGATTGCTGACTCTCCAACATACCAAACGTATCTACGCAAATTGAAGGAGGAAAAAACTTTGATGTAGAATCTCGTCACTTCAATTAGGTTTTCGTGTAATCACAACTCACTTTTTCGTGGATTTTCAGCAAAGAAATTGGCAAGCCGTCAGCTTTTTTATGTTGTTTTGGCACGTTACCAAGAAATAACATTTCATCTAGTCACATTTCGTCTATCTTTTGTGATAGAATCTGGTTAAATGAATCTATAATTTTCTTATTTTGCACTGGTGGGAAATAGAACTATATACTGTACTTTTAATGAAGGTGAAAATTGTGTGTATGTATTAACGTATTAATAACGGCTTAATTAATTATAATTAAGCCGTTATTAAAGCTTACAATTTACAGTTAGTCATACTTTGAATAATTTATAGAATTAGGCGTAAGTCAGTATAATTATTTTGTTATAATTCTCGATAAAGTAAATAGAAAATATATGTAATGCTTAATGTAGAATGGACTATCCATTTCCATACCCGATGAATGCAGGATTCTTAAAAACACATGCAATTACCTCCACCACCGCCACCACAATACTCAAGGACTACGCACGCAAAGATTTGTGATTTTGTCGTCGAGTCTATCTCCTGAAGATGCTTCGGTAACGGGGCAAAACGATTGTTGAGTTTGTGATAATGAAATTAAATTGTAAAGTGACAATTTAATTTCTATTTAAAAGCGGATTATTATTACTGGCTTGAGCTATATTATTGTTTCGTTTTCCTTTTACCGACCCCTAAAATTTTAGTTATCAGATCTATATATGATAACTTTGGGTGGAAATAATTTAAACGCCTTATTAACGTATGAGATTTTTTATTTTTCCAAAGTATTAAAATAGTGGATTTATGATTATTGCACTAAGCGGTGTAAATTAAGAATGAAAACGTTGGTAGTAAAATACAATAACGACGTTATGATGTTTTCGCAATGTGCTATCTATGCCATAAAGTCGTAAACATTTTATGGGTTTTGTTCGGTTCGCACGTGAAGATGAGTCTAATAACCACTGAATACGAAAGCCTTACTTTACAAATTAGCATAGTAAGGACTCTGTCAGTACCGCTCTTTATGTTTATGATGAGTGCTTTTTAGTAAATCTAACGTGAAAGGAGTAAAAGTTATGGAATTCATAGTGAAACATTCTGTTCTCTATTTGTATACCACACACGTGAAATGATCAATAAACCTTTGAATATTGATATGTTCTAAACGTGATAATTATTTTTGATAATAATGGAACGATAAGCCGTTATAGCAAATTGTGTATTGCGTAAAAGCTACGTGTGATTCTTAGCAGATACCAATGACTTTTTCTTTTAACACTTGTGTTCCTTATTATTATATACTCTATTGAATGATGAGCCGTAATAGCCAATAGTGGAAACGTGTAACCCTTACCATGAGGTAACTGGTTCAAACACTGAGCAGTTACCAATGAGTTTTGACTCGCCATGTGGTATCCAGCTAAATAGAATAGACTACCGTCGTTTCTTACCGAGCTGTCGTAAAAGGTGACTGAGGTAAATTGACATCAGGCAGGTCGTAAAATAACAATCCAAAACATGTAACAAAATGTTTAAAAGATTGTGTGCTGACCTTACTTAGAGTGAGATGAGGGCAGGAGACTGATGATGATAATGGGTTTAAAATAATGATTGTAATAACATTTACAATAAATATAGAAAATAATTAAACATTTCTCTTATAACAAGATACTTGTTAAAATACTCATTAAAATTTTCTTTAGCATTTGTAGTTTACGCTTAACTTAGGTTGTTAGATGTCTAACCAACGAAATTATATTCGTATTTGAGGACACAGTATGCTAACATTGGGACCGACTTAATCAAGAGTGGGTTAATCCCTTCTCGTTAACGTAAGACTTACGACATTGGGCTAACGTTAGTCATTAGTCGAACTTAGTTAAGGGTATTCATAGTACAAATCGGGCAACACAGGCGGTATACAAATGTGGAGCAATCATTATTTAAGCCGACAGTGAAATAAACAGTAGTAATTCCACAAATCCCGGTAAGAGGCGGCGCGGGGCAAATTAATGAGTTGCAGGCGGAACATGCCCGTAGTTGTTAGTCACGTGGGATTATAATATGGAAGCGTAAACTTGCTTTATTAGGCGTGTTTGTTCCCTTTGTACCGGACAAGGTATTATTGCACTTTGTTACTTAAGATTGTCGCGCTGAAATTTAGCGCGAAGAAGACAACTTTTGGAATAACATCCTGTTCGTTGTCACTAATTGGTATGTATACAGAAAGAGCAATTCTTTATGCTCAATTGTTAAAATCATAAAGACAATCAATTTTTTGTCATTTTACATTATAATATTAAAGCAGCTTTACCACTTTGTACTGAATAAGTTAAATTTCAAGTCTTAATAACCTGAAAATGCTAAATCGTAGGACAAAAGAAAATGTAACGTAGAATTTTTTTTTTGCGTTAATTCATTACCTTGCTGCTTAATTTCCGCCCCTTATCTTATCCAAATTTTTCGTATTTTTACCGTACGTGCCTTTTATTATACTGTAGATTTTTTATGTATTTCCTTATACTTATTTCTTTCGGTTATGTATCAAAGGTTTATCTCAGAAGTTTCAAATTAGTTTTTATAGTAAGCATTAGAGAGCTCAATATCATGCACACGATAGAAAGAGCTAATGTAAAAATGAGGAGCATATAGAGGAGTACATTTTTTCACTAAATTAGGTAAGAAGAAATGTGTAGACGGAATGGAGCCTCGGAAATAGCTCAATGCTATGAACTGCTAAAGTAAAATTGCGATTGACAAATGAAACGATAGATGTGATGTGAAATGCCGCACTGAAAGAGCAGTTGAATTCGAATTTTCCTTAACATTTTAATCAGAAAACAAGGAAACCTGAAATTATTTCTAAACTAAACAAAGAACTCGCTTATATGATCAGAAAGCGACTCTGCTGGGGAATTTCAAAGAGACTACGCTGGCAGTAACGATAAAGAGAAGGTATTAGGGAAAATAGAATTATTTACACAGTAATCGTAACCTTGTTATATGGGTATAGAGTTCAAAATTCCAAAGCGGCTTTAACAAACGAAATTGTAGCGAGAGAAACTACGCAAAAGGTACGCCGTTATTGCGACGCTTGTACTAAACAGGTGGATAAATTATTAACACACGTGTAATTTACGCAGTTGTACGAAACTACCTTTAAGATCCTAAACAAACAGAGGGAAGGATTATAACATAATACACTTTGTATGATTGCATAGGTGTTTTGAGATAACAATAGAAATAATTATGATTAAGTCTTTTGATAAGATATTTCTGTATTAAAGATGTTAGTCTCGTTAAGGAGTTTGATTTAGAAATTATAATCGAATTTATTAATTAATTATTGGATATAGTAAAATATTGAGTCTATGACGTCGACTTTAATGTTACAATACTCTCAATTATGTATTGCAACTTTTATCGTTTACTTAGTTCCTGAGATTAGTGCGTCTAAATGTGTGGGGTCGACACAACATGTTATAAACATGCTGTAACATGATATGGCTAGGTATTGTACGACCGGCCGCCTGCCTGATCTCAACTTACCTTAATCGTCATTCACGATACCTCGGTAAGAAATGAATGTGGTCTATACTACTCAGCCGGATACCCCATGGAACGAAGACACTCCAAAAAAAGTAACTAAAAAACTAAAGTAACCTAAACCTTTCGGACGAATTAAACTACTTTTTAATAAAAACCGTACAAAAATCCGTTCAGAAGATTTAGAAAAAATCGATGTCATATAGACAGACAGACTTGGGGACTTTGTTTATTAAGTACAGAAGAAACATCAAGACCTATTTGAGTTACTAAAAATTATAGGTTGTTTAATCGAGATTTTCTCTAAGTGCTTGTTTACTGGCTTACGTTGACACGAACTGACGTAGCCCGCCAAAACGTTGTCAATGGCGGCGATAAAATTTGATAGGGCCGCTGCTTGCCAGGATTTTCTATCTAGGGACGTTCTACTTAGTCATGTTACTGTCAATAAAGTAAATATGATTTAAAAACCTTTTAGATTTTGATATTAAGAGCAGTAGAGTTAAAGCCTTAATATTTTAAAGGTCTGTAACAGGTAATGTTTTAGATATAAGGTAATCGATCTGTAAGTGCTTTTACTTTTAAACAAAGAGTTTCTAATGAGTTTCTAATGGATATATTATGTGTATATATTTTCGGCATCTTGCCGTGTATATATGCAGTATATATGCAGTATATGCAGTATATAGTACGTGCAGCGTACTAACCTACCTCACCTTACCTTAGTCGTATTTTACGACACCTCTGTAAGAAAGAGGGTGGTCTATTCTACTCAACCGTACGTTGACGAAAGTTGACCACACGGTGGGTCAACTTACGTTAGTCACCTTTTAAGACACCTCGGTAAGAAATGAAGTTGGTCTAATCTACTTAGCCGGATACCACACAGCGGGTTAACTTACGTTAATCGCTAAATCGACGAAAAGTTTGTAAAGTATTAAATTAAGTTTGAGTAATTAAAGTAAGTTTGAAAGTATTTGATTTTTTATTTAATAAGGATGTTTTAAATTAAGCTTAATTATGCATACAATTAATAAATTAGTTTTAAACTATCAAATGCATTAAAATGAATGATTAAGGTATCGTTATATTAGAAACATAAAATATACAACGTGACTATAATAAATACTCAGTGTAATTGAAATTCAACGAACGTCCATGAAAGGGAAATAGAAACAATAGGTTATTTAAAGCAGGATATTAATGCATTAATACAAAGAGATGAGAAACAGTTGAAAGCAATAACAACTGTATTTTATATGTAATTGAATTAAACTTTTTTATCTCTCCCCTCTTATTCTATAGCAAAGTATAACAAATATTATAAAATTTCTTTTGTGAATAACTAGACTTTCTTATTAACATAATTCACACCTAGTTCACTAGGCTAATAGAAATCTTTCCATTGAATAATTTCATGAATTCCATGAATTGAATAGGTTTTTAAAGTTTTTAGTCAGTTATTTATAAAATAATTTTGTTAAGTAACACCTACTCTGTAAAAAAATTAGAAATAATTTATATCATTATTATTAATATCCTACAAATCTTTCTGAGCAGTGGTGCGGTCAAAATTAGAAGACAACGTTCCAAGAAATCCGTAAAACTTCTATGCTTTAGTCTCGCATTTTGCCTTAAACCTAATCTGGTCACTGTACCAGCTGAGTGAACTTATACAAGCCAGTATCGCCAACCGTAAACTCAAATCATTAATTAAGAGATTCTATTAATAATATTTTGCTGTGGTATATAATGCAATGACAGTAACGAAAATCATTATAGGCTATTGTTGATGGAGGAACCATCGTTTGTTTGGTAACTAAGTTTCGTTGTTTAAACTTAGTTTAGTTCGCCGCTACGTATTTAACTTTAGACAATGGGGGTCGCTCTAAAAGGATACGCAATTAGAAGGTATTAGTATAGTCATTAGTGTTAATTCATGATGTTATACGTTTATTGTAACATACAATTGGTTCTAGTTTACATATGAAAGCACCTAACCAGAAAGAGATGTTTAAATTAAAGAAGAAATAATTTTAACTTTGAAGCAGTGAATGTATAAAAACCAGCTATATTTTTTTTCCATCTTTAATTGTCATACTGTATCGGATTCTGTGCAACACTGTCAACAAACGTCCGCCGCCGCCCCACCTAAGAGTCACGAGTTAAGGGTTACAATATCACTGGAATGACTACAATATCTTACTTAATATTATAATTGCGAAAGTTTGTGAGTATGGATGTATGTTTGTTACTCTTTCTGCTGAACCATTATCTATGAAATTTGGCACATTACTCCTTATACATCGGAATAACATATAGCCTATAGCAATCCTGTTAATTCTACAGGAATAGGATGACATTAAAAAGCGCCATCTATTATTAACCTATCACTTGATAACAATCCACGCAAACGAAGTTGGTAAAAGCTAGTAATATCTAAGATGAATAGAGTAATAACCAGCTATACTTTAAGTTCCAGCCGCGATAACATCTTGTAAAAAACTCATGAATATGGGTCCTGTATGGGCTTGAAGCTAATCGGGCTCACCCGATGAAATGAGACTTGAGTATAGCTGGTTTCTGTATATTAACTATGACTACCGCTCACGATATTTTAACCTCAAAAAACTTTTAAGTACTAAGATCTGAAGCGCTTTATCGGTTGTAAGTATAATGTCTACAACAAACTTATCAGTAAAACACATTCCGCTACATGGGAAGGCGTGGGTATATCGGACGAGAATAATAAATTGCATTTCTGGGTACTCACATCACTTAGCACCATACGTATATCATTCAGTATACATAATATGGACACAACATATCCAAGTGAGATTCTTTGCAGCGGTGTTAAAAAACAATTATCGATAATAATAACGTTTAAGCTGAAAATCTTATCTTAGTCACTAAGTATACAAATAAATGCAAGGGCATCGTAGAGCGTTTTACGTACATCGTCTTAAGGGTGTTCTCTGTAAGGCCGGACCAATATTTAGGGTGACGTGTACTCGAGAAATTCTGATATGATTACAGGACACGACCAACGTTGGAAGCCTGTGATTCTTCTTCTTGATGATCCCCTTCTTCTGATTGATCTTCTTCTTCGCTGATGTTGTATGCTTACTATATATTTTTATGTAGTGGCTATCATAATTTGACTATTGGAGACCCTTCGAGGCACCTATTTTTTGGTTGTTTGATACCACAGTATTGTGGCTGGAATCAACTGTTTTAAGGTAATTGTTATGTATATTGTTAGTAAGTTGTCACCTCGTTCATTACCTCGTTTATTAGATTGTGTCGGTAAATGCCTTCTTCACCTACCAGTGACGCTTATTTGTCGATAAACCCACCCAATGACTAGTCAACTGTGCTATACTATGATTAGTCAAGTCATTTCTGAAAAATCACTCGAGTCCTCTTTTATTTGTTATTGGGTGTCAAAAGAATGCATGAACAGTAATGTTAAGGTTGCTATAGGTAAGAGTGGGATCAACAATTCAACTGCGAAGCTTATTATTATAAATAATCGTAGTAAAGGACGATCTAGACAAGTATCTAAGTCAAAGTAACATATTATTTATGTCGCGAGTATTCACATAAAATAATTTGTCTCTGCCCCATAACGCCATTAATATGTTTCGAAAACGTCATCCTCTCTGCAAGTGTCTGAGCCGGGATTGAACCCACGCACCTGATTTGCAACCGGCTTACGGCAAGTAGGAGGTACAGTTATCGTTCTTCGGTTGATGGTATACTTTTAAACGTTTTGTTCAGGTATATTTAAAACTATTATGACGAAAGTTTATATTACTTTACTCAGATAATCAGTGATATTTACTCTTTATTATATTAACTTTTATAAATACATGTATTCTATTCATTATTATATTATTAAATGGTCCATTTTCTGTTTGTTATTATTGGTTAAGTTTTAAATTAATTTTTAATTTAATTCACTGTACAATTCAATTCAATTTTCCTCTTTTTTAATTTTAGACTGATTGGCCACCTATTAAGCCCACCATTACAAATTATGTTGTTTTTTATTTTTATTATTATTATTGCTTTTTTCGGTCTGACACAGCAATTCATATGCGGTTACGGAGCGATTGTACAACCGCTTGATCGATTGTAGAGATTGTCGTAGTGAATGCTTGTAGTGCTTGTTTACTGTGTTCATAGTGCCGGTGTTATATGATACGAGCGGTAACTAATCTTATATGTATAAGGCATGTGAACGGTTTCTGCTTCCTTCACTTAGCCTTACGTAGATTTTCTTAACAAACGCGGATTATAACAAAATAATACAATCATAAAATTTGAAAAAAATTAAACTCAATTATAGCAGAGCATAACTGGTAACTATTTTGTGCATCATTCGGAATTTTGAAATTGACTTATCAACAACTCTGCACTCAAAAACAAAAAAACATCCCATCCACCAGCGCTCGCTTTTTACTTTTAGGGCTTAGATTAAGGGTTGTTTATAAAAGATACAATTCCACACACAAGCTAAGTTATATTATCAAATATTCACAAGAAAAATGAACCTTTTAGTATAGAAATAGCGTTGAAAATTTCATGCAACGACGAAGCTTTCGTAGACATATCTATTAAGATGAGAAAAGCCGCAGACGGTCTACACTACGTACACTAAGCAACGCGTACTACAGAACAACAAAAAGCGTTATGATTTTGTGCATAAAGTGCTTTATTGCTTGAAATATTTAAAAGCTTGTTGCTTAGTGTACATAAGCACACATCTCGGTTGTTTGCATTTATCTTTGCACAGCAAGTAATTTCAAGGCCTGGATAGTAGCATGCCGGTGTATTTACAATTTGCATTGCGGTTCGAGGCGAGGTATATTTGGTATCCTCTCGAAATCCTTATTATGAGAAAGTCTCGTTAAGTCGCAGAGATGAAGATTGGGCCTACGCATGGATATTAATATTGGCGGTAGGCTGTTTTGGTTATATGAAGGTATTAAGATTCAGAGCGGAGAATATTATAACGAAATTCGTTCTATATTTTTGGTGTAGGAGGCAAAGTAAAAGCTTTAAGAGGTTAGAAAACACGCGTAGAATATGAAACCTTTTAAGGATTTTAAATAGAAATGTTATATATATGTTCTCTTCGGAAAGAATATAAAGCACCTACATACTTCTTATGGCTTCATACGTGATATTACTAGCATGTAATGTCAGTTTTATTACGATTATATATTACGATATACCTATCACTAATGTCTTTCCATAATACAAAAGTAATAAAATTGCAAAATGTAGTAAAGAAATACGGAAAAAAAGCGCGGAAAATAATAATAATAACATAGGTAATAAAACAAAAGTGATCATCATCCTCTTGCGTTTATTCCACTCTAAATGGGGTGGCACAACATGTTATAAACATGTCACATAATTTGGCTACATATTTTAGACAGCCTGTCTGACGTTAACTTACCTTAGTCGTATTTTACGACACCTCAAAAAAATTAGGGTGGTCTATTCTACTCAGCCGGCTATCACACAGCAGGTTTACTTACTTTCGTCGCCTTTTACGACACCTCGATAAGAAATGAGGGTGGTCTATTCTACTCAGCCGTATATGTAAACGGCATATGAAAAATGATATTTTCATAAAATAATGATAAAACAAAAATAATATTTTCATTACTTTAATTATGGGGATAAACATACAAAAAACGAACATATAATAATTTATAGAATTAGGCGTTACTTTGCGGAGATCTATAATACAAAAGTAATTTAGTATTGTGGTGGCGGTGGTGGAGGTTTGTGCATGTGTTTTTACGAATCCTGCATGTATCAGGTATAAAAACGAATTGTCATCTCTACATTTAGCATTAAAAATATTTTCTACTTTTACTTCACCGCGGATTAAAACAAAAAAAAATTATCATTCCTTTTGAACATATAACTGTTATATCTCATTGGACAAACCTACAATTTTTCATATATATTTCACCGCCGTATGTACAAACTTCTTATCATTGTGAGACGCTTCTCACGTTTTATAACATCTTGTACGACTCTTGAAGTTAGTGCGGTTCCTTTATGTCATGTTCTCCTTTGTAAGAGCGCCTTCCGCTGTACTCGCTTTTGTAGAGTTTTAAGTAGTGCCACGAGTTTTCTACGAAAGTTTTTGATGTATGAGATAGGCAGCTAGATTCACCTCTTAATTTTAAAAATATAGTACCTTTACGATGAACTATTTTTAATTCGATACTAGCTTATACCCGCAATTTCATTCGCGTGGACTGTATTCTTGGGATTATTAGCTTCTATCGCTCACGGACTATATTCTTGTGATTAACAGTAGCTTCTGTCACTCACCAATCCTGCAAATAGCCAAAAATCAGATTGATCTGGAAAGACTGAAAGAGATCGTTTTTTTGGGAGCATAGTTTTATAGTTAGTCTCTAGTATATATCCCGAACATTTTTTTTAGCAATTTTGATCACAAATTATAAGTAAACTTGTTAATCCCTCCAGTTAAGCTAACTGCTTGTATTAGGAGTGGATTCACGCCTTTAGTATAATGACACGACCTCTCGAAATCAAGTCCTTACCTTAACCGTTCCGCTACCGCCGCTTATATTAATTAATTAAACAGAGCTAAGTTAAATTTATTTTACGGCTACCGCTGATTCAGTTTTAACTGATAATACAATATTTTAAACACTTCAAATACACATATCTAAACATTTTGACCATTGACTTGCGCGTGTTAAGTGGCCTAATTGAACAAAACAATGTTTTACCAGGTTCGATTACAAGTGCACTCTAAATTTGAACAAAGCGATATTAAGGTTTGTGTGATATATTTTAAGAGCTAACTTATACAACAATTTTCTTTAGGAAAGAATCTGTAAGAACACATTCTTTTATAATCAACTATTGCAGTATCTAAAGAGAGCCTGAATTATAATTAAATAATAATTTTATCTTTTCCTTGAAGGTGCAATCCTATTTTATTGGATACCTAAGGTTTAAACAGAAGTGCATTGAGTGAAATCTAAAGTGTATTAAGGTTTCTATATGGATTAGTACCTCAATGCTAAATTGATTGGAGTAATGGAATGAATGCAATCAAACTTGGCTACAGTCACTTCAAAAACATACCAAAAATCTAAACTTATATATAAATACAATTTAATATGATTAGGGTGAATATGCGAAGTCGTTAAACATGAAGATGGCAGGCTGTCCCTTAATACACTTTAAACCTTAAATGCGCTTATAAATCTTTCATAATCAATGAAAAGAAAATTTTCATTCGTTTAACCTTCCTCAAGTTATTACTTTTTAATCAAAGCCGAGGTGCCGTTGAAAAGCTTTAATGGGAACATTAATATAGATTACCTTCTAAGAGCTTCATCCACGTCCGTTACTGCGGATAATTATTTGTAATCCCTGTGGATGTTAATTTGACATCAATATTTATAGTTATTGGCGAACGGGCCATTAATCAGTTATCATAGTAATTACAAGAGGATTACACAAAACCATATAACCCTTCAATAATTACTATGATAACTCATTAATCGTTAGTAAATGAGATATCCAATTCATCATCCTCCTGCCCATATCCCACTCTAAGTGGGGTCGGCATAACATCAATGTACAATAACAATGTACAATAACATCAATGTTATAAACACGTTGTCACATGATTTGGCTTCGTATTTTACGACTGGCCGCCTGCCTGACGTCAAATTTAAATTAAATAAACTTAACTTAGTCTGACGTTAAATTAAATAAACTTAACTTAGTCGCCTTTTACGACACCTCGGTAAGAAAGAGCGTGGTCAATTCTACTCAGCCGGATACCACACTGCGGATCACAGATTATTTTTCCCTAAATAAAATTAAAAAATAAATAAAATTTAATAAGAGTTTCTTTGTTTTGCTTTACTAGAAATTTAATTTCTTAGATGCTATTTGTAATGCAGTGCTTTTATATTCTATTCAGTCAGTATTCAGCAATCTAATTTGTAATTAGGCTATAATCCTAATATTGCTTATCAAGGCTTAAAGTATTACTTTCATAAAACATATCATTATGCCTGCTAACTTTCCTTTCAAAAACAGTAAATATCATTACATAATACTTCAAAGAGAAATAGTGATGTTACAACATAGACAAAGTTTCTAAGTAGTTGACAACTTTTGCCTTACTCGATACTCAGTTATGTGAACTCTGTTGAATTGCGGTTTGGATGGATGGTAAGAGTACATTGATGTTATTCGGTTTCTTTAAAAGTTATTTAAGCATAGATAAGTTATATAACTTGAATACTTTACATTTGAACAAATGAATAGCTTTAATTTTAAAAGTGGTTTTGTTTTTGTAATATCTTACTGTTTAATGTATCTATTTGAAAAACCGTATGGTATCTGAATAGAATAAACCTAATTTGTTACCGAGGTGTCGTAAAAGGTGAATAAGGTAAGATGACCAGCCGTGTGGTATCGGGTTGAGTAGAATAGACCACTCTTATCTTTTAGTTACTATATTATGTGGTAATTAAGTATTAAATATTATAACTATCCTATATTTGCAACACTCGGTAAGAATGAGCGTGGTCTATTCTATTCACCCGGATATCACACGGCGGATCACGTATTATGTTACCCTAAATAATTAAATAAGAGTTTCTTTGTCTTGCTTTAGCATAAAACTTAATTTCTTATGTTATTTGTGATGCAGTACTTTTATAGCTAAAAATGTGCCTTTTTACCTTAATCTGGTAAAATACTTTACCAGATTAAAGTAAAAAGGCAATCTTAGTCTACACATAATATACCAGATTAACCTAAAAGGATAAAGGGACCGAATATAATCTAAAATACTTCCACATTCGCAAACTATATCAAAGTTTCCGCACGGTTGGCAAATCTTGGTTTCGCTGGTACAGCGTTATACGAATTAAAGTCCATTGAGCTCAGGTTAGGAAGTTGGGTATAACATTATCCTTGGCATTAGGATACATTTAAATATGTATCTTATTTATAAAAGTGGTTTCCTTTTTTACCTTCGTTAGTTATATCTTGTTTATACTTTCTTTATATAGCAAACTGGAAGTATAAACAAGATATAACTAAAGTACCTGAGTGACCGAGCGTAATTTTTTAAAAGATACAAAAAAATTAAAAAAAAAGTACCAGTAATAGGTGGGTATCGAAACCGGAACTTCGAACATATTTGATCCGCCCGTTACCATTAGGCTATCACAGCATTACGTTTGACAGCCAAAAATATCATTTGCAATCAATTTTATATTAGAGTAATTTTTCAATGTCTGAAAACAGGGATAAATAGTCATTTTTTTTTTAAATAAAACCTAGGTAGAGCAATTTCTCAGAAAAACCCCTACATACCGAATAGCATGAAAATAGTTGAAGCCTTTTATGAGATTCGGAAAATATATATGTAAATGTATACAAAATCAACTCATTTAAATATTAAAGATATACATATGTATAAACTTTAAACATAGCGCCAATGTTTATTGACATCGCAAAACTTATGTGTTGAAGTGGCAACTCGGACTAGAAAACGAGCCGAGGAAATACGATCTCAAAAATATCGTTGAAACTTGTTAAATAAATAATCGGTTGGTGTGAAAGTCCCTTAAAAAAACCTACCGGCAACCATCCGTTGCAAAAAGGTAAATTATTTTTCTGTAAACTAGAATAGCGAATAAATATAAGCACAATCTCGTCAGTATTTCCCCCATTTTGTGTCTTCAAAGGCAGTTCTAAACAAAAATCAATACTACTATCAAGTTGTGTTGAAAGTTTCAAACTAAGTTCTGTCCTCGCCAATACTGAGTTAGCGTCTTCTGACTGCGGCTTAGTTCGGTAGTATATTATAATCATTCCGGTCTGCGAGTTGTTGATATAAGTTTAGAATGTGGTTAAATTTGCGTTATTCCTGGCTTGTTAAGTTACCGGAACTTTGGAAGTTGGCTAACATTGTGTTGGCTATCACTAAGCATTAAAACACGTGGTCTGCAATTTTAGTTTATACATAATAGACTTATTATACGTATATATCACGTCAGGAATTCTATCATCATATAAATTGATCTAAATCGTCGGATAAGTAAAATCGCAATTGAATCATATCATTTTGAATATTTTGTTACAACATATTTCAAATACAACCTCCTTCATATAGTTGGTCAATTATATAAAAAAAAACATTATCTATAGCCGTTATTATGTATCGTCATTGAGTTGTTGAAAGTAATTAAATGGGTTGACTTTTGAGGAAATTAATTTTTATTACTGCTTAAGTATAAAGGATAAATATCGTTTATTATAATTTTATACGCATACTTGTTGTAAAAGCTATAACTGTCGTAAACGAAGTGTGACTTCGTTTACGACAGTTATAGCTTTTAAATACCCTTAATAAGTACTATCACTTTTTTCATTCACATTTTAATAGAAAAACTCATTGGTGCCTGCTCGGGGTTCGAACTCGTAAGCCTCAAAAGAAAATCTCACGGTCTGGGCTATCACAGCTCTGTAAGAATGTGATTTATATCACACGACAGAATTTTCATTATATGTAAACGCTGCTATACCGATATGTGTGGTGAGATAAAAACTAAAATTATTAAAAGTAACTTTGTCTACAGTGTCTTTGTACAGTGTTTCCCAACCTTTTTAGTGCCATGCCCCACGTTAGCCTTTCTTACGGCCCGTTACGTAACAAACATAATTAATTTTTATATAAAAAACTTGAATTTTTCAGGTTAACTTAAAATTATATCTAATAATTAATTACGGTAATTATTAAAAAATGTGCTTTTTTCGTAATTATTTGCACAGAAATCTAGCATTGCATTTGGTTCTGACCGAAAGGGTTAAGCTCGTCGAGCAAGTTTTTGATGTTCCCCCCTTAACAATTTTTTTTCTAATTGACCTTTCCCGGGCAGGACGGGTGAACGCAGAAGCATCCCCCCTTCTTGTTAACAATCAACTTGCCCCCTAGTGGGCCGTGGATTTCATGTTGGGTAACACTGGTGAAGTACATAAACAACTCTACAGACAGCGCTATAATCATGAAAACTTTGTAAGTCAACTTGACTTAACAATTATTAGTCACAAACTAACATCTCAATTCAGCAGTTGGCAACGCAGTTATCTTAATATCCGCACAGACGGAACTTATAACTTGGAAACTCTACCAACTAGTAAATCCATCTTAGTTGTCAATACATTGTTCGCTGTACGAAATTTATTTAAACATTTATTACTTTACTATCCTTACTAATATTACAAATGCGAAAATCTGTCTGTCTTTGACAGTTAATCCATTGGAGCGATATTGATTTGGTATTATTGAAGCTTATATTCCGCGAAAAACGATATGTTGGTCCTTTACTTATATATAAATAAAGAACCAACAAATTGCTATTTTTCCTTCCGAAACAGGATAAAAAAATATATAGTACATAATTAACGGTATTTTTAATGGAAACGGTATTTTTAATGGTAGTTAAATCGACGCGAATGAAATCTTGGGTGGAAGAAAGTTGTATTAAAGTAACGGCCTGTTATTATTCCACTGCTGGGAATAGGCCTCCTCTCTCCTTATCAGGAGAGAAGGGTTAAGCTTAGATCAACCACGTTGTTCTAATGTAGCTTGGTAGGTTACATATATCCATCCAAAATCGAATTGAAATTTTAAACATAATTTAATGAATTACTTACGTTTACTTAGCGCATGCAAGGAAAGCTTTAAATTTTTGTTTTCGCAATATTTTTTATTGCTGCTCCTCTCCTATTCATTTTAACGTGCTTTTATTTAGTCTATAGTCTTCCTCGATTAATGGACTATCTTAAACACAATTTTTCAAATCAATCCTGAGATTAGCGCGTTCAAACAATCAACCAAACAAATAAACTTTTCAGCTTTATATATTAGTATGGATGTTACCTTACTTCATACTTACAAGTTTACTGTTAAGCTAATCAAGTTAAGGTGTACCCGAATAGCATAAGCTGAACGGTGGTATAACTTTGATAGTTGATTATTATGATTGTCAGCAAGTTTCTGATAGTACTCTCGGGTGTTATGGTTAAGTTTCTAGAGCAGTTGGTTAGGTAAATTGCAAGCGCACCGACTCAAGTCTCTGCGGTTATATCATATGGAACAGTGAACATTTGCGGTGACAGAGGTTTATATTTGCACCTGTGGAAAATTTAACCAACGATAACTTTATATTTATTTGCCGTGTGTTGTCTGGCTGAGTAGAATAGACCAGCCTCATTTCTTACCGAGGTCTCGTAAAAGGCGACTAAGGTAAGTTGACATACCGTGTGGTAGCCGGTTAAGTAGAATAGACCACCCTTTTTATTACCGAGGTGTCGGAAAACGCGACTAAAGTAAGTTGACGTCGGGTAAGCGGCCGTCGCCAAATCATGTCACAAGATTTTTATGACATGTGTGGGACCCCACTTAGAGTGGGATTTTTTTTTACAAATAAATAAATAAGAGCAGGAGAATGATGATAGCTTCACATTTATATTATTTGGATAGTTTAAAAACTGAAAATGAACTTAAAAAATATATGTTGCATGCTTATACTAAAGTGACGTAATTCAAAAAAGTTGCTTTGACGCAAATTCCAATAAAGCGTACGAGATAGTTTTCATGAGTAATTTTAAATTCTTAATATGAAAGCCAATATGTACTCATAAAACTTGGCTTAGAATAACAAAGAAACATTCAGGATTAAATGGAACGAAATAAAAACAACTAGTCGAATGTTTAGAAACGTATTTAAATGAAGAGAAGCAATTTGTGTTCGAAATCATAAAAGTCGTCTGGGCTCGTCGGAGGCGCCGCCTCGCCTTCACGCAGCGCCTCGGTGCCTATTAAAAAGTTGGGGCGTCTATTTTTGGCTCCGTCGTCACTATACGAACGAGATGTACGCGATAAGTTGTGAACATAAGTTATCTAGTATACGGGTTCGATGGAAACACATTGGCAACCTTGGGTGTACAATTAAAACATGTTCTTGTTTATTTAAGTTGTCTACATACCCTACTAATATTATAAATGTGAAAGTTTGTGAGTATGGATGTATGTTTGTTACTCTTTCACGGTGAATCCACTGAACCAATATCGATGGAATTTGGCACAATTATTCCTTATACACCGGGATAACATATAGGAAAGAAGAATAGAAATCTTATATAGAAATCTTATTAATTTTACAGAAATAGATTGTCATTTTAAAGAGCCATCTATTATTAACCTATCACGCGACAAAAGTTCACGCGAATCAAAGTTGCGGGTAAAAGCTATATATAAAAATAAAACGATGTATAGAATTAGGCGTTACTGTGCGGAGATCCATATTTTGCTTATATCAGGTATGAAAACGGATAATTCACTCTACATTTAGCATTGTATTTAGGTTTATAGCAAAATAATTTTCTTATAGCCAACATAATTTTTGTAAGTTTATTGATAGTGTACAATAACAATAATACCCTAAAATCGTAATATAATACACTTAATACTATATAATATATACTATGGAAACTATTTACTAAACCAAACTGAACTATTTAACAAAGACAAGCATTAAAAAAAAAATCTTATTACATTTATAAAAAGACAACATTCGAAAAGCAATTTTCCTCAGTGCAAAGTGTACCTTAAGTTAATGAATATGTTTTTTTAAGTACATCGCCAGTGTTCAGTGGTATTTCTTTGCACACAATAACCATAACGCTAGACAATCTCGTTTTCTCGGAGTCAGTACATTTCACAGTCGTAAAATTCGTGAAACCGCCATTTTAATGTAGCAGGGTTACGGTGAACGTTACAGTAACCTGAAATACATTGTTCTCTGTTGATTTCTTTTATAAACCCCATTAAACATTAATGGGTCATGAAAACAATCTTCTTTGTAGCGAAATATAGAGCATGCGACATTGTTGTAGCAGACATTTCCTTAAAAGATTTAACTATTCAGGAAGTACGTGAAAACATAAGTATAAAAAATAAAAATCGTCTCGCGACTAACGTGACTAATATTAAAAAGTGCTCTATAAATAAATAAATAATTAAATAAATAAATATATATGATTGTACTTTGATATCCGGCTAAGTAGAATAGACCACCCTCATTTGTTTCTGAGGTGCCGTAAAAGGCGACAAAGTTAAATTGATCCGCCATCTGGTATCCGGCTGAGTAGAATAGACCACCCTCATTTCTTATCGAGGTATTGTAAAGGGCGACTAACGTTAAGCAGGCGGTCGGTCGTAAAATACCTAGCTAAATCCACAACGATTTATATATATTGTTGTTACCCCACTTAGAGTGGGAAAGGCCAGGAACCTAGGAGGACTGTTAGCTGAAGTTTATTTTATTCATATTAAAGCAGTACATGTGCTTCTTAAGGTTACACTTCCGTCGTTTGTTATTGAACAGTTCGTGCTTTTTTACAATTTAAAGAGAGTAAAAATAAACGATCGCAACCAATCATTATAATCAATATGAATGTATGAAGGGAGCGGTGTTAATGGAGACATCCGTGCTATAAGTAGTTTTTAATATTTTTGGGAAGCTTACCGAAATAAACAAGGCACGCGGGGGTAAATTTTTTGCTTCATGTAACACCCTCGATTTTAATGCTGTCACTATTTTTGATAGTTATTTTGAAATACATATTCAAAATTTAAACGTCCAAACATTCGTGCAGAGATTTCTTGATGCGATTTTATATTAAGCTTAGTTACTTAAGCATTATTACTAAGCTTTTTTTACTCTCCAATCCTTATTTAAGCAGCGTGATGTGTATTAGTCCAAATTCTACCTATACTCTCTTTAAATATTTTTACTCTCTTTAACTTGTAAAAAACATTATATTATTTTATTAAATTCTTTATTTCTTTGTGTTACGTTTACTTATAACAGCTATGTTACTAACATTCAGGAAATTATTGAGTGGAATAGACAAATTTGTATATCGTAATCGCCTGAGATAAAACGCCGTGCATAATACATGCTGTTATCTAAATCTCATCCTCTTTTGGCTTTAATGCGCCATTGTGGTACCGCTATGTACGTGTACTCATAGATATTAGGGAAGTTTTAGCAGTAAATTTCAATAGCATACAAAAGCCACAAATTTGGAGCTAACCAGTTTAGAACGATGGAAGTTGGGGCAAGTTGCTTGTAGATGGTATGGGCGCGTTTTAGTTGGGCGATCTTAAGACAAAGAGGTAAGGGACGGGAAGTACATATTAGGTTGCGCATAAACTTTGTACTAATTTGAATCACGTACAAAGGGACTATATTGTATTGTTAAAATATTTTTTCATCGTAAACTCAATTACACACATTGTTAAGTAAAAGCATTTTCTATATCTTTTAAAGAAAACTCAGAAATATCATGACTTTTATATAAAAACTTCATTTCATATTAAATATGAAATTAAGTTTTTATCTATACTAATTTATAAAGCTGAAGAGTTTGTTTGATTGTTTCAACGCCCTTATCTCATTAACTACAGAACCGATTTGAAAAATTCTTTGAGAGTACGATAGTCCATTTATCGAGGAAGTAAACATATTACGCTAACCATGAATAGGAGAGGAGCAGGCATAAAAAATATATTGAAAACGGCCAAATTTAAAGCTATCCCAGCGTGCGCTAAGTAAATAGTGAAAGTTATTCAAAAATCATGTATTACAAATAATATATCGGGAAAAACAACGTTGGCCCGACCAGCTAATATGAAATATAATAATATAAAGTCATGTGAAATATTTAAATTAAATTTTGATATAAGTATTTCATATAACTTTTTTTTAGAAACTTGTTTATATTTGATATTGAAAGAACATTTTTCTAAAATTAATCTTGATTATTTAATAAACAAATATCGTATTTTTTTAATTTACGTACTTACAGAAAGACTTCGATAATACACTAATGATTATCTCATGCTGTAAGTTAACACAATATACAATTGTTACTGAATAAAAGAATGATTTAATGATGAAACCTCTTAACCATTAAGGAGGATTTTTCAAACTACGCATTGCTCCGTAACATTGATCAAACGGTTTCGCTTTAAGTATTCTACTGTTTAATTTCGTGAACTTACGTTATTAGGCGCCACTATTACTGATATAACTAGTTCTATAAGTACCTGTTTGGTGTCTTAATACTAGCTAGCAGCTGTCAAACAATACAACATAAATATTTACACAACCACTTTCATAAAACGTATTTATGAACTGGTTTATTCTATTCAGCGTCTAGCTTAAATATTACTTAAACGTGGTCGACTCAGGAATACTAATTAAATTATATTGAACGTAGCCAATTTAATGCAAATCCGGTGACAGAATATGTTAATAATTGTTTATTTAGTAGTAATAAAGTTAGCAATATGAGTATTCATCATCTCCCTGCCCTTATCCCACTCTAAGTGGGGTCGGCACAACATGCTATAAACATGCTGTCACATGATTTGGCTGCGTTTTTACGACCGGCCGCCTGCCTGACGTCAACTTACCTCTGTCGTATTTTACGACACCTCGGTAAGAAAGAGGGTGGTCTATTCTACTAAACCGGATACCACACGGTGGGTCAACTTACCTTAGTCGCCTTTTACGACACCTCGGTAAGAATTGAGGTCGGTCTATTCTACTCAGCCGGATACCACACGGCGGGTCGACTTACCTTAGTCGCCTTTTACGACACCTCGGTAAGAAAATGAGGGTGGTACTATTCTATTCAGCCGGATACCACACGGCGTTAGCAATATGAGTATTATTAAATTAAATTATATTTTTCGTTATTTTCACGAACTATTTTCGCCCGTTTTAACTTCAAAATAGCTAATATTTATTATTAACATGATTATTTATCGACTTTCTAAAGGTATATATAAATAATATATTTTAATAAGCTTCCTTAAAAAATGAAGAATTTTTTTATTGTTAATGCCGTAAACGCATATTACTATATACAAAAATTATCAATTTTCAATCATTTAAGAAATATCAAAGTACGTACAAATTGATATATGTAGGTAAAAATGAGATTGTTTGATAAAAGAGAAGTTTACCGTAGTTTAAATATGAAACTTTAACATATTTATGTATGTAGTTATTCCACTGTAATTAAAGGAGATGATGATATAATATTTTAAAATTTAGATAAAGTGATGAAGCAATAAATAATAGCATATGCATTATCGTGTATCAAAATTTATATTGCTGATAGTATTCTAAAGTAGGTATTGCTTTATATTTATTATATCCCATGGCAGTCTATGCTGGATCTACCGCCTATTCGGCTGTATTTGTTTACTAAGGTGTTTTGTTAAAATATATTGCCTCGTAGTTTATTTTATTTATTTATTTCTAATATATGAAATATAAGACTTAACTTAATATAGGACCATTTTTATCCGAACCAGTTAAAACTGTCTTTCGGCATACAGTAAAAAATACAGAAGACATGTAACTAATTACTATTTGCTATAAAAAAAACAACAATACAATAAAAAATTTGGACTTGTACTTTATAGTTTGAATATGCCAATTAGAAATATTTAAAATCTATAAATAACACCATGGAAAAACCATATTTCTTACACAAATTATTTTTTATGGACTCCATCCTTCCCTTCGCCGCGAACTAAACGCATTAAAGCGTGAGGTCACGATAACACAATTATGTTTTAATTTATATACACCGCGGCACGCGAGCTACACGGAGCTTTATCAAACGTACCACGGATAAGCTCGCTAATTATCAAGATAAATATGAATTTAACTACACCTTGTTTTCGAAACTGTTTCTCGTTTACGCGTTAATTGTTAATGTTGTTCGAGTAAAAGCTAGACGATATTCTTTGTGTATGGATTTGTGTCGAGCTATGATAGCCCAGCTGTGAGACCGTGCGTCTCCTTTGAGGGAATCACAGGTTCAAAGAAGCACCGATTAGTTTTTCTATTAAAATTAATGTGTCTAATTGATAATTACAATTTATCACACGCTTTTTGGTGAAGGGATACATCGTGTGAAACGTCCATATTTCTAAAGAATTCTGGGGATATGTGTAACATACCAAAACCGCATTGGAGCAGCGTGGTAGGTCTCACCCTTCTCTTCAAAACAAAACGGAGAGAAGAGGTCTATGCCCAGCAGTGGGATAGTAACAGGCCGTTAGTTTACTTTTACTTTTATGGATTTGAAATAAATACTTAAGATAAACACCTTGGCACGCAAACGTCAACGAAGTTTATCAAAAGTACCACAAATTATTCTGGTAATCACAATAAATGGATTTAACAACAACTTGTTTTTGGCATTGTTATTTTGTGGTTAATGTCATATTAACTTAGAAGTGTGAAATTAAAATATTATTTGTGTACAGTTTATATCTTTAATATTTCAATGAGTTAATCTTGTCTATTTTTTTTTATTCTGGACACTGCTCCAACGATACTCATGAAATTCAGCATGTAGTGGGTTTTGGGGTGAAATATCAAGCTAGGTTTCATTAAAAAAAAATATTTATTCCTGATTTCGGGCACTGAAAAAACTGCTAAAATTTTATGAGAAAGCAAAAGCAAATTGCGCTGTCAATTTCAAAGTCACGACAGCTTATTTGGGTAACGGCGGGCTCAGATTTAGAATACCAGGATAGATTCCAGATAATGCTATCTTGTTTCTTTTTTTTTATATATTATAAAAGTTACCCAGGTCACACAAGTGTTTTTCATTTAAAGTTGATCGGTAATTTGAAATATATATTGTCACTCAAACGTCATGGAACTTAATCAAATGTACCACGAATAATTACCATAATAATCACAGTAAGTATGGATTTACCAACGCCTTGTTTTAGTAACCGTTTCTCCTTTATAAGTTAATTGTTAATATTGGATTTGAACTTATTTGTATAAGCCAAGATTTGTAATGGATATTTAAGATATGCACAGTAGCACGCAAACGTTAGGGAATTTTATCAAAAGTACCACAAATAATTCTGGTAATCACAACAAATGTAGATTTAACAACTTGTTTACGGAATTGTGGTTTGTTTTTGTTAATGTCAAATTGAATTTGAAGAGAGAAAACAAAATGTTCTTTGTGTATCGTTAATATACTCGTATTTAATTTGATCGAATTTAGAGAATTCCCCGTCAATACGCCGTCAAGGAAAATTATCAAATGCACTACGAATGATTATAATATAACAAACAAAGCCTGGTTTTAGAACTATTTCACACGTTATTCTTCATGAAAAACTAAATATTTGTATAAGCAAGAAATCAAGGAAAATTCTCGGTGTATAGCTAATATGAATTAAATTTAATTGGATACAAAAGTAATAACGAAATTATTTTGCTATAATCCGTGTTCAAGCAAAAAATATAAAATTATCTTGACGTAAACATTCCATATGATTCTATAAATGATTTGTTTTTAATCTAAAGTCACTTTGAGGGACTGCATGCACCTAATATTATAATCACTGGTCCATCTCTAGTATACTGTATATTTACATACCCATTACGACCTACATCATCATCTTCCTGCCCTTATCCCACTCTAAGTGGGGTCGGTACAATGTTATAAACATGCTGTCACATGATTTGGCTGCGTTTATACGACCGGCCGCCTGCGTGACATCAACTTACCTTAATCATATTTTACAACACCTCGGTAAGAAAGAGGTATTCTACTTAACCGGATACCACAACGTGGGTCAACTTACCTTAGTCGACTTTTACGACACCTCGGTAAGAAATGAGGGTGGTCTATTCTACTCAGCCGGATACCACACGGCGGGTCGACTTACCTTAGTCGCCTTTTACGACACCTCGGTAAGAAATGAGGGTGGTATTATTCTATTCAGCCGGATACCACACGGCGTGAAGGAGTGCGCTCACCTAATATTATAATCATCGGTTCATCGCTAGTATATACAATTTACATACACATTACGACCTACAATACGCTATAATAGTTGATGTACAAATTCGCACGCTATTTGTTTTAAAGCATTAATTAAATTTTAACGACATTCACCCCTAGCTGCAACGTCACAATGGAATGAAAACGAATAAAATTTATTGCAAATCAAATAGTTCGAGTTCTGTATCGTTTACACAAATAAGGATCTCGGTACCATATAGGGTAAGGGGAATAACATTGTGTCTGTTTTTGTAGGATGGCAGTCAGTGCAAGTTTAAGGCATGGCATGTTATGGTGTAAGTCATTAGAATTAAACGTGTATACAAATCCTTTTTTTGTAGATTCACTTATTAGGGCTAATGGAAAGTGATGGTATTGTGTATTTATTTATATCCTGAGTTATAACTTAAATGGAATCTTTAAGTCCGGAGTATTAAATAACTTATAGAGGTAGATGTTACTTTGGGGAATTCTATAGTACAAAGGTTAGGATACAATACCATAATCTATATAAATATATTTTGATTTAATCCACGTTTGTTAAATCTATGTAATGCTAAGTATAGAGATCAAAACCGTTCTCTTACCTTATACACGCAGGATTAGTTACCGCACGTATCACAACCACCACCAACAAACTCGCAAACGACTAAATCGCAAATGATTAGCGATTTTTGCGTAGACCTCCAATGGATAAGCTATGAGAGAGCAACAGACAGACAGACTTTCACATTTATTATGAACAGCTAGCTATTTCATCAAGTATTTAGGAAGAATTGGAAATTGCGCATTAATTGTTCGACTGGCCCGTTGGTGCAGTGGGTAGTGACCCTGCCTTCGGCTCCGCGGGTGGCGGGTTCGATTCCCGCCGAGGGCCAACATTTTCTATAAAATGAATTTGTTGGTCTTTGAGCCTGGGTGTATATTTGTATTTAAGTATGTATTTAAAAAATATATAAGTATATATTCACTAGTTGTCTGTCTACCATAACACAAGTATTAAATTACTTACTTTGGGGACGGACGACCGTGTGTGTAAGTGTCCCATATATATATATTTTTTATATATATATATATTGTAGATATGGATTCCATGGTATGGTGTATTTTCCACGGATTCCAAGGTACCGAAAATTTATACTTTACTAGCTGTGCTTGTGACTTTGCCCACATGATAATCAGTATATTTAATTGAAATATTGAACATAAAAGTAGTTATTTTGAGTTAACCATAAGAGATAGAGACATACTGTCACAGACTTTTTAGTAGTTTTTTTGTAAAACTACAATTCTCGAGTACATTACTTTGCTGTAACTCTGTCGATTTACTCGGCGCAAGCAACTAAAGCTCCCATTAGGCGAGACTTTTTACAACTACGCGACCTCTTAATACCTCTCAATAATTAAAAAAAAATTCAATGGATTATTAACCTAAACCATTTGAGAGTATTGCACTATCTTTTAGTAAAGTGTACAGTAGATTTTGAGAAAATCGATCACATACACACATACAGCTTTTGGGGACTTTTATAATATTATGTATGACTTGTTTTATAATATGTATAGAATTTATTTTTAATACTTTGCTGATATAAAAATATTTCATTATATCTGTCTTTATATAATACGATGATCCCGATTATAATTGGTAGATTATATTCGCGAATTATCAAAACAAGTAAATAAATTCTTAAAGTAACGCCAACAGCGCGTCACTTGAGTCCCAGCGATACGGTTCTGTTAATGTTTTCTAAGCAATTAGAGCCCCATTTCTGATTTAAGGTTATGGTCGAATGGCGGGCTCGTGGGGTCACGTGGACGGTATCTCTTTATTTACATTGACATGTATTGGAATAAATTGTGCGAATTTATTTATTTAGAATTTATTTATTTAGAATTTATTTAAAAAAAGACTAGGAAGTATTGGCTGCGCAATACTTCCTAGTCTTTTTTTAAATAAATTATCATAAGTAATGAATACCCAATATTAAATAGCCAGTTTGTAATAATAATAGGACTACGTATTTATTAAATATATAGTGGATAAAATGCTTCATTTTTTTTAGCTCCGTCTACACTGTCTTCATATTTTTAATATGTACATGACTAAAGTCTATCGTCTATCTCAATTATGGTAGTTTTAAGTGGAGTTGGCACAAAATGCTATAAACATGCTGTAAACATGATTTGGCTGCGTGTTTACGACCGGCCGCATGCTTTATGTCAACTTACCTTAGTCGTTTTTACAGCATCTCGGTAAGAAAGAGTGGTCTATTCGGCTCAACCGGATACCACACGGTGAGTGTATTTACCATAATGACCTTTTACGACAGCTCGGTAAGAAATGAGCGTGGCCTATTTTTCTAATATGAAAGTGAGTGAAGCCTATGCCAATTATAGTAGTTTCATGTTAAGTGTTGAAGTACTTTTCTTGGTTTTATTTTTATACTTATGCAATATTATCTTTAATATTGAAATGAGTTAATCTTGTATATATATATTCAGAATCTCAGAAACGGCTCCAAAGATTTTCCTGAAATTTACCATGCAGGAGGGTTGGGGGGGGAGGGGTAATGGATCTGGCTAGGTTTAATTAAAAAAAAAACATTTTATCCCTGTTTTTGGGCATAAAAAAAATAAAAAAAATGTAAAGTTAAACGTAAACTGTCTGTATTATAGTGTGCAGTTGCGAATCGAGTTTTATTTATTTGATTTTATATATTTATGACGTGTTCTCATATTTTTTTTTATAAAAATTCGTTCGAAAGTAAATCTCACAGAGATTTTAAAACATTTTTTAATTGTATACAGTTCCCACAATAAATGTTCTAGGCTTTAAGAGTTAACTAACTAAACGCCCCTATAATACCCAGAAATCCAGATAATCGCTGTCTAATAGCTTTATTGCGTTTAAATTCGCAAACCGTAAACTGCAACCTCAGATTCATTAGAGTCGTAACCGACGCAGCATGCACGCGGCGATATTTAACACCGCGGTCCACCCTCGTGTATCGACCCTTTGTAGGGTTTTTTTTGTTTGAAAAGAGAACAGTATCATTACGAAATTTTTCAATTATTTTATATTGTAATATTAAAGTTTACATATTTAAAGCAAAACTAAATAATCCTATCCTGCTAATATTATAAATGCGATGTAATAGTACTGGATTTACATAATACATATAGTACACTGTTTATTTAAATACTAATGAAGTCCACGCAGATAAAGTGACGGGGTACCATAAAACTTTAATAAAATTGTAAAGTAACTTGTAACTTAAATATAAGGCTCACCTTCTCATTATACAGCGTCAATCTTAGTTATCCTTTTTTCCGCAAACTAATTAAGGTAAAATATTTATTCGCTATATTTTAAACCAATTAGGCAGCTATCATTTCTATGTGTAAATTTCTTTGTTTCTATATTTGTAATCCCTTTTTATTATTAATTTGTTTTTTCAATAATATGTATTTAACTTATAAATTGTGTAGTTATTATATTATATTTTAATTATTTTGGTGTAGTCGTCCGTGTTGTCACCGAAGCTGCAGCTGAAAATCGGTCCCGAGTGATATTGTCAATGTCATTCGGTTCATGCCGAGCTGTGTTGCCTTTTTTAAGATTGCATAAAATTTAGATGTAGGTATTATTTGTAATCAAATATTGTATTTTATTATAAGTGAACTCGTATTTATCTATGTTTTATGCAGTGTTTAAATAAATATTTTTCTTTCTTCTTTCTTTCTTTCTTAAAGTCTCAATGAAATTTAAAATTTTCGCTTTTAATGGCTCAAACATCAGTTGTTACACTAGTACAAATTTACACCCTCGAAACGCATTACTCAAAATGAAGCAGTCGTTACAAATGTGCTAAGCATTCCTCATGTTAACTCTAAATGGCTTCGCATTTTCTCCATATCAATTCACAAAACACTTGCCGAGCTTGAATAGGGCGACTAAATTATGACTCGCATCAAGTATAATGCGGTACACATTGCGTGTTCACTCGCAGAGAGTGAGTGACAGATAAGTGCTAGCTTTAGTCTTATGACGGTTTTAGGGAAATGCTTGCCGTGAACAAAAAATTCTTCAATGCTGCCTATAATTTGCTGAAAAAATGTGAGCGCAAATAACTATGAAGAAATAATGATTAGTCGTAATGAAAATACAATATTGAATCTTCCTTGAAAAGCTACACATATGCTGTCGCGGATTTTTATTTAGAACTACTAGAGGGGAATAATTTTGTAATGCGTGATTTTGAATAATTATTACCGTTTACTTAGCACACGCAAGGAAAGCTTTAAATTTTGCCGTTTGCGTACTATTTTTTATTGCTGCTCCTCTCCTAATCATCTTAGCGTTATGTTATATAGTCTATAGTCTTCCTTAATAAAAGGACTATCTTACACTGAAATAATTTTTCAAATCGCTCCAGTAGTTCCTGAAATTCGCGCTTTCAAACAATCAATCAATCAAACAAACTCCTCAGCTTTATTTATTAGTATAGATTTCGTTAATCTTCGACTGGTTATGGAAATCAAATAATTATTGTATATTTTATATGTAATCATTAGGTATATAGAAACTTCATTTAAAATAACCGATTTCGTAACAGGGGATAATCTTTTAATCCTTACTGGAATAGGCGTATTAATAAAGACTTCAAAGATATCTCGCACACCTGCTATATTTCACTGGAGGGAAAGATTAATCATTTTAATCCAACAATTGCGATTTATAAATCTGTTGTAAATAGGGGAGGGGCTTTTAACGGCGCAAAGTCGAACTTTCATATAATGGAAAGTATTAATATTGCAGACATAATATGCCATTTTCGATCTTACTTCATTGACTTTAATGTGATATGAATGATTTTTAGATTGACTATTTTATATCATGTTATTTGCTTGTTTTGTTAATTAGTTTGCTACGTTAAGGGTCGGTATAAGATTTCTATTAGTATAACACTTTCATTAGTTTCGTAATAAGTTGTGAAATTCTAATTCAAATTCAAAATATTCTTTATTCAAATTAACTTGTAAACAAGTGCTTTTGAATAGTCAACTCTACTACTGGTTCGGAAAGCTATTCTTATTGCTGCTTTGATTTGATTTGATTTAATTGTTTCTTTCTTGTCTAAATAATCCTCAACAGTATAGTCTTTCTGTTATCAGAATTTCAATATAAGAATTCAATATAATATAATCTGAGTGAAATTAGGCAGATAAGTAATAAAGTCAAATTCAAATTATTCGTAAAACATATGCACAATCCACCGCCATCACAATACACAAGCACTACACACGTTCACTATCACAAACTCAATAATCGTTTCGCCCTACAACAAAATGTAGGTACAGCTAGTCTTATTTAAAAGGAACTCGATATGCAATGTGAACATATGCAAAAATAATAGGTATGAATAGCGAAAGTTTAAAAATTTTAGATTAATATGAGCCCTCAAAGTTACACGAATTTAATTCTTAAAATAAATAATAAATAAATATATGGGACATACACTTACATACACGGCCGTCCGTCCCCAAAGTAAGTAACTAAATACTTGTGTTATGGTAGACAGACAACTGGTGAATATATATTTATATAATTTATAAATACATACTTAAATACAAATATACACCCAGATTGAAGACCAACAAATTCAATTACACAAAATGTTAGCTCTCGGCGGGAATCGAACCCGCGACCCGCGACCCGCGGAGTAGGGTCACTACCCACTGCGCCAACGGGCCAGTCAAACGTAATCTTATATATATATATATATATATATCCTCCTGCCCTTATCCCACTCTAAGTGGGGTCGGCACATTATTTTATAAACATGCTGTAACATGATTTGGCTGCGTTTTGACGACCGGCCGCCTCCCTGACCTCAACTTACCTTAGCCGTATTTTACGACACCTCGGTAAGAAATGAGGGTGGTGTGTTCTACTCGGACGGATACAACACGGCGGGTCGACTAACCTTAGTCGCCTTTTACGATACCTCGGTAAGAAATGAGGGTGGTATTCTACTTAGCCGGATACCACACGGCTATCAAACGTAATCTTATAGATGTTTTAGAACGCTTTTTTAGTACTTTGTAAGTCCGAAGTGGATAGTAAAAGCAACGCATAAATCTTTGTAAATGCAAAATTTCAGCCAGTTAAGACAAAAATTGCTGAGCCTAAAAGATTTTATGAAAGTTTAACGAGGCATGAAGTCATTGCATTAAGTGAGGCAGGCTTCACTGACACTTAATTAACAATTCCCCCCATTCACCCCTCCAGTTACAACAAAAGATTCTATGCGTAATTGATATTGCCGTCTTTATATATTAAAATTAATTTAATTTTCAAAATTATCTATGTATACTGAATGATGTTTACTAACAGGTATACAATTTGTTAAAAAAATGTCAGCTTAAAATAAGTAAATTAATAAAAAACTTTGTAGTACTTTTGAGTAATATTGTTACATAAAAATGTATACTAATATATGAACTTGAAGAGTTTGTTTGTTTGATTGATTGTTTCAACGTTCTAATCTCAGGAACTAGTGGACCGATTTGATAAATTCTTTGAGTGTTAGATAGTACATTTTTCGAAGAAGGCTATAATGCTTTAAATGTTTTTTTTTTCTTGTATTTATTTTATATAGAAAATATTTTAAATACTATGTAAATTTGTATCTTTATCTTTCTTAATTATTTATTTAATTAAGGTAAGGTATTTAAGGTTTATAATTAAGTTTTTTTCGTTGCATAATTTCATTTTTTCATAGTAGCAGTAGTATTCAGAAATGTTTTCCGTGATGACACTCAAAGGGCCGCGGCTGAAAACCAGTGCTGTGTGTCACCTCAGTTTTCTGTTGTGACATGTGGCGTACACTGAGCCGTTGCCCTTTCTTTGTCATGTGAAATGTAGAATAAGTCATATTAAGTGCATGTCTTCGTTTCACATGGGGAAGACATAAACAGATTTCATTTCATTTCATTTCATTTAAATGAGTTAATTTTGTATGTACTATAAAATTTTCTATAAAATTAAAGAATACATATAAAATTTTTGTATTCTTTGTATAAATATTATATATTATTAATATTGACTGGCTCGTTGGCGCAGTGGGTAGTGATCCTGCCTTCAGCTCGGGTCGGGTCGGGCGCGGGTCGCGGGTTCGATTCCCATCAAAGGATTTGTTGGCTCTTCGAGCCTGGGTGTAAATTTGTATTTAAGTATGTATTTAAAAATTATATATGTACATATTCACCAGTTGTCTGACACCCATAACACAAGAATTAAGTTACTTACTTTGGGGACGGAAAACTGTGTGTGTAAGTGTCCCCTATATTTATTTTATTTTATTTTAAATATAGTACAGTTGAAAACTTCGCAAATTACGTTAGTGTACATATTAATTATTAATTGTTGCCATTACTGCTTGTCTGGGTAATATTTCTAGTATAGACAGGACACAATTTCGATTCTCCGCTTCAATAATTTGCCCTGATGTCATAATTTTTGCGCACGGCTGGATTCCGAATGGATTTTCCGATAGAATTGGTACGTTTCAGTTGGATGTATTGTTAGTGTCGTTATGGGATGGGAGGAAACAATGGTATATTTTTTTAGTTCGCTTAACCCTAACAATCTATCCAGTGAATTGTGAATGTAATGGGTTGCCGAAATAGACCCTGACATTTCGATGTTAGTGCAAAATGTTATTTGTTTTATTGTTTCCGATTCAATTTTTAACATAACTGTGTAACTTTGCATCGGGAGTATTTACTTTATCATGGATTATAGACAAATAATTTTAGTACTATTTTTTGTATTATAAAGTTATGTTTTTATAATTACCTACATATGTTATAAAGTTGTATTATGAAGCTGTGATAGACCAGTGGTGAGACAGTGCTAGGAGTCCCTAGAGAGTCTCAAACCCCAGGCGAAACTCGGAAACCAAAGATTTTTTTTAATTAAAACTTATGTGTCTAATTCATAAGCGCAATTTATCACACGCTTTTTGGTGAAGGAAAACATCGTGAGAAATCCTGCATATTTGTACCGTACCTTGGAGCTGCATGGTAGGTCTTAGCTCAAACCCTTCTCTCCAAAAACGGAGAGTGGAGGCCTATGCCCAGCAGTGGGATAGTAATAGGCCGTTACTTTACTTAACTTTTTGTGTTATGGATCTCCGCAAACTAACACCTAATCATATACATTATTTAATATAAAGTTTTATTTTGAAATCTCTTAATATACAAAAATACTGCAGCAGTCACATTATTATCACACATAACAGCGAAGCAGATTATTATTAGAAAAATTAAAAACGGTAAAAGTTTCCTCATTAATAATACACTTTCCAAACGTTCTTAAGCAATACCATAATAACGACACCCCCGTATCTAATTAGTGAAGCTAAAACATCAAAAATGTCCATCAATTTGAACACTGTCTCCTCTCACCAATTTTGTATAGCCTTCGTTACGCGCCATAATGAAATTTATTTGGCATCACTGCCCGTAAAATACGTAGTTTATGCGTCATGGGGCTTATTATGAAAATGAGATCTTTCGGCTTCCACCCAATAAAATGTTTAAATGACGTTTATTATTCCTACATCGGATGCAATTTTGTCTTTCGCTTCGTTTAAAATAAAATAAATACTAAAATATTCTATGACTAATGAAATAATTGAAAGCACTGCTTCGTATAGATTAGTGCAGCTTTATTACGTAAGATCATCATCTACCTGCGCTTATTCCACTCTAAGTCGGCACAACATGTTATAAACATGTTGTCACATGATTTGGCTACGTATTTTACGACCGGCCACCTGCCTGACGCCTCGATAAGAAAGAGGGTGGTCTATTCTACTAAAGCGGATACCACACGGTGTGTCAACTTGCCTTAGTCGCCTTTTACGACACCTCGGTAAGAAATGAAGTTGGTCTATTCTACTCAGCCGGATACCACACAGCAGGTCGACTTACCTTAGTCGCCTTTTACGGCACCTCGGTAAGAAATGAGGGTGGTACTATTCTATTCAGCCGGATACCACACGGCGTAGCTATAGCGTAAGATATAAGTCACAATTTTATATTCAAAGTATAAAAAAATATTACCTACTTTATTTATTGATTTTTTCGTTGTTGTTGTAAATCCATCCATATTTTATATAGCGTTTGATAATAATATTAATAATGTTGTATATATACTAAGTTATTAATACCACCATGTGGTATGCATCTGAGTAAAATAGACCACCCTGATTTCTTACAGAGGTGTCGTAAAAGGCAAGTAAGGTAAGTTGACGTCTGGCTGGCGTCTGGTCGTAAAATACCTATCCATTACATTCAACATGTTTATAGCATGTTGTGCCGACCCCACTTAGAGTAGGATAACGGCAGGAGAATGATGATGATTGCAATAAAAACATTGGTGCCTCGTTTCGATTCTTTTTTATTAAATAATAAATCAAATGAAGCTACAACTAGTTCGCAATGTTGCTCTTACCGAGAAGACCCAGAAAGAAACTCGGCGGTCAATCTTTTAAACATTATCAATTTTACATTATCGAACCGCAGTCTTGTATGAAGCTAAAAGCATTTTCAAATCCAGGCATTTTTGTCATCCCAATAATCTTCAATTTTGTAATATGTATCTGTCTGTAGACTAGTCTAGTATAGGTTGCGGATTTTTAATGTACAAAAACTCTACTTCCCAAAAAAATCCAAAGCTATGAATAAATCTCATGTAACCTACATTTCATCGCCGACTGTAGGATAAAAACGCTTTTTTGAGCACTAACAATCACATAAAACTAACAAAAGCTAATAGCGACCAACAATGGGAAAAAAACCCATTATTTATCCGTGTAGACACAATAAGAAGATCCACGAAAAATGCTCCGAAAAGAATTCATAATATGCAAGTTTTTTTCGAAAATCCTACAATTTCAGGACGTATCATAAATCAGAATAACGAGCGTGTTTTCCGTAAGGTGCCCGCAGCATTAAGCTGTAATATTTTCTCACTTACGGCAACATTTTCTGTCTCCCTATTTATGTTGAGCCGAATCTTAAGCAAGCTGTCGCTTCAACCCAAGGTGGAAAAGGAAATTAAAGCTTAGTTCGCGGAGTGTGAAAAGTGTGCGGTGAAAAATGCTTTTCACTTGAGAAGCACTTTCGTCACATCACACGTCAGATAATAAACGAATAAAATGTTGCAATATTTTTGAAATGTGTTTTGTTTTAGAAGACTTGTTTGTTATGTCCATTAACAATTATTTTAGAATCATATATTTGTGGTGATAACAAATAGTATGCACGACTATGCAATAATAGATTTGTTTATTTGATTTATATTAAGTAACGTAAGGAACAGTATCTAACAAAGTAAAAAAAATTAAAAGATATCAGATATTATTCTATACTAAGCTTTTATTGAGCATTAAACCTGATTTTTGAAATGAGACCTTCTTTAAAGGCCTTGTGCATTTTTGGGTATGGGTAAAAAAAAGACAAACTTGCGTTAGGACACCTGATCGAAAATTCGTAAGACGGAGGGAGAGTAGACCGTCGGTGTGGCGTAGGAGAAGAAGTATCTACCGAGCTGCGAAAATATATGATATTTTTATATTAATTCCTTATATTGTTTACTACTGTTTCGTTTAGACGGCGCAGGGCGCTTGCGCCAAAGCGACATGTTCGTGTACGATACGTTAAAAATTACAGTGCTTTTATACTAATATTTAAAGCAATTGTGTGTAAAAAAGTGCAAAATTATTCCCTAACCATTCAAAAATATTTAAAATGCACAACGTTAATATTTAAGTTTTCACTTCTGTCGACACTCCCGGAATGAAACCCTTTGTCTTGTTATTAGATTTATGTTTGTCTTTTTATATGTATTAAGGATATCTTATTGTAAATAAAATGATACCTAGATCTTTTTACTATGAAACCAGTAATGGATAGTTCCACTAATAGCAGTTGAAACCTAAAACTTTGATATATTTACAGTTAACATAAATTTGCATTATACTATATAATTATTTTATTTAAATCCCAACAATACTAAACCCTTAAAGTTTTAACTTTTTGTTAACTTCTCTCTCTCGTCCACTTAAGGCACCACAAAGTTTTTACAGCCAAGTCCGCAGCCATCTGACGGTCTTTGTTCGAGCTCATTTAAAATCAATCGCCGCCATTTTGTACGGGGATGGCCCGAGACGAGTTTCCCGAGAGAATTCTTAATTAAGCAAAGTCTTTTCAAGTTAATGGCGGCATCCAAATCCTTAGTAGCGGAGTAAATTTGGTCCGACATCGAATCACGACATCGGAATCGGGATTATCACTTGGACAAACTTTTGTAAATTGGGAAGTCTGAATTTTTTTTACTTTGTGTTTAGAGGAGATTTTTATCTAGCGAATTAAAGCGTTTTTTCTACTGTTTATCTTAGTATGGTCCTGGATCTGATTTTGAAGATTTTTTTCTTTATTATCTTATATAAGAATTAAGCGATCTATATAACTAAGCCAAAACCAAGTATAATTAGGCTATCTCTCTCGTTCTTAGAGCCAACTACACCTGAACGTTAAGGATAATTGCGATTAACTAACAATGTTCTTAAGTTTTTAATTATGACCAACTTCATATAGATATATCCACTTGGTAACCGTACAATCGACAAATATTACAAAACATTCAAAGCTAAGTAATGGCTTGTTACTATCCCACGGTTGGGCATAGGCCTCCTCTCTTCATTTTTGGAGAGAAGAATTGGAGCTAAAAGTTGCTCCAATGCGGATTGGTAGTGTTACATAATCCTAGAATTCTCTAGAGATATGCAGGTTTCCTCACGATGCTTTTCTTCACCGAAAAGCGTGTATTAAATTTCGTTTCAATTAGACACATAAGTTTTAACAGATAAACCCATTGGTGCCCGCACGGGTTCGAACCCGTAACCTCTCGAATGAGTCCGCTGAATGAACCGCTGGGCTATTACAGCTTTTTTCAACACATTGATAATTACGAAACCCTATAAAATAAAGAGCAATTTTTTAAAATTCTGAAATTTAATTTTAATAAAATTTCGACATTGTACTTACTACTATTATATCAATTATAAAATGTACCAAACATTTTATGTTGCTTTGGGCATAAAGGCTTCACCCTCGCCGGGTTCATTAATGGATGCTTAATTACACTTTGCTCCACTAATATAAGTCTTTTGTTGTCCGTTACGAAGCGTCTGTTAAAATGTAGGTAGTCCCGAAATGTTTGTGTGCATTATTTGATGGAACAATGTAAAGTAATAAATTGTTTAATTAAAGTGATGAACGTGTTTACAAGATAATAACAGGTCGTATTCAGGCAAGTACAATAAAAAAATTAAGAGTGACGTTTTACTTCAGATACCTACTATTTTTTATTTATTTATTATTAGAAAACATGCAGCTTAAAATATTACATTTAAAATATTTTAAATTTAAATAATCTAGTTTTGTACAAGTGCCCAACAATTTTGTAATACATGATTTTTGAATAACTATTACCGTTTAGTCAGCGCACGCAAGGAAAGGTTTAAATTATGCCGTTTTTGTACTATTTTTATTGCGGCTCTTCTCCTATTCATCTTAGCGTAATGTTATGTAGCTTATAGCCATCCTCAATAAATGGACTATCTTACACTGAAAGAAATTTTCAAATAGGTCTAGTAGTTCCTAAGATTACTGCGTTCAAACACTCTAACAAACAAACAAACTTTTCAGCTTTATATATTAGTATATATTTAAAAAAATATCCAAAATAACAATACAGTTAAACAATTTAGAACCAATAAAACTTAAATTTTAACTTTCAATTTAACATGAAAGAATCTCGACCGTAATATTTGCAATATATCACAAATCGATGTTATTGAACTATATGTCTGATTACATTTCGCAGTATAAAGATTAATACACCTATGTAAGTTTGTGCATACTACAAATATAAAAATAATTGAAAAAAAGTTATATTATGATTTAAGATCAAACAACAAAGGTGTGATCAGTATAGAAAGAAACTCGACTAAATCATTTAAAATATCACCAATAATGTATTTTCGATTCATAAAAAAGGTTCTTTTTTCCTCCAAGGCGTGTCAGGAAACAAAACGATTCCAATAATACAATGGCTCCCTAACAACACCCTCACTCCTTAAAAGCTTCACCCGTAAAGAGTAACTAAAGTTATTCATTCGTGCTTTCGATTACGAACAGGTGTGCCGGATGTCTCCACGTTTAATAATGTCCAAACCGATTCTTCCGTTTCGAAATCAAATATTCTTTGTTGTTTTATTTAGATCCTATAGTGCAAGGTATAAGGATCAAAATGTTTATTTTTATCAGTCTTTTATCTTTTTCGATCATCGCCATAGAGACAAAGCTAACTATGACTATAAAATATTTAAGGGGCGATGGCTAAACGACACGCACATATTAATAATTATTAACTTTAGTTATATATTAATAAATATAATGAAAAAAATTTCAAGAGCTCCAAAGGTATTGGAAATGCTTTTCTAAGCCTATTCTTATTCATACATATTAAGATATGCGTATAATCGCTTTAGTTCCCAACCTATCTCCAAAATTGAAATTACTATTTAAATTAGTAGATTAAATACAACATTTAAGAAACGTTTATCAGATTACAAGTGGCTCTTATAACTTTACCAAATTTATATGGGCTGATAATGCGACTCCATAATAATAATGCTAAGTTTAATTTTTATAATTTTTATTATTATTTTATAAACTTTTTGGAACTAACAAAATTGGGCCCTAGTTGTCTATAATAAACAACAATTATCATCATTATAGAGCCTTATAAGATAAGATAAAGTTTCGCTGGAATATTGCATCCATATGATCAAATATTCCACCTAAACTTTTGTATTTTAATATATTTTTATTAAATCTTATAGAAGCAGAGAAAAGTACGAAAAAAATTCGAGCATCAGTATTATAGTCTAAGGTGTCAGTTGCAGAAAGGAAGAAAAATATATACACGTACTCTATATGCATAATTGAGGTTTTTCATTGCATTAATTGCCACTTTTAACGTATATCAAAGGGTACTCTTAATAAGGGTTATTTACTTACCCTCCGTATCTAGAAAAGCATGTTAAGTAAGGGTCCCGTATGTTATTATTAACGTCTGATAACTGTTAACCCTGAGCGGCCAATTATTTTAAGCCTACGTTGTCCCTTATCTTTAGGATATGTAGATTAGATGACATTCGTTAGCAACAGTACTCTGTCCTATATGGTTTGGAATATTAAGCACACCTTTGTTCATTTCCCTAATTTAGGGAGGAAGTTTAGTTTTAACCCAGACCAGGATCTTTTGCGTTGATGTATATAGTCCTTATATTTAGTGTTAATACAAAATATGCAGTTTTATTTATGTAAGGGTACCGAAAATATATGGTCTAACGTCTCATTCGATATTTTTTCAAATAACTCACTCACCCTGTTGTTAAAAATCAAAAAATCAGCCAATAAATCAATAATTAAACCTATTACAGATAATATCTTTTAACTTTGCATTTTCTAAATCACCATCGTATAAAACATTAATAATTAATACTAAGTGCAGTTAATTTAAATGCAATACAATTATGCTAACACATATATTTGACTGTTTGGAAATACTTTTACATAAAATTGCAACTGAACTAATTATTAACAATTAAAAAACTATTTTTTATGTTTTATGGCATACGAAGGTAGAAATTTGAAACATTTCTTAAAACTTCTGCTCTGTTTATATAAATAATATAAATATAGACATCTTTTGTGGAATAGGCTATCTATCTATTAGACAAACTTCATCGAAATCCGTTTAGTTAATTTTGCATTATTAAGTCACTAATATCGAAACAAACGCACATTCACATTTCTAATTTTACAATAGGTAGTAGATTTAAATGTAATTCTATTGAATTAAATTCTTACAGTAGTAGAAATTTAACAGAAGTATTTAATATACAAAAGAAAAAGTTAAAATTATATTTCTAAGAATAAATTTCACAGTTTTGTTAGCAGTCATTTATGTTACAAGTTATAAATAGTCCAGTCCACTATATTGTTTAACACCGCAAATATTTTAACGAGCAGAACTCATCTGTAGATACTTTAAATGATTAACTAACAATTTGCATTCACTCAAGTGTAGTTTATAGTTAACTCGATACAAATGAGCGGTTGACGCTGTTAAATGACCTCTCTTACCTTAAATAATGTCTGAATCTTGGCGGTTGTTTCCATTGTATTCGTCCGTTAATATAACGCATACGTTTTGTAATAAATATATTACAGAAGAATACAGGATACAAGAAGTAATTACACTACAAAATACATTAATCGTTTCACTTGAGAAAGGCGGATTTGGATATAAACGAGTAATTTATGTATTAAAATACGTTGTTTGGTTTAGTTAACTTTTATGACATAAAAAGCTGGCAATTTTGTAAGGCTTCATATAAAGAGTGTTATCAAAAATATTTTTGATGATAAAGTTTAATAGGACAAAACTAATATAATAAAAGTCATAAAATTTAAACGGCGAATATGATCCTACATTTTCGCTATGTCAGATTCAAAACTCTTTGCTTTACATCACTGTTAGCCAAATGTCCATTACGCTGCTCCATAAACAACTTAAATATTCAAGCTACTTACTTTTTCGTTTAAATATATGGAGTACTAGCTTTTACACGCGACTTCGTTCGCGTGGACTGTCGTGTGATAGGACGATAATAGATGGCGCTTTTCAATGTCATCCTATTCATGTATAATTAACAGGATTTTATATCCTACGTGTTATTCTGGTGTACAAGGAATAATTGTGCCAAAATTCATGGATTTTAAATATCTAAATATTATTTTTAATGATATCTAAATATTTATAATATAAATATGGTTCAGCGGCTTCACCGTGAAAGAGAAAAAAACATACATCCATACTCACAAATTTTCGCATTTATAATATTAGTAGGATAGATGAGACCCACTGTCGTAAGCGGGTTCATATATATCGTGGCCTTCTCGGACTTTCTCTTAATCATTACGATACTATCATATTGTTACGAAATTGAGTGATTTTAGAGGAGATTCCATGGTTTCAATATATATCTGCGTCTCTACAATGAACACAAAGCAAAACTCTCTCAAACTATGCCAAACGGAATACCCTAATACCGCGTATTTGTCAATTGTACCGACCCACACAGATAAGGATGGCTAACAAATTAGTTAAGTTAACAACGCTTATTTATACCCTAAGTCAGCTTAAACAAAAGAGCATCTCGAGGAATTTTTGATGGGAAAGAAATACTTTAGAACTACGAAATTATTTTAAAAACCTGGTTAAAAACATCAAGATATGTATTATTAAGTAACACATGTTATATTTAGTTTAAATAATATAAAAGTGGCAATATTGGTAATATCATTTATAGAATTAGGCGTTACTTTGACGAGGTCTATAATACAAAAGTACCTAATGCTAAATATAGAGTGTACTATTCGTTCTCATACCTGATACATGCAGAATTTGTAAGAACTCATGCACTACCCGACACCGATGGCACAACAATACACAAGCACTGCACACATTCACCACCACAATCTCAACAATTGTTTCGTCCCGTAACCGAAGCATCGTCAGGAGATAGACTCCACGACAAAATCGTAAAGATACATTGGTAATATCCTTCAGCTTGGCATTACTAAGCTGAAAGTGCATGACGAATTGTAAATATCATTAGCTAAATAAAACTCATTACCTCGTTTAGAATGTGAGTACTTGGGAAAATCTAACCTTTTAGCCATCACGGCTACAGCATTATATTAAGTACCTGGTATTTTTTTACAAAATAAAAAAAAACTTAAAAAAAAAATCATTGGGTATAAAAATTGGTGGGGCTCGATCCTAGGTCGATCGATCGATTTTCATTGGTAGAGACCACCCGTTCCCCGAATAAGCTACGCTGACTTGACAGGCTTCGGCAAAATTAGTGTTTTATATATTAAATTGTATTTTTTAATGCCCAAAAACAGGGATAAAACGATTTTTTTAATAAAACCTAACTAGATCGATTTTTCCCCCCAAAACCTCCTGCTTGCTGAATTTTCGTTCGAACGTTTTCGAGATTTCGAATATACATACATATAATATACAAGTAAGTCATTTCAATATTAAACATAAAGATTACAGAATATACACTTGGGATACTATTTATCCTTTTAGTGATGTATACGCGGTTAAAACGCGGTGAAAGTGTGTAAAACCTAATCATCCTCCTTCCCTTACCCACTTTGAGTTGGGTAGGTACAACATGTTATAAACATGTTGTCACACGATTTAGCTGCGTATTTTATGACCGGCCGCCAGCCTGACGACAACTTACCTTAGTCGCCTTTTACGACATCTCGGTAACAAAAGAGGGTCTATTTTGTCTATTCTAATCAGCCCGATACCACAGGGCGTGTAATTAGGTTTTGCACAAACGCCGTAATCAATAAATTCTATAGAAAGCCAACATGTAATCCAACGTAATAAAAGCTAATACGTACGAAAATTTGAAGCTGTGGTAGCCCAGCGGTAACACCGCGCGCCTCTTTCGAGGAGGTCTAGGGTTCAAACCCCGGGCAGGCACCAATGAGTTTTCTAGTAAAGCTTATGTGTCTAATTGATAATTGCAATTTATCACACGCTTTTCGGTGAAGGAAAACATCGTGAGGAAACCTGCATATCTCTAGAGAATTCTGGGGATATGTGTAACCTACCAATCCGCATTGGAGCAGCGTGGTAGGTCTCAGCTCCAATCCTTCTCTCCAAAAAACGGAGAGAAGAGGCCTATGCCCAGCAGTGGGATAGTAACAGGCCGGTACTTAGACGAAAATTTAATATTTCCCAGAACGAAAATCCGAACGAAAAATATGTACTGTTACTTTCTGAATACATCCGAATAAAATTATAAAGCTTTCGTGCATTTACGAAAAATTTAATACAGAAGTTGATTAAAAATTCATAAAACACTCTCGAAGTCATATTTCACTTGCGTAACTAAAAATAATTGCTCAATTTATTAATTAAGTGATAAAAACGAGATCCCTCTCGATAGTGGCTGGGAGGGTCAATGTGGCGTAAATATCAATTACGCGGCTCATATTGGAAAATTTTGGAGCCAGACGGTAATTGTCCAAACTACCCGCTCCCCTGATTGCATTGGTTTTATCGTTAATTTATTTTTATATGCGATATTAGGGGATATTATTATGGTAAAAATCGGGTCGATTGCATTATAAATATCAGAACCAGAGTTTTCAAAATTCTACGGAGTTGATTAAATGTATAAATAAAAAAAAAATTATAATATCTGCTTAAGTATATATATATTTTGTTTATTTTTTTCAGGCGTGTGCCCGTCCCTAAAATAAGTAACTTAATACTTGTGACAAGGGCGAGAGGCAACTGGTGAATATATTTATATATCTTCCTGTCCTTATCCCACTTTAAGTGGGATTCATTCTGTCCTATTATTCGTCAACTCTACTCCTTTGACAACTGGTGAATATATCTATATATTGTTTTAAATACATACTTAAATACAAATACCCAGGCTTGAGGAACCAACAAATTGTTTATAGAAAATTTTGGCCCTCGGCGGGAATCGAACCTGCGACCTTAAAGTGGAATAAGGGCAGGAGAATGGTTGTACTATTATTATACTTTTATTCATCATCCTCCTGCCCTTATCCTACTCTAAGTGGGGTCGGCACAACATGTTATAAACATGCTGTCACATGATTTGGCTGCGTTTTTACGACCGGCCGCCTGCCTGACGTCAACTTACCTTAGTCGTATTTTACGACACCTCGGTAAGAAAAAGGGTGGTCTATTCTACTAAACCGGATACCACACGGTGGGTCGACTTACCTTAGTCGCCTTTTACGACACCTCGGTAAGATATGAGGGTGGTCTATTCTAATCAGCCGGATACCACACGGCGGGTCGACTTACCTTAGTCGCCTTTTACGACACCTCGGTAAGAAATGAGGGTGGTACTATTCTATTCAGCCGGATACCACACGGCTTACTATTATTATACTTTTATTATCATACTATTTTAGTATGCTACTCTCATCGAGAGTTATATATTTGTGCCGTTTGCAGTCGAGACCCTAGACCCTAGTCAAGGCCATGGAGTCAAAGAACAAAATTTTTTTTATCCGTTTTAACAATTCGGTTAATTGCCTCTTCAGGCGACAAGAAGGCTGGCTCCTTTATCGCACAAAGAATCAGCTTAGCGATTCACCGCGGAAACGCTGCCAGAATTCTTGGGACCATTCCCCGTGGGCATGATTAGTCCTAGCGTGTAAGTAATTTAAGATAGATATAACTTGTACATTTTTCCTGTAAATAAATTTAAAAAAAAATTATTATCATACTCTGAGATAGGTTGAAGAGAAGATGTTTCGATCATGATAAGTGATAATACTTTCACGAGTGTATGGTGAACTGTAATTAATGTTTGCAAAACTGAATTATCGGAAGTGGAAATATTTGCCCAAGAAGATAATCGTATATAGAAACTAGCATTTCAAATCAAAGTTTAAGACTATAGTAAGTAGCGTTCTGTTACTTTCCCACTGCTGAGAATAGGCCTCTTCTCTCCGCTTTTGAAGAGAAGGGTTGGAGCTAAGACCTACCACGCTGCTCCAATGCGGATTGGTAGGTTACACATATCTCCAAAATTATCTTGAGATATGCAGGTTTCCTCACGATGCTTTCCTTCACCGAAAAGAGTGTGATAAATTGCAATTATCAATTAGACATATAAGTTTTAACAGAAAAACTCATTGGTGTCTGCCCGGGTTCGAACCCATGACCTCCTCAAAAGAGTCGCACGGTGTTACCGCTGGGCTTAAGAATATAAGACAATATTTTTTATAGCGTCGTGTCTTATATCGTTTAGATAAATAAAAACGTTTGAAAAAAGATGAAAGCGGTACATGCACTTAGCCATTAATTTATCCAACAGCTGAGATCAAAAAGCTTGTAACAAATTCTGAGCGCAAAATTAAATTCACGTGAACTCGTTTTAATTTCAATGAAAAAGCACTTAGAAGTGAGAAAATATTTAAATTTATATCGACAGCTCGGTACGTGACTCTTTGCGTAATGGCTTCTTTGTCGTGTCTTTGAAGTTAAGGGGAAAAGTAGAAATATATACCATGTTATACGATTAAATATATATGAAAAAATGAGAATGGATTGCTTGTCTAATTCGCATTTTGTCCTCCCCAACTAGTTCATTTTAAAAATAGTAAGATATATAACCTCCTGCGCTTATCCCACTCTAAGCAGGATGGCACAAAATTTTATAAACATGTTAACCTATGATTTGGCAACGTATTTTACGATCAGCCGCCTGGCTAACATCAACTTACCTTAGTCGTATTTTACGATACTTCGTTAAGAAAGAGAGTGGTCTATTCTATTTAACCGGATACCACACGACGAGTAAACATACCTTAGTCGCCTTTTACGACACCTCGTTAAGAAGTGAGGGTGGTTTATTCAACTGCTTCTGCTGAAAAAGATATTTTCTTAAGTTGCCGATACATTTTTTCTAATGCAATTAGTAGGTACTTATACTAATACTTTTCCCATCAAACAGCCTTTGGCCAATAATTGAATACAGTCAAGTCGCTATTTTTAAATCCCAAATTTACAAGTAATTCTTTCGTAATCTAATGTAGCCAAATAAATAAAATAAACGGTACACTTATTCACAAAATAGGGATTGTGATTTTCGATTTATTCTGGCATTATACAGGAAACGGGCCCCCTCGAGCCAAGCGTCGCCGGTTGACATGCATTGTATTTGTGATTAATGATACAAGTAACAACGCAATTTTCTGCCTAAAATATACTTGTATATGTTATTAAAAACGCCATCGTGTATCATGAAATTGTCTCTATAAAGACCTGTGCACATGTACCCAGTCATTTAAAGTAAAATTGAATACATATTATAATATTCAAATGCATTAATTATTTTTATTTTCTATTTTCACAAACTACTAATAAAGTGGTATCAATTCAGTAACTGATATTTTATAAAATTTATAAAAGCTTGAAAAATTCTATTATAAACATGGATATGGAATGAGCACTTAACGCTACTAACAATAGTAACTGGAAAGCCAATTGATAAATATTTATTAAATGATTTATAGAATTAGGCGTTACTTTGCGATTTTGATCCATAATACAAAAGTAATAATAAAATTATTTTGCTATAATCCGCGAATAAGTAAAATAGAAAATATATATAATGCTAAATGTAAATGGACAATCGGTTATCATACCTGATACATGCAGGTTTCGTAAAAACACATGCACAAACCTCCACCACCGCCACCACAATACACAAGCACTATATACGTTCACTATCCCAAACTCAACAATCGTTTCGCCCCGCAACCGAAGCATCATCAGGAGATAGACTCCACGACCAAAATCGCAAAGCCTTTGCGATTTTGGTTATTATGATTATTATTACTTTTGGTTTTTGGTACCACAGCTTTGGATTTTGGTGTTTATTATTACTTTTGAAATATTTAAAAGTACATGAAGTAAGGATAGTATGTAGTCCTCTTTAATCCTTCATTAGTCTCTTCGTCCGATGATGTGCATAGAGCTTTAATAGAGGTTCGCCGTTTAAAGGCCTTGCGGGACCTACTTACCTAAATACGATAATGATAATGTTCAGTGACATAGACAAATGAGCTGAAAATTTGTTATTTGTTTAACCGTCGTTTATGTATTTTGATAGTACGACGAAATACGTGTTTCATTATAATGACAGGTAGTTTTGTTTGTTTTGAATTATTAGGTCGCGTGTACGCTAATTAAAAACATTTAACTCGTTGATAGTACATTTGAGAATTATTTTGTGTTCAGTTAAGTATTTTTAATAGTGATGAAAATAAGTTATACACGTTATGACATTGTTTGCATAAATTATACTTTGTAATATTTTTGACTTCGGACTCAAACCTAATGGAGTATTTGACTCTTACCAAGTATTCACAGATTCAAAACTCAACTAACCTATAAGTGCATTGTTTAAATTAATTCAATAATTCACGAAGGTGTTTACGGCATAGGAAAAGTTTGAAATATTAAAAGGATATACATGAAATATCATTTTAAATTTAAAGACTTTAGTAACCTAAATTATTACGAATGAACAGTTAAATACATTTCTTATCACATGTATAAAAAAAACACAGCAGTTATAATCAATTTAGATTAGATTAGGCAATATAGTTCGGAATGTTGTCATTAGTGCTGGCAATGTCTTTATGTATGACTCTTTTCTTATTAGTATTTCCATAGGGATATTAAACAGCAAAGAATCGTTTAGAAGCGTCTATCTAGTTAGTTTTCAGTCAAAATGGGTCAATATGTATCGATTTTGTTAGAAAATATTTAAAAAAGTAGACTGTTGGGCAAACGTTACTATTCAAAAATAAACATCTTATATTTTACTAGTTATCACTAGCGGATCGTGGGAAGATGTAATATAGTATTTTGATAACCATAAAAATGGTTAAAGTAGGTAAAACTTAAAAACTAGATATATGCTGTCCCGGACTTTTATTTAGAACTCTTAGAGGCGAACAATTTTGAAACACATGGTTTTTGAATAACTTTCACCGTTTACTTAGCGCACGCAACGAAAGCTTATAAATTGCCGTTTTCACAATATTTTTATTGCTGCTCCTCTCCTATTCATCTGAACGTGGTATTCTATAGTCTATAGCCTTCCTTGATAAATGGACTATCTTACATTTAAAGAATTTTTCAAATCGGTTCAATAGTTCTTGAGATTAGTGCGTTCAAACAATGAAACAAACAAACAAACTCTTCAGCTTTATATGTTACTATAGATTGTTTTGCCCACGCAAACCCATATTGAAATGAGAGCAATCCATATCCAGCGTTGGATAGTTAAACACATGCCTAGTTGGCAGCATCAAAGCCGAGATAATGGAGACAAAACAAGCCGCCTAATGCGCCATATTCGGTTACAGGACAAACAGACAACTCGCTAGGGTCGTGTTACGAACATGCTGCCAAAAAGATCATGAATACATTTGTTTGTTCAGCCACAAGCTACATGGACTGAATGTGCTCAATATTGAATTTGTATTTGTTAGCTGCAGTTGCGTGGTATTGTTTGTATTAAATATGTCTTGGAATTCACTCTGCATTGCTTTAGCAGACTCGTCTTAATGATACAAACACTTATTTAATGATAGTAGGCAGCCCTATTTCAGATGTGGAATTTCACTGTATTACACCTAGATAAGACAGATTAATGAATATAGTAAAAATATAGTTGAGCAAAAACAAAGCTGTGATAAAAAAAATAATAATAAAGCTGTGATAGCCCAGGTATATGTAACACCGTGCGACTCTTTCAAGGAGGTCTTGGTTTCGAACCCGGTCAGACACCAATGAGCTTTTCCGTTAAAACTTAAGTGTCTAATTGATAATTGCAATTTATCACATTCTTTTCGGTGTAGGAAAACATCGTAAGGAAACCTGTATATCTCTAGAGAATTCTGGAGATATGTGTAACCTACCAACCCGCATTGGAGCAGCGTTGTAGATCTTAGCTGCAATCCTTCTCTTAAAAAAAACGGATAGAAGAGGCCTATTCCTAGCAGCGGGAGAGTAATAGGCTACTTTGTTTTACATTCACTACGGCAATCTCAACGTTCGTTTCGCCGAAGCATCATCAGGAGAATAGGCTCCACGACAAAATCGTAATGTATTACGTATTCTCATAATGAATTTAAATGGAAACAAATAGAAAAATCAAATCGGTTTAAGTTTTTTCTATTGGTATCGGTTTTTTCTATAGTGACATTATTCATTGGAACTAGTTGTAAGGCTCTGATTTTTGAGAAATGTTCTTCTTATATACACTTTGACATTTTTACTATCGCACGTCGGGGTTTGTATATAATACATAACATAACCGTTTACTATATAGGTACTAAAAATCACCCAAAACTATTTTTTTATATATATGGGACACTTACACACAGGATCGTCCGTCTCTAAAGTAAGTAACTTAATGGGTGATGGACAACTGGTAAATATATACTTATATAATTTTAAATACATACTTAAATAAATATAACACCCAGGCTCGAAGAACAAGCAAATTTTTGTTAGAAAACGTTGGCCCTGCGCGGGAATCGAACCCACGACCCGCGGAGCTGAACGTAGGGTCACTACCAACTGTCCTAACCGGCTAGTCTGTTATTCAGTATATTATTATGTATTATAACGTGCATTTGTTACCCCAGCTACAAAGGTAAAAATTTCAACTAGAATTATACTATGTGTAATCACTTGGTCAGTAAATAGCGCAAATGTTAAATAAACTAAGAAGCATCACCATTAATCTATATAACACTAACTGAGCATCGTTACGTGATTGCGGTAATATCGCGTGACTTGGTAACAAGTCCTATCGGAAGCCGGAAACGCTATCGTTACTTATACTCGTAAAGCCTCCGAATTTTCTGCCTATTGTCTTTGCTTCAAATTCTTAGAAGGACAAAGATAAGGAAGCACTTTGTTTTAGCCGATTTTAAATGCTTTTGTTTAGCAAAATAAAAACGATTTATGACTCTAGAGTTTTACAAATTGTTACAAAGTTATACAATTACATTGTAGGAAAATGGTCCCTAATTAAAAGGAACCTGGTCCCTGGACCTTTGGTCGCTGGTTGGTAATTTAAATGGACTGTAGAGGGGTTCAGTGCTTTAACTATTTTCTATCTTTTTGGGCAATGCACATTTATTAGCGATACGTAGTAACAACTTAGCACCACCCACCTTTCGATGCCTTTGTACTGCCACCATGCACTGGAAGGTTCGAAGTTTTTGATATGCGCCGGCGGCCTGCCGTTTCTTGTGACGCCAGGGGATTTACTCGAACGAACAGTAACACTATTACGAGTCAAAAACTCGACACGACACTTGAAAGTTAGGCACTGCACTTTATATTACAAGTCCCATACGAATTGTATAATATTTTATAATGAATTTGATGCAAATTATTTATAGCGATCGAGTGGCCATTAACGAATGTTCCGCGCTCACGTTGACACTCGCACGGCGATAGACGCACCGATCGGCGAGTGGCGTTTTCATTGCTACCCACATATTGGTGAATAAAAAATGACGATTGCCCAGAGACAAAATGATAACACGAAATAAATAAAATTATGAAATATTTACGACATAATTTATATTTTCATGGAATATTTTGATAATCGAAATAGCATTAAAGTGATAGAATACACACATGTAAATTATTCTATTCTTAAACTTACGGGATAACTTGAAATTAATATCAAGTATTAAAATAAGATTAAAGAAACCTGAAATCAAAATTATTGCTGTAAATAATGTATATTAAGTAGTATTGCGTTTATAAAATACCTTGCAATTTTATAGATGTCCATGTGTAAAGTAGTTCCTAGTAGTCAATATACTTTAAAAGTGAAAGCATGTGAACCTTTAAAAGGGTTCCGCATGTTGAAACCCCGAAACTACAGTTAAATATCCATATTTAAATTTCATCATGAGATCTATAAAATACCATTGCAAAACCTGTACATGCCTCGAGAATTTCAAGGATATGAATAATTAAATTTTTTTTTAAATTTATTTTACAATAAGTTCAAGTTTACATAATGTTAGCGCAAACATAAACTCATAAGAGTTTTTCCGTACGCCAGAGCCGTCGACATAACATACATACCTACTACATTTATAATATATATACTACACACTTATAATACTTAATTCTTTTTTGTTTATACATTTGCTTAATATTTAAAATTAATAACTAAAGAGTATTAATAACTAAAAAGTATAAAAAACTATAAGGTTAGTAAGTAAAGATAATGAAACATGCGGGTAGGTAAGACGCAAGGGCAAGAAACCTATTGTTCCCACTTATTGTGCATGGTGTGAGTGATTATAATACAGGCTGATTTCTTATTTGAAGTGAACTATATTGTCAATTTACATTGGAAAAATATCCATCTTCCGTCCGTTTTTCCTCCCAGATTAATTACGATCAAAAATCGTAATTAATCTGGGAGGAAAAAGCTTAGTTTTCACATACCCATTTTCAGTCCCGTACATCCGGAATAAAAGCGTTGAAAATATCCTGACAAATCGTTTTTGAGCACGGCTCTGACTGCAAGATAACTCTACATTGCACAAAGCCTGCATCTACATAATCGATGGCTTATTGCCATTCCCCCTTTACTTCTAAATTGCAAATTTTCCGCACGATTTCCCTTCAAGGAATAAATTTACAACTCGCGAACTGAAACGCAAATATTTCCTGCGTTTATTTTGTTTGTGCTATTTGTGATTCCCATAACTGTTTTTGGACTACAGTTTTCGTGCCGTTTTCGTTTATGTATATTTGAATTTATTCTGTGGATATTTTTATCGTATCGGCATGCTTAGCCACCGTGTCGTATCCGGCTGAGTAGAATAGACTATCGCATTTCCTACTGAAGTGTCGTAAAAGACAACTAAGGTAAGTTGACGTCATCCAGGCGGCCAGTCGGACCCCACTTAGAGTGGGATAAGGGCAGTAGAATAATGATGATGATACTTAGATATACACAAAATATTATTGTATATGATTCTAAGCGCACGCCGTGTGTTATTCGGCTGAATAGAATAGATCACCCTCATTTCTTACAATGTGTCATAATAGGCGACTAAGGTAATTTGACCCGCCATGTAGTATTCGGATGAGTAGTATAGACCACCCTTATTGCTTACCGAGGTGTCATAAAAGGCGACTAAAGTAAGTTGACCCGCCGTGTGGTAATCAGCTGAGTGAAATAAACCAAACTCATTTCTCACCGAGATGTTAAAGGCGACTAAGTAACTTAACTTTAAGTTGACGTCATCCAGGCGTTCATTTGGACCCCACTTAGAGCGGAATAAGAGCAGGAGAATGATGATGATGCTTGGATATAAACAAAATATTATATGATTTTAGAGCGTACTAATATTATAATCATAGTAATATTAGTATAATTTTAGTAGAATAGACCACCCTCATTCTTACCGAGGTGTCGTAAAATACGACAGAGGTAAGTTGACGTCAGGCAGGCGGCCGGTCGTAAAAACGCAGCCAAATCATGTAACAGCGTGTTTATAACATGTTGTGCCGACCCCACTTAGAGTGGGATAAGGGCAGGAGGATGATGAGTAATATTAGTATAATGTTTTTTTTATAATTAACTATAATATCAATAATATAATACACATCAAAGCGTTAATATGCAATATAAAAAAAACTTTTTTATGAGATCAATTGATGCAGTAATAATCTTTATCGAATAACTATCGTTAAAAGGAGGCTGGAACTAAACAAAAGCCGCAATTATTGCCCATAAACTTGATATCTGCTGTGGTAACCATTTATTACAATTATCTTATCATATAATAAACAAAAGTAATAGCCTAATTCTTTAGGGTCGGCCCAGACCGTGCAGAGTCTCATAAATTTACGGTTCTTTTGTCTGCTGTAAATCCCAACTAAGGGTTGGCTAGGTAAATAATGTTCCTTTTAATTATGTATGAACATAGTTCGCCTAAGAATTTTCCGTAGACGTGGACCATTTACATTTTATGCGGACGTCGTAAATTACACGTGATAGCAACATCATAATTTTATGTATACATTACTGGTAATACATTATATTTAACATTGCTTAGTAAATTTTACCCTGTTAATGTTTCAGGACTAGAAATAAATCTCCCTTCAGCTTTGATTACAAAGTTCGATGCTTAGTTTTACGTTTCTCCGATACAGATTATCAGGTAAAACATACATACCAGAAAGTTTTTATAGATATGCAGGATTCTTCGTATAAGTTTTTTTTTCATTCACCCAAACATTTAAGATACAGTACTCCACTAAATATGTAATATTAAGAAAAATAAAATATAATTCATTCAATAACTAAGATTTATATTTATAGAAATCATGTATATAGAGTAAGTAAGTAGCAGCCTGTATCCCACTGCTGAGAATAGGCCTCTTCTCTTCTTATGTTAATGATAAAAATGCTTTGATTTGAAAATCCTTTCAGCTTCAAACAAGACTGTGTTTAAATAATGTAAATTTAAGATGTATAAAAGATTAACCGCCGAATTTCTTGCTGGTTGTTCTCGCTTAGAGCAACATTCCAAACCAATTGTAGCTTTATTAAATGTAATTGATCCTTGACGATTCAAAAATGCTTGTAACAAGCTTACTTGAATAAAGAGCATTGTACAGTTGGGCTCACAAAAGTTGTATCAAATATTACTTATAAAGATTCCCTCTGCCTCAAGCCAGTTCTGGCGATACACGTGAGATTAACTTTAACTATAATACGTATGTCAAAATATCAGTGGATTGCAATAACATTCTTCAATATTCCTTGCATGCACCGCACATACTGTAATAAATCATAAATGTCGATTTATCGTTACATATAAAAATGGTTGTAAAGCATAGCTGTAAATATTTACATCGGTTTTCGTTTCAGTTGTGGAGTCACGTGCCTCTTTCTTCGTATTTTATTGCAGATAGATTTATGGTTTCCCATTTTAAATACATAGTATCTCACGTACTTAGTGACGTGCCGATTCATACATTTTTGATAGTCGATTAAAATTAACTTCCATCTGAAAAATACTTTTGATGACAAGTTGCTAGTCGATTAAAATTAACTAATCTTTTTGATGTTAATTTACTTTTTACTACACTAACTACAGTGTATTGTATTGTAGTATATAGTGTATGTGTAGCTAAAATTCAAGTAGAATTATTTACTTACTTTATTCGATTAATTGTGTAATTATTTTGTCCATTTATTATTAAACTAGGCCATATTCTGACATGCAAGTGGAGCAAATAATCGCATGGAAATCAGAAAGTTTTGAGAGTATCATAATAGCATTGCAAAACCATATGAGCCAAATTAAATATTAAAATCGGGTGTGCTGTTGTTATATAGCTAAATATTAGTATTATTATCATATAAATATTTAGGTTTACTATAAATATATTATCATTACCAAGTTAATTACTTAGATGTTGTTATGTATTTTTAAGTACATAAAATTCAACAATTTTATTGCTTTATCGTTATTTAGAAATAACTTAACTAAATTTAAAACTACAAGTTCAAAAATAAAATATTTATATTTTATGTACTTACAAAATATATACTAATATAGTTATACATACAGTTTAACATACTTTATACAAATAGTCACAGATTAACTTTATTACCAGATCAATGTATTATCAGTCGATATTGGAGTGCATTTCCGAATTGGTACATCACTAAATATTCTGTTCTCTATTAAATGTCCAAACGTTTCACCTCTTGCTCTATAAATTGAAGTCTGCGTGGAATTTATAATTTTTGTTTTTCTCAGTGCGAGTCCTTAGATATAACAAACATTAATTCATCAGTCAATTATTACTTACTAAAAGTTGTATTTAGTATTCATGATTATAAAACCACAAGAATGTGTTTGTTTGTCCTTATTTTACGTCTGACGAAGCTATATGACTCTTGGAATTGAAATAGTTGAAGGAGAAGTGACAAAATCTTATTACATTTTATATTGTTACTTAAGTCTAAGTTATTTATGATAGCAATAATTCTAGATTGATCTAGAGGAATTAGCTTTCTTTTTCAAAAAAATTTACCAAGTTGCGAGAAATGCAAGATGAAAATAACGAAATCTTGTACTAATTAGACTTAATTAGAGATTAAATAATGGGAGATGGAAATTTATTTTAAAGTCATGTAAGAATGTATGTATGAGAAGTAATGTAAGAAGAATCACGTCCAGTGCCATTAACTAGCGTCAAAAAGTTCTATTGAACATAACAATAGTACTATAGGTTACATATGCAGTACCTACTATAGGCTAAACGTTTAACTCAGACCTTGCGTGCGGGGTACAAGGGTTCGGAGGTACGACAAGAGCGGGGAGTGAGGTAGGTGCGGGGGGATCACCTCTTGTATATCATTCCTACGGGTGCTCGCTCGCTACCTCCGCGCCCTTGTACCCCGAACGCAAAGTCTGAGTTAAAAGGTAACCCTATAGTAGGTTACGCCTATTTACTAAGACTATATTATCAAGACGACTAAGTCATTATAGTCTCCCATCCGCGTCGACAACCATCTTCACCAAATACAAGAAGTGTCGTTGAATTTAAAACGTTATTTCTAAACGAAAAAAAAACCTACTGAGCCGTAACAGAATTTGAATTTGCATTCCATTTTATCTTCTTAAGTATGATTTGGTCACAGTTTACCTTACGAAACATCTAATTTTATCTCTGAACCGCTTATAATAATCTCATTATATAAACAAAGCCCTTTCCACAAGTTGTTAAACGAAGAAGTAATTGTATATCTATTCGTATTTCACAATCAGTCATGAATATTTATAAACTGCTCGTAACAAAGATTGTGTATCTCCCATATTGTAATCTTAGAATGTAAAGAATTATGTCCAATATTTGTTTTCTCGTTTTATTTATAGCCAACATCGGACCTTAATCAGCAAGTAAAAGTTGTTTTATCGTGTTACCCGTTGTTTCCGATAGATTGATTGGCGTGTTTGAATTAGAAACGTGTGTTTAAAATAAATCTAATATATTTAAACGTATTCCAGAAATTTTTTTGTTGTGTCCGCGGTTTTAAGAAATAAATACAGTCGTACCTTAGAGCAGACAGTTTAGGTAAATGTTAAGATCTATATAATTTAAGATCTATGTTATATATAATATGATATACAATACATTCAGATGGAAAGCCAGACTATGGTGTATATAATAGACATATTACCATACCATATATCATAGGATATATGGTATGGTAATATATAAACTATAAAGTATCTGATTTCGGATGTTAAAGGCTTACGTATGATTTTTTAATGGCAACCATCTTCTCTTTATAAATTTACTTACTTAGGAGTAGCAAGATACCCAAAAAAAATTATAGAGGAAAACATAATGAAGACACTGCTCTCCTATAAAAAATTCCGCGGATATGTGTATTATTTTACTAATCTTAACCCCATCCTTCTTTTACAAAAAGAAGAGATTTATTGAATTTAAGTGTTGTACAATATTTCTTCTAATTTGAAATTGTTTTGTTTTCAGTATAGTTACTTAAATAATGCTGTCTATATTTCTGGTTGCATTTATTTGAATATTGAATCTTATAATAAGTTAAAAGATAGACGAAATCAAAAATCTATACAAAGCGTGTGAAATAATATTACGTTAAATCAATTTCAAATCAAATTTTACGTTAAATTCACAAATCTTTCAGTTTTAATTAAAATACCTTTGAGGTGCTTACAATATTTTTGTTCGTGTATAGCAGAATATATTCATTTGATATTAATTAAAATAGACCGTTTTTGCTTAAATAGCCATTATAACGAAGTTGAAGCAGACCCTTTTAGTACATTGACGCCGAAGCTCGCTTTGTATGTAAATTAAAGAGGCTCAAATTTGATGCGTCTGGTAAAATGTCATCTTCTGTTAGAGCCCTTAAAATTTGCAGCCTCTTGAATATTGACCTTTTGCGTTCGAACAATATGAACGACATGAAATTTTAAATTTAAATATGCATTGTTGCTTTATTTATATATGCAAAGTACTGGTTAAGTTTTGTTAGTATATTTTTTTATGTATACAGCAATTTTAACGACAAATATTGATAATAAGATTATTGTAGACATGTGCATTATTTTATATGGTTATTCATTTTTATGTATAACCATATAAAAGAGCATATGCTATGGTCTTTTATATGATTATTTTAATTTTGGTACATATTTTTTATAAACATTATTGCAAAATTTTATAATTATAAAGGAAAAATTAAGAAATCCCTTAGACATTTTTTTGGATATAATAATCATTACGAGTAAATGAGGATTTGGGTTGAAGCGGTATCACCAGATCGGCTTGACGCATAATTTTATAATTTATCATCTCCTGCAATTATCCCACTCTAAGTGGGGTCGGCAAAACATGTTTAAACATGTTGTTATATTACGAACGACCAGACGTCGCTACCTTAGTCGCTTTTCACCACTCCTCGTTAAGAAATGAGTGTGTTCTATTGTGCTCACGCTGATACCGCACGCTGGGTCAACTTACCTTAGTCGCCTTTTACGATATCTCGGTAAGAAATGGTAGTCTATTCTACTCAGCCGGATACAACACGGACGATAACATTATACTTACTTATTGATAATAAGTTATATACTCTTTTAAAATTACAGCTCGATTAGATTTGATTATAGCCTTTTATAAAATGACATGATTTTCAAAACTTACTTCCAGTAGAGTAATTGTAGTGGTTTTTTGTACCGCCATTAAACCACAATGGAGTGCAAAATGTTTGCGTAAATAAAATGACTTATCTCTCTTTAACATGGGCAAGGAACATAAAACTCTCTTTTGTAATAAAAAGTTTTATTAAGTTAACGGTTTTCATAAGCTAGCTTTAAAAGCACTTCCTTTTTAAAATAGCTCTCATTTAACGGCCGTCGTGAAGTCGATTTCAATTTTTCTTTAATTATACCTTTGTGTTAGGCCGTAGTAGCTCTTAATTTAAATAAATTATACTTTCGCGTGCAATTTTCCGTAGCTTGCTTGGGTAGTGGTTTGTGGGTTTTTAAACATATTTTATGGAAATTCAAGAATACAGTTTTGTAGATTAAATTGAAGGTTCTTAGATAACTAAACATTTCTAATTTCTGAAAAAAATTATTTTGACGGAAGAGCTCTTACAATGAATATTATATTGAATATCAAAATAAATATATATATAATATAATATGTAATATTTAGAAATCTGTTCTGATGATTTTATATTTAAACTTTAAAATATCACAAAAACTTATAATTGTCATTAACCGCCTTGCTTAGTGAGGAAAATCAGTTTCCTTTCATACTTTTCCTTACTCCTTTCATAATTTGATTGAAATTAAAACATGTTGCATTTGAAAAATCATTGGAGCCGTTTCCGAGATTCAAAAAATATATTTATATATATCCATACAAGATTAACTCATTTAAATATTAAAGATAGAATATGTACCTGAGAAAAATATATGAGTTATATCGTTACTAAAAGGAATTAAACTGTGATAGCCAGCGGTGACACCGTGCGACTTTTTCGAGGAGGTCGCGTTCTAATCACGAGCAGGCACCAATGAGTTTTTCTATTTAAACTTATGTAAGATTTTCGGTAAAGGAAAACATCGTGAGGAAACCTGCATATGCAGTTGGTGACCTCTGAAAATCAGCGTCGGTAGTGATTGATCACGACCGACAAAAGCTGAGAGGTGACACCAATTTGGGGCATTACACTATGCAAGTTAGATTTTGTTAAGTAGATTTTTTTAATATATTAGTTTTAATATATTATGTGTGTTATTATACTTGTGTAGTGTGCTGTTACAAATAAAATTATTTTTCTTTCTTTCTTTTCTTTTTCTTTTCATATCTCTAGAAAATTCTAAGGATATATGTGATGTGTGATATATGTGACAATCCCGCTCACCAAAACAGGTGACAGGAGGCCAATGCGCAGCAGTGAGATTATAACAGTCCGTTTAAAAACTAACTTTAAAAAGAATTAGGTCAATTTTAGATTCCATGGAAAATGTTACAACAATTGCGGCAGAGACGGAAATAACATTATTTAAATGGTATTATTCTTTCCAATTCAAACTAGAAATTCAAGTAATATAAAACTGCTGTTGAGAAACGAGCTCACATAATATATCAACGTCTCTAAAAGATGCATTCAGCAAACCTTGTGTTGCATAAAAATGTCACGTAAAGAAGCTAGGAACAGAATAAAATATTCCCCGAGTTTTACTCGTATGCATGTCCCGAGCTCGTTAGATGGATGTCTTTGCAAATATGCCTGGGTCTTCGTGACTTTAAGGATTGGCATATATTGAGTAATTTGCAATAAACCTTTTATTTTCAATTTCCCAATTATAGTACAAATTTAATATTAAATTCAAATTCAAAATATTCTTTATTCAAGTGGACTGTTTACAGTACTTTTGAATCGTGAATTTTTTTAAGGAAGCTACCACTGATTCCGAATGTGTACCTACCGAGAAGAACCAGCAAGAAACTCGGCGGATAATCTTTTCAACAAAAAAATAATTATAAGTAAATCGCTTCAGTTAAGATAAGCTTCTATCAAACAAAATTAAACTTTAAAAGGTACAAAATTAATTACAAAAATTACTATAAAAAAATTAACAAAGGTATTAAATTTATACCGCAGTTAAGCTGTTACCTTCTATCCGGCTTCGCCCGCGTGTGTCACAAAGTTTTCCCGAATTGAAATTTTCAACATAAAATTAGTTATTGTGAGTTAACCATAGGAGATAGAGACATGCTGTTGCGGACTTTTTTATAGTATTTTTGTACATTATTTTTTTCTATTGACGATGGTTTACGCGGTGCACCGCAATAACCGCGTGACCTCTTCAACACAATTTACATAAAACGTAATGAACACCTAACCTAACGGTAATGAACCTAAACCTTCCGGAAAAAGTGCACTATCTTTAAAACAAAGGTAAAAACTGTACAAAAATCCTTTCTGTAGATTTAGAAAAAATCGATAATATATAGACAAACAGCTTTCGGGGACTTTCTTTTATAATAAGTATATAGATAGATATATTTTACTCCCCTTAGATTTTCAAAACCGTCTGCTGTTATATCAATTACTAAAATAATTTCTGGAAATTACAGAAAATTCGTCATGCCGAGAAGTACCTGCAGAAAGTGCGGTGATTTTTATTCAAAATAGTATAATGCCGTTTACACAATTTTCCACGTGAAAACTCGGTCGTTCACTCTTTGTTGAATAATTTTAATGTTACACTGGTAACATTAAAATAATTCAACAAACAGCGAACGACCGGAACAAAACATGAAACACGTTGAATTATATCGCAAAAATACACAATAGCTCACTCGTTTTACAGTCTATTGAAAGCGCAATGAAAATCGTCGACGCGGCCAGAATACAACGGAAACGGTGAGTTTTCTTGCCGACAAGAGGTGTAAATTCAAAACGTCGTAAAATATGAAAAATACGTAACAGCTTTGAGGTCGAGCTATAAAAGTTGCGCACACCGCAACAGATTATTCAAAAGTTAACATCAAACGATGCTGAGATGAAGATTTGTTTTTAGTTAAATGTTGCCACACTTTAAAAACGAGGTCAGCGGGTAACTAAATCCATATCCTTAATAACGTCATACTGTGCTTTTTTCAGTTTATGATATTTTTACAGCCAAACTAGTCCTTCTTAAGTCACGATGAGCTTAATAAATAGGATATTGGGAATAGTAGTATTTGGAAAAAAATGTTGTATCTATATGTACACTCAGTAAGTCACGATAGTCTTCTAAATAAATAAATAAATAAAATAAACTGAACCAATATTTCTTAAAGTTGGCATAGCATATGTCAGAAGCCTTGGAAGCCTACATTTTTGTGCATCTATACTAATCTATAAAGCTGAAGAGTTTGTTTGTTTGGATCTCAGGAAGTAATGGACCGCTTTGAAAAATTCTTTGACTTTAAGATAGTCCATTTATCGAGGAAGGCTATTACAGACTATAACATCACGCTAATATGAATAGAGCAGCAATAAAAAATATTGCGTAAACGGTAAAATTTAAACCTTGCTTGCGCTAAGTAAACGGTGAAAGTTATATATTCAAAATTTTAATTCGGGAAAATTTTTGTGACACGCTGATTTTCATGCGGGCGAAGCTGTTGGCATAGCTAGTATAATATATTAGACTTTCACACAGAAAAGTTTAAATTAGGTGTACGAACTATGCTTATACGTAAAGCATATTACACTACTGAAGATTATTTGAATTATAAAAATGCTTGGATTTAGGAACGTTTCGGCTTCAAACAAGTCTGCGGTTAAATAATGTCAATTTAAGATGTTTAAAAGATTGACCGCCGAGTGTCTGGCTGATTCTCTTCTTCTCTTCTCTTCCAGTCAACTTTTTAGGGCGCCTCGGTAAAAAAATGAGGGTGGTCTGTTCTACTCAGCCGGATACCACAGTAACATTTACATTTAAAAAGCCTACAGCCAAATATAATACGATTACAAAGCCAAATTTTAACTGGGATATTAGGTATGGAAATTCGTTTTTCGATGTCGAAGTTTGACTATAAAAGTGTTCAGTAAATAAAGCTAGAATTTACGAGTACTTTAAAACTTTCAAACATTTTTAACATATGGCTCACCTAGTACGACCTGTTCCCGTTACTAAATCTTCAAAAGAGATCATTTATAAGAGTGTTGACAGCAACTGGCAACATTACTTGGCCGGGAACCATAAAATTTAGTTCCATACTCAGCTAACTTATTCTCAGCTTCAGTACAATTTCCTATGCAAATTTAATTGGACCCGAGGTTCTACGTAAATCTCTGTTCTCTTTGCAGCAAAGTTAATTACGGAATGGGCTACTCTTTGCGATTAACGAGCCAGCTTGCTTTTATTGTGTCTACATCGACAATAGAGAGAAAAATATGGGAAATGATATTACACGCAAAGCAAATTATATTTGTTATTCGGACAAATAAAGATGCACAATGTCTCTATTGAGTTACTGAAAAATTACTGAAAATAAAGTTCATAAATTATATACATTTATAAACTATATCTTTATATTTAAATGAGTTAATCTTGTATATATATATATTTTCCGAAACTCGGAAACGGCTCCAACGATTTTCCTGAAATTCAACATGTAGGAGGTTTTGGAGGAGAAAAATTGATCTTGCTAGGTTTTATGTAAAAAAAAATTGTTTTATCCCTGTTTTTGGGCATTAAAAAACACTAACATTTATATTGAATTGAATTTTCGCCATTAACTGTCAAGTCGACGTAGCTTATTCGGGTGACGAGCAGACTTGAGAAATGTGAATGCCAAGGATCGATCCCCAACTAAATAATTGTTTTTTTTTAAGTTTTTTTTTTTGGAAAAAATTACCGAGCGAAGCTCGGTCACCCAGATATTAATTTTTAAATAGAGTTATAGATATAGCGACTTTTATCCGCAGAATTTCTTACTGGTTCTTCGCGGTAGGAGTAATATTATGAATTAGTGGTAGCTTCTTAATTAAAAATATTTGACTATTGAAAAGTACTGAAAACAATCTATTTGAATAAAGAATATTGAATTTGAACTATATTGGGAGAGAGAAACTGTACAGAACAAAATATTCATGTGCAATTTATATTTTGAAATGAATAAAATGTAGGTTTTATTTTATTATGTTTTCGGAAATCATCATTATCATCCTCCTGCCATTATCCCACCATCTCCATCTCCATCTCCATCTCCATCTCTAAATGGAGTCGGCACTACATGTAAAAAAATGTTGTCACATGGTTTTACGACACCTCTGTAAGAAAGAGGTTACTCTATTGTACTTAGTCGGATACCACACGGCGGGTCAACTTACTTTAGTTGATTTTTACGACACCTCGGCAAGAAATGAGCGTTGTCTTATATACTCAGCCATATACCACACGGCGGATCAACATTTTACTCGAATTAAATAATACGGTTTCCTTCAAAGTTCCGGTTTATCAATGAATAAACAACAGATCTGATCAATTTGAACGAGATGATCGGTATTCCCACTGCACTGCGTCCTGATTTGGCATATGTCCAATAGTGATGAAATCAAGTTACTTCAACTTTTCTACAAGTTGGCTCGCTTGTTTAAAAGTTTTAGATATCACCACCATTTTCACGGAATGGGTCTGTAAAGTCAATAAGCCGTGCAGTATCCGGCTGTGTAAAATAGACCACCTTCATTTGTTACCGAGGTGGTTAAAACGCGACTAACGTAAGTTGGCCCGCCGTGTGGTTTCCGGTTAAGTAGAATAGACAATCTTAACTTCTTACCGAGGTATTGTGATAAACGACTAAGGTGAGTTAACTCGCTGTGTGGCATCGGGCTTAGTAGAATAGAACAACCTCGGTAAGAAATGATTCTTACCGGGGTGTTGGTAAAAAGGCGACTGAGGTAAGTTGACCCACCGTGTGGTATCCGGTTTAGTAAAATAGACCATCCTCTTTCTAACTAAGGTGTCGTAAAATACGACAGAGCTAAGTTGACGTCAGGCAGGCGACCGGTCGTAAAAACGCAGCCAATCCATGTGACAGCATGTTTATAACATGTTGTGCCGACTCCACTTAGAGTGGGATAAGGGCAGGAGAATGATGATGGTGTAAAGCCAAACGTATATAGTATACATGTGAATGCCAAACGATTTCCACCCTTACCGGTTTACGAGTTCAAAGAAAGAAAAAAATAATTTTCCGTAAAAAAAAGTTTGCGCATAGTTGATTTTACGCATTTTTTGGTGGAGCAAAATGGCAAAAAAATATATATTGATTTGCTGTGTTTTGATTCTATTAGCGGATTGGTATTGGTTAAGTTAGAAGATAAAAACTTAAAGCAACAAAAAAAAAAAGTTTCTAAATTTAAATTTTCTACGCCACGTTTAAAAATCGTTTATTCTAATTCGATAATATAGTTAACACCTAACAATTACTAAATGATATTCCAATCAGTCAGTTACATTAATTTGATATAACGTTCTTAAACCATAACTCAAATTAATCCTTAATTGATACTCAATTAAAGAAATATTAAAATTATTATTTCAAAACATTAAAAGTGTAAACCGGGGTTTTCATTAAGATATTATTGTATTCGGCATCGGACGCTATAAATTTTAATTATAGAACGCTTAATAAGGCGAACTACACACGACACGGTACGGTCTCATCACTGATGACGGCGCGTCTAATTGGAACTGTAAATTTAAATAACACTGACACTTTATGTCGGTGCTCACTCTAATTGAGAGAGAGAATCGTAAAAATAATTTTACTCGCCTCATTTGTACTATGCGTAGTTTTTTTTATTCCGTTTTACGGCCGGTGCGCTGATTGGACGGTTATACGTGTAGATGCTTATTTATGACTAAACTGGCTGTTCGGTTTCTTTTACGACTCTCCTTTTAATTTTTTCTTCCTTTTATAATTGCTCTACGGTTATTAACACTAAGCTATTTGCTACTTTTAATATATTTATTTTGTACTTGTCATTTGTCTTCTGACGTTTTGCTATACCCTTCTGTGTGCCTTGCTGTATCGTCCGTGCGACTCTTTCAAGAGGGTTACTGGTTCGAACCCGGGCAGGCACTAATGAACTAATGTTAAAACTTATGTGTCTAATTGTTAATTGCAATTCATCGATCGCTTTTCACTGAATGAAAATATCTTAATCATATTTGCATGTGTAACCTAAGCATTCATTCCAAAACGGAGACAGGAGGCTTATGTCCAGCAGTGGGATAATAACAGGCCGTTCTTTTATGCCTTCAAACTTAGTAAATACTACTTAAACTCACGATAATTCCTTAGATATTACAAAAGAGTTCTCAATGTTTTCATTTTAATAAAATATTGCATAAAATTTTTATTTAGTCGTAAATATCGTCTTATTATTTCTGAAATTCCTGCATATCCTTAAAAGCTTATAATGTTTTATCTCCGTAATGACAGTAAGACTGTTTAATCCCTTCCAAGCCTTTATCACTTTTAGATACTATAATGGCACGATCTAAATAAAGAACGAAGCGGAATTTAATTCCGCCCGTAGTTAATTTCGCTCGGGGTTTTAATTTACCCTATTATCGCTCTTTGGCTGAATACTAAAGTCACTATTCTAGCTTGAAAAAACTAAATCTTGATTCAATTACTTTAAGAAAAATGTACAAGTTATATCTATCTTAAATTATTTACACGCTAGGACTATACAAATCACACGTAGAATAGTCCCACGAATGCTGGCAGCGTTTCCGCGCTGAATCGCTAAGCTGATTCTTTGTGCGAAAACGGAGCCAGCCCTCTTGTTACCTGAAGAGGTAATTAACCGGGGTATTAACTTGTTTGTTAATTAAATTTTAGATTGATTAAATTAACTGCAAACGGTACAAATATATAACTCTCGATGAGAGTTGCATACTTCCGCCGTTTGCCGGATTCCGCCATTACCGCCGCAGCTCCAGGTCTTGGCGCTGTTTCCCTGATATGGGACGAGGCTAACGTATCAATGCATGTTACGTGCTACATAAGATAAGATAAATCTAATCTTTAAGATATATCTTTGGTTTAAAGTTTACTGGCACAATGGTGGTCGTGGCTGGATCGGTTATATTGTTGAGAGGGTTTGGTCACTAATTACCACTTGATGAATAAAGTTTAAAATGATGTTAGTATCACAGTTTGATGTTGTTTTAAAACGGATAATTTATGCATTCGTTTCAAATTTCCAACCTACATTGTTCGTGCAAGAGGTGGTATCCGGCTGAGTAGAATAGACCACCCTTATTTTTAACCGAGGTGTCGTAAAAGGTGATTAAGGTAAGACGTCACGTCATTTATTATATAAATGAAAAATTGTAAACTATAAATATAAAAATCATAAATAAATTTCACAACGTCTCAAGGATGTAAGAAAAAAAACGTATACGTCCATCTGACATATTTTTTTGTTGCTATATACATAAAGCACTATATGAATTAAATGAAAAAAAAAACATTTCTCGTGTAAAATGCTAATCAAAAATATCAGACATAAAAAGTGTAAGTGTTATCATTAGTTATAATCTGATTCTGTTTAACAACACAAAAGTACAGCACGGGAAAAAATTAAAATTGTAAAAAATAGAAGCAATTACTCACTTTCACTTTACCCAAGATCTGCATCGTGGAGCTTACAAAGATAGAATATCCCCGTCAAGAGTTAAACCACGGAAGCAACGTAAATAATTAAATTTCCGAAAGAAAAATCCCTAATCCTACCAACAATTTATTAGAGGCCTTTAGGCTGTGAAAAATCGGTCCATTACGTGAGGAGGGTGGGCCCATCCCGTATTTCAAAACAACACATTATTGTTTTCTTTTCCTTCTATTTTTCGATTAAACCGGTATAAATTCGGAAAAAAGGCTTAAGTACTTTATTTTTCTTTGGTAAAATTACTTTCGATAAAATCCTAATTCTTAAGGTTGTTCACCAAATTAAATTGAACACTTGAAGTAAATAAGGCACTAAGTACCTAAAAATTTAAATTCGAACAAAGTATGCAATTTGGTTCTAATAGCCTTTTAGGTACTTAGTGCCTTATTTACTTCAAGTGTTCAATTATATTATGGTATTGTATCTCAATCAGATTTCGGTTTTGTTGACAACGATATGAATAATCAAAGCATCATCATTTTCCTGCCCTTATCCCACTCAAAGTGGGACACCTCGGTAAGAAATTAAAGTCTATTCTACTCAGCCTGATACCACACGACTATGATATGAATAATCAGAGCAAAATCTGCAAAATAAATTTATTACTGTGGTTTTTATATTTGGTACTTCATTTATGATTTCATCTTTCATACGTCAAACTATCTTTGCAAGTGGTAAAAAGATTTGTAAAATTAAATAGGTATTATTAAAAATAAATATCCGGTATAAAACCTTGGTTAATTGACTCTTCAGTGACAAGAGGGCTTCATTTTCGCACAAAGAATCAGCTTAGCGATTCAACTTGGAAATGCTGCCAGCATTCTTGTGACCATTCCACGTGGGCATGATTTGTATAGTCCTGGTGTGTAAGTAATTTAATTTAATTTGTAAATAAAAGAAACTTGAATATAGCAATTGATTTTAGTGTTTTTAAAGTCCTTATAAGAAGTTTACCAACATTTTGTTTTTTTTATACAATTCTCAAATTGATTGCGAGAACTCCGAGTATTGCTTTTTTCGCCCCCTCAGCCAAGGGTATTTTTTGTATATTAACAGTTTATTTATTTCAATTGCCAACAATGGTTACAATACTTAAAATCTTAATCTTATTCCATTTTCTTATACTATTGCACCAGCAATTATAAGCAATTATGACATGATTTAGAGGATAAAACAGCCGCTCTAAGCTCTTACTAATAAAAACAACAACAAAAAAACGTTAATTTGGACTACTAAATAAAAATAATATAAAAGTCAGAAATTAAAAATTATATAAGTAAAATTAATCTAACAGAAAAAAAAATTAAAAAAAAAACATTTCTTAAAATTATCAATAAAATATATTTATTTATATGTAAATTGATATGACATATTCGGCGTGTGACCGAGCTCCTCGTGACCGCAGGGTCAATTATCTTAGAAGCTTTCATTACATCATCCGGTCGCCAGATGTGACAGTGTAATTGTATCCTCGTTATCATCCAATATAAATCATTAATTATTATTATTATAATTGGGGCTCCGTTGTTGACTACAATACTTTGTATGCATAACAAAAGGGTTATTGTTTTCCTTATCTCCACAATAGAAAAGGAGTGTAATCTTAATTTCACTAATTACAATAAAATATATAACGAATCCCATTATTACTTTAAATCTATACTTATTATAAAACAAAGTCCTCAAAAGCTGTCTGTATGTGATCGATTTTCTCAAAATCTGCCGAAAGGATTTGTGTACGGTTTTTACTAAAAGATATATTTGTTTATAGTTCAGTACCGTTTTATGTAAATTGTGTTGAAGAGGTCGCGCGGTTGTAAAAAAATTCGCCTGTTGGAAGATTTGTAGATCTACAAAAATACTATTAAAAAAGTCCGGAAGCGCATGTCTCTATCTCTTATGGTTAATTCACAATAACTACTTTATGTTGAAAATTTCAATTCAGGAAAAAATTAGTGATACACCGATTTCCACGCGGACGAAGCCGCTGGCACAACTAGTTATTTCGTTTACTTATCACAAATGAATAAGTCTTTAATATGTATTATTTTCTTTTTTTATGTATCTTAAAAGGCTTCGAGGATATTATATGTAAAAATAAGTCGTTTACTCATTATATAATAATATAATCATCATCATCTTCCTGCCCTTATCTCACTCTAAGTGGGGTCGACACATGTTATAAACATGTTGTCACATGATTTGGCTACGTATTTTACGAGCGGCCGCCTGCCTGACGTCAACTTAACTTAGTCGTATTTTACGACACCTCGGTAATAAATTGGGTGGTCTATTTTACTCAACCGGATAGGACACGGAGGACGACGGAGGGTTAACTTACCTTAGTCGCCTTTTCCGACACCCCGGTAAGACATGAGGGCTTATAAATCGAAAAATATAACGGTCGTTCATAGTTATTGCGATAAGTTCCGAAATATTACAAAAATATAAAATTAGTCGTTCTGTCTGATAAAGATTATGAACATGGGTATAGTCGTAGTTTTTAAAATTATATACGATGTATATATACTATGTATTAATAATCAAGTATGCTTATACTAAAACAATTTGTATTTGATTTAACTATGCAAATACGCGCAAAGCGGGTCATTAATGTATATATTATTTAAAATTATAGATATCCATTTAAAATATCTAAACATAATCTTTCCACAATCTTTTTATTAGCACACTGAATGAGGCATTCAAAGTCATAGGTGAAAAGGTGCATATTGGTTACAACTTCATTTCCATTTATTTGAATAATTCTGCTGTTTTGGTTATAATTTCATTAGAATATATTATTTCATAACTTGATATAAGATAGTTTTTAATTAAAATTAATTTGTTTATATTAACAAAGGTTAATGTATAAAGTGTGAGATTACTGATTAAAACTTATGAAAGCATAAAAGAAAAGAATGCTTGTTTTACGTGAACGTTGTCAATGTGGACAATAAAACCCTTCTTTGTTTTTTTTAGATCTATAGAGTCCGCTTTGGAAAAGAGATAATATTGATAGTACTAACGTTTAAGCTCCAAAATCTGTCAGAAATAAACTGATGGCTAAATCGTCGTCGTAATTAGTATGTAAATTATATAGATTATAACAAAAGGAACCGGAAGCTTGACGTGCAGTCGCTAACTTATCACGAAATCGGACCACTGTTAAAATAATGCAATAATCTAAACCTCTTTATCCATAAATCTTTTGAATCAAGTAGTACAGTAGCATACTTTTCTTAAGTGTTTCATTTGAAGAGAAAGGTTGAATTTTAGGGCTCTGCTGCAATGAAGAGCACATACATCATACATACATCAGGAATTCTCTAGACATATTTTTCCAAGTGATGTTTTCCTACTTTATACTCACACGATGTATTATAATTATAAATAAAGCACATAAGAGTCTAGTACCTGGTTGACCGAGACTTGCTCGGTAATTTATACAAAATTAAAAAAAAAGGAAAAAATAATCACCTAGTTGGGATTTACATTTCTCGATACTGCCCGTGCCACGAATAAGCTACGCTGACTTGACAAGTTATGACAAAAATTCAATTCAATATAAATTTTAGTATTTTTAATGCTCAAAAACAGAAATAAAACGATTTTTTTTACATAAAACCTAGCTAGATCGATTTTCTCCCACAAAACCCCTACATGCTGAATTTCAGGAAAATTGTTGGAGCCGTTTCTAAGATTCCGAAAGTATATACATATACATACAAGATAAACTCATTTAGGTAAATATTGAAGAAAAAAGAACTAATAGGTGAGATGGGGGACATGGAGGGACATGGGGGGACATGGGGTTCCGCATCTTCTTGGTAAGGATCACGTGCTTTCGTTTCAGTTTTTCTCTCAAACAAATTGAAGTTATCCGTATCTAATTCAAATCAGATTTTAACTATTGTTTTAGTACTTTAGTTTCAAAACATAATCTCGTATTGTGTTCAGTACATTCTATTTAAGGCGTTAATAGGACGACCCTAACTAGATACAAGTCCCATTAGGGCCAAAACCGTATCCCTTATTCCATAATTTCCGAATCTCAGGGGCCAATACGGCTGTAATGAACGAAACTTTTGCCCTTAGTTCCTTGTTAATAAGAATAGCTTGGAGTAATTAGAAAAACTCAGCTAATCTTTTTGTAATTCTTAACTGATATTATGGGAACTTTTAGATACGTAAAATGAAAAAAAAACGAAATTTCTATTAATAATATATAAATATAACAGGTTAACCCCAAAACATTTTTCCTATATATCCTGATATAACGAAAGCTTTGAATACAGTCGTTTAAAAAGCTTTTGTAGGCCTTTTTATTACGTAGTATTGTCAACAAAAGGAAAGCTGTTATATAGTTTAGCATAATAATTGTGCTTTTTATTTATTTTCCTAATAAAGTTTTTTTTAGTCCATGTAGATCATACATTAAAGGTGGTCTAGAGCAAACAAATAGTCAACAAACAACAACAAACTATTATTTGCATTTTAATAATAGGATGATTACGGCATTTGCAAAATGAAGATCCTTAATTTGTCTAAAAGCCTACTATACTGTTGAGGATTACTTGGAAGATAAGAATGTATGGATATAGCTCTCTTAGACCCTGGACAAGACAGTAATGACTAAATGTAACTAGTCATAAGAATTATATTTTTAAAAGAGCAACCGCCGAGTTTCTTGCTGGCTCTTCTCGGTAGGAACGGCTTTCCGAACCAGCGGTAGAGTTGACGATTCAAAAGCACTTGTTTACAAGTTTATTTGAATAAAGAATATTTTGAATTTGAATTTGAATTTGTCTAGAATATGGTGAACGAATTCTGCTATGAGGTTTCGATATACACACAAAAACAATATGATCGTCAAATGTTGAAGAATGTACGTAGATGAATGGTAATTTTTAGCCTGTATTTAATCTAACCAAGTTGAAAAGTCAGATATTTCACTAATGTATTGGAATCGATTTGCTTAATATATCCCTTAACTTCCACAAACTTAATTAATTTAAACGTTAAGTTAAGACTTGTCGATTCCTTTAAAACCGTGAAGGGAAATCGCTTTTTCATCCCCGGTAATGGCGGTCCTTTCCGGGACATTTTAATTAACTTCCGCTGGAGTGCTTTTTTAGTTTTCCGACGAATTATTCCTATTAAAAGAGTAACAAAATTTGCTTATTCAGTTTTATATGTGCTTCATGATTTTAAAACGTCACTTTGGTTGTTTTCTTTCACCTGGCAGTATGTAAAGGTATGATCGATATTTAAAAAACAGCTTTCTTAGATATTACTCAAATATTATTTTAAATAACGTGGTGTGAAGCATTGTAACGTTAAGTATTAAATGTTTAAGGTACATAATGTTCGGTTGAAAATAATTAATAGAACTGTATTCATATGACTATTTGACTAGTGTCTTTTTTTTGGCTAGTTGCAGTGGGTATAGTTCTTTCTTTTCTTTTTTATAATAAATAAATAAATAAATAAATATATGGGACACTTACACACACGGTCGTCCGTCTTCAAACTAAGTAACTTAATACTTGTGTTAGGGTAGACAGACAACCGGTGGATATAGTACACTTATATAATTTTTAAATAAATACTTAATTATGATACACCCAGACTCGATGACCAAATTCATTTATAGATAATGTTGAAACTCTGCGGAAATCAAACACGCGACCTGCGGACCTGAAGGCAAGGTCGCTACCCACTGCGCCAACAGGCCAGTGACAATCGTCCCAATGTCCGTCCCAGAAGTAACAGAAACAAAGTATCTTTAGAATAGAATAAGAACAGAAATTTAACTATCATCAGAAAACTTCGTCCTAAGGATGCTTCTTTTAATCCAACTGAATTCGTTACAGGATGGGTTGCGGTTAAAGCTACATTGATTTATTTATTTCGAGAAACATTAAGCATTTTGCTATTTCATACTTGTGTTAAAAGACTAAGTTGGAAATGATTAGTCATGACGACAAACCATTACGGGTTGGTGTCAGAAAGCGGAAGAAAATCAGAAAGCAGGTTAACCTGATAAATGGCTTAGTACCAAATTGGAGTTACTGAAATTTGCTTAGAAGTTGATTTCAAGTAGACTATAACTTCAATTTATATGATACATCCGCGTTAAGTAATTTTGATTTCCATTTACTTAATTCAAAACAAGCAAGTTTGTTTTAATCTTATGATAGCCCACCTGGTATGTATAATGTATACGGTATCATAAGCAGACCGTGTAAGCAGTTATGTATACTACATTAAGCATAAAGTGTTTCCTCCATCAGTCATGACGACACAACAACCTCTTCACGGTACTAAACGCTGGGTTGATGCGTCAATGCGCTTGTTTTCTTCGTATAATCGATATAATAAAACGTAATGGACGTGAGGGCTTTTTTCCCATACTTTTAGCAGCATATTCGTATAAATATATCAACTTTTTCTTGTACAATTTCTTCAATGATCGACGTCCACTTCTGGATATTCCTTAAAGGAATCTCCATAACACATCGCACTATCCGAAGAATAAAGTCACACGTCCAATGTATAAGCATAGGATATGTGACTTTATTCTTCGGATAGGGCGACATGATCTTGTATTGATCCGGAGGCTAATAAAGGCTTATTTAAAATCTTATTATAACATAGACTTTTTCTGTGTATTGCCCTACAATATAACAATATTAAACATATTTATTCACTCATCATAATAATTTAACAAAATTTAAATTAATTTAATAAAAAACTATAAATTTTAAATACAATTTTGAGAAATGTTTACTATCTTTGTGGGCCTGTACTAAAAATCATTAAAAATTGGTCGTCACAATATAATAATTATTTAATAAAATGATTATTTTTTATAAATGCAACTATATTATATTAGCAGGTAATAAAAGGCATGATAACCAGCTAAATGAAAATTAGCTAGATCGACTCCCTCCAAACGCCCCCTACATACTGAATTGCAAGAAAGTCGTTGGTAAATTAAAGTGGAATTTTAATAACCAATTTGTAGATAATACACCAAGTGGTTTTTATAGATGTTATTATACGTGACACATTCTATGCCAAATTATCAATATATTTTTTATCTACTCTGATACTATAATACAAAGTTTATAAAACTGAAACCAAAGTTCTTATGACAAACATTACGTAGGTACAGGCCAAAAATAAAAAATTAAAAAGTTTTATTACGATACACGTCTTGTATGGACACCTGTATCATAATATAACTTTTTAATCATAACGATACACCTATACAACCTCCAGCTGGACCAAGGAGGTTGAACCTCTACCTTAAAAAAAAAAGATTTCAATGAACGAGTCCGCGGCGACGCAACACGTATGCGCAATCGATATTTGCGCCTTGGAGCTAACATTTGACATTTGAAAAATCTTTTCAATATTTAAAGAAAGTTTGGTTTTTATTAATATTGTTTTACGAATTATCATGAGAATATAAGAGTAGATATAGTAGTGTATGACACTGTACATAACTTGGTCTTATAACACTCGTGTGATATTATATAATAACCCTGATATAAGAACCCTTATTATGCAACAGTATCATAAACTACTATTAAGAACGCCAATAATACCAAAACACCTACCGCTAGTAGGTATTATATAATATCTTTAAAGAGATAAAATAACCACACAACCGTTCATACTTACCTCTAAACGGCAAATAAGGTTAAGCACACTTTTATCTTACTATTGATATTGAAATAAAAAAAAGAACATCAAAAGCAATGGCGTGCCCCGTTTTTCATAATCACAACATCGCAGCGGGATCACACGATAACATTTTTTATGAAGTCTTTAACCTTTAAACCGGTTCGAATTTTAATGAGTTAATACATCAATATATCAAAGTGTAATGGTGTTGCGTTAAAGAGTTATCGACGTAAAAGATATTCGCTTCACACACTCAGCGGGGCGCCATCGGGTCTGAAGGTCCCGACAGACCCCTGTAGACACCTGCCCCCTCATTGCATGTGACACGACACAATTATAAACTACACTCATACAATACTAAACCATAAGGACTACAAGTTATGTACGTCTTTAAATAACTTATAGAAAGACGATGTCATTTGTTAAGAGCAAAATCGTGCGCACAATTCATTCGGCGTGTCATCACCGACAGTACTATCCAAAAGCACAATAAGGACCGACATACTTTACGTTACCAAACGTGACTTTTATGAGCGACTAAAATATTTATATGCATATTTTAGAAGACTATTACTACACTGTTACCGCTCGTCTTACCAAATGCTCCGAAATTCACGGAAAGTCCTATTAAAGAAATGTATTGGAAAAAACTAGCTGGTAAAAAACCCTAGTCATATAAATTTATTTAAGTTTAGGTATAAAGAGATATTTTTTCACGGTATATAAGTCAGAATAGCGTACTTGATAATATAATTTTCTTTTAGTAAAATAAATACTGTAGAAGTTACAATAGAATTATTTTGCTATCATCCTAGTCTATTAAAAGAATATATATAATATAAGAGAATCTAAGTGTATGAAGCAGGTAACATTCACATACCTTATACATGCAAAACCAGTCACCATACGTATCACAAAACGCCGCTAAGCTAATACTGGTTTCTTTAGATTGGAAAATACCTCATTTAATATTATATCAGCTCTTCTCAGGTCAGGTCTTACAAAAAGCACATTTTTGGACCTAAAATATTTATTTTATTAAAATTATGTCTTTTAATAAGGCATCGTTTTATTTAAGTTAAGTAATTTAAAACGTCCTGATTTTCTGTACTTTGTATTTGGTGCCACTAGTCATGATATCAAGCACCGCTAGCCAAATACTTAAGCGGTTTCTGTACAAGCACTTGTGTATTTTGACTTACCATAAAACGGAGACAAACAACATGCATGCACCATTACGTATCAAGTGTTTGTAAAATAACCAAATATGCACACCATCATAAATATTTATAATAAATAATTTATGTTGTACATGATGTGACTGTATTTGCATCATTTATGATTGTGGCATCGCCTTTAGCAGCCTTTTTTTTGACTGACTATATGTATGACCAACATTGACCAACCTTTTTAGCAGGCCAAAGTTTAGAGATGAAATTTGCTGGCGGGCCGCACAGAAACTTTTTCCTTATTACTTAAAGTAAAAAAAAAACTGAGTTTTTAATAAGAAATAAAATAATGAGAATCAAATAGAATTATTATATTGGAGTTACCTATAAAGTAATAGCAATAAAAATACAGAATTTTAGTGAAACATCTGTTTTTTTTACTCAGAACTAAGTGCATTAACACAAAAGTAATAATAAATTATTTTGCTATAATCCGCAATGAAGTAAAATAGAAAATATTATATATATATTGCTAAATGTAGAGTGGACAATTGTGGACAGAGTGGACCGTTTTCATACCTTATACATGCAGGATTCGTAAAAATACATGCACAAACCTCCACCACCGCCACCACAATACACAAGTAGGCGACCGACGATGTCAGAAAATTGGGACCTCGTGTTTGCCGGCCAAACTAACTTTAGTATGGTATTCTTACTTTACTACTTTGGTATTCGATGAAAAATATTAAAACATACATTCAGTAAATTAAAAAGGAAATATTTTCAAACATTGCATGTATAAGGAAGGAAATATGGATATTAAATCGGTGCATGGCGTGAATAAGTTGACAAATTGACGTAACATATTTTACCATGGATATCTGGTTTTAGTGAATTAAGTAGACACTCATTATTTACTTAATTTCAGGTATAATATTTATAGAACTATTAATATAAACTAACTATTTAATTTACACTAGTGGTACTTTCCGGAAAGCCGTAGTATAAAAATAATGATAAAATAATATTTATAATCCATAATTAATAATGTTATTATCTTATTATTAGATAGTGTAGTGTGTGTTCTAATATAAGGAATCCTCAGACAGTCTTATCGATTTAAACATGTGCACACCTGTTATGGTATCCATAGAAGAGCTTTAATTTAGCTTTAATGTAGTTAATAAAAAGAGGTAAAGTTCGTAACACGCTGAGTTTGCTGTTCTGAAGGAACTGAACAATTGTTTATTTTTAATCTTTAAATGAGTCAATCTTGTATATATATATTTTTTTCTGAATCTCGAAAAATGGCTTCAACGATTTTTATGAAATTCAGCATGTAGTGGTTTTTGGGGAATTGATTTAGCTAGGTTTTATTATAAAAAAAGTCTTTTTATACCCGTTTTTGGGCATTAAAAAAATGCTTAAATGTAGAGTTGAATGCAAATGATATTTGAGCTGTCAAATGCAAAGCTGTGATAGCCTAATGGGTAACGGGGTGGAACAAAAAAGTTCATAACCTGGGATCGGTTACATATCACCCGGCGCATTCTTTCTTTTTTTATTTGCATTTTTTTATATCTGTGCTGATGTGTTTGTTTGTGGACTTCTTTATTGTGGAGCGAAATCAAAGTAATGCAGATGAAGATATGTTTATTATAAAACGCACGTTAGCGTGTTTATTAGCGACTGACTATTGACTATTAAGTTGCTTCAAATGCTGACATTTGAGATACGCTGACGTTGCAGTATATCTTTCAAAATTTACTGGGCAATGCTCGGTCACCTAGGTTCTCTATATTCATATGCTTTCATGCTTATTGGCAGGAATGGCATATTCCAGGTTTTATATAGCAATACGTAATCTACATTACATTTCCACACAACCTTTTCTCCAACACTTATAATAGTAACTTCTTACTTATTGCATTCCTTATTTCCCACACACTATATATGAACACAAATCGCCTCGTGCTATTTTCATCGCTTACCACATACAGAGCGCTATGTTCAGAGTTGTTAGTCTATTAATATTTATCGAAATGTCGTTATATTTGTGATTTATTTGATTTGACGCGTCCGCAATTTATTCAACGCTAAACTGCGTCGGTTCAAAGTGAAGCGAATTATATAAATTGTGCGTAATAAAATCATTAATATTATGCCTTTCTCACTTCGCACTGCCCTTACGACTTCTGACTATAGAGATAAAAGTGTCGGCAATCATTTTAAGTTATATAGGCGATTGATGTAAAATTCAATAACAAAGTCTGTCAATAAATTTAAAATTTTATATATAATTATAATATGAAGAAAAGGTAAATTTGCTGTCAGGGAATTACGGATACTACTTAAGATTTATGCAGAGATAGTACTCAATCCCAAGTTTATTCATTGATTTCCGTTTATGTCTGGGAATCTTTTCTTGACAATGTGTTGAGATTTTTTTAGGAAATCTATGCGTTGCTATAAGCTAACCGTTTAACTTAGACTTCGCCTGAGGGATACAAGGGCGCGGAGGTAGTACGAGAACGAGACTGGGGTAGTTGCGAGCAGCGAGCGTCTTAGAAACGCATAATTTAAAAAAAATCTCTATATATTGATATATTATGTTTTATACTAAATAGCGTTAATCATAGTCGTTATCACTTTATAAATATAAGTAAGTCGTCCTTAGGTGCTACTACTGAAATGAGTTCATGATTTAGAGTTACTAATGAGTCAAAACAAGACAACCATCTCGATCCTTTCAGAGTGTAGGTAATATTGTATGTATTTATCATAAATATGACACTATTTTTGCCATATTTGTTTGAACATTTCAAATATGCTTCATTTACATTATAAAGGTAAGATAAAGATGCGTCTTTACTGTACAAATTATAACATTTGCAGCTAAATGGAAATTGTCTCTTAGATGAAATCTGAGCTATATTACTTTGGTTTTCTACCATAGAGTTGGTGCAAAAAAATGACAACGCAAGCATCAGGCAAGTTACTAACTATTCATACAATGGTAGATTTTAAAATATACAAAAATATTCACTTACTCCATAAGCCATTAACAAAAAATATATAAATTGAAATGAAACGAACCTCAAACCCGAACAATAAAAGCACAACATTAAAATACGCGTTCTATTATCTGTATTCCTATAGACTGGAATTGGTGGGCGAATAAAACATACGCATGGTTTCCTTCAGCTTTTGTTTCCCCATACGCCGTTGTTGATTTTGTGTTTTAGCATTATATTGTTTTGTGGAGAAGTTTGTGTACATTAAATGATAAAGACCACCCGGCGCGCTCATACAAGCATGCATTCGGCCTTTATGCCAACACCAGTTGGTTTGCCTCAGAGCAAACTGACACAGCAAACAAACAGAAAAGCGCTCGCATTTGATTTTTATTTCTTGATCCTACAAAGGAAACTGCTGGCTCTTAATACAAGGACTTTCTGCGATTGCATGGATTTTTCTTCGGAAAATAGCTCAATAAATCCTGTCCATTCGAATTGTATAAAGTGAACGTTTACATTTGATGTATAAACATTGAATGTTTATTCAACGTGTGCACGGGTACACGTAGTGTATTTGAGTACAATGGCACTGGAAAATAAAAAGTTGAAAAATATTCTATAGGACATTTTTTTTACTAGCTATTGCCCGCGTCTTCGCTCGCGTGGAATTAGGCCTACCACCAAAAAAGGACCTGAAGCCAGATTATTTTTCGACTTAATGGACATGTATCGTTATTTACGACGAAATTATTACATAAAATAATTAAAAATTTTAGCCTACCTGTTATTCCGATGTATATATAACCTATATTAATGTAAAGTTTGATCCAAATCCGTACAATAGTTTTTTACCATACATACGTCCATACTCACAAACTTTTGGCCCAAGATCCCGTGAGCGCCAGACCTTCGTCATTTTATAAAAGTTGAAACTTTGTCAGTGCATGCTCCCAACACAGGTAAGATCGATGGTAGATTATGGAATTTGGATCATAGTGGCTTTGGGAGATACGAGGTACTCAAGGTTGCAAAATTCCGAATTAATTTCGTCATAGTATAAAGCTTGATCTTTTGATATTACCTTAAGAATAATATTAAAAATCACGTCAGTCAATGCCAGACACTTAGCATAGTGGAAACCCCCTGCCAGACACCCTTAAAGTTCATGAAATTTGACTTCTATTTACGTCATAGTATAAAAGCTGATTTTAATATATATTACTTGGATAAGAATAAAATGATGTTTCCCCTTTAGCCAGACATTTTCCATAGTTCCTAACCCAGCCAGACAAGCATAAAAGGTTGCTGTTGGAAAGAGCGGGAAGTAGATATATATACGGGTAGGTGCGAACGAGATGGCGAGTTAGGTCGTTACGTACTCGGCAGTTTTTTTATGGAATGGTGTTGTTAAAATATTAAATTAACAATTCTTGAAAATACTTATCGGCTGTTGACAATTTAGATTAACATTTATCAACCTTAAATGGTCGTGCAGTCGACAAATTTTCCTATTATAATTATTATTTACAACATATATCCAAAAACATATCAGTAAATGCTTATAAAAAAATGTGTTCTCGTATAACGTAATTAAGTTCTATTTTTCCAGAAGCCAGGAACGTCCCTCAAAGAAACTAAGCGCATTGTTATCAACACTCGCAAAAGCCTGTAAAGACATTATCACCATCAAAGGAAAATCGTCGGCTAGGAAACACAGTAAATGCGACGAGGAGACTAGACGAAAAAATTTGTTTCCGACGCCTACGTGTACATAGTACGAACCAAATAATATAACCACAGTGTATAAAATTTTAATTTTTTTAAAACCCAAAATCACGAAGTGAGAGAAAATAAATGATTTATACAAAAATGCACGCGCTATTTTAAATATACAGGGTGGTACCGAGCATACGATATTAATTTTAATTCCAGGTATCTACGCACTTTAACAGCCTACATAAAATATTTCAGCTAATTTAGTAAGTAAATTAGCTACAGGAATCATTTAAGTTTTGAATAAAAGATACATGATATAGAAGGGTGAATGACCAAACCCCTTTCCATTTCGTAAGTAATACATGACCTTGTACGAGAAAGGAGAAGGAGACAAAACTGTAATGTTATTATTTTCTCCTGTTTTTTGAACAAGCGCGCCGCGCCAAGACATTCAACGGCTACTAAAAAGCCAGAACTCAATTGAATTATATTTATTTTGTTAGAAAAAAACATTTTTTAAAGCGTGTTTAAGAGGATTGCATTAAACTAAGGTGGACCGCGACCAAAGTATTCTTTATTAAGCAAATGAAATAAATAAGAAGTATAATAAAAGATCAACTCTATTTTGTCAATATTAAATTCTTATTATATAAAATAATACGATAAAATTCAATAACCATTGTATAAAGTTCAACGTTTCGGCGTTGTTGTATCCACCGTGGTCACGATTTTTTTTTATCAGAAAAATACCCTTATAGGTCCCTCCGACCGACGGGGACGAGTGGCGGGTATATCGGACTCGCAGCGACTAAAACAACCCGAGTGCTCCACTACGATACTGGTGGCAGAGACAGGGTACCGTTGGACACATTATCCCCATCCTCGCCAGCAGCAACTCTGAATCCCAGTAAATTATCTGACATGGCATCTGATACGGACTTCAATATAAATAAAACAACCGAGGATTTTAAACAGGCTTGGATTTGTGCGTCGTAGAAGATTATTACTAGACGTTATTTTCTGAATTTTAGGGCGCGTATATTTCGCTTAACGTATATGTCAAATTTTGAATTACCCGTCCCGCTAACGACTCGAGACGCGCGTTCCTTTCTACTATTATTTTATTTAAAATATTATTAATTTGAAAAATTATAATTTATAGGTTGGAAAAATATTATACATTTTAATTCGGTCGCCTACAGTATAAATTAAAAAAATCATTTATCCATAATATGGACTGGAAATAAATGGTGAAAGTACTGGCATAAATGTTATTATTTAGACTGTGGCAGATTTGAAAGTTGTCCAACTCTGTAAGAACACGGAACGTATTCGCGATCCCCCTGTCGCGATAACACGCACGGCAACTGATGGTACTCGTACCCCGTACCTATTTGTAATTTACTTAAAAATATGGCGGCAGATAAGTGGGGGGTCTTGCGGCGGCTAATTCTAAAGTTTCACGGTGAATTTGTAATGTCTGATTGCGATCGAACAAGCAGATACCATCCCGACATTGTTGTATTCATTGGACATTTTAAAGATAAATTTGATTGAAGATATTTAATACATTTAGTATATACTTGCGACTTCGTTCGCACTAACTTGAACGTTTAAGTGTTTTTAATCATGTAATATGTTATGTTTTCACTGTTCCCGAAAGAAAAAAAATCTTTTTTATGCTATGTGTTACCCTATTGTGTGAATTTTAATCGAGCCAAATTTTATTTATATTGGTCTAGAGCATTAGCCGTGAAAGCGTTAAAAACTGACAGACAGATCGACTAATGTACTAAAGCATTTATTAATAGCATGGATGTATGACTCAACAATAGTTTTAATAATGAAAGGCGAAATTTTGATTTATAAATCTGTTTATCAGCTTTAACCCTTAAATGGCTTTATGACTTCTGTTATTAAATTCACGCTTCTATAAAAAGATTTCGCATAACCTTTAAACAGAAAAACTGCGAAATGCAATGAGTCTGAATATTAATTTTGGTTACGTGACAATAAAATCTTTTGCTTTATTTAAATAACAAATCGCGGAGCGATTCAATCGATACTTTATCGTTGATTATATCGCACATATTAATGTTATATTATCAAGTTTATGTCGTAGTTATTTATTAGTATAACTTATTTTTGATGTTGCGTGGATGCTTTGTGAACTTTTCTGTTTTGTCACTACATATTATAAAACAAAGTCCATATTTCCGTATGTACGCATAAAACTTTAAAACTACGCAACCGATTTTGATGCGGTTTTTTTTCATAGATAGAGTGATTCCAGAGGAAGGTTTGTACGTATAATAACATTCAATACGAAGTACGATCAATCAATCGATCAACCAATCGACCAACCAATCGACCAATCAATCGACCAACCCATCGACCAACCCGTCGACCAACCCGTCGACCAACCCGTCGACCGACCCGTCGACCAGCCCGTCGACCAGCCCGTCGACCAGCCCGTCGACCAACCCGTCGACCAACCCGTCGACCAACCGGTCGACCAACCGGTCGACCAACCGGTCGACCAACCCGTCGACCAACCGGTCGACCAACCCGTCGACCAACCCGTCGACCAACCGGTCGACCAACCCGTCGACCAACCCGTCGACCAACCCGTCGACCAACCCGTCGACCAACCCGTCGACCTACCCGTCGACCAACCCGTCGACCAACCCGTCGACCATCCCGTCGACCAAGCCGTCGACCAACCCGTCGACCAACCCGTCGGCCAACCCGTCGACCAACCCGTCGGCCAACCCGTCGGCCAACCCGTCGGCCAACCCGTCGGCCAACCCGTCGGCCAACCCGTCGGCCAACCCGTCGGCCAACCCGTCGGCCAACCCGTCGGCCAACCCGTCGGCCAACCCGTCGGCCAACCCGTCGGCCAACCAGTCGACCAACCCGTCGACCAACCCGTCGACCAACCCGTCGACCAACCCGTCGACCAACCCGTCGACCAACCCGTCGACCAACCCGTCGACCAACCCGTCGACCAACCCGTCGACCAACCCGTCGACCAACCCGTCGACCAACCCGTCGACCAACCCGTCGACCAACCCGTCGACCAACCCGTCGAGCAACCCGTCAACCAACCCGTCGTTCGTACTTCGTTAGTTAGTAACATAACAAGAACTGAAATACATCGTTATTCGGCTGAGTAGAATAGACCACCCTCATTTCTTACCCAAGTGCCGTAAAATATGACTAAGGTAAGTTGACGTCAGGGAGGCGGCCGGTTGTAAATACCTAGCCAAATCACGTGGCATGTTTAAAACATACCGTTGCCGTTGCCGTCGCCGTTATCCCCACTTAGAGTGGGAACAGGGCAGGAGGATGATGAGTTAGTTCTTAGAAGTAAAATCTTTAGAACCTATCGACTTGAATCAGTGACTTGAAAAAAAAAAGGCATTGTCTAAATATCACTACATATTATAAAACAAAGTCCATATTTCCGTATGTACGCATAAAACTTTAAAACTACGCAACCGAATTTGATGCGGTTTTTTTTCATAGATAGAGTGATTCCAGAGGAAGGTTTGTACGTATAATAACATTCAATACGAAGTACGATCAATCAATCGATCAACCAATCGACCAACCAATCGACCAATCAATCGACCAACCCATCGACCAACCCGTCGACCAGCCCGTCGACCAGCCCGTCGACCAGCCCGTCGACCAGCCCGTCGACCAGCCCGTCGACCAACCGGTCGACCAACCGGTCGACCAACCCGTCGACCAACCCGTCGACCAGCCCGTCGACCAACCCGTCGACCAGCCCGTCGACCAGCCCGTCGACCAGCCCGTCGACCAGCCCGTCGACCAACCCGTCGACCAGCCCGTCGACCAGCCCGTCGACCAGCCCGTCGACCAGCCCGTCGACCAACCGGTCGACCAGCCGGTCGACCAACCGGTCGACCAACCAGTCGACCAACCGGTCGACAAACCCGTCGACCAACCGGTCGACCAACCCGTCGACCAACCCGTCGGCAAACCCGTCGACCAACCCGTCGGCCAACCCGTCGGCCAACCCGTCGACCAACCCGTCTAAACCCTACGAGATTTATCAAAATGATGTACTAAGTATTTGTACACCATGAAAAGGTCTACAGAAAAGTCCGCGATAGTATATGTATATCTCTTATGGATAACCCACAATAGCAGTTTTTGTCATTTACTTTTTACGAAAAATGATGCCTTATGTTCATAGCAATTTTTATACAATACAGCATTAATCCTTATTTAGTCCAATTAAGAACCTTACATATATTGTTTATTTAATATTGATCAATATGACCCTTTACAGCATGTCATTTAAATAAACAGTTTCGAAGATATTACAGATTTAAAATGCAGGGGCCGCGCCGCGAGCCTATAAATAGCGCGTCGGAGGTCGCGGTTCGCCTCTCGGCGATGCTTCCGCGCTCGCCCGTCTTATCGGTGACGCTGTCAAAGCCAGTAGGGCTAACAGCATTAGTCAAATTCGAAAAAAAAAACGTGGTTCGCCCTTTAACCATTTGAATTTAGCAGCGATCGGACGCATTTATGATCGGAGCTCTCTAGCGAGGAAAATAACAATCACTACATATTATAAAACAAAGTCCATATTTCCCTATGTATGCATAAAATTTTAAAATTATGCAACAGATTTTGATGCGGTTTTTTTTAATAGATAGAGTGATTCCAGAGGAAGGTTTGTACGTATAATAACATTCAATACGGAGTAGAGAAATACTGTAATTTTTGAGGTTTCTGTAAATAATTAAACTGTAAACCCTACGAGATTTATCAAAATAATGTACTAAGTATTGGTACATCTTGAAAAGGTCTACAGAAAAGTCCGCGATGGTATATGTCTAATTTTTATGGATAACCCACTAAAGCATTTTTTGTCGTTCACTTTTTACGAAAAATAATGCCTTATTTTTGAAGCGATTCTTATACAATACAGCATTAATCCTTATCCAATTGAGTACCTTAAATAAATTGTTGATTTAATGTAGATCAATATAGCCGTTTACGACATGTAATTTAAGTGAACATTTTCGGAGATATTACAGATTTAAAATGCCGTGAGGAGGCCGCGCTTCGCCCTATAACACTTCGACTTTAGCAGCGATGTCGCTCTTTCAAGAGTTTGTTTAAAGACATTCTGTAATTAATTGTAAAAATAAAATACATAGGGAAAATATAAAAGTAAATAAGTAATAATGTACTATATGAATTTAGATATTCCAAAGATAGCAGGAAATCTTCTTGGTATAGGGAAAGGAAATTGTTTTCCACCAAATTTAACGCTACGGCCACGGGCAGTAATAAATAAATCAAAACAACTGGATCGATTTTAATCATTTTTTTTACACTGACTGACATGGGATATATATTTTATACCCGTGCGAAGCAGGGGCAGGCCGCTAGTAATTTATATATCTAAGTTTTTTTCAATACGATAAACCTAGCTACGATGCAAAATAATGCAGCCTAAAATGGACAGCTCTTGCCAAGAAGTATAAATGCAGAGAGGGAATTTTATACTTTGGCCGTAGGTAGAAGATATTATTCATATCACTTTCTGTAGATTTTAAGTACATTAATTGAGTAAACATGATATAATTTACTCCTAACAGAATTAATTACTTATTTTTCTGTTACTTGGATTAACTAGTAGTCTGTTTTCATGCAGTTTACAAAATGTATGTCAAATCTAGTTCACATCAGTTTATCCGTGTTGCGTAAATCAGTAACAAATATGAAAACTTTCACATTTTTAATTTTATTATAGTATTAAGTACCAAGTACAAAAAAATTCGGCGATCAATATTTAAACACTTAAAATATGACATTATTAAACCGCAGTCTTGTAAGAAGCTGAAAGGCATTTTTAAATACTCTTTAATTTTGTAAAATGTTTTTGATGCGGTATTTATTTTTCGCTCTAATATAAATACTAATACTTATTTTAGGCAACACTTTTAGGCAAGCGCTCTCCAACTTAGACTATTGTCGCATTCCCATCAGATTTGATTGCAGCCAAGCCTCCTATCTCTGTTTATTATAAAACAGAATAACCATCGTATCTGTCCGGCTGTTCACAATAAACTTAAAACTACTGAACAGATTTTCATGCGGTTTTCTCCAATAGACAGAGTAATCCGTAAGGAACTATTTAAGATAACTTTGCATGTATTTTTGTATTTAAGAATGTTGTTATTTTGGAAAGTTTAGGGGAGTGCCATATTCTTGTATCCCTGTCTCTATTTTGATTTGTTGAGTAATAAAAATAATAACAGTATATTATCTTATCCTACATTTACAATCTTGTTGTCAACAAGTTTAATAGTAGACGCAATTTGTCATCAAGTTGTACTCAACGCTGTTAGTTTCTACAAGGAGAGATATATTAATTGCATAAATACGGGGCTTTGTATACTGGATTTATATGCTACATAAATTGCACAACAATTAACGGTATTTAACAGTTTTTTCATCTATTTACTTAATTATTATTTATGTGTCTTATAGACTTCGAATCAGCTAGACTGTATTTAATTAAATTATTAAAGAATCTTTAGATTTCCGATAATCCTGTTAGATTTGAGCCGATGTAGTCGAGCTTAGCTCAATTTTCTAAAATAATATATTTAAATATGGAACACTTACTTAGTCAAAGAGTTTTAAAGAAATATTTAATCTATTTATTTACTATATCTGTGGTGGAAATGGCCGAATCCGGCAAGCGGCTATATTATGCAACTCTCATCGAAAGATATATTTGTGCCGTTTAGAGTTGAGTTCCTTGGGTCATGGAGTCAAAGTGCAAAAAAGACTTCTTCAAGAGATAAAACGGCTGGCGTCTTTTTGCACAAAGAATCAGCTTAGCGATTCAGCGCGGAAACATTGCCAGCATTCTTGGGACCATTCCACGTGGGCATGATTTGTATAGTCCTAGCGTGTAAGTAGTTTGAGATAGACATAAATTGTACATTTTTGTTGTAAATAAATGTATTTGCCTGACGTCAACTTACCTTAGTCGCCTTTACGACATCTCGGTAAGAAACGAAGGTGGTCTATGTTCAACTCAGCCGGATACCACATGGTAGGTTAACTTACCTTAGTACCTTACGACACCTCGGTAAGAAATGAGGGTGATGCTATTCAGCCGAATACCACAGGGCAAGCAAGCAACATTGTTGAATATGAACTAAATACTGGTTTCACAATATGTTGTCAATATTTAACGTGTTATACCTTGCGACTGTATTTCCTAGTAGTCAACTATATTTCACGTCGGATTATCAATTGTTAGAAAGTCATTTACCGGATCAAGTATAGCTTTTGCTTCATCGGATGTAATGTAGGACTCAATAAAGTGTCATTTATAAGTTTTGTTATTGTTACCGCTGTGAATATCTCGCTTCACCACTGGAAAGATTAGCTTTTAAGTAGCCAATAACTTCACACTTTACAATGAGTAAGATCTTAATATAAAGTTACCCATTAGAAAAGCTTTTTTTATGCTACTAACGTAAAACGTCGTTTAAAGCACATGAAAAATGTAAATAATACTGACTCATGTTTTTGTTATATTGACATAGAACCCCCAATTTAGACAGTTAATTAAACAATACAATTAAACAATAGGACATTAATATTAAGTGTATTTTTGATGTTCTAAAGGCTTTATTTGCTAAAGATATAACTAATGTAAAATTATTAATCGTTATAAAATGAAAAAAATCAGTCAGTCAAAAAAGCTAATATATTTAACAAGTTTCAAATATCCAATTTCATAACATAAATATTTTAGTGATAGAAATCTTTGCGATCAGTTGACAAATAATCTTGGCGGAAATCAATTAATTATCTATCTACATTAAATAACAGAAAGCTGGTCTAATAAACAAACATACTAACGATAATTTATTAATAGTATTAGTCATTGTTTATATTAGACAATAAATCACCAAAAAACGCCGCCGTATTGCGTGACCCCCTACAGAGTTTCGTTCACCGGTGTCATAATTCTATGTTGATTTCCTTCACCCGTGACTAATGCAAGGGTCATTTGTAATGTCTTTTAAATGAAACACTCTTCTTATGTTTCTTCTATTTACTTTAACATTATTGCAGCCAAACCGTAGGCACTTGATCGAGTTGGTATTTGTGATAATAATATCCCATTTATGGATTTTAGACAAAAATATGCCATTCGACATTTGTATATGCATTTATTTTACCTCTATGACACATTATTGCGACAATGCATCGTGTGAAGTGAATTTTTTTTAAGAAACCAAGGTCAAGAAACCATCACCAGTAGCCGTTGTTTGAGAATTAAGAAGTGCAGTGTATATGAAATAAGACAATAAATTCTCAAAATAAATGCTATTGAAGGATAGATGTTAAACAGTCACAGTTGATTATCATGACTAGTTTTCTTAGTTTATGTACAGGAACCAGGTATACTCACGTCCTTACATCAGTTCCCGCCGCAACAACTTAATGAGTTCACGAATAAGAGTCCCAGAGGGGCTGGGGCTAAATCTAGCTGGACGATAGCCGGTTTCCATACATAAATTAGAAAATTATATTGATACGATGACAATATATTATTTTAATCAATAATATCACCAAACTCTTTAGAATCCGTCCAATTTATCAATTTTGGATATCAAGTTCGCTTTTTCAAGCACTTTAAATAAAAATGCAATACTTATTTAATAGCAATACTAGGTTTCCGGTCACGCATTGCTGTGGCTCAGTCAGTTTCGAATACTCTTAGAAACAGAACTCATCAGTTAAAAAAATGCTCCGATTGCCACCATACTACAGGAACATTTACTGGGTCTTTTTGAAGATTGTCTGAAAATGTCATTAAAATCGGTCCAGACTTTTTGGAGTACATAAGGGACATAGAAAAACACTCATTTATATATAAGAAGATTAAATAAACATCCATACATTTACTAAGCTCCTAGTTTGTATATGTACCTCCTAACTTACCCGTTATGTATTCACTCTACGTGGGATGTTATGCCGTATTCTTAACGGTTCAAACATCACGGGAAGTCCGTACATGATTCATCAGTATAAAGCAGTTGATAGTTCCCCTTTTAAATATCTCAAATGTTATCCAACTATCTTAATCCATGAATAAGACAGTTTTGGATAAATCGTTTCTGCGTATGGTAGGCTTATATCTAAAGAAGGCAAATAAGCAAACGGCTCCATAGGTAGATTAGTCGTAGCTTAATTTTTGGGTATATTAGTAGCCGTCTCACCAAATAGCATCAGTATTAGCGATTCCGAAATATTCCAGACATTATATTCATTATATTGTTTTTCTACCGCCGTATGGCTCGCCGTATGGTATCGGCTTAGTACAATAGACCACACTCTTTCTTACCGAGGTGTCGTAAAATACGACTAAGGTAAGTTGACATCAGGCAGGCGGCCGGTCGTAAAACGCAGCCAAATCATGTGACAGCATGTTCATATCATGTTGTACCGACCCCGAGTTAGTTAGAGTGGGACAAGGGCAGGAGGATGATGATGTTTTTCTAAACTTTTTACTTATGTAAAGTCACTATCATATATATTGATGTTGTTGCAATATGGATATTAAATTAGAGTAAAAAATGATCATCTATTAATTATGGATACAGTGTAAAATTGTGCAAATCAAATTTCATAACAGTTTGATCAAGTCAAGTAACTATTTGACACGTAATACATTCTACAAATATAGTGCCTCCAATTCTAAATCCATTCCCGTAATCATAGAGGGAAGAATCTATTCAAACCAAAGGAACATTTATCAAACAAGTATGCCGTCGATATTTCAAGAATTCGCTAGAGACACCGCCTACCTGAAGTGTAGAACTGGAAATTGGAAACCATAACTCAACGAGTATTAGGGGAAGGAAAACTCCACGCCATCTGTAGGCCTTATCTATGTCTATAAATATCATACGGAACCCCGGGCCGAAGGAGTACGAATTATAGCAATGAAAGTACTTTCAGCCGCTGCGTTATGGGTAATTCATGCACCCTCGACTTCTAATTTTACGGAAAATTTTGTAATTATTTTTCGTTAAGTTAAAATTCGTGACTTTCACCAGTGAAGTCTATTTAGTAATAAATAAATGAACTATGGATTTTTGGTGAATAATTTGAATTGGTTTTTATGGATTTAGTTAAAATACTACGTCCGTTATGGAACTTTAAAACAACACTAATTTATAAATGAAAACTTACTGTTTTTCCTGAAAGAAGGTTTACTAATCGGTTTTGTCGTACCGAGTTAATTAATCGATTTTATATAAATCGATATATTTTGAAAGCGAAATAAACTATCATTTATTAATCGATATATTCTACACCTAGTCTCATCCAATTTAGGACACATAGTTGTGAAGCTTTGACAGTAAATGGAAATTATACAAATTCTAAACGTTCAAATTTTTACTTCAACCATCCTGCTTTCTTCTGTGTTAAGAATTTTTTTTGCACAAAAGAACAAATAATGTAAACATTTAATTGGAGCTATTTAATATTTTAATCTATCATTGATAACATAAAAAAAAAACTGAAATTATGTACAGTATTTAGTATTGGCGTATAAAATATAACGATCAAATATAATTTGCAAACTTTGAATTTGTTATATATATTTGCAAGCAAGTTAACTGTTGATTGACCTTTTGGATACTGTTGTCTTTATTAACTTTAAGTAATTGCTCCTCAAAATATCACTAGAACTGACAGGGGGTCACGCCGTCTATTTTCCGACAAGAGCCATCATCCAACACCTGGTGTGAAATGCAATCAAGTTTAATTATTACGGGTATTAATAACAAGGGCGTGCTAGGGACCCGTTTCCATGGCAACACCCCAAGTTACAACGCAGGCTGCGAATCTACCACACAAATGTTAGATATTTATGAGGAAAGCTGATTAGGGGTATAATTGTTGTGAAACTTTTGGTGGTTGTGAAACTAAATGCAAAACTAAGTGCGAGCAGCTGTACGCGAAAGTCCTGTAATGTGGCTTTGAAGAGTTTGATTTATTCAAATTTTTATTTAAATATATAGTATTTTTATTGTTTTCATACAAGTAAAAAAAAATGGTTACAAGTTAGCGTGTAGTCTCTTGCCTCTTGGTAACAGGTAAAGTCTAAGTTGATAACAACCTTATGTTTTCTCTTATATAACTCTGGATTACTCTAAATATTCCTTAAGAAAAAATCTCACATCAGCACATTAATGATTTACATCATACCTAAAAAAAAAGTTGAGAAAACATTTTTAAAAAATTTAAAGGTTATTTTTTTAGGAGTTTGGATAATTGATTAAGTTTGTCTAAATTCCACCTAAAAGCCCAATGCGCATTGAATCGCCAAGGCTACTAATAAAGCCTCAATGGTTCTCAACCGATTGATAAATTTCGTTTCATCTCTACGCTGAGACTTACACGTCAAACAAGCACCAAGGAATAATTAAACACATTAAGAAATCATCATCCTCCTGACCTTATCCCACACTTAGTAGTGTCGGCACAACATGTTATAACATGTTGTCACTTGATTTGATTTAACGACCGGCCGCCTGCCTGACATCAACATATCTTAGTCGTATTTTGCGACACCTCAGTAAGAAAGAGAGTGGTCTATCCTACTTAACCGAATACCACACGAGGGGTCGACTTACCTCCATCGCGTTTTACAATACCTCTTTAAGAAATGACGGTGGTCTATTCCGCTCATCTGGCATTATAAATAGACACTAAGAAGAAAGATTATTGTTCATCTCCCTAAAATCTTATATTACGTCATAGATAAAAGCTTAATAATGCCACTTCCATATATGCACATAATACGGGTGTTATATTTTCAAGAAAACAATCTTTTATTAATTAAATTAATAAACTATTGCAACCTTATTAATAATAATTTTTTACTTTTTACGCAGTTTTAACTTTTGCAGTATCATCGCTACCATTGTACAAATACTATCTGTAAATGTTCATTATAAATAAATTTCATTTCAATTTCAGTTCATTTCAATAATAATCGGAACCACAATTTGTTCCAGACAGCGTATTTTACAGTAAATTTACTAAATGTTTGCAATTTGAGAACCATTTCCGCCGATTAATATGTGTCGTACATGATTAACAAGCAATTTGCAAGTATAGCGCTCTTGAAGTGGTTTTGATTACTCGCGAATGACTACTTTATTGGGTACCTAATAATTTAAGAGCGCATTCGTTCGTTACAACCTAACATTAAATTTCACATCAAAGACGAAGGAAGAGTTTCTTCGTCTTTTCGTTAAGATATTCGTTATGATACTCAACAATTAACGTTATAAACTAGATAGTTATTACCGCGCTTTATTTGTTCAATTAATCTCTGTTGATTAGAAATTTAAAAATAATTTATTAACAACTTTCAACATAATGTATTGCGGCTGCAAACTTGTGAGTGTCGAATTCATATGTATTATTAAAAGCCAACCACAGCCAGAATACTTTAGAGTAAAATGACGCGTTACCTAATAACTTTCAATTTATTAAGAAGTCAGAAGTTTGTACTGTAAAATATAATTTGTAAAAACTATAAATTAACAGCATGATTCTTCATGGAAGCTTCAAAATCAAAATCAAAATCATTTAGCTCAAGCTCTCTATCTTTTTAAGGCAAAATATAATGGATATCAGTGATGACTTAGTTTATAACAGGTTATTATTATAAACAATGTTATTACCTAAAAAGAGAAATAAAATAAAATATTTCGGCACACGCCATAATTAAAAGATATAGCAAATAAGATCTTAGTTTGAAGTTACGTTCTTATTGACCTTTTTTTTAATTTTTCTCAATTCGTACTATTTCTATTTTAAAAAGTACATAGTAATACTGTAATGTAATAGTTACATACTCGTACATACATAACAAATATATATCGAAATTAGTGATATAAGCGACTTAGTTTATATCACTACATATTATAAAACAAAGTCCATATTTCCGTATGTACGCATAAAACTTTAAAACTACGCAACCGATTTTGATGCGGTTTTTTTTAATAGATAGAGTGATTCTAGAGGAAGGTTTGTACGTATAATAACATTTAATACGAAGTAGAGAAATACTGTAATTTTTGAGGTTTCTGTAAATAATTACATTTTTTTCCGCTTACATTGCAAACGCAGGCTAAACCCTACGAGATTTATCAAAATGATGTACTAAGTATTTGTACACCTTAAAAAGGTCTACAGAAAAGTCCGCGATGGTATATATCTATCTCTTATGGATAACCCACAATAGCAGTTTTTTTCATTTACTTTTTACGAAAAATGATGCCTTATGTTCAAAGCAATTTTTATACAATACAGCATTAATCCTTATACAATTGAGTACCTTAAATAAATTGTTGATTTAATATAGATCAATATGGCCGTTTACAGCATGCAATTTAAGTGAACATTTTCGGAGATATTACAGATTTAAAATGCCGTGAGGACGCCGCGCTTCACCCTATAGCACTTCGAATCTTTTAGAGTTTGTTTAAAGGCATTCTGTAATTAATTGTAAAAATAAAATACATAGGTAAAATGTAAAAGTAAATAAGTAAAAATGTACTATATGAGTTTATAAGTTTACATATATTCCAAAGATAGCAGGAAATCGTCTTGGTATAGGGGAGGAAATTGTTTTTCTCCAAATTTAACGCTTGCGGGCCACGGGCAGTAATGAATGAATCAAAACTACTGGATCGATTTTAATCATTTTTTTACACTGACTGACATGGGATATATATTTTATGCCCGTGCGAAGCAGGGGCAGGCCGCTAGTATCATTATAAAAAATTCCAATACATTTTCAAGTATCAAAACAATCCGGATACGTTTCTCTTCCACTTTTTTATTTATACTCTGTAAATGGACAATTACATTAAAAGTAAAACGACTTAATAAAAATGTAGTACTTTAATTCGGGCTCTGAGTCATCAAAATATACAAACAGAGATTTGAAGTTCTAGAATATCTGAGTTGTACAAAATTCTACAATGATACTTTTAATATTAACAGTAAAGAGTTAAGAGTTCAGTAACAAACTACACACAATAAATAGAGTAAAATTAGGGTAAAATTGTATAAGGATATCAAACATTTTTTTCAATTATGTACAAAATAAAATCAATCAAAATTATACTATATCACAGTCACTAGAGAAAGATAAAACTATGTAATGACTACATTACGTTACATGGCAGTCTATTTGGAAACACATCAAAGCTACAACCCTTAAGAGTACCGACTTCAGCACCGCTTTCGATGCAAATTACTGTATAACACCCTCAAACACAACGAAACAAAACAATTTTCAGTCGTTTCAAATTATAAAATCAAGAATTAATTAACGGCTAAAAGCGGTGTTACATTTCCTCATCTATCGTTTCCATATTTATACATTGTTTATGTACATTTTCCCTAAACTTAGTATTGCTTTTATTACAACCTAATGATATTTTTAAATAAGTAAAATTAACTGCGATAAGTATGCCCTGAACAACCCGATGCGCCAGAATTATTGGTAAACGCATGCATTTCCGTGTACGGTGATTCTCTGTAACAATTCATAAATTTGAAGTAAAATGTAAATATTAGGTAGCAGGAAATTATAAATCATCAAGCTTACCTCTCATACGGAGGAGGCGGAAGAATATCACATAAATTCATTCTGCAGTTTTGTTCATTTCTCCTCGTTTGACTGGAATGTTTTGAGTCTTGAGCCATCTGTCTAAAACTATTTTCTCTACCTAACCACTGCCACTGAGGATAATCGTATTCAACATCTGCAATCGCTGTCCACTCTTTATTTCCATCATGATGACTAGAAGATCTCGACTGAGTTGTTTTACACGAAGGGCACTCATCTAACGACAACTCTTGAATATCGTCACCCTCATTCCCACACTTTGTCATTTCACTATAGTCCTTTGTTAACGTTGAACTACTACTGCGACAACAGGTAGAACATTCCTCATTGGAATATTGGTTACTTTCAGCAAAGGATCTTGCCATACTATTATCGTATGATTCTGGGCTTACTGCGCATTTGATACAGGAATCTTCTGCATCTGTATGATCCTGCAACTATCATTTCATTATTTCACGTGTACTTATAATTTTTATCTAATTACTAAAATCAATACTTTTGTTTCAGTTACCTGATAATTTAATTCAGTATAAATAGCGCTAGAAGCATAAGGTTCAGGAGGATGTCTTCTGTTATCTTCATGAGACATCATATTAACCGTACTAGTGTGTTGTGGTAGACTATATTCGGCTTCCATAGCCATTGTGCCTATTGTATGACCACCTAAAATTATCGTTCAAGTATATTTATTTTAATTTATGTCGTTTCTTTCAAGATAAAGTCAAATACAGTAGCTCGTATCAAACTTATTCCTCTCAGCACACTTTCTAGCCTTCTCTGCCCTCCGTCCTACATCTTTCCTTTCTTTTCGCTCCCTCCCTCCTATCATACCGTCTCGCTCACACACTCACTTGCATTCCGTTCCATGCACTCACCTAACGTTCCATTCCCACATTTATTTGAATTTCGAATTTCAATATCAAAAATAACTTTATTTTACTTTTAAACTTACTGTGCAGTAAACTTTGATGACAATTCAATATTTCTATTCTTGGTTCATTTGACCCTTCATATAAAGGCCGCTCGCGAAGCCATACAGCTTCTTTACCTAACAAGCACTGCGTGTTTGTTATAGGAGTTCCTAAAAATATTATTTTAGTTTTATTCACTTTCCTAACTTAACAAATGAACTGATGCATGTAAGTGGGTAACAAAATTTATATACCCGTCAACTTACCAACAGTGTTATGACTCTTCCGCTGTTTAGTCTGCCGTCGTCGTAAGTAAACAATAACAACTGCCCCTACCACTATGATTGCTAATAGAAACAAAGTTAGCACTAGGAGCCAAGTTTCTTGGAACATTGACAATATTGCCTTATCTGTCGCAGGTTCCGTTCTGTAACAAAGTTGCGAGTATTATTTGATCTTGTTAGGAAGAAATAATTGGAAATATATGATATTTTTCTGCTTGTAACCATTAACAATGATCCTTAATAAATTCCATTAGTTTAGCTGCGATGACCAAACTTTTTTTTTTATTAGTGTATAGATAGTACTTTAACTAATAAGTTTAGTTCTCGAGAGAATTAATGGAATTTTTTTAATGTAATATTGACGCAATATTTGCAAAGCTTACACACGGCCATAGGGAGCGTATAGGAAACAATCTCGTTTTTCTTTCCGAAACATGTAAAAACACATGTATCATTGAGCTTACCTAAGCGCTTAAATTGACATGAACATCGTCGCGGATACCACTAATAATAAATAAGATTGTATTTGTGGTACTTACTGTACATAATGCCTCTGTGAATGTGTGGGCAGCATGTGTATTTGTGTAGGTGCACTGAACGGGCCATGACCACGTCGGGTGACAGCGGCCGCCCTTGCGCTATACCGTCCGCCAGTTCGAAGAGAGCTTGCTGCAGCTGCACGGGTTCGAGCGCCCAGCGACATCTGACCTACCACTCGACCGTTACTGGTTCCTCCCACTCGTACTTCAATCTAAATATCATAAATCATCTATATCATAAATGATATAAATAATATTTTGTCCTCGTAAGTTTCCTATATATTCCATTCCTAATTAATATGTATATATTCAAAAGTCCCTAAGTAGGTAACTCAATACATGTGTTATAGGTGACCGACAAGTTTATTAAAGCTATTTATTAATTTTAGAACACAGTCAAATTTAATTTAGGTATTATTAATTTATAATGATCATTCTCCTGCACTTATCACACTCTAAGTGGAGTCGGCACAATCAAAACATGTTTTCACATGATTTGGCTACGTATTTTACGACCGGCCGCCAGCCTAACGTCAACTTAGCTTTTTCGTATTTTATGGTACCTTGGTAAGAAAGAGGGCGGTCTATTCTACTCAGCCAGATAGCACACGGCATTTGAATTACATATCCGTACTAATATTATTAATTTATAATTATGTTAACACTTAAGTAAGAACTCAATAATTAAAATATATAAATAAAAGTAAAATCACCTAGAAAATATATTGATTAATGAAACAACTTACTAAGTAACCGGCTAGTTCACCATTCCAAGTATGTATAGGCGGAGGTTCCCAACGAATCCAGGCCGACGTAGCGTTAATGACTCCCGCGGAAACATTTTGTGGAGGTGCGGTCGGAACTAAAACAAACATTAAGCTTGAAATGAGAGAACTTTTTTAATATTTTTATAACTATTTGTTCCTATTTTATCCACTTACTATCTTCCTCCGTATGTCCACTCTTCATATTGGACGGTTTGCCTAGTAACAGTTTGTAAAACGGCATCAAAAATATATTATACTTAGCATATGGCATTAACCCTGTTAACAAATGACTCGACGAGCCGCTATTGTGGACTGTCGTCATCGTAAAATTATCATATTTCGTTAATTCGATAAAACTTTCTAAAGAACGATTTGACTGATGTATATTCTGGAAGTCTATAGCTTGTTGGCGATTTAAGGAGGTGCCGTTGAACCATATTTTAACTCCTTCTAAGTATTCATTATAGTCTGTTAGTACCTGAAAAGAATATTGTTGTAGATAGTCAGGAAATAACTTATGTTTACAAAGAATAAAAATCAGCCAATTCAGACTACTTTTAAATGCTCCATAAGAAGGTTTTCTGTTAATTTTGTATTGGAAACGAAACTTTAAAGCTGAAGAGATTTATCTCATTACTTATATAATTTGATGCTACTTTTATTTGATTTATCTTCTTTTTTATTCAATTTTATCTTTTATTTGATTGTTTTTTTCTCCAAGTGATCAATTTTTATCTGATTTTAAAAAATTGCTAAAATATAGTTTTAATTGATTATACATATTACTTAGGGCATTCATTTCAATCTGCATAAATCGTAACATACATCCCAAACAATTTTCAAAGTTGTTGATGATATTCCTTCCACTCTTCTCAATGCCAAAACATCCTGTTGAAGATATCGGCGAGCCTGAACCAGTTCATATTGTGTCATAGGCGGATGATTTTGTGGTTTATCTCCATACTCTGGATGTGGAGATGATGTTTCAGAATGAGCGTTAAAGGAATTTGCTTCTCTTCTTAGTACCTATAATGAATAATCTAATGAAAAGGTAAACAAAGGAAAGTTATGTTGCAATTAAATTTGATTCAAAATAAAACTCTTTAAATTCGCATTCAGTATTAAGAGGACCAAAACATACAAAAAGAAGCTCCAAAATAATTGACTTTTTTTTGAGTTTTACAAAATAACTGGCATTTTTGGAAATCAACAAAATTATCAAAAATTTACGTAAAAACATCTAAAAACTCAGAAATCGACAAAAGAAAATAAATGATATTACAAGAAATTATAAAAGTTATTTCCATACTAAATTATCGACACGCTATTACTATACAAATGATGCCCACGGCTTATGGCCCCAAGAATGCTGGCAGCGATTCCAGTTAAATCGTTGTGCAAAAAAGGAGCCAACTCTCTTGTCACTTGAAGATACTATTAACTGAGGTGTTAGAACTATTAGGATTTTTAGCATTTCGACTCCATGGCCCTAAAGTCTTAACTGCAAACGATACGAATATATAGCTCTCTTTTACTTTAAAATTAACTATACAAAACAAAACATTTACCTGTAATGTCGCAGTATGTAAAGCACTTCCTGCTGCACTAATAGCCACACAAGTAAGTCTACCAGCGTGTTGTGTAAGCACTCGGTCCAAATAAAGAGAGCCAGTTCCGTGTACCGAATTTGGGAATACAAGTTCCTGTTGCAATAAATTATTACAAATTTAGACATTGTATAATAAATCGATTAATTATTGAAATGCTACGTACTTGTGAGCCTTCCATGGTCCAAAATACAATAGGCTTCGGTGTGCCGTCAACTTCGCATGGAAATGACACCGATTCTCCTTCCCATGCCGTTTGGTCAGACGGAACACGAGTAAAATGTGGTAACGCTAAAAGTTTTATCGATTTTTGAGGACATGCACTTAAATTGCACTTAACAAATATATATTTAAAGAGTCTGTGTTTAGTTATAGTAAATTTCTTGTCATATTAATGTAAGGAAAGATATAATTTGACGAGTGTACAGAAATATAATGGAATATATGATCTAGGAGTGTACAAATATAATGAAATAGGAATATAAATCTGTATTCAAATTTGCTTTAAAAGTCTTGCGGCATTGAATAGATGCTCGCTAAACACATAAGAATGGCGCTACGGGGTTATTGTATTTATTCATAGTAATAACAATATTGTTAGCCTGGCTCGCGGATGCAGCGATAATAGCCTTGCCTTCAGCTCCGTGGGTCGCGGATTCGATTTCCGCTGTGGGACAATATTTTGTATAAAACATTGGTTAGTTCTTTGAGTCGGGGTGTAGTGTATTTAAAAATTTATTGAAAAATGATATAAGTATATATTAACCAATTGTCTATCATCCAGAATAAGAGTATCAATTAACTTCTTTTGAGGATGACCGTGTAAGTGACTTATATATTTATTTACAATTTTAAACACACCAAAAATTAACTTATTTAAATTAATACTAACAATGAAGGGTTAATGTTGCACTTGCGACGCTATATCCAGCCTGGCTTTCGGCTCGGCATGTATATGTCCCACCGTCCGATTCCACGACCCTATCTATTCTCAACGACCCTCGACGTATTATTGCGTATGGTGATAATGACCCTTTATCACGTGACCATGTCACAGAAACGTCTGTTTCTGGTGAAGCCTAAAAACAATGCATATACATTATAAGCTTAACAGTATATTAATACATTATTGATTTGAGAAAAAAAATTGTTTTACGTCTCAGATTCCTATTCATAAGATTTATTACGTTTTAGAATGTATCTGCAGAAGTTTACAATGTTATCCTTAGTAGTAAGAAACGGTAGTAGCGGCTTGTTACTATCCCACTGCTGGGAATAGGCCTCTTCTCTCCGTTTTTTGAGAGAAGGATTGGAGCTAAGACCTACCACGCTGCTCCAATGCGAATTGGTAGGTTACACATATATCAGAATTCATAGAGATATGCAGGTTTCCTCACGATGTTTTCCGTCACCGAAAAGCGTATGATAAATTGCGATTATCAATTAGACACATAAGTTTTAATAGAAAACTCATTGGTGTCTGCCCGGGTTTGAACCCATGACCGTCTAGAGATTCACACGGTCGCACCGCTAGGCCATCACAGCTTCATCATATAACTTCTCATAAATTGTTAAACTGTTTAACAAGCAAGATCACTTTATTATAAGTCAATGTCAAATGGAGCTTACTGTGCAGACGACCCAAAGGTTGGAGTGAAATTAAATAACATTAGTATAATTAGGTAGTTAGCAAAACTCTTGTATATGTGATTATACTAGAATTCTTTATTGTTAATGCATTGATTTAAATTAACAGTATATAAATTGATTTCATTTTATTACGAACTTATCTATACTTTATAAGAAATAAATTTAAATATATAATACTCTTAACTGCATATATTGTGATAACATGTAGAGACAAAGAGTAAGCTCAGTTATATAATTGAAAATATATACAATACGTTCTCATTTCTTACTTGGCAATGAAACTCGATGTTCTGGCCTATTAGCGCCGTTATGTTATTGGGTTTCACTAGAAAATGCGGTCTGCGTAACACGAGTAACGTTGCAGGACGCGATTGTCTTTCCCCTGCGACGTTCGACGCCACACATCTGTATACACCACTGTCTGATGGTAGACTTTCTACTATCTTCAAATTACCACCATCAATTATAGTTATCCTAAAAAATGTTTTTTAACTTAAAATTATTGTTCATAGTCTCGATTAGAATGCTTTGACTTACATTTATTGTTCAGCTGTTGTTAAAATAGACATTTGAATCATTAACGCATTCTCATCTGAACAATGACTTTTAATATTAATTTCAACTGATCTTCGATTTTTAATGTATTCCATCATCAGTTAGCTTGCATTAAGCAACAATATAAATATCATAATACTGGAGTATGTAGAAGCTATATATGTAGTATCGAACAAAAAACAAAGTAGACAAACTCCCTTATTATTGGCTACAAATTTAACAACATGAAACAATGAAAGTTGTACGAATGTTGTATAGATTAAGGAGTAAATTTTACAAAATTTAGATAACAATAAAACATTTACATGCGATTTAAATATTAAAGTATACGTAATAAATATAACCTAACCTAAAGCACAACCTAATTTAAAAATCATAATCAGCTAGATTTACTTCCGTTTTATCGAAATGAAAAAGCCACTGATTAGTATGATACAAGTACCTTCCATTAACCTCAACGTCTAACGTGTGACCATCTTTTGTCCAATGCACTGATGGGTCAGGCACACCTCTAGGCGAAGAACATTCAAGAATTGCTGGTTCCCCACTGGCTACTTTAACATCTCTAGGTTCATTTCTAAAATCGTCCCGCAAAACTGTGAAATAACGATCTCCGTTGAACTTAAATAATTTATAGATTTATCCTCATGAATTTATGGACTTGATTCAGGGATTTAATAAGGATGTGGTGTGTTTACTGAGGGAATTTATTCGAGGATCGATGGCTCACGTCATCGCGCGCGTTTAGAACATGTGCATTATGCATTAGCAGTGAATCGAATTTAATAATGACAGATCGCTGTGCAATCGAGTTAAAGTTAGGTTAACAAACTACATTAGAAAGCTAGGTTAAAAAATACGGACATTTATATTTTCTATAATTGTAACAATTGATGATTTTACAAATAATATTTAATATTAATCATTTACTAATAACAAGAAATCTAGTCTTTAAAACATTGGGTGACTTGTTTAACCCTATTTTTTTCAACACACCGAACTCAATATTCGTAAAAACATATACATATATAAAAATCAATTTTAAATTATCAATCCCCGTAGTTAATAATAAACTTAAAAATTAAAAAAGCAGTTTAACTAGTAATAAGATAAACAGTTTTATCAAATATATTTGTAAGGTAAAGATCGGATATTGACTTTTTAGTTTATTTTATTATATCATTTACTGCACACACAATAACTAATTAAAATAATGATATCACATTCAATACAGATATTACCTACGACGAAATCAAGGAGAAAGTTACACGGGTCTTATTATAATTTATACAAATTTAGCATTCTTGAAAGTTTGGTATTTTGTGCATTATGCAAATGAGCATACCTGCTTAACTCTATTGGCCATATCTTTATTAAAACTTTAAGTTAACGTTAGAGACTACGCGCAGTAATATTAAGTAGCTTAAAACGTCTCTTGGGCACTTTTATTACCGACACATTATGCAGACTTAGCTTTCAGACACTAGAAAACTTCCAAGGCGTTTATGTATGTACTAAGATTTTACATATTTAAGTTTAAAAAAGAAATTTTTATCACCATGGGGCTTATAAATTACATAGCTCGACAATAAGCTAATACAAATGAGGATTATTTAAATTAATTAAAATCTGTTCTATGCTCTATGTTTTCGCTCTATGCGTTTATGTTTTAAGTTGTTTTATTATACGATTGGTGTTGTTTGGTACAAAAAATAATGATGTCAGGAAATTGTCATATGATTAATTGCACTACAAATATTGTTATATATTTTGATATATTATAATATTGATATATTTAATGTTCACGTCACTGTTTTTCAATATGTTTCTTGGAATCATACTTTTCACAAATTTTGAATCATTAATAAATAAGGCGTTACTGCGCAGATCCGTAATACGAATGATAATGTTATTTTGTTAAAATCTGCGATTAAATTGTTAAACTAACAAATCGCGGATCGGAGCACAAAATTATGATGATAACTTTTACATCCAGCTTTGAATATAGCAACATTGTATTTACTCGTAGTTTCTATTAGATATTTATACCTGAAATGGTGAGGGTGGCGTTCTTGCTAACCGCTTCCCCGACGGTGTTACGTGCGACGCACCAGTATACGCCCTCGTCGCTTTCCTTCTTACTACGCATAACCCTAAAAGGAAAACGGCGTCATAAAGGGAAGATAAGCTTTAGTTTTGAAGGTGAAATCCCGTAAACATGATTAGTTGCCGTCATAAATGTTTGTTCATTGCACAAGCGGCTCCATGGGGTATCTATGATATTACTACAATACTAAATATTTCGTAGTTTTTATACAGTAAATATACTGGGAAATCGTTACATACTTTGTTTCGATATTTTAATTCAATGGATAGATTTAGTGGTGCATCCGACGTATTTATTTAAAATTTCAAAATTACTTACATCGCTACACACTACCATAATTTGTATAAACCAATTAAAATTCATTGCAAGTTCATAAAGTAGTCGCCTTGCATTATGTTGTTAATATAATCAGCTATTTATAATCTTTTTACATAAATACCAATCAATTTCCAAGTGTAGATTTACAAAAAATTGAAAATAATGTGAACATAACTAACAAAGTAGACCTACATTTCAAAACTCAGAATAAATAAAATATTAAAATACCTTAATTTATAGATAATACAGATCTTTTTATATTTAAATATCCAGAGATATTTTAAACTAAGAAAATATATAACATTTACCATTATAATTTATTTGTACTAAACATACTAGTTTATATACAAGAAAGTCTAAAAAACAACTTTACGAGGAGTTTAATAGTTTTAGTAAAACTATGTAAATATGTATCTTAGAGACCGGAAATAAATTAATTTATATGAAACGCCTGATAAATAGTTATTTTGTATGTTAAAGAAAAGTTATTAAAGGGATTTCAAATTATTCGATAATAAGGGATTTCAATTATTTTTTATGTTTCTAATGGTATCATATTCTGCAGTGTGGTATCCCGCTAAATAGAATAGACCCCCCTCGTTTCTAACCGAAGTGTCGTAAAAGGCGACTTAGGTAAGTTAACATCAGGCAGGCGGCCGGTCGTAAAATAACTAGCAAAATCGTGCCGACCCCACTTATATACGGGCTTATATATTTATATACCCCAAACTTATATACTTGTACAAGGGCAGGAGAACGTGGTATCACATTAACGGTAACGTTTTCTTATCGTTATTAGTGTTCATTTACCTGAGAAATAACAGTCCATCTTCTAGCAATACCCTGTGAGGATGATCGATAGGTGCTAGCGGCAATCCGTCCTTATACCATTGAATTGTGGGCTTGGGTTTTCCTTCAGCTACACATCTTAATGTTGCGGGATCGCTTCTTCCGACTATCGTATCAGCTGGATGCTCCTTTATCCTAGGGGCCCGGCTTTGGGCTTTTAATATTACTTATTAATAAATGCAACATATTGGGAAGAAGGCGCTTAATTAAATAAGCTAACTCTACAGTTTTTCTAAAACTGTTTTCAATTTTGTTTTGTTTATTTTTAATAATAGATATGGAGATCAAATTATACAACATGTCCCTAAGTTTGAATGTTCAATTTCATTTCTAACTTAATGAACAATTTCTTGCGATTTTTTTTTTATAACTTCATACTGGATCATTTATGGAGTCAATGTGAGTAAAATGCGTGGAACTAGTGCTATAAACTAGCATAGTTTATGACAAAAATATTGTTTTAAATGATTTATGGGTCATTTTTCATGGGCCTAACAGTTAGATTACTTAATCCGTCGGTCAGGTGTTCAAATCGTTTGAGTTTCTGCCCTGTTCTAATATTTAGTTGAAACGAGCGAAATTTGTTTTTCTTTAAGCGTCAGGATTACATCTATACTTTAAATTATTAAAGAAAATTATTCTAATAAAACAAAAGTATACCTATATGTATTATAATATTCTATTATTATAAGTAATATATTTGGCTAAATTAATTATTAGCGAAATCAATATTTATGGGACAGTAAAGCGTACTAAAAACCACTAAATATTAAGTAACAATTAATCTAATTAAATAATATAGTTATTCAATATCAAAATAAAACAGCGGAAAAATATACAATAAATATATTCAGTGAATAAAACCGTGTACATCCTTGTATTTAAACAAACAAAATTATTAAATCCTTGTATTAAAATGTTAGTAATTATTATAATCTAGAAAAACAAGTAATTAAATTAAAACGGTTTCACAATTAATTCATTGGATTCATTTTACGATAATTAACTTCTTAAGATTTCGTCAATAATTACGACCATGGTCCGGAATATAATTTAAAATAAATAATTAATTATAATTTAAAACGTCGAAGCCAGAAGCCGTCGTTCAGATTTAAAACGGCAAGTATTCTTATCAGTTTTGTTTATATCGCTAAAGCGCTGGTAATTGGCGAAAAGGACACGCACAAAGTTTTTTTACTCACCTCTTGTCGCATGAAAAGTAAACAAAAGATGCAAAAGCACCAATGACTTGAACTGGTTCCATACGCGTTTATCTCCTTTAATTACACCCGCAACCATACTTGACACTAATCACCACTATCCACCTCATACGTTCCATGAAAGGATATTGCAATCCATTTTTTTTTTAATTTGTAGTATAAAAGTTTTTTGTCGTTTATCGGCAGTTTACGCGAACATCGCGATGTATTTAGACATAAAAGTGACGCAGCTGCCCCGTCTGACGTCTAAAAGGTTACTGCCCCCCACTCTCGATGTCATTTTGCGCCGACTCAGTAGTCAGTAGCGGGCTTTCGCAAGTTGAGCTTTATGGGGATAGGCGGATAAATAAATAAACGCGTAGATTTGTGAATTTTGATTGATCTGTAAATTGTTTATGGCTAGCAATTTGCGGCATGTTTTGAATGTTATAATAGGTATTTAAACGGAAAAGGTAATTGATTTTGTCGTTAACGAATTTTAATTAACGAATTGATAAAGATACATAAATGGCTTTGTCGGAAAAAGATAATAATATTTATGCCTATATGTATAACCTTTACATATTCATTTCTATAAAGACTTTTGAGCTATTAATATTTACTATCGCCATTTAACTTGTATATCCTTTGAGAAAATTGGGTTCATACGTAGACTACTAATACTTATTGGACCAGCGTATACATCTTTAGCCTTTTAAAATCTTTCTTATAAAGGATTTAAGAGGCCTTTACTCAGCAGGGCTTAAAACAGGCCACCACTTTACTCTACACAGGTTTTTTTTTAAATTGTGTATCACACTCAAAGATATTAAGATAAGATATAATTGACTTTTATAACTTGCTCCATTGCTCCAAAGCGAATCAGTAGGTTACGTATATTCCAGAAGCTTTCTATTCATGCAAGCTTCACCACTGCCAAAGGAGCAAGATTTATTTAAAAGAAAGATTGTTTTTGTTCTATATTATATATGTTTACTCGTCTTGTAAGCTTTTATTATGCTAAATTTCATAAATATTACTTCAGGGGATTAGCCGGAAAAGCGTGACAGACAGACATACTTCCATATTTATAATATTACTATTAGCTTATCCAGCTTTGATAGAATATTCATAGATGACTACCCTGATTTGAATTTGACACGGTTCTAACAATTTAGCTACCATCTCGTTTTCAACTAATATAAGCAGATAGAAATATTTATGCCGTGTGGTATCCGGTAGAAGGTAGAATAGACTACCCTCTTTCCTACCGGGGTGTCGTAAAATATGACTAAGGTAAGTTGACGTTAGGCAGGCGACCGGTCGTAAAATACGTAGTCAAATCATGTGACAACATGTTGTGCCGACCGATGTTGTGTAGAAATATTTGTATAAAAACGCTACATCTAGGTTAAACGTAGCTCTAGTAATACGACAATAACCTCCATACTGCACGTAGCTAATCAGAGCACACACATAGAATCGTAATGAAATGACGCCGATAGCTGAAAGCCTTATCCGACATCTCTACGTCCCTAATTCCCTGGACTCCTGGACGTGCCAATTATGAACATAAACCATGCAAGTCACGTATTTAGTTATCTGACATTGTCTTTGCCGATCTAAGTTGGCTGGATATGCAATTACATATAAGTTTATTATCGTAAAAACATAGTCAATTTAAAGAATATAATACCAACTCCGTTTTTAGGGATTATATTTATTAAGAACTAACTGCGCCTGCGGCTTCGCCTTAAATATAAGTAATAATAGTAAATACCTTCATTTTAATTTTCATTCTTTTTTCATTGTTCTGCCCTTATCCCACTTTAAATGGGGTTGGCACAACATATTTTAAACACGTTGTTACGTGATTTAGCTAGTTTTTACGACTATTTATTTGGTTAATATTTAATGTTTATTAGGGTATGTTGGCTTATATTTATTTGGTGGCGTATGATTTTAATTTAAAAAAAAAGTTGCTCAGGCCTTTCAGGGACACAAACTTTGTAATAAAGTTATGGACTGAAAAAAGGTGAATTTTCATCTAGGTACACCTAAAGCATTTATTTAATTCATGGACAATTTTAATAATATTAAATAGCGAAGCTAACGAACGCATTTATTAAGATAAGGATTGGCACTTGTAACGCCGACGTATAGCTATAAGCTAACGGCATATATATTCACAATTTAAAAAAAATTATATATTTTGCAGGAAAAGTCCCATATGTAAAATATTTTGCGAAAATGATGAATAAATCCGGAAACTATATTAAAACAAACTTACAATAACAAAATAGGACACTGTTAAAATAATTCCTAATCAAATATTCAGATGGTCTAAGTGTAGATTTTTAATATAGATATTTTGCTAATACAATATTTTATGCTACGTTCATGAAATATACTACCACATTATATCTCTAATTACCTACGCGTAGACAATGGAAACACGATCACATATATAGAAACAATACAATTGCATTGTAAGCAACAAGACTTATCCAATACAATACTACCGACTTCTTGGAGCCAGGGAAGTATCAATTGTTAGTCTAAAGCTAAATACGTACGTAGTTAGTTACAATATATTAATTTTGGAACAGTGATTTTAACTTATTTTGACTGTGCCAATGGCGCAGGTGGCTGTGACCATGCCCTCTGCTCCGCGGGTCGCGAGTTCGTTCCCTGCCGAGGGCCAAAATTTTCTAAAATTAAAAAATTTAATCCAACCTCCTTCAAGAATTTAGTTCAATAATATAAAGAAACATTGTCGCCGTCAATATGACAAATAGTTGAAATATAATAAATGGAGTGACATTTGAGAAACCGCCGTGTAGTAATGGTGTGGTTCCTCATTTAAAATAATTTTTATTTTAAGTAATTTAATTTTTGTATATAAAAATATAAAGAATTATAAAACAATAGGCGATGTATATAATAGACAAAGTAGGAACCGACATAAGCTTGCGGCCCCTGCTTTGCGCTTTGAAAAAGTACGTAAGTCGTTTGTGGACTTGGGTATAAGATTCTATAATAAAATTCAACACTCAATTTTAACTTTACCATTACAGCAGTTTAAAAACACTATTAAGGAGAGACTGATACAGAAAGCCTTTTTTTTTTTTTTTTTTTTTTTTTTTTTTTAACATGAGGAAACCCGTCATGGGTACTACTAATCGCTGGGGGGCGAAAGCAGTTATGCCGGACTCTTACCGGCTAAAACCTCATGGTGTCCCACCTTGCTGCTAGGTGACGAGGGCACAGGAATACTGGACGCATCACGTCTACACCCTCGTCAGCAGCCTACACTTTCTACTCTTTTAGAGCCTAGACTGACTCTTTCACTATAAACCGACGCATTGGGAACACTTAATGCATCGGCCATCTCGAAGAACCTCACTCCAGCCAGAGCGTCGAATCCCCCTATTCGACGCCCGGAGGTCCTCATCAGGGTGGTAGTCGACGGTCTTGGGCACGCCGTCTTCGTCCCGCTCGTCTGCGACGGATTGGGTTGGAAGAGGTTGCCTCCCGAACTCTCTCTGCCGCCTCCTTCTGCGATATTACATATTCGCAGAAGTATGACATCGCCGCCCAAGCTCTACTGTTTTCTACCATAGCTTTTACTACAGCTGGTAGGGAGAGATCGGGTCCTACGTGCTCTATCAGTCGCGTCCGATGTTCCATCCATGCAGGACATTCAGCAAGAGTGTGCTGAGCAGTGTCATTGAGAGCACCGCACTCATGACACACACTGGAAGGCTCTCGCTGGGCTATCCGACACAGGAAACTTCCAAAGCAGCCGTGCCCTGAAAGGACCTGCGTCAAGCGGAAAGTAAGGACTCCATGCCCTCTCTCCGTCCAACCCTGCAGAATTGGCTGGATAGCTGAAATTGTCCAGTGCCCTGCACTGGGCGATTCCAGCCTACTGCCCCATTTACGCAGAACATCTGCTTTAGCTATGCTCCGCCAATCTGCATTCCCACATACCATCAAGGAATATGCGTCCCCTAAATGTGCATTCACTCTGCGATGGTAGGCTTCAGCCAGGCCTTCAGCCTCCAGATCCCAAGGTGGGGTGCCAGCCAACACGCAAGCCGCCTCGCAAGAGATAGTGCGGTAGCCCCTAACAATTCTGATTGCCAGAACTCTCTGTGCTCTGCGTAAATGAGCTAGAGAACGAGAGTTCAGACGACCTGCCCAAACGGGTGCACCGTAAAGGGCCATGGCCCGCACTACTCCCGCGTATAAGCGTCGGCATCCTGCATTAGGCCCCCCCACTCGGGGAAGGAGCCGACTTAATGCTCCAGCAGTTGCCACCAGTCTAGGAGTAAGCCATCGGAAGTGAGCCTCGAATGTCCACCGGCTATCTATTAGTAGCCCCAGGTACTTCATTGTGTTCGAGATACCAATGGTGACACTTCCTACCATCAGATATGAGTTACTTGGCGGCGCATTCCGGGGACCATGAAAGCATAGGACCTGAGTTTTTCCTATAGAGACCTCTAATCCGAGCCGGCGAATTCGAGCCACAGTTTGCGATGTTGCTGCAGTTGCCAAGATACGTGCCTCCCTATGAGTTTTAGCGCAAGCCGTCACTAGAGTGTCATCGGCATAGCAGAAGAGATTAACACCTTGCAATGTATTTCCACGAAGAACCCAATCATACCCGATATTCCACAGTAGCGGACCAAGCACCGACCCCTGTGGAACGCCGCGTACAACTGTCCTCTCAGTCCAAGTACCACCCGCTGGATATATTACGGTGCGATCGGACAAGTAGTTATTCACTATTTGCTGCAGGTACCCGGGGACGCCGTGATATTTTAGAGCCTCCCTGATGACACCCCACGGCATGGAGTTAAAGGCATTTGCAATATCTAGAGACACCGCCAGTATAACTTCCTTTCGGGACACTGCTTCGTCCGCCAAGGCCCTTACCTGTTCTATACACGCAATAGTAGATCTGCCTTGACGAAAACCGAATTGCTGTTCGCTCAAATCAGGCCCGGTCTCTTTCATGTGCTTGACAAGGCGACCAGCAATGACGCGCTCGAAGAGCTTACCCACCTCGTCAAGCAGCACTATTGGCCTATATACAGAAAGCCTACTATACTGTTGAGGATTATTTAGACGATAAAAATGCGTGGATATAAATATTGATCGACCCTGTACAAGATAGAAACATTAAATGTAACTAGCATTAAGAATTGTATTTTTTAAAAAGAGCAACCGCCGAGTTTCTTGCTGGCTCTTCTCGGTAGGAACAGCTTTCCGAACCAGCAGTAGAGTTGACGATTCAAAAGCACTTGTTTAGAAGTTTATTTTAATAAAGAATATTTAGAATTTGAATTTGAATTTCTTACCGAGGTGTCGTAAAAGGCGACTAAAGTAAGTCGAGCCGCCGTGTGGTATCCACCTGAGTAGAATTGACCAAACTCATTTCTTACTGAGGTGTCGTAGAAGGCAACTAAGGTAAGTTGACCCACCGTGTGGTATTCGGTTTAGTAAAATAGAATTAGAAAGAGGGTGGTCTCTTTCTTACCGAGGTGTCGTAAAATACGGCTTAGGTAAGTTGACGTCAGGCAGGCGGCCGGTCGTAAAAACGCAGCCAAATCATGTGACAGCATGTTTATAACATGTTGCGCCGGCCCCACTTAGGGAGATGATGGAGTGGAGACTTTTAAGAAAATTGCTTATTTATTGAATGAGTGTTGTTATATAATTATGATGAGCAAAATTACCAAGATATGCTGTCGAAGATATCCAACATCAAAATCTTCACGAATAAACGTAAACCGTATTCAATCTTTATAGTAAAATCTTTAGGGCCCTGTATTTATTTTATCCTATCACGAGCGGAATCTGTAAATGTTGCCAAAGTGAATCTCGTCCGATCGTAATTAACCCATCAGTTCGAGACAAAAGAGGCTTCCTTTATTAAGTTCACACTGCTGAAATATTCATGACCTTACATTTTGGATGAAACGCTTCCCGAAGTATACACCAAAGTTAAATTAACCGTGTTATTATGGAACCGCTGTGAGTCTTCTGCAACTCCAAAACCCTTTCATATCCTTAGATCTAAAGTGATTCTAGTTAGTTTATAAGTCGTTATAAGGGATAATACTAGCTTTGTTGTCCATTAGTTTGTATATTTTGAGTAAAATAGAAACATTTTTATTATTACATGGTGGATGGTCAATTTTTTAGCATAGTATATTTTGTAATGGTGATATTTACAAAGTCAGGAGGCTGAACGTGCTATGCATAAACTAAAGTAACGGCCTGTTAATATCCCACTGCTGGGCATTGGCCTCCTTTCTCCGTTGGAAAGAAGGATTGGAGCTGAGAACAATCACGCTGCTCCAATACAAATTGATAGATTACATATATCTCTAGAGTTCTCTAGAGATATGCAGGTTTCCTCAGGATGTTTCCTCCATCGATAAGTGTCTGATAAATTGCGAATATCAATCGAAAAAAAAGTTTAATAGAAAACTCATTGGTGCCTGCCCGAGGTTTGAGTCCACGATCGTTTCCAAAGAGTCGCACGGTCTCACCGCCCACTGGGTCTAAACCAGCGCTACGCATACACATCATATTCAATCAAAATCAATTACAGGCCAATACTTGAACGGACTTACTTTCGCTATATTTTGGTAAAATTTTCCATGTTCTTCAAGCCTATAGGATGAGGAACTACGTAATGACTAGTCGCAGTCCTACAATCAACCAACAATTACACGTCGCTCTAAGCCGTGATCGTTAAGTAGAGTTGCACTCTACCCATCGCGTATTCCATATTTCCTATGAGTCCTTGGGGACTAACACCCAGAGCTCTCCTTAAATCATTAGAACTAATATTGTATTATACAATACAATAATAAAAATCATATTTAAAATTAATTTACTATGGTGGGAGAGGTTGCATTGCTTAGCAAGCTTGCATATACGAAAGAGAACGTTTTGTATTTCCAACACTTAACAGTGCATATATTTTCTTAACAAACGCGGATCACAGCAAAATCTTTAACATTTATATATTTAATGTATATAAATATATATATTTTTTTCGGAATTTTGGAAACGGCTTCAACGATTTTCCTAAAATTTAGCATGTAGGGGGTTTTGGGAGAGAAAAATCGATTTAGCTAGGTTTTATGTAAAAAAAAATCTTTTTATTTCTGTTTTTGGGTATTAAAAAATACATTAATACACAAATTTACATTGAATATAAAACACTATTTTTGCCGTAAAATGTCAAGTCAGCGTAGCTTATTCGGGGAATGGGCAGTCTCAAGAATTGTAAAAATGTAAACCTGGGATCGAGCCCCCACTACCCAATTAGTTTTTCTTTTTTTTAAGTTTCTTTTTTATTTTGTAAAAAATTACCGAACAGGGCTTGGTCAACCAGGTACTAATACTTAATAAACAATACCTTACTTGTTCAAGTCTTCATAAAGTTTTGCGGCTAACGTGTTCAGTTTTATATTTCTTTTGAGGTTTCATAAACTTATTTCTACACAGAGACGCCACAAAGAAACAGAAAATATATTTTATTTCAGATAGTAAAACTCTTTTGGCATTTCACTAGCTACTGCATGCAGAACACGTACTATTCGGACTTGTGTCAGGTGAGCGACGATGCCTATCGCAGACACGTGCACTTGTATCTGGATGATAAAATTGAGATATTAAACTTGCAAAGGTTTATATCGATGTTGGAGAGACAACAAAGGAAGAGCATACTAAATGTGTTTATTGTGGATAGTGAAACAGTAATTCTTTATTTAGTATTGAGGTTGGACGGCTGTTTAAGATTCACGTGAAGAACTTTTTTGAGGAATGGAAAGGTCACTTTATATAACTTTTCTTACTTAGGTGATGTGTATAAGTTTTCCGAGGAAGTTTGCTATATAATTTATACAAGTTTAATTATTTTATTTCGATCATGAATCATAACATTTACATAATATTGTGATAGTATTAATACAGAACTTAAGCCTAATTGTATTTTTATTCGTCACCCGAAGGGGACAGGCGGTGATTATGTCGGATTCGCATCGACTAAAACGACCTGTGTGCTCCACCTCGCTGCTGATGGCAAGGACAGGGTATCGTTGTACACATTATCCCCATCGCCGCTGACAGCTGCTCTGATCCCAGAGACTCCTCCTCCGGGCAGGGACCTCTCAAAAGAGAAGTCAGGCTCCGCTAACCGGTGCATCGGGAGCACCAGATGCATCGACCGGCTCGGGGACCTGTAAGCCAGACGTCCGATATACCCCGTCCGGAAGGCCCGAAGGTACCCTGTTAGGGCGGCAGATAATGGGCTTTGGTAAGTCACTAACACCTGGACTCACCAGCAGCAGGTCGGATCCAGAACAAGAGTTCCCGGAACCTGTCCGCCGCCTCCCTCCATAGCGCAAAAGGAGGCCATCGCAGCCCGCGATCGCTTCCTGCCCACTGATGCTTCATGATACGGTGGACAAGGGAAAACCGCACCCCAAATAGAGACTTGTTAGTAATACTTATCTAATTTTACCTAACTTATCCTAAATCTTATTATGTAAGTACTACAGGAAATTTGAGTAACTTTAGTTTTCTTAGTAATTACATGGTCGGTAATTACGTAAGATGGACATATACTAACGACAGATGAACAGAAATTTACTATTTCTCAGAACAGTTTATACATGGTATTCAATACCAAATCATACTTAACAGCTTTGCCGATATAGTTATGTCTAGTTTTTACTAATCAGAGCTAAACTTTTAATTTTTGATTAGAATATGAATTGAGCAATTTCTTTAGCATTATGGAATTGGCAAAATAATTTTAGCAGAATTATTTGTTGTTGACATACAATATTAGCTTTTTCCGCTATATAGTATCCGTCAGAATAGACCACCGTCTTTTTTACCGAGGTGTCGTAAAGGGCGACTAAGGCAAGTTGACTCGACGTGTGGTATACGGCAGAGTAGAATGAACCACTCTTATTTCTTACCAAGGTGTCAAAAATACGACTAAGGTAAGTTAACGCGCCGTATGGTATCCGGCTCAGTATAATAGTCCATCCTCTTTCTTACTGAGGTGCCATAATAGGCAGGCGGCCGGGCGAAAAATACCTAGGCGAATCATATCACAAAATTACCGAGGTTTCATAAAATACGACTAAGGTAAATTGATGTCAGGCAGGTGGCCGGTCGTAAAATACGTAGCCAAATCATGTGACAACATGTTTATAACATGTAGTGTCGACCCGTTTAGAATAGGATAAGGGCGGGAGGATGATGATGATATAATATTGGCTTTTAATGTATTATTCAACATAATCATCTTTATATTTTTGCAGGATCTAAATATGTAATTGCAGCTAGGTATAGTTTAAAATTTAGTTTTTTATAGATAGTTTGTTTCGAAATATATACCACAAAGTAAAACCTCAGAGATTTATCATGTTTTTAAATGTACGCCACGTTCCACTCGGACCTAGCCAGGTGAGCCTCGCGATACAAATTACTAGCACGTGCGTCTGAATCCAAAGTTACAGACTACTGAAATATCTCTCTATTTCAGCGATCAGTTTCTCCATTAAAATTCAACATTGGTTGATATGAGTAATATATCCTGTTAGGTCTTATACTTTATAAATAAAAAATCATACAAAGTATGTTTGCAGAATTGATTATAATTTTTGAAAGGGGTCGATAAAACTCTTATTTCGAAGTTTTCTCCTTATTTAGAAACGGAAAAAAAGATTGACCTACTACCTAGGTATGAATGAATCACGAATGCCTATGATTAGGCAGATTCAGCTAATATTAGTAACATTTATTTGTAACATTTTATACTCTGAAATATAATATACCGGTCGTCTGGCGTTGTTGGGACTCAGTCTGCTTTCGAATTCCCCTCGAATTAGAACTCAACAGTTAAAAAATCCAATTGCGACAAACTCCGCTCATCAATCGATTATCTAAATATTTCATTAAAATCGGTCCAGCCGTTTCGGAGCCTATAAGATTAATCTATTTCTATATATATCAATAGGGCTATCCGAATATACCTTATTAAACTTTGACAATAAGTTCGTAAACACTATAAAGAAGGAGGACCGGTTGTAATTATATCACAGTCTTTATACCTATAATTCTTAACTTCCAGCATAACTAAATATGTCGATGCCGTATATCAACTTACTTATAATGAAACCATGAGATACAATGGAAATAATGATCATGAAACTTTCATCAGATGTTTTTTAGTCGACACGCACTAGAAATAGACGCGGACTATAGGCGCCTGTGGAATAAATTCCATTCTATATAAAGCATGTCCACTGAGCGCCTCAAGGCCACTAATTCAATCAATTGGATGACCATAAATAAAACGGAAGACATCTGCGATACGGACCGCACCGCTCTTAATTGAGAAACACGGATACTACTTCAGCGACAAATCAATTAATCCAGTGCAGATAAAACGAATGCGAATGAAAAAGAAAACAACATGCAATTTTTAAAACGTGCCTTGGTAAGTATATTTCAAGATTAGATGTTTATGTTTCCATTAACATCTCTCGTTTTTTCTTTTATAAAACATAGTAGTGGTACCCGCGATTATTCGCGCCAATTTAAACGTTTAAATACCTTTAATAATGTTTCCGAAAAAAATAGGATTTTTTATACTCTACATATTACCCCGACGTATAAAATTTCATTATGGCAAATTTTATAGATATTGGTCATGGATTAATCGCAAAAGCGTAATAGACAGACTTTCGCATTTATAATATTAGTTTTGATATATCATGTAGGCTCTGTAAAAAGTTAAATGGCAATTTTTGGTGCCAAAGATTAGGTGTTAATGTAAATGCGTCAAATTATAGCGATTTGAATAATTGTTTTAATATTAGAGGTTTTAGTATTGATAACTGCTATCTTAAACGTGTTCTTAATACGATGATTAGATGCTGCAACTGGGTGGTAATAGTTGTTTTAATTAGCATATTAAAATGTTTAAAATATATAAACAATATGTTTATAAGTGTACTCGTAAAACTGACTATTATATACTTGTCAGATATTCGCTCAGCAAAGATGCTTTCAAAAGAGATACATCAAGTAGGCACTCCCTTTATTCATATAAATGGAAGCACAGGTCGCAGCTCGTACTTTACATACTCGTACAATATCTCTTCCTCTAAAATTTCCTTAAAAATACTATTCGTAGACATTTCTGCTACACTCACTTCTGTGATAAAGCAACAAACCTGTTTGTGATGTTTAGCAAAGATATTGACAATATTTTTACGAAACTCATGTAGACTATTGTGTCAAAAATACAAGAATAATCAAAAAGTTATATAACTCTGTGTTGTCTAGAGTTTCTGCTTGAAATTAAGCTGAAAGCTTGAAACGAAGAAGTAGTTTTTCTGTACGCATGTCTCACCTCGTGATGATCTAAAAACGCTGCTAGAAGCTATAAAATAGCATATTAAACAATCAAAAATAAATTAAATCATAAGAAATAAATAATAAATTAATCGCAACTAAAATATGTAAAGTGCAGATCAGATCGGCAGATCGCCGATATTTAGCTTATTGACCATGTCTTTTCTTAAAAAGTTTTTATTGACAGATTAGGCTGTATAACAAGTATTACGATCTTTTTTTTTCTAATTTTAAATCCAAGCTTAAAATTTCTTGAATGACTCTCACTGTCGTAACAACATATACTAGTTTCTGGAATCTATATCTGTCACAATATATCAAATACGTTAATCCAAAACACAAACAAACAGCCAGCAGTATAGGGTGCTCTAATCCCGGTATTTGTCAAGGGTGTCCGCACAAATGGAATTGACAGCATGCAGGAGAAAATTAATCGTGAAAAATCCTCTCGAACGGGAGTTTGCCGAAACGGAGATAAACGAAGCTGCTAAATCTTGCCACGTGCGCTGTCTATTAACAGTTGACACTATTGGGTCGAAGCCAAAATGGTGATTCAGTTAACTATCGAATAAGGATTCTTAGAAGTTTTTTAGTATTGGATAGCTGTCGTCATGTGATGAGAATGTTTATAATCTACATACACCAAGAATACAAGCTAGGCTTAGTTTGGTTGCTAGTGGTGACTTTTAGAATATAATCTAGATAATATTCATAAGCTTTTGTTAAATAGTGTTAACCAAAATTGTGTTGAGCAAATAAATAATTTCTAATTTCTAAAAAATAATTTCTAATCTGACGGATGTTGATATAACTGATTTGATAGACTTATTTCTATCTACACTAATGTATAAAGAGTTTTAGACTTTGTTTGTTTGTTTGTTTGTTTGTTTGTTTGTTTGTTTGATTGATTGATTGATTGTTTGAACGCGCTAATCTCAAGAACTATTGGACCGATTTAAAAAATTCTTGACAGGCAAGTGGCCGGTCGTAAAAAATTTACCAAATCATGTAACAACATGTTTTAAACATGCTGTCCCGGCCCCACTTAAAGTGGGATAAGAGCAGGAGAATATCGGATATATAGGAGAAGTCCATATGAATATTCAATAAAGGTTCAATAAATAGTTACTAAAAGTAGACGTAACTTTGCGGAGTGTAGCTTTATTTTTCCAACGGATTATAGCAAAAAAAAACATTTAATATAAAATAACAGACAATCTCTAGGTCTATAAATAAATAATTTATTGCCAGTATTCAATAGCTTACTGATACAAAAGCTTCTATTAATACATATTAATTTACAAAGTAAATGCTATACGGAGGACAAAAGCGACAATATTTCTTAAGGTTTATCGCTGCTTTTACAATAATATTACTTATCGCAGTAATAAGAGATGGCAATGGGTAACAAATTATATCGGACCGCTTATCTTCAACGTAAAATGCCGAAGCTTGGTGGTCCCAATGGATTTCATATTGTATTATTCGAGATATTTTAACTTTATGTTTATAACATGTAACAAAACGTTGTACTTTAGTAAATGACAGTAACCTTGTTAGCATAACGACGTAAAAACGCAATTTATATTGGGCAATTTTCTTTTAATTATGGTAATTGCCACACGTCAGCCAATGTTATTGCTGTACGTATAACAAATGATAAACAAAAGTGCTTTATACAGATTAGTGTTATGTGATCCTTAAAATTAATTGGCTAAGTACAAATAAAATTATCTTTCATGGTGAAACAATTTATTTTATTATCTAACCAACAACCAAAGTCCACTAAGAATGAGGTTTTAAGTACTTCTTTTTTCTTTTATTCGGATAGTAGATATGCTGTTAGACCTAACGCACTAGCGCGTTTTAGAAGTGTCCCCGAGGTCAAAATATGTTATGAGGTGACAGATGTATCTAAAGTCACGGATGAGGCGGAATTCACTCCTCCTATCAGAGTCGAGTACCTTGCGGTCGGTCCAAGGCTCTCGAGCGCGACGAGTTAACCTCTGTGTTTAGTCCAGTCCAATTACAATACACAACATAGGTAATATATTACAACAGTCATTTGTCTCGTTTTTGACTGGCTCGTTGGTGCAGTGGTTAGTGATCCTGCCTTTGGCTCCGCGGGATCGCGGGTTCGATTCCCGCCGAGGGACAACAACCAGGGTCTGTATTTAAAAAATATATTAGTATATATTCAACAGTTGTCTGTCACTCCTAACACAAGTATTAAGTTATTTACTTTGGGGACAGACGACCGTGTGTGTAAGTGTCCGACATATTTATTTGTTTATTAATTAATTAATTTATTTATTAGTCCTAACTGAGCGTTCGTCTTCTCTTACTAAACTCCTGACTGCAAGTATTAGAGTAATTATATAGTCAATTGTCATTTAAGACGCTTTAGAATTCAAGTATTTCTAGATGTCTCGATCTAATATTCCCATTAGATAGGTAGAGGCCACTTATAAAATTTAGAATTATCTCGACTTAATAAGTTTTTGGCGTTTAGACTGCTGAATCGGTAACAATTCATCATGCCTTTTGCGGTGATAGAAAACATTATAAGGAACCCTGCAAATCTCTGGAGAATCACTGGTATATATGTAACTTGCCACATTGGAAGATCTTAACTCGAATCCTTTTTTTTTAAGAAGAAAGAAAACTGTTGGCCAGAAGTGAGATAGAAACAGGCTGTTACTCAATATAGATGGCAATCTGCATTGTCTTTAATTTCAGTCTTATTTTCATCGCAAGAACATCAGTCTCAGCTTATTTATTTTAAACTATTTTTGGTATTTGAGACTTTTATTTAAAATCTGGATTGGAAGTCTAGATCTTCTTCAAAGAATTCTTTCAAAGATTTCTTCAAAGAAAGAAATTACCGATAAAAGTTCAACGAAAAGCTGTCAAAGATTTATTATAGGGGTTCTCTTATCACACAGTTGTGCATTTAGTAACAAATTACGATGCAATGTTTATCTTCCCCAAGCCCTATGATATTGGATCCTTTTCGAGCCTATAGAATTCTCATGACTATGAAATATACGAACAATGTTGATATTGCAAATGTTTCATCGAATACTGCACTTTGAATTTTTTTTTCATATTTTTAAAATTTAAATGACTCAATCTTGTATATATATTTAGAATCTGAATTTCGGAAACGGCTCCAACGATTTTTATGAAACTTAGAAAGTAGGAGGCTTCGGTGATAAATCGATATTACTAGGTTTGATTAAAAAAAAAATGTTTTATCGCTGTTTTCAGACACTAAAAAACTGCTATAATATTATTTGAAAATATAGGCTAACTCATTTGAAAAGTTTAATAGCTCAGTGTGATAATCGGGCGGTCTGAAAATCAAGAATACTTCAGTTCGAATAATTTATAGAATTTGGTTTTACTTTGCGGAGATCCATAATACAAAAGTATTAGTAAAATTATTTTGCTATAATCCGCAGTTTGCTATAACCTCAGTCAGAATCCAGGTATCTCATATCCTTTTTTTTTCTTTTTTTCATATTGCTTCTTTTTTTAGGTATATCTTATAAAAAACGAGCAAAGCTCGGTCATCCGATTATACCCTACCCGAAATACTATATATTTATTAATAATCCAACAGCGTTTATTTACATTTTGAATATTATTCTTTGAAGCTGTGAAGATAAAATGACTAAAAGATGTGATCCTTACAAAAGGTTCACCCCGCGTATGTTTTTTTCTATAATAACTTAAGTGGGTTAACGATAATTTATCGTCGTTTGTCCACGTTTTACCCGAACAATAATAGTCACTACACAGCTTTCGATCAAATATTTAATTCAAATATATCTCTGTGCAACGAAGACTCTCTATTTGTTTGTTCACCTTATTTTGTATCGAAAATGTATTCGCAAGAGAGACGTAATACCCACATGAATTTTCGCGATAACAGAGCTCCCCTAGAAGACACGCTAAGCGCATTTGTCCCGCTTTTATCAGGGGTAAACAGCTTTAAGCGCATACTTTGAAAGAGTTTCATTTTAGACTCCTCTTACTATTCATCTAAATTTGAAAGCTATTTATTTAATAAGTACACTAACAATATACATATTATGACATTAACCATTACGTACACATACTTTAACACAAGATACAAGTAAAAGTATTAATAATATATACAATACGGCGTTTAATTTATAAAAAAAATAATTAATAAGTTTATTTTTAAAAGCAACAAGCTATAAACAATGTTATCTGAAATATGGAATATTAGACGTTTCCCAATGTTGATTAATGTTGCAATTATATTTTAATAAGAAATAAGTGTAGTATATAAAATGTCAAGTTACTGGTATAATTTTTTTTCTATTTTCCTGATACATTGTTAGAATATGCAATAAAGTTTTATTAATAAATATCTTAGTTAGTTTGTAACTAAGATAATAATGGATGAATGGAAATGGATACATGAAATGGAATGTGGTGAAATACCTTAGTACTTATTTTAAAGTTTGATTACAAAAAAATGGTAAAACGTAGAAACTATTGTAAATATTCCGAAAAAAAATTGTATTTTACGACCAGCCTGACGACAACTTACCTTAGGTGTATTTTACGACACCCCGGTAAGAAATGAGCGTGGTCTATTCTACTCAGCCAGGTACCGGTTTTTTTCAATGTTAAGTAATGTAAAACAGCCATTTCCGCATCCCCAGTCGTCAATTTACAAATTCAGTATTTTCTACGCAAATAGCATGCATCAGACCATTTTACCTCAACTCTGACACTCCCTATAAAATACGGGAGTGAATTGTTTCCACCATTTTGCCGGAAGACACAAAATGGATTCGGACTAATACAGGAACCCTTCCCCACCCTCACATAAAATGGAAAATGGCTTCGGTCGCGATTTCCGCCGGACTATTGTCTGCCCCATTGGGGACAACCCTTCTGTTTTAAATGAAAATGTATTTAGTAAAACAGAAATATAATTAAAATTATGTGAATGTATTGCATTTTTATATGGTTGGCAAAATAAAAATTGCATTTACTTGTGTGAATTATATAATAATTAAAAGCTGAGATACAACTCTAATTCTCCTTTTCAATCAAGCGAGCAAGGGGCATTATATAATACTAGTAATATCCCGCTGTTTTTTTTTTTAAACATTATTACATTTTATAATTGATCCCTTTTTTGTGTAATATAGCCTATGTTGCTCAGTGAAGATGCAGCTTTCCAATGGTAAAATACTTTTTGAAATCGTTCTAGTAGTTTTTGTGTGAAAACATTACAAATCTTTCCTTTTATATAATATTAGTATAGAAAATCTCAAATCAAATGAAGTTTTTTCGTAAAACCGCGAAGTTTATTACTTTTGCTTTATGTTCATTTTTAAAGGAACTTGTTTTTTTTTTGTTAAATATTTATTGTACTTTAAATAATTTATTGTACATACATATTGTTAGAAATAGAGAAAAAAAATAGCACATGTACAAAGGCGGACTTATAAAGGATCTCTTCTAGTCAACTTTTGAGTAACAAATTGAAAAGAAATGAAATACTGGTAATATAGGAAGAACGAAAAAGAGAAAAAACTAAAAATTATGTACCTAGATTAATATTTTCACTCGAGTAAACACAAAAGATATAAAAATAAAAGTAAAAATGAAGCAATATAAATGAATATCTATATTTTTTTTCATATTTTCATATCATTACAGATTTCAGGAAAAGAACTTTATTCACAATTTTTATTATTCACATTTCCACTCGTTTATCGATAAACTATTAAGGAAAATAATATTAACTCGTTATTCCCTCCTAATCATCATACATCTCAAGTTAATGAAAGAAATTACATTTATATCTACGAGTAGCTCTACGTCCCTCCATCAAAAACACTTACTTTCTAACTTACTTCTCCGTTTGGATATAAAAGAAGGTCTAACAAACACACAAACATTCGTGTTTATAATATTAGTATAGATAAAGCGGCTAACAAAAATTTGGACTATCTAAACCATTCACAAGATCAAGTAGTTTTCGTTTTCATAGCATCCCGTCACGTAAAGAAAATTGTTTGAATAAACAAAACCAGAACGTGCACAACATTCCAACATCAAACAATGAAGATTCAAACAATTCTATTTTTGTTACTGGTCAGTGCATTTGTAGCTAAATGCGAACATTTCTCTGAGATGCGAACAAGAAACGTACGTACGTAGAAAGCTCGTACTTGAATGACAGGAAACAATGTGTCACTTTTGATAATAAATACTCTGCTGTTTCCTGTGTTAATACTGGGGTTCCTCAAGGAAGCGTTCTATCTCCTCTTCTTTTCTCTGTTTTCATTAATACTATTACGGCTTACATTTCTTCTTCTTTTCATTTTTACGCTGACGATCTACAAATATACACCTCTTCATCCATTGAAAATATTTCGGTAGCCATCAGAACTTTGAATTCGGATCTATCTAATATTTCTCAGTGGTGTAAATCGTTTGGTCTTTTGATAAACCCCCAAAAATCCCAATCCATCATTATAGGCAGTAAAAAAATGCTATCAAAACTACATATTAATAATCTCCCTGCTATCTGTTTAAATGGAGTTATATTACCCCTCAGTCACACGGTCAAAAATCTTGGTCTCATCATTGATAGCACTTTATGTTGGGTACCTCATGTAGTAGAAGTCAGTCGAAAAATCTCTGCTACACTTTGTTCTCTAAGACGGTGGAAAAATTTCTTACCCATTAAAACTAAAATCTGTCTTGTTAATTCTTTACTTATGCCAATACTAGACTATGCTGACTCTTGCTACCTCGACTTAAATCAAGATCTTCTCAATAAATTAGAAAGATTACAAAATTCATGTATTCGTTTCATCTTTGGCCTACGTAAGTTCGACCATATTTCTCAGTATCGGGCACAACTGAAGTGGTTACCAATCAGACAGCGTAGAAAGTTACATGCCTTATCTCTTCTCTACAGTATTTTATACCTCCCTCAAACTCCATCCTACCTCAAAGAAAGATTCCGTTTTTTTGGTACTGATAGTAGGTTTGCTCCCCGTACAACCAATGATTATAAACTTAAAGTACCCTCCAGTCGGACCAATTATTACGGGAATTCGTTTACGGTCCAATGTGTCCGCGATTGGAATGCTCTTCCCACTGACATCCGCCGTTCGGAATCATTACATATTTTTAAAAATCATTTGAAGCTATATTATCTATCGTTGAATGTGTAATTTATTAATGATATATGTATTATAATATATATAATTGTAAATATTTGTGTAATATTAGTATTTAATTGTATGTTTTATAGTTTATTATGCACTTTACCCGATCTTTTAGTATTCTCCTCTCACCAAAGGTTGTCTGTGAGAGATCGCTTTAGCGATAAGACCGCCTTTGCACGCTTGTCCTAATTTAATTTAATATAAACCTATGTACCTCTGTACAATAAGAATAAATAAATAAATAAATAAGAAATAATTGATTTATCATACCAAAGCGGTGTAAATTTGGATTCCATTCATAAAGAAAAAGTTAGTGTTACGACTGATTAGAGATTTAAAATGTGTGCTATGTGGTATCCGGCTGAATAGAATAGACCACCCTCACTTCTTACCAAGGTGTCGTAAAAGGCGATTAAGGTAAGTTGACCCTCCGTGTGGTATCTGATTGAGTAAAATACCACCCTCTTTCTTACCGAGGTGTCGTAAAATACGACTAAGGTGTCGTAAACTACGACGGTAAGTTGACATCAGGCGACCGCTCATAAAATACGTAGCCAATTCATGTGATAACATGTTTATAACATTTGCCGACCCCACTTGGAGTGAGATAAAGTCAGGAGGATGATGATATATTAAATGTAATGTATGTAATTTGTAATTTATACAGAAAACATAAGGAAGATATTAAAACATTTCGGAGTATTCTTGACAATAGACAGAGTAGTGATTAACTGATTTCTAATTTATAATTTACGTTACTCCACCACCAAGCTTAAGATAGTCTTACACGTTACTCTTCCCCTGTACTGATTTACCGCTAATAGGTTCTGGGAGTCAGTTGAATCCACTGCAAAGGAAAAATTAAGTAAATTAATTAACCAAATTGCTCATGAGATAACTCCCACGAGGAAGATTAATTCAATTCCATCATTGTAAGGTTTTTTAGTTTAAATTGGCTGAAAAAAATGTATGAATATTAAAATATTATAATAGTACTTATACATGAAAGGAAATGGGGTGACTAATGTAATCGATATTAAAAGTCTAATTAATAACAACATCGACTAGCATCTAAAGACGCTTTATCTAGGGAAAGAAGCAGTAGGAATTGCTTGGATTTTTTGTATTTTTATTTACAAAATATTTAAAATGTTTTGTAAATATTTAAGTACAATAATTGTATATTAATTGTATAATACTAATGCAATGTTTGTAAATATTTAAGTATACTATTGTAAGTACTAATTATTAATTGTATAAGTAACTGAATAATCGTAGACAGTAACATCGCGATTATATTTAATGCTATTATATTAACCCTTTATATATATATGCTTCCACATATAACTTTTCGGTTTTGTTATCAATTCAACTGGAGTCAATTTAACTATAAATAAATCACAATAATGTGTTATGCCAACTTTGAATAATACTCTACATCGAGGTGCTTGCAAATAGTATAACAAATGATTCTTTATTCTTCCATTAATCATGAGTTACCAGGAACCAACTGTTGACTACGGGTTTGCTATAAGAAAATGTTTCTGCTTCGTATATGAATTCATCATTTCCCGTCGTCGTCTATTTTTTGCTTGTCGAATTTATGATCTAGAATATTTAAAACAACAGATTTTTCATTAAAAACCTACCTCACAGATATAAAAGGTCTAATCACAAAAATAAAAAAAGTTTTTTATATTATACTTAATTTTAATAAACCTTTTATTTTAATGTTCAAAAAAAATTAGAGATAGCACATGTTAGCGACATGTATTTCATTAATATTTTAATTCTATTAAATTTAGTAAATATTCTATAGAGACCTCTTTTGTCAACTCATTCAATAGTCTTTAAACAGTTTTATAAGTCACTGTTAGATGTCGCTGTAAATCTCTCACATTGAATAAAAATTGTTATCTATAACTAATATTAAACAAAGTTCCCCAAAGCTCTTTGTCTGTATGTTATCGATTTTCTTAAAATATACTGAATTTAAAATATACTGGATTTATATGGTTTTATTAAAAGGTTCTTTCTTGAGGAAGATTTAGGTCTTTAGTAAATTAAATTACAATTCACAGGGGTTGAGATTTACGCGGGAAAAAATTTGTGAAACTGCTTTTCACGCAGACGAAGTTGCGGACACAGCTATTCTAATTATAAATTTAACTTGTGCCCTTATAAGCTAAAGCTCTTATATGCAAGTAGATCGAGGTCGAATCTAATTACTATAAATCGACTGTCACTTTTATAATTTTAAATGTAAATAAGAAGTAATATGCTTGTTTACCTTATTATCATATAGTTTTAAGTCACTCAAGGATTATTTTAACTTTTCAATAATATTGTTGCACCAGTGTTCTTGCAAGTAAATTTTCCATTCAACTCACTTCCAATACCCCTAATGATATCGTATTAAAGATATTGAAGAAGTCCGTCCCTAAAATTCGTATTAAAAAAAGCTCTGTCTATCTCTGTATCTACATTAAATTTCAGATATGGAAAGCAGCATTTATTTTCATATTTAGTTCATTGTTAGAGTCCGTTATTTTTAGTGACTAATAATTCTGGATATATTTTTTAAATACACAATTATTTGTGGCCCTATATAGTACATACTATAAAACGCAATTATAACTGTATCATATATATTATATAGAATGTGTAGATACGTTATATATAAGTATATACACATTAATATATCATTATTATAATTACCAGCTAATAAGTAATAAGATAAGCTTATAAGTACATAATTCCAGTCCAGGCTCTTAATTTATTTATAATGTAATGTATTTGGCGTTTAACAAGCCATTTAAACGAAATAATTAAATGATATTTCTTATCTCGCATTCATGTAAGGACAACCTAAGACATAATAAATCTATATATATAAAAGAAAGTTGGTCTTAGTTACACCATTTATAACTCAAGAACGGATGAACCAATTCGGCTGAAAATTGGTGGAGAGGTTGCTTAGAACCAGGAGACGGACATAGGATACTTTTATTCCGTTCGACCGCATTTATTTTATCCCGTCAAGTCAACGTGGTACAACAAAAACGACTATGACATGGAAAAACAAAACATAAATGACAGCTAAACGTAATTTAGTCTTTCGGTAAGTATGGTAAAAATTTGACAATTATCTAAATAGTAGTAGCTAAACGTTACTACATAGTATAAAACAAAGTCGCTTTCTCTGTCTGTCCTTATATCTCTATGTTTGCTTAAATCTTTAAAACTATGCAACAGATTTTGAAGCGGTTTTTTTTAAATATATAGAGTGATTGAAGAGGAAGGTTTATATGTATAATAAAATTAGATATGGAGTAGAGAAATACTGTGATTGTCACTGAGTGACATAGGCTATATGCTTTATACCCGTGCGAAGCTGGGGCGGGACTCCTAGTTGTATATGTTTATATGAACAAGAGGTTAGATTCCCTCTCAACTTCAAAATAGGTGAAACTTAAGTTGACGATTACTTGCAATTATCGTCATTAGCGATGACTATATATTTGTCGGTAATCTTAACACGACCTTCTAGAGTAAATGTATTCAACTAAAAAGATTATACACTGTTTAAGAAATAACAAAAATAAATTTATGACACTTAGTTAACGTGCATCAAACTATCAATTAGGCTAATCTAAGGCAATAAAAGTACAATGAACTGTTAGACTGTTGGTAGAAAAAGTGATATGCTGACTTTCTACTATCGTTACCATTCCCTCCTTCTACGAGGATGATATTTCCGCTAAATCGAGGCCTTAGAATCGATTCGTGGCACTCGACCGGAGCAAAAACGTTTCGAAAGGATCTTTGTGCGTTATGAACGGGGTATTGGAATAGGTACCAGGTAGTCGATGCATCTTATGCTCTCGATGCAACGATAAGTGGAAGGAGCTGCTACTGCTTAGAGAGACCACAAAGGGAAGTGGCAGGGTATAGAGCTGCTGTGAGCGCGGATTTGGGCAATGTGCAGAATATAATCTTCTTCTCCCCTTACCAGTAAAGTTATGGAGCAGTATTAGGTTTACTTGGTCAGTCAGGTCAGAAAGTTTGACATGACCAACGTAACCATCCCCTCGGACGATTTACTGATAAAAAAAGGTTTATACTTAACATAGGTTTTATAGTTGACATACATGTAGGGTAAAAAAAAGTAAGTAAGTTTTATATCCTGGGAGAAAGGTCTGCAAGTATTACCCGATTAAAAACGGAAGCCAAATAAATTTTTCATATAAATTATGCAAGATATATTAACAAGTTATGGTATACCCAGCTATCAATTAGGGTAATCTAGCGTATAATTAACGTGTAAACAATAGTCTGCCTGTTAATGACAAAGACCGAGTGTTAGTCATCGAACCGTGTGACTGTTATTAGGATAATTTAGCAATATATGTAACAATAATCACTACTATAATTTTATTATCCTACTAATATTATAAATGCGAAAGTTTGTTACTATGGACGTATGTTTCTTTCACGGCAAATTCACTGAACCAATATCGATGAAATTTGGCACAATTGTTCATTATATACCGGGCTAATATATTATAGGTTAACTCTACAGTAATAGGATGACATTGCCATCTTTTATCAACCTAACACGCGACAGCCTTCCACGCGAACGAAATTGCGTAGCGAAACATGCAGGACAAGTCACCACACATATCACAAAACGCCGCCAACACCAACATTCCACACAAGCACTTCACACACTTACTACCACAATTTCTATGATCGTTTCGCCCCGAAACCGAAACATAGGCTTTACGATCAAACTCGTAAATATTTTTATTGTATCTTCTCTATTATAGAATTCCGCAAAGTAACACCTGTTTCTATAAATCAGTATATCTCATAATGTAGGTATTAAAATCTGGTAAAATAAAACCGATGTTTAAAGCCGAACGCTAGAGGCACACCAGAAATTAGTCAGTTCAAATGTCTGCTTCATTAGTATCATTTCAAAATCCGTTTCGAAAACACGCTCATTTAATGGGTCTCTGTAAACTGAATAGGACGGACGGATGGAAGCGAGCACTAATTGCCGCTTCACAACGTACAACTGAATTTACTCTCTATCGATTTGCTTCAAGCTTAAAGGTAGCGTATATTTCTGCAACCGCAGTTTATTTTTGTTTATTCGCATGTATATATCTGAGCCGTGATAAGCCATCATACTTTTTCGAGAGGGTCACGGATTCGAACCCCGGGCAGGTATTAATGAATTTCTGTTAAAACTTATGTCTTATTGATAATTGCAATATATCACACGCTTGTCGGTGAAGGAAGAATTCATAAAGACCTGGATATCTCTAGAGAATCTTCATTCATTCTCCTGCCCTTATTCCACTCTAAGTGGGGTCGGCACACATGTTATAAGCATGTTGTCACATGATTTGACTACGTATTTTACGACCGAGGGCCTGCCTGACATCAACTTACCTTAGTCGTATTTTACGACATCTCGGAAAGAAAGACTGTGGTCTATTACACTTAACCGGATACCACACGGTGGGTAAACTTACCATAGTATCCTTTTACGACACCTCGGTAACAAACCACACGGCAGACATAAGAATTTATTTTATTAATACTATTATTACTCTTGTTAAATTATTAACTTCAGTTGTTATTGTTCGTGATATAATCAAAGTTTTAAGATATCGAAGCTTAATATATTATTTTATTAGAGTATATTTAATTTAGATCTTCATAAATATGACGACCTGGTCTAATCAAACTTTCACTAGTGTATAGAATGAACAAAAATACAATCTATCGTAACAGTTAAAACTCTGGTTCAATATAAATTGTATAATAGCACAGCGGAACGGATTATTTGGAAATCTCCCTAATAAGAAGGAGAGGCTTATGCCCTGCAGCGCGGAATTTAAAGGTTTAATTTACTTCACTGTTTCGAATAAAGTGTTCAGTAGCAATAGATTGCCTGCGGTAAAACGGATCTGAAGATTACGAGAATTCTCGCACGGGGAGTTTAGTTTTAGTGATAATATTATACGAGTGCCTTGTTTTTACGTAAGCAAGTATTAAAATACTTAGAAAAGATTTCCAAAATATATCAAAACAGTTCCTAAACACTTTATTACTCTTAATTACTTTAATAACAATTATTTTTCGTCAGTACAGAATGCCGCCAAAATGAATTCCCCTTCCATTTTTACATCTCCTGTTAAGTTAAGATTACAATATTGAGAGTAATTCCAATATTTATACTTCCTAATACACTAAACTAAATATAATAACTATTATCTTATTATGCAAATGTTAAAATTGCTAAAACAAGTTTGCTACAGTGTCAATAACAACGTATTTTTAACATTCGTGATAGCTAAACAATTAGAGCTCATAATTCTTATAAAGATATCCGCCGTGTGGTATCCGGATGAGTAGAGTAGACCATCCTCCTTCTTGCCGACGTGTCGAAAAATACGACAAAGGTAAGTTGACGACAGGCGGGCGCCCGGTCGTAAAATACGTACGGCCGACCCCACTTAGAGTAGCGCAGGAGGACGATGATGATGAATTCTTATAAAGATGTAGGTACCAAAATACCAAAATATGGCATACCTATGCGCTCTAACTTATAGTTATAGTTAGGCGTTTAACGGTGACCGTTATTTTTATAAACAAGTTGATTAAATAAGTTTTGAGTATAAATTAAAAGAATTACTTGAATAATTTATTTTTATTACACACGTATTGCTTGTTAAAAGATATGCAAAAGGGAGCTGTCAAACATGACAGTTGTCATAGATTAATTATAGCATAGACTACTTTTTATGTCTCTAATCTAATCTGCGAATCCGCATTCGGCCAGCGTGGTGTACTGCAATCCACCTTTTTAAGACGGAGACTTAGTTTTCGAAAAGAGCACGATTTCGAACCAATGGTACCTTATATATCTCATTTTGTAGCTACAAAATATACTATTTGAAAGCAAATTTCAATAATAAATATTTTAAATATGTTTTTAAAAACTATTGTTAATCTAGTTCAATTGAACTAAGATAGGAGTATTTTAGTAGCACAAATACGTTCTCCAAGTTATCTTTTACATATTATCGTTCCGGGACACTTAACCGCTTTCCGCTGAAGGAATATAGGAGTTTAGAGAACTTAGCATAATCGTTTTCTAAATTGAATTGGCGTGGAATCGATTCAAATAACGTTTTCCCTAAAATACACCGCACTTCTGCAGATATAACCTTTACCGATTATTCGCTTCAATGACTTTATTTTGGAGTTTAAACGCGACCGTTTTATCAGCAAAGCTATCAAATAATCTTTGGATTCTGTGATTATGTTGTAATACATAAATTTAATATCATCATTCTCCTGCCCTTATCCCACTCTAAGTGGGGTCGGCACAACATCCTATCCTACTAATATTATGAATGCGAATGTGTGTGAGTATGGATGTATGTTTATTACTCTTTCACGGCGAATCCGCTGTACCAATATCGATGAAAATTGGTACAAATATGCCTTATACACCGGAATAACATATAGACTATAGAAATCCTGTTAATTCTACAGGAATAGGATGACATTAAAAAGCGTCATCTATTATCAAACTATTACACAACAACAGTCCACGAAAACTTAGTTGCAGATAAAAGCTACTGTTATATACATGTTGTAACCTGATTTGCCTAGGTATTTTACGAAGGGCCGCCTGCCTGACGTCAACTTGCGACACCTTGGTAAGAAAGAGGGTGATCTATTCTACGCAGCCGGATACCTCACGGCGGGTCAACTTACCTTAGTTACCTTTTACAACACCTCGGTAAGAAACGAGGGTGGTCTATTCTACTCGGTCGGATACCACATGGTGGGTCGATTTATCTTAGTCGCCTTTTACGACACCTCGGTAAGATATGAGGGTGGTCTATTCAACTCAGCCGGATACCACACGGTGGATATGTTACACATTAATGTAATAGTGAACTTTTATTTGTTTAACAACAATAAAGGTTTAACATTCAATTCAGTTTTGTATTCCCTTTGCTTTGATGATGAATAAATACAAAAGCCCTTTCCATTCAATTGCGGAGTTACCAACTTCAAATCGATATTCAAGCATCAGACAGAGCTGAACGGATTCCGTGCTTTCGATTCACATAGATCAATTAAACGCGTACGTTTCCCGTGTATTTTAAATTGAGATAAAATTGCACCATTTGCCAACTATTACTATCCTAGATTTAATTGAAACGTCCCGTGTTGGTTAAATATCGACACACTTCACGTATTCTCTGAAATACGAATTGTTAATTTGTTTTTATTTAATAATTAAACTCAGCCAACATTTTATTCAGCTTATAACGTATTCAGGTTTTATTCACTACTTCGTAAGGCAAATAATAATATAGTATAAACGTATTTATAAACAACTGAAAGAGGATTGAATTTTTGATACCTTTGTTTCAAGGATTTACAAAGGATTCGAAAATTTAATACTAAAGATAGAAATGTTAGAAGAACTATATTTTAAACAAACCGTAAACTTTAATTGCTCTTTCTAAAATATAATTCTTATGAAGAAGAATGACAAAAATCTACGGAATTTAATGATTTATAAGACCATCTAAATCAATAAATATCTTTAAATATCGTCTTAAAAAATTCTATCTTAGTCTATAAATAAATCGAATATGTTTATTATAATACATAAATAATGCTACGTATGTAGTTAATATTTATACATACAATATTTAAGTATATATATTTTTATATTTATTTATACATATATATAGAAATATATTATTTATGTAATGTAGAATGTAAATATTAGAAAGTACGTTTATAGATTATATTATGTAGTATCCGTCTTGTGCATCGTTCTCAACATTTCTATTCTAAATTTCTTACTGTAGAGGTTGTCTGTAAGAGCTCACTCTTAGTGATAAGACCGCCTTTGCACTTCTGTATGTGTTCCTGTTTATTCTTTCTTTTGTCCTGTATTTCCTATGTATGTGATGTGCAATAAAGAGTTTATTATTATTATTATTACCATCAATAGTATATTGTTGTAATACACTTTCTACTTCGGACACCTTTGAAAGCTACATAAATGAGGAATTTAATTGCCCGTGGGTGCAGTTGGCAGTGACTCTGCCTTCAGCCACGTGGGTCGTGAGTTCGATTTCCACCGCGGGCCAGCAGTAACTAAATACAATTTGTCTGTTCTTCGAGTCTGGATGAATATATGTAAGTAAGTAAGTAAGTAACAGCCTGTTACTATCCCACTGCTGGGCATAGGCCTCCTCTCTCCATTTTTGGAGAGAAGGGTTGGAGCTAAGACCTACCACGCTGCTCCAATGCGGATTGGTAGGTTACACATATCCCCGGAATTCTCTAGAGATATGCAGGTTTCCTCACGATGTTTTCCTTCACCGAAAAGCGTGTGATAAATTGCAATTATCAATTAGACACATAAGTTTTAATAGAAAAACTCATTGGTGTCTGTAACTGTCCCATATATTTATTTATAATTATAGAATCGTATTTAAAAACCCACAAATTATTCACCTGCCTTCTTTTGTAATGCACAGGCTTTAACCTACAAACTATTACAGTTAGACTAATTTATCAACAAGTTCTTAGGAGTTATAGTACTGAAATATTGAGTAATGTGGCGGTACAATTGTGACGAAAAGAAAGAAATATAGTTTTCATAAAAAAATACAATTCACTTTGAGTTTCAAAAAGTAACATTTGTTAGCATGTGAAACCCAGAATTGCGATAGGCTTTCCAAAAAAAATTCTATCTATTGTTGTTAACACAACAAATATTATTATGTTATGACTTTTAACGTTGTTTTTATCTATATAAGAACACATTATCGGAATCTTCGAGCAACACTACTGATAATAATGGACTTGTTTATCCATTTCTGTATATGAAAACAAGTTTTGTTCCGAAAGTTATCAATATAAGATATCAAACCTATAAAAAATATCATTATAATTGTTGTTTATATTTGTTGACTATTTAAATTTACTTAAGGTTTAAGCTATTTAGCGCTAAGGTCCAAAGTTGCCAAAGTGATAACAGAAGATACAGTACTAATATAACTTCTGCTATTAATAGACGGACATCCTTTGTTTTTTTTGTATTGACTATATGGTGTTGGCTCTAACGGCTTTTACAGCGTGACCTGGTGGGACGATGGGACGGGCGAGCGCAGAAGGATTGTCGAGGTTGCGAAATACGAAGAGTAGAGCGCAGAAGCACTGATAGCGGAGAACATTGTCCTAAAGGGCCGGACCGTGGCTTAGTGTTCCGCGTAGTGAAGATCTGATGGTATAACATTGATTAGTCGGAAAGGTGGCAAGAAGCCACGACCAACCGGCGTCAGAAAACTGTCACCTCGTCTTCGCCGGTGAAGGAATCTTAATTTTCTTGACTAACATCGGATAACAACGGGCAGTCTCACAAGAGGTAGCTGCTAAATAGGTTGGCAAAAGAAAATATGACGTAAAGAATTTTACGACTCAATTTATCAAAAGACCACAATTTTTGAATTATTTCAAATAACTCTTTCATTTTTAAGATCATTATAAGCTTAGGGGCTTAGCACGGACCTACCTAAGCAACATTAAAACAACATACGAGTAGATCGCTACCACGGGACTGATAACACTCCAACACTGTCAATAATAACTCGACAAGAAACTATGCTAGTAGCATCTAAGCAAAACTATATCGGTAATAACCAAGGCCTAGGTGACAAAACATCTAATATTCTTAAAGAGTCAGCGTTTCTAAAGAAGCAGACGTCCATTCCAACAACTCGGCTTTTTAGCTTGTATCTCTCACAGCTATGAACCCTATTTCCAAAGCTTATTTTTGTATATATGTGGCTGTCAAGTCATCGCACAATCGAAACCTCTCCATTTTTATAAGATTTCGCAAATACTGCTCACAAACTCTTTTCTATCGCGCTTTGTTTGTTTACTCCGTGTTTCATTCCAAACGTTTGTGAATCTCAGTATACTAAAATACATTACACTTGATGGCACAATCCAATTACTTATCCTCATTTTTCATTGAAGCTCAAAACGTATTGAGGAGAAAAACGATATCTCAGATTTTTCATCGGGTCTTCGTTTTAATAATATTTATTTAGTAGTTTTGTCTGTTTGTGATCAGACATTTGATATCTGAATGGCAAGCGAAAGAAGTCATTGTTATTGACATTGGTTTGACGAGACAACGACAGTAACACAGAAATGAAATATCATACTAGTGTTTAAAACCACTATTGCCAACACAAATATGTGATACATACATAGGTTCTTCTTCAATGAAGACGTGGTCTTCCAGCCACAAACCTGACTGCTTGATGATTAATCACAGTAATATCCTCTTTGAGTTCCTAACCCATTAACCGAAGTCTTGAACCTGATGTCCTGATGACACTCTTATGATAAACGTCCCCGATACTAGAAGAGCTACTACACTCTACTCTCTGAATTTCCTACTCAACGGCTCTTATTTTTATATTAGGCTCTATAGTTAGTTCTAGTTATAGTCGGTTCTTCGAGGTGGCCGATGCATTAAGTATTTCCAATGCGTCGGTTTATGGGGCAAGAGTCTGTCCAGGATCGACAAGAGTAGCAGAAGAAGGCTGCTGACGTGTAGACGTGATGCGTGCAGTATTCCTGCGCCCTCACCACCAAGCAGCAAGTTGGAACACCAGGAGGTTTTAGCCAGTAAGAGACCGGCATAACTGCTTTCCGAAAAAAGGCCCGATAGATAGTAATAATAAAGCAAAAGTTTTCTTATATGTTTCATTGAAATAAAAAAAACATTCTGGATGGTATAATTTTAAATATGGTCCAAGTTCATAATTTTACTAATGTCACAAGATATTGATGTTTTCCCTTTGATCCATACAAAAGCTACTACGCTTTTGTATGGATCAATTTAAGTTTATACAATATTAAATTAAATAAAATTTAAAAGTATCTAGAACCCTTGGCTTGCGCCACGAGTTATGACACTGCATAACATAAGTTATAAACAAAAAATCAAAAAAAGGTCATATATCGTTTCAAAGCCATCAAATTTATCGAAGTTTCATTATAGTAAAAAGCTAATAAATTAAATTCACGCATAAATGGGCCTATAAAAGCATCATAGATCAAAGAGCAAAGATATATTGTGTTTCTGCACCTAATGCAATTTAAACTTTTGAGGCCACATGAGGCTCGTCTGGTTGCCATAGTAACACCCTAATGACTGTATTTCGGCAAGTGCACGTTGTGTACGCATAAAGGAAACGGTTCTCCGAGGTGAATATCATTACGACATAGAGCCTTCGTTACAGCAAATGGACGTTTATGCTGATTAAGACTACGAGCTAGTATAGTCTCACTGGACAGTTTAAAAATAGGTTTTCTATTATAATTTATAGTTACTTTACGTATGTTGTTTCTCGTCATTTTCAACCCGTGGATGTACACTGCATTACATGGCCTCTTGAAACTATTTTCATCACGTCAAATTTACAAAGATTGCAATCTGACAGTATTTTAACGCACTCGCACACTATATACTTTTATTAAATGGTCTTGCACCAATCATATATGTCACTAGCTATGTCAGCAGCTTTGCCCGCATGGAATTCAGTATGTCACAATTTTTTTTTCCGAATTGAAAATTTTGAACATAAAAGTAGTTATCGTCAATTAATATCGTCAAGTAGTTAATTTTCGAATAAATTTCACTGTTTACTTAGGGCACATAAGGAAAGCTTTGAATTTTACTGTTTTCCCGATATTTTTTATTGCTCCTCTCCTATTCATCTTAGTGTGATGTTATATAATGGACTATCTTACACTCAAAGAATTTTTTAATCGGTCCAATAGTTCCTGAGATTAGCGCGTTAACAATCAAACTAACTAACTAACTCTTCAGCTTTATAGATACTTTATTATTACTACTGACATATTCTAGATAGATTTGCTTATATAGAAAGAAAATCGTGTCTTTTACCAGCAGATTTTACCGTGATTATGTGAAATTGAGAATTAAACAGATATGAGATAAGATGTCTTCTTACGCCATTTTTAATCATACTTAAGAATTATGCAATCAAAATCATAAAGAAAAATGAGGTTAATTACTCTCTACTTAATTAATCTCTACTTAATAATCTTAATTACTAGTTTTCTCGTATAGCAATAAAAAACATGACAGAATCAAGTGACAATGATTGTTAAAAGATTTAAGGAATCACACAAGTTATTCTAAAACGTGTATTTCCACAAAATTTTGGAAGATTTTCTGCTATCAAATTATTTTTATTAAAACTTTTTAATTCTCATTAGACATTTGACGATGATGAGGGTCTACGCAATCTAACCAGTATTATGTATCTAAAAAACAATATGATTAACTTAAGCCTCGATTTAGTAAGCGGTGCAAATTTTCCCTGAATATTTAGTACAACACTTTTTAATAATGTATGGTAGCTGAATTCATTGCCCTTTATAACTGTCCGGTGTACCACGGCCATGAGTAGGGTTACCATAAAATATAAGGGTGCGGTACGGAATTTCGGGGTTTAGGAAAAATCGAATTTGCGACAAGACAAAATATTTTTAGGTTACGTCAAAATCACACTCGCTTGATTTCCTTAAACATTACAAACAACTATCCGCGCCTGTCTGCCGGAATTTGCAATATGTCTAAGCATTGGGAACTTTAAATTGCATTGCGCTGTTTCAAGTGACATTTCAGTCTGTCAGGATGACGGGAGAGAACTCAATAACTGTGACAATCTCGTTATATCAGTATAGATGGCAACCCTAGACATGAGTAGTCTACGCCTTGTTTCAATTTGTGAGTATAATTTTTTTCAAGTAATCCACATCATCGGCATCACTAATGAAAGTAGGGTCCGATAGGATCTCTTTTCAATTCTCTCGAATCACTCAACCGTATTGAATGGATAATATTGAATTATATTCATGTTATAAGTAAGCTCTGGTCAAAAAGGAAGCTAAGTTAAGTGTAAGGAAACAAAAATAAAGCATTATTTGGATTAAATTACACGTAATCAAACCGCATTGTCCGACCTTATTTCATAAGTTTGTAAATATCACCGCAATATCAACGCACGTATTAATACTTAAAAAGGGGTTGTATCTCTTTTTCGTGTTGATCTGAGAATTTCAATTTTTATTCATTTGCAACATGCCCAGCATGTTACGATTATATAGTAAGAATAATGGATTGATATATTTGAAACTTACAGGCGCTTAAAATTATACAGCAAATTTAATCAGGAGATTTTAGCCATAGATATAAAAATTTACATTCTTTTGGTTGTAGTATATTTAACTTCAATGTTGGAACTCGTTGTATCAGTTTTATTTAGCTTTATGATTATTTTTAACTATTATAAACCCAGACTTATGAGTGACATCACATGTAATGTTTATTAATCGTTTAAGGTTTTGGTAATTCTTGTCTGTGCAATTCCATGTTTATTTCAACTTTTGTGAGTTATGAGTATGTTCAAAATATTTCTAAATATGAGTCGGATATAAATTTCAATTGCTCCTTTATTATTCGTCAAACTTAAACAACTGAAAATAATGAATTTTTTTCTTCATGCAATCCATTTTAATTTATAACTGAATATAAACTTCTGAACCTAATAACCAATAAATTGAAAATGCGTAGCAAATAAGTGCCAAAAGCAATCTGCGGTGTCTATAAATGTAAGTGCTTTCAGACATCAGTAAAGTAAAAAGATTTAAAATCCTTCTCGTAAAAAGACAATAAAAAATAACTGCAGAAAACGAATGGGGGGATATTTAAAACGAAAATCCCAATACTTTTTCGGATAAACGGTATATATCACCGGAAAGCAATGAAAAAAGAATCCATCGTGAGCAACAGTCACTACACTTTATTTTCTGTTTTAAGGGCTACTACAAACTGTGCTATTACACTGGACTAAATACTTAGTAACTTAATATTTAATATTTAAATGAGTTAATCTTGTATATATATATTCGGAATCTCGGAAACGGCTTTAACGATTTTCCTAAAATTCAGCATGTAGGGGGTTTTGGGGGAGAAAAATCGATCTAGCTAGGTTTTATTTAAAAAAAATCATTTTACCCCTGTTAAAAAATTAAAGGATTTATTTATAAAATCATTTTAAATTATGGATTAATTAAATCCAACACAAATAATTGAATTCTTTGCAAATATCTTCTTTAATTTATTTTTATTTTTTCCTATATTTGGTAATAATAATATAAAAGAAAAGAGGCAATTTTTTGACTTCTGAAACCCATTTAAGATGTGCGTATAGGAGATAAAAAAAATGTTGTAAAACGTTGTTTTTGAGGAGTTTTTAAATGTTTATGATGAAACGTAACTATCAGTAGATTTACGAGTAGATTTCATTTAAACTATTGGGGTGAGTAGAAAGCCTTATAAACTGCAGAGATTTCCCAATTTGAGCTGAGATCTTTCAAGGATGTTTGTTTCGATATATGTTTTCTTTAGTAAACTGACTTTTGTTTCTACTCTAGAGAAATGTTGTTTTTATTCAAAGATATTGTTTGTTTGAAGAAAAACGACATATTTGTTTTTCCAACTTTTACTATGGTACATAAATAAATATACAGAGATTTGTTATAAAGATTTGATATGATAGAAAAGATAGATAGAAAAGATTTGATTTGATAGAAAGTTTGTGTTTCAAAATATTCCTAATTCTCGGTATATTAAAATAACGATATATTTGCCGTGTGGTATCCGGTTGAGTAGAATAGACATACCCTCTTTCTTACAAAGGTGTACCACACGGCGGATCAACTTACCGTAGTCGCCTTTTACGACACCTTGGTAAGAAAAAAACTGGCCTATTCTATTCAGCCGGATGCCGTATGGCGGGTCAACTTATCTTAGTCGCCTTTAACATCTCGGTAAGAAATAGAAAAGACAACCCTCTTTCTTACAGAGGTGTACCGTTTAGAGGCGGGTCAACTTATCTTAGTCGCCTTTTACGACACCTCGGTAAGAAAGAGTGTGGCCTATTCTACTCAGCCGAATACCGTACGGCGCGCGGCGATCATTTGGCATAATTATTCCGTATACACCGTAATAACATATAGGCTATAGAAATCCTGTTAATTCTAAAGGAATAGAATGACATTAAAAACCGCCATCTATTATCCTCCTGCCACACGACAACAGTCCACAGGAAAAAAAAATCTTCCTGCCCTTATCCCACTCTAAGTGGGGTCGGCACAACATGTTATAAACATGCTGTCACATGATTTGGTTGCATTTTTACGACCGAACGCCTACCTGACGTCAATTTACCTCTGTCGTATTTTACGACACCTCGGTAAGAAATGAGGTTGATCTATTCTACTCAGCCGGATACCACACGGCGGGTCAACTTATCTTAGTCGCCTTTTACGACACCTTGGTAAGAAAAGGGTGCTCTATTCTATTCAGCCGGATACCACACGGGGCGTACAACAAATAAACTGTACAATACAAACTTCTAAAAAATATAAAATGAACGTACTGACTTTTAAAGTAAAAAGAGTCGAAACAGTATAAAGAATATACTTTTCTGCTCTAATAAACACGCGCTAAGAAAATTGTGGAACTTTAAAAAGAAAATTCAAGCTTGTCGAGTGAATTCCTAGAGAACGTTCGGTTCTAGCTATACAAGTGTAGCGGGGAATGAACCCCGGTAAATCCCGGCTTACGGCACAATCCCGCCCAAGCCCCCACTGCCAGATAGCTACGAGTGTATGTATCAGCAATTGTTTTCATTCGGTACGATTTTTGTAGCGAAATGATAATATTTGAGTCACTAAGGATAAAGAAGTTATTTGTTGTTTTCTTTCTCTGTTTACATTCACGTATATTGGAAGCAAGTCAGTGAAAATCATTTACTCATGATGTTCAAGTATGAAAAGGTTCATATCCTAGGCATTATCTTTGATTTTTAAACAATGACGTGTTATTGATTTCTATTTAATATATTTAATGTGGTTCAACATTAAAGAAACCGTGATGAAACGTTATGACTTACACGAAACATTATGTGAGAGATTTAATTATGTATTGTTAATAAAGCATTCCTATTTACCAGCTAGCATTTAAAACCGTAGGCGTTATAAAGAAAGTGGTATTCGGATCTTGGTACAAAACATGTAGGTATATTTATTTATCTTAAAAAACGAATATCCAGTCACTAAACTAAAATCTACTCTGAACCGGAAAGCAGGCTTTTAGTCCTCTATGTGGATAAATAACCTTAAAAATGCTGTAGGGAATCTCCGGATCAAAGCGGCTCAAGATTCTGTTGATCGCAAAATCTTTGAAAAGACAAATGTCTTGTAGTGGACGAATATAGGCTGAATAACTTCTTATTACAGGTTAATTGGTATCGGGCTAAGTAGAATAGACCACCCTTATTTCTTACCGAGATGTCGTAAAAGACGACTAATGTGAGTTGACCCGCCGTATAGTATCTGGCTGAGTAGAATAGACCACCCTTATTTCATACCGAGGTGTCATAAAAGTCGACTAGGTAAGTTGACGTCAAGCAGGCGGCTGGTACCGTAAAACAACTAGCCAAAACATTTAACAACATGTTTAAAGCATGTTTGTACCGACCCCACTTGAGTGGGATAAGGGAGAAGAATGATGATAAACTTCTTATTAAATGTTATATAATAGATGTTATGTGTGTATTAAATAATGAAAAATAGCGCATGTTTTAGTCCTGTTTCATTCCGTATATAACGCAGACTTCCGGTCAAACCCTTGTACATAAAGCCCAATAGCAAGTATTAACCCTTTAGGTCAAAACCCACCTAAGTTTATAATTATACCCGCGGGGGTGACGTGAACAAATGAGCGATTAATCAAAATGAAAGCGATTATCTAACCCTTTTCACTTAAAATCTTCACAAAATTTTAATGGTACGGATACCATTTATATAATGCTGAAAATAAAGCAGTGTATACATAGTAAATAAGTTATGTAAATGATATAATCTAAAATGGGAGGGTGAGGACTAATCTAGTCCAAACATCATATCGAAACCTCAAACCATGGCAAAATCTAATGGAGGTGAATTCTAGGTCGATGAAAAACGTAAACCCTATTATTTATTTATTTTATGTACCATAAAAAATGTTGGAAAAAACTTGTTAAAAAAAAGTGTACAAAGATCAACTTATCCCTATGAGAGAGATCTACCAGCTAACCTACGAAGTGAGACAATTTATTGTTAAGAAAAAGTTGGTACACAAATATCAAATATTATGAATTAGAATTACTTACTATAATTTTCCAAGATTTCTATCTTCTTTGGGGATATCCAGACGACCATTTGAACTTAGCATTTAGCTACACACTGATCGCCTTACAGATTCTAGTACCGGCGAATGCGAAGTTGTTATTTGGGAAATATGAGGCTGTGTAACACCAAACTGACCGAAGTGTCGACGAACGGAAACCACGTGCACCTAGCCCAAGACGTTGGATGGACCAGGTTAAGGAGGCTCTTAACTCCTCCCTTTGTTGTGCTCTTCACATGGCGGAGAATAAATAAATAATAAATAAATAAATAAAATAAAAATCGAATAGAACCAGTTGGTGAAATACCATAAACAGTGTGCTATTGTCAAAGAGTCACGATTCCCATCATTGAGAAAGCGATGCAAGAAGAAGAACACCACACTATTACCGATCTTCTACAGGACAGGTTAAGTAACCATGTCTCCAGAACACGAAGTCTCCAGAAGACTTAATCTGACCTTTCCACGCTTCTTTTACCACTGGGTATTTAACAAGGATGGCTAGATTATGGATAATTATGGACCACATGTTTCAGGGAATACCTTGGATATATTATCTATTTCAATACTGAGAGAAAGACTGTGATAGCATTTACAAGCGATGTGTTCAGATAACATCACCTAAGTCGCGAGGACCTTGGACTTATAATCATTTTCTCACACCCTCCTTGCAATAGAAGGTGAGTATCGGAATTTACTGGAGGGGCTTAAATTGGCCGTACCTTCCTCTTTTATAACTTAACCGCCTCATATAGTGTCATTAAGAGTAATGATCCATTGATGAGAACCAAAAAAATATTAGAGGAGAAGCGTAAATAGATTGAACTTACTTAAGTCACACCAATCATTTAAATTGTAAACCTTGGGTACGTGATAAGTATGCTAAATATAGTGTAATGAATTGTGTCGTAAGATTTGATGCTGCAATTTTCATTATAACTCATGCACAAAATCACAATTTACGCAAAAAAAAAATAATCATACTAACATCGTTTATATTTCCAAATTGTGATTTAGGTAGCGAAGTAGTGACAGGCATTAATTTCCGTCAATTATAAATGAAACCTTTAAACAACTTTCGAAGACTTATTTCGATGAGTTGATTCAAAATGTCTGCTTTCAGGTTGTTTCCAGAAAGTTTTTAAATTTTCCTGTCAGTCGCGAAGACGTTGGCCATTAATCATTCTGTCAAAAGAAAAAGTAATAAATGAGATAAATAGGTGCAATATAATAAATGTGAAAAGAATTTCCGACGAAATAATAATTTTGGTAGTTCTCTGGTAACAAGAACTGGTTTGAATGTCATTTAATAATTTACAGATGACATACCTATTTCATCATTTTCTGTCATTCCACACAGAAAAGTTATTTATTAATATTATGCATATAGTAAATAGAAATAAAATATGTAATTTCTTACAAGTCTCTAACAATACAAGTCGCAAAGGCTCAACCCTGGTTCGCGTGCTAAAACCCTGGAAAGGCACCATGAAGTTTTCTATGAAACCTTAATTTATCATTTCTAGTCAGCCTGTTTTACCGCCAGATTTTTACACTCAGAATCAGTTTTTAGATTTGACGCATTGTCAAACACAAGGAATCACTCCGATTAGACTTGACTTGTATAATTGTAGTAGGTAGAATTGTAGTTAATGGAATATATATATAAAATATTTAACGAAACGTACCTACTTGTATAAAATAACGAAAGAAACTGTTTATCAAATATTACTATAAACATATCTAAAAATATAACTTTGCTAAAGAAAATAATCATGAAATAAATATGCAGTAGAATTTGATGACTTGTTCTAACCGATAAACCCGTATTACACATAATTCCTGATTACAATCAGCTTATTGTTCATTGTTTTTATATTTAGCCTTGTCAACTAAACAAGTATATATGTTGAACTAAGTAAATTCGTGATAAGTAAGCTTCAAATATTGATATAGATTACAAATTGCTACATTTTAAGGAATGATGTAAATATTCTGATTTGTTTTAATGTCAGGGAAATGTACTATTTACTGTTGGCATTCGAGGTTATCGTCAACACATTAGTCATTTGACGCCGGTCAGTCGTTGTGTTTGTACGCAAAATGACACTTTGTTCTGCATTAGCATTTATGAAAACGACATGCGTGTACTGTTGGTAGTATTGATTTTGTGTTTTTTGTGTTTGTGCGAAACTAGCGATATGATTATCGGGGACACAGTGCACAGGAAGATGGTCTTCCATCAGAGGGTCAAAGATTTTGCGATACCTTTTAAAAAGAGGATAAAGGTTTTGTCGTATAATGATCCGGAGAAACGAGTTATTAAGGTAACTATATATTATTTTACGAAAAAAAATTAGTTATACCATATTATTTCTAATTTTCTATAATATCCACATTTGGTTGCAATTATGCTTGATGATGCAATTTGAAGCTAAATGCCTCTCTACAAATTTCCCAGGCATTTTTTCAGATATCTATACGATATACGAGTCATATCAGATATTTATGGAAAAATGTATAGCAAAACAGTACTATAAGAAAATATTATACTTTCCTAATTCTATGAGAACAGTTTTATAGCGATGTTATTTGTATGCTTATGTAATAACTATGATTTAGTTTAAAAATTAACTATGGTTTAGTTATTTTTACGTACAATTTATAAAATTTAAATTATATCATAAAAACATAATGTTCATAAGTTTATGCTTGCTGCTAAAAACGCAAAATAGCGAATTGTCATTGATTTTTACTATATTCACATATTTTCTTTAAAGTAACTAAATTCATGGTCATAATCATTTAATTAATTAACTTAAGTAGTATTATCATAAAATCGTCGAAAATAAATCGAAAGTCGTAAATCGAAAAAAACCCTTAATTAAAAATATGCCCGGTCTCAGTATTTTCTTCCTAATTCTAATGACCCGGAACTTATATCCACTACTTTGCTCTTTACATCATCATAAATGTCAAATACAATACATATCTTAGAAATTATTTCCTTATGTGCAGGTTTCACGATGTTTCCTTTGAAAGTGTCTGAAATATGGTTACACTAACAACCAACTTATCCTACTTAAATTAGGTTTGTGGACTGTTTTATGATTTCCTAATTTGATTACCATTCAAACAACATCCCCTATTAATATATAGTTACTGATTCATCTCTCCTGATAAGGAACAATGTTGCGGTTGTAATATATACCGGCCACTGCAAACAATGCAGTGCTCTTTAATAAACCGCATTCCTCTACACTTTTACAAGATATTTATATTTATTGCTATTATTGCCATATTAATCAAGGATAAGATCTATTAGTAGATTAATAGAACTAAAGATTAACGTTAACCTAATAAGCTAATAGTAATTATTTCTACCCTTACAATTTGTACTCTCGTAAATAATTTTAAATTCTTTCGAAGACTGAATGATTAAAGCCAATGACTAAGGCTTTAATCACTCAGGAATTTGAAAAATCTTGTACAACTTTCCGATTAATGCCCACTCAAGTTGAATTCAGAGTTTCATGTTGATCTCGTGTCATGATAAATACAAGTAGCGATTATTGTAGCATAAAACTATCGAAAAGGGCAAAAAGTTAAGCAATGTTTTTAATTACGATCTCATAACGCGCTGCTGTTGTGACGGAAGCTGAGTTCTTGACCCTATCCGATAATTTAAGGACGTGACGTACGTGATGCATGGCTGATTGCGGGTTACATTTTAATTAAAGATGTGTTAGATAGTACATGTATAAAAACGAAATATTATTATTTCTTCACATTACTTCTACTTTATCACGCTATTCGGTAACAAAATTTATATAATAACATCTAACGTAACATTTGCGTCGCATCTGAAACACCTAGGCTTTTATTAAAGTGTTATTATCTATATAATTTATATCCTACTTATATTTGTTACTCTTTCATTGGCCAAGTGGTATCCGGCGGAATAGAATAGTACCAACCTCATTTCTTACCAAGGTTTCGTAAAAGGCGACTAAGGTAAGTCGACCCGCCGTGTGGTATCCGGCTGAGTAGAATAGACCAACCTCATTTCTTACCGAGGTGTCGTAAAATACGACTAAGGTAAGTTGACGTCAGGTAGGCGGCCGGTCGTAAAATAATTGGCTACGCCAAATCATATGACAACATTTTTGTACCGCCGCATGGTTGTGGCCGACCCCACTTAGAGTGGGATAAGGGCGAGAGGATGATGATTTGTTACTCTTTAATCCGCGCGAATCCGCTGAACCAATATCGATGAAATTTGACACAATTATTCCTTATACACCGGAATAACATATAGGCTATAGAAATCCTGTTAATTCTAAAGGAATAGGATGACATTGAAAAGCATCATCTTTTATCGACCTGCCACACGACAACAGTCCACACGAAGTCGCGGGTAAAAGCTAGTAATCTATATTTTAGGAACAGAACGCCGCTTTAATTTTGGGCATGCTAATTTTGTACTTAACAAAAGTCGATTACTTTGTTAATTTTATAATATATATCTAACTCATTTTGAAAGGGTTATCCATTTTTACTTCCTCCTTTTTAATAAACAAATCATCTTTCTGATATACCGCCCGGAAATATATTAACTACTCATCATCATTTATCATTAGGTCATACGCAGACTAAAAAGTTTTACTTTCGGTCGGGTATAATAAGATGAGTTTTTAATTCATTATAATCTCATTTGTTATACGGCAATATAACTATTTTAACGATAGCTTTTGGTGGCTACATTTTAAATTTTTTATGTATACGAATATAAATTAAATCTCATCTAAACCCTCGACACTGGTGATCTCGCGGCTACTTCTCCAGGACTTGAATACTGCAAACTCCTTATACTACTCATGATTGCCTTGAGAATTTCAGTACTGGTGGTCGAGGTGGAATTGACAGTTTTGGAAATGCTGTCCTATCCCAGTTGCAATCAATCTCATTCCTATTGAACCGAAAAGTATTGGGTTGTACTTATGATAATGCAAACTTGCTGCACTCCGCCCCTTTTCGTAAAATAACTATTTAGAGAAGGATAACGTTGCAGTTATTGATAATTAAAACATGTTAAGTCACTGTAAATTAGAAAAGGTTTACATAAAAACCCATATTATTACCCATGGGTTTTATACAATAATGACACATGTAATACAAAGACAATAACATAATTAATTAATTTCATATATTCATATGGTTCAATTATGTGGTTATGTATTAGTATATTTCTCCACAGTTGTATGCTCATGTTATGATAGTTAATAACAACCAAAGCGTTCGCTAACTCTATATTAAAAATTAGGGTATCAACAGCTACACTCGATAGGCATTTACATAATATAAATATATATAACAGGCATTATTTGATTGCCAATATCTCGTCGGTTTTTTTAACCCGGCCTACCAACAGATATTAGGTCGAAGAGACAGGTATGAGCTTTTACCCTTTGGAAAAATGTGTTTTAAAGAAATCTTACTTTAAATATCTATTGCAAACCCATTCTGTTAATATGCGGTTGCCTTAACAAAACTTGGCCTTTTTGGGGGGTCAAATCTCGGTTGATTTTTTTTCTTATTTTGTTCTGCTTGTTGGTGGCCATTATTAATTGGATGAAAATCCATATAGCTAATTAATTTCAATCAAACTCTTGTCTCATGATTAAAAGTGCGATTAATTTAATGATTATAATTTATCAATACTGTCAGTACAACATGAAAATTAAATATATTGCATGCATCTTTAATTGGCAAGCTTAACTGCTTGCTTATCACCTTGTAGACGAACTAAAGACTGTTTAGCTATTATATTGAGCTATTTCGATAATTCATCAATAGAAATCCATAGCGACATTTCATAAACTTTGATCCTTGAGACTTTATTTTTACATATTTCATTTGTACATTTGAAATTTTTGTCATGGCTTTATATTTTAGTATAGAAGGTTTAAAATATAAGCAGGTGGTGTTGACATATATAGCAATTGTCATGTACCGTCATGATTCATTTTTTGACTCTTTATCTCTTAATGACAAATTTACGTCAATATATTATAATATAGGCGCCATCTCGAGTAGACTAATTACACATTTGATTATTAGTAGGTTTCTAGGGCATCGATATTAATTAGCAACGGAATATCGTCGGAAAAGTATTGTAATAGTACACTTTTAACCTATCTAATGAAAACGAATGTATGTTTATTGTACTAACTCACAATCTACGACGGTCCCCGTTAAGCTATACACCCAAATAAGCAATAAATAAGTAAGAGCTGTGACAGCCCAGCGGTAACATCGTGCGACTCTTTCGAGAAGGTCACGGGTTCAAACCCGGGCAGACACCAATGAGTTTTTCTGTTACAACTTATGTGTCTAATTGATAATTACAATTTATAAAACGCTTTCGGTGAAGGAAAACATCGTGAGGAAACCTGCATATCTCTAGAGAATTCTGGAGATATGTGTAACCTACCAATTCGCATTGGAGCAGCGTGGTAGGTTAGCTCCAATCCTTCTGTCCAAAAACGCAAAGAAGAGGCCTATTCCCAGCTGTGGGAGAGTAACAGGCCGCTGCTACTTTTTACTTTTAGTAAAGCCTGGTATCGGTGGGTTAAAACTTTGGTTTTGGTTTAGTCTACCAAAGGTGGTGAATGTAGGTAATAAATTAAATTTAAGTAGGAATACTTTTGTCCCTCACAATGTCGCGGTCGAAGTACGTTGTGAAGGTTGTTTAGGTATAGCAACACTGCTCTTGTATTTAGTGTATTTATACATATCTGTTACCTGTTATACTTTCCATAATTATATAATAATAAATATATAGGACACTTACACACACTGTCGTCCGTCCCCAAAGTAAGTAACTTAATACTTGTGTTATGGTAGACAGACAAATGGTGAATATATACTTATATATTTTTATAAGTTCAGGCTCGAACACCAACAAATTCATTTATAGAAAATGTTGGCCCTCGGCGGGAATCGAACCCGCGACCCACTGAGCTGAAGGCAGGGCCACTACCCAGTGCACCGACGGGCCAGTCAATAATTAATTATTCATAGTAAAGTCATAATTCTGAATTAAGTATGGTTTTAAAGAATCTAATGCATTTTTCTATTATAAATGCGACAGTCTGTCTTTTTGTGTGACACACTTTCACAGCTAATCAGCTTTATTGATCAAATTTTGTACAATTGAAGCGTATATACAGGGTTAACATAAAACATAGAATTAGTATTTTTTAAAATAGTTTTTCCGGAATAGAAAAAAACCGGGAATATAAATGGGAACAATAAAGTTAATATTTAAGAGTTTTTAAAACTTAAGTTGGCGCGAACGAAGTCACGGGTACCGCATGTAACAAATATTTGTATGTCCTTTCAGGGTGTAGCTGCCATAGACAACGATTTCTCACACGCCAGTGCGAACATCACCGAAGGAGGCGTTGGGTGTTCCCACGTTACGGTCAGGATGAAAAGCCAACGACACCATCCTTTGAACTTTGAAGTGGAAATATATGTGTAGTGTGGACTTTTAAACATATTCCTATATTTTAGTATGTATTTTTGATTCTCATAATCAGTTAACTAATATTTAAGTCATCGGTAATACTCTTCCTTATAATCTTGAAATCTGTTTCTCAGTAATAGAAGTAAAATAATCATCATCACCCTCCTGCCCTTATCCCAATCTCAGTGGAGTAGTCGCAACATGTTATAAAGATGTCGCCACATGATTTGGCTATGTATTCTACGACCGGCCGCCTGCCTGGCGTTAACTTACCTTAGTCGTATTTTACGATACCTCGCTAAGAAAGAGGTTGGTCTATTCTACTCAATCAGAGACCACGCGGTGTGTCAACTTACCTTATTCGCTTTTTACGACACCTCTATAAGAATGAGGGTGGTCTATTCTACTCAGCCGGATACCACAGGGCTTCGTCTTTTAATAATTGCTATATAAAAAAAGAACAATGACACGATCAAGTTGCAATTTTATGAAAAATATAAAACGGGCGTTATTACTAAATTTTATTTGTACATAGATAAGTTGCCATGTACAATATTTGAACTGTAAGTAGGGAAAACAAATATCGCATTAATCGTAGGACCCACAAAAGTTGTTAGAAAAATATATTTACTTCCATCTGGGTAACGATAAGATTCTATTCATTTAGATATTAGATAATAAAGTTTACTGTTAAACAAATGTGTTTATATTTCCCCTACGCTGTCTCCTGTCACGTTTTACTCGTCTTAGTATTTGTAACTAGGTGACTGGGCTTTGCTTGGTATTTTTTTAAAGATGTAAAAAAAAATGCAATTAAAAAAAGAATAAACTAGTGATCCCAGGTATTTTCACTTCTTTAAACCGCCCATTTCCTATTGCCTCGTTATATTTGACAGTGAAATTAATCATTCTATTTTTAAATTTTTTAATATATTATCAATGCCTGAAAATAGGGACAAAAATACATTTTTAAAAAATGAAACCGCCCCTAGAAACCTTCCTGAAGTTTCATGAATGGTGAATGAAGGAAGTTTCATGAAAAACCCTTGGAGCTGTTTCCGAAATTCACATTGTACAAATATATACATGTATACATATGTACAAGATTAACTCATTAAATATTAAAGAAAGATATGCAAGTATCTCTAATATGAATATATTTTTAATTAAATTTCTTTGTAGATAGTTGATGTACTATAGTATTTCCAACCATTTATTTAACTTTTGAGATATACACGCCCAGGAAGTTTGGTTATTATTATATAAAAAATCCAGTCATAGAATGCTCACTATAGGCACATTATGGGCACATTTTTTTTAAAGTGACATATACCTAGTGCTAATTGTCATCGATATTTATTGAACCGAGTTAATTGATTAGAATGATAAAAATTTGACCACTATTCGTTGCGATTGATACAAAATGGCCGTTGCGTTATTGGTAAATGATATTGTCTATGACTTATGAGAATGTTATTGATATAATAATTACTTTTTTCATTGTTGTCATGTTTTTTTAGTAATGCGATAAATGTAATAAGACATTTATTTTAATACCATTTTTTAACAATATAATCATTCAAACGTTAAGTGAAATGTGTTTAAATACTTAAAAAGGTTTGAAATAATATATCAAAACAATTATTAAAACACTTTATTACTTTAATTACAATTATTTAACATCGCATCAGTATCCCGCCAAAATGCATTCCCGCTTCTTTTTTAATGTCAACTCAAGTTAAGACTACAATATTGAGGCTAATGCCAATATTTAAACATCTTAATACACTAAACTCAATACAATCATTATTATCTTATTATACAAATGTTAAAATTGCTAACAAAAGGAAACATCCAACTATCAAAAGGCAAATAAATTGTTGTAAAGATTATAGCTGTAACGATTTAAATTAAAAAAATATAGCTCCGTCAGACATTTGACATTAGTAGCATAAACATCGCAGAATCGGACTTTGGAATATACCTACGTTACAGATACCTAGATTACGACTTGTATTCATCACATAATTTGTTCTGCTTTGCGTTATATTATTTTGGCACCATATTGTTGTCTTTATTTATTTACTTTATTACTAATTGATAACTCTCCTGCCCATTTTCCACTCTAAGAGGGGGTCGGCACAACATGTTTTAAGCATGTTGTTACATGTTTTAGTTACTTATTTTACAACCGGCCGCCTACCTGTCGTCAACTTACTTTAGTCGGCTTTTACGACAAGTAAGAAATGAGGGTGGTCTATTCTAATCAGCCGGATACCACACGGCGTTTATTTCCAATGACATCATCTAATATAAGCTACAAACTTTACTTAAATCACATTGATCCCGCAATCGTCATCTGTTAGAAGAGAATAGAAGAGGCTTTAGAAAGACGTTACCTGATTCTACTATATGCGATACTCTAGAGCAGTGTTTTCCGCCATTTTCACCATTTTCAGGGCACCTACCCAACCTTAGCCTCTCCAAACCTCTTATGCTTCCCATTGCAAACATAACTTTTAATATAAAAGAATTGAATTTTTCACTCAAGAAACTTAAATCATACGTTTTAGAAAGAAGAATTTTCTTTTTTTTTACATTTGGCACTTAAAATCAGGCATTGCATTTAGTTCGGAGAGAAAGGGTCATGTCAAGTCCATTTTCCAATTCCCCCTCTCCCTTCCTTAACAATCAAATTGCCACATTCTAAGGCGTGGGCCCCACGTTGGAAACCACTGGTCTAGAGTTTCTGAGCTCTACTTTTATTTCGAAAATTTCTGCGGCAGCTTGTCTCTCTTCTATAAAAGTCCTTAGAGCGAACAGCATATTAGTCAGATTTACAGAAAAAACTAATTCACATAAACTTCTTATTACTTTACGCTCTTAATGTATTCAAGATATGTATTCACATGTTGAAAGTGGAACAAAGGAAACTAAATGAAATATGTACATAACAAAAACCTTTGATAGTATTTACAGAAGAGGGCTAACACAATTTGATATACAAAGTGAGGATGCTTACGATGCCTGTTTTTTGCGGAGCCCGCAATAAATCAGACAGACCGACAATGGCCAAGGCTCAGGAACTATAAAGTAACTGGATAAGATAAACGTCATTGTCGGTATATATGTATATTCTAAGATGTGAAATTTGATTAAAACAGTACATTGTGATGAAAATCGCTTTATAAATAATTACTGTTTTTTTTCAGAAATATTTTTGGTCTTCACTCGGCAGACGTCTTTAAATTATTATTATAAAAATAAATGTATGATTGTGTGGTATCCGGCTGAATAGAATAGACCACCCTCATTAACCTCACCCTAACCTCAACCTAAGTGTCGCAAAAGGCGAATAAGGTAAGTTAACGTCAAGTAGGCGGCTGGTCGTAAAATATGTAGCCAAATTATGAGGTGACAAAATGTTTATTTCATGTTGTCACCTCACTTAGAGTACGATAAGGGCAGGGGGATGATGATTATATTAATAAATGTATGGAACAAATACATACGGTCATCCGTTCCAAAATAAATAACTTAATATTTATGTTATGGGTGACAGACAATTGGTAAATATTTACTACATATATAACTTTGCATACATAAATACATCCAGTTTTGAAGAATCAATATACTGTCATTAGAAAAATTTGGACCCTCGACGAGAATCGAACCCACGACTCGCCGAGCTGAAAGCGGGACACTGACACCACTAACGGGCCAGTCAAAATACAAACTCTTATTTGTCATAAATATGAATAAACACGATTTGTCACAGAAAACCCCTGTTCAGAAACCCGTCGCGTGAATTCCCTGCCGTCATATGCCAATTTATACATCCACGGCCTCATCACAGTAGGTGAAAGTTGCAGTTATCCCTAGGGATGAACAAAAAGGGTTGGGTTTTTCCGGCCTTCCGTTATTAATGTAATAACTGACACTTTGTTTTACGAGAGTTCCCACTTTGCTAGTTTGTTGTCGCCGACGCGTATCGGCCTCTGAAAAATGGTTATCGGGTTATGAATTTTGAAGGCCTGTTGAGAAGAAAATTTTACTTTGTAATTAGGCCCATCAGGACCCTTTTACTTGTGCATTTACGAACGGGAATAATGTTTCAAAGTAATTTAATATTCATTGTTGTGAGAACAGCTGAGGGAGATATCATCGATTAAGCAACAGAATTTTAAATACTTATATTATTAAACTGGGATACACACATATTGCTCATATAAACATTTTTTTTCATTACTTATTTATTTTTAGAAGACCGCTTGAATTATAATATCATATAAATTATATTTTATATGCCGTGTGGTATCCGGCTGAGCAGAAAAGACCACTCTCTTTCTTACCGAAGTATCGTAAAGGCGACTAAGGTAAGTTAATCGGCCGTGTGGTATTCGGCTGAGTAGAATAGCCCACCCTATTTGTAGCCGGGGTGTTGCAAAAGGTGACTACCTAGCCGAAACATGTGACAACATGTTTATAACATATTCCGATCCCACTGTTAGAGTGGAATAAGGGGAGGAGAATGATGATAGATTTTTATATATATGGGGAGGGCATGTTAACGTACAGGTTTAAGATTACTTCGAAATTCTCGGCATAAAAGTTGTAATATCAGTATTTTGTCAATTTTTATAAAATTATACTTAGATGGTTAGCCTGATTACAAAAAATGCATTTCTAAAACGAAAGATAATTGCAAATGAAGGCATTTAATAAATGAACACTGAAATGGATAGGGTAACTAAGTTAATTAATTAAGTAATGACTTAATTTTTAAAGAATTGCCTGGAAACGGAAAAGCGATAGATTGAAAAAAAAGCGCATTTAAAAGCGTATTAAATAAAAGTAATATTTTGCATACTCTTGTACTTGCAATTTCTTTAAGACCTGAACGTGCCAAAAAACAATAGTAACCTCGATGACTCAACATTATAGCTACGTCTTAGTAATTTTTAAACTTTGTGGTCATTTAAAGTTTCATCATTTTTACGTGGTTGGCCAATCGAAAAAATACTACGCATAAAAAACGTGGACGTCTTTAATAATTGCGATTCACGTTACTGGAAGGCTAGCACGTTTTGGAATTAGCTGAAATCGCGACTCGAATTGTCGACTTTCGATATCACAACGGTCGGAACATTCAGGAATTTCCAATAATACTACCTACCTCTTTATACAATTTTATATTAGAAATCGAACATTTACTAAAACTATCACTATTACACAAGAATAAAGTGGAATTTTCTTTGGCTAGTGTGCAATGGGGTAATAGATAAGATTGTCAACTTTCGTACGATATAAAGGTAATTTGAAAGTTTCTCGTATAGATCGCCTCTTATGTTACAGCTTGAGTACCAATTAAAACGATTTTATCCCTATAAGAGATACTTTTCTATCGAACATTGATCAGAAAATTAAAGTAGCAATTGAACGTATCCATTTTCTTATAAAGGATATTTTCACTTTCCGAATTATATTTATTAATGGAAATGTATTTCATATGAAATAAATTACCATTGTAATTGAAATAAGTTAACAAATTAGAATTTTTTATTTCGGTATTGTAATGAATTAGTTATAAATTGTTTCAAATACAATATTTTTATAAGATTTCATCTTCCGTGGCTATAAACTGTCTGGATTCTTGAAAATTCCTAATGAATGCGAAATGTTTATATATCAATGCAACTATACTGAAGGCTTGAATTAATAATAATCACCTCAAAAAGCGAAACTTTACAGTAGGCATTGCTTTTTATTCTTATTTTTAATATATAAATGAGTTAATTTTGTATATGTATATTTTTTTGAATTTTGTAACGAATTTGAGTAACGGGCGGTCTCAATATCAGAATACCAGGAATTTGGAATCGATTCCAAGAAACGTAATTTTTTTTAATTGAATTTTTTATATATAAAAAAGAAAACACTTGAAAGCGCGCGAAATTTTAATGTCTTAAAATATCGACAAGATGTTGGAATAAAGAAGAAAATATTAGAAGAATAAAGAATATTAGACGATGATGAAACTTTATGTGTATGGTAAAAAGAGAAAAATATTCGTAAGTTTTTGTAAAGTTTGAACTTTATCTTCTAAAAAAATCCAATGTTAAAACGTTTGTCAATTTTGCAGTCTTTCAAAAATGATTAAAGAGGCTTTTTGCTCGCACGGCTTTTCAGTAGATCAAGCTGCCTACGAAGGGTTGATTACATTGAAAGAAGCGCCATTAACCTACTTTCTGTGTATTTTTAGCAACGTCAGTTCCCTAGTTTGCGTTTTTAGTAGTCCGATGAACTTTGAGATATAAATAAACAAAAAATTATTAAATATGCATAACGGCATAAATACTCTGTTTCGACTTATTTTTGTGTGCATGTAAATGTAATATATGATATTCACTCATCAAAGTCTTATACACTGGGATACAATGGGATATCGACTGGCCCGTTGGCGAGGTTGACAGTTGGTACCTTCAGCACTGTGATCTCTGAGATCTCGGGCGCGATTTCTGCAGGGTTTCAACATTTTCCATAAACAATTTGTTGGTTCTTCGAGCTTGGATGTACATTTGTATTTAGGTATGTATTTAAAATTATTATAAATGTCTATATTTACCAAACGGTCACCTATATCACAAGTATTAAGTTACTAGTTAATATTAAGTTAGGGACGGACGACCATGTGTGTAACTGTCCCATATGTTTATTTTTATTTATTATATACATGCGGAGATTGAATAGAGCAGAAATGGTTTTTGAAGTTATTACTAATCTAAGGTGTAATTAATTATTTTAATTATAATGGATTAATAAAACTGAACGTCACAAAAGTTGATTTTACCCATGTACGCGATAAATAAGATTGCGCAAGGCAAATAGACAGAGTGTCTCGATTGTTTCACCCCTTACGGCTTGAGATAATAATTTGGTAAAAAAAAATTTGTGTAAAAAATTTTGAACGACAACAAATTGGGATATTCAGTCTTTAATATCGTAATCTATACTTATAGTGTCTGAAGTCTGTTAAAGTCTGTCGCTAAGTCTGTGTCTGTGTGTATTCCGCTTAAGCAATATTAAGAAATCCTAATAGAATTGATGCTTAGACACTGGCTTACATCAAGTACAAGCTTACACTTATGTATTTGCCGGTTTTTTAACCAGGATACTTTTTTTAGAAGTAAATCGTATAAGATTTTACTTATCGATCCATCAATCAGGATTCAACACCGCACAAAAACTAATTTGTTCTACCGCTTTACTTGAGGCGGCTTTAGTTGATAGACATTTAATAAGACAGGGCGTTTGAACAGTAACGTATGGGATCTTGTTGGTTTACCCTAGCTATCGTAGGGTGGCTTTATAATGATAGCTCGTGGATAAGAATTTATCTACAAACTATCATTATAAAGCCTATAATTAATTGTAAATATTAAATAAGCACGAGAGTGTTGCTCAAAACTCATTGGTGTTTATCCTGGCTTAGAACCCGTGACCCTAGACATGGTTACTCAAGCTCACTGCTCTTCTATAGACGCTTATGTGTAACATCCTGATTTTAACTACTCAATAATAGTCATTAGTGTACGGATTTGGGCAAAAGTTAAATGCGTAAGATATGGCCAACCCATCAATCAATCAAGCTCTGTCTGACAGAACAGAGACTAATTTGCTCGTTTGTTTTACCGCTAAACCCCAGTGGCTTATTCTGATGGATGTTTGATTAGACTAACCCTTCGAACGGCATAATATAGATATTTGACTATAACCAACTAGTCGGGCCGGCTTAATTTACATATGATGTTAGAAATTAAAGTTATAAAATTAATTTTAAATTTTAACATTTTAGCTACGTAATAATTTATATTGTAAAGTTAATATTAATAATAATTTTTGCTCTAGAATGAATTGAAATGTTAAATGTTACTATACTTAATGCATGAACCTTCAATCCTTTAAGAGAAATGGTAGCTGAAACGTAGCGATAGGTGAAACGTATATTAATAGATGTAGAATTAAAATATATAAATTATACTGCGTCCATCATATTATCAGTCTTTTGACAGCTCACGCTCATTAAGTTTTGTATTGCTTACGTACAAATATCATACAAATAATATTTGTACTTTATGGATGGGTACCGCCCACTTAGTGATGTCACACATAATGGGTTACTACGATTATGCCACAGATTAAAAATAATCGGTAGAAATCGATGTTACGAGTATTAAAATACATTTAATAACATTATATAAAGTTTTACTTTCTTCTTAGTTAATACATGAATACAAATAAAACAATCAGGATATTTTAATTTATTTTATTAGCACGAGTCGTCGGAATGATAATCAACACTAGACTCCTCCGATGAGGAGTCTTCAGTAGCAGTTATTATTAGCTCTTGTGTAGATAATATATTATCAAACGCAATATCACGTTCTCAATCAGAGAATATTACTCTTTTAGTTCTTTCCACCACACTTGCCCAGTTCTCGGCCGTTACGTGGGTGCAAGCATTTTTTAGCAATTGCAACATTTTATTCGCTGTGAATGGGGGGCTTGTATTGCATCTCGCAGCATGCCCTTTTACTTGTGCCCATATAAGTTCTATTGCGTTGTACTGGAAGTGGTATGGAGGAATCCGAAGAACAGTATGGCCATATTCTGCTGCCATTTCATTGATTACATAGCGTTTTGCTCTCTTTTTGGTTTTTAATATTTTTATTAATTCAACTTTTAACATTGAGTCGTCCACATTTTCTCCATTGTCCCGAAGCCAATTAATTATTTCATGCTTTTTATTAGCCTGTGTTGGCATTTTGTCAATTTGACGGGAGTGGTAGGGCGCATTATCAATAAAAATTATTGATGGTTCTTCCAATGAAATGAGCATTTTTTTGAACCACTCTTCATACACATTTGCATTCATCTCTTCGTGGTAGTCATTTGATTTCTTCGATTTAAATGCCAACAGTGCGTCTTGTACAAATCCTTTTGCTGTACCTGCATGGCAAATGATTAGGGGCTCACCTTTTCCCATTGGTACTGAGGAAGTGGAATCAGCAGTATCATCAGTCCAGAAACGAGATAGTGTGTGGTTAGCGTTGAGCCATGTTTCATCCGTGAAAACAGTATTTGCCCAATCTTGTATTTTCTTTGCCTCTCTTAAAAAATCACAACGTGCTATAGCTATATCTGTGCGTTCCATTAATAATTTTCTTTTATTTAAATTTTTATATGAAAAGCCAATTGTGTTCAAAACTTTGACCAAAGAAGATTTTTCACCATGAAATAGACCACTTCTTTTCAAAGAAACAATAAGTTTTCTCAAAGTTGGAATTTCTTTTCTCAAGTAGTAATCTAGTTTACGTAGGTTATCATTAATCGAATTACTTAGGTACGTAATTCGATTAATGATAGTAGGTACTATAATCGGAATGGTATCGCATACGAGAATCTTTAGGACATCACTATCGTCAATCTGTCAAAAGATGGTTAATATAATGGACAGTGTATAATTTCGTTATGAAGTTTGGCAATTTTTGTAACGGAAATAAAGAATTATATAATAATTAGAGAAGAATATGAAGTAGATATTATTATTAGTTATAGTGCGCAAATGAGTTAATCTGTGATAGAAATTTGATTACGACATGAAGTTTATGTCCAAAGCGACTACTGTTTTAACGTTAACATATTTAAAAAAAAAATATACGATTTTCGAAAACTTTGGAAACGTTACTATTAAAATTACAGTTACTCTACATACTCATATTGCAATCAAGGGTGGTTGGATCTCATGACAACAAATAGCGTCAAATTTGTCATTGTTTCTTTAGGCAAATTAGCACTTTGAGCGGCGCATTTGGTTTTAAAATGTTTGTACGAAACTACAGATTCTTATACAAAACTAAGTACGATTAATGACGTTCTGCTTTTGAAACACGTGCACAAAATTACTAACGTGGAGCGGAGCTATCAGTCCAAAATGCTTGAAAGAGTTGGTACAACCTTCAGCCGTTTATGAATGTTGTTTACAGAAAGACATTTTTCCGACGTGTGCCAATATGCTCGTTATAAGCGTTGTGCAAATTAGCGTTTATGAAATTTGACGTTGCTCCGTCCGTTAAAAATATATATATTCAGAAATCAACTCCATTTCTATCCAATAACTATATCGTATCGTAATAACTCCGATAAAATATCACTTAAGATCATATTACAGCCTCATAAATGTAATTCAATAATAGACATAAAAATGAACGTGTTTATTACGTAAAACCACCTATGCTATAAAACTGACATCGGGATCGGTTTGTATGCACGATATTCTTTTACATTGTCGCTTTATCAAAGAATTTCAACGTCAGGATTAGCAGTAATATCATCTTATTTTGTAGACTTAATCTATTAAAACACTAAGATATACTTCTTTTTTTATGTATATCAAAAAACTTATCAGACACTGCAGATGTGTATTTGTCACCAAAATATAGATTTCATCGCACCAATAACACTTTTGCTGGTTCAACTCAACTCTACTAGTTAAACTCATTGTTGAAAACTTCGCAAATCTTATTTCCTTCTTTCAGGCTTTATAAGACCAGAAAGTTAAACGAAAGTTACAGACTAGAAAATATTTATCTTATAAATAAAATAAAATATTTTTTTTCGTTTATCAAATATTTATCTTAAGTTAGTTATATTTATATTAGTAGCATATTTTCATCTATTTATTTTTACTAAAATTAATTAATACATTAAATAGTTAAATTTATATAACTATTAATAAATTTATATACTTTTTCTTTTTCTCTATATGACCCGTACTCTCTTTTGTCTTTAATTCTTGTACTTTTCTTTCTAATACTCAAAGGTTGACTGGAAGTGATCCCTTTTAGGGATAAGTCCGCCTTTATACATGTGCTTTTTTACTTTTTCTTTCTCTTTTCTAAATATATGTATAAAAAGAAATAAATAACTAAAGTTTTAATGCTAAGGTTTTGCAATGGTAAACTAACTAATTCTAATTCAAATGTAGTGTAGCTGGTCGCAACTTAAATCCAAGCTTTGATATCATCAACATAGTCTTCAACGGTATAATAAGCTTTAGATGGACTTAAAAAAAGGTAATTTTGGTAAGAATAATCGCGATTAGTTGCATTTAAGCTAGTATCTTGTAAACAGATTGGATGGGTTTCAACGCTGTATAAATTTTGAAACGAAAACAAAAATTATCAACCTGGGAACATTCTTCTTATATTGCCATAAAGAAATCGTAAATTTTATTGTTCTATAATTTCCTTTCAGCGAACGTTGCGAAACCATTAACCCTTCCATTTTTCATGTAACGGCAAAAAAGGTGAAAATATGTCCGAACATAGAGAAACTGCTTACAATGATTTATGTTGGTAGAGGAAAACGAATCTGTGTGGTCAGGGAAATGTGTTAACATTTCTTGAGGCATGTTTATGCGGATATATGATATTATTCAAATAGAGGAAACCCGATCCAGGGCCAAGGGTTATGTAAACTGTAATCTAATTTTGTACCACAATTTTTTATACCATAAAACCTTGAAATACCTATATGATATTCGGCTGAGTAGAATAGACCACCCTCATTTCTTACCGAGGTGCCGTAAGAGGTGATTAAGCTAAGTCGACCCACCGTAAGGTATCCGGTTAAATAGAATAGACCACCGTTATTTTTTCACCTAGGCGGCGTAAAAGGCAACTAAGGTAAATTGACCCACCGTGTAGTATCCGATAGAACAGACCACCCCCTTTCTTACTGAGGTATCGTAAAAGGCGACTAAAGTAACTTGACCTGCAGTGTGGTTTCCGGATGAGTAGAATAGACCACCCTCATTTCTTACCGAGGTGCCGGAAGAGGCGATTAAGCTAAGTCGACCCACCATGTGGTATCCGGATGAGTAGAATAGACCACCCAATTTTCTACCGAAGTACCGTAAAAGGCGACTAAGGTAACTTGACCTGCAGTGTGGTATCCGAATGAAAAGAATAGACCACCCTCATTTCTCACCGAGGTGGCATAAAAGGCGACTAAGGTAAGTTGATCCGCAGTGTAGTATCCGGTTGAGTAGAACAGACCACCCTCTTTCTTACCGAGGTGTCGTTAAATACGACTAAGGTAAATTGACGTGAGGCAGGCGGCCGGTCGTAAAATACGTAGCCAAATCACGTGACAACATTTTGTGATGTAAATATGTTTCTAATATATTGTGCCGGCCCCACTTAAAGTTGACTTCAAATATATGAGAAGTTGTAAATCTATGATCAATATTGGTGATATTGTTTTATTGAATTATACTGTTGTCTATCATTTAACTGAACAGTTTTAACTTTTACCAAGTATGGATAGAAAAAAGGGTTTGTGTAGGAGGAGAAAGAACAGCCAGCAGCGACCAGCAACTTCAAAGTTTAGTGTCAAACAAAACTGTCCATAGTACTTTTTACGCGGCTGTAAGAAGCGTTTAAAATTAAACATACTTTTAATTACAGACGTGAAGAGAATCCAGACACTGTGAAAGCCTGACATTCTCTATTATTTTTAGATTAAACATGTAAGCTAGCAGATGACTATTCAAAGATGTGATCATTATACTGTACATAAGCGAACCGACTCAGCATTGTTTACATACTAGGTAATTATATATTTGTATATTAGCTTAATCTTTATTATTTAAATTCAGCATGTAGGGGTTTTGGGGGAGAAAAATAGATCTAGCCAGGTTTTATGTCGCTATCCCTGTTTTCGGGCATTAAAAAATACTAAAATTTATATTTAATTGAACTTTTGCCATAAACTGTCAAGTCAGCGTAACTTATTCGGTAAACAGGCAGTCTAGAGAAGTGTAAATACCTAGGATCGATCCCAACTACATAATTATTTTTTTCTTTTTTTTAAGTTTCTTTTTTATTTTGTAATAAATTACCGAGTAAGGCTCGGTCAATCAGGTTCTTAATATTAAATGTATATGTTACATATCGAAAGAAGATGCGCAGTTATATTAAGAATTCCTAAGGAATGAAAACCACAGCATGTCAGGATATAGATTGGTTATCGCTCCACCTTTTGCCTAGATTCAATCTTGCAAGAGACAACAAGAAGATGACCATCCTATCATTTACGTATCCCGTTAATTTTCTTCTTAGAGCAGCATTTGCTTACTTATAGAGTGATCTTAAGATTAGTGGTGTAGTCAATAATAGTAGATAACATAATAAAAAAATACAGCACTATGTATAAGTAAAAAAGGAATCTCGGTTTATGGAGCTGCTATATTATGACACCAGCAAATTTTGAATATTTTTCTATAATACCACACCATTTGCGATCATTTGTATGTACAGAACATTCCCGATGGAAGGGGACTTTCCCCCAACAAAAGCCTTCGTCAAGTTTCATAGAGTGGTTCGTGATCGTACTGCAAATGAAAACGGAGTCTCCATAAATTATTATAATTAGTTTGTGTAAGTTATTATAATTAATGCTGAGCATGTGAATCCTTGCTAATGGATCACAAATTCAGTCTCGGCAGATAGCTATAAGTTTGTTACTTGTTACAAACATAAGTTTGTTACTTGTTACAAACATAAGTTTGTTACTATGTAGCTTAAAGAAACTTTTGAAATCTTTATGTACATTTTTAATGCCGAACGCAGCAGGGAATCTACTTCACATTTTGAATTTACATGGAAGTCATCATACTCCTACCCTTATCCCACTCTAAGTAGGGTCGGCACAACGTTATAAACATCCTGTCACATGATTTGGCTGCGTATTTGCGAACGGCCGCCTGCCTGTCGTCAACTTAACTTAGTTAATTGAAATCGGGATAAAACGTAGACGGTAGCATTTTGTAAAGTGTTATGTTAAGGGCGGCATGTTCATAATTGAACAAGCCCTTATTAAAAAAAATAGATTAAAAAAAAATTAACTTAGTTGCATTTTACGACATCTCGGTAAGAAAGAGTGGTCTATTCTACTAAACTCGATACCACACGGTGGGTCAATTTACCTTAGTCGCCTTTAACGACACCTCGGTTAGAAATGAGGTTGGTCTATTCTACTCAGCCAAATACCATACGGCGGCTCAATCTGAAAACAAGCATTAAGAAATAGAACAAAATATCTATGAAAAATTTAAAGAATCAAGTTAGAACTGAATGTACGTTTATAAAATATAACATTAATGTACACGATAAATATAGGTGCGCTTACTTTATAGCACATACTGAAACGCTTACCAGGAAGTGTACGGGCCAATTTAGTAGCATAGTGTAAACATCTTAATCCCAAAAGATTTACAGTCCACTGTTTTCTCGGCCATTCGTTCGCAGTAAAAGGGAAAGAGTTCTTTCCAACAACAAATACTTCAGAAGTAGGGACCGCCCCAAGATTCAGCTGTAACTATTTTATTACTTCCAACAAAACGGAAGCCTGCCGAAAACTTTTTATTACTTTTTATATTTCTTTTTCTCTCAGGCGTTTTTTAAAGAGCAACTTTTAGTGAATAGACTCGAATCATCATTGTTTTCCCACGAAGAAATTAAATATCAAGTTTCATATTAATGAAACTTGATATTTAATTTCTTGTGTATTGTTGTGTTATCGGTGTCGGGTAGTGCATGAGTTTTTACAAATTCTGCATATATCAGGTATGAGAACGAATAGTACACTCTACATTAAGCATTACATATATTTTCTTTTATCGCGGATTAAAGCAAAATAATATTCTCATTAGTTTTGTATTATGGATCTCCGCAAAGGAACGCCTAATTCTTTAAATTATTTGATAAGATAAGAAATATCTTGAATTTTTTTATTGATTGTGGTTAAATAATTGTTTACAGTCAGTATTAAATATTTCCCTGGTTAATGAAAAAGGAATAAACGAATTTTATAATTCAATTCACGAAAGGAAAAAGATTTTTCAGCCTTCCATGAAACAATTTAATTTGCGGTGATGCACAGTGCATGCATAAATCTCTGCGCCGCTGCGGCATAAAAATGTACCTATTGTTTTTTATTAAGCACATATACAGAGGTTATGTTATTGTTCTGTGGGAGAATTTTATTATACATAATGCTTAGTTTTCAGTTGGCCGTAAAATGTAGAATTAGGAGATTTTATTTAAGAAAAGACAACCTAATTTAATTGATGATCATATGTTACTCCATATAAATAAATAAATATATGGAACACTTACACACACGGTCGTCCGTCCCCAAAGTAAGTCACCTAATACTTGTGTTATGGTAGACTGACAACTGGTGAATATACTTATATATTTTTTAAATACATACTTAAATACAAAAATACACCCAGGCTCAAAGACCAACAAATTCATTTATAGAAAATGTTGGCTCTCGGCGGGAATCAAACCCGCGACCCGCGGAGCTGAAGATTAGGTCACTACCCACTGCGCCAATGGGCCAGTCATATGTTACTAATTATCGTAGTTTTTTGTTACATATTTTTTTAAATACGTTTACACTTATATCCTCATCCTAATCAACCCAAATGACGTTGACTGGTAATATTTTTTGGAAATGTCAGTTTTGACGACATGTATCTCAACGAACGTCAGCTAAATTCATACAGTTTATTATATTAGAGTAAGAGCCAGTCCAAAATATGCCATATTACAATTAAGAGAATAAAGACAAAGCAAAATAGTATCTGTCTCTCTTTTCTATGTGTGATTAGACAAAGATAAAGTATACGAGTTCTATTATCCCTCTCATTATTTATTATGCCATTCACTGACACCTGCCTATAGCTCTCCTACTCTAGCATAATAATAATAACTCTATGGTTAAATCAAAAACTCTTGCAACCTTAGACATGCGTAATTGGACTGTACATATTATGTTATATTAATCAAACTAAGTTCAACACGGTTGAAGTCGTGACAAAAGTCAATTCGATTACATAGACGTTGGATAGAAAAACCCGCTAGTAATGATTTTCAATAGGTTACTCGGAAATACTATTATTATTAGACTAGACATCCTTGCCAATGTACTTAAAAGGTAAAATTATCATCAAAGCTATTGGAAATAGTTTATTTTATATCCTGTATACGATAATCAAAGTACATTCGAGAAACTTATTTGTTATTCAATTGTTATTTTTTCAATTGTTGTTCAAATTAAGTAATTATTGACTGTGGTGCAAACGATGGAACCCATAACACTTTTTACGTTCATGTGATTTCATAGTGTAAATATTGATTATGGTTTTTTTTAATAGTACATATATAAATGATTAAATATGTTGCATCATTAAAACAATAATTATTTAATATCAATAAATGGTTGTCAAAGTAAATCAAAGACATAAATTGAGTATTCGTGTTTAGGTTAAACAGCTCCGTTTATAAGACGTCTAGACAGTGTGCGTGTCTTTTCATATATTACGCTAGATTTAAATTTGGTGTACACTTTTAGTAAACATTATTGGATGTTGGATATTTTTGCTTGAAGGAAAGCTTTATAATATTGAAATACTGTTTTAATCAAATTTTGAATGACAAATTTGATAATACTCCATATAATTTCGTCTTGCAGTTAAGTGGGTTTGTTTAAATAGCTACAAAAGGTTGTTATACTATTGCAGCACACAAGTTAATTTAGGTTTGGACAAATATAAACTATTTAATTCAATAAAATGGCTATTTTAATACAAATTTGACCAAAGACCTTGATGTATTAGCATCAATAAAACAAATTTGATCGATTTCTAACGGTTATTTCTTAATAGTTATTTTGTTCACCCACTGTGTGGTATCCAGTTGAGTAGAACCACCTTCATTCATTCTTACCGAGGTGTCGTAAAATACGATTAAAGTAAGTTGACGTCAGGCAGGCGGCCGGTCGTAAAATATCTAGCCATTACATGTTACATGTTTATCCGCCGTGTGGTATCCGGCTAAGTAGAATAGACCAACCTCATTTCTTACCGAGGTGTCGTAAAAGGCGACTAAGGTAAGTTGACCCACCGTGTGGTATCCGGTTTAGTAGAATAGACCACCCTCTTTCTTAACGAGGTGTCGTAAAATACGACTAAGGTAAATTGACGTCAGGCAGGCAGCCGGTCGTAAAAACGCAGCCAAATCATGTAAAAACATGTTTATAACATGTTGTGCCGACCCCACTTAGAGTGGGCAGGAGGATGAAGAATCTCGTATTTAACACACTTTAATAAGAGCGTAAAATCACAAGCAACTACAAGTTACCATATAAGAGATACGATACTGGTTACATTAACACGATAGTAAGTAGATAGTCATATTTCAACGTCCGTTAACATCGTGTGTAATTATTGTCTGTTAATTATAGCACAATTAAGGGACATAAATAATGATAAACGCATAGGTATGGGAGATTAGATTGCTTGTAGTATGGTACAAAAAAATACATTTTATGTACTTATTTAAAATGCTTGTACTTATAAAAAGATGCAGATGTATGCAAAAGTAGATACGAAGTATTTATACTTTATATTATACTGCAGAAAAATTGTTCTTAATTGTTTTAAAACTTCATTAAAATTATAAAGGTACATTATAACCACCTCAACATATATAGAAAAATGGTATGTCGAACGTGAAGAAAATTAAGAAAGAAATTAATAAATTTTGGTTATCAGCATACCAGTCGAATAATATTTTTGCAGAACTTATTAATACTTTTGGTGGCAGTAAGTAGCGGCCGGTTACTATCCAACTGCTGAGAATAGGCCTCTTCTCTCCGTTTTTGGAGAGAAGGTTTGGAGCTAAAACCTACCACGCTGCTCCAGCGCGAATTGGTAGGTTACACATATCTCCAGAATTCTCTAGAGATATGCAGGTTTCCTCATGATGCTTTCCTTCGCCGAAAAGCGTGTGATAAATTGCAGTTCTCAATTAGACATATAAGTTTTAACAGAAAAACTCATTGGTGTCTGCCCGGGTTTGAACCCGTTACCTCCTCGAAAAAGTCGCTCGGTGTTACCGCTGGGCTACCACAACTTTGGTGGAAGTTATAAAATAAAATTATTTTCTATTATATTAATTATTTAGTACTTTGATATAAAAAAACTACATTATTAACTTACACTACTTCGTTTCTTTTCGGTGTCTTTAGATTGCTTCTGCAACTGTGTTCTATGGCCAAAAATTGGGTATAAATACTAATCTGGGTAGCTATACTAATTAATATTAATTTAACATATACATTGTGATATCGTGAAGTTAAATTTTCCGTCTATACTGCGTCCATCATATTATCAGTCTTTTGACAGCTCACGCTCATTAAGTTTTGTATTGCTTACGTACAAATATCATACAAATAATATTTGTACTTTATGGATGGGTACCGCCCACTTAGTGATGTCACACATAATGGGTTACTACGATTATGCCACAGATTAAAAATAATCGGTAGAAATCGATGTTACGAGTATTAAAAGACATTTAATAACATTATATAAAGTTTTACTTTCTTCTTAGTTAATACATGAATACAAATAAAACAATCAGGATATTTTAATTTATTTTATTAGCACGAGTCGTCGGAATGATAATCAACACTAGACTCCTCCGATGAGGAGTCTTCAGTAGCAGTTATTATTAGCTCTTGTGTAGATAATATATTATCAAACGCAATATCACGTTCCCAATCAGAGAATATTACTCTTTTAGTTCTTTCCACCACACTTGCCCAGTTCTCGGCCGTTACGTGGGTGCAAGCATTTTTTAGCAATTGCAACATTTTATTCGCTGTGAATGGGGGGCTTGTATTGCATCTCGCAGCATGCCCTTTTACTTGTGCCCATATAAGTTCTATTGCGTTGTACTGGCAGTGGTATGGAGGAATCCGAAGAACAGTATGGCCATATTCTGCTGCCATTTCATTGATTACATAGCGTTTTGCTCTCTTTTTGGTTTTTAATATTTTTATTAATTCAACTTTTAACATTGAGTCGTCCACATTTTCTCCATTGTCCCGAAGCCAATTAATTATTTCATGCTTTTTATTAGCCTGTGTTGGCATTTTGTCAATTTGACGGGAGTGGTAGGGCGCATTATCAATAAAAATTATTGATGGTTCTTCCAATGAAATGAGCATTTTTTTGAACCACTCTTCATACACATTTGCATTCATCTCTTCGTGGTAGTCATTTGATTTCTTCGATTTAAATGCCAACAGTGCGTCTTGTACAAATCCTTTTGCTGTACCTGCATGGCAAATGATTAGGCGCTCACCTTTTCCCATTGGTACTGAGGAAGTGGAATCAGCAGTATCATCAGTCCAGAAACGAGATAGTGTGTGGTTAGCGTTGAGCCATGTTTCATCCGTGAAAACAATATTTGCCCAATCTTGTATTTTCTTTGCCTCTCTTTAAAAATCACAACGTGCTATAGCTATATCTGTGCGTTCCATTAATAATTTTCTTTTATTTAACTTTTTATATGAAAAGCCAATTGTGTTCAAAACTTTGACCAAAGAAGATTTTTCACCATGAAATAGACCACTTCTTTTCAAAGAAACAATAAGTTTTCTCAAAGTTGGAATTTCTTTTCTCAAGTAGTAATCTAGTTTACGTAGGTTATCATTAATCGAATTACTTAGGTACGTAATTCGATTAATGATAGTAGGTACTATAATCGGAATGGTATCGCATACGAGAATCTTTAGGACATCACTATCGTCAATCTGTCAAAAGATGGTTAATATAATGGACAGTGTATAATTATAATTCTTGTGATAGAAAAACGTAAATTTAAGTATTCACGGAAAGTTTTCGGAAAAAAAACTTTTCCTCTGTTAAATGGACTTCCCTGGTATGAAAGATGTGACGGCGGCCGCTAGGGAAATTTTTCAAATTTTCATTGAAATTAAAGTAGGCGAACTGGAAAGGAATTTATCATGTCAGAATATTACCTCGGATAAAATGAATTTTTATGTGAAAGAAGTGCAAAAATAGGAATTTTACGCGCGCTACTAACAGCAAAAATTACAGCTAATATTATAAGACCATTATTGCCTATCAAGGCCTGTATTTTAACTGGGATTTTGAATTACGCTTACAATTAAAAGGTTAAAGTGGTAAAGGGTAAAATGGTTTAAAATCATCTTGTTTCTTGATCGGCCATCTTGGTTTTAACATATTGGACCAGCGTTCCTAGTAACACGTAAGGGAATTATTAATATTAGTCTTAAAAAATAACAAAAATCCATGAAATGATACAAATCAGAGGCAATTAATTTCATATCTTTATTTGCTGTAATCTGGTAGATACAATAAAATGGTGAGAACATTTTTTAGTTTCCTGACATTAAACTAACTTAACAGTATGCAAATAATTTTAATTATGTTAGCATAAACGTTGTATTATTTATAGTTTTGAATAATAACCCTATATTTAACATTTTACGATATTATAATTTGTATTTATATTTTATAATTTCCATACAAAAGTTGGTTTCAGACCTTATAATTTACTTATTATTAATTTATCATTAACTTTCGGTGAATATGCATTACAGTTAATAAATCGCAGTTTATACTTGTCTATAGAATTCCTTTCAAGACAAGGTGTAATGTTTGGTGTTGTAATAAGGAAACGTATAAATTAATCAAAAGCATATTTACTGTTGTTGTTTTGAATTCCAAATTAAATTAGAGATTGATTAACATCACTCAAATAACTCTTAACCAAGAGAAATTTTGTAAAAGAATAAGAAGTGAAAAAAGACGATAATATTTGATACAGTTAAAAATATAACTTAAGTAAGTAGCAAAGTCCGGCCTGTTACTAACCCACTGCTGGGCATAGGCATGCTTTCTCCGTTTTTTAGGAGATAAGGATTGGAGCTAAGATCTATTACGCTGCTCTCATGCGGATTGGGAGGTTATACATATCCTTAGAATTTTCTAGAAATATGCAGGTTGCCTCGCGATGCTTTCCTTCGCCGAAAAGCGTGTGATACATTGCAATTATCAATTAGACACATAAGTTTTAATACAAAAACTCATTGGTTGCACGGTCTCACCGATATAGTATCTGCTTGTAGTTAAAGAAATAGCGGCGTAGGATATCAGCGCTGTAAAATTCTCTTATTGAGTGATTATTAGATTCCCCGTGACTTATGTTCCCCGTGATTGATGTTATCATCATCTTCATCTTCTGCTCTTATCCCACTCTAAGTGGGGTCGGCACAACATGTTATAAACATGCTGTCACATGATTTGGTTGCGTTTTTACGACGGCCGCCTGCCTGACGTCAACTTACCTCTGTCGTATTTACGACACCTCGGAAAGAAAGAGAGTGGTCTATTCTACTAAACCGGATACCACACGGTGGGTTAACTTACCCTTGTCGCCTTTAACGATACCTCGGTAAGAAATGATGAAATGATGAAGGTCTATTCTACTCGGCCGGATACCACACGGCGGGTCAACTTACCTTAGTCGCCTATTACAAAAAGTCGCCTTTAAAAAAAAAGAAATCATAATTTGAAAATAGATCTTTTGTTTTTTTAAAATAGCCAACATCAGTAACGAATACAGAAACAAAGACACGACCCCGCTATCACATTTAAAATCACTGACGCTGTACAGTTTTTCTTTTGCTTTACTGCGATCGCATTGAATTTGAAAGCGTGTGTAAACGTAAGAAAGTGAGTGTCGGCGTGCAATAAGTCCTGCAAGGGGACGTAGTTTACGACCCCGAGCCCTCCACGTTCTTCGGTTAGTCCGGGTTGATTCTTTGTAAATGTATATTGAATAATCTGAGATAAAAAATACACATCAATATTCATTATTCTCTTACCCTTCTCCCACTCTAAGTGGGGTCGGCACATGTCTTCTTCCATTCTCCTCTATCATTCGTAAACTCTGATGCCACTCCGTTAAAATACATTTCATTTTACAGAACCCATCCATCTTTTTTTGGCCTCCCCCTAGTCATACATCCATCCACATTCATATTTACAACTCTTTTGGTCACATGATTTTCATTCCTCCAAATTCAAATTTAAAATATTCTTCGTCAACTCTACTGCTGGTTCGGAAAGCTGCTCCTACCGAGAAGAGCCAGCAAGAAACTCGGCGGTGGCTCTTTTAAAAATATAATTCTTAATACTATTTACATTACATGACCATACCTCCTCATTACATGACCATACCAACTTATTAATACAGACAATAATTCAAAAATTTAATTTGATCAAATTTAAAAGTCCGTTTTATGAATATTGAGCTTTTAGCTTTAGCACTATTATAACGTCAAGCAGCAACTCTGCTGTATTACAAATATCCCAGACATTGTCTAGAAAAATATATATTTTTCGTTTTTTTTTTAAACTAAACTTAATAAGATGAAACTGGCAGGTACAATTAGTCAATTATAATTAAACATTATGTTAAAAACGCAAAATATAATACAACAGGAGAGATGTCCTCTGGTGCTACCTATGGATAACTGCTGGGTATTATATAAACATTTTTAAGCACCATGCATTTTTGACAGTAATCAAAAACATTAAAGGTTTTATTGACAGGCTATTTTATTTAGTTACATACATCGTACGCATGAAACAGTATTGCGCGGTTCCGAAAACATGGAATCGCGCAAACTTGGACAGAAATGCATATTTGGGTTATATACAAAATTATGTGCGGTATATTATATGCGGTTATACGCGGTATTAAGGTAGTTATTCAAGTCGACATTTGAACGTTACAAACTAGCGTAGACAATTGAAGCATTGGGACAGTCTTAGAACAATGCTTGTTATGTTTACTAGTGATTGCTTTTATTTTTCTATCATTTAAACGTTACAAACTAGCGTAGACAATTGAAGCATTGGGACAGTCTTAGAACAATGCTTGTTATGTTTACTAGTGATTGCTTTTATTTGTCTATCATTTAAACGTTACAAACTAGCGTAGACAATTGGAGCATTGGGACAGTCTTAGAACAATGCTTGTTATGTTTACTAGTGATTGCTTTTATTTTTCTATCATTTGAACGTTACAAACTAGCGTAGACAATTGAAGCATTGGTACAGTCTTAGAACAATGCTTGTTATGTTTACTAGTGATTGCTTTTATTTGTCTATCATTTAAACGTTACAAACTAGCGTAAACAATGAAGCATTGGGACAGTCTTAGAACAATTGCTGTTTTGTTTGGCAGTATTTGCTTTTACTTTTCTATTTACTAATCTTTCATGTATAAAAAAGAACAAAAAGTTTTTTTTAAATAAAATATATAAATAAAATTAGGCGTTACTTTGTGGAGGTCTATAATACAAAACTAATGAGAATATTATTTTGCTATAATCCGCGTTAAATATTTTTTATCGTTTATAGTTTATCGCAGATTATACCAAAATAATATTCTTATTAGTTTTGTTTAGTTTTCTTAACCGAAATTAATAGCAAAATACATTTATTACAACTTTTTTTAATGTAACCTATTTTTATAAATTTATAGTACGTTAGAATTTTCAAATATACGAAATAAGTAGAATAAAGATTGCATCTATTTATTTTTGCTATACTACCTAAGTAAGAATGCACGACCGTCTTGAGACGTCACCCTAAGGTTCAGTGCAATTTTACGACCGGCTGCCCCTAGCCATCCAGGGCTCCCTTGCACGCAGGGCTATGACAAAAACAATGCTGTTGAATTATATACTAATGTTTACCCAAGGCATTTGCCATGCGTTACTTGAATAAGGACTAAAAATATAGGTATTGTTAGCCTCACACACTTAATTAACTCAATACTTTACTTTTACGTGTTAACTCCTCGATGGCTAGAATCGGAATGCCTAAAACTGTTGAATTTCGTAAGAGAACAAGACTCGTGTCACAATCTTTAACATTCATTAATTCGGTCCCACCGAATTACAGACTGCATATTATGGTAGACAAAATACCTCATTATCATTCTATTCCTAATAACGTATCTATTCATATTTTATAATTTATATCTGATTATTATAAGTATGTCTAACAATTATAAAAATTATATCAAGTATTAGTATTATATCTAACAGAAGCTAACAATATATTCTATTTTTTGAAGTGGCCAAATATTATCATCACAAACTTGAAAATTACTGATCATTTGTAGTCACAAAACAGAATTCTACAAGCGTTCAAAGCAAAGTTAAGTTCGCCTAAAAAAAAGAAAACTTTTAAATTCATTTAATTATGTTAATATTAATGTCACGGAGCTATTCAACGTACATAACGTGTTAAAACTTTTTTTGGGCTAATAACAACTTATGTACAAATTAACAAGATTAAGAATGTAATCATACATACACAACTCGGAGAGTCTTCTCTTACAAATATCGCATGCGTCGCAACTTTTGTGAGCTAACTTTTTTTTAAGTCTTAATAACTCTAACGATATTCAAACTTAGGCGATCATTTAAGCAACTAGAACAACTTTTGTTATTTCTTGGAAATGACATTATTTAGATTAGACATTATTAAGCGGTTAGCGTAGAAGAGTCCGCAACAATACGAAAAGACGTGGTAGAACAAAGCTTTACCGTTGGTAAATGTCCTTTTTACGATAGTTCCTGTAAGGCTAGACCACGGTTCAAGACAACGAGGGCTGGTAGTATGGCTCATCATAGTTTCAAATATGATGTATAAACTCTCTTACATTATTAAAGTAATTAAAGTAATTCTTGGATATGTTATCCATAAATAAGTGGTTCGTTAGAAGCGTCCGCTTGTCAAAGACAATAACGGTGGCATGAGTAGCAATTTTTATTTATTTATTAATTTATACATAAGTTGTTATAAGCCCAAAAAGTTTTGAGGAACCCTAAAATAAGACAATTACTATTTTATGTCATAAATCATTTTCGAAATTAACTCTATATCTTAAGATATCTTGCGAAAGACACCCACATGGTGTTAAGGTTAAATCTTCATATTTATACCTAAATGCATTTCCCCATTTATCATTTAGGATTTTATCGTTCACATGAGGAAGATTTATTATAGGTTCGCCTATAAACGATAAAAATAAAAACGCCGGTCCAATTATGCATCATTTATTGCTCATGCATATAAATCAAAATAATCACGGTGCGCGTTTGTAATAACAAGATGGAACACCGCCTTATGAAACAACTGTCACACTTGACAGCTATTCTAGGTTCAGGCCAATTTTTAATCAAAATAAATTATACCCCAGTAGCTATGGCTGAGCATATTTTATTTTAAATTTAATAGAGTGGTGTGACTTCATTATTATCTATGTAAAACGGAAAATTCATTTTATAGAATCAAATGCACTATTCCCTATTTCGATAATGCCATTAAAAATGACATATTTCCCGTATAGATAAGTATACAATTTACATTTAAAATTTAATGTAACTTTAACTTTAGGCAGGTCGAAAAAGAGCTTTCTTTCACATCTTTCCTGATTACTACATATTATAAAACAAAGTCGCATTCTTTGTTTGTCCATATATCCCTATGTATGCATAAAACTTTAAAACTACGCAACAGATTTTGATGTGGTTTTTTTAATAGATAGAGTGATTCCAGAGGAAGGTTTGTACGTATAATAACATTCAATACGGAGTAGAGAAATGCTGCAATTTTTGAGGTTTCTGTAAATAATTACATTTTTTCCGCTTACATTGCAAACGCAGGCTAAACCCTACGAGATTTATCAAAATGATGTACTAAGTATTTGTACACATAGAAAAGGTCTACAGAAAAGTCCGTGATGGTATATGTCTATCTCTTATGGATAACCCACAATAGCATTTTTTGTTATTTACTTTTTACGAAAAATAATGCCTCATGTTCAAAACAATTTTTATACAATACAGCATTAATCCTTATCCAATTAAGTACCTTAAATAAATTGTTAATTTAATATAGATCAATATGGCCGTTTAAAGCATGTAATTTAAGTGAACATTTTCGGAGATATTACTGATTTAAAATGCCGTGAGGACGCCGCGCTTCGCCCTATAACACTTCCGACTTTAGCAGCTATGTCGCTCTTTCAAGAGTTTGTTTAAAGACATTCTGTAATTAATTGTAAAAATAAAATACATAGGGAAAATGTAAAAGTAAATAAGTAAAGCTGTGGTAGCCCAGCGGTATCACCGTGCGCTTCTTTCGAGAAGGTCTAGGGTTCAAACCCCGGGCAGGCACCAATGAGTTTTCTAGTAAAACTTATGTGTCTAATTGATAATTACAATTTATCACACGCTTTTCGGTGAAGGAAAACATCGTGAGGAAACCTGCATATCTCTAGAGAATCCTGGAGATATGTGTAACCTACCAATCCGCATTGGAGCAGCGTGGTAGGTCTTAGCTCCAATCCTTCTCTCCAAAAAAAAAAAAAAAACGGAGAGAAGAGGCCTATGCCCAGCAGTGGGATAGTAACAGGCCGTTACTTACTTACTACTTACTAAATAAGTAAAAATGTACTGTATGAATTTAGATATTCCAAAGATAGCAGGAAATCTTCTTTTTGGAATAGGGAAAGGAAATTGTTTTTCTCCAAATTTAACGCTTGCGGGCCACGGGCAGTAATGAATAAATCAAAACTACTGGATCGATTTTAATAATTTTTTTTACACTGACTGACATGGGATATATATTTTATACCCGTGGGAAGCAGGGGCAGGCCGCTAGTAATATATATAAACAGGCGCTGCTTTGTGAAATTCTACAATACAATACCCACAAAATTATGGGCTATAATCAGGGGACTGTACAAAATCTGTTTTAGTACCTTAGGTAAATGTTTATTTAAATGTATAAATTAAAAAAAATGAATACACTTTTTTATTTTATGTGGTCGCATGCAAATGGACAAATAAAACTGCAATTTGGTACTTTTGCAAATGGAATTTTAAATTCCGCATCGGCTGCCCGTTGTTGGGGCACGTGGGAACGAACAACAGTTTCGACTTCGCAATTCTCGTCCTTTCTAACGATGTCAGCACATTCACGGTTTCTGATTTTATTTTTGTTTACGGCTCTTGAAATCTTTGAAACTTAGATTGGAACAATTTCTAACTTGAATTGTTTATTTTTTTTTTTGTTTAACCTTTTATAGATTCGAATTGTTGCTTGGCTGTGAATTTATTTTACATTATACTTTTTGAAAAGAAACGCCTTGTGGTATCTGGCTGAATAAAATAGACCCTCATTTCTTACCGAGGTGTCGTAAAACGGCGACTAAGGCAAGTCGACCCGCCATGTGGTATCCAGTTGAGTAGAATAGACTACCCTCATTTCTTACCGAGGTGCCGTAAAGGGCGACTAAGATAAGATTACCCACCGTGTGGTATCCATTTGAGTAGAATAGACCACCGAATTGTCGTAAAATAGGACTAAGGTATGTTGACATCAGACAGTCGGCAGGTCGTAAAGTATGAAAAAGCCGAATCATGTGGCAACATGTTTATAACATGTTGTGCCGACCACACGTAGAGTGGGATAAGGGCAGGGGATTGTCATCATCGTCCTCTTGGCTACACACTAAACACCCGACAACATGATAACTAAGCATACAAAATACATTCTACACGTTGTCTTAATTTGAAGTGATGGCTCATAAAAGACATTAAAAAAACTAAACTTGTTAAACTTGTGTTCGCTTGTCTCGTCCCAGTGATCCTTAAGGGGTCAAATTTCTAAAAAAAAATTGCCTCACTTGTATTATTAAATACTACAACTATCAATAAATATAATGAAATATCGTGAACAATTTAAAAATCTATAATGTTCATGGTATTCCAAACTGATGACATGGCTAGGTTTAGCTAGTTTTATGAAAACCCGGGTGCTGTTTTACGGATTGCCTTGTATCTTTGTAATACATTTTGAATTAAGATCTTTGACTGGCAATATTTATGTAGGTTATATGAAAACGCAATCAAAAAAGGCCCCAGGTAAATAACCCGTAAAATATAGGCTTTTTAGAATTTCAAAAATATATACGATAGTACGTTTCTTTTTATATAGATCATTCATTAATAACAACATCACTAAAATAATTTCATTCCTTTTACAATCTGAATTTGTTGTTGACATTACATAAATAGTGCCGTCTGCACAAAAACCATGAAACTTTCTTCAAACATACCATAGAGTTTGATTCAAAACCTTTTCCCAATAAGCTCTTGAATCAGCTTTTTGCTAGATGTCGCTTTTAGCTTCTGTTATTACACTACGTTACTTTTTCGGTAGATGGCATTACAAGGTTCTATTATAGTTTTATAAAATATAACTTATTTCAAAAACCAGGAGCTTACAGCAGTTCAAAAATATATTTAGTAAATAACATTTCCTAAATAACCTAGTACCGAATAAGATTTTTTTATCTAGTTACACCTTGCATAGTTTCTATTGGACTTTATAGAAAAATTATTGTTAAATATGACTTTTTTAACCAGTAAATATTCAATAACTAAAACTAAAAGTGAGTGTCGGTGAAATAAAAGACAATTTAATATTTTCTAAATAATATATATACTAATGCCAAATCTTAAACACACATCAAAACAGACATAAGTAATATGCACAATCTCACTTAACTAAGTTCTAAAAGTAGATATACTCTATTTTGTTTTTGGAAAACAATTTTAAGAATTTATTCTCCTTTATATATAATACTTTGAAAAATTAAAATATTTAAATATTTACAAAGTTAATTTTAAGGCACTTGTGTGATTTGCCATATGAAGGTATAAGTACAAATTAAAAAATAATATGATAGTCCGTCTGATGATGGCACAAAAAATGTTTCAACCATAGACAATAAAAATGAACCGCATAAAGTATATAAATAAATAACTTTAATTGAGATATATAAACTATAGATTGAGAAATATTTACCAGATACATACAAGTTTCATCTCATTTTTATAGGTATTTGATAAATATACATAAAACCGTTAGTACCAACTTAATACTGGTGTTGTTTTTTTGTGACACTATAATTCACTACAAATTATGTGCGCATAACGGGCGTCAAAATGTTTTTGCCAAAATTTTATTTTGTAGGTTTATAATTAGTATAGGTAATAATAGTTTTATTTGTGTAAGCTTAATATGAGAGTTTAAGTAAATTAACGCAAAATCGTCAAATACAATTAACTAACCTTTAAACCAATAAGTTACTTTCGTTGTGTTCTGATCATTCGTAAAGTATATAAGAAAAAATATGATTAGCAAAGGTCAAATAATTAAACTTTTTGCATATTTGCTCGGTGATGCGTCACCTTTTTCATCGTATTGCCTAAGGTTACAGTTACATCAGATAATGTATAGCAAATATTTTTTTACAATACAGAGTTCCACGCCCTCTCTCACGACGACCATTATAGATAAAACTGCTATAACAATAGATGCTAATAGACATTGCATACACACCTTAAAGATTCATTGATATTTGTAATAACTTATTGTTATAATATTCTTTAAAAAATTATAATTATTTTTTGAGGTACAAAATATTTCAATAACGATTTATAAAAAAAAAATTAAGAGTCAAAGTACTGTTTTAATATTACCGGCACTTTTAATTAAAGGTAAAACTATCAACAATCTGAACTATTGCAATTTAAAAAGCATTGACTTTGTGACACAGAATATAATGGAAGACCTACATACACGTTCTAATAAAAATATGTTTACGACGCGTTGCAAAATTCGAATTAAATTCTTACGCCAACGCTAAAATTTTCGACCATTTCATATTTTGGTATTTAAAAAAAAAACATTCGAAACTAAACTCAGGAAATAACAAGGACTATTGAAGAGTATGTGGTATACTTAGAAAAGAACGTCTATTATTGATATATTGATACATTTAAAAAAAATAGCGTTTGGAAACTTATAAAATATTAAAATTAGAACGCTTTTAACGTTCCAATTTTAAAATCTAAATAACTATATTGAAGATTACAAAGGTTATATTTTAATAGAATATGATATTTAGCAGTTCATTTTTGTCTATGGTAATACGTAACGTGAAGTTATCGTTTTGAAACAACGTATAATATCTATAGGTAACGGACGCTCACAATGTTTGTACGTTAATATCTTTTTTAATCACAATACTATTGATGTTCTGGTAGATTTCGATGTTGAACTTTCATCCAAAACTATGGCAGCAAAGTGTTTTGTAAATGCGATTTCATATTCTTCGGTTTTGTACAAAATACAGCTAAGAATTAAAAGAAACGGACTTATATATTTTTTTTTCTTTTTGATTTTCTCTTATAAAATAGTTATTATATACGGGTCGTTTGCCCGGAATTATATATTTATTTGATTACATCCTCTTATATAACACCAGCACCATATATATGGTGCTTAACAAAAAAAATCAGATCACAAGATAAGAATAGAAAGAACTATATCAGACGTGAAAATTAGATTTGTAAATTTTAATGAATATAAAAAAGTAAGACAGGAAAGTTGTAATAGACAAAATTTTTGGAAATAAACGAAATAAAATAAAAACATTTGATCTGATAATTAAAAATATAAACCAATAATCTATAGATTTTATAAACTGTTATTATAGAATTTTATACGATGTGGACATCATAGATAAATCAGAAAGGAATAGATAAAATAAGGAACTGGCATACATACTAATTGTGCACTACACTAGCAATGAAAAAGAATTAATTTATATTTTTTTTAATTCTTTCCAATATAGAATGAAATTACAATCTATGAATTTTGGGATGAGACTAATTCTGTTTATATATATTTTTAAAGGCAATCAATTTATAATAATTAGAATCATTAATAATAAGAATTATTTCAATGCTAAATGCACTTCACAATTAAACTTCTGATATTTCAACTCCATATTATATAAACTACATTTTAATATGAAATTAGAGATTGGTTTAATTTAGAAATGACCAAGAGGAAGAATAATGAATATATAAACATCGCGTTAAATTTTATGTTGCCCAGATATTATATAATTATAAAAAAAATTGTTCTATACAATTCAAATGTTATTTTAGAGCGAATTTAATGCGACTTAATTTGATCGCATACTTTTTCGTTCTTGTTTATAAAAGTAAAGATATAAGATTCAAATGTTAACACAGATGTATTAATTGATATTTATGGTCGTACGAGCGATAGACCAAGATATTTAAGTACTTAAATAACGAAGTAAACATGGACGGAGTGTGTTAACGACTTCAATGAACGTGATTTGAATAATATTTAACAATGAATTTGACATAATTTTACATATGCCTTTTGACTGCACCTAATTTAGTAGATTACTTTCGTAATCACTTTTTGATTTAAAAGATCTAACTCACACGATTAATTACAAAACAAGACTGGATTATTACTTATACCGCAAATTTAATTATAATTATGAATTTCTTCACGAAAATTTGATATTCCATTGTGTAATAATATATTTAATTTTTCTTACTTCTAAATAAACGTTGATATTTTTAGATGTAAATTCCATAAATGATTAAACTTTCACAATATTCCATTAATCTCAGCATCAGATCTCTCCAAACCATATTTATTTAAAGACGAGTTGAGAATTCTCTATAAAATATCAATTTGAAATAACATCTATTGCACTAGAGTAAATAAAGTAAATTAATGAAATATTATTGCTTTAAACAATACTATGTTAGATATTTACATAACGATTAACTATAAGAGAATAATTGCCCCGGTTGCGATTGCAATATTAATTTCGAGAAAGTATATAAGAATCGAAATCATTGAAGCGTAGCCTTAATATACTAGAAAAGACATTTCAAAAGAAGAGAGAAGCGCATGGCGCTTACCTACAGATTTATATTTTTTGGCCGCAATTTGGCCCTTGAGCCATTTGGAAAGCTTTAAACATACAACTAAGTCAATGATATGGGAGATTTGGTATTAAGATAATTTAATTAAAAGAAAACTTGGTCATAGGCGTTAATTTCCTTGATAGTCATTGTTGTTTGTCAAAAGTACAATATGAGTAATAAAAGTAAAATTCGAAAAAATATTACTGCCATAATATGTCTTGATCAACTGGACCGTATTTGGCTCGTTTAATTAAGGTAAGGCATATAGCAATGGAAAGGAAATGATAATAAAATTTAATAAGGTATTCAAATCTAAATTTTTCAACTGTGGATTTAATTGCCTAAAAATAGAATATGAACTTAATTTACTATATAAATTGAAACGGACTTTAACGTAAAATAAAATTAAAATCGGAATATTATTATGGCTTACTAACTTAAAATGTGCTTAGTAAAATGTTACGTAATTAAATAGCAAAATAAAATTGAATGTAATGAAAAAATATGCTTCAATTATCACTTCTAGTATATTAGTGAATAATTCATTTTCAAAAATCATTTTTAAATATATATAATAAAGAAACACGACGAAATACGAAGGAGTTATATATAGAGCTTCTAATTAGCAAAAACTGATGCTAAACCATCATCATAAGGGAACAGATCAACAATTATACATCTTTAAAAATGATATTTTACAATTGCTATCACTTACTACTTCAATGATATTCGATTTGAGATTGTACCTATAAGAGATTCTCTCGCGAGATTGCAACGAAGGCTTACAATTATAATATGCTTCAAAACTAACCAATCATCTATACTTATAAAATATGATATTATTAATAAACTACTCTATTAATATTCCATGAAATAGCATAAAACATTAACATAGCAAAGTTAACAATAATTTAATCTCTTCTAACGTTACTCTAACTTAAATATAATCAATATAACAGTTTTATAGAACCACAAAAAGTGAAAACATTGTACATTAAGGCACTTGGGATGCGCAATAATTGATTTGTTATGTATAAATAATAAGCACTACAAAGTATAAAATATAATGATTATTTTAAAAAATAAACACACGTTGATTTCTATTACTCACCAATTTAATATGTGGAACTCGCACTATTCATTTATAAAGAAAATTAACAATCAGTATAGATAGAACATTTTTCTAAAGCTAAGAACGATAATTCTTGTATTTTAATTCTCATTTTATAATTCAATATATAGACTCGGTGTCTTTGATCGGGGCTTTCTTAAAACTATAGTCGCGCGTAGCTTAAGTTGATTAAGAAGGGTCAATTTTTGTCTACCCTCGTTTTATTCTTTTTTATCTTGACTTGTATGTATGTTTTTATGTGAATGTGGAATCTTGTAAGTTAAATTTAACATAAAGAGATTATACATACTCGTTCAGTCTCGATGACAATGCATATTTTTGATAAGCATGACTTGGTCATGCCTATAAACATAATAAAAAAATCATAAAAAATGACAATGTGACCGGGATTGCCTCTAGATGAAGAAGTATTTGCCCGTTAACAGTAGGGACAAGAAATTTTGTTAAAAACTTTGTCAAATATTTTATTAACGTGACTTTTTGAATATCTCCAGTTAGAATGCCGAAATATAGAACCAATATTTTATAGAAAAAATTGAAAGATTTGGTAATGTAACACATACAAAATTTTCATAATTATATTTTTTTGTTATAATAAACTTTTAATAATAATAAACGTTCACCTAAATTTTTAATGCATTAACATTTGTAATTACTTTGATCTCTATTTAAACTCAGTAATACATCCAATAATATCAACATAACATAAACAATTCATCAAGTGGTGATTTTTGGACTAATTCATCTTTACGTCCTCGAAACTTAATAAAAAAATATAAAAGATCTATGTAAATATAAAAACTAATTTAAAAGAAAGTCAAATATTATTTTGATTTGAAATTTGAATAATGCAGAGTACCATAAGGAAGACATTCAGAGTTTTCGTTCAGTAATAATTGATAGTAAATTACAACGACAAACATTTATAATATTCTTTGGCTTAGTTTAGTGAGTTGCCAAAATATTTTGTACAATTGATGAGTAATCGAAAAACATTTACAATATCACTCGATCACATCAGCCCAATATAGACTAATTTATAATTTTGCGTAAATCTAACTCTGATAATCATACTTACATTTAGTTACCGCTAACCTGCCTCATACTTATCTGGAGACGCGATGATTCCTCCCATCCCCAGAACTCTTGAACATTTATGTAATTTGTACTACATTACACAATTCATATAAAGGTAATAAGATATAAAAAAACTTACCCACATTCTATGTAAAAAAGAATCATGCATTCAGATAGCAAACAGCTAACTAAACTTATACATTTCTTTTGGATCTAGAAAATAGAGCCAATATGGTGAAAAAATTTAAATTTTCCATAGAATCAAACAGTTTCCGAACGTGTAAAGAAAGCGGCGCCAAATTTGATTACATATAATTTATACCTTTAATATTTCGAGATAACTATATATTATCTAGATCTAATAAATAACTAAACACTAAAAAATATATCTTTACATATAAATATGAAGTGTCTGTCTGTTCGTCCCGGCCAATATATCAAACGGCAAGTCGATTATATAAGGATATTTATTTCAAAGAGCAATACTCCTTTTATATGTCATAAATATTTATGGTTCCCTCAAAAAAATTAGGAAACTATAAACATTTGTGGACATACAGACTTTCACATGATGACTAATTTGGTATTCATATTTATAGGTATGCAACGTCATGGGTGATCTACAATTTGAATAAATTTAGCGCCGCGGTAGGTAGGGTAACCTAACAACACTCGTGCTTCAACAACAACACGGTCAAGCGACAACAGAAGTACAATGTTACAATACAGTAAATATAGTCGATGGCGTGTGCCACTTTAAAAAAAAATATAAATTGTTAATAAAGATCATCATGTTATAAACATAACAGGCATATAAATGTTAATAGTTAGACTATTAAAATACATAGTACATGTTAACGTGAAAGGCCCAACAGCTATAGCTACATGGTGGTCGATGTTCCGATGATAATGTTACGCGGCGACATAGGGTCCAGTGCGGGCGGGCGGCCGCGACTCCTGTTAGTGCCTCGGCGCCGTTAGCACGCACCTAGCCGGGTTAACGAGAAGAGAGAAAACAGAATGTTAGTATCGGTCGATATGCAATGGTCCGAATACACGAAGCCTCGATGCCGAGGTCGAACGCTTCAACGCTTTTATGCCGCGTCGCGCCGAACGTGGGAATGTTGTGTTAGAATTCATTGCTTCTAGCTTCACAGAAGTACTGATTAGAGGACAGTGGACTCGAGATATCGACGTATGATACCGTGTACGGGGACCGGCACGACATGCAGCTAAAAAGCGATCAAACTGGATCTCGGATCGACGTCATGGTGTACGGATATATAAACAAGAATCTGATAAAAAAAATTATATCGGGGGAGGCTATCAGGCATTCGTGCCGCGACATTAGAAAATTGCTATGGTCCTGTTAATAAATTATATAACGTATATTTAAATTAGTTTACTTAGTTAATGGTTGAAAATGTTAAAATAATTTAGTATGATAATGATAGTCTACAGTATATTATTAAATGCCCAATAGTTCCCAGAGCGGCGCTTGATACATGTGACGCATGGTCTGGATTTATCAAACGCCGCCCACATCAAACAAGCATAGGTAATAAATTTATCACTTATGTATAACCATAACACCCCGATGCAAGTATGTAAGTTATTTAACACATCGCAAGTTCAATAATATTTGTATATGATAGCATTCATTTAAAAGTTGTTAATGAGTTTGTGATACGTATCAATAATGTCATTACATATTTGCATGTTAGTGACTCATATAATATAAATACATAGCTACAAATAAACCTGCAGTGACAATTATAGCAGTTACGACAGTGCAGTTCGTAATTATTATGTCAATAATATAGGAACTTGGCCTTGTGGAGTTGCATGTTAGTTGTGTGAGGCTACAATTCACCAAAACGACTTCACGTCATCAACTTTATCGACTCATTGTTTAAATATATTTAAATTGTGTCTTTGTTTTTAATACCCGCGATCCCGTTCCAGCTAAAAATAAAAATACGCATTTTGGAAATTTCAGACAATTTATTGCATGTATATCTTCTGAAAATGCATTTAATATTTACAATTAACAATTGAAAAAAAAAACTATACACAAACATCATCTCATATAAATCTCTTTTCAATATTTATGGATAGTTATCATAATCAAAATTCATTGCATATAAAGCGTGAGAATACGTAACAGGCAGATTGCCTTCGAAAAATCCACAAGGACACAAGTGCAAAAAATCTTAATAATAAAAGACTTTCAAATACGAAAGTGAATAAAATAATATCTAAAGCAAATATAGAATCAACTAGCTTAAAAATTTCATATAAAAATCTTATATTGACTAAGAGAACTTGTGATGAATATAAAAAAAGTCACATAAGTCAAAGGATGGGGCATTTCGATTAATACTGGAGCGATGGCACAAATTCAAAAAATGCTCTTTCCTTTGACTAATACTGGGCGAAAATTAGGAAAGAAGGATTTCACAACCCGCATGTAGCACCGGAGTAGGTTTTTGGCTGGATATAACATGACAGTTAGGTTTAATATTCATGTAAAGCTCAAACTGGACTTTTTAATACCTGAAATTACAATCCTTCTTCCCTAGAATACATCTAAACAATACTCGAAAAAACGCTTTTCGCATAGATAATGCATACGTGACCCACGTAAAGGCACATGTTGTGATAAAAAATTACAACAGCAGCATTAAGAGAATAAAATTATAAATTTGGTAACGCTGATGTTAAACTTTGAAACACTATAAAATATTTCAAAAACAACACTGTTATAACGCCTCGCATCACAACATGTAACAGGTTTAAAAATCTAAAAAAAAAAGAAATATAAAAATCACAGTTATAATTATGCAGCGTCACTTCAGATCCGGTATGAAGTAGATAGGCATAATATTGTTCCACGTACTAACCATTCGGGAACACAACTAATAAGTACACGATAAAAATAAAAAAAGACACAGAGACGACGAAGCGAAGGCACTCACGCATTCTTACCGACGAATATGGTCGCTAGCTACTTTGGGTGACACTAGAAATACAAAGCTTCTAAACGTTCAAGGGTCGTATCGTTTTATTAGAATTTGATTGGTTGAGATTCACTGGCCGTTACGTCACTTGAACGTTTCGAAAACACCAATTTGTGTATGCAAGCGTATTCATGGTAAGGCATGCGTGCACGCGCGCATCTCACCTTGTGAACAAAATGGCGGCGTGAGAGCGTTTTTCGAGGGAATTAAGGCGCCGGTAAGGCAGTGCGCTGGTAAGGGTGCTCCCTCACTTGCGCCAGCCGACCCGCCCTCCGCACGATACCTAGCGGCATAGGACATTTATCATCTGTGTCTGAATAGAGCATTTGAACTGTAAACCATTATGCATTAAATGGCATGCCCAGGTAACGAAACTTTATAAAAAATAATTATATCGCTACCACTTAAAAGGTAAACATAAATGTTATTAATAATATTTATCATAGTTTCTTTTCGAAAATTTTCAATTTTTTAATTTATTTACTTTTATATAATAAATAACCTGGGATGCCGTTAAAAATAAATGCTGGAAAAAAATTTAATCTCATTAGTTTTATTAAATATCTCGTATCGTATATTGATTTGCATAGAGTATCTAAATTATATAAATGTTTGCAAACGTACGTATATATTAGCGACGTTGCTTCTGGCAATATTCTATTTTCTACTATTATGCTTACTGTCTAAACTTTATGGCTTTGGAAAAATAAAATAAATCTTGATACACATTCGTTAAGGTACAAGTGAAAGCAGTGGTTTCGTATCGTTTAAAATTATCTGACAACACAATCAGCGACTATTTGAACATCTATAAGATTGACTGTTGAATTTTTTTTTACTTTTGATAAAGCTCACTCTTTTCTAAACTAACTAAAAAAATCTTCAAAAGATAAAAATAATACTTAAACCTATGGTATGTTCATAAATATAATAATATGGCTAATAAATTAATAAATTACGAAATAAATGTTATAACAATAATATAACATTTTCGTTCGCGTTTATTCAAAATGTTACTTTACTATTATAGAGTGGAAAAATTTGTAAATATCTAGAATGTTGTTCATTCAAGTCTACCATAAAATGTTTGTAATATTTTTAGTAGTCAGTGTTGTTAATGGTTAAATATTACTTTTGTATTGGTTGTAGTAATTCAATTTTACTTGGTCCCTTTTGCTTGTAATCACTGAATTATTTGTCTGAATTGTTATAGTCATTCAGATATAACAGTTAATAAAGTAGTAACACTGTATGTTAATCACATAAGGGGAAATCTAATAAGGATCAGTTAATATAACATGCGCATTTTGTGTAGCCAAAATAAAAACGTAAAGATTGTATAAACGGTAATGTGGACACACGTTTTCATTGTTAATGGATTAGTGGTATTACAAGCGAGGGTTATCACAATAGAGATTCTTGTTTGGTTGAATGCCACTATAGTGTAATAATATATAAATATTTGATATAATAATATAATCGGATACCTAATTGTATACGAAACATCGGTAACTTAAAGAAATCTACTGGCAGTTGGAAAAATCATATTAACTTATTCAACTGCCAACTTATAAAAACTGTAAAATTAAATTTTTAAATAAATATTTCAATTAAATTAATTCTTGTAAATAATTAAAACTGCTTTATAATAAATAAAAAAATCTTTAGTTTGTTCGGAAACAAAATATACTTTGTATGACTGTACAAAACAGCTAAAGAGAAAACAAATATTGGTATTAATATTAATAACATAACGTAGGTACAAAATGTTCGAGTTACTAAACTAGATCGTCCTTAATATAAAACTTAAAATACGTTGTTAATGGCTCTTATGACTTTAGAAGAGGCAATTGAAAGTCTGTCAGGGACGGAACATCCAGCGTAAACATAGGCGTCAAAACAACCTTGGCAAAGTCTATATCAGTACCTTATTGCTGCAACCGATCAATATTATTTCATATTAAATGTAAACATAACAGATTTAGAAATACAAACTGACATACGTGAAGTTGCAAATACGTAATGCGAAATTTCAAATTTCACAGTTTCAGAACTGAAAAGTTTGCCCAATGAAGATGGCTGATCACTGTGACATTTAATGGACAAATTATAGTCAGTGACAAGGTTGTTTTGCCTACAATGTGCTAGGTCCTAAAAATGATGCGATGGTCGAAACGATGAGGTTGGAAGCCTGCCGTATCTTATTGTGGTCTGCAATTGTGGCCAATGTCAAAAGCCAGCAAGTAGGTATCTCGACGCTGTAACCCCATTAAAACATTTTAATAACAATTCATGTAGCCACAGTCTAAATTAGTCTGTTAGTGAAGTTAGCGACATCTACTGAAGTTTTGTTCTTTGATCGATCTTCTATTTGATAAATTTATAGAATTAGGCGTTACTTTTGCGGAGGTCCATAATACAATTTATCGCAGATTATAGCAAAATAATATTCTCATTAGTTTTGTTCTATTTGATTATCGAAATTATTGCATTCAGATTGAACGAAAATTTGTAATTTACTTTTAAATTAACCTAAAACTAACTGGAACTTACCTAAACTCTTACTCCAATGGCCTATGTAATTATTGTGTTATAATTTTAAAGATTTGGTTAATTTATTTTTCTACTTATTTTAGATTTAATGGGGTAACAATCTAGGCTGGTGTTAGATGGGCAAGACAAGCTAAGCTCAAAAAAATTTGAACACTGAAAAAGGCATGCTTTTTAAACGACCGAATCCTACAACGTGCGGTTATGCATCAATAGGTAATATAATAACTTAATTCGAATAAATTTTGCATAATCTTATACTTCTAATCGCTCTAATTTATATTCGCAGAAAATATAATTGAATCTACTGGATTGTATGCAACCCGATACCTTTATTAGCGTTAGTAATATCTTTTGAACATTCGATAACATCATTTTCATGCATAATTATAAAAATAATTTTACGTTGGATAATACTTAATACAAATTTGTTCTAAATCATTTTGTATGCCTGACAAAACTTACTTTATTTCGTCCCATACTTTTAATGTAAGGAGAATGCACCTATTCGTTTACGTTATCGCAGTTCGGCGATGGAATGGCCTAATTACCTTAGTGGAGCCATATGGTCGACCTGATTGTCTAGGTTAATATGAGTTATCTATTAAAAATACGTTCCATTTTATATTGTTCAATCGTTACAATTATTTCATACCCATGTAATAATATAAAAAATAACTGAGAGAGGTTAACATAGTCGTATAAAAAAAAACCCGAAAGAT